>OX123189.2:6261617-8661617 GCA_944739405.2 Euclidia mi
ATCGTAAGCTGTCATATGTTTTTTAATAATATTGTAGGAAACCTAATGAACTAAAGAATTACCTAATTTATTTTCATATTATACGTGTATATTTTGTAAAATAAAATAAAATCTGCCAAACGTCTATGATTTTGACGCTCGGTAGATTCCATCAATATGAAATGCTTCGGCAATTTAAACCTTATTAGCATAAGCAGTGTACTGAGTGTCAGTTGCTAGTTTATGCTCCGCCCAGACCTCATCATTCGGCTATGAGCCCTGTGAGAGATAGGTCATGTCGCTTGCGTCTCCGCTGCACGAAATTTTACGTAAACCTGTTTGTTATTGTAATACGCATTTGAGTTCGTAATTTCATGTTTTATGTTATAGACTGAATACTTTGAATCAAATAGGCTTTTCGTGTGACTATGGGCACATATAATTAGGACCTAAGTTTATATTCTTGTTGTGTCTCATGTGTTATTGTTTCTGTGCTTATAATATATAATTAGAAGAATAAAATATGGACAATTAGTGAAATAAAGTTCAACGAAGGATTTGTACAAGAAAGCGTCGTAATAAAATAGAAATTCATCAAGTGATTATAGAAATATGTAACATAAATTATTTTCATAAGAGTCTTTTATGAGTATGACTGACTATGTTATAGATTATCGATTATGCATAATATAATTATATAAATTACTAGCTGACCCGGCAAACGTTGTTTTGCAAAATTTTTTTTTTTTTGAAAAATAGATGTTGGCCGATTTAGAACGAAAACTGTGACACGAGAATTTTATATATTAGATTTTCACAATACATAGCTGCCACAGTTTTCAATATTTGGAAGAGTAATAACATAAAATCGAATCATTTTATGTATAGGTCGGTTCACGAAAGTTGACCAGAAATGGCGGCCGTCGCGCATATGTACATTCGTGCACCAATGGCATGGCTCCATTCTTGACGCATTTAGGGAATGCGGCAAGAACGGAGCCACGCCATTGGCATTTCACCCGCGCCTCACAAAAAATGATTTCAGCGCAGTGGTCATCTTTCGTGAACAGACCTATACCTATATTGCAAATTCATTAGCTTGTCAGAGCGCCTGGAGCGCTAAGATGCCGCCACGGCGAACAATAAACAGCGTGCAGCGCTAATATGGCGCTCCGCAGTCCGCACACAAGCGGTAAAGAATGTTGTATTATTGTGTTGTGAACATAAACCTATTTAGGTACATCGGGTAAAACTTTGATTATTCATAAACTATTAGGTATGTCTCAGTACATCTAACATATTTTCAATTTCTATAATCAATCATTTATAAGCAAGAAGGTGACTTCTCTGTTTGCTATAACACAAGTTACAGTATTTTTTTAATAATAAAGTACCTAACTAATTATCTTTATTGTAATTACAGTGAAGTTAAAGATAACAGTTCTGCAACATCTTATACACATTTGACTGCAGTAATTCCTAACACGATCTGTTCAAGAGCTAGCCAAGAAATGCCAAACAATTTTTTTAACAAATTTTACTCAACTCCCTAGTGATAAGCAAAAATACAAAAAAAAAAAAATTTCCATACAAACATGTATGAGGAGAGCTAACGAAAAAGTAGTAGCTCAAATTTTAGTTCTATGATTTCTAAGCGATATAGCAGTATCTCATGAATAAGGTATATCCACATATATTTTTGATATTTCCTCTATTTTGAAAAATAATAATGGGTTGGGTTTCGAAACGAGTCGCCTGAATTTGAGGGTATTGGTGGTGTAGGGGGCTTAAGGGAGTTAGTTTTAATCCCCTAAAAATAATTTTAGCTGCCGGAGTTGCGTCTAAATATTTTTAAGCAATTTCCAAAATTTCCTAAATACTTCGGCAATTATGCAAAACGGAACGTAGTTGTTATACTTTAGTACACTTTTAGAAATGTCATTTTTAGGTTTTATGTGAAAAACGTAAAACGAAACGCAAACCCGCCATCTTAGAATGATCATTATTGATCACACAAATTTGACATTAGCTGTCAATACAGCTAATGTCAAATTTATGCGTCATTGCTTTCGAGTGCCTAGGGTTAGGTGCGACTGTAATAAGTAACTAAATAGGTTATGTTAGGTTCTCTTTTGACCTTCAATCCGAAAATAGGAGCCCTGCGAAGCAGGGCTCCGTCAGCCTTAGCTTATTAAACAAGTGTAAAGAATGTGGAAGTTGGCAGTGCCATACACGCCGATGTTTAGAGATATTTTTTTTACAGAGGAAACCAAGTATTTCCGGCAAGTAAAAATGGTGAGGGGGGGTTCCGAGACCTCCCCTCTTCCCCCCTTATCACTCACAACCCCTAAAAACGGCGACGTATTTCAAAACCTTTACCATAATAATTATACCTATAATAACAATAAAACATCCATAAAGGAATAAAATAAATCAACTTTTACTAAACTTCAATTATCTCGTAACTCGCTTTACTTGAGATTCGGCTTTTGCGCTTAGTAGGGCAGTATTGTGGTTTTTAGGGTACCGTAGCCAAAAATTGTAAAAACGGAACCCTTATAGATTCGCCATGTCTGTCTGTCTGTCCGCCCGTATGTCACAGCCAATTTATTGCAAAACAGATTTAAAAACTAGCAGGAATGGAATTAGATGTAGGTATGAACCGCTTCACAATTTTTATACAAAAACAAAACAAAAATAATAAGGGCCTCTCCATTCATGGAACTGACTTAATTATTTTTATCATCTTACGGCACATAGGTATTTACCTGCTTTCGTCAACTATACCTATAACGTCTAATGTAAACCAGTTTTGCTCATGGCGCTACTGAGAACAGAAATTGCGCTATGCCTATATTGTACAAACAGATTTATTTATGTTATTTAAATTTTAATATCAGTATCTCAAGTCAATATGCTAAAACGTTTTGCTTGCGATTTTGAAATATTGGAATACCGATGTTGCCAGAATACGGCCGCACGCAACGAGAATGAAGGGGGGCGCCCCGCACATGACGGAGCTACGCGCCCTTCACTCCCCTGCTTCACCCCCTCATTTACCAAAACAGTCGCTTAGGACAGCGCCTTAATGAAGGGGAAAATTGGTTTTATTTTAATCAAACATGAATATTTTTTTTATTATAAATTTATTATATTTTTCTTATTAATTAATAAGTTTACATAAACCAAAATGGTAAATTTATGAAAAAAAAAACAGCCTTATAAATGAGATCGTAGGTTGATGGGTATGGAATGGTAACATTTTTAAAGATTTTTCATAAGTATTCTCAAAAGTAAATGTGAAAAATAATTTTCAAATATTTGAAATAACAAATGAAATAAAGTAATGAAACAAAAATTTTGGTGAAAATCTATCAAGTTATACATTTGTGACAAACGTCAAGTTTGTGCTCCCCGCACAACGTTTTACTGCTCTGGGTGCAACTACTATTAGTCATCTTTTGATTTGCGGAGGGACACAAGGCTCATATTTTCCTTTTTTTTTGTACAGGAGGTACATCAGTCGCATTATTTTCGCCAGTCTCAATTTTAGAATTCAAAGTACTACTTCCTGGCATATTTAATATCTGTTTAATTGAGCCCCGCAGACCAGTTTGAAGAGTTGTATTGTCAATATTTTGGCATGTGCGATTCGATTAGCTTGCGATGCAGATCTATTAGGTATTCACGCCTTGATGAAGGCTTTTGTTAGCCTCTATATCAGTAGTTATATATAAATAACGTAACTATTTATAAATGCAATGTTCAGCATTCCATAAGAAAGGCACGACAGCCAGCGCCGTGTTTTTCTACTGCAAGAAGTAGAAGAAGAAGAAGAAGAAGCAAGGGAACAAACACATCTGGTCTAAAGTGCCTACTCCCCTCCTTTTGTTTGGTGGTAAAATTCAACCATTGTGGGCTTTTTAGTATTTACATTTAATATTTCCTTCGTCACATGATACAGTCAAAATAAATTTACTTTTTGGGGTTTAGCCTCAAGGTGGTCTTCTCTCTCGCTCCCTGATGAATTTTCTTCATCGCTGTCGTCTTCTAATAATAACTGACGAAGTATATCTAAGCAACGCATAATAAAGCATTAAAGGTAAATAAAATAAATAAACAAAACAAAAAAATAACGCAAGACTTCACCAACTAAATAAGACAAAATGTTACGTTAATACTAACCTTCGTCGATGCGACGAGCCATGGTTGCTGGAACGGCGCTCACGGTGCCCCCCCACTCAAAACACTACCGTCAGTCAGGGGGGCAACGGTTCGACTGAGATTAGCTAAAGTGTAGAAGCAGTGCGATCGCGCGCGCAAAAGTTTGCACGATTTAAACAAACCCGCGTAGTCGAATCGACGAAGGTTCGTAATCTAGGGTTAAGGGCACAATACAAGAATAAACCTGTTTTAGACGGTCCTACTCGTTGGAATTCTACGGTAGATATTATGATCCAAAGTCTTTTGAGCCTGAAAGACATATGTTCCTCAGACCCTAGAAATCTCTTTTTAGCTGATTCGATTTAGCAAATGTCAGAAAAAACAGTTGCTGCATTGAAACCTGCGAAAAAAATTATGTTAAAATTGCAATCCGAACAGTTGACGGTAGGGGACTGTTACTTATCTTGATTGACCTGTAAACATCAGGCATAAACACTACTTTTGCCAGGGAACTGATGACTAATATAGAAGACAGACAAAGTGTCCTTTTTAACAACCAAGCTTTTATGAACGCTATGTTAATGGATCCACGAATTAATTCTACCTTAACTATAGACCAACAACAAAGTTCAAAAAATGTGCTAACATCACTTTATGTTCGTATAATGCAGCTTCATGACATTGATAACAGTAATAAAGAAAAGGATACGAGAGCAGAAACAGATCTACTTGAAGAAGCTGATAAGGAAAATTTTTACTTAATAGTTATATGGAAAAACACGATAATATTTCAACATTACTTCAACCGAGACATAGAGTTTTTGATGAATGTGTGCAGACGTTCAAAGAGAGCCTGAGTATGTTTTTAGAAGAGCCTCTACTGGATTCGTCTTCAGATGTTTTAAAGTTCTGGGAACAGAAACAAGGAAAATACCCAGCGCTGTACGAGGTAGCTAAAATTGTATTGGCCACACCAGTTACTGAAGTAAGCGTCGAAAGATTATTTTCATCAATGAAGTTTATTGTGTCTGATTTGAGACTAAAAAAAGATGATATAATAGAAGATATTCTGTTTATTCGCAGTAATCATTTACATAAAAATAATAATCATCGATGAAAAGAAATGATTACAAAATTACGGCTTTCACTTGGGTGGCGTGATTTAGATAAAAAATACAATTGTTGATGAAAAGAAATGATTATAAAATTACGGGCATCACTTTGGTTTCATGATTTAGTGTTTTTTTACTTCTTATAATTATTTTTCCTTCAATTAAGTATTAAGTACAACGTTCAAATTCAAATTCAAAATCCTTTATTCATTTGGGTCACAATGTGACGCTTATGAACGTCAAAATAATAAATTTATAAAATAATTACTTATAGACTCTACATTTACATTTACTGCCACGTTCGCAAAGCAATAGGTAGAACCATGAGAAAGAACGGACAATAAAACTCACGGTCACTCTTTTTCATCGCCAGGTTTTGCATAATACACATAATTTACATTTTGTTAGGCGGTTCCATTTTGTTAGTCCAATGGCTCTTGTTTATGTTTATGTTTGAGTTTCTCAACATAGTTTAAAATATTGATGTAAGCTTCAGATCTCATACATGGAGGCAAATATTGTAGTTCTCCGATAAGTAAATTGCCAAAATAATAATTACGCTTATCCAGTTCTTTGTCAAAAGTGCAATGAATACATCTTACTTCAGAGTTAGACTTTTGAGTTACTGGAATCTCGTCGTTACTGTTTATTTTATGATAATCTTTATTATGTTGATTGAATAAATCTTGATTATTTTGTTCGTCCTTGTCTTGTTTCATTTCACTATTTTTATTGATTTCCTTTCTGTCCTCCTCTTGTACATCTTGGTCATTAATTTCTTGTAAACGTTTTCGTTTATATAAATAATTATGTGGAAGAAGTAAAGATTGTGACATGTCATTTATTTCATCATAAGTATATTTTCTACTTCTCGTACCTGAAAAGATAAGTGTCACTGTTATCTTTAACATATTTATAACCTTAGATAAATAATCGGTCTCGCTGCGGTCGAGCGCAGCGAAAGCAATTATTTACTATATTATATTTAATTTGTACCTTCACTATTGTCACTATTTTCTTTGCTTTCAAATTCATTGTGATATTCTATAAAGTCTGATTGACTACTCTGTTGGAATATTAAATCATCGTCTCTGTCATCTGTAAGAAATAGCACACGTTGCAAAATGATGAATGTAGTGTAATGTACACCTATAGATATCTACTCTCGCATAGAATATCAGGAGTTTCTTTCTTATTCTGATAGTAAAATAGTGGCAGGTTTGTTTCTATTGGTTTTTGGTAGTAAAAAAGTACCACTTCCTCACAAATATCAGGGAAAACGATGATATTCTGAGAGAGAGTAGCACCTAAAATCTGCAGATCTCTACTATTAAAAATGCTGTTAGATCGTCATAGTACGATATTGGCGATGTTGACGGTAAAACCGGCCAAGTGTATGTCGAGCCACCCACAATATAGGATTCCGTAGAAGCTCTTATCTAGTGTCCTAAGGATAAAAATCCCACTGCTTATAAACTAAAAAGAAAACAAACAAGCCTTATAAAGAAAAGGTAGATCAGCAGTCTGGAACCATTAGGCCCCAAAAATTTAAAATGGGTCCCGACTGCTGATCCATCTTTTCTTTATTAGACTTGTTTGTTTTCTTTTTAGTTTTTACATAGTCAGTCGGGTTTTTTGTTTTTGATAATTAATACTATTTTACAGTAAGAATACGTTATTGAATAATAAAATTTACCTTTATTTTGGGCCAATTATTAGAAGCAAATATCTGTATATTCGGTATTTGGCCGAATAGCACATAGCTATTAGGCATTCAGCGAATTGTAAAAATCTACCTGAATAGGCTGAATACCGAATATTCGTTTCAAGTCTAATTAAAATCCTATAGTATCAAAATAACAATTTAGCAGTAGCTAAATATATAATTTAACGGAATAATAAAGAAAGTTGTTAGATATAATAAGATATATAATATAAACATGATACTCACCCATTATATTACCTACCTTATTCACCGAAAACAGAAAGGTAAATTTATATGCTCAAAAATATACCTATTAGTGACACTTCACACGAATTTAATTGTACGCCTGAAAGTTGAAACTACAACGCAAACCCATCAACCTTGAATTGAATTGAATAACACTAATGCAGCGACCGCACGGTGTGGAGGGGTGTATTTATAACGTTACACCGTAACCGTACGTAACGTACCGTAAACCTAAAACGTTTCTACTAGTTTCTAGATTAACGTAATGGAACTGTTACGAATCATAACGATATGGCCAATAATGTTACCGAACCTATAACGTTACGGAAAATATTGTTCTGCTAATATGTTAGTCTATAACGTTATAGTACCATAACGTTATACATAGAATAAAGTTCCCGTAACGTTACAGATTTTATAAAGTTCTGTGATAACGTTATGTGTAACAGAACTAAATTCATTTCGTTTTCAAGTCCCTGATTATAAGTGTACAGTTTATGAAGTAATAAATCAAAATGCAGGATGTGAAACCAGGTGAAATTTTAATTATTCTTCTTCACGCATGATTAAATGGTCTATTCTAAGACTCTTTAGTTTCGTCTCTCGCACTGCTAAGAGGAAGGGTGGATTAATTATTTTCCAGCTTCTTCAATATAGTTCTGATTAAATTCATTTTGACTTCCAAGCCAGTTCTACGTTTCTCGTGAGTTCACGAGTGTAAAAAACTACGCAGGTGATAAGTAGGACTGGCGATAGGACTACTTACTTCTAAAAATAGAAAAAAAAGAGTAAACGAGGAAATACTATTCCTGGTAATAATGCTCAGCAAGATTCTCTGTAATCTTGATCCATTCGTCATTGAGAGGTCGTTAGTCCTATCACCACCACTTACTTAAACGACCAGCGTATATGGAGAGATAACTAATATTCTAGTCATTTGTTCCCCAAATTGCTCAGTTAGCTATCTAACTAAGAATAGTCCATTCCCAGACACCAAAAGGTCGTTATGTATCAACGGCAATACAATGTGCCCAACAATGTTCCTTTATTAATAAACTTACGCTGTTGTTTTCAATTCTAAGTCTGTGTCGACGCCCTCAAATCTTTGTACGGACGTAAAAACATTTCACCATAAAGCTAATCCGCCAGTAATTGGATGCTAGCTACGTTTTTACAAAATACCTCCCTTAAAAAAGCCTAAAGAAGAATTCGGTGGAAAAGTACAAGTGAAACTCTAAGCTTTAATTTATTAAACATTTGAATCAAAGGAGACCGAATATCACAATTGGTCCAAGAATACTTTTTTATTTTTGTCGAATAAGATAGTCATGTTAGAATATTTGAAAAAGAATAATTAGACCTTATGAAGACAATACAAGGGCTAATTAGAACAATAGAAAGACTTAGTTCTAGATTCGCATTGTATAAGACAATTAAGACATTTATCAAAGGTCATTATTTAATGACTTTTGCATAGGTACACAGATTAGGGCAGGACTAAACATCTATTGATATTAAATTCATTGATGTTTTATAATAAGGACGAAAGTGTCGCGTTAGTCGCAAAAAAGTGTAGACTAAATTTCTCGTCATTGCAAATAAAAATGGACTACAGAGGATCGAGCAATGTTTTCACGTTTTAACTTCAAGCACCGTGGCTGATATAATGGAGAAGATTTCGTCCAAATAACATGATGGATGGCAGGATATATTGTTAGAATGTTTTCGTTTCTGCGAGTACGATGAATGACTGTGTTTGATCTTCTGTTTATTTATGTTTATCTTTTTAATATCTGCTTCGATTTGCGTTGTAAAAAAATCAACATTGGGAATAAGCACTGACAAAATGACTTAATTTTCTTTTATAAAAAAAAAAATCTGCTGTGCCTTCAGCTGTAAATTTATCACAAAAATATTGGGTTCAGTCAATGACTTGTCAAACATAAATCAAGAGCCACTTGAGATAGTTTATGTATCGAGTTTAAAAATATTTTCGATAACTATTTCAGAGTTTATGCGTTCGCGAGTATTTCCAGTCATCGGTCATCGACACCAGAAAAAAGTTTCGTCAACAGCTTATAATAGTTTTATGGAAGCTGTAATAAAAATGATGATAAAAGTGTTGTTGATAGATAAGAACCCACGTATTGCTTAGGCTTACGTGTAAATAACATCGATTATGGTTTGAGACCATAAATACTGGTCTACTGCGTAAGATTTTCCAGGTTCGTTACAGAAGTAATATACTCGGAAACTATGAAAGATTTTTTTTTGATGACAGATTAAAACAAAGTGAGTAAAAACATTCAACAGCACATTCATTTATATCCATACTCAGTCATTCTGAATGTGGATGAGTCATGTATCCAATTTGCAAATATTCATTACCCTCTACGAACACAACTTAGGTGTATAATATTGGTAATACTAGAGCATATAAGTTTTAAAAATCTTCTTAAAGGAAATAAGGATCCTTCATGTCAGTTTTCTCTATGAAAATGTGTTGAGTTTCGAAGCGACAAAATTGGCTTCAAGCAACAATCGATTTACTGGATTCAAATGTGCCATAACACATTATGTGGATGTTTTATGTACAGGAAAACAGATAAAACTCTCGTTGTCACTTTCCTTCCTTCGCAGTGTGAGCAAGAGCGAAAATTCTATTCCAAGTTAGCGGTGATACTGTCGCGAGTGATGGATGAATATTATATCAAGGAAAACTCAAATTTAATTGAACATTGAAGTATTAAAGATAATACGGTTTTGGTTGTTTAAGACGATGAAATAGTATATTTAGAAAGATTGTTTAAGTTTGGTATCAATAGATATGTGTACAAAATATGCAGCTCAAGTTGGGGAAAGATCAATTGAAGGTGGATTCATGGCGTTTAAAACGAGAATTTTCTGTGTATACTACCGGTAAGAATTTTCTTACAGAAACAACAAAAAAAAATCCAGCCGAAACAACAACGGGTAAGATTTTGGAAGGGAAGGAGGAAACTTTAGCAACCGGCCCAACGAAGCAAACATTTTCTTCAAAAGATACCAAACCAACCAAACCGTTCTTAACGGACCAGTGTCCACGACTCACAATAACACAAAACAAAACAAAATGATAAATGTTACAAAGAAGTTAACAGACTTTCCGTCGACCGCCGTGACAGTTTTAAATTGATGTTCATTTAACTAGCAGAGAGAAATAACTTGTTATTTTATAGCGAGATCCATAAATTTTGCTACAAAAATACAACATAGTCATAAATTTACGTTTTACAATTCATCATATTGTTAATAAGGTATTCATCAATATTATTATAATACAATTAATTACGTAGACAAGTTTTCGTGCTATTTTCCTTATACCGTACGCACTTACACTGTGAAATTGCCAAAAAAAATTTTTTGTGGAGGTAAATTCTTGATTAATTTCTATTCTCTACTTTTGTAAATATAGTCCCAATGCCTATCACATTTTTACTTCATTCAATATCTTCAAGAAATAATTTAATATAAGCTTAACCGGGTACGCGAAATAGTTCCCTCAGGACGCGAGTGAAACCGCGGGAAACAGCTAGTAAATAAATAAATAAATCGAGTACCTACTTTTGGTGTATTTAGTCTAAGACCGGTATTTACATCCTCACAATTTAAGTTTTTGTATTGAGATCGACGTTAGACAGGAAACATTTTATTTTTAGCGTGAGAAAATATGTCTACAGACGAGTTTAACGCTACCGTAATGTCGTTATAATGTTATAGCATAATCGCGTAATAGGTAATGAGTCTTGATGGCGAACCCACTATACGCCTCACGACATTACCGTTTAGAGTTTAGTATCCACCCAAGCGAAAATAAGTGCGACTGCGGCGTATTACCACAGACAATGAGCCATATGCTGGACGTGCACCACAAGCCCAGATTCGTACACACTTGACGACATGTATCAAGCAAGGCCAAATGCGATACGCATTGCCGAGTAGGTACGTACTGGGCTAAAACCGTATGAAAAGTGTGGCCATCGACACAATAGAAGAAGAAGTGTTAGATAAGTTTTTTGCGTAGATCCTGGTTCTAAGACTTCTAAGATCCTTTTAGGAGAGTGGGAGACAAATATTTCGTGTCCCGGTAAGGATACATAAAATACATTGGACTTTTTTGATTTGGACAGACAAGCAAAGAACAAAAGACTCGGAACAGTCCAATGACGTTTAGGTACCGAACACAGCATTGTATTCAAACGAAAACGCCGATGCGACCGCTTGAACCACTGTGCTATCTCTGCAGTCATCTTTATGAACAGTTCTGTAATATTTGTAGTGAAGTTCAAATTCTTTGACTGACAGAGTAAAGAATTGTGTGACAAGCATCGAGAAAGGTATGCTAAGGTGGTTTGGGCACGTGGAGAGGATGGATGACGAAAGATTGACCAAGCAGATATACAAGGCAAGATTAAATGGGACACGACGAAGGTGAAGACCTAGGCGCCTAGGCGGACGTTCTCTGACCAGATTGGAGACATCCTAAAAACAGGACAGGTTAGAAGTACCCTGAACAGAAGAGTATGCATGAGGAATCTGATGGGAGTGAATGAAGCAAAAGAGATATGTCAGGATCGTTGCAAATGGTGTTCCATAGTCTCTGCCTAACCCTCTGGGAAACAGGCGTTAGTCTACGTAGTTCAAGTTCGAAGCGATTGGCGATAAAATTGACTCCATGCCGCCCGATATTAAAAGTAGTCATAGAGTTGGTACTCTATGACTACTGTATAAGTGTATAGTGAAGACCATGATCACAACACCGTAAACCTACGGCTTGATGGCCCTCGCCCTGAAGGCCTAGAGTAAAGCAGTTGCATGCCCGGCTTACAGGACCCAGAATCAAAGGAGCAAGGGAAAAGTGTGCTGGTATGTCTACAGCTGACCTACTGCCATGCTACTTCAGTACTGCAGCACATCTACCCGGATGCAGTACAAGTTCACATACGTCTACAAAAATACTGTTATCAACACGATAGTGGCACGCGTGAGTGTTTTTCACAATTGGCGTTATCTGCCACTCATTATCGAAGGAAGGATACAGATACGCCGCTAGCAAACACTTGAACAATAGATACATGCCACTAACGGTCAGACATGACAATTTATACAGATAAATTAATGGTGTAATGTTTCTGCCTAGTGATACGCGTCCATGGGTAGATACAAATGAGGCATTCACTAACAGCTGAGTTAAATATACGATCTATCCATGGATTTGGAGATTAGAGATATATTAGACACTAGCTGTTTCCCGCGGTTTCACCCGCGTCCTGAGGGAACTACTTCGCGTACCCGGTTAATTTATAGCCTAAGTTACTCCTTGGTACATCAGCTATTCGCCAGTGAAAGTCCCGTCAAAATCGGTCCAGCCGTTCCAGAGATTAGCGAGAACAAACAGACAGACAGACAGACAAAAATTGAAAAAAAAAAATCTGTTCGGTAGGTATACACGGCTCAGTCGCAAAATGTCCACTTCTCAAAATGTCCACTGGTCGCAAAATGTCCTTTTCGCAGAATGTCCACTTCGCAAAATGTCCACTTCGCAAAATGTCCACTTCGCAGAATGTCCACTTCGCAAAATGTCCACTTCGCAAAATGTCCACTTCGCAAAATGTCCACTTCGCAGAATGTCCACTTTGCAAAATGTTTAGCTATTTAGCTCTCACAACATCTTCATCAGACTCACATGTATGATGAGTTTTCCTTGTAATTGTTTGCCGTGTTTTAACTAACGTTAACGAATCACTGCACTCTCGACTATTTATACACCTCCACAAAGTATTATTAGTTTTATTTCTACTGTATCAATGATTACCAGTAATGAGTTGTCCTTTTTGATTATTAATGAAACGGATTTTTTGTTCCATAATATTTTTTGTAGTTACTAGTAGTAGAATAGGATACACCAAACGAACAATATTTTTACATAACCACTTGATATGACACAACTTGTAATATTTTTGTAGGTACCCATTCAGTCATTATACTTTATTGAAATATGGTTGTCAGATGACTCGTTTTACGTTTAGAAACGCATTGTGTTATAATAATTTATTACATGTTATTACAAATACATGTTTATTTTTATTGAAAATTGTTAATTATTCATGGTTAAATATGTAACAAACAAAATAATACAACACCATGCAGCCATCCAGTACACTAGCTAGGAATTAAATATGGAAAGTCTTACTAGGTATAAGCGCTTGCCGTTTCATGATTGCGAGTTACTAACAATTATGTACTTAGGTATTATAATTGTTTTTTGTGTTATTCTGGTTTATAGATAAAACAAAAATATCAAAATAGGTTCATTAAAGAGTTAAATAACTTGTTGAAGTGTATGTTATTTTTTTTTTATTGCGAGTTACTAACAATTATGTAGGTAATATAATGAATTTTTGTTTTATATAGGTGGATAAATCAAGCGATTGTACAAAGAAATAAATGTGATTTGTAATATATTTGTTAATTTTTTTGCTTACCCATATGGATACAAATAAACACATGTCAAACAAGATGTTGTGAAAGCTAAATAGCTAAACATTTAGCAAAGTGGACATTTTGCGAAGTGTACATTTTGCGAAGTGGACATTTTGCGAAGTGGACATTCTGCGAAGTGGACATTTTGCGAAGTGGACATTTTGCGAAGTGGACATTCTGCGAAGTGGACATTCTGCGAAAAGGACATTTTGCGACCAGTGGACATTTTGAGAAGTGGACATTTTGCGACTGAGCCAGGTAGGTATACATCCATATGCATTTAGTAAAAAGTGGTAATTTTAATATTACAAACAGACACTCCAATTTTATTTATTTACATATTCGTCAAATGTTAATTTCCAATCTCCAAATCGATGGGTAGATCGGATATCGGGATCGTCCATAAGCAAATATAGTTCTATACAAGGTCTCCTTAGTAGTTGGTCCGCTACGTACCTATATATGCTTTAGGGTACAAATAGTGGTTATAAGTTAGTACGAAAATGTATATTTGAATCTTTAGCATTGAATTTAATGAATCACAAACCTTACACAGAATTTGAACGTTGCGTTAGAATAGACGAAAGTTAAGTTCTAAATGTTAAAGTTCAAAAGGTAAACCAGTGTGCCACACTATAATTAGATGTATACGCACTCTTATAAAGGCATTTTCTGTGAAAATTAAGTTAAAAAGAATATTAAAATACACTCTATTTTATAATGGAGCCTAGTCTAGACTTAATTTATTATTCTATTTATGTCTTCTTTATCTTTGGCTGCGATGCAATTAGTGTTGTAAAAAAGCTTGAGTCGGCGCTTAAACGCTTGAGTTGTCGCTTAAGCAGATTGCTAATGCTCAAGTCGGGACTCGACTGAAGCGCTCGACGCTCGAGCAGTGGCTTGAGCGTTATAGTGAAAAAGCATTTTCCGAGCACCGGACTCAGCGCTCGGCTCGAGCTTGAGCGCGCGTTTAGATTACATAGCTAGGGAAACTGTAAAAAAGATACATACATACATACATACATATTGTCACGCCTTTTATCCCCGAAGGGGTAGGCAGAGGTGTATTTCAACACCCACTTTTCGCCAGATATACTTTAGTCCCACGTAATAAGGGGCGAGCCTATTGCGTACCGGGCACATTTCCAGACTCCGTGCTGCTACTGAGAATTTCGTGACAGAAAAACCCAATAACACTGCCCGACCCAGGAATCGAACCCGGGACCTCCCGATCCCACGCGCACATTTATGCCGCGAGACCAACGAGGCAGTCGTATAGGGTCTGATGTCGAGTTTTCCGTCTCTACGCAAAGATGGTATTTGCATCGTGTTATCCCTTAGTCGCCTCTTACGACACCCACGGGAAGATAGGGGGTGGTGACACTTGTATTGTATGCCGTCAACCACACAGCAACTGTAAAAAAGACAACAAATGTAAAAAAGATAGTAACATTTAAATAAGAGAATTTCAGTTTTATTTTAATTATATTTTTATATTATAATAGTAGAAAAATACTTATTTATACATACAATATGCCATATGATCTACGCCATAAGGCCCAAATTAAATTACAAGTGTGGTTTAGCTGAACTTGCTGTACAATTCCTGACTACCTAATGATCTTTCTTAGCAACTAAGTTAAATTAAATACCTTCCTAAAATCATCACACACATTTGCAACACTATATTTCTTTAACCATGAGGAAAGACACATACTGGCCTGTATATTTTCGTTACTAAGTCTGTTCCTTCTTTTAGTTATGATAAGGCCAGCTTTTGAAAATGCCACTTCGCTTGACATACTCGTGCTGGGATCAGTTAAATTTCGAATGCCAGTTTAGTTATGTTGGACAATATAGTTTGCTTATTTTTCCACCACAACATCACATCTGTGTTCTCAGGTTTAATGGATAAATTTAAATAACTATCAATCTCATCTATAGAGCTTCTATCGGATTGTTGTTTATATATTGAAGAAAATAATGATTTTGTGGTCTGAATTTCAGGTTCTTGATTTTCTATCCTATCTTCACGAGAAGGTGACGCATAATGTTCATTTTGATACATTTGTTTTAATTTTCTTAATGGTTCCGTATTGCTTTTATTCATGAAATAATTATTATTCAGACGCGGATCTAATATGGTAGCTATTTCTGCAAGATCAGTCTTTATCAGTGAAGAGTATTCATTAATTTTGTAATCATAGCGTTTACAGCATTTTTTAATAAATTTACATTTCGAAATTGTTGAAGTGATCCAACAACGAGTCCATGACGGGAATAACATAATAAAATATTAGCAATACTCACCGTACCTACCGCCCGCCACAACTCCTAACATTTTTATTTATCACAATTTTATCATCTACCCGCATTTAAAAATTACAACGCTTGAACGCTTGAGCGCATAACTCGAGCATTAAAGTCTAAACTCTCAAGGCTCGCAAGCCTTAAACGCTCGAGCGTTTAACGCTTGAGTCTAAAACGCTCCAAAGCGTCGACTCAGCGCTTAACGCTCGACGCTCAGCGCTCGTTTTTACAACACTAGATGCAATGCAGATAATCCTTCAAAGAAATGTATAAATTTTTCGTTTATTGATTTATTATCTTTGACTATGAATTAGTAGCAGTGGCAGGCACGGCTGTTCATAGTTGTTATTTGAGATTCATTAATAGACTTCGATTGTTTGTTTACCCGCAAATCTTCTTGCGCATTTTCTGACAGACTCTACTGAGTCGGCCTCTTCTTATTACTTATTTTTTCTTATTTAAAAAAGACAACTCCCGCATTAGGATTAAATCCTGTGTCGCGGGAGACTTTACAAACATACAACTAACGGACACAATGGACTCGAAACAACAATTTATGAATCACACAGTGTTGTCTCGTGTGGGGATCGAACCCACAACACTTCAGCGCAGTGTCGAGGGGTGAGGCTGCCGCTTAAACCACTACGCCAACCATGCAGTCTTCAAATCCCTAAATATGTTTTCTCTGCACTCTTTTAATTACTGCGACAAAAATCTGGCTTTTCTACAACGCCGTAAACTTCAGTTACTAACAAACAGTCAAATACTTTCCAGGCTCGAGATACCTAGTTTCTTTATTACTCATATACATCAAATTTCGCCCAAAATACCACTATCCATCATCACAAACGTCCAGGTGTCCGTAATAAAACCACAAAATATTTACAGAACGATTCTATTTAAAATTAAAACCCACCAGCCAGTTGGGTTTAATATTTTTCACGATTTATCGCAACGCAGTTTCCAAACAGTTGCTTCGGCGGACCGTTAATCTTTGGATTATATCGCCCTCACACCGGCAATTATAGCGTCACTACGAACAAATGTTTATACCTGGATTACCAGACTATCTCATATCTTTTATTGATCTTAGTATTTTTTATATTTCACTTATATAGGAGAAAGACATTAAAACTTGCACATGATATTCATCGACCTTGAAAAGGCATAATGATTGAGAGCCTCGTGAAGTCTTGTGGTGGGCCCTTAAGAAGAAAGGAGTTCCTGGAAAATACCTGACGTTGATTTAAGCCATGTACGCTGAATGCAGAACGCAAGTTCGATCCGCAGCCGGTATCACAGCCAGATTCGATGTGGCCGTAGGCTTGTACCAAGGGTCGGCCCTTACCTCTTCATGTTAATTATAGATGCTATATCATCGGACATACAGGAAGAGGCACCCTGGTGTATGCTGTTTGCCGATGACATCGTTCTGATAGCAGGAGTGGACAAAAGGTGCAGAGCTCTCTGGAGGAGTGGCATTGATCTATTACTTACAACTAGATAAGCAAACAGCGCTGAGATGTGTTGCCGTTTATTATGGGACTGGACCTAATACTGTTACAACCTAGTTACAACAATGTTATTGTGTCAAAATTTCCGCACACGAAAATAATACGAACGTGAAATGGGCAAATGCGTTGTGAAATCTTGTAATTCTCGTAAAGAAAATAATTTGGATAAGGGCGGCATATCATTCCACATGTATTCATCATTGTTTTTCACGATATTTCGTTGAAAATGACAAAGAAAATCGCACATATTCGTTTTTATTTACAAGGATACCAAGTAATAAAATTTTGGATCTCCCACTTTTGTGGGCGTTTTACTCCAGGATATTACGTGAAGCGGTAGAAATTAAGAAATATAACAATTTCAACCGGGAGGATGGATATAGATTATCGGCTACTTGGAAACCAGTCATCAGCAAATGTGAACACTGCCGCAGTGACAAAACATTAATTCATGTTTTGAACCAATTTTCAGCCGACTATTACCACGTTTCTTTAATACTACTACTATGCAGTATCTAGTAGTATTAAAGAAACGTGGTGGTAATAATAAATACACTCGAGATATTATGAAACTCAATAATTAGTATTATTTTGTTATCATGTAAAGTAATTGTAAGCATAGATCAATACTGGATTTACTGACACTGCTTATAAATATATAAGTAGCAACGAGGGAACAAATGAACATTCCCACATATTAATATACATACAATAACCTATACATACCCATAAACACAACCTTTCTGTTAAGTATGACGAAAGACTGACCAAGCAGATATAAAAGGCAAGTGTGGAAGGGACAGGACGAAGGGGAAGACCTAGGCGGACGTTCTCTGATCAGATTGGAGACATCCTAAAAACAGGACAGGTGAGAAGTACCCTGAACAGAAGAGCATGCATGAGGAATCTGATGGGAGTGAATGAAGCAAGAGAGATATGTCTGGATCGTTGCAAATGGCGTTCCGTAGTCTCTGCCTACCCCTCCGGGAAACAGGCGTGAGTCTATGTATGTATGTATGTATTCTGTTAAGTAATACTAATAATAAAAAATTGGGAAAATATTTTTAAACTGGAGAGCACCGCATTTCTCGATGAAAGGTCAAATGTCATCACTTTTGAAATGACATTATGGAACTTGCTTTTAACGAGTGCAAAAGAGATAAATATAGTTTTTTTCTAACATGCTTATTGGTTTCAAAGCTACGTCTTCTATCTCGGCTGGTCACCACGCTGTTTTGAACGTCAATTGTAGGAGTTTGCTACTCTAGTGTTAATATTACCTCGATGAGGAGTGGCGGCAGAGATTGGAGAATGTAAGCCTGAGAAAAAGCAGAACCAAGACAGAGTATATGTTCTGTGGCTTTGGCGGTCTGTCCAGTCCTCGATGGTACACGCCTACCAGTATGCTCCGATTTCCTTCGAGATGTTAGGCAACGAATCAACGCAGGATGGATGAAATGGCGACAGGTCTCAGGCACAATATGCGATCACAAAATGCCTTTTAAATTAAAGGGCCGCATGTATAAGGCGGTTATAAGGCCTGTCGTTCTGTATGGAGCCGAGTGTTGGGCTACAAAGAAGATGGATGTGAAACGATTGCATGTTGCTGAGGTGAGAATGTTACGATGGATGTGTGGAGTGACAAGAATGGACCGAATTAGGAATGATTACATTAGAGGTAGTATGAAAGTGGCGCCCATTGATGAAAAGGTAAAAGGGAGTCGATTGGCCTGGTATGTACATGTTATGCGAAGAGATGAGAGATACGTAGGTAAAAAAGTGATGAATATGCACGTAGAAGGACGAAAAGGGAGAGGGCGGCCAAGGAAAAGATGGATGGTCTGTGTGAGGATAGATATGAAAGAGAAAGGGGTAAACGTTCGGATGGCTGGTGACAGGGAAGTATGGAAGCGATGAAGGACATACTGCGCCGACCCCAAATAAATTGGGACCAGTGCTGCAACGATGACTTATATAGAAGAAAGTCAAAATTAAAAGGAATTTTCGTCTAATTAACAAGCGAGACGTAATTCGTATTTTCTAGAATCTCTGCCTGCCTGCATTTTAGAGAGTAATAAGTAGTTTATGCGTATACTATTACTCAACGTTAGTCGCTAGTTGTATATTCTTTTTAGGCGTTTAAGATCATCGCCATCCCAAATGTTATCTACCTTTAATGATTTTGCTCCATAATATACGAACATTATATTATCTAGCATCTATATTTGTTCAATAAAAGGAGACTTATATACTCGTCGCTCGATGTATCCCTCAACATTGCGTCTAATGACGCTATCAGCCAATAAATGGGTAGAAACAAACGTTCATTACAACATCCGCAAAAGAAAAGATTTACAGCGATCCTTTAGAGGTCCTTTATTGGTAACAGAAGCTCCCCGTCTAACGATACAAATGGCTGGCATCACAGTTGGTATACAGGTACAATATACAACGAGATAAGGCGAGCGAATCTGGAAAATCTGGTATCGAACTTACTTAGAAAATCGCAGTGAAGTTTAGATTTTTCGCTTTTCTATATTCTGTTATGTGCATTGTTTCAAGTTCGCTCTTTTTAATAGCATTTCGACGTCTATGTTATACACGTAGATTGCCGATTCTCCATAACGTCAAGAAGAGGTATTTTTACCTACCCATAAAAAATATATCTATGATTGAGACCCGGTAAACAAATATCGTATAAAGCGTTATCAAGAGTCACGATCGGAGACGTACCTACTGCAAACCCACAAGCTGGGAATGAAAGATATAATCCACAAAATGTGTATGCTCAATACAGCTCTGCCCTTTCTAATATGCAAGTATGAAGATATCTTTATCAGAAATGATAAATGGCTGCCATGATTTCCGTAGAACTGGCATTGAAATCCGAGGTGAACTCTTTTCAGAACTGCACAGCTGGACCGTATCGATGTTAAAATTAGATATAAATAAAATTAATTATTTAAGACGCCAGATCTTGCCATGAGCCCTATAAAAATAGGCCAAATTTAACGTTTCGCGACCGGAAATAACCATGCTAAATTGATACGAATTTTCCACGAAAATTAATTTCGGTGTCGACTTGCCATCAAAGTTTTTTAGGTTTGGCATTAAAGGTGTTGCTTTATTTCGTCGCTATGTATCCATGTACTATAAATAGGAATGGTGGGTCTATCCTTTCATGGCTGTGTAATGTATATGTATACAATGATGTTCTACAAGATTAAAAAGACTGAAATATGTAAATTACAACTATTAACATTTACACTAACTATAACTTATTCACATGCATTAATGTGAACCCCCGACAGGTAGGAAGTTCTCGTAGTTTATATTTTTTACCTACCTACTTAAAAATGGATACCAAGCCCAAGTGCGATGGCGCGTATCGCCCCATAAAAAATTATTTCCCATATATGCGATAAGCGAAGGAGTGACCAGTGATTGCCGTCACAATATAGATACCAATTATCACTGTCATTCATATTACATACGCTAATTGAACGTGGAAAGATTTATCGCGATTTTCCATCCGGTCGCCGTCGATTTTGTTTGATTTTTATTTTTTTTACAAAATGGCGACCGAGATTTTAGTTTACCAAGGAAAGTAAGATGCAGTCTGCTGGAAGGCTAGGGATGTTTGCAACATATGAAGCTTTAACTGGTAAGCCGATTCGACAAACTAAATGGCACTGTTTTGCAGCAAAACACAAGGTCCTTCCTCTGGCAGCACAAAGCTAATAAAAATGTAATAAGTTTTAATGCATTTTCTATTCCGTGAGGATAAAGCCATTTTATACTCTTACTAAATCAACCCTTCGTATTCTTCAGTAGATCTGTCCGTGTATGTTCTTAGCACTTCATTGATTTATAGATACTTTTAAAGTGGTGGTTCTACACCTCATTTCAGTTACAGGACTTTCACCGTTCGCGTAGTTTGTTCCAACAAAATTTTAATTTAAACAAATAAAAGATATGAATGTTGATAAGATATTTTATTTATTTTCACAAATATCTTCATATTTTTTACTTGTTTCAGCGCCGTTATATTCATACTAGAGGACGCCAGCAGCTACGCCTGCATTTTTTTTTAATTTACCCGTTTTGGCCGATCCCGTGGGAATTTCGGGAAATCCCTTCTTAGTGCAGCCCTACGGTCCCCAAGGAACATACATGCCAAATTTCAGCTTCCTGTGCCCAATAGTTTTGGCTGTAGCGTGTCTGTCAGTCAGTCAGTAACGCAAGGATTTTATATATTAAGATTTATTCACAAAATCCTTGATGGTTAGTAGGTACCGACAGTATTCTTGGGTAATTGGGTGACTGAGCCCATTATGACTATGTAACCAAAGCACGTCAGTCTGAATTCATGACGTATAACTAAACCTTATTCAGAAAGCCATTAATAATTATTTTTATAGGAATAATTAATAGTGTCGTGGCCTAAGCTGACCTGTTTAAAGGAAGGAAAACCTCAAGGATAGACGCACGACCCTAGGCGATAAAAAAAGAAAAACAACAAACAATAACTGTTTATTTACTCGCTCTATGTTATTATTGTGTTATAATAATAATCTGGGTATATTTTTATCTGTTGATACTTAGATTACAGGTATCCCGGTCTCCATGGCGAAGGTTTTGGAACGCTACTGGGACAACGCCTAAGATGATGATGCCTTGCGATTCCTTTTTTACGGTAGTTTTCTATTCCTAATATAAACACATTCTTCATTTTGGCTTATAAGCCATATTTGCCGACACTTGTCATGAAATATACCCATTTAGTTGGCATACAGGTTGGCTTTGTATGATGAACGTTTAAATATGCAACACTGTGCATAGAGTTAAATTGATGCCGCATAGGTATAGGCGTTAAACAACAACTCACACACACACATGACAAGTGAGTAGTTAGTACTCTAAATAACTATATTGAGGCAAGGTTTCCGCGTTTAGTAAGATGCTCATTATGCCTAACTGGTACAAACTGTACTATCCATCTTCTTCCAAAAGGCCTTGAATATGCGGAGGGCAATCAATGCCTTGCTAGCGTATTATTTTGTTATTGACAAAATGTTACTTAGGTATAGTATATACCTTCATGGCGAGTTTCAGCAACAGTGATCATAGACCACACCGAGTTTTTACACATGCGAAAGTAAAATTTTCTTGGAAGCCACAACAAATAAGAAGTAGGTACTTATATTAAAGAAGTTGGGAAATACCCGTGGCTTATGAAATATTCAATGCGACAGTTGTTTGCTCGAATACAAATAAAACCTTCGACAAAAAGTAATATTTGACTTCGTGGCGCTTTACTGGTTTTAGACTGAATTTTCACCATGCAAGTTTATATCATTGGTCTTCATCGCTTTGGCTAAATAATATAGGCATTTTTGTTTCAACCGTCTGCCGTGGCAACTGTCGTGCGTTGCAAGCTGACCGAAAAATTAAAAATCGAAAATCTGTCGTATTTTTGCTTTATTCATTGATTTGTTCGTGACATAGAGGTCACCATTCTTACCTAGAAAGTCGATCAATGTGCCAGTATACTTACTTAACTGTATTTTCACTCCTTATTGTCCTCCTTGTATTCTTAACTCTAAACTATAGTCTGACCATCACAATGTTCTACGAGAGTAACCAATCACAACCTTAGACAAATACCTAGAGATGTAAAGAACTCGAGACTTTGAGTCTTAATTCGATTGACTCGGCTCAATTTTACAAGACTCGGTGTATTAACAAACCTCAGAGCATTGAGTCGAGCCGAGCACCAGTCCTTTCTCGAAAACTCGAGCGCCAAAATGGAACTCGTATTTCAAAAAGAGCTCGAGTCTTAAAAAGAAGCTCACGTCTCAAAAGAACTCGAGTCTTAAAAAGAGCTCGAGCGTATCGAGTCTTGAGCGTATCAAGGTTGATCCTATATTATATTCTTATATATTATATTTTTACTTCTATATTATTATTATTCTATATCATATTCTTCCTCTATTATATTCCTATATTATTTTTATTCCGACTTATATTTTATTCCCTGTTTATTTATGAAGGAACTCCAAATGGAAAAGAACTTGAGCGCGACTCGTCGCGTAAAACGATTCGAGCTCGAATCAAGACCTGAGCGCCATGTTGCGCTCGAGTCTCTATGTAAACTTAAGTGTTCTAGTCTGGGGGTCTTGTTGTAACGAGTCGAGCTGTGCAATTTGTCAGCTGAGCCTAAAATTTAGGACTTAAAAGACTCGAGTTCTTTACATCTCTACAAATACCTGCATACGAAACGGGCGTAACAAAATCGACCTTGACATTCAATATTAGTGTATTTTTCTATTCGTGAGTGACAACGTTAGTATGTGACGCACGTGCCCATAGCTCGCGCCGGGTGAGCTACGAGCACAGTATGTAAATGTTTATCTAATCTAGACATTCCTGGAGTGGTCCTATGTGCGACGAATTTACTGTTTGTACATTGCTATGTGAGGTCTTATTTCCTTTAAGGCGTAGTAAAGCGGAAGGTTATGGATGTTAGAGTAAAACTCCTTTGTCGACCTTTCAGCATAACAAAGCTGAGAGCTTTCTTCTACGCTGGTGTAAGAATGAACAAAGTTTACAGTTTCTTATTTCGATTATTTTAAAAGTATCACACATAAAGAAAGTACTTAAGTAGTAGATAGCCAGTGGAGATCATGGATGGACTACATACGATTTTCGGTAGACCTACTACACCAACCCACGTATACTCCTCATAAGACGTCTACTATCCCTATATTTTACATAATTTCTTCAACAATGCTAGCAACTATAACGATAATAATATACAAATTAGTTTAACTCTCATCCAACACTGACATTTAAACAAACAGCAATTATTTTCCCACAAATTGTTCATAAAGTATACGCTAGGTAACTTCCATAATCTAGCATTCATCCAGATACTATATAGGTTGTTTCCACCGCCAGTGACGTCACGAGCCGTCAACAACAGCCTCCGATATCAAACCCGATGGCTAGTGCAAATGACGCTGACATGTTAACCGATAATCCTAGTACCCTACCACTTGAATTATAAATTATCGCTTGCCCCGTGCCTGGAAGAGCACGTTAAACCGTCGGTCCCGGGTGGCATAAAGAACTTTGACAGTCGTTATAGGGGGTCAGTATCTATGAATACAACTGACACTAGTCTAAACCAAGGGATATAGCCTTTGGGTTGCGAAGGTCTCACAGGCAGTCGCTCTGTGGAAAAACTAATATTCAGTTCAGTCAAATCCGGTTAGACTAGAAAGCGGACCACGGGTTCTAACTGGGATAACGATAAGGAGGATGATGATGACCCATCCCTATGCGAAGTTCGTCAGCTAGGTACGCTTTACAACTGTTTTACATCTTATTTAATGGCGCTGATACGGAGTTTTAATGTGTTTTCACATTTGATGGTTATGTGGACCGTTAGTTTAACGAATAAGCAATTTGGAAGTTCATGTTATCTGATTTCACTCTCAGTTCACTTATTAAAGAAGGTTTTAAAATCACGACTTTTAGATTAATCTCTGGCCCAAAGTCTAGGTCTAGGAGACCTTATTCCTGTAATGTTTTCAGTACTGTAGCGGTAGCTACATACAACTGAGGCCATCTACCGAGCGACGACGAAGTCTCAACAACAACAATACGACGACATCTATCGGACACGATACAAAGGAAAACAAGGTGCTGAATCGTGCAACCAGAGTTTGCACACGAATTTACTATAATATAAAGAACTTCTCAAAAATTGCCTGGTGGACTGACAGTCCACCAGGCAAGATCACCCAGCCTGGTTAGAGGATCCTCCCTCTAGATGGAGGAACACCACACCTTTTCACATCCTCTCTTCCTCCACATTACTAAAGACAAGTTTGACCACAAAATACAAAAATAAAATGTAAAAAGCAAGTCAACTGATAATATTTCAAGAAATAAAAACGCAGTATTCTAGCGTACAGCAAAAATACAAGTGAAAGAGGCTTGTCAACTTAATATATTCAATTACAGGACAGAGCGTTCCAGAGACATTCTTGTCGCAACAAATCAGATCTCTTCCCTGACAACAACTAGCAATAAAATAACTTCCAACCAGTCTGACGAGATATAACATGAATATGAATTACTATTATTTTTAATGCAGAGGATACTTCGAAGTACGAACCGGCATGGTGACCTTTTCTCCCACAAGTGCTCTTTAGAAATTGCGCAGTTGCATTTGACCTGCTCTTTCTAGCAACCCACGGAATTTTTCCCTATTTACATTAATATTATCATCATCATCATCAGCCCTTTTTATACTGTCCCACTGCTGGGCACGGGGCTCTTCTCACTATGAGAAGAGATAGGCCATAGTCCATCACGCAGGCCAAGTGCGGGTTGGCAGAATACACATGTTGGAACGCAGGATCCGCTCAAGATGATGACATCTTACTCCAACTGATTTATATTCCTTAGGATTTAGTCAATATTAAGCATAGATATTTCGCCAGCTGTTTTCTGTCGCGTAATAGAGAATGTAGTAGATATTAGGCGAAATGTGGGTGTAATATTACACCTCTGCCTACCCCTTCGGGGATACAGGCGTGAGTATATAAAAAAAAGAAAAAATAAAGATATTAGATCAACTGTACGCCGTGTACGCCGGTCAAACAAATTACTTTGGGTACTGAGTACTTTCAAACAATTGTGCTATAGGTACACATCGTTCGGATCGATAGCTCTACGAGTTCAATAATAATAAATATCCATCTAATTAGGCTAATGACGTAACAACGTGCTGATAAAGTAGCTATTCCTGAAGGATTCCATGTATGCCATAAACTAGACACATACATATCGTCACGCCTTTTATCCCCGAAGGGGTAGGCAGAGGTGTATTTCTACATCCACTTTTCGCCGGATATACTTTAGTCCCACGTAATAAGGGGCGAGCCTATTGTCGTACCGGGAACATTTCCAGACTCCGTGTTGCTACTGAGAATTTCGTGACAGAAAAACCCAATAACACTGCCCGACCCAGGAATCGAACCCGGGACCTCCCGATCCCACGCGCACATTCATGCCGCGAGACCAACGAGGCAGTCGTATAGGGTTTGATGTCGAGTTTTCCGTCTCTACGCAAAGATGGTATTTGCATCGTGTTATCCCTTAGTCGCCTCTTACGACACCCACGGGAAGATAGGGGGTGGTGGCACTTGTATTCTATGCCGTCAACCAAACTAGACACATAAATAATTAAAACCCAACATCTAGAACACAGAATCATTGGGACAAAGCAACGACGAATGGATTATATACTTATAATACTAGCTTTTGACATAATTACACTGGGTATAACGCATTACAATAGTTTAAAAATCAGCGGGTTTTCAAATAAATCCTCAACCTTATCTTTGCCCCTTTGGGGTGAAATGTTAAAATATCCTTCCTTATTGTATGGCTACGTCTACGTCACTAAAGGAACGCACCGTATATTCATATTTCAGCTACAGTACTTTGGTCTCCGTGATAAATGTCAGTCGAGACACGTAGTTTTATAGTTCTCACATTTTGTAGGTACCAACATCACATAATGTAGGTACAGTCGAACAACTTCCCGCTAGGCCACCATAAGGACGAGAATAGGTCAGCAAGACATCGTCGCTTCCAGTGCTACTTTACACACATATTGATACTCGTACATAATACCAGTTTCTAGTGTGCCTCGACTCTATGAGCGAGCCAAGGGATTTTTTCAAACTGGTCCACCGCCGACTTGTTTGATTGTACAAGATAAATGTATTTAAAATCAAATTTTATCTGTTGCTGATCTATCAATCTAATCACGACCTAGTCCACTATCATCTGCATTCTAGCCTTACTAGTCAATATATGCATCGGTGCCTACTGGTGCAATGGTGTTAAGTAAGAGTGACGAGCATAAGCTGTTTGTCACCTCTTTCGCCTATCGAATCCAATGCCAACGACCATTGATGTACAAGACTCAATCATGATGAACTTATAACATACATACATAGACTCACGCCTGTTTCCACGAAGGGGTAGGCAGAGGCATATTAAACGCCCACTTTTCGCCAGTGTTTTGATCCCACGTAATAGGTGGCGAGCCTATTGCCGCTTATCGGGATATTTTGTTTGCCTGAGCCTCGTCCGTTGATCGGCAGGTGCACCACTTGCAGGTGAGGTTGGCTTGGGACCCTAAGTTATTGGTAGGAACCCTATGCACCCTATGAGCTTATAACAATTTAAATGTATTTGTGTTATCCCACGAATATAAATGTAGAAACTAGTCCTGACATCATTTTAAAAACTTTAGATCAGGTTGGAACCTTGTGGTAATTCGAACTCGCTACTAACCTTTTCGGTAAGCAGATAAGCCTCTATGAACATTTATTGACGGAATAATTTTAATAAAGTTCCTTTCTACACAGATAATGGCAGATATTAGATATACCGACATTGACAAATTCAATAATAACGAAACGTCAACGCCAATCTAATACTAATATATAATCTAATTCTAATATATAAAGCTGGTTTGTTTGTATGTTTGATTGAACGCGCTAATCTCAGGAGCTACTGGTCCGATTAGAAAAGTCTTTCAGTGTTAGATTGTCCATTTATCGAGGAAGGCTATAGAATATATTATAACATTACGCTATCAGTCCGGTGTAACCGCGGACTCATCTAGTATGGTGTAAAGCCACTACAGCGACAATATTATTATTATAACTTATAATAATAGTAGGTGGTAGTAGTAATAGTAGGTGCATAGGGTTCCCACCAAGAACTTAGGGTCCCAAGCCAACCTCACCTGCAAGTGGTGCACCTGCCGATCAACGGACGAGGCTCTGGCAAACAAAATATCCCGATAAGCGGCAATAGGCCCGCCACCTATTACGTGGGATCAAAACACTGGGGAAAAGTGGGCGTTTAGCCTTTTCAAGGACAGTAAACGAGACACAATAGAAGTTTTAGTGTTAAGACGTCTTTAAACGTCAACTGTCCTTCAAAGTGTTAATATGCCTCTGCCTACCCCTTCGGGGAAACAGGCGTGAGTCTATATATGTATGTAATAATATGATATCCTAAATGCGTAGTGATTTGCTGATTGAGTGCTGTAATATTAAATTATTATCTCAAGAAATAATATTCGAAATGGTTCTCAAATTTTCCGTTGTCGCCAATGAGATATGATCGAAATGACACAATCTATATTTTATTGTAATTCTAATTTATATTTTATAAAATCTAAAGAATTTCTTAGATACATATCTCCGTTGACATTATGAAATATAAAAGCAAGTAAGTATGTATATTTTTAGGGTTCCGTACCTAAAAGGTAAAAAACGGAACCCTATTACTAAGCCTCCGCTGTCTGACTGTCTGTCTGTCTGTCTGTCTGTCCGTCTGTCCGTCTGTCTGTCACCAGGCTGTATCTCATAAACCATGATAGCTAGAAAGCTGAAATTTTCACAAATTATGTATTTTGGTTGCCGCTATAACAACAAATACTAAAAATAAAAAAAATGAAAATATTAAGGAGGGGTCCCATACAAAAAACGTGTTTTTTTCGTATTTTTGCTCAAAATTACTAGCTGTAACAGGTAGACGCTTTAAATTTTCACAGAATATGTAGTTGTATATTACCTTTCAAAATAAATAATTAAATTTAAAAAAGTAAATAATAAAGGGAGGCTCCCATACAACAAACGTAATTTTTAAGCAATTTGCTACTCGATCTTAATAATCAGGTAGAAACTTATAAAGTATTTAAGTATACATACAGCGAACGTGATTTTCTTTTATAGATGATGGTACGGCACCCATCGTGCGCGAGCCCGACTCGCACTTGCCCAATTTTTATGAGACATATTTGTAATTTTAATATGCATATTTATTGTCCTTTTATAGACAGTTTCCACACTAAAAATAAATCCTGTGTCGCAGGTGACTTTATAAACATGCAAACCATGGACATAAAAAACACCTTAAATTATATGTCTATATTTTATGATTATTATAATATATACTAAAATATTTGGCGACGAAAGCAGCAACATTAATTAATTAAATAGTCATAAATTAGCGTCCTTATCTGGTTAAATCATTTTAGACGATAAAGGCAATAAAAGAATAAAACGTACCTACTAGATGCTTGGCGCTTCCGGGCGATATTTTAAACCGAAACATCAAGCTTGTTCCAACACAAAATGTTGACAAAAACCGCACTGTAAAAGTTTATTCAATTTGTAAACATAAAATATCGCGAAACGCAAATTCGAAACTGCTGTAATATTGGACACAATTTATAAGTAAATTATTCAAACAACTCTTGTTTCATTTTCCTTTACTGAATATTTATAAATAAAATAAAAACAGAAAAATATTCAAGCAGCTGAAGGTTTTTGTGACTGCCACACTTTTAATTATATAACTGAATGTTTTTCTGTTTATTTTCAGAAATCTAATTAAAGAATACGGTTAGAGGTAATTACGAACGAAACAACATAATGCTTGCTGTTTAGAGCGACTAAAAGGAAATAAAGTCTGCAAGTATTTTTTTTAATCACCGTACCGTAGCTTAAAATTACATGCACTGCAAAAGGCTGTAAGATGACGGGCCGTTGCGTTCAATTATTACTGAATCGCAAAAAAAATCTAAGAATTATAGTAAAGTATACTCTTCAGCCTACTTTGATAATCATGGATATTAAAGAATCGTTGTAAACGCAGATTAACAGTTAATAAACATTCAAATGATAACACCAGTACAAACTTTACAAAGCGAAAATAGGTCTTTTATCCGTCGCCTAACAATGTTGTAAATGGGCTTATTATCTAGATTTTATCTTGAGACATTTAAACCGCGGCAACATTGGACTAAATCCAAAAATTTCGTTTAAACTTGCAACACTGGTTTTGAATTTCGAAGAGTTTTATCGTGAATATCTATGAATATATCTGGAGAAGGATTTTACGCAAAACAGAAGGCTGTATGTATCCAGACATCATGTCTTTAACACAGTTATAAAAACACTAGCCGTGTCCTGCTGATTCACTCGGCACACCTCGTGCATTGAACCGTCGTCGTAGCACATGCTTCTCCAATTGGAGTACTACCGTGCTGTTATATAGCATAGCCAGCCTCGTATGGCTATCATATATGCAAAAATATTTTTCTACACTAATATTACAAAGAGCAAAAATTTGTATTTTTGTTTGTTTGTTTGTTTGTAATGGATAAACTCAAAAACTACTGGACCGATTTTAAAAATTCTTTCACCATTAGAAAGCTACATTACCTGCGAGTAACATAGGCTATATTTTATTTTAGAAAAAATAGGTGTCCGTAAGATATTTGGGGTTTTCGGGTACGCGAAGTAGTTCCCTCGGGACGCGGGTGAAACCGGGGGAAACGGCTAGTATTTCATAAGGCAAATGGTTTTTTTTTTACTCGTAGTGTCCTGTGCCAGAAATTAGCGAGTTCAAACAAACTCCAACTTTATTATATTACGAAATACAGACATGAGGATATTCGGCGAATTAATAAAGTGTTTTGGGCGAGACAGGAAGGGCATATACCCTCGCATCCCTACGCGTATAATACGTAACGGGTGAATAATAAAAAAGGTTCTATCGAGCCGTGTCGTCCTCATAATGTAATAAACTAATAACGTACGATTAATTCGTAGTAAATAGGTCATTGCGTACACGTAATAATGTATGAGAACATTTACCTGCTCTCAATACTCAATGACGTCATGTCAATCGATCAAATTTGACATTTAGGAGGGTACAGTTCAACTTAATGACTTTTTTATTACAGAACTTTTATTTTTTAGAATATTACATGTCAAGCCACTTACTTAGACTTAGCGGAAAAATCAAGTATAGGAATACTTATATCAAAATGAAGTCCCCTTTTTGTCCTGTCTGTTTGTATGAAAGCGATCAATGTAAAAACTATCGAACGGATTTTTGTAAGATTTTCACCAATAGTTGATTCCGGAGTGATTTACGGGGCCGGAGCCGCAGTTGAAGCCCAGTTAATAATATTTTAAGCTGATCAAAATCATTGTTAGGAAGGTAATCGCGAATTCCATCTGCCGTATATGGGATTTTCCAGGCTTAAATATGTAAATCAGTTCATGATAACCCAAACCCGATCACGAGCTACTTTTGCATTAATAATATTGCATACATACATTATTATCAACATACCAGTCTAGATAATGCGCAGACAACCAGTATCTGTTGATATTAATGTTTTAGAAACACTACCGGCAATTACAGTTACAACGGAGGCAGAAAGAAAGAGATGGCCCTATACAGATACTTCAAGACATATATAAAAGAGAGAGAAAGATAAACTCGTGTAGATTACGATTCGCTCTAGTACGCGGTAGCGCGGTTAATGGTAAGTCTGACGTCACCGGCATATGGAGTGCTTGACGCTCAACGTTATCTGTTTTCGGTCCGCGGCGCATTCTTCACACCAAGTACACCTATTGTGTATTTATACCACCAGTATATGTATAAACGCGTTATTTCAAACATAATATTTAACTAGGGTTGTACGAAAACCATTTATTTGACTACGCCAGATGTATTCGCGTTGTAAAGCGATACGGCCCAGGTGAAAAGGTGCACGTTATATCGAAAACAATGCTCTATAAACGAAAGAGACGTGATAGACGGCGCGCAGTGGTATTTTTATCAGTTCGGGAGGGAGGACGTGACGGAAACAGTCGTTCATGCATACTTGATGGCCTGTCTGTTCACTCACTCACTCCCCTCCATCCGTCAGTTTCGGCTTGGTTTCTCACCCGGGACCAATTGCTTTATACAAATACTTCTCATATCCTTTACCTGATATCTATCGAGGTGACAAAATTTATTCGACCAAATTTCATTTTGACTTTCAGTCTTTTAATATACATAGATCAGACGTGTCTCGCTGTCGGCGCAAATTAAAGAACACACCTTCACGAAGCTTTATGCCTTCGAAGTTTGTCAGCCCGACGGCGGCGACGAGCCGCGAGGTCGCTACGTGAGACGAATTCTTACAGCCCACAGCTTTTATAAATTCTCACTTTCTTTCGAAACGACACTCATAAAGTGTCGTAAAGTTTAGCAACTTAAATAACTTCCCCGAAGTAAAACTCAAATAGATTTCCTTGCTTGCTTCTTCAGAGTATTTCTGCATAGAATGTAGGTAATAAGTACACAGCAGAGCGGCACAAATAACTAGTATCAATGAATCTTGTTAGTCTATTTGCATTTGTGGCGTTGTTTCACACCACACATAAATTACACGCTAATAAACATAACAATAGCGGCGGACATGTTAGCTGAAGACTAATTAATGCTTGCGTATTCTGCTGGACGGTCATGGTGGACTCTACTGTATCCAATTTCCTTTTAAATAAGCTGTAGAGGACTGCTTGCTATAATAACTTCTAGCGTGTTTATAGCATCGCACTCGACGGACCGTATGACGTAAATATAACGGCTGCAAGTAGGTCTAAGCATGACGGTCTAAGTGCGCAGCGCGCTAAGGCGGGCCGTCTTAGTATTCTTTCGCGTACACATGGCGCCAGGTGGGAATGCAAACAAAAAGTAAACACGACACCATTTAACGGACCTTGCCTTTACATACGTGTACACTGCACATGTTAGATTATACAAATTTCACACACTACTCCACTTTAGGCCAACAAAGGCCAACGGGTCAACAAATTGTCACGAGTAATCGCTCGATACTTTGATTCTTGTTTGTCGTAATAATGGGTTTTGGCTATAAAGCACACACGCTCATAGGCTTAGTGGTGTTTTATCGATTACCTAGTATGACATAACTGTAGCAGTGGTCGGCATACGTTAGCAAATAAAGCGAAGCGTCGCCGACGTGGAGTACACAGAGCGGCGCAAGCCAATCACAAACCAATCACATCCTTAATCCTTGGAGCGAAGGGATAAATTAGTTCGCGCCGCCCGTGGGAAATGACCGCCTCGATATGAGATGACGCAGCAGACGCTGAATACTTTAAATACTTGGCTTCTTCAAACTGTACTAAGCAGTGAAGTGTTACCGTCGGCGGCGCTAACCAATAAACTGTATGCGAGACCAACTTTGTTAGGGCGTCAGACGCAACTGAAATATTCAAGTATCTTACTGTGCCTTATTATAAAATGAGATTTAAATATAAAACCAGGTTTAATACTAGATATACAATTAAAAAAAAGCCTTTTTAAATAATTTAGTCATTTATTTTAACGCAACATTTATTCCTTAGAATTATAGTGAAAATAGTTTAACAAAAATGTGCGAATAGTCTACGTATAATCAAATTTACATAGCTGTGGCTAGGTTTAAACTTCGGTTTCTATTTAGACCGTGTTTTGTAATAAGGCGGACTGTGTTTATTATTTTATCTATTTTGAACACATTCCTAGGTCTGTGTAAAGTGCCGACGCGGCCGTGACTAATCACTTAACGATGAAATCTCGCACGAAAACCAAATAGGCGCAATGAGTCAGATCAGTTAGTCCGGTAGGACCCGACTGATTCATGGCGCTAAGTGGGGTTTTAATGCGAGCCTCGGATAATGCACGATTAAGTAGTTTTCTTAGAACAGTTGTTAAGGCCAGTTAGCGGAATCGACACAAACAGGAATAACGAGAGACAAGTTCAAGTTCGACTCAAGTTTTTCTAAATCTTATAATTCGACAATTAATACCGAATTATTATAATGACGTAAATATTGACATTGTGGCGCCGCGGTCGCGACCTTCAGAATTCATTAAGTATTTTAGAGGTGTTGGGAATGTTATTTATGATATGCTCAAAAACCGAAAACGTTGAATGAACGAAAATGAAATGTTTTTGTGGTCGTATGACAACGACAACACAAATTTCGCTATATGGTCGTTTTGTGAATTCTAAAATAGCTCATGTGCATTTTTACAAGAGCTAACACGAATTCGGGCTTATGGATGTTTCGCAGCGAGCACAAGGCTTAGTGAGCTGTTTTTTCGCTCAATAAGCGTTTTCTTTGAGCGTAACATTTATAAAGAATATTCATGTAGGTATATCGGTCGTGAAATACGGTTGTAAACGTCTAATATGTAAGTGAATGTACGTAACAATAAGTGGATTAATACACTTTTGTTACCCCATCCAGCTTGATCCAATTAGTCGGGAGAGGATGTTAACTCACTTGGTACCCTATGCATAACGAAGTTACCGAAGAGGAATCCCAGTCGCGTGCGTAGCGAAGCGATGCTGTGATGGGATGAGTTATTTTGTAAATATAAGAGCTATCAAGATACTCGGGAAGATCGAGTGGTACCTGAGTGCAATTTAGCAGAACATTAACGATTTTACGGACTTCAAAGTAGCTTTGGACGTTAAAGCATCAGCTACTTCACAATGTTCTTGATGAAATATAGTATCATGATAAATTAATCGAAAATATAGGGATATTTGTGGCATGCAGTGGGAATAATATCAAAAATTGGTCATGCGAATCAGTCTTGCTCATAAAGCTCGCTCGCTCTTATTCGTATCGTTATATGGATAAAAGCTATAATACTAAGTACCTACACCCTTTTGTTGTAATTACGGTAATAGAAAAAACGGCCCGCGCAAATTTCAACTTTGCCTATTGCGGTTCACAGGTATAGGCTGAATACAGACAGTCAGAATGACACCCTTCGAGTAAGTAACCCTCGTAACCAGCAAAATATAAAGTGCACTTTGTAATATTATCGTCTTCAAAGCTAAAGATACTAAGTCATAACAACATTTGAAACATCGCCACAAATGTACTTTTATTGCTTGTATTACCGTTTTATATTTCTTAATCTAATTTTATAGCCCTTTCAGTTTATTTCGAGGCCAACAGAGACCATTTTGTCAATTTACAGAGTACTTGTGAAAATATACAGGGACAGGACGAAGGGGAAGACCTAGGCGGACGTTCTCTGACCAGATCGGAGACATCCTAAAAAAGGACAGGTCAGAAGTACCCTAAACAGAAGAGCATGCATGAGAAACTTGATGGAAGTAAATGAAGCAAGAGAGGTATGTCAGGATCGTTGCAAGTGGCATTCGCCACCCCGTGAGTCTATGTATGTATGTATGTGAAAATATAAGATCGTGCTTGGGTACAAAATAGCGAATTTGGCTTCATAATCATCTGTATTTTAGGAGGGATATGGCTCCTGAGGTACAAGTATATCTTTAGTAATCTTTACTTAGTAAAGGCGTCAGTTGTCCATTTTGTATTGATCAATTGCTTGTACAACTTATTTGTCCTTGTATTTCTGTTTTTGCCTGATACTTGTGTTAAATGTACAATAAACGCTATTTTATTATTTATTATTTTTTATTATTGTTATTGCTTTTTACTTTTGTATACTTCCGCAAACAAATACTGGAACATGCATTAAAATTGTACCTATGTATCGTATGAATAGTAACACAACAAGAAGTTCTGTATTTTTTATGGATATTCGCGAATAATCACAAGGTTAATGAATTAAAATCTCTTGTCTAGTAGTATTATATGAATAATAAAGACAAAAGTCTTTTGTATTCTAAACGAATTTACAAAGGAAAAAGTGTGGTTTGGTGCTATAGGGTACGAAGCAAACTGCAAGATTAGTTTGAACTACACACTATTGAGAAGTTTCTAACCGGAAGCCTAGTTGATGAAATGTTTGAAAGAGCACTTTGGTAGTTTATCTTGTAATGCCATGTTTGACACGTTTTCAACAGAACACCTAGTAACCTTGACAGTTTATTTAATGCACATCTTCAACCGAGACTCGCGCGAGCATTGCGCATTTCACAATAATATGTATTACGAAATTCTCCTTATCAACGCATGGTATTTGCTTGATCAGCAATAGACTCGCTTCCGAAAAGGGTAGCTAGGGAAATATGTGTGTAAGCGTATTCACACGCGTACACTTTCGGGGAAGTGGTAAGCTACGTAGCCTTTGTCATCTGCAACACGTTTTAATTAACCTTTGGGTGTGGGATATATGTCGTGAATGATGAATCGTAGCCTCTCCTGTGGGATTACGTGGGTATGTTTGGCCAGCGTGGATGGAGCATAAAAGCCTCGGCGTCCCACGGAAATCACGACTAGTTACCGAGGGCTTAGAGCATTATTTCACGGCGATATTATCATGATCCGCCACGACTAGGAGATCACGCGGCAGTCGTACATCTCCATCGCTGATGTATCTTTGTGTGGTCAGCTTACGCACTGCCAGAGCATCGAAATGAAACTACTGCTGGACGTTTTGTCCCACTTACTTTCTATTTTGTACCCTTGCAAGCCAAATGGAACATGGCAATATTCTGTTCAGCAACTGTGAAAGTAAACTGAGACGGTCATAGTGGAGAACGTCCCAATGTCTTTGATATAAAATGCATTTTAAAGTAGACGAAATGTGCTTACCTGACGATAGTATTAGCGCAGGATAGCCTTAAGAAACCATGAAATATGAAGAAGTCAAGTTTTATACAGATTATTGTTTAAGTTCGGAGCACGTAATATCAATGTAGGAACTAGGAAGTATTAGAAAGAAAGAAACAAAACCATTTGTTTTCATAACAAACGACAGGACATGAAACAATGAGAACAAAAGGCATAAAAATATAAAAACACGCCTGTCGTCTACATAAACATAGGAGGCCAATTCAGAATATAAGGTTTAACATTTTAACTGTTGTACAAACCTAAGACAATGATAGGTCAGCTTACGTTGGAAGTATACGGATTGATGTGGCCGTCTGCCCGCTTGGGGTAATGCAAGTAATGCAACACGCGTATATGCGAAGTAAATATTAATTACAGTGCGCGCCTGGCGCCGGCTCGTTGTCCGGGCGGTGCGTATGTGCGTAATTATAAAGCGACTGCACTTCTCATGCGTTGGAAAGTGGACGTCTCGGTAGAACTATGCGTTGAGCTAATGAGTGAGGCAGTCATTCATTAGTTTGGCGTCTTAGTGTTTTTAATAGGTACTTTAGATGGCCAAACGTCTACAATATCTGTAATAAACTTGTGACAACTAACTGAATGTAATACGTGCATAGTCACTAGACTACACTACTCAATTCCATGACGTTTTATGCAAACGCAGGGTCAAATGACGGTATTTGCACAAAACTGCGGCATATGGCATTAAGTTCGCCTTTGCACACTATTTTGTTAGTTACGGTTACTGTGGCCTTTGAAAGTTTGCAGTTGAGGTAGTTGTTATTTATGATGAATTCATGACTTATGTTTAACCCCTTAAGCTAGAGCTAGTACTTACTGAGCTGTCAATTCAAGAAAATAATGCTAACTAAAGCTGCGCGTCCACCGGATCGGAATCGGAGCGTACGGAGCGGAAGGATTTGTTGGTTTGTATCAATTTCTATGAAACTGCGTGCACTGGATCGGCATTTCCGCGCCTGAGACCGGTATTTGTGCTGATGACGTCATCCGCAGTGAACGCATCATACGGATGCCGAGCGTTTCAAGTACTGACGTGTTTGCGACGTTAAACTGTAGGCAAAATACTTATTCACGATGAACGACGATGTTTTAATTACTTTAGTGGAAACACAGATTTAACAAACAAGAACCAGATGTAGCGTATTCGTCCAACTAAGTGAGGCACGTTGACAGCAATGTGTGCGTGACATTTGGCGACTGGCACTGTACGGACACGCGCGTCTATGTGTGTGTAAAGTTGCCAGATTATGAATAATCTCCCACTATTTTGCATATAGTTTTTGCAAACGAATATAAAAATATTACATAGGTAATATTTTATATTCGTTTGTGGTTTTGAAGAATTTACCATAGATATAATTAATGCTTTTAATATGTAAAGCTGTTGTGAAAATTATTCAAATAAAAATACCATTAAAGTATGCTTTTATAAATACATTTCTTAAAAAATGTAGGCTCCGAGTTAAGTTTTAACTAATTTTATTCGTAAATTAAGAAATAAATAGATAGGCTTGCGTCATAAATATTAATTAGCTAAAAACATTTTGTCATGCATACAATAAATTATGAATATCATAATCATAAATCGTAACCAAAAAAATTGCAATTAAAAATAAATAATAGCTACAATCAATAATTTCTGTTTCTGTACTTAATGTACACACGGCGCCAAGTCAAGCTAAATAGTCGAAGTACGATTTTGATACTTATTCCCTACGCCATTAGAACGGTACAAAGGTCTAACAACGGTACAAAGGTCAAAGTGTATAGCTTGACAAGTAGCCGCGTGTACACGAATATTTGGATCGTTTGGGGATCGAACTCAAAACAATGTATATACTAATGGAAATCCTATTAGTATATTTATAAGAAAAAATATAATCTACAATATACTTTTACAATACGTTAATGTATTTTTCATTAACATGACAATCATTATTACCTACATAATCAATTGACAAGTGCATTTTCCCTAATTCAGGGAAAACGGTGTCGACGTAAACTGGCAACACTTACATATTTTCAGCAGAAATACGATTTTTATCGAAATAATATTATAAAACGGTCAAATAATCCATAGTTATCTGTAAGAATATATTCCACCTTCCCGTATTTGCTTTTAGAAACAACTTTTACAATGTTTAAAAACGCAAGACGGCATTTTATGAATTTAAAAGCTGGATCGATCGTGGCGTGTGAACTGTGCGATGCTTCGCAGTGCACTGAGTCGAGTTTGTATTCGCTTTTCAATTTTGTATTTGCTTTAGTGGCCTCACGCAAGTGTTCCGCGCGCTCTGTCTGCCTTTTATTCTATAGTCTTAGAGTGGAAAGGTATGAAGAACTTTATAATCTAAAACATGAACATTAACATAATCAACTTAGGAGAGACAATATTTGGGTTCGTCCCAATATATAGGGCAAATAAAATCTATTTTCATCTTCTAATAAATCAGAATATAATGTATGATATTCTCCGAAAATTAATCTAGTGTAGTATAGTGACGAGGATATTGTTGTAATTAACAACAATATCCTCGTCACTATCCTCCTGCTTTAAAAATACCTAAATTGCCGATGGTGAATCCGAATGCAGTAGACGCACCCCATCGGCATTTTGTAAATGACGACGCTCCGTCCGCTCCGTACGCTCCGATTCCGATCCAGTGGACGCGCAGCTTTAGTTTGCCTTTGCACACTATTTTGTTAGGTACGGTTACTGTGGCCTTTGAAAGTTTGCAATTGAGGTAGTCGATATTTATGATGAATTCATGACTTATGTTTAACCCCTTAAGCTAGAGGTAGTACCTCAGATCATAGAAGTAATAGATATGTAATGAACGCTCGGCGCGTGCGAACGCAGTATGCTCTACGTCGCCATGGGGTCTCATTCCTTAGAACGTTTTCCGTCATTCTTAACTCTCTCAACAGATGGCTTTACTAGTATCGATTGTTCTTGATTACTTTCATGCATAAATGATAAATAAGAAAATAAAGTTCTAAAATATGATATTTATTAACTAAAAAATCCCTTTATTACGATTAAATAAAAAAATGAAACATTTAATTGAATATGAATATTTTTGAAAAATATGATGTGCACTTCGTTGCTCTGGTGGCCAAAATACGTACTAGCTTGTAGTAAAACGTTACAATGAGTTAACTTTCACTCGGCATTCATAGATGGCGCTTTTACGTATGTATATATTTATTTTTATTTAATTTGGTATTAATCTGTAGATGGTAAAATAAATAAATATTTATTAAATAAACATCAAATATTTGAAAAAGTAAGATATTATGTTAACCAATGAACGGCCATGAGCATTTATTTTAAAAAGTACCTGTATAGGTACCTAGTCGAGCGATTGCGTTTTGTTTTTACATTTAAGTACGTAAAAGTAGTGTAATTTAAATTTTATACATAATAAAAACTTACTGTGTTTGTAGTAGTATTATATAATACATTTTCATAAATTATGTTAATCAATATGCGTCTTACATTTATAGGTAAGACACCTATAGTCTGTTCAAGATATGAAAAAATAAAATGTAAGTACCTAAACAAACCATAAAATGGTTCTTTTAATGTCGCCTTCGCAACAAAAGTAGATTTAAGTTAAATACTCCAAGCGAAAGATGCAGTTAGTTTTACAAAAATACGCCTGTCCCTTCACTTCATAAATGATACCTACTGTCTAAGACTACAGAACAAAAGGCAGACAGAGCGCGCGGAACACTTGCGTGAGGCCACTAAAGCAAATACAAAATTGAAAAGCGAATACAAACTCGGCTCAGTGCGCTGCGAAGCATCGCACAGTTCACACGCCACGGTCAATCAAGCTTTTAAATTCATAAAATGCCGTCTTGCGTTTTTAAACATTGTAAAAGTTGTTTCCAAAAGCAAAAACGGGAAGATGGTAATATATTTTTACAGATAACTATGGATTATTTGACTGTTTTATAATATTATTTCGATAAAATTCGTATTTCTGCAGAAAATATGTAAGTGTTGCCAGTTTACGTCGACGCCGTTCTCCCTGAATTAGGGAAAATGCACTTGTCAATTGTTTTTTGTTTATGTAATAATGATGGTCATGTTAATGAAAAATACACTAACGTAATGTAAAATTATATTGTAGATTATCTTTCTTCTTATAAAATATAGTAATAGAATTTCCATTAGTATATACATTGTTTTGAGTTCGATCCCCAAACGATCCAAATATTCGTGTACACATGGCTCCTCGTCAAGCTTTATACACTTTGACCTTTGTACCGTTCTTATGGCGTAGGGAATAAGTATCAAAATCGTACTGCAACTGTTTAGCTTGACTTGGCGCCGTGTGTACATTAAGTACAGAAACAGAAATCATTGATTGCAGCCATTATTAATTTTTAATTGCAATTTTTTATTGTTTTGATTTATGAATCATAATATTCATAATTTATTGTGTGCATGACAAAATGTTTATAGCTAATTAATATTTAGGACGCAAGCCTATTGCAATTAACCAAACATTTCCATTTTGCCGTGTGGTTGACGGCGTAGAATACAAGTGTTGCCACCCCTTATCTTCCCGTGGGTGTCGTAAGAGGCGACTAAGGGATAACACGATGCAAATACCATCTTTGCGTAGAGACGGAAAACTCGACATCAAACCCTATACGACTGCCTCGTTGGTCACGCGGCATAAATGTGCGCGTGGAATCGGGAGGTCCCGGGTTCGATTCCTGGGTCGGGCAGTGTTACTGGGTTTTTCTGTCACGTAATTCTCAGTAGCTGCACGGAGTCTGGAAATGTGCCCGGTACGGCAATAGGCTCGCCCCTTATTACGTGGGACTAAAGTATATCTGGCGAAAAGTGGGTGTAGAAATACACCTCTGCCTACCCCTTCGGGGATAAAAGGCGTGACGTTATGTATGTATGTATGTATGTTCCAGATACTATACTGAGAATATATATATCTAAACAAAAAATAAACAACATATTCGCCGATCTAAGATCTGAACCCCATGATTGGTATTCGTAAATATATGTAGTTGGTATTATATAAGTATTTCTTCTGGATCGAGGGTATTAATCACAAAACATAATCTATTTATTTCTCAATTTACGAATAAAATTAGTTAAAACTTTACTCAGTACCTACATTTAAGAAATGTATTTATAAAAGCATACATTAATGGTTTCTTTTATTTGAATCATTTTCATAACAGCATTACATATTAAAAGCATTAATTAAATCCATGGTAAATTCTTCAAAACCGCAAACGAATATAAAATATGTAATATTTTTATATCCGTTTGCAAAAACTATATACAAGGTAGTGGGAGATTATTCATAATCTGGCAACTTTACACACACGTAGGCGCGCGTGTCCGTACAGTGCCAGTCGCCAAATGTCACGCACACATAGCCGTCAACGTGCCTCACTTAGTCGGACGAATACGCTCCATCTGAGTCTTAAATCTGTGCCTACTGTATATTTTTTACCTTTTATTTTTTTCGTAGGTATCTTGAACAGACAATAGCAACTAATAAACAGTTGATGTTGAGTATGTTGTAAATCAAGCTAATGAAAAAAACAAAACGCATTTTTAAACTTTGATAGCCGACTTCTCTAGAAGTCTAGAACTCATTCGCTTGGTTCCCGATAGGTATAGTACTAAATTTATCTATGCCGATAGTTATGACTTCATGAGTCGCACAATTGCAAAATCGCGTACCAAGTACACCAAGTGCGTCTCTATAAAAATACCAGGGTCGAAAACCAGGTATCAATATACTTGCAAGTTTTTGGGCACTCGAGTATAGAAAACTTCGTGTGACGCCCTGGTAATGCAAGTTTGTATTGAAAAATAAACCTTATCTTAATATGAGTAAGGATGTTTATCGCAAAATTTGGTAATGGACTTTTCTAAATACTTTCATGGAAATTTATTCCTTACCACCATATATTGAAGGAACTTTGTTGCGCAAAACCTTGCAATTTTTATATTCCTGAGTACTCAAAATACTTTCAAGTATTTTAGTGTTTTGTGCGATAAAGTTCCGTAGATGTATGGCAGTAAGAAATATTATTTCATAAAAGTATCTGTAGGGTAAATACGCCATACGTCGGCCCTCCCCAAACTTCGGCCGTCTGCACATTTTCGGCTTGCGTTCATTTAAAACGTATTGAAGTTACAAATTTGCCACTCGAATTACAATCTTAGTTCATAATCTATATGTACAACCGTTACTTTCCGATTACGTTACACACTCTTCGCACACTGAGCGTCAGTAGCGATTGCGCCGTCGAAGCGTCAATTTCATATTTAAAGTACCTTACTTGCTGTGAATACCCACACTTCGGGGATTGATATTAGAACGGTCAGACATTCCTTTTTTATTGTTTTAAGCATTATTATTAGTAATTATTGATTTTTACTATATTTTGAGATAGATTTTTCAATGTTTAACGTATTGTTTTAAGGGAAAATAGGAGGCCGCCAATAGAATACCAATTTTGAATTGAAACCGGATTCTCGGCCGTGGGCGACTAAAAGTAAATGCAGTCTGTTTTATAATTTCCAATTGTACTAATTCCATTGCCTTAATAAGAGAATTTGCAACGCATATAGGCAAATAAATCTATTTTACGTTTAATCGCCAAATACCGGCCGGGGTGATATTAGTTGAATCTCGAGAAATAATGTACACAAAATAGAGGCTGGCTTTAGAAACATTAAAGATCGTAATGTCGACCAGCCTCGAATTCGAGCCCAACTATACAGGCAGATTACTTTTCTTATTTTCTCAAAATTAAATATTTATTATACGTTTATTTATTTATAATATAAAGAGTTAAGTTTAAATGTAGGAGTTGATATTATTGAAAACATTTATATTAGCTTATTATGGTATGGAAATATAAGATATAAATTGCTCTTTGGAACTTGCTACCTTAACCCATGTTAATTACGTAGCTTAAAAATATAAATATATTCAATAATGATACTCTGGGCCAAAAATGGTATGAATTATTTTTGAAAAGATATCCAAAACTAATTATAATTATTTTGATGTTTACTTTGTTATAAATTGTAATACTTACCTAACGTTATTTAAGTGCAAATAAAAAAATACTTTACCTACTATTAAACAAATACGATTAATAACGTATACTTAGTGAGACTCCTGCCAAAATAAATCATATCAATAATATTTATCCGTCTTAATTTAAAACATCCTATACCCGGCCGATATTTGGGAAAAACGCGACCGACCATGGCCCGTGAATTTTTGACTTTAGGGATTTTTCGTTCTCGACGCATATAAACCTTAGTACTTTTTCCTTGTAGTAGAAATGTCAACCTTATGCCCATAAACATGAAATAGATTTATCAAACTATCCAAAACCGCATCGGAAGCTATCCTTTCGTTGCAAATTGATGGTGCCAGACCGATTCCAAAACAGAATAACCGTAAGGATGCCGACATTTAGCGTATTTACCCTACTACGTTACGGTCGGGAGTCGGTAATACGCGAAACGTGTTCGCGTACGTTCAAGTAAAAAATACTTTGAAAGTGTTGCAAATATTTTAGTGTTTTGCGCGACAAAGTTCCGTAAATAGTAATATAAGGAATAATATCCCATGAAAGTAAAAGTACTCCGTTACGATCGTGGATCGGCAAAACGCGAGACGCGATCGCGTACGTTTAATTCAAGTAAGAAATACTTTGAAAGTGTTGCAAGTATTTAAAAAAAATCGTTACAATCAGCGTCAAAATTACGAATCCTACAAAATAAATGATTTTATAATAGTTAAATTTAGTTTTTTATCTAATTCTGTTTATCCACTTTAATGGAGGAATAAAAAACCACCTAATTTATCAATTTAAAAATATGAATTTGCCAACATCTGGATTTGAGTTAATTATCTAAATAACTAACATGCACGTTTGCATAACTTGCTTGTAAGGCCGAATTAATAAACCAATTGTAATGACTAGCTTTTGCGCGCGACTTCGTTCCCGTGAAAGATGAAGAGAAAAAATTCCAACGTTTTTGCAAGATTTTTTGTTAGTTGACGAGGTATCATGGTTTCATAAATAAAAAAATAAAATGAACTGTTGTTTCATTTCTACATTTTAATAGTTACCTACCTATTCCCCTTTTGCAATCTCGACGTTCGCTTCGCCAGGGGTTCGCCATTTAGGTTACATTAATTTCGCCTGAATACCAATTTAATTAAGAATATAATAATACAAATAAAGAATAACAATTTTCACGAAGCAGAACTCAAAGGAAAGCACCACCTAGTATAGTAATGTACCTATTATATTATCTGTAGCATGCACCACAGACCCTGGGACCACCGACCATCAGACCAAGGCAATCTCACAAGGTCATAGGTTTTGTCAAGTCTATTCAAACTAGCCCAAACACTAGTAGTTTCTCATGTGTAGTTTAGGAGTTTCAGTGACCACCTGCCGGCTTCATCATCAGACCAAGGCAGCCTCACAAGGTCATAGGTTTTGTCAAATCTATTCAAATGAGCCCAAACACTACTAGTTTATCATGTGTAGTTTAGGAGTTCCTGTGACCACCTTCCGGCTTCATCATCAGACCAAGGCAACCTCACAAGGTCATAGGTTTTGTCAAATCTATTCAAACGAGCCCGAACACTACTAGTTTATCATGTGTAGTTTAGGAGTTCCTGTGACCACCTTCCGGCTTCATCATCAGACCAAGGCAACCACACAAGGTCATAGGTTTTGTCAAGTCTTGTCAAACGAGCCCAAACACTACTAGTTTATCATGTGTAGTTTAGGAGTTCCTGTGACCACCTTCCGGCTTCATCATCAGACCAAGGCAACCTCACAAGGTCATAGGTTTTGTCAAGTCTTGTCAAACGAGCCCAAACACGACTAGTTTATCATGTGTAGTTTAGGCGTTCCAGTGACCACCTTCCGGCTTCATCATCAGACCAAGGCAACCTCACAAGGTCATAGGTTTTGTCAAGTCTTGTCAAACGAGCCCAAACACGACTAGTTTATCATGTGTAGTTTAGGAGTTCCTGTGACCACCTTCCGGCTTCATCATCAAACCAAGGCAACCTCACAAGGTCATAGGTTTTGTCAAGTCAATTCAAACGAGCCCAAACACGAGTAGTTTATCATAATATGTAGTTTAGAAGTTCCTGTAACCATCTTCCCGGCATCATCAGCGGACCAAGGTGCATTCACAAGGTCATTCATCACTGCACCATTTCAATGTTACCGTAACATAGCCACCAAACTTACGTAAGTATGTCAAATATCAGCTTTATGGAACAGTGTACAAAGTGCATTCCAAATTTTGAACGGAAAGACACGAAGTCATAAAAATATCGCTAGATGTTTTAACGCCACCGGTACATACGTAAAATAGGTACCTACTAGATCGGTTGATCGTGTTATAACCTTGAAATGAGGCACACTTGGGTGACAAGGTGAAATATCATATTTCTACATTTTAGACAGAATGCTTTTTTATTATAGCGCCATCTCTTCTTTTAATTTAAAATAACATTGCTTACAAAATGAGACGTAAGATGTCGCTACCATCGACTCCCATTTTTTTCGTCGCTAGCGCCATCTGTTGTATTATTTACGGTATTAACAAGTACTTATAAAAATAAAGGTCTAATATTAAGGATCTAACGTGGCCAATTTTTATGGACGACTTGCGGCATCTGTACTGTAAAGTATTATATTTATCTTAGACGTCGCATACTCGCCGTCGCGCGCCCGTATGTCGCGATCAGTTGCAATTTGAATGCGCACCCGAAACTTACTCAATTTTTTTCAAAACGCCTAGCTGTGCAGTGGTTACGTGTCAAAATACGAGCAAAATTCAAACCTATGCGAGGAATGGAATCACATACCACATGTAACAACGACAATTTTACTATTAATTTGCATAAAACAAGATATTTCAAATAAAATATCTGCCTCTACAACGATAACGTACTAACACTATCCTTCGTCACAAAACTGCATTATAATTATTTCCATTGATGGTTTTGTACTGTGAAACTGTCAGGTTACACTTATTTAGAGCGCAATGGAATAAACACACATCGATACCGCTGACTATTGTAGGCGTTTGTAGTATCTGCCGCTGTGAGCGTTGGGTTGCATCGCTCGCCAAAGGAGCGAATTAGTGGTGTACCACGAGTAACTGCAATTTGTATAATATCGATATAAACATTGCAAAATAATAATGTAAGTTATAAACAATTATTTTATTTGCTTTTGAAGCGCTATTGTTTCGTAAGCAGATAATGATTACACTGGCGTTTGAAACAGTAAAGATGATTTTAATATAATGTTATAACTAAAACTAAATAAATACCTACATTTTACCGGCCAGTGATATGATAGCGTAGAATATGTACATATATAATTTATTTTATGGAATTAATAAATATTTGATAACAGTGTTGCGTGAATTTTATTTAGTTCTCCCTGTTACCTTACACTGTATTTACTCATAGTAGGTATATTACAACATTTCAAAATATAGCTACCTAAATAAGTAGGATCACTTTATTTCGTTTCATATTATTGTGTTGTTCTATTTCTTTACTTCTGTGCTTTTATTTAATATAATATTTACAAATGACATGTACATTACATATAAAAAATGATTAATTTAGTTAGTTTTGCCGTGTGGTTGACGGCATAGAATACAAGTGTCACCACCCCATACCTTCCCGTGGGTGTCGTAAGAGGCGACTAAGGGATAACACGATGCAAATACCATCTTTGCCTAGAGACGGAAAACTCGACATCAAACCCTAAACGACTGCCTCGTTGGTCTCGCGGTATAAATGTGCGCGTGGGATCGGGAGGTCCCGGGTTCGATTCCTGGGTCGGGCATTGTTATTGGGTTTTTCTGTCACGAAATTCTCAGTAGCAGCACGGAGTCTGGAAATGTGCCCGGTACGGCAATAGGCTCGCCCCTTATTACGTGGGACTAAAGTATATCTGGTGAAAAGTGGGTGTAGAAATACACCTCTGCCTACCTCTTCGGGGATAAAAGGCGTGACGATATGTATGTATGTATGTATGTAATTTAGTTACTTTTATTTATATACTAATAATAGGAACATAATGATTAATTAATTATGACAAACAAACACACACTCATTTTTATATAATTATTATTAGACGTGCTCAGTACTTAAATGAAATGAAATAATACTATAGACAGCTGACACACGGCCATCTGATTTCAAACTCAGCAGTGCTTTATTAATTCTTATATTATAATATTTTGGATGCATAGGGTTCCCACCAAGAATCACGAGCCAACCTCACCTGCAAGTGGTGCACCGGCCGATTAACGGACGATGCTCTGGCAAATAAAACATTCCGATAAGCGGCAATAGTGTCGCCACCTACTACGTGGTATCAAAACATTGGCGAAAAGTGGGCGTTTAAAATTCCTCTGCCTACCCCTTCAGGGAAACAGGCGTAAGTTTATATATATATTACTAGCTACCGCCCGCAGCTCCGCTGGCGTGGAATGTTAATAAAATAGTCAATCCAAGTAATAATCTATCTGTGTACCAAATTTCATCCAAATCCGTTCAGCTGTTTTTGCGTGATTTAAATCCAAACATCTAAAATAAAATCTTATTCTATTTAATTCTATTCTTATTCTAAACATCCGTACTCTTATAATACAAGTATCTCGTACATTTATAATATAAGTAGGATAATATTTTAAAATAAAAACACATTATACATAAATTATACTCAAACACTGAACAAGTCATTGAGCTCATCATAATATATTAAATTGTCCTAGACGGGCATTGAATCCACGACCTCAGGCTCAGCAGACAGCGTCACTAACTAGCCTAACTAGCCAGACAATACATTTATACAAAAAAATATCAATGAGCTTTTATTATCGATATTTTATATCGATAGAGTCAACCCCTAGTGTAATCGTGTAAATGTTATTGCATTTATCAATGTGTGAGTAAAATGCTATCTTCTTCATGCGCACGTGCGAGACATAGGCGATGTTTCTTGTTAAGCGTGAATTTACTTGTGTGAGTGGCGAATGGAATCGCCGTTATAGTTATGTGCGTATAAGAAGCGAAGCGTTTATAGAGCGCAGGTGTGTGGATGTAAAAGAATTGGCGACACTGGTTCTCTAGGCCGGGGCATATCTCCTTACTTCAATGATCTGAGGGTAGTACTTACTGAGCTGTCAATTCAAGAAAATAATGGTAACTAAGTATTCTCCTATCTTGACTACACTCGAAAGTGTGGTCAAGATAAGAGAATACTTAGTGAATAATAACTGATTACCACTGTGCTGTAGGTATATTCAGTGTATGGGTAGAAAACCCAAAACTTATTGAGACATTACGGTCATCTAAACATTCAAAAGAACTGGACAAATCGTGCAAGAAAACTTTATCAGTTACGTCAAAAATTATAGCAAGTTAGTTAGCTTCTTGGGAAATCCCAATAAAATACAGATACTGATATTGCGTCATTTTAACTGATTGATTGTTTTTATTTGACATACGTTTAGAGTTCATGTTCACAGCACGGTTTTACTAGAACTTCACATCGCTACGGCTCAACGTACCTACCGTAGACCGTAGTTGGTTATACGTCCATAGACGGCCATGGAGAAACTTCTATAATACACACCTGGTTTACTATTACGTAGTGGTATTAGATATTCTGTGGCACTATATTAAAAGTAGTGGTGCATAGGGTTCCCACCAAGAACTTAGGGTCCCAAGCCAACCTCACCTGCAAGTGGTGCACCTGCCGATCAACGGACGAGGCTCTGGCAAACAAAACATCCCGATAAGCGGCAATAGGCTCGCCACCTATTACGTGGGATCAAAACACTGGCGAAAAGTGGGCGTTTATTATGCCTCTGCCTACCCCTTCGGGGAAACAGGCCTGAGTCTATGTATGTATGTATACTACAACAAACTTTAGGGGACAATAGACGTACAGCAAAACTGCCGGGAAAACTGTGGGCGAAAGCTCTTGACTTTATGATGTTGTACGATGTATGGATATAGTAAAATACGTATTTTTTACGACCAGAAATAATCCTTGCAGATGCATGTGACCACACAAGAAATACTTCTTCTGAATCACACAAGTTGATATCAATATATTATGTAAACGCCAAATAGCAAGCCGAATAGAGACTGTTACCGTTTCTTGGGCACGCATCCAAATTCCGTCCTGCTATTGAGAATATCCTAATAGAAAAACACGATAAAACTGTAGCAAAAGTAACAAATAAACTTTCATCTTTATGAATGGCATATATTTGCTTAATACGCAAATATACTACCTTGTCAGAATATGCAAATTATGAATTGTTCTTTTACGTCATTATAGAGGTCAGTCTTTGAAGCGCTGACGACAATGATATTATTTTATTATATTTTAGATCAACACGAGGCTTGTTTCCGGCGGGGATAGACACAAATACAATCAGACAGGATAATTTATCTACCTATAATCATCCTAAGCTATAGAAGTATAGTGTTTAAAAAATATCTTATACTTAATATATAAAGCTGAAGAGTTAGTTGTTTGTTTGGTTGAACGTGCTAATCTCAGGAACTACTGGTCCGATTTGAAAAATTCTTTCACTGTTAGATAGTCCATTTATCGAGGAAGGCTATAGGCTATATAACATCACGCTATGAACGACGGGAGCAGAGCAGTAGCCTTAAATAACGCGGGTGTAACTGCGGGCATCCTCTAGTTTTGTATAAAAACAATTTGCTTGTACTTAGTACATAAGCATAGCTGGGTCGCAGTATTTTTTATGATTGATCAACTTCGACTAAAAACTTCGTCATTTATTGACCGTTCTACTTTTATTTTTGTTCGGCAAGATGAACTTTTCCCATTTTAGTTGCCTCCAAGTTTGAGAAATTATATTAAAAATAGGAATTCGTTTGTAAAAGGAAAATTATAAAATTTTAAAGATGGATTATCTAGTTAGGCCTATTTCCAGCAGTGGACCTCTATCGACCGATGTGATGATCCTGATGACTACCTTTATTTTTACGGACGATGGCATTTGTGTTTGCATTAACTACGTATCCTCAGCGTACCTATGGCCTACGTTTTAGCGTGGATATAGCAAGTGCGTGGGGTAAATAGGTCTTCTACTCACAAGTCTTTAGAGATACGCTGATTAAAGTAATTTCCAAGGCTGTATTTGCGGCAGACATGCTGTTTACCATAGAAAATTTTGAAACAAACTAAAAAAACTGACTACGTCAAAAAAAGCATCTGGGGTTCTAGTCCAAGTTTGCACTCAATTGTCACGGTTACTAGCGACTTGTGGACGGAAACAATTTCCATACACGAAAATTCCAAAACAGAAAACATTAGTCTAAAAATAACTTGCATTGTCAGTTGCCACAACAGAACTGAATGTAAATTAAGCTAATGTTCCTATAAAGCTAGGTAGTAAGTAAGTAATTTAGTGATTTATAATAACAGTAGATAATCTATTTATTAGAAATTGGGCTTAGAAAATAATGTTTAACGTCACAAGCGCTTCTCAAACAGTTGTGTTTTCGGTGAGCACCAGGCAGGTTGACTAAGATAATGTGAATTTGAACCCCCATAACTTTCATACACCTGTGTGTTTAAAGACACCCAAAAGGTATTTCAAACTACACTTGGGTGCAATGAAATCGCACATGTGATGTTTTTTTTGCAAAATATTAATTATTATTTCTGTAATAAGAAAATTCTATTATTTTTTAATATGTAATTAAAGCTTGTTTCAATACCTATTCAATGATACCATATAAGCTGTTATAAGTTTGTCCTAAAAAATAATAATTAATATTTTGCAAAAAAACGACACATGCGATTTTGTTGCATCTGAGTGTATATTGATGTACAGGTTGAGCACGAAATTAAACTTTATTCCATACTAAGTAATTTCTGAACAGATTTTTTTTTTGGCAGATTAATATCATACTAAGTACTTGTGCAAGTAGGTATATCCTGGTTACATAGCAAATCGGACAACTCAAGTCCAAAATATTATAGCAACAAGCAGGTTAATAATATATGCCATATTTATTTAAATATTTGAGTATGTAATGTGTGTTACCAGTGGTTCTAAAACTGGTTATGGATATTTTGTTTACAATATCTGTACCAGGAAAGAATAAAGGAAATTTTAATATGTAGGTAATTATTTGATTTCAAATTTTAATGACATTTTACAGAAGCTATTGCCAAATATAAGGTAATTATTTTAATATGAACCACAAACACAAATATGATAAAAATAATGAACTATGTAACAAATTGGTAATGCCTTTAAAAGGAAAATTTAATAATAAACATCATTATTTCTAACTGACAATTTAAAACCATTATTTGATAAGGAAAAACAAGTGTTATGCAACTTAAGTAATACATTTATGGTGATTTAAATCTAATACTAATATAAAGCTGAAGAGTTTGTTTGTTTGGTTGAATGCACTAATCTCAGAAACTACTGGACCGATTTGAAAAATTATTTAGGTGTTAGATAGCCCATTTATCGAGGAAGGCTATAGGCTATATAACATCACGCTATGAGCGATCAGAGCTGAGCAGTAGCCTTAAATAACACGGGTGGAACCGCAGGCTCATCTAGTTTGGCATACTATCTTCATCATAGAATTACGATTTAATAATTTATTTTTAAGGGGGTAGTTGACACAGATTGATTTGAACATTTATTGTAATCTAAGAACACAATCTTTATAAGTGAAAACAGTGCCTGTTATACTGATTCTTAATATTTGTGTATATTCTGCTCTTCACAGAAAAATTAAAACATGTTTATTCTACATGTGTCTTCTCATTGCTTGTATGCAATGAGCAGCTGATTATTACAACTTGTTTTCTTTCATATTCATTGTTTCTTTTGGTGTTTCAAAAGAATGTAATGCCAAACTAATAAGAATTACTTATATATTATTATAGAAAAGTTTAGGGGAATATGAAAACACACTGGTATATCCTACATTTTTGAGGGTATCAATAGTTTTGAATTCAGTAATACATTCTAGTATATAACTATTTTACTAATAGAAATTTATACAGTGTCTCATCTGTTGCTCACTAGCAATACCAACAAGTATTTTGTAATGATTAATTGCAAGTACTATTTTACATGCAGCTAAATTTGATGGTATCATGGAAGGAGTAAAAAGAATAGAATGCCTGAAAAAAATAGTGGGCAATTTATCTTCAAAGACAATTTACAGTACCTACATAACTAGGAGCTACGTTTACTAAATGGTATAACCTTTAATTAATTACAGGTACCACTATGTATTGTACTGATGGTGTGACGCATTTTATGATAGCATTTTACCAAAATCAAAACACCTTATCACAAAGATAACATTCCTCAAGCTATCCATTATGATAAAAGTTGAATAATTCGAAAGAATTCAATATTAAAGAAACATAAAAATAAACCGGATCATCGTTACATGAAAACATCATAAATGTAATACAAGTACGACTACTTACTTGGAACAGGTCACGAAGTATCCACGCGGAGGTTTGTCTTTATTTACCACAAGTCCAACATGGAACACATAGCATTGCATCAAGTAAAATACTTTAGATTACCGATCAGTCCACAGCTGACTTTGTCGTTAGTTCAACGTTTATTCAGCGATAAATACTACACAACACTAGATAATAATATGGCACGCTATCACCGCAACAAATGCTGTGTTACAAAAACCAACTTTGGAACATGAATGTTAACTCTACGATGCCATACCACCCAAATTCACATCACCATTATTTGCGCACGCAGTACCAAGTCGTTCGACGTTCACATCGGCCATTCGGCTGAACGACGGCTCACGGCTGTGACAGAAGGAATGTTGCTATATTCTTGAGAGTAATCTTGCATTTGAATTTGAATATGAACTAAAATTATTTCAAAAGGATCTTATCCTTATCAGATTTATTTTCGTAATAGTTTCCCTTAAACCTAGCTTAAATCAAATTGCTACGAACCTATTGTAAAACTAGGCTTGTTGAAAAAGTATCGATATATCGATGTATCGATATTTTCAATTCAATATATCGATATTTTTTGCCGATATATTTTAATTCGATATATCGATAAATCGATACAAAATTTGCAATATCGAAAATTGTATAAAAACGATATATTTTTTATCTATGTAACTGAAGTCGCTAAATCCAAAACCCTAAATATAGTAATAAAGCAAAAATAAACTCTATTGTTTGTAAAAACTGTACTGTTGATTGCTTGGCTGAATTCAGGCCGCTAGTCAAACGGCGCCGTTTTATTCAGTGTGTAGGTTTTTAATTGAGCGGCTGATTAAGCTAGTTCTCTGTGACATATTATACCTATCTATACATTTTATAAAGTAAAGCTTATCATTCAAGCTGGCTGAGCCGGGGGCAAAGGCTAGTACATAAATATTTTCTCTTTCCTTATTGTCTGTCTGTATGAGCGTGATGAACTTTGATTGCCACACGGATTATTTCACGGTTTTCAACAATAAAATATACTGTAAATCCTGAGCAAGGTTTAGATGTATCTATAATTCACGTGGGTAGAGCCGCGTCTGAAGATTTTATGTATAAAAAATACCTTTTGATATTATTGACTAGGCCTGAACTAAATACTAAATTATTATTATTATAAAACAGCCATTTGTTTTAAAAATTCACCGATATATCGATGTATCGATATTTTTTCCTGGAGATGTCGACGCCGATATTGATATTTTTATAAATATCGATACATCGATATATCGATATTTTTGTTCACTTCCGACATCCCTATGTAAAACATCAATCTATTAAAATCAAAGAACAAAGTACCTATTACTTTGTTCTTTGATTTTATTAGATTACAATAGGTTCGTAGCAATTTGATGATGATTCAATGATTTTCAACGAAAAACTTTGAAAGTATTTCGTTGAAAATCATTTAAGCCAAGGAAGTTCTTGAAATGATTTAATTGTTCTAGTCATTTGTAATCATATTTTGAAAATGTTAAACTCATTAAATTTAATGAGCAATTTTCAATATATTATTTTTTATTTTAACAGGCATTTTATCCATTATTCCTTTTTAAGCGAGGCACTACGAATATTATTTTACCTTACTTTTGCGCATTATTTTAAGCCTAGCAACACTAATATACGGAAAACGCTTTTACGGTGTTTCGTGGTAAATCGACTAAACTAACATGATCTAAGGAGTAAAATGTAGGTACCGAACTAGTGGATTAAAAAAAACTAAAACGTCAAAACAAATTCTGTCAACAAACTGACGTGTACTCACAGAATTACTGATTGAAAGCTGATTCTTTACCTCTATTGGAAAGACACAAATGAAAAATTCCCAATTGTTATTATAATACGCAATTCACAATGTCGGAATCGGAAAGACTTGTACAAAACGGAGCAGTACCGTCTGAGGCTGGCGATGGAAGAGATGAAAGTGAGGTGGCCGCAGTAGTATCAGAACGCGAAGCGTATTTTCAAGCTCTTCGATTATGGATACAACAGGCGCAAATGTACCAGAATCTGTCAACCTGCTTTCCTTACTATATGATGACATTCCAAGGCTTACAGAACAATCCAACGAATGTTCCATTGTTGAATAACAACTACCAATTCCAAGGGCATCAGTTCCCGTTTCAAGTGCCAAATGCGCCTCGCAATGTACCGGAAACTCAGCCTCAAGCCGAACCCATTGTGCCTGCTGAAGGTAGATTTCAGTTCTTAAATTGTTAACTTAATTTTTTTTAATCTCTCAATCTTTTGACTAATTAGTTATTAGTTCATGTTTTCATCTTGTAAAAGTCATTTACTTATTAATAGCAAGTTAATTTACTATAAACAAGATCTTTTGTAGTAAATTTGAACAGTATGTGAACTTATCCAATTAGAAATAGTTTCCTTTTTTGCAAGTAATTAAAATGTTGTGTAATGTTTCAGTGATTGCTCGCCATGGTGGATATGAGTATGTCATACCGCCGCTACACAAGAGACTTGTTGCCGAGTTCATTGATTTTATGCTCCTCTTCATTCTCAAACTAATTGTTACGTTTATTGCAGTGGATATGTTTGAATTAATGTGAGTATACATACTGAAAAAGTTTGATTATCTGCATTAGTTATAAAAATAATTTAATCAGTGATCATATTTTATGCTATTTATGATTTTACTGTCAACTTTGTAAGAAGCAAAAATGTATATAGACTGTAAGTTTTAGACAGGACGTCATTCAAACACTAAAATATAAATTAGCAATATCAATGGCAAAAAGTTGTTTTTTCCTTTAATTATTTAATGCTATTGATAAAAAAAAATATGGTTATTGACTGTTAAGAACAGCAATATGAAATTTTAAGAGCTATTACACTTGTATTACGAAAAATATCCTAGAAATATTCCTCCAGTATTTTTCATGCTTTGTTTTATTATTAGTATAATTGAATTAAAACTTATTTTGACTTTTTTCTCCTTCCAGTGATCTAGAAAAGTTTGACTTCTACAAGTTCAGTGAGCATTATGACGACTACAAATATGCAATGGAGTTGACATCGGAAATACTGTTTCTTGAAATTATATACAGAATACTTGTCTGCATATTTGAGGTAATTTTGTTACTAATAATATAAATGTCAATCTGAATTTTCTGTAAATATCAAAAATTATTACCAATAGTATAGGATAAGAGTTACTTAATCCTATATTATAAATGTCTTATCTATCATGCAGGCCACAAACCAAGGCAGGTAAAACATGTATGTTTATTGTATTTATTGGTAGTGGTATGATGTGCGGACCTACGAATTGAAAATCGACCTGAATTTGAAATGAGGAGGTCACCAACATAGCTCTTCGAATAGCCAAGCTAAAGTGGCAATGTGCAGGGCACGTAGCTTGTAGAACCAATGGCCGTTGAGGAAGGTTCTGGAGTGGCGACCACGTACCGAACGACGCAGCAGGGGTAGACCTCGTGCAACGTGGTACAACGATTTGCTTATGATGCTGGAAGCGGTTGGATGCGGGCAGCTCAAGATCGAAAAAAAGAAGTTTGGCATTGTGAATGTCATTGACTAGCATCAATTTTAGAATAAATTTTAGTTTAAAAAAGCCAACAAGCCTCAGTTTTATAATTTTTTTTTTTTTTTATTGGGCCTAGTCCCATCTAATTCCCACTACTGTGTCACCTGTGTACCCAGGTTCAGCAGCAGTGACCATTGATGACAACGAGTTTTGACACACACACAGTTTAACTTTCGAGGCATTATGAGGGCCTAAATTGTGAACTAAACCTGTTTCCAGTAATATGTATGTCAGAAATGCCTAAACGCACGGAAATTCGTATAAAAATGCCTATGTGTTTTTCTTATTATAAATGTATACTTAGATATCATATATAGATAGCATCAGCCGTGTATATAATTTGTCCCACTGCTGGGCACGGACCTCTTCTCACTATGAGAAGGGTAAGGCCATAGTCCACCACGCTGGCCAAGTGCGGGTTGGCAGCTTCACATGTCTTTCGGGAACATTATGGAGAACTCTCAGATATGCAGGTTTCCTCACGATATTTTCCTTCACCGTTAAGCATGCGATAATTAACAAAGTATACTTAAGATTATATTATTTGATATCTAGTCAGACTAGAAACTGGATGGAACCAGGATAATGCCGGGTTTCTGATGCTGACTTTTGCCTTTGTTATCTGTTCCAGGCATTCTGCTTATCCGGCAGTGTGGGACGTACAGGAGGTGCTACGCCTGGCAAAGCACTCCTCGGCCTTCGCGTCGTAACTGCATCAGCTGTTATCCCCGTCGAGGGCAGACCGCGAGAAACAGTACTGTTGTACCCTGGCAGACCTCTTTCCTTCAACATAGCTCTGTTCAGGTCTCTAATGAAGAACTTTCTTATATCCCTGCTGTTTCCACTATGTGTTGTTCTGTTTGTATTCAGGCATAACCGCACAGGATATGATTTACTCTGCGGTGTAATAGTTGTTGAAGAAAACATGTTTCCACCCAGACGACACGCTCCTTGAGATACGGGTTACCATTGCATTCAAATGATCTTAAATACTGTTGGGTTGGACAGTTTTAACAGTCTGTTACACATTTGTGGTAAGAAGTTGTGAAGGTACAATATTTAAATTTAAAACATTATCAGACAATTCATATTGTCATTGACAGCAAATGACATGCTTCTGCTACAATTAGACAAGTATTACTACTGATATTTCTTTCCGTTGCGACCAACAGTAACAGTTTTGAGCTCTTGTTACATTTTCTATGTGCTGTCAGTTTCGAAATATGATCATAAAACTATAGAAAAATACTTGTCATAGTATTTATTGTGATCAGCTATTTAAGAGTTACCAACAATTTTTCTTACAGCTTCTTACCATATTTTGTGTAGCTGATTTTAATGGTGCCTGTATTTTATAATTAGTCAAATCTGTCTAAATATGCACATATAAAATAATCTGATTATATTTACCTATGTTCTCGTTCACATATTTTACTTATATTCTTCAAACCAGAAAGTTGATGTTGCAATTTATCATATTTCAAATTGTAGTAGGTAGGTACTGTGTATATTTCAGAATATACTCGTTTGTATGGGTGAATGTAGAATTAGTTTTGATAAAATTTCTAACCAAAGAGTTTTGGTATAATAATGAGCACTGGAAATGCCAAATCGGAATAATTCTGATTATTTTGCTCTGGTTTGAATATACCTTTAGAACTTTAAATTAAAATTGATTATATTTATTTATGTTTGGTGAGATATTTGGATTTTTATTACGCGTTTGGGTTGAAACATATTCCTATTATGTTTAGAGTAAACATTTAAAATATTAGTGTACAGTTTGTTTAAGAGTTATTTTTTTATTACACAGCTATACTACTCTGCGATCATACATTTGAACTCCTGAGTTCTTTTATTTTCTTTAGGATAAATAATAATGAAATATTAGATATTGTGTTACATGAAGTCGATAATGTTGAACGGCATTTATTATTCAAATGTTTAGTAAAATAGATATTAAAAACTATAGTCAAATGATTCGTTCATGTAACTAAAAATACAATCAAGCGCGAATTAGTACATACTTGATTATGCTAGTGTGCTAGCAATGCCAAACTACTTCTGCTGAGTGATGACTTCATATCTTGAATTGTTTGTATTACTGAATCACTGCATGTTAATGTTAAATTCATCGTATGAAAGACAATAATTATATATTATTACTGCATGATACCGCACATGGCAACCCATGGGCGTGGCCAAGATTATGTCATTTGGAATCCTGGCTACCAAACCAAAATAATATACAGGATGTAAAAAGACCCTTAACAAAAACTGAAATCCTATATTGTACTAATCATTACGAACATTTTTTACTTCGAAATTTCCCAGGTATGGATCCTGGGAAATTTCTGGTTTAGGAGATATTGAGGCTCAGTCTCGATATTTTTTCTAATTATTGCAAAATCGTGTTTTGCATGACAAATGTAAACTTTCTTCCAAATAAACATAAACAAAATTCTCAATATTTCCCTAAAATAAACGGCTTTAAAGTCTACTAAACGCAATGTACTTCGCGTGACACGAGCTCACGCACACAGACGGAGCTACCAGCTGAGTGCGCACGAGTTCATTGCCTTTGTCCGGGCGTCCACGGTGTAGGTATTGCATGGCCGAGCTACACGCGCGCTATACATTGCGGCTTATAAAACATGATGTGTGGGTCTTTTTACACCCTGTATACTAAAGAAAATCTAAAGAAGTACTGTTAATAATCGATTTTAAACTATCGCGATTTGTATACATCATACAAAATAAATTAGCGGGTCTTAATCGCGTACAACTAACTTATTTAAGGTATAAATACCTATTTGGTTCCGACGTTTCGCTCGTCTTGCACCGAGCGTGGTCGCGGAGAGACTGCAAGACGAGCGAAATATGAAGTACTTTTAATAGAATAACCTCGTGCGAAAAGTATTGAGTAACGATTTAGGTGCATGGCAATTTTTCTTATTATTATTTTACTAGGTAATTTGTCAAACACATTGCACTTCAAGCGCATACAGCAGAGAAACTATCTTTGTGCGGCCTTAAGGTCTTAGCCCACTTACACGACTCGCCTCACACCCAACCAAAAGAATATCATTCAAATATGAGCTTCAAGTATTGCACTTTAGTTATTTTTTAAATTGGCAACATTTAGCACACAGCATATTTGTGTGTAAGGCGAGTCGTGTAAGTGGGCTAAGACCTTTATATCATTGTATGTTACATATATACATAATATATCCATTTACTGTTTACGATACTACTGCACCCCGGTGTCAACATTTTGCAGTAATATCTCATAGTGAACTGAACAGTGGTTTTATTATTCTCAGCTATTGCGGGTATTTTATTCAACATCAGTTACTGAAGAGTATTGCCTGTACAAAAATTATAATGTGCGTATTAAGTAATAAATGAATTACAAATGGTTATATGACGTAATTCCAAAGCATTGCGCGGCTACTTACGACCAGCATATCCCAGAAGAGGACGTGATCAGCTGATTGCTGATGTATTGAATCAGTATATCAATATTATCAATGAAAGGTTTCAAAACTTCAAGTTAATATAAAACAAATCAAGTAGTCACTTGCATTATGTAAAATGTATAGCCACTATGAGTGTGTAATGGGTACATTAATATGGGTAGATTTGTTAATATCATACACACTAGTTGAATCCTGAGTTACAAAATTGTGATAATTATTTTTATGTATTATATTGTAAATATTGAAATAAACATGTAAAAAATAAATACGAGATTTTGTTTTTATTGCTATATTTTCCACACCTAGGAAGCGTTTCTCTCATATTTATAGACTTGACAAAAGTTAAATTAAGGAGCATCATCTAAAGTTGCAAGTCGTTAATCAATTGGCACAATTTACATTCATATTATGGTCAGTAGACCCCGTAGGAGACGTATTTAGAAAAGAAACAACCCGCAAATTAATCAAAATCAGGACTGGACCCTATGTACTGAGTGTACATAATATATGGCTTTGTACATATGAGGCCAGGCATTGCCACATACGACACTGTTATATATAGATCTAGATTCAGGACGTGAACTGGCTGTGCTCCGCAAGGGCTGGTGCATTTCTCCATTGTTAAACTATTACCGTCCTTTTCTTCAGTTAAATAATGTGTAAAATCAATTCATCATCATAATCAGCCCGCCAAATACAGGCCTCTACAATGGCATGCCACTGAGCCTGATATTCAGCTTTTCGTGTCCAGTCGCCAAAATCAACAAAATGAACACATCTAAATTCCTGAGCGGATCGAATCGAAGCGACTTCTCGCGACTGCGCGAGCAATGCTTTCGGTCACTCTGGGACTCTCGAGCAACTGGAAAATTATGATTTTCCTCATTTAAATATAACACATTTTAATTTAAGACTACATTTGCTCAGCTCTGTACGTCTTCAAGTTGGACTTCAAATGAATCCACCAAAAACTCAGCTCATGACCAACAGTACGAAACGGAGGGTCATGGTAGATGGGCAGGTAATACACTACGTCGACGAGTATACTTACTTGGGCCAGATAGTAACCGTCGATAACAGGCAAGACAAGGAGATAACACTGAGAATCGAAAATGCCTGGAAGAGCTTCTGGTCCATGAAGCAGATGATGAAGGGAAACTCATTGACATGTGTATACTGCCCACCCTAACCTACGGTGCCCAAACGTGTTCCCTGACCGAGATTCAAAAGTCCAAGTTGAAGATTTGCTAAAGAGCCATGGAGCCGAACCGATCAAGTTCGTAACATTACGCTGCGCTCCAAGACGTAGGCGACGTAGGAGCAAAATAAGCCCAACGAAAGTGGGACTGGGTGGACATGTTTGCCGCATGCACCCGGAAAGGTGGGCTCATGCAGCTACCAATTGGGTATCAGGCGGTCGGCGGTAGGCTTGTTGAAAAAGTATCGATATATCGATGTATCGATATTTTCAAAACAATATATCGATATTTTTTGCCGATATATTTTTATTCGATGTATCGATAAATCGATACAAATTTTGCAATATCGAAAATTTTATAAAAACTATATATTTTTTATTTATGTAACTGAAGTCGCTAGAATCCAAAACCCAAAAAAACTTAAATATAGTAAGAAAGCAAAAATAAACTTTATTGTTTGTAAAAACTGTACCGTTGATTGCATGGCTGAATTTAGGCCGCTAGTCGAACAGCGCCGCTTTATCAGTGTCTAGGTTTTTAATTGAGCGGCTGATTTAGCTAGTTGTCTGTGACAAATACCTATCTATACATTTTATAAAATAAAGTAAAGTTAATAATTGACGCAGGCTGAGCCGGGGGCAAAGTAGCAGGGCAAAGCAAGTACATACATATTTTCTCTTTCCTTATTGTCTGTCTGTATGAGCGCGATGAACTTTGATTACCACACGGATTAATTCACGGTTTTCAACAATAAAATATACTGTGACTCCTGAGGAAGGTTTAGATGTATCTATAATTCACTTGGGTAGAGCCGCGTCCGAAGATTTTATGTATAAAAATACCTTTTGATATTATTGATTAGGCCTGAACTAAATACTAAATTATTATTATTATAAAACAGCCAATTGCTTTAAAAATTTAAAATTCACCGATATATCGATGTATCGATATATTTTTCTGGAGATATCGACGCCGATATTGATATTTTTATAAATATCGATACATCGATATATCGATATTTTTGTTCACTTCCGACATCCCTAGTCGGCGGTGACGGGGACGTCCCAAACGGAGAGGGCGGGACGACCTAGATGCATTTAAGAGTGACTGGCCGGCGATTGCAAATAACCGTGATTTATGGAAATCCAGGAGAGGCCTTTACCCAGCAGTAGGACACTACAGGCTAATGAAAAAAATATTAAGTACTCTATACTTAAAATCTATACTTATATTATAAAGCTGAAGAGTTTACTTGCTTGAACGCGCTAATCTCAGGTACTAGTGGTTCGATTTGAATCATTATTCTTGTGTTTCATAGCTCATTTACCGAGGAAGGCTATAGGCTATCTAACATCACGTTATGAGCGATGGGTGCGTAGGAGTAGTCCTAAATAATGAGGGTGTAACCGCAGGCTCAGATAGTTACCTACCTTTAATATTAGGATAAATTGATTGTGTGGGCAACACGTAAACGCGTCGTAAGCAGAGTAGGCACTAAAAACAGACATGCGTTGTTGATCAAAAAGGTGCAAATCGCAACTGACTGGTCTTGGTGGATGACCAACAATTAAACAAAATAGTAAGTGAATATCACAGACGTATAAGAGTATATAGGTAAGTAAAAAATAACAATCAACAACAAGCGAATAAAAACACAACATATTATTATTAATATATCAAATAAATAATTTAAAGTTGCGTGGCGCGTTTCTTAGTGAATGTACTTTACGGCAGATTCGAACACAAATTCAATTTTCAAAATTCTTCTGTGGCAATAGAACATAATATTATCCGAATATAACCAATCATAGCCAAATGCGTCACCCTACGAAACGTGAAGCCCCCTCCCGCTACCCGCCCCCGTCGCGCTGACACCTAATTTTTGATTAGGTACTGCGAGCTATACGCTAAACACTTGGCTAAACAGTACATTCTAATCTATGCTATACGCAGCACCTTCAAAGGGAGAAATATGGCGATATGCACCTATGCCTACATGGCATAAATAAGTATTTCTATTGGCATTATGGTACAATACAAAGTCTAATAAAACTAATGTACTTTAAAAATATTATATGAGACTCTCGGTAATAATAACTCATAAAATTAGCATTAAAGAGAATTACGTGACATTTCAGATTACGTAAAACATTGATCCTAGGCATTGATCTGAGTTATGAAATAGTAGGCAAAAAAATTGGCAAGTTTTGTTTTAGTCGATTTATAGATATGTGGGGTCAACCCTAATGACATAATTTTGTGGTCCGTTCGGAAACTAGTTAGCAAGTGTGTAGATTGTAAAATTAATTCTAGCAAACAAAGTGATAATTAATTAGACATGTTTTGATTACAAGTTTTTATTCATAATTGTCTTTACATTTTCCTGCCGCAATAGTTGTTTTTTATTTCATAATAATTTTGCTGAGTTGGCTTGTGCGTCGCACCGTCAGTCTGCCGTAACGTGGCGGCGCTGCGCTCGTGTGTGTGCTGCAGGAGTGGCTCAGTGGCTCGAACTGTCATTGTTCATGTAGTTTTCTGTGATAAGAATTACTGTGAAATTATAGTTTAGCGAACTAATTTACACAATCACGATGTCCGCCTCGGGTGAATTCGGTAACCCCTTACGCAAGTTCAAGCTCGTTTTCCTAGGGGAACAAAGTGGTGAGTTGAGGGCGAATTATCGCCCCTCCGTCGTACATTTTTAATACATAGTTTTGAATTTACGATATGTAAGTATAGATTCGTCTAGACTTTATCGAATTACTGACCTAGATAGGCCCGGGGAGGCACAAGTTGCGGATTTTATCCGTGTTAAATGAGTCAATACTTTGCAGCCGTAGCTACGTCTGCCGCGTCTGTGTGCCGAATTACGAGCTGAGATGTAGGTTACACTCTCCGAGTACATTGTGAGCGTTGAACCTCTTCTATACTATGTTCTCACGCGTATCTGCCGTTATCAATTATGTTATTTGATCAGACACGATCTCTATTAATTGGATGTCGTATGTACTCACACGGAGATTTGTTTTTTTCAGTGGGAAAGACTTCGCTCATCACTAGGTTCATGTATGATAGCTTTGACAACACTTATCAGGTGAGTCATCAAGTTTGTATGACAGTTAAGTTGGAGTGAGACCCTCTGATTGAAATCTTATAGCAATTATGTCTGGTTAGTGTCCAGTTACGAATTACATCACTGGTTAGTCATTTAACCTCATGAATATGTATTTTGAATACAGTGTTGTATCAGCATAACATCTGAGCAAGATAATAGTCATAATTTTTGCTCTAAATGAGAAGTGCAATGAAAGTGACTGAGCTCAAAACTGAAAGTAATTTGTGACCAGACATACCAAAATTATTTGCTAGAATAAGCTTTATAATGGTTCCATTAATGTTCAACTATACAATAGAGAGAATAAGTCAACATATTTATTATTTCCTGTTATGAGGGATATGAAGTATTTCTTATTAGAACTTTACAATGTAGTTTATAGTAAACAGTGTTCTTTGAAATAGAAAGAAATATCCTTTTTATTCTTATTAGAAGTGGATATTAGATGGGAATAAAAAGAATATTGTGTGAAAAAGAAATGAAAGAAAAAGAGATTGGAATGATGATTATTGATTTTAAAGAATTGGTACAACAAAATGTTGTAACTTAGATATTTTGCGTAGTTGTGTCATTCGTTATCCTTTTTGCTTACAAAAGCAATTATTTTATTTTATTTAGAATATCATTTTTGTCCATTAAAACATTCTAACTAAGTACAATAATAAACATTCTAAAGCAGACAGCTGATTAAATTAAAAACAAGGCTTCTTTTTGGTTTTATTATTCTGTTAATTATGTAAATTGTATGGTCACCTCATTAAATAAAAATATTCAGATGTTTGTAATTTTTTTACAAATGTCAGAATTTTTTTTATATGGTCTTCATATGGTTAGGTTAATTCCTGGCCGTATCATTGTAAACGTTACTGTACATAGACTAATGTTCTCTTTGTGTCACCTTTGTTTCGTAATATTCTTTAGAAAAGGTATCGTGAACCAGTCTTAAAATTATAATTGAAGCACAACTACGCAAAACAATATTGAATATTGACACAAATTCTAAATGTGAGAATGGAGTACTTTTGTAGCATTATATTTATGTGTGTGTGTGCATGTCAACATAGTTCTCACACATTGCAGTAATGATAATGACCTAGAAAACCTAATATCTCTGTGCTAAAATCCAGGTATCCCATTCAACAGTTCATGAGAACCAGTAATAGTTAGATTAAAGAATAGTTCATCGGTAACTTAAGTATTTTGCTCTATTACCATGTGATCTTGGACAAATATATGAATGAGGTTATTACTAAAAATGATAACAAAATTACCTTATTTATGGCACATAAACTGCGTATCTTATTCAACGTGGTCTTTAATCTGGTGTGATTTATAGTTACCTACTTATTGGGGCATTCTATATGTATAACTATCACTGATAAGAAAGCAATTTTATTTATTTGATCATTCAAATTAATAAAGCGTACATTTCCTTTCTTTGTGAATGTATTGATCTGTATCATAAGAATTTGGATATGGGTTGACAAGCCCATAGTAAGTCTTTAAGTTTTGATTTTTCGCCACTGCTGCAAACGGTTGAATGTTGCCACTTGACTGGCCAAGTATTATTCTGTAATCTAAGAATAGAGTTTCAATCCTTATGCAATAAACCAATCTGAGTCTCAAGAATCTAGTTGCCATGTTTTTATTTTTTTATATTTGGTACCTATCTATTTATATTTCTGAAATTATATGCCACACTAGAAGTAAATCATGTAGTGCTGGTGACTTCTTAAACATTTAACATAACATAACTTCACGCGTTTTATCCCCGAAGGGGTAGGCAGAGGTGTATTACACACCCACTATTCGCCAGTTTTGTTTCGGCCAGTAGCCTATTAGCATCTACCGGGCACATTATTAATTGAGCAATAATTAACATTTAAATTAATATATATTAAGAATGCCGTGTGAGGATTGAGTTCACAATATTTGGTGCAGTGCTATAGGATGAGGCAACCGTTACCCTTACGCTCGTACAACCCAAACATTAGACTTCTTTATCTAAGTCTAAACACGTCTTCTAATGAAAAAGGTTTTTACCGAAGTGCCAAACAGGCCTTGAGCCCGAATCCAACCACTTTCCGCGATCTCAACAAGATCGTCGGTCGATATGGCAAGATTGCCGGAGGCCTACCCCTGCTGCGACGCATTAACCAGATTAGCCGCACAAATTATTACATTACAGTTAGCTGCCGCCATCACACAGAAACATAATATAATTAGTTAACTAATCTGTCACTAAACAAAGAGCCTAATTCACTTAAATTCTTTGTTAGGCCAGTTTCGATCACGCCTGACTGACGGGAGAAAGGTCGGTACTTTTTATGAAGGTTTATATTAGGCCAGGTCCTAAGTTTTAATTCGGATGTTGATATGATTAAGTGCATTGGAAACCAGTCCTAATTTTCAACATGACTGTCAAATATACGAGTGTTATGATGTAAGACTAATAGGGTCAGCGTTTATTTATTTATTTATTTATTTTTAACTTCCTGCAAAATACATTGCACAAGGCGGACTTAATGCCTATAGGCATTTTCTCCCAGTCAACCTTTGGGTGATGCAGAGATGGTCATGGCAGGTGTGTACATACGCAAAAAGAGTAAAATAAAATAGAATACACGGTATAATACATACTATAAATACATACAAGATCCATACATACGCATAAATATATACATAAATGTATACATATATAAATACATACATATGTATATATACATAAATACATATAAATATATAAATGTATACATAAAAATAAATATTTAAATAGATAGACTACTAACGGTAGATAAAGTACTACTGAGAAGCTTCCAACAATTCACTATAAAACAGCTGGCGGACTCTAAATTTGAACGTGGCACGATTAGTTGACATCCTAATTTCGGGAGGGAGTGCATTCCACAGGAGGATGGATTGGATATTAAAAGAAGAATGTACTAGACTAGAAGTGTGAGATGGACAGAGAAGAAGAAGGTTATTAGTAGATCGCAAGTTCTTGTCATGATTGGAACAGAGATATTGAAAGTAAGGTACCAGATATGACGGACTATTAGGAGAGTGGAGAAAGGAGTATAAAGTCGACAAGGTACGCAAATTTCGTCGCTGCCGAATCGGCAACCATTTCAATTCCTTGCGAAATTTAGAAATATGATCAAACTTGCGCAGATTAAAAACGAACCGAATGCAATAATTGAGAAGTCGGTCAAGTTTGTTGAGCAGATCTGCATTCAGGTCGAGATAACATACGTCACCATAGTCAATTATAGGGAAGATTAAAGTTTGCACAAGCATTGCTTTGGTTTTTGATGGAAGAAAATTCTTGAGTCGATACAGTGAGCGCAGAGCCCCAATTATTTTCTGGCTGACAACTGAAACCTGAGTCCGCCAGTCAAGGATGCTATCTATGTGCAAACCAAGATTTTTAACAGATGTCGAAAATGGTATAACGCACCTGTCAAAAATTACAGGCGACAAACTTGTGAAATCAACTCTAGTGATCATACGCGGGCTTCCCACCACGATGGCCTGGCATTTCGTTGGATTAACACAGAGGCCAAATCTGTCAGACCACATCCGTATCGCATGCAAGTCTCTGTTAATTTTAGCAATTGCATCTGACAAGTTGTCCACCCTTGCCTGAGCGTAAAGCTGCAAATCGTCAGCATACAGATGATACGCACACTGAAGTTCATGAGTAATGAGATTAATGAATAGTGAGAATAGAAGAGGAGAGAGAATTCCGCCTTGTGGAACCCCAGCGTCCAGATCGCACCAATTTGACGATGTCTCATCAATGCGAACTGATTGCTGGCGACCACGAAGATATGATGAGAACCAATCCCGAGCCTCAGATGAAATATTAAGGTGGGAGAGGATGGCCAAAAGTACGTCGTGGCTGACGGTATTAAAGGCGTTTGAGAAGTCCACCAAAACTAACACAGTTACTTCGGCTTTCTCCACGCCCGCCCTAATATCGCCAGTCACCTTCAGAAGAGTGGAAACAGTACTGTGACCAGGCCGGAATCCGGATTGGAATGGACTAAGGATATTATTGGATAGGATGAATCTGGATAACTGCTTGTGTACGCAAGCCTCTAGGATTTTGGATAGGAATGGGAGAATGGAAATGGGCCGATAATGATTAGGCATGGTGGGATTGGAGATTTTAGGAAGAGGCCGAACGTAGGCTTTTCGCCAGACGGCAGGATATTGACCAGAGGAGAGGGAAAAGTTAATTATATGAGAGATAGCAGGAAGGAGTTGGTCAAGAACAGTGGTGATCATGCGACGACTGATATTATCGTAGCCCACTGCCCTTGACTTGATGGAAAGGATCGACTTTTTAATTTCATCTGAGGTGACAGGAGAAAAATTAAAAAGATCTATATTAGGTGGAGGCAGCCCCGCAATGAAGTCAATCGTTTGACGCATGGTTAGCCGATCCAAAGTATTCGAGGTAATGAAATGGGTGTTGATATCGTCTAATCCAATGGTCCCCGGTAGACTGCATTGCCTCGATCTGCCAATCCCCAAAGTCCCCAGAAATCGCCAGATATCACCTGGAGATCCACAGTCAATGTTGCTTATGATGTGTCGGCGTTTGGCATTGCGTATCATCTGGTTGCAGCGATTCCTTGCAGCCTTATAATGGGCCCAGCTATCATCGGAACGGTTCCTTTTGTATGCTCTGAATGCACGATCACGTCTCCTCATCGCAATTAGAACCAACCTAGTCATCCATGGCGCTGGTGAACGTTTTAACCTTACCTTCCTAATAGGGGCATGATCGTCGTAAAGCTGCTTAACAGCCGCATTAAAAAAGTCAAGCTTCTGATCTATAGTGACTGCCGCCATCATAGGATCCCAGTCAATCGAGGAGGCATCCGAGGAGAGCATCTCCACATTCATCCTAGCAAAGCAACGCTTGTGCAATACTTTAGGTTGTGGTTTGGGGGGGTTGAGGGCGTATACAAGAAAAATGAGGTCATGGTGGGAAAAACCGGGAGCAGGATACTGACCATGGAAAGATACTAAGGACGGACTAGAGGTTAACATCAAGTCAAGCCAGGTGTCATCGCCATTATTGTTGTGATGAGTAGCTTGCAGTGGTAACACACTAAGATTGGCTGACTTGAGGATATGAAGGAGTTTTTGGGCTCGAGGAGACTGGATAGAAAGGAGGTTGGTATTGAAATCTCCCATGATGACGTGATGTTCGTACTCAGACCCTAAAGATTCTAATACCAGTTCTAAGTCGGTGAAATAATCAACTGCAGGGGGACAATATACTACTCCAAGGACTATTTTAGTCCTCCTGACACAAACCTCAAGAAAAATAAATTCAGCAGACGTACTACAAGGGGAAGAGGCAAGAATATTATAAGAGAAATCACTTCGCAAGTAAATTGCGACGCCACCGCCTCTTTTCTCTAAACGGTCGTTGCGAATGAGAACGTATCCCGGTAGAGGATAAGTAGTTGAGAGAAGTTGAGGTTTGAGCCAGCTCTCCGAAATTAGGATGGCATGAACATTTGCATCAGCAAACGCTTCAAAGAGATCACTGTAGTGACTTGCCACACTTTGTGCATTTATGTGACACACATTCAATAATCGACTTGATCTGCTGTTGAATGTATCACGAACAAAATCACCAAGTGATACGTCAGGAATCGAAGAAAAACTATCATCAGCAGACGAAACCAAGGAATTGTTGGCAGAAAGAAATAAATCATCATTAGTAATCATAATATAGCTAGATAAATATATATATAACAATATTACATAAAAATAAAAATATCAATAAATTAAAATATATGAAGTTAATAATTTACCAGATAAAATTCTCATCACTGCACCACCCGCCAGCTAAAATCACACATAAATGCTATATATAAAAAGAAAATAAAACAGAAAAGAAACATACACACGATAGTAGTAACCAAACAATTATAACACATTAGAAATGAGTTAAAACTAAACGCATCCAAAACTTAAAGACTGACATTATTGACATATGTCAACTGTCAATGTAATAAAAATTAACTGGATTTGTTTGTAATACAATAATGTACATATTTCAGAAGTAATAAGTGGGTAAATAGAACTAAAAAACAAAAAGTAAACAAACAGGTTAAGCCTTACAGAACTAGTGAATCTAAATTATGAAGTAATAAAACAAACAAGAAATAAGTTAAAAGTGAACAAGAAAAACAACGCTGGTGTAACATTAGTTCTTACGCGAGGTGTTCTTACTAGTTACACCTGACGAACCTCCACTCCCAGCACCGCCAGTAGGTCCAACAGCAGACGAGGAGCCATCCAACCGTCCTGGGTGCTTGGCCATCAGCGAATTCAAGCCATCCATGCACGTTATCTTAGAACGACTGCCATCCGGGGTCTTGATAATTATGATGCCATCCTGCGTCCAACATGACCGCATGCCGAAGTGCTGTCGAGCACGCACGAAAACAGACTGTCGAGACTTAGTGAGGAACTCCTTGACAGATATGGCAGAGCCTTTGAATGCTTTCTTGGCCCTCCACACTGACACCTTATCCTCCACGCAGCCGAAACGCACCAAAATAGGGCGAGGATGATCGTTACTCACGCTACCAAGTCTATGGCAAGTTTTTATGGATCCAGCTGATAGATTTTTCAGACCCAAAGTGTTCTGTAGGGTGCTCACGATGGTCGCAACACAATCCTCCTTTGCTGACTCGGTGAATCCAGTGAATATCAGAGCCTTCCTACGATGTCTTGTCTCCATAGTATCATGCATCTTGACACATTCGTTAATCTGCTTTCTGAGAATCCCAAGCATATTGAAAGCAAGTTCGCGAAAGGTACGGAACTCTTCAGCTAGCTTTGCAACAGTGTCCTTGGCAGGTGCACTGCCCTGTATCTGGGCTTCCAACTCCTCCATTCTTTTGGAAAAGCAATCTTCCAGGCTTTTTTGTGCAGCTTGTATTTCCAATAGTTGTGACATAATTTGTGTTTCAGCAAAAAATAAAAAACTTGTATTAAGTGTGATGTTTCAAGTGTGTAGTGATCAGCTGGCAGGTGGTAATGTAACTCTAAACTAATTGTTACATGTAGCAAACGTGAGTACAAACTATTTGTAATCAGCAGCACTCAAAAAATACTTTACAAATTCAGTTTACTTTTGTAAAATTAATTAAATAACTTTTGCAAAATTTTTAAGATGTTCTAACTTATTTACACCTACCGCCAAAACCTTTGCCTTATTATACCGGCCGCAATCCAGACCTTCGCTCTGGGACTCCTATCAGTCTGATCAGATATGACAGAATATCAACTTTTCCACAGAACGCTTGCCGTCTAACCGCCGCAACTCGGAGACTGAAACCTCTTCACAAATGTGCCTTGTAGAGAAATACCAACTTCTGAATCAAGTTCTTAAGTCTACTTTCCTTATGCTCGATGGTCTTGACGATCAGTCTTCTCAGGGCATAAAAAATGCCAGATCTACACTCCTCATGCTATGAATCTCATGTCCCATATCCAAATATCTACTTTATTTGCAAAATTTTGCGGCTTTCACGAGATTATTGTCTTATGGGATGGTGATATTGGCGATAAATGCGAGGCTCTGTAATCGGTCTGTCATTGGGGTATCAGCCTTATTGAATACATTTGTCTAGCCTTTGGTGATAGACCAATCGCAATTAATCAATTCTACATTGATATGACCTATTTCCTAATAATAAGTAGTTTCATCTTAGAATTATAAGAATATTTAAAAGATTAGTTTTGTCGTTCTTTTGGCAGATTCTTTTGAGATTTTTCGGAAATTTAGGTAAATATCTATTTAACATAATATATTATAACGCTATATTTTATCCGTGTGGTGACGGATTAAGAATACGGATTGTCACCACCCCATATCATCCCATGGGTGTCGTAACAGCCGACAGAGGGAGCATATTATGCAGGAAACAGCACTGTAAGAGAAGGAAAACTTGATACAAACCCTATACCAACCCGTTGGGCCAGCGTGGTTGTAACGTTTATTAGTGTGATGTGGGTACCTGTACCTAAGGAGTACCTAGTAGGTGTACGGGAGAGATAAATCAAATAATTATTGTTCGTTACAAAATAGTATTTATTGGGCAAGCGTTACACAATTATATAAACCCGGTAGCGAGAGGTAAGAGCTAAGACCTAGACTCAGGGCAGGGTAGACAGGCAGGCTGACTAGGCTTCGGTGTTGCTGCAGAGTAGACACTTATCTTGCACAGCGTTGAGGATCCGAAACGGGATGTTCGCTGTCGCGCTGCCGTATTTATGTGCCGCTGGGGGGGGGGAAAGGCGGCCAGCCAGGTTTAGTGGGAAGCGGTGCGACGACACCGACGTCACACACTCCCCCCTTTAGGCCGGAATTTTTCCTGGGGAAAAATTCCCTGGCCCCCTGCCGCCGACAGCGCCTGGAACAGAGAAGGAGAAGTGGTGTCAGTCTTTTAAGTGTCAAACACCACCTAAAAGAAATTTGGTTATGTATAACCCCCCAACCTTTCATACATCACGCATTCAATGGACCCCTTTAATAACAAAAAAAAAATCCTTCATATGTCTATAGTAGGCCAATTCCTCCTTTCAAAGGACAGGCCTAGTCCAGCAGTGGACTGATAAAGGCTGATGATGATGAAGGCTATATTTGTTCGCAAGTTGTTAACGTACCCCTTGCGCCTTTGCCACTTCGCGGTGTCTAATACTCTTAAATTGACAAGACTCAAATGTAGGTTATTACCTCATAAACAGCTAATCTTAACATTAAATTGAGACGTATCGAACTGGTTCGGACACACCTACTGCAGAAAGGTCAAACAGGTTCATTGTACAGAGTTTGTCGACCTTTTGTTAAAAATGTATTTCTTCTTCTAAGCCTAGTTGTGATAACTGCTGGATATATAATGGCTGTTGCATGATTATCTTCTATTCATGAGGCGATCTACTCCAGATCGGCCGAGCGATTATCAGACTCCCTGCCGTGGGTCGCCAAGGCATGTAAAGTCACTCGTTCTCTGCCTCCGTCCGTCCTAATTTTTTCGACATATTAAACAGCAGGTCCACTGCCATTTCAGTAATAAAAGTTTGTTCAGTATCGGTCTTTGGTCCTAAAACAGAAATACAATAATCTATGTAGGAGGAATAATTCGCCAAAATCGTGACAGGCAGTGAGAAGACTGCGTTCTCTTCAAGAAAAAGAGCGAAGACATTTGTGTATCTTCCAAAGTAATAATATAATCATACGGATGCATTAACTAAGTCTGTTTGTTAAATAAAAACAATAAAATAATCTTTTTTTATCTGCTACGGCGAAGTTTCGATCATAAAGTTCGGTACTGATAGCACTATCTTCTATAACATACAAGTATAATTAAATGATAGTGTTGTTGTCAAAATCGTGTCCACTATCGTGATCACCAATAATTGTTCGATGAAATCTAACTAGGAATTGTATTTTTACAATTAAAGGCAATAGAAATTCGTGTACGTTCTAAAGAAGACTTATACGGAAATAGGTAAAGTTGTAATGCTTGTGGGTATAGAAAGCATAGGTAGGTTAGTTTTTAAGCATTACGCGGTATTTCCTGGATGCCAACCAGTAAAATGAAAAGCCTGTCGATTCTGTAGGTCTGTCTTCTGTCGGAAAATTTGGGTGTCTCCTATAACGCAATTGACCGCTTCTATGATATTTTTTAAATAGATATTCAAATACAGCACAAACAGCTTTGCATGTTTTGGTCTTTCGATATCATTATAATATTAATGGCCATCAATTATCCACCATATTGGTCGACTGATGGAGATAAATTTCGTCCATATAGCACATATAAATCTATGGTCCATATGTGGTTCATTACTTAGTTAACAGAAAATAATTGAAATGCTAACTGTATTAATCTTTTTTAAATAAATAAACATGATCACATATTTTATTTATTTCGAAGCCTCCAATAAATAAAAGACACATCTTTTTTATTTAAAACTTCTTGCACAAAACAAAATAATTTTCCCAAAGGCGGACTTAACTCTTTCAGCCACAGTTTTTATTTATTTACTTTATAAATAAAACAAACGGGTATTTGGTTTTATTACTATTTATTTATAAAGAAAAAAAATATTTTACCGAAATCCTACATAAGGCTTTTGAGGAATAAGGTGGTTAGTTTACTAACCACCATGACGGTAGGCATGAACAATAATGAAAACAAAATAAGAGAACGTTCGTAAGAAATAAGTAACATGAATATAAATTATTATTTTTATGATAATCTAAAAAGCATGTTTTATCTTTGCGGGTACAAAAAGGGAATTTACAAGTATAGTATTGCCATACAGTTCGTGCTGGATCTTCTTTAGTGCTGCATTTGGCGCATCTTCGTAAAGAAGTTCGCTCTGGCTGATGCATATTGCTCTCCATTCGCAATTCTATAGGAACTGTTGGCTTATGACGTTTTATCAAGACTAACAATGGTGAAGAATGATGCAGAGCTGTTGAGGGAACGTTTAGAGCTGGAGTTGCGTTTTTTTGCTTCAGCTGGTGCTAAGATTCCTTGATACACACTTCTGTAGAAGTCTTTTGTGTCTAATTTATTCCATTCGGGATGGTATTCCTTCTGAAGTTCTCGATACGAGGGTCAAACTGAAAGTTCTTAGAACTGGCCACTTATAAACAATATAATAAAAAAAATATTCTAAAATTTGAAAATAGAACTCTTTGCCAATATTACTGAGTATATATTTCATTCATTTGTCATTTGTTTTACGATTTGGCGGCAAATTGAAAATTGTCTGTGTCACGTCAACATGAATTTAACACGAGAAAATTTTCGTGCAATGATTTTTTATGACTTTCGATGTCATTTAAGTCAACAAGAAAGTTATGATAGACTACGATTGACCTTTCACGATGAAGCCCCATCTCGTGCGACTGTTTACAACTGGTTTAATGAGTTTAAACGTGGTCGCACTAATCTCACTGATGATGTACGTGAGGGACGGCCTTCTACGGCGACGACTGAAAATAACATTGTGTTGTGCGGCGTATGATAGAGACTGACAAAAGAGTGACCTATCAGCAGATTCGGACAAGCTTAGGCATCGGTATGAGTCAAGTGCACAAAATCCTCCACGAACATTTAGCGGTCAGGAAGCTTTGCGCCCGGTGGATACCTCATAATTTGACTAAGGCTCAAAAACTCCATCGTGTGGATTGGTGCCGTAAAATGATTGAAAGATTTAACGGAGGTGACTCAAATGCTGTGTTCGACATACTAACAGGTGACGAAAGCTGGATTTACTGTTATGATCCTGAAACCAAAAGACAATCTGCTCAGTGGGTGTTTCCTTTCGAGGAGTTGCCAACTAAAGTGAAGAGAGATCGAAGTGCGGGAAAAAAAATGGTGGCCTCGTTCTTTGGAAGGATAGGTCATTTCGCAACAATTGTGTTAGAGGATCAAAAAACAGTTTCTGCAGAATGGTACACTACCAATTGTTTGCCACTTGTCTTGGAAAAAGTTCGAGAGAAACGACCTCGCAGTAGGATCCTCCTTCACCACGACAACGCCTCGTCGCACACCGCCAAGCGAACGATCGACTATTTGGCGACATCAAACGTTGAATTCCTGGGTCACCCGCCGTATAGCCCCGACCTCGCGCCTTGTGATTTTTATTTATTTCCAAAAATTAAAGAAAAACTTAAAGGAAAGCGGTTTATGAATGCTGAAGAAGCGGTGGCTGCGTATCGCGATGCCATTGAAGAGACCCCTAAGGACGAGTGGGCAAAGTGCTTTTCCCAGTGGTTCCATCGCATGCAGCGGTGTATTGACGTCAATGGACAATATTTTGAAAAGATATAATAAAACTAATAACTGGCTAATGTAATCAGTTTTTGATTTTCTAAGAACTTTCAGTTTGACCCTCGTATAATAAAAAGGAGTTTATGACAGCGCAGTCCAAAAAAATTTCGGTATATCTAGCAAAGGTCTTACTTTGTAAGGCTTAACATAATTAGGGTCGGGTTTGTTTGGCATCATGTTGTTGTCATTCAAATGTTCATTAGCCAGCCAAAGCGGTTTAGTTGCATAAGCAATGATATATAAGGGTCATGAAGATCAGAGGCAGAACATATTCTTTATAACTAGGCATTTTCTTAACTAGGCATTTTCTTTATACTTACCCATTACCAAGTTCATAGCAAGGAACACTTCAATTTCATCTGGCGTAGTGGGTGTATAAGGTGTTCCTTTTTGTGTGGCGTATAGATTTGTTTGAAAGCAGTTTATTTCCACAAGATCCTCTGACCAAAACAAGAGAAATAGTTGTGCAGGTTGTGACATTCTCTAAATCTATTATTTCTTGTGGTATACCTACACCTCCTGTGTACTCACTCGGTTCTTCCATTCTGAGGTTTTTTTCCACTTTGGTTCCGTCACAACTGTTTGGTTTGATGATGCTAAAGCGTTCGTAGTAGGTATGCGATTATCTGTAGTGCTGACAAATTCTGACAAAGGTACGTCATCGTCAGAGTCAATTTCCTCTTCAAACCGTGGCTGCTGTGGGGGTGAATCGCCGAGCACCATCTCAGTTTCCGATCCATCATGTATTCTTCACCTGGTGCCACACTACGCACACTTTCACTATCTGAACTTTTGAAGGAATATCTTCTATAAGAACGTGTTGAATTTCTCTTTCATTCAATACGCGCGGCATTCTGTAAATAAGTAGACCAAATGACTAAAACAAAACCTACTATAGTCACGGTGGTTAGAGAACTAACCACCTTATTTTTAACGTTATTTATAAAAATGTAAAAACGGAAACCTATATTTTATATCAAAAAGCAACTAATGCAATACTTAGTAATTGAATAATACAGAAATTATAATATAATAAACATTCTTACCTTTGTTATTGAATTTTGAAATTCTCTATTGTGAAAAACGAACTGCACAACTCTTTCAAATATTTGAATAAAACTAACCGACGCGCATTTGCATCAAAATATGTCAAAACACAGTCAACAACAACTTGAAAAAGAACATAGTCCTGCACATTGTCGATATATGGCGTGAAAATAAATTTTAAACAGCTAGAAATAGGTGGTTAGAAAACTAACCACCAAACCTGAAAGAGTTAATGCCTAAGTCAGTATTTACCAGTCCAACCTTCATTTCTTACGAAAACCTTTTCTTCAATCTTAAGGCCCTGATAGGCACAATCCGAAGATCATTTAGTATTTTCTTGTTTTTCATTTACTTCTACTATAGTGGCAAACACGCAGGTTCGCATACTTTACATACTGTTACTCATATGCGATCATTACCGTGTTGCATTGCTTAATTAAAAACCTAAAGCTTGCTAATCGACCTGCGACCGCAATCCACTCCGCAATGAGTCCTTGTATTGTCACTTATGTTAGTTAATTAACAATATTAATGGAACACAGAAAACAGGAAAATTTTGTTTCGACTCGCATTAAGATATTAATATCCTACCTATGTAGATATTATCCTTCCCCGTACTGTTGTATTTGACACCTTTTTCATTACACGATGCATAGAATTATGTCTATATAGACCGGCGCACATACGGCGAAGCCCAGTGCAGCGCATTTTTCACCGTCAAACTATAGTCAATATTGCTCGCATTTTGAAATACCTAGTTCAGAATCGTTGTGCTTCGCTATATCTGCGTCGGAACTGCATTTCACAAACACGCACGTGACTAAGGTACCTACGGCGTCGGACTACTATTATTGTGGCCAAAATGTCTTTTTTGGTGTCTTCGTAAGTGTAACTTGTATCTGAAATTTTCCCTTCCTCATAATAGCCGTCAGGATGTGCTAGAATTCTGCTAATAACATATCTATGGACAGGATTATCCTGTATCATCATCTGGGTCACATCTTTGGCCACTAGAGGTATTAAAAGCACCTATACTGAAATAAACCATTCTAAGAGAAGATAAAATGTTACGTACGGACATCAAAATTGCAAGTCTTGTGGCATTGGCTGCCACGGCAACGTGCAGTCTTGCTCTAAGTATTTACTCCGGTCTGTCGAGACCTAGCGTCATACCTACTGCATGTTTATTAAGCCTATTACTCGTAGTATGTATCAGGGATGTTGCGGATGCAGATTTTTTCACATCCGCGGATGCGGATGCGGATTTTTGCAGACCCACATCCGCGGATGCAGATGCGGATGTGAACAAAATACGAATGCAAAGTAACAATCTGTTTTTATTTAATAATTAAAGTACAAATACTAAGTATTTTAATAATCAAATTTGAACACAGGAGCATTATATTTAATGAACAGAAGGATAGATGCTTTTTTAGGATCAAACTTACTCCGCAACGGTTCGTACATACCGCGTTCGTGAGCTTGTCACGAGGCGAGGCGATTACGTTACGATTCTGATTAGTGTGCGTTGCAGTAGGGAGTTCCATACAAATAATACTGAACGGCTCCAGTTGATACGGTGCCGATCCCTTTCCAAGTTGATACGTGTGCTACGACCCTAATCCTGCGCTACTAAATAACTGTTTACTTGGAACACTAGCTGGTGAGGCTGACAAGAGTTTGCGTGCTATTTTAGATAAAAGCTTGAACTCGCTTCGATTAACACTCCACCACTGTATTCTCATTTAAACCAATTCGCTTTTTATTGCGGAAAGCAAGTAACTCCTTTTTAAGAATTGCGCCAGGGCTGACAATTTCTGATGTTTCTTATGTCTCATATTCACTTGCTAAATCGAGCATCATGGCAAGATCACTCTGTAAGCAGGACTGATGTCCTGCACCGTGACTGACATCCGCATTCGCTGATGCTCTGCATCGATTTATGCGGATGCGAATGCGAATGCAGATGTCTGAATTGAAGCGGATGTTCCGCAATTGTTCGCAACAACCCTGGTATGTATGGATTTTCCAACCCTTGTTTGGACTGATCTACGCAGCATTTGATCAGCTTTGGATAATTCGAAGCTTGATTTATCTCCTCCATGATGCCACGTACAAACTGAAAACAATTCGAGCAGATTCGTATAACGTATGAGCTCATGTGTTTAAGTAGTTTAATGGAAACGAGATGTTAAAAATAATATTTTTCATTTGCGCATTTAACCTGAATGACCGTGAATGCCAAACTATTGTATTTTTCCGCATCGTTTTTAGTTGGTTGTTCATATTTTACAAGTACTAAAAGTCTGTAGTATTTATAAAAACAAATCATTCTAGATTTACCTCCAGAAAATTAAAGGTTTTCTTTGGCGTGAGTTTTTGTTGACGATACAGTGGGTGGCGATCGATCGAGTGACCTATTGATTGCAAGTCTAAGACGTAAATCACTTTAAAGCCAAAATGTCAGGTTAAATATTACTAGAGCAGCATGGCCTAGAAATTGCACTATGAATCGGAATTTTCCTGAGACTTCAATTTCTGTAACGCGCTACGAACGTATAAACTATTCGAATGTATGTGTGTATCAAGTTTATAAATCGTAAAGTCTTCTCAAAGGGACCATGGACAAATAATAGGCCACCATTTTACTGTTTCTCCGAATGTCGCCTAATGGTACCTAGACGAAATGGCTTCAAATATATCCACAAGGTATATAGTGACTCAGTTTACGGGTATTGGTGTCAGTAGGAGCATTTCGCTCGTCAAATGTCCCTATATTATCTTTTTTGATCAGTAAAAGTCGTCTGCAGTCAACCATGCGTTCAATACTATTGTTGGTGTACAAACTTGCAGCAGACAGAGACAAATTCAGTCGTGTACACTGTACAGTGGGCATTATTCTTTCTTTACATAAAAATGTTCCAATCTGTTTTACTTCGTCCGTCACGTAAGATAAGTTTACGCTTCTGTTAGCGGTTTATGTTTGTCGATATTACTGCCAGTACAGGCAGTACAATAGCACTACCAATAATGCACTATATAGTATCATCCGGATTGCTGCTATCTGCGATTTTGTTACAGTCTTCTTCTTCAGCTTATCTACTCTAACGGTTAAATTCAATCTTCATGTTCAAACAGAATCCATCTCGGATTACCGAAAACTCCGCATAAAAAGTTCTATGTGAAGTATTGGACGTTGGTCTATACTAATGAGCGATTTATTTGCTTTTATATAGTGTTATTTGTAGTTTAGCGATTTGATTAAGTTTGGTGCAAACAATATCTAGTGATATCTCTTTTGTGTGCCTGCCTTTGCAGTGGGACGACGGCGACGAAAACTAGAAAAACCAAACCTCAAATCTAACCAAGAGATAATGTCTCTCAAAAAGATAAAACTAAGTATGTATTAGTATTTCTTATAGAGTGGAGCATAGCTTATCAGTATAAATCTTCAATCATTTTTATCAATATTTTCTTCATGGCTGTCGTACAAGAAGTAGGGCTTTTGAGTAATTTATGTTGAACTTTACGGCTTTCCTCAATTTGAATTTTAGTCGAATTTAATGAAGGCGTTGAGTAGATTATCTTGAGTAAGATTGTCTTCCGATATGGCCTTGCAATTATTTGTTTTATGTATGGACATGGTGTGGTGGATGTCGCAATGATCCAACTAGCAATGCATCGCCTACGAATTTTGGTGTCGAGCGTACGTTGTTTGAGTGTTCGTACCTATGATAAATGGACGATGCTGTTTTAATAGTAATTTTAGCGAAAATATGTACCTCTGTGTTTACTAATGTTTCCCTTGCGCCAGAAGATAAATGTATGATTCCGAAATCGACCCGTTTTGTGTGTTCTCGAGACAGTTGTTCGGATACTGAGCGGTTTTATGCTGATTGTATCTTTTTTTCTTATGTTGCAGTCATGTTTCATAAGACACATGCATTATTTAAGACTGCCCCTTATATCACCTGCAACATCGAAATGAGTTTTTTTTCACTAGGCGAACCCATATGGCGCAGAACTCTGCTATGTTTCTCCACTATGCATAGAGCTATGACCAATCTTCGATATCGGTATCAAACAACTGGTATTTCCTCATGACCTTATAGTAAATTACACCCACATGTCGCCAGAAATATTTTAGGCCCCACGTAATAAGTGGGCGAGCCTATTGCCGTTACCGGGCACATCACCAGACTCCGTGCTGCTACTGAGAATTCGAAAAAACCCAGTAACACTTGCCCGACCCAGGAATCGAACCCGGGACCTCCGATCAGCAGTCGCATACGCTATCCACTGGACCACGGAGGCAGTCATGGGTGTAACATTACACCTCTGCCTACCCCTTCGGGGATACAGGCGGCCTATAAAAAATAAACTTATCTATAGTAAATATTTTCTACAATACGATCGCACTATACACATCAATAGCCACACGTGACGTATCAGTGTTAAACGTACTCGTTCTAGCATTATTCGCACGAAACGTATTGACACAAATCATGAATCAACACAGTAACATACTATTAGAGTATCATATATTATCTACTACTTTTTGTGGCAACGCAATAATTCCTGTATCGCGAGACTAGAGGTAGCCAATGAGCCATGCGTAAAAATGCCTCTTAACTATATTCAAAATTTTCTGGCATTATAGACCTATTACAAAGGTCTACGGTCGGACTACGGTCTACTACCTAACATAAACCCAGATTTAGACGTTTTAAAATGACTTTGAAGAAACAATTTATTTTAATTCAACATTTGTCCCAAGGAATTTTAGATGCAGATACAAAGATTTAAAATTTGTCTCCGTATAATTACTCTGACAGAGCTGTTGTTATTTTACTTCGAATTTTGTTTTGATTATGTCTTTTGATTTTGAATGTCTTGATAACTTCTTCAACGAACCTTTGTATTTGTTGTACGGGAAAACCTAATTTGTAGTTTCATTTTAGGAAGCACTAGAAACCATTTTTCTTTCAACGTGAGACCAATAGCCTGCTGAAATGTATCAAGTAACAAGCACGCAAAGCATAAATCAGGACAAAAACAGACTAGCGTTACGTCCAGCAAATGCCAATGGACTTATAACATTGTGTTGTGTAACCGAGTTCACCTGCATCGTAAGTTACGCCAGTCTATCCCCCAGGGAGGTCGCTCGGACTAGTTCTGACAGCTATTAAATTAAATATTAATTCCTTATCCTCCCCTGGAATATCGGACGGACGTAGCTTCTCTATGTATCTTTCGTTATTTACTCTCCGGTGGGGTCTAATTTTTGTTTGAATTGAATGGGGTTTTGTGTTTGACCTGTAATTTATGTCTGTCTGGGACTTTTGTCGCGTGGTGTGAATTTACGCGTTGCTATCGTCTCGGGTCACATGTCAAGGTCGGGAAAAGCTGAGGTTTTGCATCTTGTCACTTTTCTTTGTCGAATTGTATGCCAGTACTAAAGTTACATGAAAAAAATGTAAATGAAGAATAATCAAAAAGCATAACATAGGGTATTCTGATATTTTGGAAGATTTATTGATATCCGCACTCGGAATTCGTCAGCTGAATCCTGGATATATAGGCATTGTATAGACACCACGTCATAGACAACTAAGTTCCAGGTTTATTAGGCACATATTCACATACCGAGTGCAACAATTGAAAATATTTGTACTATTGAGAACATAACTAATTGCATGCGAACTGTTGACCTACCCAAAGGTTCGGTTTCGAAACAGTTACTGTTTAATCTGTAGAAACTATTAGAACTTTGCTGTTCTATTATCTGAAGACCTTTGCTGACTATAAAAAGTCGCTGTTTTATAAAAAGTAAGGTAAATATTAGTCAAAGAATCAATTGCGAAAGGAGTCTGAACAGTACCCGTTGCGGCAATACGATTCAATTTCGCTAGATTGTTTTGTAGGCATTGCTTCCCTAGTCAGACTGTTTCAGTATATTAATCCTTACAGCAGTTCTCTAATAGTTATGATTCAGTATGTACTGGCCACGCTGTATAGAAGTTGATCTGGCCACATACATATTTGGTCAATTCTGTGTGTGTCCCAAAACTGACCAGATAGTTACGTCCTGTCTTCCTCCTATCCGTTACTTAGCAGTGTATTTAGGTTGCCCTTAGTTTATTTACCGTCACGTACGAAAAGGTTCGGTACATCTTATCTTTGCCGTACCATAAAGATGTGGAACTCACTGCCAGCTCACGTGTTTCCTTCCTCCCTTGATCCTGGGTCCTTTAAGCGGGGCGTGAAAAAGCATCTCTCAAGGCCGTCAAAGTGAGGGCTGTCATGTCACATTACATGCTTAACCAGCAATTGGGGATGGTGGCCTTCCCAATAGGACTTCACTGTCAGCTTACCATCAGGCAGCGTGAAGTCAATTTGACAGGTATTTTTTAATAAAAAAAAAATAAAAAAAAATATTTTTAAATCTATATAATATATCTAATTGTTTATTAAATTTCGTGTCCTTTATGTCGTGTTAGTTGTATACCAATAACATATCTTTCTCCATCTCTTTCATGCGGATTTTATTCTTATCCATAACCCTAGTTACAGTGATGTTTATGATCCAAAGTTACGGCTGCAGCTCCTATAAGATTCCCCCGATGACTCGTTCGCTACCTATTGCAATAAAACAAGTGTTGATTTCCACGTCCGCGTGAACATTTTTTCTAAGTCTTTGGATGTAATTGTTCGTCTTTATGTTGTCGTCATTAGTTTGTAATGTCCTTTCACTTCTGTCGCTGTGTTGCGATATAACAATTTTAGCAACTTTTTTATTTACTTCATAACATTTATAGCATTAGTTATAATATGTCACTTGAATGTTTGTTCACCGGATAATATAACAGTTATTTACTTAGTCTAAGGTACGTCAGCTGTTGGTTTCTTTTCCAGCTGTGGATTTCCAAGGTCGTTGTCATACATTTCGCTACGTTTCTTCGAATTATTTGTTAACTTATTTTCTATTGATACAGTTTGCAGCGTGAGGCATAAATAATTAAATATTTTAGATAGTTACTTAAATCCAAATACTTTTCGAAATTCAAATTACATATTTTTCTCTTAAAACGTTCTAAGATGGTGCTCTTTTTAGTGGAATATGGCGGTAATTAAAGCCAGTTTATGTAATAAACATTGGGCCTAATTTCGTACAATATTCATGTCAATTTGCTGCTAGAAAGCGTACGATGGCATCTGTTGCTAAGTACCTTGCCTGACAATTGAGCTTAAATTTCCTTCTCTGACCCTCTTAAATGAAAGTCATCCATAGAACTTTCTCACTGTTCAAATTTGCATTGCAGGGCTGTTATTTTTATAAATTGCTACTTCTCTAATTGAGTCTTTCGGTTGTTTGCTGCAATCAGAAAATGACAAAAGATATTATAAATCATTTACTACTTAATAATTGGAAGGACCCGTGGCAAAGCAGCCGCAAATCTATCGGTTCACGAGAAGCGTCTGCCGGTATAATTATGATGGATCATCAGCAACATAAAGCCACACTGTGGTGGATCCAGGAGTTTCTTTGTCCGGGGAAAACCTAAAATAATAGGTTTTTCTGAAGAAAACAGACCGTTTTGGGGAAGGCTTGAGCCCTTTAATCTTTCACTTGAAGCCACACACCTCAATGACCTCAACCTCTCGGCTTGAAAATCACATAAGTGTATGATACATAATACGGGATGTCAGTACAATTGTATCGCCTGACTGTGTTCTGAACCAAACTTTGGCCATCCTTCTTGGTTGCAGAAAAATATTTTCTATCAAATCTCGTTAGACTTCAAACTGAACTTCAATTGGCCGCATATTGCATAGAGAGTACTATCGCCTCGTCGTTTAAATGTCATCGAGTAATGTGGGTTCGATTCCCACAAGAGTCAATACTCTGCTACTACTATTTTGGGTGTAGGTATGTACTTTGCGTCGGTTATTTTTTATTTATTCCAACCCCGCATTTGGGCTAAATCCTGTGTCGCGGGGAACTTTACAACATACATACATACATATGCTCACGCCTTTTTCCGGTCGGGGTAGGCAGAGACAACAGATCGCAACTTGCTTTTATCCTTGCAAACCTCACGTGCTTCCTCTGCATTCATTATTCTTTTCATACATGCTCGCCGGTTGCGGGTGCTTCGGACTTTTCCGTTTTTCAAGACTTCTTCAATTTGGTCCACGAACGTCTTACGAGGTCTGTCGCAACCAGCTTGCCCATACACCTCTGCCATATATATTTGATTCGTCAATCTTTCTTCACTCATTCTCTCCACGTGTCCAAACCATTTCAGCATTCCTTGTCACGACATCTTCTTTCAGGCCACATCGCTCTCGTATTACTGCATTCGGAATTCTATCAATCAGTCTCACCCCACACATACTACGCAGTGATCGCATCTCAACTGCGTTAATTCTGCTTTCATGCTTTTTCTGCCATACCCAACACTCACTTCCATACATCAAGGGACTTTACAAACATACCACTAAAGGACACAATGAACAACCAGACTCGAACCAACAATTTTATGGATAACACAAAGTGTTGTCTTGTGTGGGGAACCCACAACACTCGGCAATTAATGAAAAAAAATGTTGACTTCAACACATATGAGCACGTAGCACCTTACAAGAATAACGCTAAGAAGATGATGACGATAATAAAGAACAATGCCCATTTCTGGCAAAGTTTGGAACTCATGAACAGCACAATAAAGTTTCAATTAGTTGTTGAATAATCCTTTTTATTTATAACTTAATTTATTGGCATTACTAAAGGTGTGCCGAGAAACTTATTCAATAAATAGGTTTAAAAAGATGTGTTAACGTTTAAATAGCCAACACGCAATAGATCAGAAATTGCCAGTAAAGAAATCATAATATTAAATCGATTATCACTTCTTCTTTATCGATTTTACGTTTTCTCTACTCAAAATGATTTGAGTTAATAGCAAATCACTACTTGGCCCTTAAACATTTAAAATGTGTGTATTTTTAAGGTATATGTATATATGCGATTAACTACAAATAAGTTCGATTTTGAACCAAATATATACATAACCTATGTCCGAAATCCATATCGATTAATCAATATCATTTAAAACTGTAAAATGGCAACACTTTTTTGACTCTTAATTAAATGTCAATAATGTCTTATCCCTTCGTCTGGCGTATTCCCGCTCCGGGACAAAAAGACAATTAGATTATCTGGCATCCGCCATTTTTGAAATTAGCCCACATCTGGCATATTCCCGCTCCGGGACAGAAAATTATTTGGCGCATGTGGCGCCGTCCCGCTCCGGGAATTTAGTTAGCTGTTTTTAAAAACGTGGATTTAGGCACCTTATATGCATTTCGCACTGCTATAACATATACTGACGAAAAAAGATAGAAATACAGTCCAACAGAAACTCAACAAGGCATATAATTCCATGAATGTTCATTGTTCCTGCAGTGTTCCGTGTACGGTTGTGTGCTAGTGTTTGTTTACAACGAACGTCCGCGTATTTTGTGAATTTTAAGTATATTTTGTTGTGTTTCGGCCTAAACATCATTAGGAAAGGATGGGTGGGTAAGTAATATACTTAATATAAGTAATTTTTTGTGTGGATTCAAGGCTTTTTAACAAAAAAAATGCTTATTTCGTCAACCACTCCCACTTTGCAATCGTGTTAGTCCCGCCAAAAAAATTATTTCTTGTTGGCTATTTACGATACTTTTGTGTAAAAGATTGTGAAAAACTAATTATTGTATAACTATTAACATATTTCTTACTTTAGATTCATCCAAGTAAATCAATATTTAGCGAAATTTGTGATAAAATTACTGCCGGCATTGTGTCGTCCCGGAGCGGGACAAATGCCACACAGGCAACTTTGATCACTGCTACATTAGTGTGGATTATTTCGGAGCATATTATATTGCCATTTTGACTGAAAATGAACATAAGATAACATAAAAATTAACTAAAAATTATCTATATTGCTTTTTTCCTTTTTTTCCTAGAGAATTCATGAAAGTCGGATCCATAATATTGTAGCAGTGAACATGTGTGTCTGGCATTTGTCCCGGAGCGGGACAAATCTCCGTCTGGCATTTGTCCCGCTCCGGGACAAATCCCACACGTTTTGCTTATAAATTCTCAAATATTTTTGTTCGCTAACACGTTTTAATTTTGTAACGTAACTTTAGTATAATAAATCTAGTTTTAGAAAATGTTATTAGTATTAAAAAAAGATAATCTGAAATTGTTTTACAGGTCATTAATTGTGAGTACCTATTTAGAGTCGTTTTTCGAGAGGTTTATGTTTATATCTCAAGCTGCCAAATTTATTACTTTACGAATGTAGTTTTTTTTTTAGGCTTACTATATGAACTGAACTTACGAATAAACAAAAAACATGAGCCACTTGAGCCACGTCTCTCTCAGAACAAATCTTGAAACATGAGTCACTTCATAACACCGGCAGGACGGCGCCTGATAAGGCTTACATTTATTAATGTTCCTACTGCTAAAAAAATTTATGGAGTAAAGTGATTTTATGACTGTATGTTTTAAATTAGGGTATAGTTTTGTAAATAAAATACAAATATTAACGAGAAAAAGTATAATTTATGAATTATGGTAGATTATGTATCGAAAAATGGAAAAAATGCCATGACCCTATCTTTACTTTACGATATTGTTTTAATTTCACACTTTATACATATTTACCGTATGCAATATGATAGCGTACTTAATTAAGAATCTGAAATGCTATATTTTATTACACATATAATACAGAAAAGCAGTAAAATTTAAGTTTTTCTAAACATCGAAGACTAGTTTAAATTGTCATTCCTAGGCTTTGCCAGATGTGGTATAATTAGCAAAATGGCTTCCGCCATATTAGCTCTTTTTTTTTCTGTCCCGGAGCGGGACGGCGCCAGATCTGCGTAAATGATCAAAATGGCGGCGCCAGACGAAGGGATATTCAGTTTATTTTGTTTGTTACCTAGGTATTTGTTTTGCTCGTGCACATTGTGAATGCTTTTTATGTTTTTGGATCTTTTACGACTTCTGGCTTTTTCTTTCGGATTTCTATCCTTACCAAATGATTAACTCATTCGTTTCTACGCAAAACTACAAAATACTTTAACTATCCTAAGAAAAGTGGGTATACACCTAATGTTTTGTGAGCATATAAAAGTACTTTTTGTAATAAATCTATGAATGTGATGGACCTCTAATCAATCTCAAAATTCTAGTATAACACTCTTTTATCGAATGCAATAACAACTACTACGATTTTTGACTGTCCACAACTGGGCCGGCGTCTCTAAGAAAAATGGGCATTGTTCTTTACAAAGTAGTTAATATGATGTTACAGTGGTACTTACCAGTCTGCCACGTATACGGGTGCATGTATGACATGCACATGTAATTAATTACGCTTGTTTCATATGCATCTGATATAATTATGATCTGATATGATGGACCGAAAGAATTAAGTACACATTTGAAATTACCAAGTATGTTATTACTATTCTAATTATGAGTAACTAATTTTAAAATATCAATGTAGCAAAGAAACATACGGCCACCTGGTAGTCAGCATTTATTGTTAATTGGGCGTTTTCTGTACTTGGTCACAAATCATGGAGACCTCTATATAGCTGACTAGAATGACCAAAGAAGGATTTATAACTAAAATGTTTTGTTTAGTCGCAAAATGTCCAGCGGTCACAGTGTCCAATTCGCAGAATGTCAAATTCGCAAAATATCCAATCCAAATATACCACGTTCTGGCTGCTTTAAAGTGCTGCCGTTTCAGCGCGATGAAGGACTCGATCAATTATAATATGTACTTTAAAGAAGAATTATTCGTTTTCGATTTATATGTTCGAGATATACCTATATCAAATACCTATGTAATCTAAATTTGATTAGGTTTCATAAAGCGTTACCAGATAGGTACAGTATCATAAAGTAATAGCAAGAACCATGTACTTGTATATAAACTATCCCTATGCTGTGCACCACGCTGACCAAGTGCGGATTGCCAGACTTCTCAAGGCTTCCTAGAACATTCAGCAGAGCTCTCAGCTTGAGAGCTTTTGCATAGCGATATCTCATTATTAGGTTACCCCTGCTATAATTCAATTCGATTTTATTTTAGTTACTTATTCACTTCCAAAAATTTATAAAATCAGGCCACTAACACACCGCACTCCAACTCCTAACTAAACCCTTGTGAAATCTATAGTTAGTAGCTAGGCATAATTTATAGAACGGACCCTGCTTAATTAGTCTTCCAATCGACTGGCTGTATGCTAATAAGATTACAGGCCTGTTTCGACAACGTGATCGACCCAGGTAGGCCGCCCGCTACATCAGTAATTGCCAATGCTTGGTTTCCAATTAGTGTCAAAGTGTTAAACGTATAACACTTTTTTTATCTAGATTGTTAGAATGCTTGGCGTTAGGCGATGATATGCACTTTCGATGGCTGTTTAAGTGATGTTTGATTTTGTTTGATGATGGGTCAGTGTATTTACGTTTAGCTGTAAGAGTATTTAAAAATAAGCAGCTCAGCATTTGGAAAGAAAAGTAGGTGACTTTTATCTACTTTCTATGAAATAAGAAAATTTTATCTCCATCAGCCACATGTAAGTTGAAAAATAAAATATAAGTGCCCTGGAAATTATTCACTACGTTGAATCAAATATTTATGTCGTTGAAAAGCGACGCTGACATAGTTTTATATACCAACTGACAGCCCAACAAAACCCATGTCGAGTACGCTGACATGTTAGATTGTAATCATCATTCTCAGAAACGGCTTGACCGATGTTAAGCAACCATGGTTACATTGTAAACGCACCCATCAGCGTTCAGTCTGTAATTAAGCCTACGTTTTATGAAGTGATTATTGTTTCTTAAGGAATACGTTTGTAACTGAATAAATATTTACATAATCGCACGTAACTGATGCGTTTATAGAAAATATTAAATGACTCAAACTTTCGCGACCTGTGCGATTATTTTTCCCTGGTTTAATCCCGTAGATAAGTACTTACTTAGGGCTATAAATATTGTATACACGACGATATTACATTTTTTTTACCCATCGCACGTATAATGTGTTAAAAATACTAGTACGAACTCAATTCATGACAGATATCTCCAATAGAAGCATATTATACGGCAAGTGTAACAGATGAGTATAGCAGACCTACGATTCCTGTTTACTTTTAAGAGAGTGGGTGCTATTTCCACTTTGGGTAGTGCAGAAAAATCGATTGGCATCACAGCGTGTTAAATTTTTCTGAATAAGTTTAAAGGTAATAATTCATTTGGCTTGAAACAGTGCGATGTCCAGCCGGTCTGCGATCAATACGGTGAGCTTGGCAATTACGATTTTATCTTGGTTTGTTGCTCACGTCAGCTGTTGCTATTAGCTGACTTTATGAATCTTATAGACATTCATAGATAGATATATAGAAAGACATTCATTGTACAGCCGCAAAAGTAAAACAATACAATAAAAACAAAACATAACATTGGTGGTACAAGGGTGGTCTTCCTACCGCAATACTCCTACGGTTCTGCTGAAATTTTACATAGGTACAATATACATAGGTAGCTTTCTGGCGTGCAATCTCCATGCCGTTGGGCGACGAGTTCCTATGAACTTCTCTGTGGTAAACTTGCATATTTTAAGGTGATCCACTCCTTGTATTCATAGGGAAACAGTCAAAAGGTTATTGATTCTAAAAGCATTTAAATAGGGTTCTTCTGGCTTTGTTCTTTTAAGTCTTGTTTAAATTGGAGCTTCTCAGTTGATGAAGTACTTATTTAAGTACAGAATTGAAACAACTTCCTCCAAACATATTTTGGTGCGTAGTGTTGGCAAATTTATTAAAGAGTTTATGCTTAATTTTTGGCGAGAATTTGGTCATCAGGGTTTAAAGATGAAGCAATGGTATCATGCGTGATACCCTACTGTTAGCATTCGTGTTATAGAAGACTTTTGCCAACAGGTGGCCTGAGAAACTTGTAACTACGTATGGTAAGATGTGAGGAGTTGGATTTCCTTTAAGTGTTAGTAAATTGAGACTGTTGTGGGCCCAATTCTCCTAAATAAATACAGTTTCGATATGATGTCAGTGTCATACTTACGTCACAAAAATCGTATTCTTCTAAATTATCTGATATTTGAATAAAATTGTAACGAGATCGTATGTGTCAACGACGAACTCTTTATTTCAAATTATACGATAATAACATTAGGTTATCAGAATACCGCTTTTGAGTCCATTCAAAATATAATATCAATGTCATATAAAAATACGAGAATTGGGCCACGGGTGTCACATTCTCTATGATACCTTATTTTACTATTATATATATAAAGTCGCTTTACAAAGCAAAATAGACCACTGCAGATACATACACAAACGGACAACAAACGAGCTGTGCCCGCCATTAAGAGCGTTTAATCCGTCGGAGGCGATTTCGCGGGTTTTTATTGTTCTATTACGTTACGGATAAATAACAATTAATGGAAAAGATATAAAAAATATGAAAGTTCAGTTCTTTATCAAGAGAGTGCTAAAGATAAATATATGGGTTACTATAGTAAATATTATAAAACGGATGAATTTAAAAAAGTCATTTTCGTAATTTCTGTAGTTTAGGCCAGCATTAATGGTCGCTAGTGCTATGAAAACTTATCGTTCTATAATTATGTAAATGTAAACTGTACGAGCAAAAGCTATACAAGCGAGTCCCTAAAAAAGAAATTGTACTTTCATTCATAATTTTCAAGAAAATCGGAGAACAAAACAGTGCATTTTGCTTAATTTTAGCCCGCAAATTTGCATTTATATCTAAAACACTACTGTGATTATTAAAAAGATATATACATATTTAGAAACCTTAAGATTCATTTTAAGTCATATAAAAAAATTGGAATCTAAACTTTTCGTTTGTAATTAATATGATTTTTTTAAAAAGACCTATAAAACTCGAAGCGCGATGCTATGTCCGCCATTCAGCGCTGAGCGCTCTCAGAGGACGGACCTGTCGCTCGCGTCCGCGTCCGCCATTTTACGTAAATATTGCATTCCAAAACGTTTATAGCGCGGCTAAAGCTTCTTGATCCTTATTTTTTTCTCAACGTATTTTTTTTTTATAAATATGAAAAGTTGATGTACTTAACTTTATTTATGTATTACGTATTAAACTAGTGTGTTAGTCGAGACATCTGGAGTCTAGTGGTTACTGGTTAGTATAGTAGCGCGGTCAACTAGGGGCTGGGCGAGACTGACAGAAACGGACCGTTAGATATAATACCTTGCTGCAAAAATCAAGTGGCAATATACAGTATAAACAGGTACAGTAGTTAGACGCATTTGATCTTTGATGGGTGACCATGGGATTGGCTTGCAGAGCCTTTATCGCAGGTTTATTTTCGTACAAACTACATAAGTTAAGGTAAAGTAATTGACATCACGGTCATAGTATGGATGGGTGACCGACTGATGAATTTACAGAGCCCCTGTATGAGGTTCTTCATGGGGGCAAAATTATGTTTATTTTTAAGCTAGGACGCGCCGTCGTTAGCATGATACCAATGTAATAGGTATTTACCTAAAACGTACTATGCAATGCAATTAAAAGCACACTTGAATCGAATATTATCTTACAAACCACCGCAGCTCAGCTGATCCCCACGAGCTCGCATTGAAAGTACCTAACACACACAAGCCCACCTACCTACTGTGCAGTCTTATTCTGCACCAGTTAACAGTTTATTTTGACTCAATTCTTCTAACTATATTTGTTCAAAATGCAGTTTCGATCTAATGTCAGTGTCATACTCATGTCACAAATGCTATTCTCCTAAATAAACTGATATTGGAATGTTATCGTGACTAGATCGTTAATTGAACAATGTCATCATCATCGTTCTAGCATACCGTGGATTCGAACCCGATACCTTCTGCATAGCAGTCCGTTGGTATCTCCAGTAGGCTATCGCTGCCTGTTGTTAATTAAACAATGTGTCAACGTCAGTGAGAACAATAGAAGTCAAATTATAGTTGGTGCCACGAGAAGATAGACTTTTTGTAAACAAACATTCAGAGCTTAACAACCTTTTTTCGAACAGTTGCGTTTTAGATTTTATGCTTCTGAACAGTCTTTTTTTTCAATGCCTAATTATACCACTATATTTTTAAATTTATATTGTTAAATTTTACTGAAATAAAAATATTTGATTTTGTGTTTTAGTGGTCGAATGTTCATAAATTGGCCGATTTTTTTGTTGTTTTACACGTAATAATCTGTAAATTAATTAAAAATAGAGTACCATGTATGTTAATTATAGAGTAGGTACATACATGTTACTTTATTATTGACACGATTTTTTAAAAATCACTACGCAATAAATAATATTGCTCAAAGTAGCATATCTATTCTAAAATATTAAATTATTGACCAACAATGAATAATATAACAGATAACTAGCTAATACATTGCATAAACATTTCTAGGCATAGAGATTTTACGTTGTCTGTGAATGAAATCGTCAGAATGAACTTAAACAAAAACCATTAAACGTTACGGTACTCTGAAAACGCAATTTCTTTTTTAGGTATAAATAATTTTCTGCCATCTGATATTCTGCACGCGCTTTTTCGAGATGCCGGCAGCGAGAAGAGCGTTGCAATCCTATAAACTTGTATTTAACTTAACACCAACCCCTTCCTGATAACTAAAAATGTAATTTTGTCCTCTAATAAAAAGATGTTAAGCCCAAGAATGTATCATTTCAATGAACTAACGCCAAATGTTGACACTCTAGGCATCAGTACCTCAAAACATTAAAAGATCCGGTTGACAGCGCATAATATCGATAAAAACCCGATCCATTGACATATTAGTTTCCAATGACACGTATCTATGTATAGGTCGGTTCACGAAAGTTGACCAGAAATGGCGGCCGTCGCGCATATGTACATTCGTGCACCAATGGCGTGGCTCCATTCTTGACGCATTTAGGGAATGCGTCAAGAACGGAGCCACACCATTGGCATTCCACCCGCGCCTCACCCCGCACCTCCACGGAGACCTAAAAAATGATTTCTGCGCAGTGGTCATCTTTCGTGAACCCGACCTATACCGTTGCGCTCATTGATTTGAAATTATTTGTTTTTGACAGAACTATCGCTAAGTCACTTAGTAAACATTCTTTGCTTACAAAATGTCTATGTTCTCGTGACACGGATTCTAGATGATAATGACATTTAAATTAGAAGAATACCAATTCTGAGTCAATTTAAAATCTAATCTCATTTCAATCAAAATATAATTTCAAAGTCATATAAAATACGAGAATTGGCCTTATCTATGTAAAATTTAATAAAAAGAGGGATTTATATCATCGCAAACTGTGTGAAATAATTTTAGGTGAATATGTATTGTATAATTACAATATTTTGTAAATACAAATCAACATATTGTATATTTTTTTCTTTCTTTTAATTAATTAAGTATTTTCTTTTACCCGACTCTTTTGGTTTTGTATTTAGTGTCATTCGTGGGTTTTCATGCATTAATAACAAAATAGATGTATATTTGAAATGTAACAATTATGTACATGACAATTATAAATTATTTCTATCATATAATAAAACTGCGCCAAATTATTATAAATAGTCGTTGTTATCCTGAGGAACATCATCCTACTAAACAAATATGTAATATCTATCTTTATTTGGTACCTTAAATGCATGTGCATTGAAAATAATTAATTTGAATACTTTCATATCATAATCGACGTATTACATAAACGAATGCTGTTCAGGTATGGCAAGAAGGATCAAGATTATTATTCCACGCGATACCGTCATAGTGCGCCGGGTCTCGCATGCGCGGTGTGCGGGCGACCGCGGTACTATAAAAACCTAAACTCGAGCCGCCGCTCGAGGCGTATACGCTCTTAAATTGGTTGATAAACAGAGTTGATATTATTGCAGTAGATGATTCACCCTTAATTTAAGTATACGAGGGAAAAGTAGATGAAATTATGAGCACCTATGCGTCATCATCATAGTACGATATCGTAACACCATTCTTCAGTACTTGTTTATATTTATGTTAGTTATTGAATAGGTAAAGTAGGGCTCACTAAAAGTAAATAGTGTGATTGAACCATAGAAAATGCACAGCGCCATTATTTCATCTTTAATTTGATACGATTGTTAAAAAACGCGCTTTTTTCTTAATTTTGAATCATCGTTTATAATCTTAATTTTAAATCGCCCTTAAAATAATATTAAACTAATATTTAACTTATTTTTAACGTCTAGCTGAACCTTCAGTTGCGTTGCGACCTTCACGTGCAATTTTGTAACTTCCTATTTTAATACAAACTGTATGAAATAATAACAATTGAAATCGAATTTTATAATAAGAATTCGTGTCTATTAAATTAATAAAATATTATTGCATAAGATAAGTCACTGTGTAGATTGTTAAGTAAGAATTTTCGACTGCAAGAATATAAAAGTGGTTATAGATTTTCTAAAAAGATTTGTCACTACGTAATGGTGCAGGTGTGGTAAGCAGCGATAGCCTAGTGGAGAGACCGACAGACTGCTACGCAGAGGGTCCGGGTTCGAATCCACGTTATGTGCGTATTAAATTGTTAATTATCGCTTGCTAAACGGTGAAGGAAAGGATCGTGAGGAAACCTGCATGTCTGAGAGTTCTCCATAATGTACTCGAAAGACATGTGAAGTCTGCCAACCCGCACTTGGCTAGCGTGGTGGACTATGGCCGTACCCTTCTCATAGTGAGAAGAGGCCCGTGCCCAGCAGTGGGACAGTTTATATACACACTTCGCCAGTTATGTTTCGGTCCCAATGTAATAGGGGGCGAGCCTATTGCCGTCTACCGAGCACGTTATAAAGCGAGCGATAACCAACATTTTGTTCTTATAATGTAGGAAATAAGTATTATAATCGTACAGCTACTGCTTGACTTGCAGCTGTGTGTACATACATGACAAGAAAATTATTAGTTCCATGCGTGTCACCCATCTATTCCACTGTTTGTACTTTACTGAGAAGGCTCGCTTGCTATCGACTTAAAGTAGTCGTCGGCTAAGTAGCAGTTTACTGCCTGCTATTCCAGGTAGTCTACTAGTAGTTTAAACCTATATTTAGACGGATATGAGAACTGGTGCATCAGGAATTTTGGTGCTTAAGAAGTCTACCTATGTTTTAGTCTAGTATTCTAGTCCCATCCTTTTTTCACTACTGTATCACTTGTGTGCAATTGTGCATAATGCGCATGTAGGGCATAGAGATGGAGGGGTTCACTATTGGTGTTCAAGAGACACCGTGTTTCATCATCATCAGCCTTTAACAGTCCACTGCTGGACTAGGCCTCTCCTTTGAAAGGAGGAATTGGCCTACTATACCACGCTGGCCAAACGGGTTGGTATAGGGCTTGTATCAAGTTTTCCTTCTCTTACAGTGCTGCTCTCTGCATAATATGCTCCCTCTGTCGGCTCTTACGACACCCATGGGATGATATGGGGTGGTGACGTTCCGTATTCTTAATCCGTCACCACCGCGTTTAGTTACTCGGAAATTAAGATACTTTGAATATTTATTGTAGCCCATTATAACCGTATATTTTCCTCGTGCAGGCAACAATCGGCATCGACTTCCTGTCGAAGACCATGTACCTGGAGGACCGCACGGTGCGGCTGCAGCTGTGGGACACGGCGGGCCAGGAGCGGTTCCGATCCCTCATACCCTCGTACATCAGGGACTCCACCGTCGCCGTGGTCGTCTATGACATCACCAGTAAGTATTTACATACAGACATAGACTCACGCCTGTTTCCAAAAAGGGGTTGGTAGAGGTCTAAAAAACACCCACATTCTGTCATGTTAGGTATGAAATTGATGTTCCACGTAATAGGGGGCGAGCCTATTGAAGTTACTAGGCACTTTCGCAGATTCCGTGCCCAGTAGAGAGATGATCTTTCACGGAAAATCAATGTAAAGTATAGTGTTCGTACTTTTGCGTCTTCTCTGGCGAGTGAGAACACCAGTCAGCATATCTATTACTCCTACTATCTTGTTCCTTTTCCTCATTTTCTTCCTTATTCAAAGTAGGAAAAATTCGGGCAAGTGCGAGTCTGACCCGCGCACCGAGGTTCCGTACGCATTTTACCTTATTTGAGGTTGGTGCTAATTACGCTAGTCCTCTAAATCTGTATGAGCGCCCATATAACTTAGAGGACTATCTTAAATGGAGTCTACTGTGTATGTATGGGGCGACATCCTTAAATTTTCCACTTTTTTATTTTTTGTAATTTTTCCTTTATTTGTGCTGTAAGACCCTGCTTTTGGCCAAATTTCGTGATTCTAGTTCAACGGGAACTACCATATAGGTTTTCGTCCCAAAACCTATAGGGTACTTACGGTTAACCTAGAATTGTCAATTTTAAAACCAAGGTCTTACAGCACAAGTAAAAAATTGAAAATTAAGGTTAATTTTGGTACTTACAAGTTTTCGCAAAAATCTAATTTTGACCATATCTTATTATCGGGTTGACCCAGGACCCTGATTTTTATACATCTAATAGGGACCATAGACCTCAGTATCTGGTATAAATTTCAATTTGCTAGGTCCACCCGTTCCTGAGAAAATCGGTGGTGACACACGGACAGACAGACAGACAAGAAAGTGATCTTATAAGGGTTTCTTTTTTTACCTTGTGAGGTACGGAACCCTAAAAAGTACCTACCAACTCTCAGAGAGATTCAGATTCCCATAGTCCTTTCTGGATTAAAGTTGAATTTGAAATATTTATTCGTCTTAGGGACAACAGTATCGCATTTTGTGTTTAATTAAATTCTTGATTTAAATATGGAAATCTCGCACAGTCTGTGGAATCTGCGTAAGAGGTTATATTTTTCGTAAAAAGCAATGTCTTAGTAAATTTTAAGTTTCCAAGACTGACCGCTAAACTTACTTTGTGTGTAAGAGAAATGTTTTTCAATCGATTGGCTCTACAAGTCGTTAATCTATACATCTATACATATAAATAAAATTGGAGTGTCTGTAATATTAAAATAACCGCTTTTTACTAAATGCATATGGATGTGTGTATACACGGTACATAAAAAGAAATTACATTTTTTTTTAATTTTTGTCTGTCTGTTTGTTCTCGCTAATCTCTGGAACGGCTGGACCGATTTTGACGGGACGTTCACTGGCGGATAGCTGATGTACCAAGGAGTAACTTAGGCTATAAATTAACCGGGTACGCGAAATAGTTCCCTCAGGACGCGGGTGAAACCGCGGGAAACAGCTAGTGTCAAATATGTACCCTAGTAACCAAATCTCTGTATAGATCAAATAGGGTCCGGCCGTAATAGACATGAGATGTATGAGTAAGTGTTTGAATTTGTTCTGCGGTAACTGTTGTAGTAGGAATAAATTCTTTGCGCCGGTGTAGCAGTCCGAGACTACCAAGTAAAATGAAAACTGAATACGTTCAATACCGCAGTCTTGTTCGGCTCGTCAATAAAACTCGTCCGTGTAGTTGGAACTTGTCTGGCTCATAGCTCATAAACTTTATGCCTACGGCACTAATGCTGTCAGCTCGCGATGCCAGCATGAACTGTTATGAAGAGTAATGCCATTATTGGGTTGCAGATGCTGCCATCGTGATATATATTATCTATATTATGTATTCATCATCAGCCCTTTATACTGTCCCACTGCTGGCCACGGGGTTTGGGTTTTCCGTTTTTTCTCAAAGGTACTACTTTGGGTAGAAACGGACTTACAACTTTTCGTTGATACCCAAAATGGCGAAATGAAATTAATCAAATCATCAACAAACGAAGAGTATTTACTATACCTAGTATCTTGATCACTTGTGAAGTTATCCATCTTCTGAAGTGGAGTCACCAGACAGGCAGAAACCTTAAACGATAATTTAAGTTAAATCGTGAAGACTTGTGCCTTATATTCCTCAAGTAAGCTTTTACCAACCCCGACTAAAACACACATTTGGAAACAAAATTCAATATGGCCACCAGCTAATCCTTGTATTAAACAACTTCGTGGCACAAAAAGCTTTGACTATAAAACTTTGTTGTTGCTAAGTTAAAGTACATAAGATATCGCCAGCCGTCCAACCGTATTACTCGAATTGAATCCCGAGGTAACGATATCTTAGACTCTCGGTCGCGGCTCAAAAAAATAACTCTATTATACTTTACGAGTATGTATTGCTCGTACAGTCAACAGCAAAAGTAGATGATCAAAATCAGAAATTCAATACTAATGCACGGAGTTCGCGTCAGAACTGTGTGGCGTCGAAGTGATTCAAAAGTATGTGATTGTAAATTATACCAATAATTAACTACTAGTACAGCTGCCATTAATTCGTGATCAGTTTTGACTCCAAAAGTTATAAACTCAATTCGTATCAGAACTAAGAATTGAAGAAAAATTTCAAAACTAGTGAACATTGTAACGTAATACTACACGTATTGCGTTATAATATCTCGCAGGCGCTTAACGTGAGCTTAGCCGTTCGCAATATTACCAAATAAGATCATGTTCACTAGCCAAAGGCAGTTGTGAGTCATAGGCCTATATCTATATAAGATGGGTGCGCGATCTAAGTCGATCACTTGCCCTACACACCGTCTCGCTGATGGTTGTAGTGACTATTACTACCTACTATTATTACTATCCTACTTCTACTGTCCCGCTGGGGTTCTTCCTACGGGCTACGTTCTTCCTACGGGCTCACTGCACCGTCTTCTTCCTACGGGCTACAAGCCACGAGCTGCTGGCGCCGTGCCGCTACTAGCCAGCTGCCACCCAAGCCTCCGTTCCTGCCTATGAGCTCCTACAGCCACGCCACGGACGCCTGAGCCTGACCGCTCGGCCCACATCGGCTGCACCGCTTGAGACCCCGCTCAGCCTGAACCTCGACCACAGAGCTGCCTGCGCAGCGCACCTTGGCCAGCTCATCGGCGACCCTACGAGCAGCTACCCTGCGAGCGTCGGAGAGCAGCAGGAGTCGACACTCCAGCCAGCTCAGGCCAGTGCTTACCTAGTTCGGTCATACTCTATGTAAGCGGTAGTGACACATAATAAAGAACCTGTTCAGCCTAGCAGTGTTTCTCTCGAACCCCGACATCCTACCTGAGATCCCCCGTCTCAACAGTTAAAATCAAATATAAATGACAAAACTGAGGCCACGTAATCATGAGGCAAATAATTTATTCATACTTATTTTTGAAGTACCCCAGTAATTTAATTTGTTATGTTTTACGGAAAAGCAGATGAATTGCTACCGGGCACATCACCAGACTCCGTGTTGCTACTGAGAGTTTGGAAAAAACCCAGTAACACTTTTGCCCGACCCGGGAATCTAACCCGAGACTTCCGATCAGCAGACGCATACGCTATCCACCCGACCACGGAGGCAGTCACTGGTCCACAGAGGCAGTCTTTGTATATTCAATATAATTTTACCTAATTTCATCTCTCATGTATTTTCTTTTTTGTAACTTCTGTCAAATGTTCAAAAGTAACTGATGTGATACAAAACCATAATTCAATAAATATTACTATCTTTGCATGTTTGTGCATTTATGTCAATGTTCAAAAGTAACTGATGTGATACAAAACCATAATTCAATAAATATTACTATCTTTGCATGTTTGTGCATTTATGTCAATGTTCAAAAGTAACTGATGTGATACAAAACCATAATTCAATAAATATTACTATCTTTGCATGTTTGTGCATTTATGTCAATGTTCAAAAGTAACTGATGTGATACAAAACCATAATTCAATAAATATTACTATCTTTGCATGTTTGTGCATTTATGTCAATGTTCAAAAGTAACTGATGTGATACAAAACCATAATTCAATAAATATTACTATCTTTGCATGTTTGTGCATTCATGTCAATGTTCAAAAGTAACTGATGTGATACAAAACCATAATTCAATAAATATTACTATCTTTGCATGTTTGTGCATTTATGTCAATGTTCAAAAGTAACTGATGTGATACAAAACCATAATTCAATAAATATTACTATCTTTGCATGTTTGTGCATTTATGTCAATGTTCAAAAGTAACTGATGTGATACAAAACCATAATTCAATAAATATTACTATCTTTGCATGTTTGTGCATTTATGTCAATGTTCAAAAGTAACTGATGTGATACAAAACCATAATTCAATAAATATTACTATCTTTGCATGTTTGTGCATTTATGTCAATGTTCAAAAGTAACTGATGTGATACAAAACCATAATTCAATAAATATTACTATCTTTGCATGTTTGTGCATTCATGTCAATGTTCAAAAGTAGCTGATGCGATACAAAATTATAACTCAATGATTGCTTTTGCCTAGTCGGCTACAATATATCTGTCACAGTACACAGTGTATCTATCTGTCACAGACTAATGCCACAATATAAAGATATTATTACACTGTGCTAATGCTATGCCTTGCGTTTTGTTTCTTTTTTTATGTTGTACTTTTTCTGTGTCTGTGACAAATAGTTTTTCCATAGGTATGTATAAAAACCGGAAGGTAGATTGATAATTTTATCTTAAGTGCATTATTTATGCACTTAAGATAAAATTATGGTGATTATGGTTATTATGGTGCATAGGGTTCCCACCAAGAACTTAGGGTCCCAAGCCAACCTCACCTGCAAGTGGTGCACCTGCCGATCAACAGACGAGGCTCTGGCAAACCAAATATCCCGATAAGCGGCAATAGGCTCGCCCCCTATTACGTGGGATCAAAATACTGGCGAAAAGTGGGCGTTTAGTATGCCTCTGCCTACCCCTCCGGGGAAACAGGCGTGAGTCTATGTATGTATGTATGCATTATTTATATTTACTTCGCGCTTTTGTCACACTGTTAGCAAGAGTTCCAAAGAAATATAACCTTATTAGTCCAACCTCTCTGAAGAGTTCTGTTGGAATAGTGCAAAAAATCCAAGTATCGAAACTCTTTAATGTCAGTCTGTAATTCGGATGTCATGTACAATAATATAAATTTGCATTTCGAATACAATATTGATAAATTTTACTGATCACGAATATATGGCAGCTGTACTAGTAGCAAATGATTGGTATAATTTACAATCACATACTTTTGATTTACTTTGACGTCACATAGTTCTGACGCGAACTCCGTTCATTAATATTTGATTTCTGATTTTGATCATCTACTTTTGCTGTTGACTGTACATATATGAGAGAGGTTTTAAATTCGAGCTGTTCTAGGGTAGCACGGGTGATGGATGTGACAAAACATATCTACTAAATATAGTCATGATTATACTAGTGTCTGCAGACCTGGCAGAACAGCAAATCTTGCCTCTGGCTTTATTTGGTCAGGAAAGCTTCACAGTTCACCTCTTAACTTTCTGCCTGCTCTGACTTCTTCTAGCTTTACTCACGGTTAAGTTCCTAAACTGTTACCGTAGTAGGTGTACCTATGGCATACAGTAGGCGTATTTGCATTGCCTCTGTAGAAGCACAGTACCGTGAAAAGAGGAGAACGCAGCTTTATGTAAGAGACAGAGTACTATTAGATGTGCTGTCGACTCGTTTGCTACCTAAACCTGACAAGAAAATCACTGATGATATGATCATCACAGCCTCAAGACCCCCCACTGCTGAACATAGGCCTCCCCTAGGGATCTTCACATAGTCCGATCTTGACCCTCTCATATGCAACCGCTTCCCATGATCCCAACAAGATCACACATCAACCCTAGAATTCTAATAACAAAATTATTGAAGCAAAATAACGGCCATTTGCAATATTCGATCTATACATGGATTTTGAGATTCCAAATTCGTGTTTGACATATTTTGTATGGAGCTTATGTCAAAAACGTATCTGAAATCTACAGATCTATCTATAGATCGAATATTGAATGTAAACAAAATAAATTGATACGTAATTATTTGAGCTGCTATGTCTTATTTATGAAAATTTGTTCGCTAGTTCTTCATAAACCTTGATGCTACGACCATAACCTTGCACGATGATCACCTCGTGAACACGATAGCTCACACAAGCACAGCATGCACTTGACATTGACATTTCGCATACATTTCAAACCACAATGCTACGAGAATCGTACTGTTTTGTAACATAGCTCTGCACGTTACAATTAAGTAAATGATATGTTTGCACAAGTATAGTGGCGATACTAACAGAGGTTCTCGCTCGCAACATGCGGACCCTCTGTGTAGCATAAGCTTTTAACTTCTTCAATCATGTATATTAACTTCGTTTTTCTTAGATTGCTTTTTGATTTGCTTCAGTATTTTGATAGTAAGCAAATAGCATATTTCTCAAGGGGTAGGTAGCCAATAATCTGACAGTATTTTTCAACTTTCTTTTGTCAGTTCGTCTCAGTTTATTCTCTACAATTACATCAAACCTTTTCAAACGTGATCGAATTCTTAGACGACTGAGGTTAAATTTCAGTGCATTTCACAAAACAGTTTTACGCAACCGGGAAATGAATAGCCGTGATTACAGTTGCGCTGCGTACAGCGCTCTTGAGCTGAAAGTGTGCCAAGTGGCAATGGCCGCGGGCAACGCTCAGGGTACTCTGCTGCACAATTGATTTTGTACATCGACGAAATTCGGACGAATGCAGACGGAGAATAGGGTTGTTTCCAACTAGTCAAATCAAGCACTTTTAATGAAATGTCAAAAACGACCTTTGCCAAGGGTTTTGTATGAAATTTGACGTAGTGACGTTAATCGTCATGTAGTGTTTTGCTGTCAAGTAGAATACTTATTATCGATGACGATAAAAAATGTTAAATAAAGTTTTAACATTAATTGATGAATGAATCTACTATTATTTTGACATGTTTCTACTTTCTACTTTTTCTACTTTTTTTCACTAGATAAAAATACTTGGCAACTTCCCTATTGTCATGTAGTTGCATTGAATTGCGCTGGATGAACCAGCGCTGCCGCTGGAGCTGAAATACTTAGCAACTACAAATTAATCTTCAATTGATATATTTTTTTGGTTCATCCTAGTGTGGTCCAAACCCATCCAAGTCTTTCGGTTTGGAACCGGGGTTAGCTTTGTAGTCTAACCGGCAGGCCGATTCAGAATGTCACGACAAGTAATCGTACGATATGTCAAATTATTGTCCTCGTCTTTTAGCTGCCTATCAGAGATATTTTGAACAAATATTCATTGAATTCGGTTTATTTATTAATTTACTTCATACTGAATGCATAAAATTGATAGGAAATGCGATAGTTTTGACAAAAAATGAGGTAGCCCGTTTGACAATTAACGGAATCGGATGTCAAATGAGATATCGAAAGATTCTGAATCGCCCCCTTGGTCAGACAAAATTAGTTTTCCACAGAGCAACTGCTGTCTGACCTCCACAAACCCAATGTGCAAGATATTTCTTGGTTCTTGGTTATGTTCGGTGTCAAATGAATATGGGACAGTGTATATGTACCTACCTAATACCTATGTTACATTTTAAGAATCAACAACTCTGCCCCTCGATCAATATTCTACTCTACCGTACTCGATTTTGCCCATTGGAAAACCCGATAACACCTCACGCAACCACCAAACGCTATCGTTCGGCATGGGAATAAATGTATAATGTATGGGAAATGAAGATAGCGTAGCGCCACTGTAGCTCATATTGTGTAAAAATATGTGAAGTAATAAACTGTACACATTATGTAGATAATGTATGAATTTTTGCTGACAGTACATATTTTGCCTTAGTGCAAACAGACTTTGCGTCGTCTCCGTTAAAAAATTCGATGATTGTGAACGTTTTGCCGGCAACGCTTTCTATTATATTATCCGATGTAAATTTATCGATTTCTTTAAACAGATAAATAATATTTTATGTTCTACGGACGCGAAATGCTTGAACCAGAGGATAAATTGAAATTTGAACTGATGTATTTATTTAGTCAATTCGAATCCCTCTTTAACGACGCTGGCCCTAATTCTCTAGTTGGACTTACTTAATTAAAATGAGTCTATTGCTTACGAAATAATGGGAGATAAGGCAAACAATTTGTGTTTTACTTCAGAAATTTCGTACTTATTCAGCGGTGATTGAGGCGCGGCTTAGTAAAATAAGCAAAATTTGACAGATCTTATTTGATACCATCTCGTTCTTGCTACATGTATAACGAAGAAAGACAGCAATATTTTGAGTGGTTCGCTACAAGATTTACCAATGTAAAACAATAAACAAATATAAAGAGCTATGGCAGCTTCCCATACATAATTTTAGTTAATCACCAAATTTAGCATCTATAAATGAAATATACCTTGTTTGATAGAATATATATTGCTGATTCCAAAGGTAAAAAAATCGTAACTGTAGGAGATCAGGTTTTTGAGTTATTATGCTTAGAAGTTTTATAGGTTATGTCTATACTAATATAATAAAGCGGAAGAGTTTGTTTGTTTGTTTGAACGCGCTAATCTCAGGAACTACCGGTCGGATCTGAAAAATTCTTTTTGTATACGATAGCCCAATTATTCCGGAAGGCTATAGGCTATATAACATAACGCTTCGACCCTTTGGGCCGGGCAAAAGGCTAAAAAGGCTAAAACACAATGTCGGCTAATCTCAGGAACTAGCAGTCGGCTTTTAAAAATTGTTATTGCCTATGATAGCCCAATTATTCCGAAAGGCTATAGGCTATATCAAATTACGCCACAACTTTTAGGGGCCAGACAAAAATAATAAAATGGTCAAACGAGAAGGGGGAGGGTTGGGTCAAAGGCAAAAAAGGCTAAACGAATAGGTTACAATCTATATGGGTATGGTTTTCGAGATTTTCGGGACGCTGATTAATAATATGAAATTTATTTAGTGATCCAAAATGGCGGACGGGAAATTGAAGATGGCGGATGATAACATTTTAAATATCAATATGGGTATCGCCTTCGATATTTTAAGGGGTGGAGAATTGAAATACAACATCTATTTCGTGATCAAAGATGGCGGATGGGCAATCTAAGATGGCGGATGGGAAAATTTTAAAAAATCAATATTGGTATCGTCTCCAATGTTTAAAGGGATGGGGAATCCAAATACAACATCTATTTCGTGATTCAAGATGGCGGATGGGAAATCAAAAATGGCGAATGGGAAAAATTTAAAAAATCAATATGGGTACCGTCTCTGATGATTTAAGGGATGGTGAATCCAAATACAACATCTATTTCGTGATCAAAGATGGCGGATAGGAAATCAAAGATGGCGGACGGGATTTTTTTTTAAAGTCGATATGGGTATCGTCGCCGATATTTAAAGGGATGGGGAATTCAAAAATACCATCTATTTCGTGATCAAAGATGGCGGATGGGATTATTTTTTTAAAATCAATATGGGTATCGTCTCCGATGTTTGAAGGGATGGGGAATCCAAATACAACATCTATTTCGTGATTCAAGATGGCGGATGGGAAATCAAAGATGGCAGATGGGAAAATTTTTAAATATCAATATGGGTATCGTCTCTGATGATTTAAGGGATGGTGAATCCAAATACAACATCTATTTCGTGATCAAAGATGGCGGACGGGATTTTTTTTTAAGTCGATATGGGTATCGTCTCCGATATTCTAAGGAATGGGAAATTCATTATTATATAAAAATCTATGTTTGTTTTTGCATCATTTATAGACCCTGGAATGATAAGAGATTAAGCGCTAAGTCAATGGTAACTTTGGAAAAGGGGCTTGGAAAAAAGGGAATTAAATAAAAATTCTTAAAAAGGCGATACGGAGTTCGCTGGGTCAGCTAGTCATTAATAACCATCTATTTAGTATATTGCTGCATCAAATAATAATTTATTGGTATATAAAACTGAAGGAGCTCGATAGCATAATACTATTAATTATGCCCACTACTAAACATTATTAACGATTACGCAAGTTAAGCAACCCCAGGTGTGGGCACCACTTGGATTTGTCTTAACCTCCTCTGTGCATAGAGAGACCAGTCTGTTATCATGACATACATAGATATCAGTCGTTAAAATCAGATGCTCTTATGCAGCTTTAAACATATGCTATCAATATTGACTATTTATTTACATACTGAACGTTTTTTCAATGAAAAATAAAACACGACTGATTTCCCAAAAAATATATAGCCTATGTCACGTGAGGATTCCAACAATAGCCCACTCACCGAAATCGGTTCAGCCATTTAGAAGTTATGGCGGAATAAAGAAACTCACATACATTTCATATTGCAATTCTCTGTGACATTTTGACGAAGCCTATTGTGGATAACCGTATGTATATTTTTATTTCATGGTGCATGAATAAATGAAATATGATTTATGATTATAAAAAAACAACAATAGATACTTACACTACTTTTTTGGGCAGTCGTGTAAAATAGTGAGCCGACGACGGTTTCTTAGGCCCACTTGCGTAACGTTTGATTTAAGTCACTCCTTTATTTAAATTTGTTGAACAGAATTAACAGCATAAAATAATTTAACTTAAAAGTATTTAGCATCCTCTTGCACAACGACAACAACGCTTAGATTTAGTTAAACATTTTATGAGGTCGGTAAAGTAGTTTCTACGTTTTGTTTCATGGCATGAAGCCTTTTTGTTACGATTTTTACAATGTTATGCGTATGGTTTCGCATAAAACCTTAGACTATATATACTTTGAGCATAAAACAAAACGCATTGTCGTCGCCTAGCAACGAAATGACAATTGACAAATAATAACTAGAAACTTTTGAGCATTAACCCTATAACCCTACATGGGGTGCAGGTGCACCCCACACGGATTTGTTTTCTAAATATCTCAATTTCTTTAATATCCACGAATTCGCGCGTCGGAGTATTTTAGTTTGGTGTCAACCGCTCGCGTTACGTCAATACCGTGACGAGGGACCGCGTTGTGTGGTCGCCTGTATAAGTGCTGTGGGGTACGCCAGTACCCCAGTGTAGTAAAATCGTAAGATTATTTATTTATTTATTACGATTGATACATTTATATGTAATAAGTTATTAAATTTGATTATTTATTAAAACAATAGTCTTATATGAATTAAATACAGATATTTTTAGATAATATGAAGGTAAAATTCAATGAAGTTTATTTATTTTGTTTCGGATGGCTGTCAGAGGTTTGAATTACGAAGAAATAAGCTCTATTCTAGAGCACAAATCTAGCGAGGAAGAAATAGAAGTTGGGACCAGTTGTAATTCCTGGGTTCTTTACAAGTGTTCAAGATCAAATAATAAGCCAAATATAAAGTTTCAGCAGACAGTTTTGAAATTAGGTTTGGAACTGATACATGAACATTTGGAGGATCGTTACCGGATGCCAACTTAGTCCATTGCAGTGATCCTCAAAAAAGGACCAAATCCTACAAGCGCTGTTGCTCAAACTACATTTAACTTTGTGTAATAAGGCTGATTTGTGATCTCAAGTAACCGATTATGTTTAATAAAACGTATTTTCATGAATTTTTTATTTTATTTTAAGGATTACAGTCATTTTAGTATGGGGTGTTCCGGCACCCCAGTGTAGGAATAACATGTGCGCCAAATAGTGTAGGATTCTAGGGTTAACAATACACAAGGGTACACAAGTAGGTACATTGTTATCAGTTATATCATCATCATCATCATGTCAGCCTAGGGACGTCCACTGCTGGACATAGGCCTCCCCCTGCTGCGGCGTCCGGTCCAGTTATATAATTATAGATAATTTTCGCCGCTAATGACAAGTTGCCAACGTCAATGTGACTGTTCATAAATGAAATTAGCCACTAAACAGCCGATTTTCGGTAATTAATTTTGACAGTCCTTAAATCATATTACTCGACAAATTTTTCGTTGTGCAAGACGCTAGTGGCGTTTAATACTTTTTTTCTCGTTAAACAAATCTTAATTTAATTTAAGAATCGTTGTGCAAGTGGGCCTTAATGTGTTACTTACATAGGATTACCAAGGATAAAAAAATGTTTCAGGTTCTCTAATGTATGAAAAAGGTTTGGTGAATAGTAAAAACACAAGATTTCATTTTACAATATTTTATTATTCATCATCCTCTATAACTAGCACATCATCTAAAAAGGCAGCTGGTGCAAAGATATTTTGTTGATGTCTAGCCCATCCCAAATACCAAACGATGATCATTACATGAGTGCAACATCCTAGCGTACGCCGACCAACGAGGCAACTACAGCAATATTCAGTGATTCCTATTCGTTCAATTAAAACATAAACATAATATTGTTTCCGACTTATGTGTCTTGATTTTGTTCTACCTGTAATTAAAATAGCGTCATCACTGCCTCTGAGATTATATTCAGTTGTTTCTATGTTATGTTCCCTACGGACTTCAACTGCCGTGGCCACGACCACGAACACTCATTTTGGCTGTAGTAACCGGGTACAAAACAATATCCAAGAAACAGGGCAGTATCGGAATCCTTAAGCACGCACAAGTCACAAAGAGGCAATATCAGAGTCCATAAACAGTTTGAGTCATATAACAAGAAGCGAAAACAGAGTCCTTGGGCAATCCGGGTCAAAAAGAATACTGAAAACAGGGGAAAAGCAGCGAAAACACTCAGAACACAAACAAACAAGCGCGGGCGACAGCGAGATGATGTGAAAATAATCGAAATGTCATGTTGTATTTTTTTATAGCTCTGAATGGCCATCTTTTAGCCAGCGCCCAGTTTTACTTTAAATGTCGAAAGAAGTTATTAATACTGTACTTTATTTAAAATCCGCATAGAAATAAACGTAACAAGCATAAAATAGTATTATTAATATTAATTAACTATTTAAATCTCTTAATCTATAAAAAAACATTCATGATTCTATCTTAGAAAAATAATTATTTACTCTGGCAACCTTGTGGCTTTCTGACAAACCAAAGAAATGGCCATTACGAAAAGCCGGCAATCAATTAACATAATAGCTATTTTTAATTGTATACTTTTTTACCTAGCCTTATCTAAATAAGACTAAGATATAGAAAATCGTATTAAATTATTTCATGAAATTTGGTTGTAATGAGTTTTTAAGATGCTTTTAGTGCACTGAAATAAAAATCTGCCATAGCTCTTTACATTCATAGTAATAGTTAATTCATCCGCCGAATCAAACCTTTGACACGGCACTGAAATTCCGTAGCGGTCACAAAACAATTTGAAATCTTTAATTAAATCAATCACTCCATTGGCGTGCAAACAAATATAGACCGTACGTCTGGCGAGCAAAGGCCAATATTTGGCTTGTGGGGTGTGCCTGGACAAATATTTGCTTCATGTGGAGTTGGGCCGGACCTTGGACTTAGCTGTATGCCTACGGGATATATTCCGACTGTACTGTTGTACTCTTTTAGAGCGAGACAAAATAAAGAATTTATATACAAGTCGAACGGAAATGTAATATAAATAGTAGAAATATTTGGCATTGTAGTAAAGTTTGCTGAAGAAAACGCAAGACTGGGAGACTTAAAAGCCGCTAATATTTTGTACTCAATGACTCACGCCTGAACACATCTGAAGGGTGACTCTCTCAAGCTCGTGTATTCTTGAAAGGTTAAGCAGAGGGTTTTTTTTATGGTAGTAGGCGGCAAACGAGCAGACGGATTGCCTGATGGTAAGCAATTACCGCCGCCCATGGACACAAGCAACACCACAGGAGTCACAAGTACGTTGCCGCCCCTTTGGGTTGTGAAAAGGGATAGGATGAGGAGTGGGATGAGGGAGAAGGAACAGGGGAAAGGGCCTCCGGCACTCTCACTCACCGAACGAAACGCAACAGTTTAGGTACTGTTACTTTAAGTCGATTTTCTGTGAGAGGGTAGTACTTCCCCGGTCGAGCCGGCCCATTCATGCTGAAATCAGCAAGGCTCTACTACCTGGTAAGATGTGTTGTAATACCTGACTGACAGTGCTTCTAGAGTCTTCTTAATGTATAGGTATACACTGTTCAGATAGAACATTGATATAACAGAGTCTATCTTCCGCAATCAGCTACAAAGACGTAATACCACGTTAAATTCGTAAGATAAATTAGGACGCTTTCAATAACCAATGCGAATACAAACGCAATCAAACATGAATCAGTGGATACGTAATGCCAGTTTCATATCTTCATACATTAATATACAATAAGTATGTTCTGAAGGACGTGTGTGGCATACTTCGCGTTCTTACAATCGATTGAAATTCCAGCGAACGATTTGTACAATAGTTTCGCGGTTTCAAGGTTTAGGATATACCTACGTAATTGGACGTAGCTGTATTGTAATATTGTCGTAAACTTGAATACGTACCTTTAACTGTATATTAGTGAAGATATTTCCAGTACTTTGTATTTTTATATGCGTATTAGCTACTGGCTTTAGTTTTGTGTGGATATGTGCTAGATATTGACTATTGATCTGATCGCTACCCAACTTTATCGTTTGGGCTGATACAGAAATATCATCCATATTGGTCTAGCTGTTTTGGAGTCTATAGAATGAATTTTATGACGATGAACAAGTTGTTCTAAGATTGAAACAGATGTATTCTTGATCATCAAAGATCCTGTCGTTTCACTTGGGTGAAACTTTGTTGCATAATAGTAATAGTAGAGCCTTTCTATTTTTGCCAAGAATTTGTTTACTCTTGCTAAAACCAGGCTCGACTCAAGATTAGAGTACCAGGTTTATTTTTCTGTATCGTGGTTTTGTTTCTATCATGTTTTCGGTAAAAAAAACTCGAAGCAATCATAAATTATAATTCCGTTGTATTTGTTACAAAGGAATTATCAAACACCTTTAATAATTGCGAGCAATAATGCCGTTATTAATGTATGTGCATACTCACGCATGTGATTAAAATCAAAGTGCTAAGTCGGCTGTAGCTTCTTTTGTATGAAAATCGAATTAACCAAACTGGGAATGATAATCTCTTTGTTAAACATATATAACATCGAAAGATTGTGGCAAATTTTGTCCAACGTGCCAAACTTGGTTACACTAGAATGGGAGTCTTATTTGATGTTCCGACCAGATGTGCAGGGGGTTCATCATCATCAGCCCTTATATGCTATCCCACTGCTAAGCACGGGTCTCTTCTCACTATAAGGAGGTTAAGGGTCCACCACTCGTCCAAGTGCGGGTTGGTCCCCACTCCCGGCTGTCTGTTGTGAGGATCGTTCAGTCGTTGTGGGGAAACAGTACACTTAAATATCCTTATTCCTTTGGATTGCGGAAAAAGATGGCAGTCGCTCTGTAGGAAGGCAGATAATTTGCTTAAACTAGAAATGGAAAACCGAGCTTAAGGAGAAAAGCAAATCTTGTATCTAACCAGGATAATATAATATTCTACTACCTGACGCTAAGGCTAGAAGCAGCACTAGAACCTAGGGACCAGGGCAAGAAGATGATGATGACGCTAGGGCGATGATGAATAATTAGCTTATATACCGAGTTGCCCACCTTAGAAAATATATATATGAGTGCTATTATGATTCTAGTAAGATTAGCATGTTTTATCTAGTTTTAAGTTTTTGTTCCACATTTTCCATTTTCAATAACCTTGTACAATTCAGTAAATAACTTGGCAACCTTCCGCAATTGCATTTGAGTAAAAATATCTTTATCCCAAAAGTCTTTTTTAAAGTCCTTTGTTTGAGATTAGTGAGTTAGAATTTGTGTAAAATTTATAGATACTACGAGTAGGTGCTAGCTCGTCCCAAAGGCATAATATGTATTCTCTGACACATAAAACAATATTATTCCAAAGTTTCATCGTAATCGGCACAGTATCGCGTAAAAGAGTAACAGGCATCCATCTATCCAACTATTCAACCTTACAAATCTTCGCTTTTAGGTAGGTAGGACATTTACCACTGTCTATCGCAACTATCTACATTGAATTTTGGCGCTCTTATACCATTGTATCTATACATAAACAAAAATAATATGAAATGCAAATGTTCTTTTGACTGGTTATTTATACCATTTTCTGGTCAGGCAGTTGAAACAGGAGTTGTGTGAAACTGCTAAAGAGCCTGCTCAAGTGCTCATTAACCTCGTAGCTCTCGACACCTCGTATCGTGGAGTCATACGAATCAATATAAGCTTATATGTATGTCTGCGACTCCGCCTAGATTGGTCCCGTCGTGACGCTGCCTGGCAGGCTCCATAGTAGGACTCTTAGGATCTCACGAACATCTGTCATATTTCCAGCATACCTACAGGAGTGTACTAGCCACTCGGCGGCTACTGCATTCGTTAAGACTTCAACTTTGTTAAGAAGCAATTGATAAAATATGAGGAAACACTAGCGCCTTTGACAAGGTCTGACTTGACAACCTTAATAGAAAACTTTGATGGCGTGGCATATCCACTGGGTACTTAGATATCAGATTTCATCACAGGATGTTCTTTGTAAGTAGTCGAACCCATGGCCATTATTGCCATAGTTCCACAAGGGTCATTTGAAAATTTGCGCTGAGCTTTGGGTAGCGTTCCGTAGTACATACAATTGTATGAAAAAGACTGCTCAACCTTCACCTGAAAACAAACCTAACTTAACCTAACGTGTCATTACACGAAGCTTAACGAGAGCAGTCTAGATAAAGCGATAAAGGCGTCTAATTGCTCGTAAACTAAGTAGACGTAAACGATAAACTGTAAGGAACTGCGTTTACGCACTTTTGCGCATGTATAAACAACGCGAAGTGACTTTACGTCTTTGTTCCGGTCAAGGCCATTGAACTGTGGCCATTCAAACCGTAGCTAATGGTTATACCATAGTTTGATTATTTAATGGACGGTAGTAAATATCTCTGCTCAATGGAATAGCGAAAAAGTATTTTTTGTGATGCTAATAGCCTTGAAGACCATTAGTGTGGGAATGTGCACCGCTGTCACAAATTATTTTCAAAAGCATGCATGCATACTTAACTTAATATAATTCTAAAGCATACTTAGGTACTAAATATCATTTTATAAATGCAATCGTTTTTGGGGAGATGAATTGTTATTCTTTATGCAGGAATGGAATATAATAGGTAGTTTATTTGCTATAAAATGTAGGTGATACATAATAAAGGTCTTAAATATATACAGAGTGTAAAAAACCCTTAACGAAAACTAAAATCGCATGTTGTACCAAATAATACGAACATTTTTTTACTTGGGCACCATACCTGGGAAATTACTGGTTCAGGAGATATTGAGGCTCACAGTTAGTATGGAATTTTTATAATTAGGTACAAAATCGATGCATTTACCTCGCCAATATGTTCTTTAGATGCCCTATGGCCCTATGGATAAGTAGGCATTTCAAGCATTGCACGCGCGCGCTTTTAATTGTGGTTTAAAAGATGTGAAAACTTAAAAAAGCCTTTGGTTACTATGATTTGGCATGATGTCCACAACGAGTAGACTTCGGCTTCGTGATGGGTCTTGTGACTTCCTGTGTATATGAATCCTTGAACATTTTGCAATTTAGGCATGCAAAAATTGTTACAGTACTGTGACATAATCAAAAACCGGCCAAGTGCGTGTCGGGCCACGCGGAATGTGGGGTTCTGTCATCATCTTCTTGCCCTGGTCCCAATCTATTTGGGGTCGGCGCAGTACGTCCTTCGCTTCCATTCTTTTCTGTTGCCCGTCATCTGATCATTTCTGTAGTTCTTCTGGGTTCTGTAGTTGCCCATAATGGCCATTATTGATATTTATTGAATAACTTCTGTTTCACATGGGACTAAAAACGGGCATCTAAGCCAGCGCTCCCAATGTAAACTCACAGAAATAGGTATTTATAAGTTAACCGACGATTAGTCTTAAACTAGTGATATCTACTTAGCCGTGATAGTTTTCCTTTTAAATTCGTTATATGTACTACATTTGTGATAATAATAATAATAGTTTAGCCGGCAGAGGAGGGGGACACTTGAGTCTAACAATTTTGTTCACTTCAAAGCTTGATATTTGACAAATCAATCACTTGATCGAAAAATGATTTGAGCAAACTAATAATATTTTTTAAAAACCTATCTAATGATACCCCACACAATGGGGTACTCAACAAAAAAAAAATCAACCCCACTATATTATGTACCCTTAAAAACAATATTTTCCTAAATGTTATTCTACAGTTTTGTTGCAATATTGTATGTCTATATTCATGTCAAATATCAGCTTTCTAGCACCAGGCGCCTTTGAGCTAGGCTGCGGACGGACAGACGGACGGACATGACGAAACTATAAGGGTTCCTTGTGGTCTACGGAACCCTAAAAAGCACCATTATATTGGCAACTTCACAAAAGAAATGGTTATTAAAATCGATTTAGTACCACAATAGCAAATAGAACTATCGTTTAGAAAGTCCGCTATTTAGTAGTAACATTTATCAATTAAAAGATATGTAAGATGTTTGTTAAACATATTAAACGGTTGCTCCTTAATACAAGGAACTGCTGCACGGATTTTGATGATACTTTGATATAGACATAACTTATGCATCAGAATATTATAGATTGCCTTTTGGAAACCATCATGTCTTATGATATCCAAGCTGGTGGCTTCGCAGGAAAAAGCCTAAGTATAAGTAATTGTCAGTTTTGACATAAAGCGTTTAGTCTAAGGGGTGTTATCTACCGTACCTCTGTTTAAGAAACGTTGCTCTGTAATTCCATAACCTAACGTAACAGAAAAATTATTAAATTCTACGTTAATTAGATGAGGCGCCTTAAATTAAAAATATAAGCATTATTAAATTTACTTGAGCTGGTTTATTTATATTCGCTGTAACCCTCCGAATTTGCTTTTTTGATATTGAAGGTTAAAAAAGTTTGAAATACAGCTGTTGTCTGAGAAACGGCAGCCGAATCCCAGAATACTTGCCAGGCTTGTCGAAGCTATCTCTATAAGAAATATAATTAACAAATAAGGATATTGCGTCTATAGATCTATAGATTATCACAGCAATTTAGGCAATCTAGGTAATGTGGCTACGTAGAACCTTTGACGGTCCCGATCTTTGATATGTTTATCGAATAGCAGCACCGAATGATTAGACAACGTTCATAAGACTTTCAATTGAGTTCCTTCTGTAATAAAACCAATACAAATTATTCAAGCAACCTAAAGTTAGGGTGCGAACTTAAAACGATTGACCCCATTACACACAAACCGATTTTAAATCCGATGGCTTTATGAAGTCTTCTTCATTGTGTTAGTGGTTCAGATTTTCTGTTCCCAAAACTTTGCTACGGTGTGTCTGAGGCCACTTAAAGGTCTCGTTTGCGTTGATGGTCTCGTTGTCGTGGTTACAGATGACAGCAAATGCGCCATGGTTTGAGATTTGATTTAATGAAGTATTTCCCTCTTTGCAGACGCGAACTCATTCCACCAGACGTCTAAATGGATCGACGACGTGCGCACGGAGCGTGGCTCGGACGTGATCATCATGCTCGTCGGGAACAAGACCGACTTGTCGGACAAGCGGCAGGTCTCCACCGAGGACGGTGACCGCAAGGCTAAGGAGCTCAACGTCATGTTCATTGAGACCAGCGCTAAGGCTGGATATAATGTTAAACAGGTATGTTGGTTAGCCCCTTTATTAACCCTACTTCAGTTTTTGAACTCATTTAAGTGCTCCGCCAGGAGAGGGATGCATGTTGAGGTCTACTGAAACTACTGTCATCTTTCTATGTGTCGTCTGTCGTTGGATAGCAGGCGTGGTCCAGGGATTATCATTTTGGGCCGACGTTTGTGAAGAACCGACTGGATTCGCCTAATTCTGAATACTGTACTATACATAATAATATAAGTGGATACCTATATACTCTGTTCAAGTTAGCAAAAGGTTAAAATAAAAACGGTTTGCTAGTGCCATCATCCGGTGGGACCTACAGGATACAGGTATAGATAATTTAAAAATAAATAAGTCTCGATAATATTGAGTTATTGGTATAATTACATACTATTATTACTGCTCAGCATACTTTTGTTCTGTTTCTTACAATAACATTCTACCAAACATAATACGTTTACTAGTACCACTATTCTAAATAACTGTAGTACAAGATTTGATAAGTCACTATCTTCACACATAAGTGAGCCTACCTATAGCCATAACAAGTGCCTATATTGGCGATACGTATAGCAATACGAATAACTGTACAAAAACTGAACTGAAAAGCAATACGAATAACAGTACTAATTAGACTGCTTTCATGAAGTTGAGCCTCAGGCAATATTAATTGGGAACCGCTGGTCTAGTCCACTTGTGTCAAGTGATCTCTAAGTTTCAGACTTGGTTTAATTATGATGAGACCTACTTCATTTCTTTTTCGATGTTTTCTAGCAATCATGGTTCAAATTTTTCCGTGTACATACTAAGAAAAATGCTCGTTCTAGGTGGTTTTGGTAGATAGATTTTGGTAGCGTAAATAGGTTTAGGTAATAGTCTCATATCTAAGTCGAGTACTTAATTATTGGTTTCTTTATTGACTAACAAGACCGCATCGTTGTAGAGCAATTTGGCCTTTTAAACATTGTACTAATACATATAACACCAGAATTAGGTAGTCCTAGATTTACAGTAGGTATTGTAGAACAGTCTTTGTTTATTTCAATTAGACTTAGAAGTTCTAAGGAATTTTAAATAGATATGCTTTATGAAAATGCAGCATTAGTCTACTTATAATCAATTTTACACATAAAAACAGGACTAAGTTTTGAACCTTATTTAGCCCGTGTTTCATAAAGGATCTCGAAATGTCCGAAAGGGTTTGATCGCGGGGTGTAGGATAGTATAAATATTTATGCGTGCCTCGAATTTTGAGATATTGTTTTAGAAATTCTCCGAGATTAGAAATCTGAAATTGTGTCCATTCGTTGATTATAAACTGAACATTTACTTTGGCTCTAAAATATAGCTGGCGAATTTTAGACCCTCAATTGCATTAGACCCCAAAGTGAGGGCTATAGATTAAATATAGATGTACAAAGTTATTCTCATTATAGTTCAAAGCTATCATGTTTGATTGTACTTGTTATTATTGTGATTTTGTTTTGAGACAATACGACACGTCTATAAAATTAACTGTTTCGTATTAAATTGATCTTACATCTTCTGTACTAACGGCACATATCCCTGTTTAGGCATTATCAACATGATAAATTAAAAAAATATCAATATTTATTATTTTAAACGAAGCTCATCAGAAAGTGAAACTCTGACCCTTAAAAAACTATTTTTTTATTTTTTATAGTCTCACGCCTGTATCCCCGAAGGGGTAGGCAGAGGTGTAATATTACACCCACTTTTCTCCATGAATTTTTAAAAATCTAACATAGTATTTATTTTTCTTTGCTAAAAAGAAATGAAAGTAATTCTGAAATACCACATGTTCCGATCCTGGGGCAAGGTGAGGGTTGATTTGTATGTTCATTATCGATCCATAGCAATTACGTCACGAGCCAGACGTGCACTTGATACTTACTGTGAAAGTCGCAACAAACTTCTTTGTACGGATCAGACCGCTCGAATAATTTGTTGGGAATTATTTTGTACTTAGTTTCATATTATATACAGAGTCCTAGAAGTTTACTAACATAGTTTTGGTTAGGGGTAGGCAATAACGTCATAGAAAAGAGCTTTAAGCGTTGACAATAGCGAAGTCCCAGGCTCCTTTCAATTCCATGCCAGTTTTTGTCAAAATATCATGGACTAATTCTGTGTTAAAATTTGCTATTTCCAAAGTCGCTTACGTTATAAGTATAATTGCTATTAAAATAAATATCTGTATCTGTTTTTGTTGGTCTGTTGGGTCCGTGTGGTGACGGATTAAGAATACGGAATGTCATCACCCCATACCTATCATCCCATGGGTGTTGTAAGAGCCAGACAGAGTGAGCATATTATGCAGAGAACAGCACTGTAAGAGAAGGAAAACTTGATACAAACCCTAAACCAACCCGCTTGGCCAGCGTGGTATAATCGATTTTAAACTTTTGCAATTAGTATACATCATACAAAATAAATTAGCGGGTCTTAATCGCGTACAATTAACCTTAAATAAGTTAATTGTACGCGATTAAGACCCGCTAATTTATTTTGTATAGCGTGGTATAGTAGGCCAATTCCTCCCTTCAAAGGAAAGGCCTAGTCCAGCAGTAGACTGTTAAAGGCTGATGATATGTATCTGTTTTTGGGAGGACTGAATTCTGCTTGTACGAAAACTGTAACGGACTTCTGTTCCTTATCCTGCCAATCCAGTGCTTCCTTAGGAAATGAAGTCATCAGTAATCTTTGTTGGAGAGGCAGTCATAACAGTGTAGCGGTTCCTGTGAGTAAAGCTCTTGTATTTTATGGGCAATAGTAAAGATTTGTGCCTCTCTGCAATTAAGGTGGAATAAATCCAAAAGGCGATAATAAGCAGCGATAGCCGAGTGGAGACACCGACAGACTGCTACGCAGAGGAGACCCTCTGCGTAGCAGGGTTCGAATCCACGGCGCGCACTAATGACTTTTCGAAGTTAAGTGCGTATTAAATTGTTAATTATCGCTTGCTAAACGGTGAAGGAAAACATCGTGAGGAAACCTTTCATGTCTGAGAGTTCACCATAATGTTCTCGAAAGACATGTGAAGTCTGCCAACCCGTACTTGTCCAGCGTGGTGGACTATGGCCTTACCCTTCTCATAGTGAGAAGAGGCTCGTGCCCAGCAGTGGGACAGTGTAAAGGGCTGATGATGATGATGATGAATCCAAAAGGGGTCAATCGTCAGATCTTCCACGATATGAGAATGATCATTACTGCAACCGTTGCTCCAAGGATTTCACTTTAAAACTCGGCGTCCGCATGTCTTATCTGATTTAACAGAATAAGCCGTTCTTCCACTATGTATAAGGAGACTTTATTACAACTTCACTTAAAACATACTATGAATTAGTGTAGTGGCGTCTGGCAATTTGCCCGCACATCGTTGTGTGCGTTTTCTCTATTAAGGCATTCGCTTTTAATTGGCCCGGCATTAGAATGTGATTTGTTGGCTCATTTGTTACGCGGGAACTTACTTAAGACGAACATTACTCTTGTGAATTGGTTTACTTACTAGACTAAGGGCCAACCTCACCATTCTCTGATAAGTGTCGTTTAAATTACCCACTTGGTAGAGGGGAAGATTCAAACAATTACTGGCGTGCTATTCTTGAATTTAGCCAGTCCGAATTTAAGGCTTAATATGGTTACTAAGCTTTGATTCTGTAATGCTAAGTTAACGGAGCCATCGGTATGCGTCACAGCTTTCACTGTATTCGAGGTCAGGTACCATCAAGTGGGCATCTGTCACCTAGAGCAGTGTTTTTCAACCTGTGGGTTAAGCCTTCTTAGAGAGGGGGTCGCGAAGCTTTTATACGGGAGTTAAAAAGATTTGTTAAACTACTGCAGTAACAAATGACAATAAAGTTTTAAAAGATTTACTAAGAAAAAAATTACCTAAAGGACAATAATTTGTCTTTATCAGAATTTGTTTGTATCAAAAAAAAAAACCTTATGGGAACTCTTAATACGCAGGTTGCGCTTGTTTTTCATCAACCAATTTCTCATATCTTGGATCCGTCTTGGCGTTGAAAATTAAATTGTTTACCTTTAAGCGATTTCTTTCCCTAGGTACTTCTTATTTGGACCATTACATTGATGAAAATGTCAACTCGCTCAAGTGCGAGGTGACAAATCATACATTTCAAAGCGTCTATTTTTAATTCTGGATATTCTGATTTCATTTTTAACCAAATGGTATCAACATTGACAGACATAAATTCCAATTGCAGCATCCCATTGGCAAAAAAATCCAGCAGATTTTCTTTGAACTTTGCCTTGTTTACCTGCATTTAGAAACAGATTTAAGATCCACCTTTGCCTATTATACTTCGATATATGTATAAAATGAATAAATATGTTGGAGTAACTATTTGTCACAAAATCAAAATACATAAAAAAGCAACTTGTAGTCGGGACGCCAAATATTTTTTTATACTAAAGGGGTCGTTAATGTTTAAAGCATTTAGTTTTGTTGCAAAACTAACAACAAAACGTGCGGTCGAAATTGATCGTAATATTGCGTTCAAACAAAATAAAATATAGAATATTATTTCGAACTAAGTTTAAAGCAAAGAAACTGCAATCGTGGACACTAGACATACAGCACAAGATTGTCTCTTACATGAACTTTTATTCTACAGTTCATAGCCATAATATGAATTTTAATTAATTAAAGTTTCTTTCCATGATTTATTAGTAGCCATGATGCCGCAGTAGTTATGGTGGCCACATCTTTACACCGGATCCGATATGTGCCATCAAAATTCCATACTGGACCAAATCTATATCCATCAATAATGTCAATGTGTTAATTGCGGCTGGGCATTGATGCCTTATTAGAAAACAACGACTTAGTCTGTAGATCAGCTGCAGCCTTAGCTGTGTGAATAAAGATATGCATTGTCTCTGAAAGTCGTTAAAAGAAAATATGATTAGAAATAAATAGCGACCTTTAAACCGTCGATTTATACGGACTTTGTCTGATGTTATATTTGTTCCATGTCTTTTTATGACAAGTAATAAGGCCTTGAGGGTTAACAGTCAATTTTATCATACAAGTAACCTTCTACAGAATATTGACGTAAACTCGCAGTACCTGTTCGTTCGATGAATAAGCACGCTAAAAGAATCCTCTATTCTTTGCTATAGGATTGGAGATTAAGGAAGAGGAGAGACGATCAGAAGAGGGTTTACTACTCTTCATAACGACAAATATGTAGTTCCTTTCACGGCTATTTTTAAACTTTTGGTGTTAAAAGAATACGCGGCTCTTTGGGATATGTATTTCATTCTAGACTTTCATCCACCACTCCACCCGCGTGTGACTCACCCCTTCGGGTGGGAATTTCCAAAACTCGTCACTTACTGCTTCCCCACACTCCCCAAGGAACATATACTCATTTCAGCTTCTTGCGCTGAAAAGATTCGGCTGCGCGTTTTCTGCCAGTCAGACAGTAAAGCAAGAATTTTATGTATACATAGGTACAGATATAATGATTTAATATTGTTGTTTATTTCTAAATATAGACGATGATTGTTTATATCATAATATTATATGAACTCTATTATCAAATTGCAGTTGTTCCGACGAGTGGCGGCCGCGCTGCCCGGCATGGACTCCGCGGAAAACAAACCACCGGAAGACAGTATCCTTTACACGTACATCTTAAGGGCCGGCCATAGAGCGGACCGATGACGTCATTGACCCGTCACTTGTTACGTCATCGACTTGTGACGTCACGCGCTGCATGGAATGGGGACGCTTGTGGGTGTTGGTTGTTGAATACAAAACTGTTGAATTATTAATTTATGGTTATGTGGATTGAATAATGTCGCGACTTAGAAAGTTTCGGAACTAAAACCGTGTTCGTTTGAAGCTACCTAGCTCAAAAATTGCTAGTTATTTATTGTATGGCATAATTATTCGCGAATTAATTAAGTTAGTGGAGAATCTTGGGAGTGGCCTATTTCCAGCAGTGGACATCTCTAGGTAGACATTATGATGATAATTATTGGCTGTTTCATTACAAGTACATTTGTGTAAGGATAATCGTCATGAAATATTTTTTCGGGATACCGGGATATGAGGTTACAAACACTTTTAAAGATGGCTTGCATGAGGTTACAAACACTTTTAAAGATGGATTATGAAGAATGGAGCATGGTATGCAGCCCTGCATGACAACATTGGTAACTCAACGAATAGTACTTTGAGAGTTTAAAATAACCGTGCTACTAGGCGCCGTATAAAATTTATAACGGCACATAAATTACAATATCAGTGTGAAATAATTTTCAAATACGATGTTTTCTTTCGTGCATCTATGAAAATTTCATGAAAACAAAATAAATAATTTAGGAGTCCACGTTCCACCTGAAAAACCTTTTCTATGGAAATTGCACAATTTGACAGTTGGTGTACAGAAAATACGAAAAAATTCAGCCATCGCTAATCTGAAACCAAAATTTTCTCGCTTCAATTCAAGTATATTACATATTCAATTGTAATAACAGTTTTGCATTCAACAATAACACCAAAGAAGGCAAAAACGAAATTGCCATAACCGATTTAGGCGGGAAGGGTCCGCTCCGATGGTGTTACCAACATGAAAAAAATAAAAAAACTAACAGATTTTTTTTAACTCACACACACAAACGCGCCACGCTCGTTCATACACGCACATAATGACGTATCTAAGTATTATATTAGTGTGTACACAAATCATAAATGCTAGAATATAAATATTATTATGTTTCACGGATATTTCTGAAAAATTGGCGGAATGATATTTTTTGAATGAAATTCGCTGTTATTTGTTGTGTGGAATTAGCTACGATTTTTCTGATTTATAAGGAATTATTGGTGGAGTATTTGTTAATTTAAAAGATCTTTTTTTAAGATTGGTAGAAAACTTATTGGTGTTACCAGACATATTTTTAAACAGTTGTTTACCTATCGACCTCATTGCATACCTTTGTGGTCAAACTATCATTTAAAATCCGTACTTCCCGTAAAAAAACTTTTATAATGCAATGGTACTTAACCGAATTGAAACTATAAGGGTACATTACTCTAAATTTAAGTAACATTATTTTATTATTCGACTTAGTTTCGCAATCTATGCGGATTTTGTGTAGTACTGAATGTCTTTGGCCTCCAAAGAATTTGCTATATTTTAGTATTAATGTACGTAGCTAATTCTTCACGTGTCCGTTAAACGTTTATAGTTATAGTGAGTGTCCAGCGGTGGTGGTGATTGTAATAACGTCTAACGTCTGTGTTGTAAGTAATCTTGATCTTACTAATATTATGTGTATCTGTATGTATGTCACACACTGTCTGGCCACGACGCGCGTGCTGCGAAATTTGCAACGAAAAAAGATAAGATTTTAGGGCTCTGTAGCCAAAAATGGCAATAACTGAGACCTTATAGATTCGCCAAGTCTGCCTGTCTGTCAGTATGTCACAGCCACTTTATGCCGAAACTATTTATTATATTTACAGGAAAAGAAATATTTCACAAATGAAGATGTCCTGATGCCATAAAAGTTGTATTTCGCAACGGTGTATTTCGTCTTTAAAAAAGTGGAGACATGTTCCAATTGCTCCGACGTTTCGCAATAAGTTATACCAGCCGTGGTCACAGTGAGTTATCTGTGACTGCTGTTGGTGTTGAAAATTTCTTAGATAGATATAGAATTGCTATACATATATAGGTATATTATTTTTCTATGTAGGTACGCTCAGTCGTAGCATATGAAATTCATACGTAGCTGAGTTGTATTTGACAAAATTAATCTGTCAAATTGATATGAAATGAATAGACTGTTATTAGTTATGAATTGTTATTATAGTTTTGCGCGTACTAGACTCAGTGGGACATTGCAAAATAATATGTGAATACAAATTTAAAATAAAAATATTTTTAATAATGTACAAATTTTCGCAGTACGGGTTAAATTAATCGTACATGGTTTTCATATTAATAACTCACAGTGAAAACCTATATTTAGACAACACATTAAATATACCTTTATTGTAATTTATTATTATCTACACTTATTTCCTTGAGGCTATGAGGAAACCGTGTGCGTTGTGGCCATTCTGTAAGTTGTATATTCAAAATAACATCGCTTCATAACCATGCTTGTAATATAATGTACAGTCGGCAAAATCTATACTAAAAATCATGTGTTTTAAATGCGTCAGCAATTGAAATGTCTTTCATTGTGAATGTCTGGGAAAGGTAAAGTTTTGCGAAGTATTTAAGCCTAGTATAGCTTTAGTTGTTATAATATTCATTCTCGAAAATTGTGCACTATAAATTAAACTGGAAAGAAAAACCGGTCTTTGCTGAAAATGATTTATTCTGAGTGTGAGCTACGGACTCCCATTCATATTTAAGTAGTTGCCACACTAGATGAACCAATTTTGGAGGGAATTATAGGACTTCAGCCAAACCTCTCTTGGTTGTGTTTGTAGCTAGCGATGGTAACTACTGTTGCATTTTCATGAAAGAATGGAGCATTTCATGAAATGGTCGCCTTTGATCATATCGTTGAATTGTCATCGTTTAATGATTTGGACAGTCATGCTTGGCTGTTAGGTCCGTGTGGTAACGGATAAAGAATACGGAATGTCACCACCCCATATCATCCCATGGGTGTCGTAAGAGCCGACAGAGGGAGCATATTATGCAGAGAACAGCACTGTAAGAGAAGGAAAACTTGATACAAACCCTCTATACCAACCCGTTTGGCCAGCGTGGTATTGGCCAATTCCTCCTTTCAAAGGAGAGGCCTAGTCCAGCTGTGGACTGTTGAAGGCTGATGATGATGCTTGGCCATATCGAAAAATGGGATGCTCAATAATATTTCATAAAAATCCAGAATATGTTTTGAATGTTAGCCGGCCTGCGAAGCCGAAGCAGGGCTCCGTCAACTAGACGGAGCCCTGCTTCGGCTTCGCAGGCCATCTTTTTTGGGGTGCAGGATTATAAGATACCTATTAATGTCGTTAAACGGCCAACTCATTTTTGAGTTCAAAGCCAACTGAAAGTTGAAACATAACCTATTAATGTCGTTAATATATGAGTGATTCTCTAATAAACTTAAATTAAATTCAAACATTATCAAAGTTAAAATAATTAAACATCAATCACGTATTTTGCTTTGTATGAAATACTCCTAATGCTAAGCGTCGACTGATCGGCATCGTACGCATCGGACGCATCGCATTTTTTTTCATACTGCGTCCACTGTATTATCGGCAGCGATCGGATTGCCGACGCAAGTACCAGTAATCGAACATGTATTTGTGAGAATGGAAGAAAGCGAAGAAGAACAATTTGTCGTTATTGCTTGTTTGTTAGTAAAAGAGGAAGAAAATGCAAACACAACTAAAAAAAGAAAACAAAATGTCTAGATACACGAAATTCGGTATGACGTCATCGGCACGCATCGCAAAAGTTGCCTCTCGGAGTATCCGTGTCGGCATTACCGATGTGCGATCCGTACGATGCGGATCAGTGGACGCACTTGTATGACTTTCTATACAAAGAATACTACGATCCGTAAAATGCGATGCGTCCGATGCGTACGATGCCGATCAGTGGACGCTTAGCTTAATACCTACTTTTCCTGGTCACTACTTTCTATTATTTGACATACTTAGTTCCGAAAAATTACGTTTCGTGAAATGGTCGATCATGATTGACAATTTCTTGAATTAGACGCGCGTTTCCTGATCATATTCAATATGGCCAATATAATAATACTTTTCATGAAATGCGACCATATTTTGAAATGCGAGCTCGTTTCATGAAATGGTTTAATGGATGAATGGTTTTATGTTGTGGCCACGACATTTTAATAAGTAGATAATATATTTTTCAATACCTCTGTTATAATTTTTATGCGATAAACAAATTTTGACATTTCTAATAACTAACCTGTTATAAGTTAAATGCAAATATGGCGATTTTTGCTGACTGTACATGGAATATTTATATTATATTGCTTGTTTTAATTCATTTGCGCTTTTTAACATTCATTTGACACTGGTATTATTTGACGTGGAGCATGCGAACGACTAACGCATGCAGGTGTATGTATTTCAACCTTATTGTCCCATACAAAGGCTAGTGCCACCACACTGGTAAGAGACAACCACATTACCAAAATATATAATAAATGCGAAAGTCTGTCAGTATTTTGTCTGAAAATGATGAAGCAATTGCGATTAAATTGAACATGGACAGCATCATCCTCCTAGTGGATAACGCAGTTTCTACCTGTGGTCCGCTTACTAGTCTAACCGGATTAGGCTGAATATTGAACATGAACACAAAGTCGACAAAATAGATTGTATTTAAATTGCCCTAGTGTTGTTGAAATAGGCAATTACATTTTGTATAAAATTTGACACAGGCCCCATTTGTTATTTGTTTTTTTGCAAAAGTGTTTTTTTATCCGTGCGGGCTAAGACAGCGGGCAATAGCTAAATAAACAGAAAAATAGAGCCGCCATATTTTGGAACTATGCTGACGCAATGTTACCAAAAGACTGCCATGCCGCTGCATGACAGAAACCTCTGTTTCTGGTGGGTCCAAACCTTATAAAGTTATGTGCCTATTAGGACCTTAACCCACTTACTCGCCTCTGCTCCCACCCAACAAAAAGAGTATCATTCAAATATGGGCTTACCTGTATTGTACTATTGCTCTTTAGGTATTCTTTACATTAGCAGACAGCTCGCGGTGTGCTAAATGTTGCTGCTATTTCTTTACTAAAAGAAATATAAACTCTCGAGATATGTTTTGATTTTAAATCGACTATTTAATATGTGTGAGTAAAAAATCATGCAATAGGTATACAAATACCAGTGTGGTGGTTACTCCATATGACGATAAGGTCGGTGGGTCGAGTTGCCGTGGTCGTATACTAATACTCTTCTTTTTAACTTGGATTTTATTATTGTTGGCGTTGTAATTTCTCTATGAAGGTAAGGTGTCGGTAAATAAATAATATTGTCCCCATTCGTCGCAACAACGTTCACGACATTTATTTAAAGGTATAGATATATTTAACCTGAATTTCTGTATATTAGGGGGCATCCATACATAACGTCACACGATTCTCATGATGTTTTGACCCCTCCCCCGTCCTGGTCACAGTTGCTCTTATTTACCATACAATGTCACACTTCATCAACCCCCTACCCCCCTCCATACGTGTGACGTAATTTTGGGACGGCCCCTTATGGTAAATAACAGGGTCCAGGTACGCTGGTTGGCACATACCAAGTTGTCCCTGTCTCTCTGTAGAGAATGGAGAGTTTACCGACACCTCATTTGCTTTCCTCTATAATCAAAGTCGTTTTATTTTCCTTAATGCGATATGTGTACAGTGCACGAGGTCATCCTGCGACAGGCGCCCGGAGACAGCAAGGAGCCCGACAGTGGTTGCGCATGCTAAACTCCGTAAACGCCGCAAACGCCGCGAACTCCGCGAACGCCGCGTCCCGCACCGGCCGCCCACCACGCCCTTCATGCGCGCTGCCGTCACACATACACCACTGCCCAACAGATAGCAATCAGTTTTGTTTATCAGAACTACTCACTCGGATAAGCCATCGACTATCTGAACTCACAACCGTGGTGAGTAAGTTGACAACATTTTTCAAATCCCGTTATCCTTGGATTTTTGTACTGAATGTAAAAGCTGAGACATTATTTTCATTATGCTCTGAGCGTGACCAACAACTGTCATATTTAGCTGACATATGCACACTATATGTGACAGCAGCCTATAAGATTACTTAGTTAAGTACTTTTGAGGAACTTGATTACGGGTTCCGTGGCAGTTCAACTAGAACCGGGACTTCAAGAGTGTCAAAACTCTGTGTCTTCTATGGTCACTGATGCTACACAGACAATGCAGTAGTGGTGAATATGACAATAAAGAACCCTTTTTTTATAATGCTGCGATCTGCCATGTGTATGTGTGTGAGTGTGTTACGACAGCGCGCGCGCACTGATCTGATACGTGCTAGCGTGCTTTTGTGTGTGTGTCTACAGTGATATTAGATTTTAATGCAACTACCTGTAGTTTGAAATTGAAACAATATAAGGCATAATATTTATACGACTCGAGCTGTTTTACTTAGGCCTTGAGTGATCGTTAGTATTCCTTATCTCGCGGACAATGCCATATGTGTGTACTTTAAGTAAAAAAATATGTAATGCTACGGTTTATACTAGTTTTATCGGGCGGTTGTGAGCTCTCGTTGAAGAATGTGACAAGGTCTATTTAAAACAGTGACGTACTATTTTGACTATGCATTTACACAAAAGCACTGTCATAGAACATGTAGGTGCAGAAAGCTGGCTCAGTGTGACAGACCTTCCGTCAAATCATCATGTAATTTCGAAATCAGTCTAACCGACTAAAGTGTGATTGCTGCATGATCGTTTGTGTCTCGTATTGAACCGACTATCTGCATCTATATATTTTGTGGCTATGTATTAGCTGCACCACGAAAATGAGTACTTGTGTGGGAATTTTTTTATCACTCTCTACGCTGTGTTAGTTAATACGAATCGTGAAGATACCCCAGTGTCCACTGTTACCCCTTGCCTCATAGTTACGTGTGTTCATTATTACCCCTAGAATTTTATTATCGCTTACATGCTTACATACGCAGAATAAAAGTAAATAGTAGCTGGAGATGTGATTAATGAATTCCTACATCGTTTTATCCTTTGATTATGAATATTGTTTTGTAATATTCATATTATAGCATTCTTGAATAATGTGATATGAATATTATATTCTAGGCAGTTTTTATATTTAAGTTCGTGTGAGACTGATACTGCGAGCCCCCATTACTCCGTCAACTTGAAACAATTGGAGATATGTTAGGGAGCAGATTTTCTTATGCGAAATTTAGAAGAAATGACGAGAATATTGTTGTGGAGAATTAATGTGGTTTTTGAGAATGGGCGATCGTTACATTAAATACATATATTTGAGCGAAACTTTCATGGTACTTGTACTCATTTGTTACTTGACAATGTTCTACCTCTTTTGTCAAATCTGCGATAGGTTGGGAAAACTGCCATCACTTCTCGTTCACGGTCTGATTTATTAGACTCACGTGAATTTATTGAAGGAGGTGACCATGAAAGGTACTAGAAACGAAAAATGTGTTAATCTTTATGTGACAGGTTTTAATTATGTAAATAATTTAAACAATAAAATGTTTCTCTGACTTAATGTTCTGACCGACGTTACGACAGGATTATATCACTCGTGGTCACAGGTTGACTAACGAAGGACGGCGTCTTAAGATGCGGATTTCGCTATTTAAAATCTTCTTAGTCACTTGGCTTATTGAATAGTGAGATCTGTCACATAAATATTTATATTACGTATTAAAGCTTAATGTAACGACTGTCCTCGTTATATTTAATTTATCGAAGATAGAGCTGCTCTGTATTTGTACATAGCGCGCGGCCGTGGGGTTTCATTTTACATAATAACGTATCTTAGCGACTAACACAAGGTTCCTAATATTTCATGGGTGTGAAGAAATATTCGTATTACACTTATATTTCTATACATCTGTCGATATCGGTATTGTATGATTAAAAATCGATTTATAATTGGGATGTAATGTGCAAAAATCTTTCAATTTGAACTGACCAAGCTATGCTTCTAAAATTCATTTCATAAGTAATTAATATGTATATTGATAATACTTTTGCCCAATAGTATGAAAGACTGCTAGGTGTTTAGAAAACAAAGCAGTTAAGATCTGAAATAAGACTATGAAATGAACATGAGTTTACTTAGTAAAGCGACCCGAATTTGCTCATTTGAGACGAGTGTCATAGTTCTCTTAGCTTTGGTTACATTTTAAAGATGAATGTTGTGTGTTTTGTTACTGTAAATTAATTTTATAAATTTTGCAAATTCTTTACGTTACATGACATGTTACTAGCGACATTATCTGTATATTTATTCATCTTTTGGCCCGAATAACTTCGTGACTATCTACCTTAAGACAAACTCGTGCGAAACGTCGGGGAAAGTAGAAGCTGCCTCAATTTTATTTTTAAAACTTCACAATTGAGACTTGTTACATCAATATTAGTAGGTATGAGTTGTTGGTTGTGCGTTGCATTATTTCTGTACAATACAGACCAATTTCTCTGTACCGATATAGATAGAAAATATACTTATTAGATATGTGAAACCCCGCGGCCTTTGTACATTAGTATTATTTATTTACTTAGAGCTTAAGTGCAAAAGTTAATTCCTGTATCTAAAACGATGTTAGTGAGATTTTCACAGCTAGCTTACCGAGACCGTTACGACAATCTAGAGAAGAGGACATCCACAAATTACGTCACACATATAGAGGGGGGTCAGAGGGTCAGTGAAGTTTAACGCTGTATGAAAAATGAAATGAGAATGTTTGAGACAACTGTCACAAGGTGGCGTCAAAAAATCATGAGAATCGTGTGACGTAGCTTATGGATGACCCCTAAATTTTTATAACACTATTTTCTAAATAATAATATATCATTCCAATATGCTTTGTTCATGATGTAATCAAACAATTTTAGCAATATAAATATTTTGTATTAAAAAATAAAACTTGGCCTCGTTACAGATATTCAATAATAATGCTTAATTATAATTATTATTATAAATTATTTTTATAATTTATTTTAGGTGCAATAAATTTTGTACTATTTTTTTATGGAGCTGATGTGTGAAAGTTTTGCAACTGTGTATATCTGAATAAACAAACATAGAAGATTATTTATATTATTAATATTAAATACATTTTCTGGTGAATATCTACTATTCAGTATAAGTTTTTATATTTAGCTATTCATAATTGGAAACTTTCTTGTCGGCGGTTAACCGTACTCACTTTCATAATTATATTACTAAGAGTCATTTACCTAAAAAGAGATGTATTTGCGCTCTGTGTTTCATTATTTTGAGATATTTTATTGAGAATATGTTTAAAAACTAAAATGAAAAAATATAACTATCTATTCAAAATAGCCTTCGAAAATCTTAGCATTTTTAATATTTTGGTTGGAAACATTATTTTATTATTGTGGTGTTTGCCCTTGTCTGCAGGGCCACAGATTAAAAGGACAGTAAGCAACAAATTAATGAAGTAGCAGAGTGCTATTTAAAAGCGTTCTGTCTTAAAAATGTAAATACCCGTATCACGCTGATTTATTTTGAATAAAATATTTAAAACACTACTTATCGTCTTTATTATTATTAATGATCACATTTACTCGCAAATTGAATGTAACTAAAGGGCCGTATAACCCGCTACAGAGCCTTTCTATTGTCAGCAAGTGTGATCTCGTATACAGGCAAAAAAACCCAGAAAGCTAGATTTTTCAGAAGGCGTAGGTATATCGTGTAATGAACTTTATGAATAATTTAATAGATTATTATTTATTTTTATTGATAGACACACGCCTATATCCGTGATGGGGTAGGCAGAGGTGTAATATTACACCCACCTTTCGTCATGAATTTTTACGTCCCATGTAATAGGTGGCGAGCCTATTGCCGTACCGGGCACATTACCAGAATCCGTGCTGCTACTGAGAATTTCGTAACGGAAAAACGCAATAACACTTTGCCCGATCCGGGAATCGAACCCGAGACCTTCCAATCCCACGCGCCCATTTATGCCGGGAGACCAACGAGGCAGTCCATATTATTTACTTTCCAATATTAATTACTTTGTAAAACAGATAAATAAATCTCGCACTGGCCAGGAAAACATCGCGGGGTAACCGTGTACTTTAGGCAGATAAGAGAGATAAAAATAATCAGATCATTGTGATTTAATACTTGACTTACTATTTTAAAAGCATCTCAAAACTAGATTTTGTCATTAGTAGATATTTCAACGTTGCCTAAAATTTCAGAAGGCTTTCAGAAGAAATAAGATTGTGAAGAAATATTATTTTTCTATTTTGATTATTTGCAACCAATTTATAATAAAAGTGTATATTATTATTATGGTTACTTAAGACATTGTTGAAATTTTGGCTCATCTCTTAAGATAGGAACATGTTGGTTCATTTTGCCTTATGTAGTTGAATAATTCGCATGAAATTCTTTGGGTGTTTATGCATAGCACTAGATAACTAAGTAGGTTCCTAATCAGACCAGTAGTGCAGAACAAAATCAAATAAAAAATGGATTGCTGCTTTATTTGTTGAAAATTCTACCTAGAGTTTCTTTAGTTTGTATAGAATTTGCAATCTGGCGAGTTTAAGAGTATAAGAATATTTTTCAGAATAATAAGTAATGAATTTATTCATACTTTTATATTATATATAATTATCATTAAATTGTATGTAACAAAATGTTACCAGAATGACTAGTGATAGCTTTTTTTAATTCTATTGTTACTAAGGAGTTTATTGTCTTTAAGAAATGTCACTAGTGATAGTTTGTACCAACGATAAATCCTTAACCAGCGCACAGCGGTGGACTTGCAGACGCAGTCGCCGATGGGCTCGGAGCAGGAGGGCAACGAGAGCGGCTGCGTGTGCTGAGCGCGAACCGAACCCCACACCCCTCCCCACACCCCCGACACAACCCCGCTCACCCCGCACCGCTTCCAACGCACAACACGTATCGACACAACCACTCGACTAATTTGTCGATACTAATATATTATCGACTAAAACTGAAACTCGACTAATTTGTCGGTACTAACATTTTTACCCTGTACTGATTTCAAAAAGAAAAAATAAAAGATATTTTAAATACGGAACGTAATGTTGAGAACTGACTGTAATGTTAATTCATTTGAAAAACGAATATGAACCAATAAACTCAAGTCTCTCGCGGAAAATATGTTTGGATATTGCTGATAAAAATGTATTTTTGTTATTAATTTTTATAACATCTGTGTGATTAGTGTTACCATGTTTTACTACAAACGAATGTATGACATTCACGACTGAACGTTATTGTAATCGAGAAGCTGACGCATTTGTGACACATTCCTTTAGATATCGTGATGAGATTGTAACGCTTCGATGTGTGTATTAGATGTTCATTTTGGGACTGTCACCATAGAGGTACTAACTAAACATAGAGTGGGCGAGCTAAGCAAAAATCAGACGTATTATAAAGAGAGAAAGATAGAATGTTCGTCTGTATACCTACAAGGTTAAAGTATAAGAGAAACACGTATAACTAATTAAAGCTTTATCTTTCTATCAACGCAATATTTCCACTTATAAACGCGCTGACTCGTCTACTCTATAAGTTATCTATCTCTATGCTGTGGTCTCGTTCGTTGTAGTAGACTGCTTGTCGCACGCAGAGAGGCTTGAAATGTGCTTTAAACTGAGATGCTTCAACAGCATACTATGTTACTAAGTTTACTAATACCAATGTTTATGTGTAATCTGTTACCCGTAGATGGTGTACAACTCTATTTTCAGTAAATTGTAAACCTCGTACACTGTAGATGAAAAATCGACTTTATTAATTTATCGCTTGATTCGAATATTAAAATTGCTTAATAAAGTCGATTTTCTATTGTCAAATAATCGATTATCAATTTAATCGAATTTCACTTCAATCGGTTATTTTTCACAGTGTTTGTACTCATTATTATGAACAACTTATATTTTGGGACAGCTGAACTCGCAAAAAATAACTGCCGTTTATTTTGTCAATGTCTTCAACTTTATATCGAACAGCAGTAATTTTTCACGATTCCGTTAAAGATAAAGATTTGCAATATGCTGAAAATAACGTTGTATAGTACTTATAACTACGAATAAGTGGAAGTATAGTTCGTGTATAATTTGTGACGTATTTAACGGCTAGAACAACGCGGATATACGTTGTTTCAGTCTGAATTGGGTGCTTGAAGAGCTGTGAAGGGATTGGCTTGAAGATCGCTAACGCTTTTCTAAGCGGAGTAAGGACTTGCGTGCAGATCGTTTACGCTTTTATAAGCGTTGGAAGGACTGGCTTGAAGATCATTGAAGCGAGGTCCACACTGACAGCAGGTGGGTAAGCTAGCGAGAAAAGATGAACTAAGCGAAGCGTTAGAGAACTAAAATATATAGCTGTGAAGACACTGGATATTTCGCGCTCATGGTCAACTGTTTAATTATGTAGAAAGGTGAAACAATGGTCGTCCGCAAGCTACCTCCGAGATCGCCCGAAAGCTACCTATGTGGTCCTCGCTTTATGCTTGTTTTGAGCTTGTCGGCTCTGGGGTATGTGGAGACTCGGTATCACCTGTGTTATAAGCAATCTTGTGAGGGGGCTTTACTCTACTCGTGGTCTTGATTTAGCCCTCGTGTCTATATGGATTTGGTGCTATTTTCACTGAGAAATTACTATTACTAAGTTAGTCGTCCCGTGACCGCGGCTGTAAATCTTGCCGAAACGTCGGATAAATAGAAGGTATTAGCATCTCTTTGTTTTTATAACTACAGTGAGTTACATAAGTGTATGGTACATTTTACTAAAGTTTAATAGATTGGTTTTGATTTTAATGTTTGTTATTCTAACGGTCTTATGCCGTCCTCAAATTGGGCGTCAGCGACAACGCAGCGACACCTCAGCGTCGACGCCGCGTAGACGCTACATCTACATCGCGTTAGCCGAGCGTTCTTCAAAAGACGATAGCAATCTCAAAGAACGCTCGGCTGACGCGACGTTGACGCGACGTCTACGCGTCTACGTGGCGTCGACGCCGAGGTGTCGCTGACGCCAATGTGAGGGCGGCCTTAAGGTTATAACGTAGTGGTTGATACCTGCGTTAGCAGTGTTGCTTTCCTTATTTAATTGGTTTTCTTAATTTGAGTACTTATACGTTAATTTTAGTAATTTGTGCACAAATCTAGCGTTAAAATATGTTATAAATTAATGTTACAATTAGAAAGTGTAATTTAAGTTTCTTTAAATTTATTATTTTATAGATGTTGTCAGCATTTTCACGCCTAAGATACGATTACACCTAGTTCTAAAATTATATAATATGGCTTTATTAGATTTAACATCTTCTTAAACCAGAATTAGTTTAGGTAAAATTGAAGACTGTCTCAATGTCTTTGATTTGTATCGACCACTACGTTATACAATATTTCTTTCTAAATTATTCTTTCATATAAATTGTATTTTTTTGCCTTTTCATTAATTTTTATTACTTGAAATTAAATAATAAGTTACTGATCGGTTTCTTGAATAATAAGAACTCCAACCGCATCTTAAAAAATACGTCTTTTTTCTGTGTGAAAATAGCACCAAACCAAAAAAAAATATAATTTCTAATGTACATAGTTTATTGTGTTTGTTTTAATAATAAAGATGTTTTAGATATTATATGGCATCTTCTCGATCTCGCATTGTTGCCGCGTTTTGATACAAAATCACGTGAAATTATAAAATTTGCATGTAATTATTACTATACATACTGCCATTATAAATTAATATTGATACATCAGAGGTGGATGTAGGTGCTCAGTGGATAGCCGCTCATTTCGATAAAGGTCAAAGCACATAGGCAGCAACATCAAGACGCGCGGTTTGACGTCTAGAACGCGGGTTTGTGCTAGCATTCGCTGTTTCCAAACTGCGTGCAGAGTGATCTAGGGCACATTTTTTCAGATTTTGACGCGATTCTCTCCATATATGCGCGGTGAACCATTTGGACGCGGTTTCATACACCGGCGATTTGGACTATAGCTCGATGGAAGTAGCCTATGTGCTTTGACCCTATATGATACTAAACAAATTATGTATTTCTTATTCGCTTATACATAGGTACCTACCGCATAATAAAACGTAGTCAACAAAATCATTGTTCCTTTGTACTTCAGAATAATATAGCGATAGATGACTTCTTGTTTTTGATTAGTATTACTTAGATTTATCTGATAATTCGTTTTGTTGACAGTTAAATAGGCGTGCCTAGTGAAATTAGTTTTTTTTTTTTTATATATAATTGAAAGGACTTGGGATAGCAGTTAGATACCACAATTTAAGGGTCGGCACATATCTGACGGAAGATGCGTCGAACGTATTTTCGGGCGCGTCTATTCCGTCAAATGAGTCGGTACACATCTGACGGAAAATGCGTCGAGTGTATCTACATCGGTCGCGTCTATTCTGTCAAATTAGACCTGCTACATTACGCGTCTAGTCAGTTTCTGCATTCAGCAACTACAGTACGGTTGCTTTGTATGACATTTAATTTTAAAACGTGGCCCAACGCGTCAGTCAAAATTCACGTGGTGCGTGGTGCGCGCGACGTCGACCGATAATGCGTTGACGGAAACGGAACACACGCTGTACGCTCGACGTACTAATGGATCATCGGTCAGGTGTGAAAGGTTGAATGTTTTTCTATATATTTGTATGTTTTGGCGTTAAGCGACCGATAATACGCGACGCATCTTCCTTCAGATATGTTCCGACCCTAAGGCGGACATTCATAGGACTGTGGTATAAACTGGTGTTTCTGAAGTGAGGAACCGAAGAACTGAAGAACCTAGTGAATGTAATGACATAGTAAGTACAATGTATATTTCTAGCGTCTGTTCTGAAAAATGAAAGATGTCGATTTTCACGTTTCGACTAGTTAATAATACCTATCCTGTGAATGACTCGCCATTATTGCAGCCTTAGGCGCTGGCCACACATAGTGCATAGAAATAAAGCGCATTTTAGGATACACGGATCATGTCATGGCGCGTCATACCTACGCCCGAGCCACGGCATTCCGTGTATCCTAAAATGCGCTTTATTTCCATGCACTTGGTATAAAATTTGCATGGAATAGGAAGCCGACCGCGCCGTGTCCGCGCCCGACGCCCTTTATGTGTGGCCTGCGCCTTAGCAGTTTATTGTAGGTGCGTTAGCCCGTTTTAGCAAACGCGAAATTATCTACCCCCACTAACATACAAGAGGCGTATATGCAAGTATTTACTAAATAAAGCTACAGTGTATTATTTTTAAGCACAAATAGTGAACGTTTCAGTATTCTTAGTTCTACAGATTGGAGTCAAATAGCTGGTATAGAGGTAGTATAGTGGACGCTATATTGTAATAGCGCCATCTACTGAACGCTAGGCGTATTAATGTTTACGATCCTGTAATAGATGGCGCCACTATGATAAAAGAGTGAACTAAGTACGGACACTTGGGTGGATTGACCACATCAAATACCTACTACGCCTTTAGTGGCTTTAGTTAGCGTTTTTTTATTATGTTATTAATTTCGTACTTATACTACACTCTTGAAGGCTTTTGGTCGCCATAGCTTTTTAACTATTTATGTACCAGTCTAAATCATTAGAAGAATATTATTATGAACTATCTCAGTCACTAAAGAAATGTAAATTGATAAGAGGATTACTTTTATTGTCTTTATGTTAATGTTAAAAAATTATAAATTAATATTACTGCTGTGAAATGTAATTTATAAATGGTGTATTATGTTGCGGTATGATACGACTGCGGTTGATAACGCTGCTGCTCATTACGTCACAATAAGTGCCGGCGCACACGATTCATTTTGTCACCGGGACAGCAGAGAGCAAGAGACCTGCTAACAAATGATTTTTAGTTTGAATGAACTAACTGCTATTTTCTCCCAGAACGTTGATTAAAACATTTGTATCGTTGTGGGTACGGTAATTGCCTGCATTATCGCTCTTTGCTCCACTGATTGGGCAGCCATTCTCAAAGTGTGCTCCGCGGAGCAACAGCCCCAGGGCTCCACAAAGCATCGCTATCTCTCGCTATCTCCACGAAGATGTATGTCAGTAAAATAAATGGTTTCAAAGTGCATGTAGGACTCTGCTTTGTTTTATGTTAGGCCTCCGCCAAGTAGTTGGTTACCAAAAGTTTGAGAACCAATGGATAAGGGTATAAAAAAGAAAAATACGCACAGTATGTAAAGTATGTAGTTACTTCACAATGAAGCACAAAAAGCTTAGAAAAAAAGCGTTTCCTCGTAACTAAGCAGAAAAATGTGCTTTTTTTATAACTAGCGTTCCTTCATATCCACTGAGTATAGTTGTAAACCTTGTCACGGTGACAAAAATATCTGTGTGCGCCACCTTTAGTACTGCGATAACTCATTGTTATATTAAGTAGGTATCTATTTGGAAAAACAACCAATTAAGAAAACCGTATTTTGAACGACAACTGATTAACCGCACGAACTAATAAGGATAACTTGTGAATGATGTCTTCTTACTAAATGATATATGATTTAATTATATTAAATTAACATAGCTCTTTAAGAACATTTATTTATATTTCCACCAAGTTACATAATGCTAGTGTTGTACTCCCTTGCTTAGGTATTTCATCATCAAACTATTTCATAGAACATATTACATGTTTGACAGCGCTATATAAGCAATGTGGTGGAAATAGGCACTAAAATGCGCTGTTGCAGAGAGAATTGTGAATTTTGTACGTTAGGCCCAGCGGCGATAAACATATGATATTAATATGATTAACGAACAGGAGCTCAATTTTTACATTCCAAATAGGGGTGTTGGGACACATACGCTCTTTCACTTATGAATATTGTAAAACATCGGTAAAAGCAAATTACTTTAAATTTTCATCAAGTTTCTGGTAATGAATTATCTGAAAATAGAATACGAACTAAAATACAGATATTATTAACTCGATTGTGTTAGTGTTTGGGGATTTCCAGATGTGTGCATTTGACCTTGTCGCACTTCATACATACATAGACTCACGCCTATTTCCCCGAAGGGGTAGGCAGAGGCGTATTAAACGCCCACTTTTCGCCAGTGTTTTGATCCCACGTAATAGGTGGCGACCCTATTGCCGCTTATCGGGATATTTTGTTTGCCAGAGCCTCGTCCGTTGATCGGCAGGAGCACCACTTGCAGGTGAGGTTGGCTTGGGACCCTAAATTCTTGGTGGGGACCCTATGCATCCTTGTCACCCTCGTCGCTCTTCTTTGATAAATAATAATTGTTTGCAACGTTCATAAGTGAAGAGTTATAAGAAACACTATTTTACATAAGTATTTTGGCTTAAGCTGATTAAAACAAGACTTCGTACTTTTATTAGACTTCATATCGCAATGTGGTTTAAATATGCTTTATTGCCGTTTAGAGGTGTTTTGTTTTGTAAAAAAAAACATAAAACTAGCATGATGTTCTAAATATTAAATGCGTTTTGATTACAACAAGAATTTGTTTATTTTACTCCCTTTCCAAATTTAATATTCTAGTTAATACATTCCAGCCACACTCAAAGTGAGCTCCGCGGAGGCCCAGGGCTCAAAGCTCACAGCATCTCTTGGGGCACCACGAAATGTTGGTCATATTGGTCATATTGACTGCACGGTTGGCGTAGTGGTTTAAGCGGCCGCCTCACCGCTTGACACTGCGCTGAAGTGTTGTGGGTTCGATCCCCACACGAGACAACACTTTGTGTGATTCATAAATTGTTGTTTCGAGTCTGGGTGTTCATTGTGTCCGTTATGTTTGTAAAGTCACCGCGACACAGGATTTAGTCCTAAAGCGGAAGTTGTCTTTAAAAAAATAAAAAATAAAATTATAATTGCAGACTTCTCCGTGGTGCAGACCGGTCCAGTGGATAGTGTATGGGTCTGTTGATCAGGAGATCCAGGGTTCAATTTCCGGCTCGGGCAAAAGTGTTACTGAGTTTTTCCGAATTCTCAGTAGCACGGAGTCTGGCAATGTTCCCGGTAACGGCAACAGGCTCGCCCCCTGTAACTTGGGAGTTGGGACCAAAAAATTCATAAGGAATTATGGGTGTAATATAACACCTCTGCCTACCTCTTTGCGTTACAGGCGTGAAGCAATAAAAAATAACTGTATCTTGTGCATGCCGACAGAATCGATCGGCTCCAGGGGGAGACTGAGTATTTTCTTAAAGCAAGTCAACTATACTTCGGTGTAGTCCTATGAACTGTGTTGCACACTCACATACTGTTATGCAGGTTATACAGAGGTCAGAAGAGTACAACCAACAGCTGTGGCCGGCTTTTGTAGGCAAAATTCGTACATCTACTATAGAATATAATATCATCCCTGAACCAATTTCTGTCAAAGATACAGTCCTTACAGTTGTCCAGACGTACCTCCATATACAGTGAAGTTTGGCTGCAGCTTCCCTAATGGAAGCTATCCTTGAGCCATCTTTGCCACAATGCCTGGAGATTAGGTATTTGATAAATGCGTCCTGCTGCTGTATGGAGTTGAACCATAGGACACGACGGTGAAGTTAGCACGCCGTCAAAATATCACTTATAGAACTAATAGAAAGGGATCTCCATGAGGGACAAAGCGGAGCGAGATTATCCGGCTATAGCATGAATTCTTTATTCTATGAGTGGGGCCATACCATTTGAACATAATGCAAAATTGTAAACAATTCCACAGGATCGATGGACGAAGACAGAAAACGTTATCTAAGGATGTCGAAGGAAATTCCATTTTTGCTGGGGCCACACTACCGGCTAACGTCACGCCTGCTAGCGCGATAATTATTGCGATAATTATCGCGATATTTTTTTAACGCGCTAAAGTAGGTGGCTACACTTGCAATGTCAACGTGAATACCCAACATTGGCCATAAAAACGCCAAACGGCAATGTTAATGCCGTTGTCAAATTATCGCGTTAAGTCAACGGCTACACCTACGGTTGTGGCTACACCTACGGTTAACGTACATTATCGCAATAATTAATGGCATTTCTCGTTAGTGTGGCCCCAGCATTAGTATGATAGTATCTAAGCCATATACCTACTTTCCCGTAGGTATCAAAACGGGGATATCCCGTTTCGAAGATTTTGTACGGACATAATGTTTATGGCTACTGCGTGTCTGTCAATTATATATAGGTACCTACAGCTAAATAATTCCTGCGGCTGGCGCGGTGACCTTGCTCAAAGATATTTCGACGGATGACTCATTGGCTCATGGCTAGTATTCATAATTTATTTTGTTAAACACGAAAACGAATAGGAAGATATACGACAGTGTTCGAAGTTCATGTGACGAATAAGTATTTACGTAATAAGTATGTACGGTACGGTAGGTGTACCTACTGACTCCCTATATGGACTGTCAAAGATCTTCACAACAGCCGGGACCGACTGCTCTCCGAGGCACGGGACAAGCGATTATTTACAAATTAAAAAGTCATTGGTGCGCGCCGTGGATTCGAACCCGATGCCCTGTGCATGGCAGTCTGTTGGTACCTCCACTAGGTTATCGCTGCCTGCTGTCAGTAGCCGGTAAAATACCGGATACTCCAAACGAAATATAAGATTAAATTACACAACAATTGGGCAGATTTGTTATACGCCAGTACTTATTGCATTTATTAGTCACTCCGAGCGCTGGTAGAGATTAGTTGGTTACAAATTATTGCAACATCATTTCCGTTTCGTTTTCATTGCTCAATTATTTCACATATTGGATGAAACTGACCGTTGTTAAATGCGAAATTAGAAACAATTTGTAATAATTAGTATTTTAAAGGGGTTGTCTCTAATAAAATACCGGCACATTGTTGCTTCCCCATTCCGTTAGTGCACCTTCTTCGTTGCGTAGAAGTCCCAAGTGTAGACTTTGGAGGGGACAAGGAATATAAGAAAGAGCGGGATAAGTAAAAAGGGCATGAGGCCGGCACTCGCACTCACCGAACGAAACACATATTATAACTATTACCTACCTACTATTCTTTACAGGATTCATGGTCACGGCAGTCGTCAACAGCAACGTCGACTAGTAATAAATTAAAAATGTAGCTTCTAGAGAATCTAGATCATTCGGTTTAAATGTAAGTAGGTACCTATTATCTAAGTGAAACCAATACAACGCGGTAAAATCAGTAAAGTGTAGTTTAATTTTAACTAGACATCGCCAGCGGCTTCGCCCGCGTCAATTATACTTACATATAAACCTTCCTCTTGAATCATTCTATCTATTAAAAAAAACCGCATTAAAATCCGTTGCGTAAGTAGGGTGATTTAAGCGTACATAGGGACACAGACAGAAGACAGACTTTGTTTTATACCATGTAGAGATGTTTAACATTCGCGTAAACCCAAGAAGATATTATTCAGTTAAGACCATGAGTAAACTTTAAACTATATTTAGTCGTGTTGATATTCTTTTCGTCCTATTGATAAAGTGCTGTTTATATTTATTGCTAAACTATTGCACAAGTTAGAATTTCCCGTTGCTCAATGCGCAATGAGCAACAATGTTGTAATGTTACTGCTAAAACGCGAAACAAATCGTGAAACATCGTGAAAGAAAAGTTGGAGTTTACGGGCCACCCAAAGGCCTACGACATGGTCTAACGCACCTTGTATTGTAGAAAAGAACTGGGACCGACAGCTTTACTTGCCCTCCGAAGCACCAAAATTTACAAGCCAGCAGGGGTAATCACGACCCTCAGTCATGAGGAGAACGACAGTAGGAGGATGTTTATAAGAATGGATAAATGGTTAATATGTAAGTATCGCAACTACGCAGCAGATTTTGAATAAACTTCGCAGTAATATACCTCACCTATAACATAACTTCACGCCTTTTATCCTCTAAGGCAGCAGAGGTGTATTACACACTCACACTTCGTCAGTTAGGTACATATATGTTTCGGTCCACTTTTAATACACACATAACTTCGGATCGAACCTGAGACTAGTGTATCTAAAATGCCGTATAAAAAAGTATACAGTATTGTCCGATGTAGCTAATTAACGTGATAATTATAACAATGATAATTATAGTATCCTTACTTACCTTCGAGCAGTTGTCTCGGTCACTCCATGCCGACCGCATGTAAATGACGCAACATGAGTTAATCACAGCGACCAACTGATAAAGGATTCTATATAAACATTGTGTGACGCAACGTTTTGTAATTGACGCAACATTGGTAAGTAAATAATTATGTAATACAATAATACGTTACAACATATTAATAATGTAGGATATGACGCAAAAAGTGTGTGTTCTGGAAAGGATTATATTTCTTCCATTTGCACTCAGGCTAAAATGACACGAAAATATTTTGTTAAATATTATTATTTTAATAAATTGGTACATATTATATTACTTATATTATTTTCTTTTTTGTATTTCGAGTTTTGTCCTTTTTAAATGCGTGAGATTAAATAACTTACAATTAAAGTGTTGTAAACAACTTAAGTGCAGAAATAAATATGTCTTTAAAGGTGTACTACCCAATGACGTATTATACCTATAGACGCGCCATACTCCCACAAAACGGCTCTGAAAAACGGTTACAAATACCAAATAATATCTTGTATGAATAAAGAAAGAGAAAGTAAATAAATACTTCTATAGGGGACACCTGTTGTTAGAGGGAGATAATTTAAGTTGTTTTTTAAATTCTTACACTCAAATTATTGTTACGGAGCGTAACTAAACGGAATGGCGGCAATTGCCTTTTTTTCAGTTTGCCATTTCAGTGTGCAGGCAACGCATGTATAGTTTTTATATATCTTTGGTACTACCATGATGTACCAACTTACTACTGAACCATGTTATACCTACTTAGTTTACACTCTTAGCGGGAAATATCTACTTGTTTAAACAGGACGCAGAACGGCTACCTACGCTCCCAGCGTCATTTGATAATATAAATTAACATACTTATCTTTAATCTTATTTTCAAATAATATCATCAGTTCATCACTCAACTCAATCTCGTGATTTCAACCCCCATGTTATGCTTTTAGGGTGAAAAAGAAAAATCCTTATAAACTTTTACGAAAGAGTAATATAATATCTAGTGCATCATATTCATAATACATGTCTTAAATCATATTATTATGTAGAATTATTAAAATAGGTAATTTCTTATCATAAAAGATTAGATTATTGATTAAATTTTGCGATGTGGATACTCACTGCGCATACAAATTATTTCATTGATTTTGATTTCGCATCTTCCTTTGTGTTTTGTTTGCGTTGTCTACGCGAATACGGGGAAGTCCCGAGTCGCCGCGCGGTTAGATTAACTTTTCTGTGTTGCCATAGGGATATTTCAATTCCTACCAATTTTTAAATGAAATGCAAACTTGAAACTATGTATTTAAAGCATAAGTATTGTTTTTAACTTGATTTTTCTAAGTCATATTATACACTATTATCATCAGTACTGAAATCCTGTGAGTGACAGGCTGTGACTACTCTTAGTTTTTAATGACGCAATGTGTTAATTTCGTTAAATAGGTAGGTAGATAAGAAGGTAGGCGAGGTAAGTACCATAAGTCTAATAACAAAAGAATAGTCTACAGTGTTAAAGTATAAATAATCATTATAACAGTATATCTTTTGGTTTTGTATTTTGTTGATAATAAAAGCGATAAGAATAATAAAATGTGAACCTAAGAGCATTCTGTAGATAATATGGGTCTTCAGTAATTCCCAAAGGCGCTTGATTCAAATCTAAGTATTTGAGGCGCATATTCCTTTAATATAAAATAGTAAATATATTTATGCTACAAAGTTATAGTAAGTAGGTACACTAATATTTTTACTACTAAAAAGTGTATAGGCTAGCAACATTTTGCTCAGCCATGTATAAACTTTTCTATTTTCAGGCAACTTGAGGCACGGGAATGATAAGACGTATGGCACTTATAAATAGTTAGCAATTTAGCCCGTATCGTATGGATTTAGGGTTGTAAATTAATTGACGAAGTGTAGTTTTATAACTATACATAACAATAAAATATTGAGTCGCGTATAAAGCTAGGGGATTCAGCGAATCTTGTTTAGTCTTCATTGAATGTGAGAGCTGGTAGGAATTGCTAGTGGTTATACTGAAAAGTGAATTTGGAACAATCTTTCCAGCTATTTAATTTTGTATCGTACACAGAAAGAGGGAGTACTTAACTACGTAGTAAGTAAATTTTTGATTATTTCATTAGTTTTCTATCAAATTAATCAGTGTCAATATTTTTTTATTGGTACCCAATACACAAGTCCTGCTTAGTTTGATGACTGCACGGTTGGCGTAGTGGTTTAATCGGCCGCCTCGCCGCTTGACACTGCGCCAGTGTTGTGGGTTCGATTCCCACACGAGACAACGTTTTGTTTAATTCATAAATTGTTGTTTCGAGTCTGGGTGTTCATTGTGTGCATAAGTTGTATGTTTGTAAAGTCCCCCGCGGCACACGATTTAGTCCTAGTGCGGGAGTTGTATTTTTCAAAGAAGCAGAAGAAGTTTGGGACTAGATGGTGTTATGTGTATGTGGTAGAATGTTGTTATTATTTTCTAATCTCGCTTTCAATGGTTTGCTAGCCTAGTGTCTAGTGACATTACTAAGCCGGCTTTTACGGGTTCGATTCCCATCCAGAGCCAAGCTTTGCGTGAAGATCTTGATTCTTTGTTGTGTCTCGGTGTGAAGATAGTTAGGTAGGTATTTAGAAATATATAAACATATCTATTATAGGTTTATTGTTGACGTGACAACGTCTTATAAATTGGTTTGCCGGGTGACACTTCAAGAAACTGCGTTACGCTCCGCTCACGTTATGCGCTCACAATGAGTGCGAGTGAGAGGCACGCGTCCCGCCTAAGAGCGAGAGAGACAGACATAAAAAGTGAAAGGCACGCGTCTTTCATCCTTCTTCCTACTATACGAATGAATATTCACATTAAAATTATTTTACCACTCAAAGTCGTTGTCACGTAAAACTTTCGCCCGTATACCGACTTTACAGGCAACCAATTTTTTTATCATATTATGCAACTAGCCCATGTGTGAATTGGCACAATAGATTAAACACATTAAGATAACATTTAAACAATCATAATTTGGTGATTGTATAAGGACTTTATTATATACCTACCTATTGTCAGTCAATTAATTATTATAACTGTTCTTTATCCTAGAACACAAGTGTCTTTACCATCCACAATAACGAAACAAAATACTTTATTTTTATTTTTATTACGATTTGTTGTCTGTGGTTCAAACTGAGGCTAATGGTTTTCAATTGTAGTACCTAAGTATAATCCTTAGGAGAAACAAGTAATATGTTTTTAAAGGGATAAGTGTGCCAAACAATAAGCCCTGGTTTTTTAAATTAACAAATAGGTACCTAAACAAGGCGTTTTCGCGATTCAAACAAACTGTCTGCCTAAGTACTTAGGTACTACTCCATCAAGAAATTACCGGGAAAAGATCAATAACACACAAACTGTATGTTATTCATCCAAATTTATTTTAGCACCTTCAAAGTATGCTCCTTCAGAAACGATACAATTACGCCGATGAATAATCCAATCATCAAAGCTTTTTGAAACGCTGTTTCCGGAATTGAGTTCAGTTCTCGCCGCGAATTCTGCTTAATGTCTTCTACCGATTGAAAACGGGTGCTACAAAGTATTAATTTGAGTTTAGAAAAAATAAAGAAGTCGGCTGGAGCCATATCAGGTGAATATGGTGGTTGCTCGATGGTACTTGTTGAGTGTTTGGTCAAAAATTTTCTCTCCACAAATCTGGCCTTTTTCGTAGAATTTGCTCTCTCAAAGGCCGCTCGATCAAATAATATTCCTTATTTACCGTTTGACATTCCAGCAGTGAGATACAGAAAGTTCGGCGTCTATCTCTCTCAAGTTGAATGAGGATTTTCAGTCTCTGTTTACTTCACTTTTGCGATGTTAACTTCAGTTGCAGAGTTTGATGGCCTTGCAGAGCGAGGCAAATCTTCGTTCGCTTCTCGACCGCTTTTGAACGCTTTGTACAACTCATAAACACGAGTTTTTGATCAAGTCGATTCACCGTAAGCTACTATAACCTACTGTAACATTTTCATTGACTCCGAACATGAAATTCCATTGGTGATGCAAAATTTAAGACAAACTCTTTGTTCGATGTTTTTGTCCATTATGAAATTCGCAATATACACTAGATATTATATATAAATAAATAACAGCACTGTATTGAATATAAATAACAGATGCAACTCAAACTCTGCGCCAAAATGGAAAACAGTTGTGCTAATCTAACAACAACAAAAAAAAAAGAAAATTTGAATTTGGAACCATAAACAAATAATCCATTCCCGATACTTTTTTGACTGAATGTACCTACCTATTTTATATACCTATCTCTTGTTGAAACAAAGTGGGATATTCTAACTGGTGAAGGACAATAACGCATTTTACTGAAAAAAAATTCGTTGCAGAGTTTGTAGAGGTGAATGTTATCTTTTCACATTGACGCAAAGTGTAAACCCGCTCATCATCAGCCCTTAATATACACTGTCCCACTGCTGGGTACATTGCTTGCAGACTGCTTGTAACTTATTACTACTACCTGCCATAGTCATCCATTATGGAAGGCATTCTACAAATTCTATCTTGCTATCTTGATGGGGCATTTGCGTTGCTTTGTGTTCAATTGAAACTATTGAAAGTGTGGCGTTGCAGCATTACAATATGTTTACTGAATGTTACCATATGACCTTCTACCACATTGACGTCGGTAACGGGTAAACACACTTCAGGCGTTTTGCCCAAATTAGCTGAAAGATAAATAATTCATTCAGGAATAACCTATACACTGGCAAATACAGCTTGGTGTTAAAATAAACAATTGGGCAGCTGACAGGGTATTAGAAAATGTTGCCACCAATAAATCTCTTCGTGGTTTGTCTTCTCCCTACTTTATTAAAGAGGGAATTGGCTGAAGTGGATTAATTATTTTCCAACTTCTCCATAAATTTCTGATTAAATTCGGTCCTAAGGCACATTAACTTTCTCCTGGATTTGTCCAGCGCCATAACTCAGTGTCTTCTCTGCTAAAGTTGACTACACACTCTCAATTCACACAGCAGTGTGAATCTGGGTGGGACTAGTCCCAAACAATCGAAATGTATTGCCGCATTCATATATTATTCCGGATATACGGGATACATTATACAAAATATTTTAGTAATAGGTACCCTATAGACATTATGCTTATTCACCTAATATTATTTCAAACACTGTGCGATAATATTAGAGCCTATTTTCATTAAATTTGACTCCGATAGTAAAACAGAAAGGTGTAGAATAAGACTGCACGGTAGGTACGTGTTAGGTAACTGCAATGCGAGCTCGCGGCGATCAGCTGAGCGACGGCAGCGGTCAATACACTGAGCTGATTTTTTAAATGCTTGATATATATATATTTTTTTAATTTTAGTGACTTATTTTTGCATTTATTTGTATTGAGTTATAGTAGTATATTCAGCCCTGAAAATATTTGCAAATGCATATCAACATTCTGTATAAGAGATTAGCATTTCGAGCCAGTCACAATACCTATTATCTATCTGTCAATTATTGAACACGAGGTAGGGACAACGAAACATACGGTAGCCGAAGTAAAAAATGTATAAACATAATGTAGGTAAACCTAATTATGTTCCTTATAAAGAATAATTTCTTATAAAGAATTATATCTAATAAAGAATCAAAGTGAGGCCACATAAAGGCTAGTCCCTATGCCGGCAGACAGCCATATAGGTAGATGGGTTCAAATCTACGGCGCGCATCACTGACTTTTCGAAGTTATGTGCATCTTCTACAGCCTTTAACAGTCCACTGCTGGACTAGGCCTCTCCTTTGAAAGGAGGAATTGGCCTATTATACCACGCTGGCCAAACGGGTTGGTATAGGGTTTGTATCAAGTTTTCCTTCTCTTACAGTGCTGTTCTCTGCATAATATGCTCCTTCTGTCGGCTCTTACGATACTCATTGGATGATATGGGGTGGTGACATTCTGTATTCTTAATCCGTCGCACCACACGGTTATGTGCATATTGCATTGTTAATTATTTATCGCTTGTCCCTTGCCTCGGCGAGCGCGTACACAAACATACATACAATAGGTAGGTACAGTCGAACAACTTCCCGCTAGACCACCATAAGGGTGACAATCGCTCAGCAAGACATCGTCGCTTCCAGTGCTACTTTACACAAACATTGACATTCGTATACAAAACCTGTTTCTAGTGTGCCTCGACTCTATAAGCGAGCCAAGGTCCAGGTCCAGCGCCGACTTGTTTGATTGTACCACAGACATAGATCTATATCTGTGGATTGTACCACAATCTATATCTGTGGATTGTACGTTGATATTATTTGAATACCGTTCCTAGCCCTTAATCATACTCAGATTGACTGTTGACTATCTATCTATGTATGATTAAGGGCTAGTCGTATAGTTACTGCATATCTTTGAGTAGCTATGTAAGCCGCATAATGGCTCTTACATAAACTTATCAATTATCTTAGCTTATCATAATGATATCATTCGACCGGGTTTAAGGCGCCTGGTCCTATAAAAATGACGTTATTTTTATGCGATCTTTTTTGCAGCCTTCTCTCGCACACACTATAATTACTTCTTGTGTCGCGGGGGAGTTTGCAAACATACAACCAACGGACACAAGACACAGTGTCAAGCAGTGAGGCGGCCGCTTAAACCAATACGCCAACTGTGCAGATTAGTTCCACTGATATCATATCAAATGTTTCTCAAATCAAACAGCCTTGAGGACACTGAGGACCCTAAGTAACGCTTAGATCAATTTCAGCCAACATGTGTGTCGGCGAGGGTCAGAAACGGCGCGGTGTGCCAGTGGTGAGGCTATCGCAGAAGGAAGGCCAGCGCTACGAGGTGGATGAGGAAGCTCTGGCCAGCGTGCTGCTGAGGCCCGACGTGCGCCATCTGCCGGTCGTGGTCGTCAGCGTTGCGGGCGCCTACCGCGGCGGCAAGTCCTTCATCCTCGACTTCTTCCTTAGATACCTCACAGCACCAGTAAGTTTTACGAGCATATGTATCTTTAACTGCACCGTGAATCGATACTTTCCTTTCTTTTTTGTGTGAGTTTGGCCAACCCTGGATTGTCGAAGATTTTTTAAAGAATCCAAAATCCTTCGATATTGCTCAACGATTCTTGGTGAACTGGTACCGAATTATTTGGCATATATATTCTTGGGGACCGTAGTGGTGCACTAAGGAAAGATGTCCTAAAATTGCCACGGTCAGAAAGAAACGATTAAAGTAAAATGTGCGTATATAATAAAATGTGTTTTGTTACTAGCGGTCCAGTCAGCTATCCAGCGAGTGGCTGGGTAAAGAAGATGATCTCCTGGACGGATTTGACTGGCGCGGTGGTGGCGAGGCCAATACCAAGGGCATCCATCTGTGGCCTGAGCCCATTATCGTCACCATTGAGCGAACTGGAGAGAAAGTACGTCACACATATTGTATTTAAGGGGACTATTGCTTATTGACAATAATTTTAAATTGTCTTTCGGGATATACTGGTTGTAAGGAACTGTTCTTTTTAAATTTCATTAACGTTGTTGACTCTATATTTATGTCTGCAGGTGGCAGTTCTTCTGATGGACACTCAGGGCACGTTTGACACCGACAGTGACATGGGGGATAACTCAACAATTTTCGCTTTATCTACGCTCTTATCTTCTGTGCAAATCTATAATGTTCGAGCAAACATTGGAGAGGACGACCTTCAACATTTACAGGTATAGTCTTAACTAAATAAGGGATATATTCTCTATTTTGTAAAATGCGTATAAATATATAAAGCTTTATTTTGTGTCATCAGCTTTTTACAGAATATGGAAAGCTTGCTTACGACGGAGCACAAGGGAAGGCGTTTCAAACGCTGACTTTCCTAGTCAGGGATTGGATGAGCCCTTACGAGCATCCGCACGGTTACAACGGTGGTGCGGCTTTACTACGGAAGAGGCTGCAGGTAGACAGATAAATACAGCCACTAAGTCAAAGTCCTTTATTCATTTGAGTCACAATGTGACGCCTATGAACGTCAAAATAATAAATGTATAAAACTATTACTCAAAGACTTTACATTTACAGCCACGTTCGTAAAGCAAGGGCGTAGAATCATTAGAAAGAATAAGCAATAAAATTCACGGTCACTCTTTTTATCGCCAGGTTTTGTACAATACACATAATTTACATTTTGTAAGGTCAACTAACAAACCTACATACGTGAGAGTATACCTAGTCAACTGTGCCTTTTCTTTCAGCCAAAACCCAATCAAAAGAAACAGTTGGTAGAAGTGCGCGAACACATTCACTCTTGTTTCGAGAAGCTACAGTGCTTTTTAATGCCGCATCCTGGTCTATCCGTTGCTGACGAACGCTTTAAAGGACGCCTATCTGGTAAGCTTATTGTAAGCTAGGTACACATTGAGTACGATAGATTAAGCGTACCAGTTCATATTATCATTCTCGTCTGCTCTTTCAGATATCAGTGATAGCTTCAAGAGTTCTTTAGAGGAACTGGTCCCTTCGTTATTTGACCCCAATAATTTAACTCCGAAGATGATCAGTGGAGACAGGGTTCAGGCGCAGGGTCTCCTGGAATACTTTAAGCGATACGTGGACGTTTTCAACAGTGATGACCTGCCTGAGGCTACTACAATTTTTCAGGTTTAGTAATAATCATTGCGACCTTTTTTATGACTTTAAGTGTGTGTTGGTAGCTCCTTAAACGTGTGGTTTCATATAGGCTACAGCAGATGCGTGTATGATGTCAGCACTTCGGGAAGCACGCGATCGTTACGAGAGTGAGATGGAGAGCCACATTGTCGAGGATCGCAGTGTCCTGACGAGCGTGATGCAGGAGTGGCATCAGGAGGCAGTCGTCGTCGCCATCGACCTCTTCAAAGGCAAGAAGAAGCTTGGCTCACAAGATGACGTTGACATTCACCTGGAGTCTCTACGAAAGGTATAACTCTGTGGTATAATAATTATGTAACTTTGTGTTTTTCATAATAAACCTATGCTTAGTTATTTTTCACTCATCAGACTTATCGACAGACATTTTTTTCACCATTTGTTGAATTTTTATGTTTTGTAAAAAGGTAATACCTAGTTATTAATGTGCGTTTTTGCAGGAGCTAGAATCACGTTTATCATTGTACTTATGGCAAAACGATGCCAAAGTGCGAGATACTCTTGCGGCCGCCAAGAAGGCTTATGAGGAATGCGTGTCGAGTGTGTGTGACGTGCAGGCGCGATTGTGTCTGCACGCTAAGGACCTCACCGCGCTGCACCAGCGAGCCCTGAACAGTGCTCTAGCCATCTTTGACGGCGCACGGGCACGCCATTCCAATGAGGAGGACAAAGAAAGAAGTGATTTGGTTCAGGTCAGTACCCAGAAGACATTATGCCCCATTAGCATAGTTTTGGACATGATCAATTTAATAATAATTGATATTTTGTTTGTTCAGAATTTGGAGCAGAACTACCAGCATATGTGTTTAGTGAACACACAGAACAATCGGAGTGCTATCCTGCAAGCTCGCGAAATCTATATGTCGAGGATGAGGGACGAAGTAAGCCAAGGAGGAGTAAGCTCAGACGTTCTCCAGAAACAGCACCAGAAAGCACTCGCTGCTGCTGTTAAACATTTCCACTCGTATCGCAACCGCCCCACCGAAGAGTCAGTCGACCCTGATTTGGAACAACTGAAAGAGGTAACACCACCCCTTAAAAGTTTATTGAAATTTTCTTGATTGTGATTGTACATACCATGGCGATGAACACGTCATGTCAGTGAGTTTATAAATACCGTGGGTCATGATAAATGCTATAAATGAATGTGTCATTGAATAATTTCGTCTTATCACAAAAACGAACTTACAAAAATTTCGTGTCACACTCTTTGTGTCGCACCAGTGAAACGGATTGACCGACTTTTTAAGTTTGTCGGGTATATTCGGTAGATCTATGTGTGGGGCTGGGCTATCTATTTTAATCATATTGTTTCTCATTTGGCATAAAAATATTTGTAACTCCAAATACAGCACATCACAAGTAACGTTCGCTGGGGCAGCTAGTATTTTATATTGATTACTTGATTGTTACTCTCGGATATGTCTTCTAGAATATCGACGAGTGCTTCGTAGAGCTTGAGAAGAACAATATGAACAGCAACATGTGGGCGATGCAGGTCGCCGAGCTCACGTACAACAACTACGTGTCGTCAGCTTGGGGCCCTCAGTCGTGCTGCTTCCATCCCAAAGCGCTCACGAAACTGCACAACGACGCCAAAGAAGCCGCCCTCAAACAGTTCCTCACTGACAGGATCGAAAGTGAACAAGATGATTTCAAAGAGAAGCTTCTTGTGGTAAGTAGGAACAAGGATCTAACTGTTGATGCAATTCAAGGCGTATAACTTTCAGTGATGAATGCGTAACTTTTTATCAAATCATGAATTCATCTTCTAGGAACCTGAAAAGGATCACCATTTTATTTAACTTTGATTATATAAAACACAAGCTATTTTACGATCCACCATTCGCAATATAGCATGCGTATGTGTTACCCACAACGTTATCCACATATTACGGATTATAAATCCACATAATATATGAAGAATCATTTTGCACCATCCACATTCACGTACTGTTAATCCTTTTGGTCTTACCTGGATGTGATACTGGATATGTATGTATGTTGCAGAAACTGCAGGAGCGTCATGAAGACCTGAAGAGCATCAATGAATACAACAACAGGCAGGCAGTGGAGCAGGCGTTCGGGGAGTACACACGGCTGATGGACAAGCACAGTCGGCCCTCTCTCTCCTCCATCCTGATCGCACCCTTCATTATTAAGGTGAAATCCGTCGCTCTCGCTGGCTTTTGTGGCGTAAGTACAAGGGCTGTCCTGTCCCCCCAGCGTCCTATCATCAACAGTCTTTGCATGTAGACTGACAGTGCCATCACCTCTAAATGTATCTTTAGCAGCCATTCATTATAAGATATTGGGATCGTCCGTTAGTTGGTCCGTTTATGACTCCTCTTTGGAAAATATTTTTTGGCAAGGAAAAGAATTAGGTACCTTTAGGAAGATATACCTAAAAACCAATCATCGAACCCTCACGGGACTCGAATACACGCTTCAACAGCATACAGAACCTCGCTTAGATCTCGGCTTTTATCCAATCCAATTGCAGGAGCATGAGGAGCTCCTCGTGAGAGAGTACTGTCTCACGGGGAAAACGGACGCTAGAGTGTACGTACTCTCAGGGGGAAGATGGTATATGGAAGTGGACATGGACAACCTTGTATTGTTAATATTCCGTGGTGAAGGGTTTCAAGACTTCATAAAGAGACGGTGTACGGTCAGCAAGTAGTCAGAACTTACCTACAGATCTTTCTCTTTCTAATTTGGTATCTAATTTGTTCTATGGTTATAGGTACATTGTAACGATTTTTAAACTAGTTAGTTTGTGTTGATTGTAGATGATGATGTTGATTTCGAAGCACCACAACTCGGCTACCGAAGCGGCAATGAGAGTGTTCGAGCAAAGACGCCGCGGTTACGCCCACGATAATGATGAATATTTGGATGATCTTAAAAAGGTAACTACATACATAGTCATTTTATGAACGGTGTATTTTAAGTCAGTGTTTCCTCAAAAAGTGTTTACTCAGCCCATTTTAACGCATTCACTGCCTACCTGAAAATTAACGTCATTACCCAGGTGCCGCCATGGTATGATATACAGCCCGCCCATCGGCGGGTCCGGCATTTCGATTAAGTATCCTTGCCCACCCATCGGCGTTTTCGGCATGAAGCTCTAGATTTCGACATGAACCATTTGATATGTTCAGTTTACATGTACTGTATCGTGTTTAAAGCGTGTATGTGAAGTTTCCTGCGATATTTGTGGTAAAATTGTGACAGTTTTATTGGTTATTAGCTGAAATAGTAATGGAGTATGAAGGTACGCTTAATTAATCTAAGATGAATCAAAATCATACAAAACCGTCTTTCAGATAAAATTAAGCTAATACATATGTAAAGAAATCAAAAATGTCTTTAAAAATCCCACATCTATGTGCATTTTTCAATAGTCAGGTGTCGTCAACCCTTACACTCAATTAGTAAACAAAATACATAATGTAAATTTGCTTACAATTTAATTTTTATCTTTCCACTTTACTATAGGTAATAATGTAATATTTTCTTTCTTTTGTTCAGGCAATAAAACTGAATTTGGTAAAGACGACAATATGGAAGATATCAAACGACTTTTTCAAAGAATGACGTAAAGAACGAGATGCACCGGCGCATCCTTTTGTTATGTTTTAGCTAGCCACAAAGATGTCTACAAAGTACAATACGTCCTTGTATATACGGTTCATTTGGCTCAGGATAACACGGACGCATAAAAAAATAGTTTACTACTGTTAACCTAACGTCATTGTCTACTGACCGGCCGGCCAGTTCCTTTTGCATATTATTATACTTTTTGCAATAATATACTCTATGTCCGAAGCATACGGTTGACTAGATGACGCCCGCGGTTACACCCGCGTTATTGAAGGCTACTGCTCCGCTCCCGTGGCTCATAGCGTGATGTTATATAGCTTATAGCCTTCCTCAATAAATAACCTATCTAACACTGAAAAAAAATTTCAAATCGGGCTAGTAGTTCCTGAGATTAGCGCGTTCAACCAAACAAACAAACAAACTCTGCAGCTTTATATATTAGTATAGATGGTGCCCGCGGTTACACCCGCGTTATTTAAGGCTTCTGCTCCGCTGCCGTCGCTCATAGCGTGATGTTATATAGCCTCGATAAATAAATCTAACAGTGAAATAATTTTTCAAATCGGACCGGTAGTTCCTGAGATTAGCGCGTTCAACCAAACAAACAAACAAACTCTTCAGCTTTATATTTGAGTATCAGATACTACAATCGAGAAAGTATATAATATTTTCCTGAAGCCTATTATTAATAGTATTAATTAAAACATTATAATTTTAACTAAAATTATCATGTTTCACAAAAGGTTGGTAAAGCCTGAATAATTGTTATTCCGCCCATGGGCGGGTTCGGCATGAAAGGTCGGAATCGACATTTTTCCAAACCTGAGATATCTGCAGGCCGTTTTGGTAACGAATAAATTTTAGTTAAACGAATCATTTCACAAAATCTTCCTTTTTTCTAATTGTTATTGGCTTAGATATCGGAGGTTGAAATCCAAACGCCCATGAGCGGGCTTGGCGTGTCAGTTAAGACGTTTCGCCCGCCGATGGGCGGGCACGGCAATGAATGGGTTAAAGAAGCTTCCTATAATACAGATGGATGTAAAAAGACCCTTAACGAAAACTGAAATCCTATATTGTACCTACTAATCATTACGAACATTGTTTACTTCGGCATCATACCTGGGAAATTACTGGTTTAGGAGATATTGAGGCTTAAAGTCCAGATATTTTTTTCTTATTGTGTTTTTAATGACAAATGTAAACTTTCTTCCAAATAAACATAAACAAAGTTGACAATATTTCCCTGAAATAAACGCCTTTAAAGTCCACTAAACGCAATGCACTTCGCGCGACACGAGCTCACGCACACAGACGAAGCTAACAGCTGAGTGCGTGCGAGTTCGTTGCCTTCGTCCACGTCGTCCACGATTTACTCGTAGGTAGTGTACGGCCGCGGTACACGCGCGCGCTATACATTGCGGCTTGTAAAACGTGTCTACTTTTTAAGCTTAAAAAATATTTCGTTTCCCAGGTAATATTTTTGCGTGGTATGACTAGGCATGATGTGCAGAACGAGTAGACTTCCGCTTGGTGATGGGTCTTTTTACACCCTGTATTTAATTTACAAAATACAATATAAAAGCTTATATTATCGTTTGAGCCACATATTTTGCCGCTGAGTGTATTTGTCTAGATGTATTTTTTTCGAATGATTTACTTTTCCAAGCCTATGACAACTTTGTTTTGTTTTTTATTCATTATTTTTAAAGAGGCTTTAACCAAACAATGGTATGCCAGCCTCATCATACCCTAATCTTAAAACTAAACTTTATAACCTATGTACTACTATTATTATTATAACAAATTACCTATTAGTATTTGAGGCACTCACAGCTGCAGCAACCATTTCATATAAAAGTCTAGCTTTTTTAGAGCCAGGCTTTACTAATATTTTTGTAAAAGCTCCTATATCATACAACTTTGTTTGCTATTATAAAGCTGAAGAGTTTTTTTTTGGTTGCATGCGCGAACCTCACCTACTGGTTCTATTTGTATAAACCTTTTTGTGTCGGATGATAGCCTGGAGCAAGGCTATGTAACATCACGCAACGCAATAAGCTATGGTTGTGGAGAAGTAGCCCTAAATGACGCAGGGGAATCCGCGGGCTCAGCTTAGTCGTATTTAAAAATTGACGACAGTTTTGTTCGGTCCGATACTTAAATGGCAAATTGTAATAGATCATCTTAGAGATCTTAATGTTTTCCAATTTACTATTTATTGCCTATGTTATCTGAATTATTTTAAAATTAATCATATTAACGTCACTTACAGAAAATCGAGGCAGCGTTTGAAGAATACAAGCACCCGATTAAGGCGATTATTCAAGAACTTGGTCTGCAGAATCTACTGCCTCCAGCATTTTGAGCACTTTATGAGCGAAGTTCTACACATTGTTTTACATATTAATGTCTAGGTGTAATGAATCTCTTTTGTATTCTGTAACATTATTTAAAAATAAATAACATAATCTGCTATTGTGTATGATTTTTCATTGTGTATAATTGACTAGTGTCTGTCCACGGTTTCGCATGGGTATCGATTACGGCGACAAAATACCACTATCAAAATACATCTAAGCATAATATTAAGCGGCACGGATGGTAAACTCTTGCTGCTATGAGATTTCGTAGAATTCATTATTTCGACCGAAGAACTTTCACTGCTGAACTTCCTTTCAAGATTTTTCGTGCAGACCTGCTTTGCGGCGCCCATATCTAACTGTACATCTCAGATTAGAAAAAAAAATAGATAAATTACGCCGTATATTGTGATTAAAGCAAAAAAGGAAGACCAGCAGAAAATAAACATGTCCGTATGGATTGAGGAGCCACTTCAGATTTAAAAAGGAAGTTCGCCCCCTTATTTAGTAGGGAAGTAAATAATTTTGTAGGCCGAATTCTGAAATTTGTAGTAAAATATGTCTAAAGTTATATCAATGTGAATGTGGCTCCTCAATCCAAACATCTGAATTGAGGAGCCACCTGAAACACGGAAAGTATTTCATGTATATTTTTGAAAATTTTGTATCATTTAGTAGCAATTGTGTATAGTGTCTACTAAAAATCTGAGCCCTGTACTGTTTATATTCAAGAATCTACAATACTTTTAATGTGGCTCCTCGATCTATACACAAGAGCGTGAATTGCTATGAAAGTTATTGGTCAATTTATATTCCACTCTAAGACATATAGTAATGTGTTCGAATTTGTAGCATATGTACAAAGTAGTAGAACTGAGTGAATTTAATAAATAAACGCATTTCATTTGGCTCCTCAATCGTGACGTCTCCATAATAAATAATTGACTGTACCTACCTGAGATCAAAACGGAATAAAATACCAAAGACACTACATTTAGTATAAATGACTACCAAATACATATGCACAGATCAACATTGTATATGTTCGGTATCTGAAAAACAAATTACTTCTGAATATTCCTTACGAATTTGCTATTAAGGGTGACCATGTTATATGACTCAAACTAGGATGATTCATTTTTTAAATTTAATTTTTCGTCAATATTCGGTACAAAGATTCTTCATAAGTTTAGGATATTTAGTACCTAGTCAATTTAGACACTAGAGAATGAATTAATATTGGTTGGTCGGTGCTTTTATGAATTTTACAGTGAGAATCATAGTCGTCGTAACAAAACATCTCATCATTCGCTCGCATTCGCAGGTGATGACCTTTATAGTGGCCAATACCAGCTTCGCTAATCGCAGGGATAAATTCCATAATGCCTATTAAAGTATATAGTTTACTTGAAATTATTATAGTTTCTGGTACCTCGTTTACTTGAAATCTTGTTGAAACATTTAGTTCAAATGAAACTGTTTTTGATACAGTATATTTACACACTGTTTGGTGGTTACAAGACGTGCAAAGTTATTTTCTTCTGCAATACAAATAGCATCTTCTAAACTTTGGATTCCAAAAACAGAAATTATATTCAGGTTTAAAGGTAAAAATGCTGTCTGTGTAGATATTGGGGTAAATTGGCCTGAATCATTGACTTTTCGTAGAAGAAAATAACTTTGCACGTCTTGTCAAAAACAGTTTCATTTGAACTAAATGTTTCTACGAGGTTTCGAGTAAACGAGGTACCAGAAACTATAATGATTTCAATTAACTTATATAATTTAATAGGCGTTATAGAATTTATCCCTGCAATTAGCGAAGCTGGCATGGGCCACTAAATGTCACTACACAGCGAATGATGAGATGTTATTTTATGACGACTATGATTCTCACTGTAAAATTCATAAAAGCACCGACCAACCAATATTTATTCATTCTCTAGTGTCGAAATTGACTAGGTACTAAATATCCTAACGAAAAATTAAATTTAAAAAATGAATCATCCTAGTTTGAGTCATATAACATGGTCACCCTTAATAGCAAATTCGTAAGGAATATTCAGAAGTAATTTGTTTTTCAGATACCGAACATATACAATGTTGATCTGTGCATATGTATTTAGTAGTCATTTATACTAAATGTTAGTGTCTCTGGTATTTTATTCCGTTTTGATCTCAGGTAGGTACAGTCAATTATTTATTATGGAGACGTCACGATTGAGGAGCCAAATGAAATGCGTTTATTTATTAAATTCACTCAGTTCTACTACTTTGTACATGCTACAAATTCGAACACACTTACTACTATATGTCTTTAGAGTGGAATATAAATTGACCAATAACTTTCATGGCAATTCACGCTCTTGTGTATAGATCGAGGAGCCACATTAAAAGTATTGTAGGTTCTTGAATATAAACAGTACAGGGCTCAGATTTTTAGTAGACAATATACACAATTGCTACTATATGATACAAAATTTTCAAAAATATACTAGAAATACTTTCCGTGTTTCAGGTGGCTCCTCGATTCAGATGTTTGGATTGAGGAGCCACATTCACATTGATATAACTTTACACATATTTTACTACAAATTTCAGAATTCGGCCTACAAAATTATTTACTTCCCTACTAAATAAGGGAGTGAGCTTCCTTTTTAAATCTGAAGTGGCTCCTCAATCCATATGGACATAAATAAACGCATTAACATGGCACGACACGTCGAAGCTTCACCTATCCGCGAGCTAGATACCTTATCTTGCTTGATTTAAGGTAAGGAAGAAAGCCTCCAAGTCAATAATTAATGCGGTATTGTCTTGGAGTCTTTCTTTTATTGGCTTCACAAGCTGTGTAGGACAGGCTGTTTCTACGTTGTTTAAAACTTGACCTAGGTTAATATGAAGCTGATTTGATGTCTTGATCCAACGAGGTTAAGACACGTGGTGTAGTGCAGTGGCAACGAACAATCGCATATAATAACACAGACGTATACAGAAAAGTAATATCCATTGCACTATTTGGTTACTTACACACTATTATGGCTCTGATACACTTGAGCATTCACTGGTAACAGAACAGCGAGCATTCGCCGTTTTTAATTTTTCAAACAACAACGAATAGAGCTAAGCATAGAGCCAAATATTCCTACGAACATTTTCATGATCTTGTTAGTGAATGCTAAGTAACTTCGAAAACTGATTTGAACCATGATACTCTCTGCATGGCAGTCTGTTGGTATATCCACTTTGCTAGAAGTAGCACCGTCAGGCAGCTTTAGAAGCGGTGCCAATTGCTCAACCTTTAACTATGGCATGCTGCTTATGCCAGCGGCGGCCACGTGGTTTTTATTTTTTTCTTTTCTTTTTCTTGACATAGAAAATAAAAAGAATTTATGAAATTATAAAATAAGAGGAATATATCATTAAGTGAATGCAAGTCATTCATTACACCGTTTTATTAAGTTGGTGATGTAAGAGGTGATTGAGGAAAATACAGGAAGCAAATAACGCATATAATTATGTTTTTATAGTCTCACGCCTTTTATGCCCGAAGGGGTAGGCAGAGGTGTAATATTAAACCCAAAGTTCGAAATTTTACCGTCATTTCGCTAAATTGCTCGATAGAATGCCATGACAGATAATATGCACTTCTTAGTTTTTATGTCATGTACCTATGTAAAATTCGCTAGAATGCTCATTACAAGTGAATGGTCAGGTCTATCAGCACCATTAGGCTAATAATCAGTGAGCATTTCGGTAAACACCTTGTAAAGGGGAGTGATTAGGAATGGTTCTGGATTGCGCGATGGAAGAAAATTCTGTTAAGATGCTGCACTTTTCCACAACAGGAAACATAATGACTCACTACACTATCGTGGTTGTTTAATGTGTGAATTTGATCTTCAGTTAGATGCAATGTAGGTAGTTGTCTTAGAAAAATGTTGCTGGTAATTTGGCATACGGTTACATAAGCCTTTCTCATGAATTTTGTCCAAGTCAACCCATTTTGACGCATGATGCAAGGAGTGACGTAAAGATACCCTGAGCACCTTCTGACATTAACGAGTGCGGTTAACAATATTCCAGCTTGTAGGTGACAAGCTGGAATTTTGTTTCTCTGCTATTACCAACCTACAGCATAATACAAGCATCGATGTGGTGAGGTTTTAGAAAAATAAAAGGTAACTAGGACGTACTTTCAGTGGAAGGTGTAAGTGAAACGGAGAAGTGGAAGCGGATTGTCCCTGAGAACAGTGGCGTAGGTAGCTTGGGTGGCACCCGGGGCGGAAGTTGGCGGATGACCTTTTTTTTTAGTCGATAACTCGATACCTAACATTTCCGGGCTAACTCTCGTCGTGCTGAGCTAGTGCCTATGTTGTTTTATATTTTTGTACATTATTCTTAAAGTTGAGTTTTGGGTGTCAGCCCTTTTTTTGGATGGGTGGCACCCGGGGCGGACCGCCCCCGCCGCCCCTCCCTTCCTACGCCACTGGCTGAGAGCAGTGAGAGCCCTGTAAAATTTTCTCGCACCCCATTAAAATTTTGGGAAACATGAAACCAATCAAAAGTCAGCAAATCCTCCGAATTTGACTATAATCCTCCAGGTAATCTTCATTATCGCTATCGCTGTCAGGATTCAGACTTGAAAAGCTTTCATACAATATTATTTAGCGGGTCTTATAGTCGCGATAATTTACTTATCGCGAAGGACGGCGCTGAGCTGACATCAGTCCCCCCGCGACTACAACCATTGCAAGCCGGTAGCAACGTAGGAGAATAACAGAGGTATTTATGCCTTTAAATAAATAAATTATCGCGACTAAGACCCGCTAAATAATATTGTATGATGTATACAAATCGCGAAAGTTTAAAATCGATTATTGAAAAGCTCTCCCACTGCAGAACTTTTTCCTCCAAGTCTCTTCGTAAATAGTAGTTTCTAAATCAAAATATGTTACTCGATGTCAGCATCATCGTCCTAGCATTCTCCCGGTTGCATCCAAGACTTACACGGCTCGGAGCCCGGAGTCCGCTTACTAGTCCATCCCAGGTTTGACAGAATATCAGCTTTTCCACAGAGCGACTGCCGCTTATCCGAAGGTCAGAACCGTAGGAATACCGATATTCCATGGTTCAGAGCCGTATCAATTCATTTGAGGATACTGAGTCCCCATTACGATTGTCAAAGATTATCAGAACCGGGACCGACGGCTTAACGTGCACACCGAGGCACGGGGCAAGCGAATTTAATACGCACATAACTTCGAAAACTGAGTGCCCTAGATTTGAACCATGATACTCTCTGCATGGCAGTCTGTTGGTATATCCACTTTGCTAGAAGTAGCACCGTCAGGCAGCTTTAGAAGCGGTGCCAATTGCTCAACCTTTAACTATGGCATGCTGCTTATGCCAGCGGCGGCCACGTGGTTTTTATTTTTTTCTTTTCTTTTTCTTGACATAGAAAATAAAAAGAATTTATGAAATTATAAAATAAGAGGAATATATCATAAAATGAATGCAAGTCATTCATTACACCGTTTTATTAAGTTGGTGATGTAAGAGGTGATTGAGGAAAATACAGGAAGCAAATAACGCATATAATTATGTTTTTATAGTCTCACGCCTTTTATGCCCGAAGGGGTAGGCAGAGGTGTAATATTAAACCCAAATTTCGCCATGAATTTTTGCTCCCACGTAATAGGGGGCGAGCTTATTGCCGTTACCGGGCACATCACCAGACTCCGTGCTGCTATTGAGAATTCGGAAAAACCCAGTAACACTTTTGTACGACCCGGGAATCGAACCCGGGACCTCCGATCAGCAGTCGCATACGCTATCCACTAGACCACGGAGTAGCATATACACATCTTTACGAAAAGACGAAAATTCCTGTCTGGCCAGCGTGATATAATTATAGTAGACCAAATCCTCAATTTGACAGGGCTACTTTGAAGCAAATTAAGAGAGGCTTATGTCCAAAAGTTGATTGCGAGAGGTCGAACGATTAAGTAAAAATATAAATGGAAAAGTAAGAATACTTAGAACTCAAAAATCACGAAGTCAAACTACGGTAAAGCTAAAGGGAAAAAAAAAAATTAATTTCATTTCTAAACCGTCTAAAGTACCTATGTAAATGATAATTTACGTTTATTTTTTGCTCCCGTTATATGTATATAAAGTAAGTAAAACAATAAAATAAACGAAACATCGCTTATTTCATTGTTTCGGGGATCCGGATATATTATGTACCTACCATCGTAATCAAGATACAGAGTACCTACACCGTACACGCCGGGGAAGTCCAGCGGGTTAGTAACAACACTAACAACTAAATGGGACACAATTCAACAACTACTTACATATTATATTATACATATTATGTAGTGGGTGTGAAGCTGTGGTGTGAAGTGTATAGCGGTGAAGTCCCCGGCTGGTTAATCACCGGTCGCCCTGACCTTTCTAACGTCCGCACAATTAAGCCTGTGTTCAGTGTTGCCAACCCTGATTTTCAAAAATACGTAGATCGGAGTTAAAAAGTTCGTAGATCTACCTACTTTTAATATATCGTATATCCTAGATAAAGGGAGTAAAAAATGGTAAAACAAGTGTTTCAAACATCAATTCCAGTGTGTAAGCAAATATTATTGACTTTAATTGATCGATATGTTTTTAGTTTGTACTTGTCAAACTAATTGGGTACGAATAAACATGCAACAAAGTGTTATATACGTCCATGTTTATGTGTGGTTTGTGTTTAGTAATGCTTCTTTCTTAGTAAAATCTCATTATTTTGCTAATTTGGTCATTTGCTGCAAAATACTTAGATTCTGGGCCTGAAGTACGTAGGTTCGCGAGAAGGGTCCGAAATACGTAGATCTACGTAAAAAGACGTAGAGTTTGCAACGCTGCCTGTGATATAGCCTTAAAACTATAATAATCCTATAATAACCATACTATATATCAAGGCGAATGGACACTTTTTACGAAACCGCTGGACGTAAGATGAAAAGTTAAGATATAATAAAGGCAGAAAGTTAAGAAATATCTACTTAATTAGGTACCTACCTAATGTAATTTCCATCCGCGTGCGAAGTCGCAGGCAACAGCTAATAATCTGTTAGTTAAATAATGGCGCTGAAACACCTATACATTCACTTGTAAAAGAACAACGAGCATTCACCATGTTATTGTTTTGTCGAACCGAACAACAAGAGCTGAAAATTTCCACGATCTTTTTTCCATTCGTTAGAATGCTTGATAGTGACAATGCGTAGTTTCGGAAACGGTGAGAACTTTTCATAATGTAAGCAGTGAAGCGGTGGTGATGTACGAAGCGTATTAAGCTAGGATGATGTATCTCTATGGATTTGACAAGCAAATAATAATACCGTGACAGACCGAGATAATGACATACAGAAATACATAAGAGTAAAAGAGACAAAGATAGCATTTTTTGTCTTTGTCAGAGTTTTCGTTTTTTTTGTTGGTCACAACTGAATGTTGTGACCAACAAACGTTTGAGCTCTCGATAATTTCCGCGAAAAATTGTGTTATTATTGTTATTAATTGTGAATGCTTAGTGAAAATATCATTAGTTCAGATTTATTATGGTGATTTGTTACATTGTAGGCTGTAAAAGCCATAGTGAGCGGAAATGTGAGAACATAACCATTTATTCGTAAGTACGATATTTTAGTTATAATATCTATTTATACATGAAAATATTGATAGAATGATACACATATCGTATTATTACATAAGGAAATAATTTCTAAATTACATCAATAAACCAAAAAATGCTATTTTATTTTCACCGTGATTTTAGTATTACACAATCGAATTCAATAGGTCGTTGAATGTTGAGCTAGCCAAAAGTCATCGATACTTTTTAATTTTACAGCGTTAAATGTTTTTTAGGGATACCACAGAAGCGTTTGGGAAATTACCCAAATTTTGGGTAATTTGCCGTTACTTTGTTTCATGAACCTAAGATTAATTATTTAATTTGTTTACCGATTCTTTGTTGTAATGAAATTATTTGTTTATAGATTCCCAAAGGACTGCACGATCCAAAAATAATTGTGGATACGTGCAACAGGAGGAGAAAACTGGGCTCCGAATAAATATGCAAGAGTATGCTCTAAACACTTTGAACAAAAGTGTTTTAGGAAAACTCCCCGCAATAGGTACTTATTTGGAATCATTCTCGAATGATAAAGAAGAGAAAGTAAGAATTTTGTATACAAAATTAATTTTGTTCAAAGGACAGTAAAGTTGAGTGTCAAATAATATAATAAAAGGTATATAACTGTGAGCCTCGTGTTTATTTGGCGAGTGAAGCCAGTCCCACATATTCGACACTACATAATAATATTAAGTATAAAAAATACTTATCGCACACCTTATGGATGGACGTAAACCTCCTTGTAAGGTTAGCTATATTTTATTTTTTTATTGGGCTGTAAATTATATTATATAGATGTTTGTTACTATTCGTTGCAAAAATACCTAAACGGATATTGATGGAACTTCTCGAGTTAGCTCATAAATTCATCGAAATACCAAATTGATTAAAAATTATAGGAGAACGCGGTCTCAGATGTCTGGTAAGGTATTCAATTTCGGAACGACCGGTTGGCGCAGCGGGAGTGTAAACGACTGCTACGCCGAAGGTCGCGGGTTCGATTCCCACACAAGTCAAACATTTGTGTGCATGAACATGCATGTTTGTCTTGGTCTGGGTGTTTCAATGTATAATATGTATGTATTTACAAAAAAAAAGTATCTATGAGTATGTTTATCCATTATCTAGTACCCATAGTACAAGATCTGCTTAGTTTGTGACTAGATGGTGTTGTGTGAATGTGGTAGAATATTATTATTATTATTATAATTCAGGTTTGATACAATGTTACTTAAAAGTTAATATGTACTTCGTAGAATTGTAGGGTAAACATTTACAACATCTGGTAACACCAACTCAGGATGTACTCTATATCCGTCCTTTACGGGTGTACGCAAATGTCGAGTCCATTTGATTCTTGGTCCTAGGTATTAAGATGTGACTGTTGTCATTTTCAAATTTTCGAATGAATGAAATTTCGAATCACACTGCTGAACGTTCGTTAAAATGCTTACTAAAACACTCTCGAATTTTTTTCCGTTTTGCAATATTCGCAGGAATGCTTATTACAGGTGAATGCTCAAGTGTATCAGCACCATAATACATACTTATTTAATAATGCAACTTGTGTTTGCTTATTTATTTAAACTTGTTTTTGCTGTTTCTTTTGATTGCGTTGAGATAGAAGTTTGATTTTGTTACAGTCTAAAGGTATTATAGATAGACCCGAGTATTTGATATGAATTTCAATTTAATAGATAACTTTACGCGTTCATGAGGAAAGGGGTAGTAAATTTAAAATTAATACAAATATTTTAACTTCGCAACAGAGCGATGCTGTGACATGATTTTTGTGACTATTTTTTACTGTGGAGCAGGCTGCGGGCGATATCTAGTAAACTGTACAGGGTGATTGTTAATTCGACCTATTCCTTGAAAGAGGTTATATTTGAGGTCATTTATAAGTTTTATGACACATTGATCCCCGGCAACTAGGGGTCCAAAATTAACGGTTTCTGAGATATCGCGGGCCAAATATTTTTTGAAATGATCTGCTTTGTTATAAATATAAGCGAAATTTAAAAATATTTTCACTTTTTGGCTCTGAAATGTAGTTTTTGGGAAGCTTGTTGACTAGAAAATTTAAACAAAATATCCGTTAAAATATCTCAAAATTTTAGAAATAAAGGGTCCAAAGTGGCGAAAATTTATATTTTTGGATGATTTTCTGAAAATTAAAAAGAATTCATTCAAAAAAATATGTAGGTACCTCCCTACTACACTTGACGTAGGTACAAAATTATTATCAAAAAACATCAAGGCCTTGGATTTGCCGTGTGGTTGACGGCATAGAATACAAGTGTCACCACCCCCTATCTTCCCGTGGCGAGGATATTTCGTAAGAGGCGACTAAGGGATAACACGATGCAAATACCATCTTTGCGTAGAGACGGAAAACTCGACATCAAACCCTATACGACTGCCTCGTTGGTCTCGCAGCATAAATGTGCGCGTGGGATCGGGAGGTCCCGGGTTCGATTCCTGGGTCAGGCAGTGTTATTAGGTTTTTCTGTCAAGAAATTCTCAGTAGCAGCACGGAGTCTGGAAATGTTGCGTGACGATATGTATGTATGTATGTATCAAGGTTTTTCATTACCTTTCGATAGTGGTTCAGTTATAGACTTATAGTCTACTTTTATAACAGTGAAAACAATATTGTCTAACTACTTAAACAAAAAAAAGACTACCTCGTTGGTATTGTGATTGGGGCGCCGCGTGGGATTGGGAAGTCTCGGGTTCGATCCCCGGGTCGTGCAGAGTGTTATTGGGTTTTTCCGTCAGGAAATTCTCAGTAGCAGCACGGAGTCTGGTAATGTGCCCGGTACGGCAATAGGCTCGCCCCCTATTACGTGGGACTAAAATAAATCTGGCGAAAAGTGGGTGTAGCAATATATGTACCTCTGCCTACTTACCTCTTCGGGGATAAAGGCGTGAGACTATGTATGTATGTTTGTTTTGTTTGTTTTTCGTGTGAGTGTGTGGCCAACTCTGGTGTCGGAGTTTTCAGACCGCCCTCTAAGGCCTCCGACATGGCCTAACAATCCTTATCCTTAGACAAGAACCGGGACCGACAGCTTTACGTGCCCTCCGAAGCACGGTAGCGCTCAGATGTAAATGCCAAACACGGTCACCCATCCAAGTGGCGACCTGTGCAAGCGTTGCTTAACTTTGCCGATCTGTTACGAATGGCAAGTCAAGTCTCGCTATGAGCGCTACGTATGTATGTTTGTAATAAAATACGAGCTGATTTCTTAACAAAAGCCTAAGACTATAGAACAAAAGGCAGACAGAGCGCGCGGAACACTTGCGTGAGGCCACTAAAGCAAATACAAAATTGAAAAGCGAATACAAACTCGACTCAGTGCGCTGCGAAGCATCGCACAGTTCACACGCCACGATCGATCCAGCTTTTAAATTCATAAAATGCCGTCTTGCGTTTTTAAACATTGTAAAAGTTGTTTCTAAAAGCAAATACGGGAATATGGAATATATTCTTACAGATTACTATGGATTATTTGACCGTTTTATAATATTATTTCGATAAAATTCGTATTTCTGCAGAAAATATGTAAGTGTTGCCAGTTTACGTCGACACCGTTTTCCCTGAATTAGGGAAAATGCACTTGTCAATCGGAGCCGTGTGGTTGACGGCATAGAATACAAGTGTCACCACCCCCTATCTTCCCGTGGGTGTCGTAAGAGGCGACTAAGGGATAACACGATGCAAATACCATCTTTGCGTACAGACGGAAAACTCGACATCAAACCCTATACGACTGCCTCGTTGGTCTCGCGGCATAAATGTGCGCGTGGGATCGGGAGGTCCCGGGTTCGATTCCTGGGTCGAGCAGTGTTATTGGGTTTTTCTGTCACGAAATTCTCAGTAGCAGCACGGAGTCTGGAAATGTGTCCGGTACGGCAATAGGCTCGCCCCTTATTACGTGGGACTAAAGTATATCTGGCGAAAAGTGGGTGTAGAAATACACCTCTGCCTTCGGGGATAAAAGGCGTGACGATATTTATGTATGTATGTATGTATGCACTTGTCAATTGATTATGTAGGTAATAATGATTGTCGTGTTAATGAAAAATACATTAACTTATTGTAAAAGTATTTTGTAGATTATATTTTACTTATAAATATACTACTTAATAGGATTTCCATTAGTATATACATTGTTTTGAGTTCGATCCCCAAACGATCCAAATATTCGTGGACACGCGTGCGGCTACTTGTCAAGCTATACACTTTGACCTTTGTACCGTTCTTAGACCTTTGTACCGTTCTTATGGCGTAAGGAATAAGTATCAAAATCGTACTTCGACTATTTAGCTTGACTTGGCGCCGTGTGTACATTAAGTACAGAAACAGAAATTATTGATTGTAGCCATTATTTATTTTTAATTGCAATTTTTTTTGGTTACGATTTATGATTATGATATTCATAATTTATTGTATGCATGACATAATGTTTTTAGCTAATTAATATTTATGACGCAAGCCTATTTATTTATTTCTCAATTTACGAATAAAATTAGTTAAAACTTAACTCGGAGCCTACATTTTTTAAGAAATGTATTTATAAAAGCATACTTTAATGGTATCTTTTATTTGAATAATTTTCACAACAGCATTACATATTAATAGCATTAATTAAATCTATGGTAAATTCTTCAAAACCACAATCGAATATAAAATATTACCTATGTAATATTTTTATATTCGTTTGCAAAAACTATATGCTAAATAGTGGGAGATTATTCATAATCTGGCAACTTTACACACACATAGACGCGCGTGTCCGTACAGTGCCAGTCGCCAAATGTCACGCACATATAGCTGTCAACGTGCCTCACTTAGTTGGACGAATACGCTACATCTGATTCTTGTTAATAAATCTGTGACAAAAGCAGTAGATTTCTTACTACTTGATTTTTCAGAATTGCGTTTTTTGTATTTACTTGTCTATTTCTAAAATCTTGAGATATTTTAACCGATTTTTTGTTTGGATCAATTGCTAGTTAACACGCTTTCCAAAAAATAACAATTTAGCGCTAAAAAGTGAATAGGTTTCTTTAATTTCGCTTAATTTGATGACAAGGTCGATAATTTAAAAAAATCTTTAAAGCTCGATATTTCAGGAGCCGTTAATTTTGGACCCCTAGTTGACAGCACTCATCAACAGCAACTATCGCGGCAAGTTGAAAGTGCAAATAGAACTAAATCCTCTTAGTACTTAACCTTTATATATATGGATTGCTTAAAAGTATTAGACGAAGCGCATTGAAATAATTCAATGACGAAGCGATATTTCTAGGTAAGTAGCTCCAAGCTTCAAGGCTTATAATTTTTTTAAACTTTCACGCTACATCGTATCAGTAATAATCTTTAACTAACATATTCAAGAATATTTTTATTATTACCTCTATACCTATTTGCCAGCGGTTCCAAATCGCGTCACTTAGTTACTGGCGTATGATTTCGCGTAGTCATTATTATTCTGGCGATATCACGTTGGGACAGGCGGGTTCTGGGGTGGCGACCACATACCGGACGACGTAGCAGGGACGGTGGACTGACGATCTAGTTAAGATCGCGGGAAGCGGCTGGATACAGGCGGCTCAAAATTGGTCTGTGAGGAGAACCTTGGGGGAGGCCTATGTCCAGCAGTGGACGTCTCTAGGCTGACATGATGATGATGATGATATCACGTTTCCTTTGCACCTCTAGTACCTACCAAAATATTTCAATCATGTCCACCCGGCCATTTTTGTAGGTATAAAGTTATAAGACGCGAAATAATTATGTGTCTGTATAATGGTGAAAGACATTTTAAAATTGGTCCAATACTTTTCGAGTGTATTCGTTACAAACATACAAATCTTTTCCCCTTTATTATGTTAGTATAGACAGCAATTATTAAATACAAATAACTAATAAGTAGGTCATGACGAGTACGACATAATAATATATTTGTGTTCAAACCACAGAAATGAATCAAACCAATCTGAGAAAAATAATGTTCGCTCAGACATGCTGGGTATAATTTTAATATCTACACATAAATTATTTTTAGACAAAGCTCAGTTCAGAGTACCTCGATTCGTCAGTTCCTATGACAAAGTATTGATTGCCTTGAACTACAACTCGGGGAAGAACCGTAACGGCTGACGCAAGCTTAGGGTTGCCATAGCGAGACTTAAAATTTCTACTACCAGCAGCATGTGAAAAGTTAAAAATTATATTCTAGACATTTTCGTCCATCCAGTAGTAAAGAAAACATATTTTAGACTTTGATCTAATTGTAGTGCACAAGAATGCTTATTTTAAGGTAGTGGTTAAAAATATGTCAAGAAATTCTTGGTAATATAAAGTACCTACACAAACAACGTTTTCAATCACTCTATTAATTTATTATTACGATTGTTAGGTACTTCAACGATGTAATGTGGAATATATTATATAGTTGTAGACTGCCTTACCTGAGTTCGTTAATGAGAAATAAAAAAAACAAAGTAGGTATCATCATCATCAGTTCTGTAAATATACTGCTTCAATGCTGAGCACAGGTCTCTTCACACTAAGAGAGTCCATAGTCCACCACGGTAGCCAACTTCAAGATGTTAGACTTGACATGTCTTTCAAGAACACATTAAATATATGTAATCATCATCAGTCTTTAACAGTCCACTGCTAGGCCACTAGGCCTCTCCTTTGAAAGGAGGAATTGGCCTACTATACCACGCTGGCCAAACGGGTTGGTATAGAGCTTGTATCAAGTTTTCCTTCTCTTACAGTGCTGTTCTCTGCATAATATGCTCCCTCTGTTGGCTCTTACGACACCCATATGGGATGATATGGGGTAGTGACAATCCGTATTCTTAATCCGTCACCACACGGATGATTTTCTAGATATTAAGTATATAATTATATATATACATTTAAATAAATATCTGTTTATGAATTTTACTGCGGTTTATTTTGCATTTCCGTTTAACACTCAACATAGAAACTTAAAATTTGCTGACGTAGGTACGTATTATGATGACCTTAGGCTAGAAACGTTCCTTGGAACAATTGACTACTACAATAATTATGGAACAGCGATTCAGGAAGTATTCGGTAATATGCAAACTCACTTACCTACATATATTATTATAATAAAATAAATTAAAAATCTATGCTCTGTGGCGCATGCGTCTGCTGATCGGTTGGTCCCAGGTTCGGGCAAAAGTGTTGCTGAGTTTTTCCGAATTCTCAGTAGCAGCACGGAGTCTGGCAAAGTGCCCGGCAACAGCAATAGATTATAGCCCCCGATTACGTGGGATCTAAAATTAATTATGGCGAGATGTAGGTGTAATGCTTCTTACTTCGGGTTACGTGCATGAGTCTATGACAAAAATTATTCTTCTAAAATAGTAATAAGAGGATTAATTGGTCACACCGCTTAGTTGGGATTCCGCGGTGGTTGTATCACTATTTCTATATATAAAGCATATATTCCTGGAAACCTACGGTAGTAAGAGTCACGTATTGAGATACTAATATAATCTTTATGTGGGGCACTGAAGGTTGAAAATTTTGAAGCTGTAAATTGGTTATTAAGTATTTTTAATAATGCGTGTAATGTACGTAGGTAGGGTCCATATAGCGACCGGCGCTTCTGCTGTTTTAATAAGTTTAGTGTGAACTGTGTTTCAGTCTGGATTGGACGTGAGTCACGTGAGAGTGAAATCAAAAATCTATTACAATACCGACTAAAGTTTACAATAGTTTTGACGTGTGAGTGAAATCAAGGATCTGTTAGACTAAAGTTTACGACAGTTTTTACAGTGTTAAGTGAATATGTATTAGTTACAGTAATATAAGTAGGTACCTATCCTATTAATAATATAGAAAAAATATATTTTAGCACATTAAGTGTCACTATCTAAAGCCAAACTAAGCAGAGCGTGTACTACCATGGGTACTATCTAGTAGTCTAGATACTGAATAAACATGCAATCTTACTTTTTATAAATGCATTCTTTAATAAATAAAAAAATATACAGACCAAGACAAAGAACATCCATGTTCACTTTGACTTGAGCGGTATTCGAACCTGCCGAACCTGCGTCCTTCGGCGTGATGGTCGGTTACACTCCCGTTACGCCTTCGGGCCGTCAAATTAAAATGCTACAGTTGTGTGGATAGATAGATGTTTTATGATAAATGTCCTACGTAACAATTGGGCCTTTTGTCCCCCTCAGCAAACGCTAGTATAGCCCTTTGAAATCTACTGTACTTAATAAAATTCAGCGCAACATGCTTATATTTGCATTTCATGTTATCATTTGGAAGATCAACGTCAATATTTATTTTATTAATAATCGTGCAATGTAATCATTTGCCCGGTTTGAATTTATAAATACACACAATAATTTTTCGCATAATAATTTATATGTATACTTTTTGCCTCTCTTGTAGCACATAGTACCCATACTTTGTGGCTATAGGCTGGCTACAACAATTCTTGGATCACACAATGTGTTGTCTTGTGAGGGATTTCGCGGGTGCGATACCCGCTAAACTGGCTGTATCACCGAGGAAGCGGTCAGTTTATGTGAAATCAAAGTTTGCCGCCTGCTACTGTTTTATAATCATCATCATCATCTCAAGGCTCCAGTACACAGTGGCGTATGCTGGCCCACCTCAGGCGATCGCCATTGTGTACAGGGGGTAATGGTATACAGTGGCGGAAAATTGTCAATCGTGGCGCCGCAATCGGGATGTTGTCGGTTTTTTGGCCACATTTCAAAGGAATCGTGGCGTAGCGTGGCCTTGGCCTTGGCCGTGGCGTGGATTGTTTACACAATCGCCCATTATACAAAATAAATTAGCGGGTCTTAATCGCGCCTAATTAACTTATTTGAGGTATAAATACTTATTTGTTTCCGACGTTTCGCTCGTCTTGCTCCGAGCGTGGTCGCGGAGAGTCAGAGAACAGCGATGGCCTATTGTAAGGCTGTCATGCAGAGGGTATCGGGTTCGAAACCACGGGGCGCACCTTTGATTGTTCGAAGTCATGTGCGTATAGGGTATTACACCATTTTTTGAAAAGTGTCTCAAGATGATCCTATGACTTTAAGAAAGTAATAGAAAAAATACAAAAAATATATTCAGTTGATAAGTCGTTTTTAAACAACTTTTAAATTTACATTTTAAATGTTCGCGGTTTATCAGTCAAAAACGTTGGAAGCCATCTTGCTTACGCAACATATTAGTAAACAACGTTTAGTACTTGCATTTTTGACAGTCACGTGGTTTAGATGTGTAAAATTCTACTAAGTTTATGATTTTTTATTTTTATTTTTGTCATTTGACGTTAATGACATTGGTCATGGCGGCTGCCGTTTAACGTGATTAAATCACAGATACTAAAACGGAATTCTTTAAAATGGTTTTATAATTCTATTTATTCATTTTATGAGCTGTAATTAATATATTCCGTATGTTTTCCGGTAATACTATCTTAAATATACGTTATTATATTTTTTTTCACATGGGGTAAAATACCCCGTGACTCGGAGAGCACGTTAATGGCCCGTTCATGAAAAGTGGTGGCGGGTGGCGGCGGGCAGCGGTGACAGCAATTTCGATGTAGGTAGGACTAGGAACATGTCGCACAGTCGTCACATGTCGTCAGAGTAAAACGCACCGCTCTGTGGAATAGCTAATATTCAGTCAAAACCGTTTAGACCAGTAAGCGAGCCCCGGGTTTCAAGTGGGATTACAATAGGACGATGTTGATCTCAGCCTAGTGACCTACTCTGGCCATAGGACTGTTTTACTATCATCATCAGCCTTTAACAGTCCACTGCTGGACTAGGCCTCTCCTTTGAAAGGAGGAATTGGCCTACTATACCACGCTGGCCAAACGGGTTGGTATAGGGTTTGTATCAAGTTTTCTCTGCATAATATGCTCCCTCTGTCGGCTCTTACGACACCCATGGAATGATATGGGGTGGTGACAATCCGTATTCTTAATCCGTCACCACACGGACAATTTTACTATAGTAAAGATTAAATTTTCAGTGACAATGAGCCTGAGTAAAAGTGAGAAGCGGCAGGGTCTGCCGGTGGTGAAGGTGTTGCAGACGGAAGGTCAACGCTACGAGGTGGATGAGGAAGCTCTGGCCAGCGTGCTGCTGAGGCCCGACGTGCGCCATCTGCCGGTCGTGGTCGTCAGCGTGGCGGGCGCCTACCGCGGCGGCAAGTCCTTCCTCCTCGATTTCTTCCTCAGATACCTCACTGCATCTGTAAGTTTACTTTCATCCATACTTATTGACCAATTCATCCATATTATCATATTGGCCATATTGACTCAGGAAGATGTTTGCGATTAGTAGGTATAAGTACTATTTTATTAAACAGGTCGCCGAATTTATTTTATGACTACCTCGTTGGTCTGAATGCCTCGTTGGTCTCGCGGCATAAATGTGCGCGTGAGAATGGGAGGTCTCGGGTTCGATTCCCGGGTCGGGCAAAGTGTTATTGGGTTTTTCCATTAGGAAATTCTCAGTAGCAGCACGGAGTCTGGTAATGTGCCCGGTACGGCAATAGGCTCGCCCCCTATTACGTGCGACCTAAAAAATTCATGGCGAAATGTGGGTGTAATATTACACCTCTGCCTACGCCTTCGGGGATACAGGCGTGAGCCTATAAAAAATCTTCTAACTGCAAATTACACACAACCTGTACTTTGGTAACCAGATATCAAAGATAACTTCTTATAAACCGACTTTGCTCGCGACTCAGGTTGAATCAAATATTCGGGAATCACACTAATCCACTGGTAAAAATTCGTGCAAAAATCCGTTAGGTAGTTTTTTAAGTTAACTGCATCCCTGTCGACAGACATAGCGAACAGGGTACTTCATTTTATAATAATGTATTAAACAAACGAGGCAAAAACAATTCAACGTGTTCGTCACATTTCGAATTCGGAATAAGAAACCATGTTTTCGGGACAACACGTCAAGTAACTGTACTGAATTTACCCACAAGGTATTTTAAGTTATGCAACGTTATTTTTAGTATAAAGTTCCCAGTGCGAATCTCTTACGCTCGGGCTACACTACCGGGATATGCCAACAATTATTGCCATAATTTCAACAACGCCTAGGTGTAACCGCGATTTATGGCCATAATTTTACAATGCCAATCAATATGGCATATGCCGGTAGGCAATAGCTCCGGCGGCGGTCTTTTTCGCACATCAAAGAAAATTACCGCAGTAATTATTGCGTTTGTGGCCACACTACCGTTTGTTCAGTGTGCAACACGAGTTCGACGACGACGCACGTATCTACACTATCTACCGATATGGAGTGGTCAAATGAAAAAGCGCTCAAATGTTTGGAGTTATTGCAATCCGAACCGTCTCTCTGGGATACCCGACAGAAAGCTAAAAATTTAAAAGATTCATGTTAAAATAATTGGCACTCATAAAATACCAAACAGCTGCAGCTTCATCCGCCATCTTGAAAAATGATATTTTTACCGCCTAGTTTATTGGCATATCTCGGTAAACTCTAGTGTAACCACACGACTTCACGCAGTAATTTAACGGTAATTTATTGCCATAATTATGGCGGTAACAGCCCGGTAGACGGTAAGGTAGTGTGGCCCGAGCATAAGAGGTTGGTTATAATCGTTAAATGTGACATAACTTTTGCTTAGGACTTTGTCGAAATTGATGCTGTTACATTTATTTAATACCCTATATGAGATTTGCAATATACTAAGATAATGTTGTGTTTTTATTGTACTTAAAGCTTTTATTTACTTTCAGTTATAAATAATAGCTTGTAACATAATATACCTACATACATTTCATAATATTGACCCTCATCCCGGTTTTCTGTTGCGCAAAAATTTTGCTTGCACATGTAGGTATATCGCATGACAAAGCATTATATAATGATGTGATGGTGCTGATTTAATGATAGAGCTGAAGGTGGCCATAGGAACTCCACACTAAAACGACATAACTTCATCGAGTTTGATTCGTATCGACGCGTACTTTGATATTACATGATTAGCGTATTTGAAATATTGTGCTAAAAACTTTTTTTATTTTCTTTGAATTATTTTGTTTTAGCCTGCAAGCCAGGAAAGTGGCGAATGGCTAGGTAGCGAGATTGATCGCCTGGAAGGCTTTGAGTGGCGGGGCGGCGCGGACGCTAACACTAGAGGCATTCACCTCTGGCCAGAACCCTTCATTGTCACCAGGGAAGAAACTGGAGAAAGGGTATGGCATCTTTCAGAATACTTTTGTCATAAAGCCTTTCGCAGTCTTCTGCCGGACATAGGCCGCATAATTTGTGTCACAACATCTTTATTGATTAACTGGAAGAAATCGCATTTTGCGATAAGACTCTTTTTTTTTGTTGACTGTGGAAACTCTTCGAGCGGGCTTGGAACTGGCAGAGGAGGTGTGTGGAGGCTCTCCCTATAACGCATACCCACTAAAACCAACTCGGTGTCCCTACGGGTCCCGTGTAGTGCCGGGTTCACGTGATTCGCGGATAGCGCTGGGTTGGTGGGCCCCGTCTCGTTATGACTTGGGAGGTGGCGCGGACACTAGGCCGCCTCCTTGCCTTTTGGCGGATGGGGAGCAGCCCCAGCGCTCGCCGTCCGCAGGCACTAAAACGGCCGCAGAGGATAGGGAGGACGGCAACCTGACAACACCGCATCTCCTCTTCTCATCAAATGGTGCGTCCCCATTTGGTTGCGGGAGATAGGGCGCGCGGCAACGCAACACCGACACGCCTCTCTTCCCGCGACCGCGCCCGACTGCGAGGAGCAGACAGAACTGTCCCCCGCACCCGCACCTATGGACGCATCCTATGCAGGCTTCACCCAAGCCCACGTGGAGCGTCCACTCCCGGGATCCCGCTTAGATTCACCGTGGGTGTCCTAGCCACGGTTACTGAGCCCCGCACCACGACAAGGTGGAGATCCCACAGGCGGGATAAGACTGCCCTGGCACCACTAGTTATAAGTGTTTTTCTTAATTTTTATTTCGTTTTATTGTATCATTTTACTTTTGCTAGTGTAAAAATATTTCTATACATCTATCTATCATTATTCATCATTAATACTGTGAGTAAATATGAGGTTTTGGCTTGCGGGTTTATTATTATTTACTATCATCGTCAGTATTGTAATAATAGTCTGTCTGTCTGCAGGTGGCAGTGTTACTGATGGACACCCAGGGCACGTTTGATTCAGACAGCGACATGGGCGATAACTCAACTATTTTCGCTCTGTCTACCCTCCTATCTTCTGTGCAGATTTATAACCTTAGAGCGACCATAGGCGAAGATGATCTTCAACATTTACAGGTACGTAAGAGCGTGAAGAACCGAAAACATAATCCTATTAGTATTCTATCTAGTAATTATTATGTATTTTGTGATTATTGATTATGAACTAGTCACATATTAATATGAAGTTAGCAAGAAATGACGATAGGTACACCGATATGGCCTTCTCTGCCTAATCTGCAAGTATTTTTTTTATATATAGGTACTCACGCCTGTATCCCTGAAGGGGTAGATAGAGGTGTAATAATTTGCCCGACCCGGGAATCTATCCACAGGACTACGGAGGCAGTCAAATAATGTTTTCACCAATATTTCAGATTTAAAAATGAATTTCAACATGCAATAGACTTACAGTAGAACATTTAATTTAGAAAGCGTCTTGAGAAGCCTGTATATCGCAGTCAATTGGGAGCGTACCAGAAGACTTACACCTAGTTATCATTAAGTTTTGTGCCAGATAAATGCCAGCTGCTCTCCGGTCACGCGAAGGCCCCAGGCACGGTAATATAATCTAACAGTATTGTAACTCGGCCGTCTTCGTGAGTTATATACCTACCAGACGCGCCGCATGCGAGCTGCGGCACGATCGTGGCTGTGGGTACTCTTGGCACAGTCCGCCCAGTCTAATGGGTACTCTGCTCGAGGCGCGTAGGTATAACTCGAGTTTCGTGCGTTTGTATGGAGTTACAATACTGTTAGATATTATTACCGTGCCCCAGGCCCCCAGTGCCTCCGAGGCCGTTTCTGTGGCATTTGTATCAGAGCTCTACCATGCTTCGGGCGCGTAAAGGCATCGGTCCTGGTTAACTCCGACAACAGAGTTGGCCACAAACCCGCATGACAAAAAAAAGGAATATAATAGATTTTATTCTACCTACTCTCTACTTCTGCGACAAAAAATATTCTATGGTATTCTCTTATTCTCGACTGCCACATTTTGTTTAATGATTCGTTGTTTTTACGTTAAACAGTTGTTTACCGAGTACGGTAGGCTGGCGTGCGAGGGAAACGGCAAAGCGTTTCAGACGCTAAACTTCTTGATCAGAGATTGGATGAACGCTTACGAGTATCCTTACGGTTACGTTGGAGGTGATGCACTGCTGAAGAAAAGACTTGCGGTAAGTATGTATTAAATCATCTTTTTTTTTTAAAGACAACTCCCACTAAATCCTGTGACGCTGGGGACTTTACAAACACTAACGGACACAATGAACACCCAGACTCGAAACAACAATTTATGAATCACATAAAGTGTTGTCTCGTGCGGAGATCGAACCCACAACACTCGGCGCAGTGTCAAGAGGTGAGGCGGCTGCTTAAACAACTACGCCAACCGTGCAGTAATCATGTTCAGCAATATATTGAGTTCCTCACTGACTGACAGACAACGCACAGCCAAAACTAACTATAAAGCTGCGCGTCCACAGGATCGGAATCGGAGCGTCGTCATTTACAAAATGCCGATGGGGTGCGTCCACTGCATTCGGATTCACCATCGGCAATTTAGGTATTTTTAAGCAGGAGGACAGTGACGAGGATATTGTTGTAATTAGATTAATTTTCGGAGAATATCATACATTATATTCTGATTTATTAGAAGATGAAAATAGATTTTATTTGCCCAATTTCGTCCCAAATATTGTATTTCATAAGTTGATTATGTTAATGTTGATGTTTTAGATTATAAAGTTCTTCATACCTTTCCACTAACATAATTAAAACATCGTCATTCATCGTGAATAAGTATTTTTGCCTACAGTTTAACGTCGCAAACACGTCAGAACTTAAAACGCTCGGAATCCGTATGATGCGTTCACTGCGGATGACGTCATCAGCACAAATACCGGTCTCAGGCGCAGAAATGCCGATCCAGTGCACGCAGTTTCATAGAAATTAATACAAAGCAACAAATCCTTCCGCTCCGTACGCTCCGATTCCGATCCGGTGGACGCGCAGCTTTATTGGGCTGAAGATACCGAAGTTTGTGATATATGTATGTTCCATGGGGACCGTAGGGGTGATCAGAAGGGATTTCCAGTAATTCCCTAGGGATTGGTAGAAAGGGTTAATGTTATGATATACTCCAGTCTGTAAATAAAATAATATCACGTTACTGTCCGACAGACAACGCACCAGCTGAAATTACTAGGCGCAAGAAGGTGAAATTTGTCATGAATGTTCCTTGGGGTTGAGAGAGGTTTTTCGGAAAATCGCAGCCCAAGTGGTTAAAATACGCGAGCGGAGTTGTAGTCAATAATAAACATAAAATTACTAGGCGTGACTAACTTGTAATCGTAGAGAATAGGTTACTATAGCTAGAACCATGAAATTTAGATAGCACGATTGTATTAAGATGCAGGAATGTTTTTTTAATATTCCTTCTCTAAAGGGCTAACACAGGGGTTGATAGTCTGTTTGAAAATCAGCTGAAAGAAAACTTGTGCAAAATATAGACAACAGCTTTTAGTTTTTAGCAAAACAGTAGGTAAGAGAGTTTAGAAATATGTAGGTATGACCAGATTACAGCCGCGTGTTCGCCCGCATGAGCGGGTTATCCCCGCCAAAGGCCTAAATTTAGCCTATGTGATAAGTATTCATAGTTATATCAGATAACTACCTATATTTAGCCCGCGGCTCCGCCCGCGTTTACGTCAGGACTTTTTAATCCTCTTTAGGGGAGGAATATCCAAAAATCCTGTATTAGTGCTCCCCTCAGTGGCGGATCTATGGGAGGGGGGGGGCTTGCCCCGGGCGGGCAGCGTCATGGGGGCGCCAAAATCATGTCATGACATGGAGCAAAAAATTCGAACTGGTTGGAAAACTGTTGGGAGGGATCGTCATACGCCTTACAAATGCAATACTGGTGATAAACACAATATTTTTAGCTGTAAGTTTTCCATGTACTTACCTACGAAATAAATAAATAAATTGTTTCTAGCCCAAACTTAATCAGAAATCTCAGATACGAGAAGTGCGAGAACACATTCACTCTTGTTTTGAGAAGCTGCAATGTTTTCTGATGCCACACCCCGGGCTCTTGGTGGCGGATGAACGATTCTACGGCTCTCTCTGTGGTAAGTAACTTGTCAAAATTAAGACAATTTTAAGATAATTTGAATGGATATGGGTGCTTGTCTGTGTGTTTAAAATTACTATGTTTTACATAGTATTTTCTTGGGTTTACGCAAAAGTTACTCATTGAAATCAAACTACGGTTTACGGATTTTATCGCGATATATTGGCTAGACACTAGCACACTAAAATTATAAACTTGAAATCTCCTAAATAGATCGTCAGCTTTTAAACAAAAAATGCTCATAATCGGTTCATTCGTTTACGAGCTTCGATGTCACAGACAGATAAAAGACGTCAAACATTTAACATTAAAATCTTTTTGTGTCAGGGCACATCCCATAACATTTTTAAGGTAAACCTTAAGGTACCTTCTTCCTACTATTAAAAAAAAATATTTCAACTTATCTTCGTTATTAAAACTTCACATATTTCTTTCAGAAATCGATAAAAAATTCAGAGACTCGCTGTTAGAGTTAGTGCCGTCGTTATTTGACCCGAAGAATTTGACTCCAAAAATTAGCAACGGAGAGAGAGTCCAAGCGCAGGGCCTTTTCGAGTACTTTAAACAGTACGTGAATATCTTTAACAGCGACGATCTACCTGAAGCTACCACTATTTACAAGGTATAGTACAACAAATTATTTTGATCAGATATAGTAGTCATGGTTGATTGGTTGTAGTGATTTCCACCTGATACCAAGACAAATGTCCATTTACTTACTGGCATAAACACCGTACTAATATAACGATATTGCATTAATTGACTTCTTCGTCGTCGTTCTCTTCATTACTGAAGGTCGTGTCCGTCCTGAAATGCTTTCACGGAGTCGTAGACCAGCTGCTTCCACACCACTCGATCTTCGGCTTTTCTAAGGGCATTGGCAACTGTAAGTCCCGTTATTGCCTTGATCTGATCAGACCAGCGGGTAGGTGATCGCCCACGTGGTCTTTTGCCGTTGAATTTCCCTACTACAACCAGTTTGTCAAGGCTATCTGGTTGCCTTCGGGCGACATGGCCAAAGTAACCCAGGACTCGCTGGTAGCATATTGTGGAGAGCCTAGTTTTTATGTTCAGTTGGTCGAGAATGGACTTATAAGTGCGTTTTGCTGTCCACGGTATGCGCAACATTCTCCTCCAACACCATATTAATTGACACACAGCGCCCATCTATCAGTTACTGTTGCAGTTCAATTTTGATACTTATTTCTTTCGCTATAAAAACTGTAAAGAGGTCAAATTGCCTTGCTTAAGTGTGGACTAGCTTAATTGGAAAATATTGTCGTACTTACATACCAATTATTAGTGTGAAGATGTTTCTTGAGAGAGAGTTATCTTATTGAGCTGGCCTTCCAAAACGTCCTACACAAGGGTCTTGGAACTCTTGGATCGCAAGTGACGACGGTGATGACTCTATTTAACTATGATTTGGGTAAAAAATTTTGATGCAACCACGATAACTCTACGTCGATGATAATGAATATTTAACCACGATACGCTTTACTACTTGTCAAGTCTTTATTCGATCTTTTTTTGTACTTTTTCAAATCTTTTCTTATTTAGGCTACAGTCGTGGCTTGCACGATGTCCGCTCTGCAAGAAGCTCGCGGCCGTTACGAGATCGAGATGGAGAGTCATTTTGTGGAGGATCAGAGCGTATCGACAGTCAAGATGCAGAACTGGCATAAGGATGCTGTCGTCGTCGCCATCGACCACTTCAAAGGCAAGAAGAAACTCGGAGACCAGGACAGCATTGATATTCATCTTGAGACTCTTCAAAAGGTTCGCTATCTATAATACTACAAAAATACATAACTTTTTTTTATGGTAATAGGCGGCAAACGAGCAGACGGATTGCCTGATGGTAAGCAATTACCGCCGCCCATGTACACAAGCAACACCACAGGAGTCACAAGTGCGTTGCCGCCCCTTGGGGATGGGAAAGGGGATAGGATGAGGAGTGGGATCAGGGAGAAGGAATAGGGGATAGGGCCTCCGGCACTCTCACTCACCGAATGAAACGCAACAGTTTAGGTATTGTTACTTTACGTCGATTTTCTGTGAGAGGGTAGTACTTCCCCGGCCGAGCCGGCCCATTCATGCTGAAATCAGCAAGGCGCTACTACCTTGATAACATTGATCACGCCTTTTATCCCCGAAGGGGTAGGCAGAGGTGTATTACACACCCACACTTCGCCAGTTATGTTTCGGTCCCAATGTAATAGGGGGCGAGCCTATTGCCATCTACGGGACACATTATTAAGCGAGCGATAATTAATTTATAATGCACACATAACTTCGAAAAGTCAGAGGTGTGTGCCTGGGGTACCTGGGGATCGGACCCGAGACCATCGTCTCAGCATTGCGGCAGTCCGTTACGTACACCACTGGGCTATCGCCTACATATAATAAAACCGAAGAGTTTGTTTTGTTAAACGCGCTAATCTCAGAAGCTACTTGTGCGATTTGTGTTATTCTTTTTGTGTTTTGTACCTATAGCCCATTTATCGAGGAAGGCAATAGGCTATATAACATCACGCTTGGAGTAACAAGTGCGGAGCAATAGCTTTAAATAATGTGGGTATAACCGCGGGCTCATCTCGTGCTCTTGCTCAATGTCAGTAGCCACCTCTCTTTTTACAGTCACGCTCAAAATGTTTGTCATTCAAAAATGATTGTTTAAGTATTCTTTGTGTCTGATAACATTGGACACTTTTTGACAAAAATACAGAATTCTTATCTTTTTCTCATAGGAATTGGAAGCTCGGTTGTCGCTGTATTTGTGGCAGAATGACGCCAAACTGCGTGAGACTCTGTCTCTCGCTAGAAAGGCGTATGAAGATTGCGTGTCGAGTGTGTGTGAGGTGCAGGCGCGGCTGTGCCTGCATGCCAGTGACCTCGCCGAGCTGCACCACCAAGCGGCGAGAAGTGCGCTTGCCGTCTTTGATCGCGCACGGTCGTTACTGCCAAATGAGCATGACGGAGAAAGAGAGAAATTAAACAAGGTTAGACACATTTGATTATCATTGTTACCCATAGCCTCATTATAAGTACCTTTTGGGAATTAACTCTTCAGATGGCTGAATCAAGAATGTTTTTACTTAACAGACTACATATTAGGTATTTAAATTGAAAACAAACAGACTAAACAAATATTTGTTGAGGGATGTTGGTATCTTTGTGGTAAACATCGATATGTGCATAATAAATATGTATGGCAAATTGTACCTATATTATGTCAATGGTGGAAAATGTGTTTATCATTTTTTTATGTTTTGTTTTGTTATTTTGTAACTATTATATAAAAGGGAATCTTCTTACGTAAATGTTTTTGTATTTTTAGAATTTGGAAGATTTGTACCAGCACTTGATCTCAGTGAACGATCAGAACAACCGGAGCGCTATCTTAGAGGCCCGAGACTTCTACGTCACTCGGATGAAGAACGACGTCAACCAGAAGGGAGTCAGTTCTGATATCTTCTTGGAATACCATGAAGAGTCCCTGGCCGCAGCAATCAGACGCTTTCACTCGTTCCGTAACCGCCTCACTGAGGAGACGGAAGACCCTGACGTGGAACAACTCAAACAGGTAGCTCTTCTTCAAGGCTCTCCCCGTAGACCGATGATCTTGAGCCACCCGCATCCATCTTCTGCCCGCCAAAGAAATAAGAATAAAATTAAATAAGAAATGTAATTCAGATTTGACCACCATCGCAGATTAGAACGGTTAATATTAATATAACTATAGTTTGATGATACACAAGCCTATCTCGTTTCCCCGTATACAAAAAGGTACTCTGTGCTCGTTTCTGAGTACAAGTATTTCCGGTACCACTACAGATAGTAAAACATAAAGCAGATTAATATGACGAATATAACGGTAGGTAAAACGAGTCGCCTTTAAATAGTGGAGACGGAGTAATCAGTTTTAAGTATGGATTAGTGTTTATGATTTAACATTTGCATTTTGTTAATTATGACTATACATACCTACATACATAGACTCACGCCTGTTTCCCCGAAGGGGTAGGCAGAGACATATTAAACGCCTACTTTTCGGCAGTGTTTTGATCCCACGTAATAGGTGGCGAGCCTATTGCCGCTTATCGGGATATTTTGTTTGCCAGAGCCTCGTCCGTTGATCAGCAGGTGCACCACTTGCAGATGAGGTTGGCTTAGGACCCTATCTTCTTGGTGGGAACAAAAAAAAAGTGACTATTATTTGGTCAATTCAAGATTCTTTAACCTACTTAGGTAGGTTTCTCTTACCAGGTAAAAGAATCTAGACCTGCGTGTAACCGTCATCATTATCGTTATCAGCCCTGTATAATTATTTAAAAAATCCACTGCTGGGTATGGACCCCATCTCACTATGAGAAGGGTAGGTAAAATCTGATTATAATACCCTCGCCGAATTTTGCACGAGTTGACAGACATGTCGTTCGAAAACAATAATTATAGAGAACTCTCAGTTATGAAGGTTTTCCCACGATGTTTTTTGTCACTCTTTAGCAACTGATAGTATAAATATACAGTGGTGGTCATATAATTAAGAACGCTGATATAATGGGAAGATTTTTTCAAACTAAGATGTATAACTAATTGCATGCAATTTTTTTATTTCTCTCGGTATCATAAAAATTTTCCATAAAACCACTGAATTTATTGAAACACATGATTAGCTAAAAATAAATAAGCAAACTTTTTTACACTACTTCTAACCATAGTATTCCTATTTAGTGGCTGGTCACGTAATTAAGAACGCTTTATAATTTATAATTTTTTTCAAATTTAAAAAGACTACACTCAGTCGATTTGCAGTTGTAGGTTACTGTTTGTGTAATTTTGGCGCCATTTAGTGCCGTAAAAGATTTAAAGGGATTACTTCTTATAAAAAATACAATGGGAAAAAATAAAAGTTGTGATAAATCTACAAGGGAAGTTATAATAAAACGTCGCCGGCAAAATTGGTCTTATAAAAAGGTAGCCGACCATCTACAATGTTCAAAAACGATGGTTTTGCCACGCTGCGCGCTGTAAAGCATTTTGCTACGTATAAACTACTTTGAATGTTCCACGTGTACCTAGACAGAGAAAAACAACGAGATGACCGAAACATCGTTCGTATGGCAAAACAAAATCCTTTTAAAGGGTTAAACGAGCTGAGAAAAGAATACTTTGGTGAAAATAACCCTTCAGCACGCACTATTCGAAGACGTTAGGTAGAAGAAAAATTGCACGGAAGGATAGCAAGGAAGGTACCCATGTTGAACATTTTCCACAGGCAAGCCCGGCTTGCATTTGCGAGAAAGTATGAAAACTGGACTGTGCGGCAGTGGAAAAATGTACTTTTTTTCTGATGAGACGAAAATAAACAGAGTATGTTCTAATGGAAAACGATATGTACGACGTCCCCCGAATACAGCATTCGACCCTAAGTACAAGAAAGTTACTTAATGTAACTTCCGTGTACTTAGGGTGCACGGTGGTGGAAATGTGAAAATCTGGGGCTGCTTTTCTGGACATGGTGTTGGACCTGTAAAGTTAATAGAAGGTAACATGGATCAATTCCAATACAAAAATATACTGGAAGAAACAATGTTACCTTATGCTGAAGTCGTTCTACCGGTTATTTGGACATTCCAACACGACAATAATCGAAAGTACACTGCACGCACCGTAAAGGAATTTCTTACAGCGCAATCAGTTTCTGATTTAGACTGGCCAGCTAACAGCCCAGATCTAAACCCAATAGAGAATCTGTGGTTCGAAGTAAAGAAAAAGGTTTCAAATACACAGTGCGGAAATCTAAGAGAGCTGTACGACGTTTTTTTAGTAGAATGGAACTCTATTTCTCTTGAGAAATGTAAAAAATTAATAGAGTCGATGCCTTGTCGAATTCAAAGCCGTGGACATGCTATTAACTATTAAGTTTAGTAAAAACTATATTAAATTACTTTTTGAATTTATTGCGCTACATATTATTGTAAGTTTTGTATATCCGTTCAGTTTAAGAAGTCGTTCTTAATTATTTGTCCAGCTTCAGTACTATTTGAATGTGTTACTTTAATAAAATAAATTAAATTTTAGAAAAATAGTTGACAACTTTATTCATTATTCCTAAGCCACGTTGCTCTATTAATGTGGCTATTTTATAACATGACTAGTTGCTTCTCAGAAGCTGCACATCTCTGTGTATGACATTATTTAAATAAAAACTTCTAGTACTTCAAATCGTTCTTAATTATATGACCACAACTGTATATAAATTTTGAGTAACAGTAGGCTGTGTCATCCAGGACATCCAAGAGAACTTCGTAGAGCTTGAGAAGAGCAACAAGACGAGCAACATGTGGGCGATGCAGTTGGCTGCGTTCACGTACAATAACTACGTGCTGAACGAGTGGAACCCTCAGTCGGCCTGCTTCCACCCTAAAGCCCTCACCAAAATGCACGAGGACGCGATGCAGGCCGCCATCGAACAGTTCCTCACCGACAGAGTCGATAGCGAAAATGACGACTACATGATCAAACTTGTTTCGGTAAGTTGACTGGTCTGTTGGTCTAGTGGTGGTACTGACTGCTAAGTCGAAGGGTGGGTTCGATTTCTATTTTCTACCCACGATGGATCTTTATGTGATGAGCATCATTTGTTCTGTGTCTGGCTGTAAATTATGTATAATATGTTCAACAATGTTTATACATACATAGACTCACGCATGTTTCCCGGAGGGGTAGGCAGAGACTACGGAACGCCATTTGCAACGACCCTGACTTATCTCTCTTGCTTCATTCACTCCCATCAGATGCCTCATGCATGCTCTTCTGTTCAAGGTACTTCTAACCTGTCCTGTTTTTAGGATGTCTCCAATCTGGAGAAACAATGTTTATGAAGTATATTTAGCAATTATCTGTTTGGAATGAGATGACCGTGTCTGACTTGTCTCTTGTATTATTTTTATTATTAGTTAGCAACGACTAGAAATTTCGGATAAGCTGTTAACAAATTCCAAGTATCTACAGTATTTATAAACTTAGCTTGGATTGGAATCACTTGTATATATTGCATTGCAATGACTTTGCCCGTATTTTACGTGAGTTTGAACGATATAAATCTATGTGAATTTTCCAGAATATGAATGCTCGCTACGAGGAGTTGCAGATGAACAACGAATTCAACAACAGGCAGGCCATTCAGCAGGCGGTGGCTGAGTACACGCGACACATGGACAAGCACAGCCGGCCGGGCCTCAGCTCCCTCCTGATTGTACCCTTCATTGTCAAGGTTAGTAATATGTACTTACTACTACATATAGGTAAGCAGAAACCTAAACAATTAGGATGACGAATGTCCAAAGGGATATAAAGTGTTAGGACTCCACGATCAAGACGTTCGAGAAAGAAATAACAAGCCTTGACTACTAAAACACATTTCCGGCGGCTTGATTCACTTTGTAGTTCTTACCCTGAATCCACTACTGCTATTCGTGGTAGCGGATTATTATGAAACAGGGTCTTCTTGAGCAAATCTTTACAAAACAATGCATCTCCGTCATCTGCAGGCTCTGCAGTGTTGTTCAGAAAACTTATTATTATCTTTAATATAGCGGCAACCAAACAGACATACTTTCTATAGCATTGCCCTTGGTAGCAAATTGTAATAATGATTCGCTTGCAGCTGGTCCGATTGTTGTGGCAACACCACGATATCGCCAAAGCCGCAGCGGTGAGGGAGTTCAAAGCAAGACGTCTCGGCGCCACTTACGATGAGGACGAATACTTGGACGAACTCGAAAAGGTAAATATGACGGCAAGTTTTCCGTGTCTTCAGGAAGATATCAGGGGAATGAAATGAGTAGTAACACTTCGTATTCCTACGGCCATATAATTATTGGACCTACCCATGGATTTGGTTTAATATTTGACATTTTGTATGGAGCTTATGTTTTTATGATGTCCATTAGTGGATTATTTTTAAGACCCAACTGTGCTAGGCTTACTCAAGTCCAGTATTGCCTTTAGGAACACTTTGCAAACATTAAACTTATGGGCACAGAGAACGTCTCGACAAACATTTTTTGACAATTCGGATTATACAAAGAATTATTTCGTGTGGGTATCGAATCCAAGGCACTCAGCGAAATAAGCGGAGGTGACCACATAAATGAACGCTGAAGTAGGTGATAATGATAATAGTAATAGTCCAATAATATTGTTCGCAGATAATCGCTAAACTTTATGAGGACTACAGACTGCCCCTGAACGTGTTTATCCAAGAATTGGGACTGCAACATCTGTCACCTTTGTAGTGATGATGCTTGGTGCTCACCGCGCCACATACTGGATCGGATTGACGAAGGACAACATAATATACTCATAAAATAACTTCACGCATTTATCCAATTATCCCCGAAGGGGTATTGACAGAGGAGTGATGAATTTTATTGCTGTCGACTGATTTGGCGTGTGCTTTTTTGTTGCATCGATGTCGTGCTTTTATATTTTCGCTAAATCTGTCATTGTAGCCATATATTTAGTGGATTGATATTATAGTAGTGTTCGGTATACGTATACGGTATTTGACTAATTTATTCCAGGTAACATATGATCGTTATTCGTTATGTGGGGACGTACAAAAATCATATACGTCTGCTAAATTAATATTATCCCGAGTGCTAAGTATCTGCAAGTCATAGAATCTTCAGGCACTCTTTCAACCGTCATCCCAGCGATGGACTTTAAAAATATCCTTCCATAAGGAAGTAGTAAACTTCAGTAGTTCTTCAGTTAAAATCATGAGCTCAATCATGATATGTGAGTCAGGATAATTATGTCTTTATGTAAATGATATTTTTTATTTGAATCAAATACAATATTGTCAGCAAGCAAAAACCAACTGCCATTGAACTGGCTGGCTTCGGTAACTTAAACTCTGATCTCCGATGCAACTTTAGGCAGTATCTTTAAGTGAAATGTCACAAGCTGCATGGATCTCTGTTTGCTTTCATAATCAATAATAGTTTTAATATAACCTAAGATATAAGAATTTTACATAGTATTTCTTTTGGATATTGTCTTTATCGAATCTTTATGATATTATTCTAAATAAATAACTCGCCAAAATGATATCTTTTCTGATAATTATTAAGAATGTTTGTAACCGAGACTTGAATCTCCGTATAAAATATGTAAGGAACTTGACTCGGGCCACAAAAGCGACCAGACGTGCGCCTATAAAAATAATCTTACACTAATATATAAAGCTGAAGAGTTTGTTTGTTTGTTTGGTTGAACGCGCTAATCTCAGGAACTACTGGTCCGATTTGAAAAATTCTTTCAGTGTTAGATAGCCCATTTATCGAGGAAGGCTATATAACATCGCACTATGAGCGACGGCAGCGGAGCAGTAGCCTTAAATAACGCGTGGGTACCGCGGGACTGTAAAGTATTATATTTATCTATGCCGCGGGCATCCTCTAGTATTTTTATATTAATAAAAGAAATTTTGAAACTGGGTAATAGGTAAGGAGTAGTTTATCAAATTTTGAAGAATAGACAACTTGAACCGACCCTAGGCTCCAGGACGTAGGTTTTGGATGCAACTGGGATTTAAAGACTAGGACAGGGATGGGCTTATGAATGAGCATTGAAGATATGTATGTACCTATCTATACTAAGTGACAAAATATTTTCATTATATTTTTATAAGTACTATGTTAATTACGAGTATATAAGAATCTCATAATTTCGTATTCGATGTACCTTAAATTGTTTTTACATAATAATATCCCACCATCTGACATTGTTTTATTAAAATACCTATATCTATTTCATGAACTAATTGTTTTCTTTCAATATCCTGACACACTTCTACTCTAAAATCTACAAAACTGCTAATATATTAACTACAGTACCTAATCTAGATTGTATGAGGGCTGAGCTCTGGTGTAGTTCTTAAGTTTGAAGGGGAGAGCTCTGGTTCCCCCATTAGTCAATTCGTAGAAGGTGGTAAGTGTTCCTGAAAAGCTTACGTTTACACCGATGGGGCAAAAATACGTGGTCAACACTGAGACACAACTCTTCTTCACTTTAATCAATTAACGTCTTCTCTCAACATTAGTAGATACTAACTACGAGTACCTCGCAACTCGCATAGATTTTTCTTCTGATTTCATGGAATGCGGGTTTGAGCCTCGTAGTTGGATCTAAATTGAAGGGTTGCGCTGCAGTTTATGTGAAAATTTATTTGGATTATACCTATAGCCCGGCGTCAAACGGTATGCCAATGGCCCACTCGCCCGCTGTCCAGCAAGAGAACGTTCACCGCTCAGAGACGGTCGCCACAGCGGAGGAGACCGCGCACGTGTCTCATACATAATACACATAACACATCAGGAAAATATATCGGTGTAGTCCGCAGTAATAGTCATCACTCAATCAGGAAAATATTTCATGGTTTACGCCAGTATCCGTTTATTTGTGGATACTGACTCCCCGTAATAACTGTCAAAGATTAGCGTGACAACCGGGACCGACGTGGTTTTAACGTGCTTTACAAAGCACGGGGCAAGCGATGTGACACCTAATTGACAATTTCATACGCACATAACTTCGAAAAGACTAATGCGCGTTGTGGATTCGATCCTGATACCTTCTGCATGGTAGTCCGTTGGTATTTCCACTAGGCTATTGCTACCTACCAATGGAAGTCACTTCCTTGAATATTAAGGCGAAGGGTCATTAGGCGTGCCACAGAAAACACAGATGAGGAGCATGCTAGGGACGCCAGGTGAAGGTGCCCAGTAATGTTCAATGCAAGTAGAAATAACACATAGAAGGGGGATTATCACTAACATGTTAAAAAAACGCTGATTCTCAAGGCATGTTTCAGAACTTTTTAAGGTACGCGTGGTGCTAAGTTTGAATACATTCACTCGTTCGGCACATTTTATTTTTAACACAGTTTTAAGATCACTTTAGGGCAGAACTCGGCGGGAGGCGATATGAACGAGCCAACAGAAGAAGACACTTTGTGGTGTTTTATTTGGTAACAAATCACCATCCGTGTGGCGATGGATTAAGAATACGGAATGTCACCACCCCATATCGTCCCATGGGTGTCGTAAGAGCCGACAGAGGGAGCATATTATGCAGAGAACAGCACTGTAAGAGAAGGAAAACTTTATACAAACCCTATACCAACCCGTTTGGCCAGCGTGGTATAGTAGGCCAATTCCTCCTTTCAAAAGAGAGGCCTAGTCCAGCAGTGGACTGTTAAAGGCTGATGATGATGAAATCACCATGTTACAAAGACTCTTCTTGAGCAAATCTTGTACAACGCTTTGCATCTTCATTGTTTACACGATTTGTATCGTTTGTAAGAAAGCCTCTCTCTTTAGTGAGCGTCTAGTGAGCAATTCAACTTTCTGGTAAGATCTCGGTAGCAAATTGATCTAAATCATCCAGGGATCCAACCCATAAATAAGACATTTATGGGCTAAACCTGACGACATTCTATTAGGAACTTAAGAATCACTGAATCACTCATAGAAATTAATAAAAAAACAATGACTCAACTACTGAAACAGCTTCAATGAAGGATTACATCGAGATAGATAATCTTAAAAAAATGGTTTGAAAAATAGTGTTCAAGACAATCTAAGATAAATCGACCACGTTCGCTTGGTAGTTTTAGTAGTATTTATTTACAACTGTAGAACGAAGAAGTTGTCACAGGAACCCTTGGATATGTACCCTGTGGGCTGCGGAATACCAACGGCAGCCGCTCTGTGAAAAAGCTGGATAATCTGTCAAATGTCTGGTTAGAAAGTGGACCTCTGACTTCAAAGGAGGGTGCTGGATGCAACCATTATTGCGCAATGATGATAACAATGAAATCGCAGGTAGCAGCTAGTATACATTTGTCCCCCGAACAGATGAGGTATGCATAAGCATTTTCCAGCGTTAAAAAACCGGCCAAGTGCGTGTCGGGCCACGCGCGATGTGGGGTTCCGTAGTTGCCCATAATGGCCATTATTGATAATAACTTCTGTTTCACATGGGACTAAAAACGCGCATCTTTAAGATTAAGCCAGCGCTACCAATGTAAACTCACAGAAGTACCTAGGTATTTATAAGTTAACCGACGATTACTCGTATACTAGTGATGTCTACTTAGCTGTGATAGTTTTCCTTTTAATTCCATTATATGTACTACATTTGTGATTTTTATCACCTCTTCCAAATTAATAGTTTAGCCGGCAGAGGTGGGGGGGGGACACTTGAGTCTAACAATATTTTTCACTTCAAAGCTTGATATTTGACAAACCAATCACTTGATCGAAAAATGATTTGAGCAAACTAATAATATTTTTTTTAAAACCTATCCAATGATACTCCACACAATGGGGTACCCAACCAAAAAAAAATTCAACCTCACTATATACTCGTATGTAGGGGAGATACCCTTAAAAAATATTTTCCTAAATTTTACTCTACAGTTTTGTTGCAATATTGTATGTCTAAATTCATGTCAAATATCAGCTTTCTAGCACCAGGCGTCTTTGAGCTAGGCTGCGGACGGACAGACGGACGGACATGACGAAACTATAAGGGTTCCTTGTGGACTACGGAACCCTAAAAAAGGCAGCAGCTAGTTATAGTTCACATAACAATGACATAACTAATGTGGTAACTATACATACATACATACATATCGTCACGCCTTTTATCCCCGAAGGGGTAGGCAGAGGTGTATTTCTACACCCACTTTTCGCCACATATACTTTAGTCCCACGTAATAAGGGGCGAGCCTATTGCTGTACCGGGCACATTTCCAGACTCCGTGCTGCTACTGAGAATTTCGTGACTGAAAAACCCAATAACACTGCCCGACCCAGGAATCGAACCCGGGACCTCCCGATCCCACGCGCACATTTATGCCGCCATTATTATGGTAACTATGTACATATTAGTTATGATTTGATAACATTCAACAAACTGAAGTAGGTAATTATTTGAAGTTATTCAATTTATCTGCCTGAGTCACTGTTGACTGTTAGTAGGTAAGTATAGTTGGACAATAAATGTTGGACTGCTCAATACATCATAATTGATAAGGTTAATTTAATATAATATAATACTTTGGCAATAATACTTGTAGGAGTTGTAGGTACCTACAGCCTTGATATTAATAGCACATCATCATCAGCCCTGTTTAAACATACCGTCCCACTGCTGGGCACGATCCTTCTCACTGTGAGAAGGGTAAGGCCATTAGTCCATCACGCTGTTCAAGTGCGGGTTGGCAGACTTAACATGTCTTTCGAGAACATTATATAGAACTCTTAGTCATGCACCGTTTAGCAAGCTATCATTGACAATAATTCAGCACAGTGTAAGCTATTTTAAATACTGTGGTAGATAGTAGATAACAAGATAACGTGCGGATTTTCTTCTATGAGTTGCTTTTGCTTTATTTTATAACTTGTACACTTTAGAGATAAACAATTACAGACCCATTAGTTTAATATCACACTTGTACAAAGCCTACAAACCTTTTCACCGCCAACAACTTCTATAGAAGTTCAGGATTTTCGTGCCGTCCGCGCCACGACTTCTATAGAAGTTCACCATAAAAAAATATATTTACGATACATAAACACATTTGTTTCTTTTGAAATTGTGTAGATGGACACGAATGAAGCCCTATTTATTATTTTCTCAGACAAAACAGGCTTTTTCTGTGTTAAAATGGATAAAAACATAAAAGGCCCCAAATATTTTTATGTCCCGCACGCCAACGACTTCATATCAAGTAGGCCAGTGATGTGACGCGAAAGTTGCATTCATTAGAATCTTTTATATTTATTTGTCTTTTTCCATCCAATAGTTCTAAAATTCTGTGATTAAAAAGTAATTCCGGTCAGTAAATAACGTATTACATAATACGTTTTAAAATTTATGTACGTATCAAATCACTTCATTAAAATTAATTAAATGTACCGAGGGTTTTCGATATTGCTACACCCATCTTTACGTAATGGCAAGATGTCAGTGTCACTAGCGCCGACAACTTCAATAGAAGTAAACCTGTGACGTCGTAAGCGCATAGGTGTCAAGTTCATTGTGTCATAGTGCCGGGTGATACGCGCACCTTTATCTTTTTACACGACTGCCCAAAAAAAGGAGTATAATGTTTCTGATTTTGATTTGATACTGGCAATAATAATTTTGAATAGCTAAGATTAATTACTTTTTTATGAATTTAGGTATTCGTATATCCTTAATCAAACTAGGCAGTTTTTCATTTGCATTGAATAAAAAATAAGCTGAAAAGGTTTAGCACATCAGTATTAAAAAGTCACTTACCATCCCTTTCCGAAACTAACTTATTTTGCCACTTGTGATCACTTCAAACAATGTTCCTGACTGACCGTTCATGTTAGATTTCAAATATAAACTTAAAACATTCAAGCGTTTTTAGTATAGACTAACAAAAATCTATACACAGAAAGAAAACAATAGACAACCCTATTTCTTAAGAAATTTATCGTGCTACGAACGCCAACGACTTGATATGAAGTAAACGGACTACGTTTTTTAATGAATAGTGTTGTGCCTATTATATTATTATCTCTAGCAAGTCTATGCATGTATCTTTGTCTCCTATAACGGATACCCATTTTTCTTACTATAAATGCTCATAAAATAAAACAAATTACCATTATAATGTAACAGTGTGTATTTTAATTGCAAATTTGCGTAACAATTTAAATTTACACATTGTTTTTTCATTATCGATATGACGTTACCGCCATCCCTGCTTTTGAACTATATAATTGTTATACATTTATAAGTTGGCGTACAGCGACACATCGCGTTTAGTATAGCTGGGCGGTGAAAAGGTTAAAATAATACATAACAGAATAGATGCTAAGCTAGACTCACACCAGCCCCCAGAACAAGCTGGGTTTCGCCCAAGCTTCTCTATCACTGACCACCTACATGCCATCAATCAAATTATAGAAAAACTAGCTGACCCAGCGAGCCTTTTTAAGAGTTTTTATTTAATTCCCTTTTTTCCAAGCCCCTTTTCCAAAGTTACCATTGACTTAGCGCTTAATCTCTTATCATTCCAGGGTCAATAAATGATGCAAAAACAAACATAGGTTTTTATATAATATTGAATTCCCCATTCCTTAAAATATCGGAGACGATATCCATATCGACTTAAAAAAAAATCCCGTCCACCATCTTTGATTGCCCATCCGCCATCTTTGATCACGAAATAGATGTTGTATTTAGATTTACCATCCCTTAAATCATCAGAGACGATAGCCATATTTATTTTTAAATTTTTCCCATCCGCCATTTTTGATTTCCCATCCGCCATCTTGAATCACGAAATAGATGTTGTATTTGGATTCACCATCCCTTCAAACATCGGAGACGATACCCAAATTGATTTGAAAAAAAATCCCATCCGCCATCTTTGATCACGAAATAGAATAGTGTTTTTGAATTCCCCATTCCTTAAAATATCGGAGACGATACCTACCCATATCGACTTTAAAAAAATCCCGTCCGCGATCTTTGATTTCCTATGCACCATCTTTGATCACGAAATAGATGTTGTATTTAGATTCGCCATCCCTCAAAACATCGGAGACGATAACCATATTGATTTTTTAAACTTTCTCATCCGCCATCTTTGATTTCTCATCCGCCATCTTTGATCACGAAAAAGATGTCGGATTTGGATTCCCCATCCCTTTAAATATCGGCGACGATACCCATATCGACTTTAAAAAAAAATCCCTTCCGCCATATTTGATTTCCTATCCGCCATCTTTGATTACGAAATAGATGTTGTATTTGGATTCACCATCCCTTAAATCATCAGAGACGATACCCATATTGATTTCGAAATTTTTTCCCATCCGCCATTTTTGATTTCCCATCCGCCATCTTGAATCACGAAATAGATGTTGTATTTGGATTCCCCATCCCTTTAAACATCGGAGACGATACCTATATTGATTTTTTTAAATTTTTCCATCCGCCATCTTTGATTGCCCATCCGCCATCTTTGATCACGAAATAGATGTTGTATTTGGATTTACCATCCCTTAAATCATCAGAGACGATAGCCATATTTATTTTTAAATTTTTCCCATCCGCCATCTTTGATTTCCCATCCGCCATCTTGAATCACGAAATAGATGTTGTATTTGTATTCTCCATCCCTTCAAACATCGGAGACGATACCCATATTGATTTAAAAAGAAAAACCCATCCGCCATCTTTGATCACGAAATAGATGGTGTTTTTGAATTCCTCATTCCTTAAAATATCGGAGACCATAACCATATTGATTTTTAAACTTTCTCATCCGCCATCTTTGATTTCTCATCCGCCATCTTTGATCACGAAATAGATGTCGGATTTGGATTCCCCATCCCTTTAAATATCGGCGACGATACCCATATCGACATAAAAAAAATCCCTTCCGCCATCTTTGATTTCCTATCCGCCATCTTTGATCACGAAATAGATGTTGTATTTGGATTCACCATCCCTTAAATCATCAGAGACGATACCCATATTGATTTTTTAATTTTTTCCCATCCGCCATTTTTGATTTCCCATCCGCCATCTTGAATCACGAAATAGATGTTGTATTTGGATTCCCCATCCCTTTAAACATCGGAGACGATACCTATATTGATTTTTTAAAATTTTTCCATCCGCCATCTTTGATTGCCCATCCGCCATCTTTGATCACGAAATAGATGTTGTATTTGGATTTACCATCCCTTAAATCATCAGAGACGATAGCCATATTTATTTTTAAATTTTTCCCATCCGCCATCTTTGATTTCCCATCCGCCATCTTGAATCACGAAATAGATGTTGTATTTGTATTCTCCATCCCTTCAAACATCGGAGACGATACCCATATTGATTTAAAAAGAAAAACCCATCCGCCATCTTTGATCACGAAATAGATGGTGTTTTTGAATTCCTCATTCCTTAAAATATCGGAGACCATAACCATATTGATTTTTAAACTTTCTCATCCGCCATCTTTGATTTCTCATCCGCCATCTTTGATCACGAAATAGATGTCGGATTTGGATTCCCCATCCCTTTAAATATCGGCGACGATACCCATATCGACATAAAAAAAATCCCTTCCGCCATCTTTGATTTCCTATCCGCCATCTTTGATCACGAAATAGATGTTGTATTTGGATTCACCATCCCTTAAATCATCAGAGACGATACCCATATTGATTTTTTAATTTTTTCCCATCCGCCATTTTTGATTTCCCATCCGCCATCTTGAATCACGAAATAGATGTTGTATTTGGATTCCCCATCCCTTTAAACATCGGAGACGATCCCAATATTGATTTATTTAAATTTTCCCATCTGCCATCTTTGATTGCCCATCCGCCATCTTTGATCACGAAATAAATGTTGTATTTCGATTCTCCACCCCTTAAAATATCGAAGATTATTATATATTGATATTTAAAATTTTCTCATCCGCCATCTTTGATTTCCCGTCCGCCATCTTGGATCACTAAATAAATTTCATATTATTAATCAGCGTCTCGAAAATCTCGAAAACGATACCCATATAGATTGTAACCTATTCGTTTAGCCTTTTTTTGCCTTTGACCCAACCCTCCCCCTTCTCGTTTGACCATTTTATTATTTTTGTCTGGCCCCTAAAAGTTGTGGCGTAATTTTATATAGCCTATAGCCTTTCGAAATAATTGGGCTATCATAGGCAATAACAATTTTTAAAATCCGACTGCTAGTTCCTGAGATTAGCCGACATTATGTTTTAGCCTTTTAAGCCTTTTGCCCGGCACCAAAGGGTCGAAGCGTTATGTTATATAGCCTATACCCTTCCGGAATAACTGGGCTATCCTATACAAAAAGAATTTTTAAGATCCGACCGGTAGTTCCTGTGATTAGCGCGTTCAAACAAACAAACAAACAAACAAAGCCTCAAACACAACTCTATATTTTCCGCACTAGTAAGTTCTTCGAGTGCGCATGTCAACGAAGGGCATCATTATGGACAACAATAGGCTCACGAATCTCCGTTTTGCCGATGATATAGCTCTTTTCTCATCATCCTCTCAAGATTTGCAAGACATGCTTTGAGATCTAGGCACGGCAAGCCTTGAGGTTGAGCTAAAGATGATTCGGTCCAAAACAAAAATAATGACCAATTGCAGAAAACGTAAGGTCGAGGTAGATGGGCAAGAAATTTTATACATTGTGTTGATGAGTATATTTACTTGGGCCAGTTAGTCTCTTTCAAACATAGGCAAAGTAAAGAAATCGACCGTCGGATCGAAAACGCCTGGAAGACCTACTTGGTCCATGAAAACGTATATGAAGGACATGTGTATCTTGCCCGTCCTAACTTACGGAGCCCAGACGTGGTCACTGACCGATTCTCAGAAGTACAAACTCAAGGTTTGCCAACGAGCTATTGAACGGAGCGTATTGGGGATCAAGTTATCAGATCGAATCCGCAATACAACCATACGCGCTAAGACTGGCATCAGTGATGTTGGCAAGATGGCCGCGAAATTTAAGTGGGATTGGGCAGGTCATATCTGCAGAATGCATCCCGAAAAATGGGCACATATCGCCACGTGGTGGACACCGGAGGGAAGTCGTGGTCGAGGTAGACCCAGGAAACGTTGGCGAGATGAGCTGGATGCCTTCTCAGATACTTGGAAAGTAACAGCTCAGGGTCCTTTTGGAGAAGTGTAGGGGAGACCTTTGCCCAACAATGGGACAGTGTAGGTTAAAAAAAACATTTTAGAGAACAGTTTTTCCTAGGCTTCATTGCTCTGGGGTAAGGTTTACAGTGGCGAATTATTTTACAATTTGGTTTGGGGGAAACCTTTGGAACTACTGAGGAAAGATATCGAAAGAAACACTAAAAACATTTCTCTGTTTTTGTTTTATTAAGTATTATGTTTCTGGAAGATGATTTAGCCAAATTTATAAATCTAAATGAAGTTGGTACTCCTCTCTTTCTGTCTGTATAGTGTATGTACGGGATAAACTCTTCGAAAGTATTTTAGATCGGGGTTTACCAATTAGGTAGTGTGATTCTCGAGGAAGAGTTAGGTGTATAATTCACGCGGGCGGAGTTGCGGGCGAAGTTTAGTCTATAATGAAATTCATAGTTATTTATTTAATTTAAGGTACAGTTACAAAGTAACTCATATATAAGTCAAAAACATTTTTACACCAACATTATTCAAGTGGATTGCGAAGATTACCAATTAATCATTATTTATAATATGTTACATAAAATAACAACATAAAGAAATAGAATATAAATTTTAGTGTCTTTATTTTTCTTATCGTCGCAGTAGTGGTTAAGCAATTTATTTAATTTAGTCCCCTTGTACAGTCATACCGAGCAAGTAACCGGGGATTCACCGAGAAAGAATACGTAGACACTATGTGTTGCTAGCCGCTAAATTTAAAATCTACTAAAGTGTTGAAATTTGCAATTTTGGATAAAGGTTTTTTTTTAATGTCTTTAAATTAATAAGTAGGTAAGGTGCCGATATACGATTGAATTTTACGAGGCACAAACAAAAATTTATGAATGCTTCGTTTTAATTCATAAAATGTATCTAATAATGATCTGAGCTTCATGTAGGTACAATGTTCTCCTATTCGTCTATCTAGGCCACGGTTAATTCTCAAATCATAAATAGGTTTTTGTTAATTATTATCATTTAATATTGTTGTATATATATTGACAAAATTATTATCATTTAACTGTCATATTTTCTTTGCTTTTGTCAATTATTATACAATTATGTTCATATATTTTTTACTAAACTTGACCCTAATACCTTGCTTTGTTATTATTATTTAAATATTTGTCTTAGAATAGACGGAACGTATTGAGTCTATCGTTGTCACAAGACCCATCACAAGCCGAAGTATACTCGTTTTGGAGATCATGACAAGTCATACTAAGCAAAAATAATACCTGGGAAAAGGTTTTTTAATTAACACATTTTTAAACTGCATTTAAAAGTGTGCGCGTGTTATTCTCGAAATAGCTACTTATCCATGAGTGTATAGGACATTTATATAGAACAAATTGGCGGAGTAAATACATCGATTTTGTACCATTTTAACCGACTTCAAAAAAAAGGAAGTTCTCAGTTTGACCTGTATGTATGTATGTATGTTTGTCCGCGATTATCTCGCGTTTGGCTGAACTGATTTTGATGCGGTTTTTAGAAAAGTATTTGTTACACTTAAGAGAAGGTTTTAGGCCCTTAACCGACCTCAAAAAAAGAAGGTTCTGATTTTGACCCGTATATATGTAAGTTTGCCCACGATTAACTCGAGTTTGGCTGAACCGATTTTTATGCGGTTTTCAGAAAAAAAGTATTTGTTACACTTAAGAGAAAGTTTTAGTATTTTAAGTTTAACCGACTTCAAAAAACGAAGGTTCTCAGTTTGACCCGTATAGGTACATATATTGGTTCTTAGTATGTTTGTATGTATTATTTGTGTGTGTTTGTATGTGTACGGGAGTGTGTGTACGAGTGTGCGTGTGTACGTGTCTATGTCTCAACAACAACATCCGCCTCTCGATATCACCATAACCGCGATTGCCTTGATAGGTCGCTGGCACTGGAGCTATGGAAATGTACCATCATCATCTTTAAGACGCAATGCTATTGATGGATCATCAAATAATATTAAAATGGCATCAGGCAGTTCACCTGGCTCAAGTTGATATATTCTTAGTGCCGGCCATTTAAATCCTTTAGGAACACCCATTGCTCCGTTCGAGCCATCCGTTATTGGCATATTTCTCCGGAGAGAGCTCACAGCCAATTCAATAGTATGTACAAGTCCACCGCATTTGTTTGGATCGTACTTCCGTATGTGGCTGATTCCCTAGACTCATCTCTCTCTTCCAGCATTGAAGCCTAAGCCCATAGGCACATAGAATAAAAGTAGGTACCTATGTCAAAGTCATGATAACGAACTGATACTAGCAGAAAACTTATCACTAAAATAATTGAATCTAACTATAAACAAACTATTAATTATCCCAAAACTTAAAGTAAATGGAGTAGTTAACACAATACCAAGTAAACGAACGAACTACCTAACACTAAAAAGTATGAAATAAAAATAATAAGAAAAAAAACGAAAATGAAAACTTAAAAATCGCACCAGAAATGTTTACTAGGTATTTAGTTTCTTTTTTTTTTAAAAGAGAACCGACTTCAAAAATTCGACCCACTGAAAAGTACGAAATAATTTTTACATACGCTAATACATAGTATATAACTTATACAAAATACTTAGTTTTTGAAGTCGATGCCAAACCATAAAAAACAAAAAAGAATTCTGGCAAACAGAGAAAATAATACGACGAATATATCAAATCAATAAAGCCTCAAAAAATATCTGAAATAATTATACTTCATTTTGGGCTGTAAGTACTATGTACATTGAATGCGCTGCTTTGGAAAGGATGACGCTAAACAATAGGCTTTTACGGCCCGGCGTAAGGTAAGCGGTTAGAGGGATTTCGTTTGGCACCGACTTCAAAAACTAAGTATTTTGTATAAGTTATATACTATGTGTTAGCGTATGTAAAAATTATTCCGTACTTTTCAGTGGGTCGAATTTTTGAAGTCGGTTCTCTTTTAAAAAAAAAGAAACTAAATACCTAGTATACATTTCTGGTGCGATTTTTAAAGTTTTCATTTTCGTTTCTTTTCTTATTATTTTTTAAAAAATACTGTAGGCAGCGATAGCTGAGTGGAGAAACCGACAGACTGCTACGCAGAAGGTCTCGGGTTCGAATCCACGGCACGCACCAATGACTTTTCGGAGTTAATTGCGTATTAAATTGTTAATTATCGCTTGCTAAACGGTGAAGGAAAACATCGTGAGGAAACCTGCATGTCTGAGAGTTCTACATAATGTTCTCGAAAGACATGTGAAGTCTGCCAACCCGACTATGGCCTTACCCTTCTCATAGTGAGAAGAGGCCCGTGCCCAACAGTGGGACAGTATAAAGGGCTGATGATGAGAAAAACTGTATGGTGACTTAGAGCATCAATATCTCCTGATGCAGTCGTCATTTCCCAAGTATGGTGCCGAAGTAAAAAATGTTCATAATGATTGGTACCATATGGGATTTCAGTTTTCGGGGTCTTTTCACACCCCGTATATATATAATATGTACCGAAACAATGATACAATATAACAACACCGAAATGTACACATTTTCAAAATGCATGTTCAAATGTCATTGTTTCTCTCATTTGGGACCATCCATGAATGACACATGATATTGTTACGAGCTGGGGTTCGACGATAAATTATAGCTCACTATGCCACTTAAACTGAACTTTATTCACTAACACAATAACACTAGATACACACACTTAATTTTCCAACACTAATAAAACACACTATTCACACCACTAGTACAACACTAAACAGTTCCGAATTACTTCCTTCGCTTGATCTTGATCGCTTTCCGTATTCAATTGAACTGTGTTGTCTCGCGCGCTCTCGCTCTATTTATACTGGCCGGATAACATCACTAGGCTTTTCGAGACGACTCACGATATTTCTGGAAACGTGTAAGGTGTTTCTAGAATTGCGTAAATGTTCTATTTATACCTACGCCATCTATTAGAGGATAGCTGAATTACCTTCAAACCACCGATACATTCAATCTCATGTAGTTCACCCATTCACTGATAGATGGCGTTATTTTCAATTCGTAACACGGCCTCCCTCTTAAACGTGTTCGTCTCGAACATCGTTGGACCCATAGTAACGAGCCAACCGGTCCACATGAACTATCTTCGGTGCACCTCGCGACCCCTTCTGGATTCGATAGGTAACGTCGTTCATCCTGGTAATTATGCGATATGGCCCGTCCCATCTGGCTTGTAACTTAGGCGATTTTCCTTTGCTTCGTACTGGGTTATGAAGCCACACCAATGATCCCTCATCGAAGCCTTTGTTATTTGCCTTCCGGTCGTAGCGAGTCTTCATCTTCTCAGACATCTGTTGTCCAGATTCCCTGATGTGCTCGTATACGTCGTTCATCCTGTTGCGTAGCTCGGTTGCGTAATCCGTTATATTGCGTGGAGATTCTGGTGGAATACCGGTGATAAGGTCTGCGGGTAAACGGAGTTCTCTACCGAAATTGGCAAAAGCTGGTGTTACTCCTGTAGTTTCGTGGACCGCACTGCGATATGACAGGAGAAATGGTTGGATGTGCTTGTCCCAATCTCTTTGTTTGCTCTCCACGACCTTCGCCAGGTACCTTTCCAGTGATTGGTTAAACCGTTCAACCATGCCATCTGATTGCGGATGATAAGCCGTGGTCCTGGTTTTATGTGCACCCATTACGCGACAAGTCTCCTTGAACACCTCAGATTCGAAGTTCCGGCCTTGATCACTGTGGATTTCCAAGGGCACCCCGAACCGACAAAAGACTTCATGCACCAGCTTATCAGCCACTGTGGTAGCTTCTTGATTTGGGATTGCAAACACTTCAGGCCACTTCGTGAAGTAATCCATCACAACCAAGAAGTATTTGTTTCCGTCCTGGCTCTCAGGAAACGGCCCAGCGACATCCAACGCTATGCGCTCCCATGGGGCTCCCACATTGTACACCTTTAATGCACCTCTGCTTCGAGTATGTGGCCCCTTGACAGCCGCACAACTTGTGCATTTGCGGCACCAATCCTCGACGTCATCCCGACAGTGGAGCCAATAAAACCGCTCCCGGATCTTAGTAAGGGTCTTCTTAACTCCCATGTGACCTCCCGAAGCACCATTGTGATAGAGCTGCAAGACTGCCGGCACCTTAGTTTTGGGCACTACCATTTGCAAATGGCACTGGTTACCGCGAGCGTTTTCCCATTTGCGGCACAGAACTCCATCCTGGACGACCAAGCTTTCCCACTGTGCCCAATAACTCTTGGTGATAGGGCTCATTGCTGCGATATCACTCCATTTGGGCCTAGGAGCGCCTGATTTCTTCCATTCAAGAATCGGCTGTACATCCTTGTCATCTCGCTGAGCACTCTGCAAAGCTTCTCTCCATTCGTCGCTTAGATCCGTCTTTAACATCCTCACTAGCGCTGCCTGCTTTGCTTCCTGTCGGCTACAGTGTTTGCACTGGTCGGGACACGGCCTACGCGATAGGGCATCTGCGTTACCATGGGACTTGCCGCTGCGATGTTGTATTACAAAATCAAACTCTTGCAGTAGTTCAATCCATCTAGCTACTTGTCCTTCTGGGTCCTTAAATTGAAGTAGCCATTTCAGCGCTGCATGGTCGGTTCGCAGGTGGAATTTACGGCCCAACAAGTATTTGTTGAAATGCTGCAATGTCTTTACTACAGCCAAGAGTTCCCGCCTGGTGACGCAGTAGTTTCTTTCGGGTTTGGATAAGGCCTTGCTGAAGTATGCCATAACAACTTCTTGATCACCCTTCTTCTGTGACAGCACGCCGCCAATTCCGTTGTTACTGGCATCTGTGTCAACTATGAATTCATGCTCATTGTCAGGGTAGCCTAGAATAGGTGCAGTACACAGATGTTCCTTAAGCTTCTGGAATGCAACGTCACAGCTCTCATTCCAACAGAACTGCACTCTGTCTTCGGTGAGCTTATGAAGAGGTCGAGCAATGTCAGCAAAGTTCTTCACAAACCGTCGATAGTAGGAGCATAATCCGAGGAATGCTCTGACCTGCGTTTTGTTCTCTGGAACTGGCCATTCCTTCACGGCAATGATCTTATCCGGGTCAGTTTGAATACCGTTCTCCGAGACCACATGTCCTAGAAAGTTCACTTGCCGTCTGAATAACGCGCATTTCTTCGGACTCAGCTTCAAATTAGCTCCTCGTATCTTTGACAGCACTTGCTCCAAGTTTCGAAGGTGATCCTGGAAGGTGCGCCCCACGATGATGATGTCATCCAGGTAGACCAAGCAGGCGTCTCCAATCAGTCCCATAAGCACTCGCTCCATCAGTCTCTCAAAAGTAGCCGGAGCGTTGCACAATCCAAAGGGCATGACGTTAAATTGCCACAGTCCTTTGCCTGTGGAGAATGCCGTCTTCTCTTTGTCTCGAGGATCTATTTCCACCTGCCAGTAGCCACTTTTTAGGTCTAAGGTAGAAAACCACTTCATCCCCGTCAGCGTATCCAGTGTATCATCGATCCTTGGCAGCGGGTAGCTGTCCTTCTTCGTGATGTCATTCAATCGGCGGTAGTCTACACAGAAGCGCATGCTGCCATCCTTCTTCTTAACTAGGACAACCGGAGAGCACCACGGGCTGGACGAAGGCTCGATTACGCCTTCGTTCACCATACCGTCGATCATAGCTTCCACTTCACGTTCCCGTGCTACTGGCACACGTCTTGGTCGCTGGCGAATCGGTGCTTCACTTCCCGTGTTTATTTTGTGCTGGACTAGTGCTGTCTTCCCTATGTCGGCATCACTGGTCGAGAAAATATCCCCGAACCGGTTCAACATCTTCTGAGCCTCGGTCTTCTCTTCCTCCGACAGGGTACTTTCGCAGTCCTCTAAAAGAGTAGACACGTCGAATCGTGCACCCTGAACCTTGGCGCTGGTAGGTTGCTCTTGACATCTACGCATCCAAGCCGCTCCTTCATAGGTGCCCAATTCCGTCCCTTTCTTGAGCGACACTTCCTTGTCACCTGCATTCAGTGCGCGTACTGATGAAACTTTTGTACCCCTTACCAAGGTTCGTGCAATCTTCCAGGAGGCCTCTAACCTTCGATTAGTACGCAGCGGTTCCCTCGACCAGAATTCCCTGGTAAACAAACTGGTACAACAGTTTCCGTCCGCGGGTGAAGAGTGACATTCTTCAGGCAGTACACTTTTCCTGAAGTTGCACCTTCCATGAAGACTTCTTCCGAGCCACACTTCAACACTCCCTGGTTAACATCGATCTCGCAGCGATACTTCCGCATGAAGTCCAGGCCCAAGATGCAGTCGTCCACTATATCGGCCACGATGACTTTGTGACGGTAAATTTTGTTGCCTAGCTTCAGATCCACCTCCATTTCACCTCGGACGGTTATGTGCTGAACGGTAGCTGTTCTCAGATTCACACATTCATTGTTCCTGAAGCAGCCCCGAAGAACCCGTCTTGCCAGATGGAAACCGACGACTGTCCGAGAAGCACCCGTGTCCAATGTCAGCTTGCATGGTGTTCTGTTAATTTCGCCTTCGATGATCAGGCTGTTCCCGTCGCATGATTGCGAGATCGAGATACTTGGGGCTCTTCCATTACCAGCCAGCACCCGCCCCGCAGTCCTGGCTTCTACTCGTTTCCCTGCTCTCGCTGCCTGGCAGGCACATCAGGCGACCCCTTTGGTGGAGACAGGGTGTCACCAGGCTGCCTACACTTTGGGCAGCTCAAGCGGATATGGCCTCTTTCTCCGCAGTTGTAGCACCGAGGTGACGACACAACTTCCCTGATGCGGTGACCTCGGTCGTCGCGTCGCACTGCTTCCACCTCCAGAGCGTGGGCTAAGGCGTCCTTGAGGTCCTTGAAGTGCCCAAGCCTCACTGCTGCTCTTACCTCCAGGTCCCGGATCCCATCCGTAAACGCCTGTACGAGGTTCCCATCAATAAGCGCAGGAGACGACTGGTATGCCTTCCTGACCAGCTTTTCCACCTCTAGAGCCCACTGCTGCAGAGTTTCTCCGTTGCGTTGTGTCCTGTCCTTCAGCTGAGCACGATACACATGTTCGAGGTGCGCGTCTCCGTACCTCGCCTCCAGCGCCTCAAGAAGCTTCTCGTAGGTGACGTCTTGTCCGAGTGCCTCTAACACTGTCAGGGCCCGGTCGCGAAGGCCCAAGGTTAGGGCGGTTAAGGCCTGTTCTTTGGTCCACCCATTCGATCGCATCACAGCCTCAAACTGGATCTTGTATGCAGACCATGATGACGAGCCATCAAATGGTGGAACCTTAAACCCACGAGGTGAGGGCACTACAGTCGCAGATGTCACTTCGTTGGATCCGAGCCCACGCAATCTCCTCTCCACTTCAGCGACACAGGTGTCGTGATGGTCGTGTACACGCTTCTCTATAGAGGCGACGCGAGTCTCAAGCTGGTCGTGTACGAGCTTCTCCACGTCGCTGATACGAGCCTCGTGCTGCTGGAGCTCCTCCTTTACCACCTTCAGGTCCTTCCCTACAGCGGCGCTGAGGTCTTTCATCACCACCAGCTGTTCCTCCAAACGGCGGGCCTGTTCCTCCTTGTCGCGCTGCAGCTGTTCCTCTAGGCGGCGCGCGTGCTCCTCTTGACGGCGAGCCTGCTCCTGTTGACGACGGTCCTGCTCCTCTTGACGGCGGGCCTGCTCCTCCTTGTCGCGCTGCAGCTGTTCCTCTAGGCGGCGCGCGTGCTCCTCTTGACGGCGAGCCTGCTCCTGTTGACGACGGTCCTGCTCCTCTTGACGGCGGGCCTGCTCCTCCTTGTCGCGCTGTCGCTGTTCTTCCATGCGGCGCGCGTGCTCCTCCTGACGGCGGGCCTGCTCCTCCTGACGGCGGGCCTGCTCCTGCATGAACGCCATCAGAGCCGCGATGTCGGGCACCGTCACGGAGTGTGTGGCGCTTGCAGGCTCCACTGCAGCCGCGGCGTCGCCTGGTCCACCAGACGATGGAGTAGGAACGTCTCCGAAGCGTCTCTGGTCCAGGTCTTGCTGGCGCTGGTTCCTGGTACGCACTCCTTCAGTTTCTTCTTTCGGCATAACCGGCATAATTTATCCCACTTCTGACACCAATTTGTTACGAGCTGGGGTTCGACGATAAATTATAGCTCACTATGCCACTTAAACTGAACTTTATTCACTAACACAATAACACTAGATACACACACTTAATTTTCCAACACTAATAAAACACACTATTCACACCACTAGTACAACACTAAACAGTTCCGAATTACTTCCTTCGCTTGATCTTGATCGCTTTCCGTATTCAATTGAACTGTGTTGTCTCGCGCGCTCTCGCTCTATTTATACTGGCCGGATAACATCACTAGGCTTTTCGAGACGACTCACGATATTTCTGGAAACGTGTAAGGTGTTTCTAGAATTGCGTAAATGTTCTATTTACACCTACGCCATCTATTAGAGGATAGCTGAATTACCTTCAAACCACCGATACATTCAATCTCATGTAGTTCTCCCATTCACTGATAGATGGCGTTATTTTCAATTCGTAACAATATTCACGATTTTTCAATACATCTCCATCCTTGTAATAGCTGATCAGATTTGTGGCACCAAAAAATTGTAAAATATGTGACCCGAGTGTGAAGTCGTACATTTTGCAATTTTACATCAAGGTATTATTTGTTTTTTTAATGTCCTAACTTAAAGGTATTATTAAATTAAAGAAGTAATGCTGATGTGAGCTTGATTACCATTGCAATTGATGTTTCTCAATCTCTTCCCCAATAAACATACGTCATCTACTGGAGATAGGCCCCTGCCAACAAGCGTCACAGTACACCATCCTCTTCCTGCCGCATCCAGTTCTTCCCAGGTACCTTTTTTCAGGTCATCGGTCTACCTAGCTTTAGAATAAAATAAAATACTTATTTGAACATTTTCATTTCCTGCACAAGTAAAAGCACAATGGAGTAATAGTTAAAACTCTAGATCTTTTAGTTTCAGCTAGGTTAAACCGCCAGAAATACGTAAGTGCTAGATTCATTTTACGCGTCTCAATCTAATCCCTCCATCTACCCGATAGGCAATGACTATGACTTATATGCGGTTATTATAATTTGGCCCTTATAATATTTGAAATAACATAATAAACCTTGAGTGGCTACCTCGAAGGTAAAAAAATCGTGCAGAGGTCATCGCTAAGTGTTAGCTATAAAGTTGAATGTCACACGGTTTTTGACATGACATCACGAAACTATCTGAAATCATGTTTCGTTCATAACTCAATAAATAATCGATTTAGAGACAAATCGTTCGACCAGTCCCTATTAAACTAGCTTTTCTTTCGGTGAGTAGTAATTTCAAGGCGAAAAGTTAAGTATTTTTTTAAATATGCGTAAAAATATTTTGAGAAAGCATTTTTTTCAAATGAAAATTCTATCGAGCGAAAATCTTCCAATCGTGTATCTGTCCGAGGAGTCCCTAGATAAAGACCTGATAAACAGTATATAACATTTTCACTTTGCTGGTGTGGCTCACTGCTTCAAAATCGGTAATCAAAAAGGGCATACATTTTCGAGGTAGCGCCTTCGCATGAAATCAGGTTACATCAGAACTACACAAATTTAAAAATTACTTTCGCTCGGATTCTTTATTGTCCAGCTACGACTAGCCCTACAACTAAAATTATCTACTAAAACAGTATATTTAGACGAAGTCTGGTCACATTATTTCAAATTGACCGCTATCTGTTCTACGTGAATCATAAAACTTACAGAACCGTAAAGCCGTAAGCGACATATCATTTCTTTAAAATGTAGTCCTTACAGCCAAAAAATAAAGCTGCAAGTCGAATAGCAATGATTTAGTTGATGAGACAGTAGTTGTGTTAACGTATGATGATTGAAGTGAAGGTGTGCACTTTTGTTTGCAATTTTAATGTTTGTGCGATCCTTGTTGAGTTTTAACGTGTAGCATAATTTATTCTGTGTTATTGTGTATTATTTTTATATGATCATATTGATCATAGATACCTAGTTTAGAGAGTTAAATAATGTGAGTACAGTTTTAATCGTATAATTATATATCTAATAATAATTTGCACCTATGCAATTATATTGATATTAATAAATTGCACTTATAGCGTAGGAGTTAAAGTTGTCGCCTCGGTGCTCACTGCGCTGAGTGTTGTGGATTCGATTCTTACACTTGATATTGGTAACACTGCGATTAGAATCCAAAAACGGCTGTTTGGAACTGATTGCTTTCTGTGTCCGTTGCTTGTCTCCGCAACCCATATGAATCACGACATGGTCAATAAATGGGGAACTCTATCGTCCAAAGATAAAGAACAGTAGGTATACAGATCGATATATCATTGTGTTGCTTGTAAAAACTTCAGTAGAATGGGTTCCTGTGACGTTCGGAAGCGGCAAGGTCTGCCCGTGGTGAAGGTATCAGAGAAGGAAGGCCAGCGCTACGAGGTGGATGAGGAAGCTCTGGCCAGCGTGCTGCTGAGGCCCGACGTGCGCCATCTGCCGGTCGTGGTCGTCAGCGTGGCGGGCGCCTACCGCGGCGGCAAGTCTTTCCTCCTCGACTTCTTCCTCAGATACCTCACAGCACCAGTGAGTAGTTTGCTGTTATAATATAGTAGGGTAAACAGTATAATGATTGGCACCCTAAGCGGTGTCTACTACTAAGTAACAAATTCTCAGGAAAATACAAATTTTATAATATTTTCTATGGTTTTGTCGGAATTGTGTTAACATGGGCATTAATAAAAATAAAACATCGTATTTAATAAAGCCGTTTTATAATTTATTAGCATAAAAATGTGCTCAAACTTATTTCTTAAGAAAAGTACAGTCATTGGCACCCTGGTATAGTTATTAGCAGTACCCAAAAGGTACAATCATTGGCACTGTTGGCCTAAGGCCGTGATACCCAGACAGTCTTAAGACTTGATATCCGGATGTTTATAAATGTATTCTACGTATATTTATGAATAACTAAAGAAATTGAAGTGACAAAAAAAGCAATGACTCTGAGTTTGTTTCGGCTTTTCTTCTCAAGAAGTCATTTAGCTAGGAAAAGCCGGCATCATCTAGAATAGGGTTTTGACATGTATAAGTGTTGTAAACAACCAAAATGCAGAAATAAATATGTCTTTAAATATGAATGTTTATGTAACCTTCTAATATTTCTAACATAAGTCTATATTTGAAAGAAGTTTAGTTCATTTACCACGTTTTATCTCTTTCTTTCGGCATATTTTTCTAATGTAGCTCATTTTGTCTCTTAGATACATTGTAGCAAATGAGCCCTGTTTCAGTTTCTCACAAGCATTTTGTTCGTAATATTTTTGTTTTTACTAAGTTCTTTGTTTTAAGCGATATATGTCCTGATTTCTGGGTACTTTGTAGAGAAAGGTTGCTATCTCTGTACGACCGTACCATAGTAAGTTGGGTGTAAATGCGAAGAAATATACAATCTAAAGTTGTTTGTATGTGAATTTTGCGGAAAACAAACAAAAATCTGACAAAAATTTGATTCTAAAATAAGCCAAAGACTATGTTGTTGAAATTTTTTTAAGTTTAATCATTGGCACTATCGAAAAACACGATCCACCTATTTAATAGCGCCAAACTAACGTTTGTTAAGCTTAAATGAAGATAACAGATACAAATAAATAGGTACTTTTGTGTAAAATTAATTAAAAATATATTTTTTCGCTTCGGAAAGTAACTATCTAACCTAAACATTTCATTATTTTTAAGGCAATTTTCCTAATAATTTTTTTAATATTTTTAAATATTTGTTCTGTGTATAAAAAATAGGTTAATCCTGCTTATGAATTTATTTCTGTGACATAATAATGTAAGATTTTCCTAATATTCAGGATAATTCAGCAGAGTGCCAATCATTGGGGGGGTGCCAACATTACTATAGTTTACCCTAGTCTGCTTTTATAATAGAGTCACCAACATTTAATAGAGTTAGTTCAGTGAGGTCAGTGTTTGAGTCTTTGGACGATTTAATTTACACAGTAGCCAGCCTGACTGCTGCAAACCATACCTATCGACGATTAATAATTATCGTCGGACGACTGTCGGGTTTGGTCCCTAGTTGTTTCCTTTATATTGAATCTGTCGTCACTGCATAAAAAGTCTTGGCGGACAATTAATCGTGTCGTGTTTTAATTAGACAACAGTAATATGTGAACAAATACACAAACCAGTAAGCTTGAAACGACACGATACGTCGTCCTCATGTCATAGTACAAGTAGTGTTGGTGATTCTGTGAATTAAGTTTGTAATCGTTTCCACAACAGCGTTCGACCCAGTTGAGTGGTGAGTGGCTCGGCGATGAGAATGAACACTTGGTGGGGTTCGACTGGCGTGGCGGCAGCGACGCTAACACGAAGGGTATCCATATATGGCCGGAGCCAATATTTATAACCGTCGAACAAACTGGAGAAAAGGTATGATTAGAGTTTACATATTAGTCGAAATATTAAATGTTAGTCCTCGTACTTAAAAGCTTAAGTTTGCTGGCGTGCACTAATATCACAAAGTATTCTGTGCATTCCGTTATATGTTCAATTAACCTTAAACGAAACGGGTGTATTACTAGGTAGTATACTAGGGCCAATACCCAAAGTATCATCTCAACTGATACTCAGTTATCGTAAAATAGTGTAGAGAATAACAGACTGACTGCCTCCGTGGTCCAGTGGATAGCGTATGCGACTGCTGATCGGAGAGATCCCGGGTTCGATTCCCGGGTCGGGCAAAAGTGTTACTTGGTTTTCCGAATACTCAGTAGCAGCCCGGAGTCTGGTGATGTGCCCGGTAACGGCAATATGCTCGCCCCCTATTACGTGGGACCTAAAAATTCATGGCGAAATGTGGGTGTAATATTACTAGCCCTTCGGGAATACAGGCGTGAAATAAAATAAATAACAGACTTCTATTATATTCTTATTGCTAGGTGAACGGTGAAACACAACATCATTTTGAAACCTGCATGTCTGTGACTCTGACAGTTCTCCATAATATCCTCAAAAGATATGTGAAGTCTGCCAACCGCCCTTTGCCAGGCCCGGTGGACTATGGCCCCTAAAATTGGAAGCGGCCTGTGCCCAGCGGTGGCTTAAACAATGCTGATGATTATGATGACCCTAATAGGAATATGTCATTCTAAGGAGTGTCAGTAATGTACTCGAAAGTCATGTGAAGTCTGCCAACCGCAATGGGCTGGCATGGTGTAAATGGCCCGTTATAAACAAAGAAAAGGAAAAGATTATAAACCAAGCTGATGATTATGGTGACCTTAATGGGAATCATTTCCATTGTTTTACAGATAGCAGTGCTTCTGGTGGACACTCAAGGCACGTTTGACACAGAGAGCGATGTTGGCGATGACTCGACTATCTTCGCTCTGTCAACGCTTCTCTCCTCTGTGCAGATCTATAACCTCCGAGGAAACATTGGAGAAGATGATCTTCAACATTTGCAGGTATTTAATTGATTTACTGCAAATAACTTTACTTTACCAACTCTTTTGGTATTGGTTGCACGGGCTGTTTGGAGTGGGAATAACTGTTCTCACTCGAGCCTCTCCAGCTCTTCGAGGAAGGTCAGCAGACTCTTGATGTTGTTACTTACTCTAGATAAATTAACATGTGTCATCATCATCATCATCAGCCTTTAACAGTCCACTGCTGGACTTGGCCTCTTCTTTGAAAGGAGGAATTGGCTTACTATACCACGTTGGCCAAACGGGTTGGTATAGGGTTTGTATCAAGTTTTCCTTCTCTTACAGTGCTGTTCTCTGTAAAATATGCTCCCTCTGTCGGCTCTTACGACACCCATGGGATGATATGGGGTGGTGACATTCCGTATTCTTTATCCGTCACCACACGGACGTTCTATTGTTTCAATTAACATGTGTACCTACAACATACTCCTATTGTAAACGCGAATGGGAATTGTTTGTTTACTCTTTCACGCAAGAAACACCTATCTGGGTTTTGATGAAATATTGCAATAAGTATTTCTAGGTAAAGTAAATATGTGTGAACGTTTACACTCCCTATGTCGATCCAAATTTCGATCAATGAACTTTAATATCAATCAGTTTGGCACCAACTATTGTCCCAAACCATGCAAAGATTGTACTCTGGGTAGGTAGTTACTTTATACATACATACATATCATCACGCCTTTTATCCCCGAAGGGGTAGGCAGAGGTGTATTTCTACACCCACTTTTCGCCAGATATACTTTAGTCCCACGTAATAGGGGGCGAGCCTATTGCCGTACCGGGCACATTTCCAGACTTCGTGCTGTTACTGAGAATTTCGTGACAGAAAAACCCAATAACACCGCCCGACCCAGGAATCGAACCCGGGACCTCCCGATCCCACGCGCACATTTATGGCACGAGACCAACGAGGCAGTCGTATAGGGTTTGATGTCGAGTTTTCCGTCTCTACGCAAATATGGTATTTGCATCGTGTTATATCTTAGTCGCCTCTTACGACACCCACGGGAAGATAGGGAGTGGTGACACTTGTATTCTATGCCGTCAACCACACGGCAGATAGTTACTTTATTTTCATAAATAAATATGTATTATATATTATTGACAATGATTGTTTTGTCAGTTATTTACAGAGTACGGCAAGTTAGCGTGCGATGATGAAGGAACAGCGTTTCAAGTACTGACGTTCTTGGTGAGAGATTGGCAGAACCCTTACGAGCACCCGCATGGGTTCGCGGGGGGTGAAGCACTGCTGAAGAAAAAACTCACTGTAAGCACATATCAAACATCTATCTATAGTCTGGGCCACGAGAACATAGACTTTTTGTAAACAAAGAATTTTTACTGAGTGACTTAGCGATAGTTCTGTCAAAAACAAAAGCCCAACGATACCAAACGATACATAGGTACCTACGTGTCATTGGAAACCTATATGGCAATAGAGTGGGTTTTTATCGATATTATGCGCTGTCAACAGGATCTTTTAATATTTTGTGGTACTGGGGGATGGGCGAAGAGGACTGTCAGACTCTTACTGACTAAAAAACAACCCGTGTGCCTCATGTACCCGTGTGTCGGAGGGTCGGGTATCGCCCAAGCATACGTCGCAACCCCCCGACGGGTATTGGCCCGCCAAATGGTCAGGCGGCCCCGAACAAAACCCCCTTAGCGGCGGATTAAGGTGTTGGGCTCCGCCGCCAAAACACCCAGCGGCCGCAGAGGATAGGGAGGACGGCAACGCAACACCGCATCTCCTCTTCCTCTGCGGCCCCACCGCGACGCATCGAGTGGTGCGCCCCCATTTGGTCGCGGGAGATAGGACGCGCAGCAACGCAACACCGACACGCCTCTCCTCGCGCGACCGCGCCCGACACAGAGGGACAGACACACAAGACAGAACTGTCCCCCGCACCCGCACCGTTGAACGCATCCTGCGCAGGCCCACTGCCAAGCCCACGCGGAGCGTCCACTCCAGGGATCCCTCTTAGCTTCACCGCGGGGTTCAACCGCCGTGGTTACTGAGCCCCCCACCACGACAAGGTGGAGATCCCACGGGGGGGGGGGGGGGGGTTGGGGTGGTGATTGGTACTGGAACCTGGAATGTCAACATTTGGTTTTACTTCATTGAAATGTTTCATTCTTGTGCTTAGCTTAGACTTTACTTAACTTAGCTATAGACTTTACTTAACTTTGAAGATATATAATTTGATATTTAATAAGGTTATTTTTTTTACGTGTCTTAATAAAAATGTTCATTCAAGTATTTTGATATAACTAAGATCTACATACTTACCTAGGCTTGTAACTTGTGGTATTATTAGTGGTATGGTAATGATTGAAAATTACAGATATATTAGACTATAATGAAGTTTTATTTTCTAAAACATGGAAATCTGTCATAATTCCTTATAAATTCCAGTATTTTTGTTCCATTTTAAAGCTTGGATCCTTAAGGCTAAATATGTTTTTTACTCTGCTCTTTTGAAATAGTATTTTAACGAAAAGGATCCATCGTCATATTTTTATTATTATCTCGGCAAATACATCATAATGTTGGACTTTAAATTAATAAAATTAAAATGTATGTATTTATCCTTTACTTAAAACCAACATCATAATGTTAAAGTGGAGAATCAAAGACAAAATACGATTTGAACTTCAAACTTGAATATCTCGAAACTAAGCCTAAGAGTGTTGGATCCTTTCCGTTTAAGTGCGTCCAATTTATCATTAAAAAAGCCTAGACCACCATTTTAATCACATGCAGGCAAGAAAACGAATGTGTACGAACTTGAATGACATAAAGGAAATCAATGTTGCAAAGGTATAGACATCCCATTCCCACAAAAATATCTTCAAAATTATTAATTAATCAGTATTATTATTCCTACGATTATCGATGTTTACCTCAGTTATTTTAAATAATGCTATTGAATTAAGAGATAACGATCCATGTAAGATGGATTGTTTTTGATTTTTCACTAAGTCAATTTAAGTAATTAAATTGAATAATACGAAAACAATCCATGTCACATGAATTTTTTTCGTTTAATTATGTCTTTAGAACAATAATTATCCAAGTAGTTTGGATCGTTTTAGTAATATGTGATTTGGAATATTTTCGTAAATATGAATTTCTCAATAAAGAACTAAGTAGCTTGGAGCGATGTCAATATAAAAATGATTGACCTGCCATACATGTGGGTTGGTAACGTACAGTCATTTTAACATGATCCGTTGGAATTTTACTTGGACTGTTTTTGTGATATTAAAGTATTAACTACAAGGAGTATTTTGGTATATATAACTCATTTTCGCTCAAAGTGTGGGTTGGATCCTTTCCGTTTAAGTGCGTCCAATTATCTTAGGATTTTTTTTATGTCATGAAGGGGTACGTGTAAAGTTAAATGCACGTTTATAACATCGCAATGCTCATCCCGCGGCCAACATTGCGGCAATGCGGGTGCAATTGCAGATGGTAAACTATTATTCGCACATAAGATTCTGTACACATAATAAAAATAAATTGCGTCTTTTTACGCAGGTTACCCCGAATGTAAATTTACCCTAACATTTTAATGGATTTTGTTTAAGTTCATTCTGACGTTTTCATTCATACCTACACAATGCAAAATCTCCATGCCTAAAATTTTAATGCGATGTAGGTACTAGCTAGTTGTCTGTAATATATCACATTTGTAGACAATTATTTAATACTAGAGGATGCCAGCAGCTACGCTTGCATTTTTTTTTAATTTACCCGTTTTGGCCGATCCCGTGGGAATTTCGGGAAATCCCTTCTTAGTGCACCCCTACGGTCCCCAAGGAACATACATGCCAAATTTCAACTTTCTGCGCCCAATAGTTTCGGCTGTAGCGTGTCTGTCAGTCAGTCAGTAACGCAAGGATTTTATATATTAAGATTTTAGGATAGCTAGGCTAGGAGCATATTTTAAACATAATTTAAAAAAATCAAAGTCCATAATAGAGTATCCTGTTTGTACTATATAAAGTCAAATCCATTTAAAAAAAATACCATTAAAAAGTATCAAACTTAACTAAAGCATAAAATGTAAAACACAAAACTGTTTGAAACAAAGGTTGTGAAGCCCTGAACGTGTGTTTACAAAAAGTCTATCTTCTCGTGGCACCAACTATATACGAATATTATCATACTGAAGGGTTTTTTTTACCTGGTTGAACGCGCTAATCTCAGAAACCGCTGGTTCGAGTTGAAAAAATATTTATGTTTTAGATAGTCCATTTGTCGAGGAATTCATCACGCTACAAGCAAGGGTTGCGGAGCACTAGCCATAAATATGTAATAATAACGCAAGTGCAACCGTGGGCTCTGCTACTAGTAGAATATAATAAAGAGAATTGAAACTTCACTTGCAAATAAAAAGGAACCAAGTCATTTTTTTATTTAAATCGGTACAGAACATAGTTGGACTGTTAGATATAGGTGCCAACTTAGTTACTTTCGACCTAATAAAAATATGTGAATGCTCCCAAATGGGTGAATAATTATTTTCTATATTAACTGAGATGTGCTTACGTCTATATTTCAGCTTAAACCTAAACAGAAGAAACAGCTGCGAGAGGTTCGCGAGCACATTCACTCTTGTTTCGAGAAACTGCAGTGTTTCCTGATGCCGCATCCAGGACAGGCCATTACTGAAGAGCACTTCAAAGGACGATTAAGTGGTAAGACCGTTTTTTTTTTTAGGTAATGTCTATAATAATTATTTTAGTACTTTTAGAATGTACTGGAGGATGCCTGCAGCTACCGCACATTATTTTTTCCAATCCCGCGGCAATTTCAGGAAATCCTTTTTATTATAACCATTACAATCCCATTTTTTTTAATAAAAAAAAAAGAAAATGCAATGCCCAAGGAACATACAGTCCAAATTTCAGCTTCTTACTACTTAGTAGTTTAGTCAGTAAGTACATAATTCTAGAATTTTACACATAACTAGCTTTTGCCCGCGGCTTCGCTCGCGTTAAATTCGGTTGGACTAAATTGTAAATCTAAAAAGTCCCCTTGAACACACACAAAAAATTTCATCAAAATCAGATATAGATGTATAAAGATTATATAGATTTGTACTTCAGTGGTTATTTGAAAAACTTTTTTCGTTTTTATTCTTACGAATGGTCTTAGGCAGTAGGCATATTAAAATTAAACTCGCTGTCAACTAGGCAGTCTTAAACGATAATTAATTAATAACAATACAAAAATAACAAATTGTTTTTCAGATATAAGTGAAAAATTCAGGATCGCATTGTTAGAACTGGTTCCTTCAATATTCGATCCGTCGAACCTCACTCCGAAGACCATCAACGGAGAGAAGGTGCAGGCGCAGAGTCTGCTCGACTACTTCAAGCAGTACGTCGATATCTTCAACAGCGATGACCTGCCTGAAGCTACCACTATTTTCCAGGTTACGTATATCAATAATATCTCAATAATTAAATATTAATTAATAATAATAATAAAATCATTTATTCTCAGGTAGAAAAACCCATAGATACATTATACATACACATACATTCTCATACCTTAAAGTCTAACATAAATACAAAAAAATATATAGTTATTAAATGAATTTATGCGTGTTGTTGTTTACACTGTTTTCATGTTAGGCTGCGTGTTATTTCGTAACCTACCATGAAAACGCCGATATACAACACCCTTCGGCCAAAACTCTTCCTTTAAGAAAGTCTCAAGTTGTTGAGTCGGCACCCGAACCACGTACGATTTGAAGTTCGTGTTATGGCGAGACTCCAATCTCTCGACTCTCAAGGTCCAGTTGGTCTTCGTGCGTAACATTTGCATTCGGAAGTAACATCGGCATAGGCACGTTTGGTGTTTGACGTAACCACATTCGTCATCACCTTGACAGGTGTCGACGACCCGAGGTCAGCAACAGTACACGAGGCGCGTGCATTACCGCCGGCAGGCGATGCAAGCAAATTCGCTGACTCGAAACTGCCGATCGATGCATTTTGAGCCCCGCGTTGTGTGTTGACGTTAGCGTTGGGTGAGCTATTTATAGAAATAGCATTACGTAATAACACTACCTCTGCACGTAGCTCACATATGGTGCTGTCCGACTTCTCTAACTTGGAATGCACCTCGGCCAGGCTGGATTTTAGAGATGTTATGTGCTTTAACAGCCTGGTAACGTCGACGTGGTCGAATGTGACGGGCGGCAGCTTATGCAGATCCTTCGCCACAAAAGTAGGCACGTCGTCAGGGTCGGTCACCTTCAATAAAGAGATGATGTCCTGGACACTTTTCTCGGTGCCATCCCTTCGCCGAGACGGCATCTGATCCAACTTGTTCAGCGCCTGATACAGTAGCTTTTTACCAGCACTGATATCGTCTTCCTTGAAGTTGGTCTTGCAGATCTGCATAATGCTGACCTCGTCCATGGTGTCGATGGCATGTTGTATGAATGCCAACAACTCGTTGGCTATGAGTTGCTGTGAACAGCTCATAGCTACAATATCGGGCGGCGTGTATAGCCGCTCACTACATTTATAATAATAAAAATTTGCGCGCGTGGCAGCGCAAGCACGTCCGCACTCGCGCGCGACACCGAGTATTGTAATTAACCCAACAACGTATCCAATACACACATACAACATCATCATCAGCCCCTTACAGTCCACTGCTGTACTAGGCCTCTCCTTTGAAAGGAGGAATTGGCCTACTATACCACGCTGGCCTAACGGGTTGGTATAGGGTTTGTTTTAAGTTTTCCTTCTCTTACAGTGCTGTTCTCTGCATAATATGCTCTCCCTCTGTCGGCTCTTACGACACCCGAGGGATGATATGGGGTGGTGACATTGCGTATTCTTAATCCGTCACCACACAGACAACAAGAGTTACTTGATTTTGGACATTATTCGAACAATTTCGATAATCGTTTGACAGTCAGAAATGCTCTTCAATGCTCTTCGCTGCATCTGCGCAGGCCCTAGCGTAAGAGCAACAAAACACAGGCTTAGTCTTCAGATTGCGTAAGCAGCAACAAATTCGTGTAACCTTGCATTAATTTCGAGAAATTCGTGTTTGAAATTATTCTGGATTTGATCGAACTAAAATCTAAGCATGATAAATATTTTGGAAAAGTTCGATTAAACTAACTTGACCGTTCTTCCAAACCTAATTAAACATGAGAGAGTAGCGCACTTGACTTCCGGTCGGTTAAACACGATTTCCTTCCGTATTGCCTGACATTTTGACTCCTAGGTACGTCACGTCCTCTTTCCAATGGTGGGGAGCATACTTGTGCTGTGATTTGAACGAAGCACTAGGGATCATTGGCGTTTTGAATTTCGGTCGGAACGGTCGTGAGCCTAATAACTGTTAGCCTCACGAACCTACGAAATATATTAATTCTACATATAAAATACTAATCGATTGGTATTTATTGGCGGCAGTTACAGATTTAATTATTTTAAATAAGTGTATATTCCCTGGTAAGTGTTTCAAAAATTCTCTAACTCTAAACTATTGCCGTGATCAAATCTTTTGCGGCATACCTCCAATTTGAAATTATTTATCAAGTAAATGTTGAGTTTTAAATAAATGGTGTTACCATTCGTTTTTAGTGATTTTTTGATAGTTTAATATGGAAACTACCGCCAATGAGAACGTGTTGCCTGCACAAGCTACAGGAACAGAACGGAAGAGGAAGATCAAGGATGACTCGAGCAGTACGGACTCTGACAGCGCGTCATCGTGCTCTAGTTCAAGTGCTCCCGACATCAAACAGAGGCGCAAGTCAAAGGCTAAAAGGAAACGGCGCAACCGTAAGTTTGATACTTTATTAAAAGAATTTAAAGAAATAAAAAAGCATTTGGCTAGTACTAATCATTCCTATTACCAAAACCAAACTGAACAGAGTGACGACACTTATTCTGACTACGTTAACCTTAATGCAAGTAATGAACTGTATGACGAAACGGGTACACCTCCAACGGAGAAACCTGTCGAATTCACTTTAGCTTTAGGCACAAAAGCTCAGGAACCTTCGGTTCCTGCGGCTAGCCTTGAGTACATACAGCAGTTGAAAAACATACAAAGATTTGATATGGAAGAATGGAATAGTGTTCGTTACTCGGAGGTACAGAAACAGTACCTACGCTCGCCGGGCTTCGTTTCTTTACAGGCTAATGACGAAGTGAAGCGTTATGAACCGTCACGGATGGACTATAGTTTGGAAAAAGCTTTCGCTGCCCTTACGTATGCACTGCTCAAACAACGTAACACCTTGCAAAACGACTTCACAATTTTTTTTTTAACGTGGGCTCAAGAACAACAAGTATCATTATCATATAGCACAGTACATGAAAAAATTAACAATCTTTTCGCCACCGGTGAATATTGTAAGGTGTACAATGATACGCTTCAAATGGTTTGTGGTCACAGAGCAGAAATCATACAGCGCAGAAGAGAAACTATTCTGGCGTCTGTAAAAGACTCTTATCACAAAAGCACGCTTCGCAAGATACCGCCGTCGAACATCAACCTTTTCGACGCTGACAAATTTAGCAGCGTGCTCGAAAGATCTGGTGGGTTGAAAAATGTGTTTTGGTCTAACAATAAGGATCGTAAATTTCGTCCGCAGAACGAGTCCAACGCTGGCCCATCCACATTGGAACCCTACTGCAAGGACAAAACGAAAATACCCACTCGACCTCGTCCTACCAGGGGCAACGCCCCGCGAGGTCCATCAAATCGGGGATCATTTCAACCATGTAAACACACCCGAAGCCGACGGGATGAAAGAAGGGCACACTCTCCCGTATCTCAACGAGATCGGAGGGGTCAGCAGCGACGACGCTATTGACAACCCAAGCACATTCTGTGCGGGACGCCTCCTCTCATACTACAAAAAATGAGAACAATTGGGAGCGCCGCCATACATACTAAAAATAATAAGCGGATATCACATACCATTCATTGCCAAACCGCCTCTTTGCCTGCCAGGCAAACTAAGCAGAATAACTCTTCCATCATTGGAAATGGACCAAGTCATACAAGAAATGTTGGAACAGGGAGTTCTGGAAACCGTATCATTCTCACCGAGCTACATCTCCCCTATATTTTTGAGACCAAAGACGGACGGAACCTGGCGACCAATTTCCAACTTGCAGCACCTGAACAAGTATGTACAGGTCGACAAATTCCGACTGATAAATGTACATCGAGTACCAGATTTTGTACAACCCCAGGATTACATGGCAAAGTTGGACACTCACCAAGCTTACTTTCATTTACCTGTAGCGGCAGGTCACCGAAAATTCCTCCGACTGCTGTACAAAGGAAAATTGATGCAAATGACCTGCCTACCATTCGGTCTGAGCTCAGCGCCAAAGACTTTCGCGAGTCTGACAAACTTTGTCGCCGAATCCTTACGGAAGCGAGGAGTACGTCTTCTGGTATACCTGGACGACTTTGTTTTAGTGAACCAAAGTCAGCAGCTGCTCATGGATCATATCCAACTCGCTGTCAGTACCCTGAAATACCTGGGCTGGGTATTGAACCTAAAAAGTCTGTAACCAAACCAAGCAAGGTTATAGAATTCTTGGGAGTTGTCTGGGACCCCTGGCAAAACGAGAAATACCTTCCTGTAAAATCTGCCAAAAAGCTGAAAGACCAGATCACCAAGACGCTTCAGTCGGAAAAAGCAAACCTAACAGAACTGCAGAGAGTAATCGGTATCCTCAATTTTGCCAGTTTCGTTGTTCAGAGGGGACGCCTGAACTATCGTCATCTTCAAGAACAACTAAACAAGACTCGGCAGGTGGCTCAACAAAAGACGCTACCCCTAACAATTGGTGCTATAAGAGATCTCGAATGGTGGCAGCACAACTATGTAAAACGCAGCAAGATACACATTCATGCTCCTGTACATCATTTAGTAACAGACGCCAGCAACCATGGATGGGGTGCAAAACTGAACAACGACAGTCTTGTTGGGACCTGGTCTCCAAACGAACAACACCTTCATTCCAATATAAAAGAAATGATGGCAATCCGCAATGTCCTCAACGACCAAGGTCAGAACCTGGCCGCAACAGCACTTCACATTCAATGCGACAACCGGACAGTGGTCTCATACATCAGAAACGAAGGAGGTACCCAATCGCAGCCCTTGAGGGAACTAACACGGGAAATATTCACCTTACTCGATCAGCACAACATACATGTCAATATATACCACATCCCAGGTCAGTACAACTATCAGGCGGACAGACTATCACGAAACCAAAAACCATCAGAATGGCACCTACTACCATCATTCACCGAGGTTGTGTTTGCGAAATGGGGAACACCAGTGATAGATCTTTTCGCCTCGAGTCAAGCCCACGTAGTCGAATCATATGGGACACTGAACAGGAGAGACGGAAAAGCGTGTGTTTACGACGCACTGAGCGTAACCTGGGATTATCCCTTAGCCTGGGTCTTCCCACCCCCACACTTAATACCAAGAGTACTCGGCCACCTGAACCAAGCACAAGGGACTTACCTTGTAGTAGCACCACGGTGGGAGAAGGTATAATGGCGGCCGGATCTAAAGAGCCGCTCCCTGTCAGCACCGTTCACAGTGAAGAACCTCGACCGAGTACTAGTGGACACATCAACAGGTCTCCCTCCACCCAAAGTGTCAACAATGACCCTCGAAGTGTGGCGTTGTGGGGGTGGGAGAGGTACTTAACTGATTGGACTGACGAACAAAAAACCCTACTCACATCTAGCTGGCGAGAGTCAACCCTAAATACTTATCGCCCTGCATGGAAAAGGTGGACCAATTGGGCCCAAAGCAACCACATCAACAGACACGCCCCGTCGGGTGCTGACTTAGCAAGATTTTTAACGGATCTACACCAAAAAGAAAAGTTTGCCCTTAATACAATCTTAGTTCACAAATCGGTAGTTTCTACCTTTTGTGACCCAAACATTCGGTATAAATTGAGCTCACACCCACTTGTCAAGCAGATTTTGAAAGCCATAGCCTTGAGCAAGCCCGTAACTAAAAAGCCACCTATCTGGGACATTAATAAGCTGGTTGACTATCTAGGAACCAAGAACCCCGATACACAAAGTCTTTACGAAGCTTCATGTCAAACAGCAACTATCCTTCTCCTTTGTTCTGGGCGTCGGGTACATGATTTAACCTTACTGAAAATATCCCCGGATCAATTCATCGTAACGGATGAATTTGTAATTCTCAAACCTAGTTATGGTTCAAAAACCGATTGCGCAACATATCAGCAGTCAGGGTGGAAACTGACAAGAAACCCTGACAAGGTTTTAGATCCAGTATACTGGATTCAGAAGCTTACAAAGCTATCTCAACAGAGAAGACTTGAAGCAAAGGATGACAGTCTCTTCCTTACAACAGCAGGCAAACCTAAGGCCGCATCAAGAGCTGTCATCTCAGGCTGGGTAAAACGCATGCTGAAGGAAACTAAAATTGATGCATCTCCTGGAAGCTGTCGATCTGCCGTGGCTTCCAAAAATTGGTTTGAAAATGTCCTCCTCACTGAAATCTTATCCAGAGGCAACTGGAAGTCGGCCAATACATTTGCGAAATTTTATCAACGAGATATCGCTGATTCATCCGATATCGAAAGGCCATTGATCACCCGGTACTTCACACCAGCTGATTAAAAACTATCGTGATTATTAATTAATCTATTTATATTTGCCACTTATATGCTTTGTATAATGTACATATTATGCAAATTTGCTCATGATTCATAGAGGAAAGAAATATACATATTCTCTAGCAAATTTATTTTTATTTGTCACTACACATAGTTAATCACATTGACGTCCTCTTTCACCAGGCGAAACCAAACAAATCTCTCATGTTTAATTAGGTTTGGAAGAACGGTCAAGTTAGTTTAATAGGGACGTTTTACCTTACAATAAAACGTTTATTAAACATACTTACCTTCTTCCAAACCTAATAATTCTTAACTCTGCCTGGTGATATTAAACATTCGATCCAATGATCCCTAGTGCTTCGTTCAAATCACAGCACAAGTATGCTCCCCACCATTGGAAAGAGGACGTGACGTACCTAGGAGTCAAAATGTCAGGCAATACGGAAGGAAATCGTGTTTAACCGACCGGAAGTCAAGTGCGCTACTCTCTCATGTTTAATTAGGTTTGGAAGAAGGTAAGTATGTTTAATAAACGTTTTATTGTAAGGTAAAACGTCCCTATTAAATAAGTAATTGAAAATATCAATTTTCTAGGCAACAGTGGAAGCGTGTATAATGTCGGCACTCCGAGAAGCTCGCAGCCTCTACGAGAGCACAATGGAGGGCAACATTGTCGCGGATCAGAGCGTGACGGTGACCATGATGCAGGAGTGGCACAAGGCTGCAGTCACAACAGCTATCGACCACTTCAAAGGCAAGAAGAAGCTTGGCCCACAGGACGGTATAGAGACACGCATTGAGGAACTTCAAAAGGTTTGACTAATAACTATTATCAGGTTTCATCAGACTGCTGGACGAAAGACTCCTCCAGGGACTGCCACAAGACCTACCGTTTTTCCCCTTCAACTACTATCATATACCAGCCACCGGCCGGAGGGTCTCCAACACTACGTTTGCCAAGACGTGGCTGTTATTTGGGAAACTTATCTTACCTTGTCTTATTAAATAGCTCATATTTTATTTAGTGAGCTCTTGTACCTTTATTAAGTTACATTTGCAGATGACCTGGCCTTGCCTGTAAATAGGAAGAAGTAAGAATAGTGAGATAGAAATTGAAGTCTTAGGATCATTTGGAGAACAGTAATCTAACTCACGAACGAAATCCAATATTTATAGCAACTTATAATTTCATAAGAGGATAGTTTTCGCCAGACTAACAGACTCATAGTGTTAAAGTCAGCAAGGCAGTCCCTCAAATTAGCGCCATTTTAACGTGAAAAACATTTACAGGAACTGTCGGCCCGACTTTCTCTATATATCTGGCAGAACGACGTCAAAGTGCGAGATACGCTGGCCCTCGCCAAGAAGGCATACGAGGAGTGTGTGTCGAGCGTGTGTCCAGAACAGTCCAAGTTGTGTCTGCATGTGAATGACCTCACTGCGCTGCATCAGCGGGCTCTACAAGAGTCACTCGCTGTATTCGACCGCACTAGGACTAAGGTGCCACAAGCACAGGATGAAGCGAGAAATAGCTTAATCCAGGTCAGTACTCAGTAGGTCACTAGATTAAGATAGATATATAGATAGAGGAAGATATGTAACGATATTATTAGAAGTGAACATAAACTAATGGTTATTTCGAATATTTTCCAAATAGCGAGAAGGAAACAAGCTGTTAGATACAAAAGTAAACTTTATCATCGATAAAATTTATAAAACAATTGATGCTTTTTTAGGGTTCCGTACCTAAAAGGTAAAAATCGGAACCCTATTACTAAGCCTCCGCTGTCTGTCTGTCACCAGGCTGTATCTCATAAACCGTGATAGCTAGAAAGCTGAAATTTTCACAAATTATGTATTTCGGTTGCCGCTATAACAACAAATACTAAAAATAAAAAAAATAAAAATATTAAGGGGGGGTCCCATACAATAAACGTGTTTTTTTTCGTATTTTTGCTCAAAATTACTAACGATAACAGGTAGACGCTTAAAATTTTCACGGAATATGTAGTTGTATATTACCTTTAATAAATAAATAATTAAATTAAAAAAGTAAATAATAAAGGGGGGCTCCCATACAACAAACGTAATTTTTAAGCAATTTGTTACTCGATCTTAATAAACAAGTAGAAACTTAAAAAATATTTAAGTATATATACAACAAACGTGATTTTCTTTTATAGATGATGGTACGGAACCCTTCGTGCGCGAGTCCGACTCGGACTTGCCCAATTTTTCGGAATATCCCAGAAAAATTCGGACTGTACTAAAACTAACCTGGTATACTACGTACGTGTAATGTTTGTCGTTTCAGGATTTAGAGCAGCATTACCAGCATCTTTGTGCAGTGAACGAACAGAACAATAAGATCGCAGTGCTGCAAGCGCGCGAGCTATACCTGTCACGGATGAAGGAGCAAATCACTCAGGCAGGCATGAGCGACGATGTTCTTCAAGCACAACACGAGAAGACCCTGGCAGAAGCGACGGAACACTTCCATTCCTACCGCAGCCAACGCACTCAGGAGCCAGAAGACCTCGACTTAAACCGACTTGAACAAGTACGTTTATCGTTAGGAGCGCACGTTTCTGTAATAAGTTCACAAGTCCGAAATGAAGTCCGCAGGTTGCGACGTAAATTGCGATTCTGACGATTTATCTACCTTTAAGTTCCTGCTTACCATAAATTTCTTAGGTCTCATGTATCAGCTTTCTAATGAATAAATTTATTTCGACTATGATGAATTTTTTTTACACGTTCACGTATCACGATCGTTTCTAACGTGGCATGTTTTAAAGAAAACCAGTAGAAAACCGCGCCAGTCGATCGCCAATTCGTAAAATAGGCACAATACCTAAAACGGCTTTTATGCAGATGATGGTAGTCATTGATCATTGATTCATCGGAAAACTTGTGATACACACCGCTAAGCATATGACACTAAATCTTTAAACAAATATTCTAAAATTGCTCAAACAATGCATGTCTGAAATCAATAACATAACACACTTGGCTCGTAACATCAAGTTTATTTTCTAGATAATCGAAGAGTACTTCGTGGAGCTAGAAAAGAACAATCTAAAGAGCAACATATGGGCGATGCAAGGAGCTGAGTATAGTTACAACAACTACGTAACGGCAGCCTGGACTCCTCAGTCCTGCTGTTTCCATCCTCGAGGCCTAGCAGAGCTCCACAAAGCGGCACAAGAGCAAGCCCTCAAAGAATTCCTCAAAGAGAGAGTCGAGAGCGCACAGGATGAGTACAAGGATCAACTTTTAGGGGTAAGTAAAACTTAAAGACTTCTTTTTAATTCCATTGCCACTAAGAATGTCTTAACAGAGAATCTTGAAACAATTTGTCGGTTGAATTATTACCATGCGAACTTAAATTTATCCATAAAAAATTTCATCTATGTGCCAGTTCTGGCTGGCGAATTAAGCACTCCAGAACCAGTAGAACCACCATTAGCAACTATGAATTATACAAATCTAAACATAACTCTTGCAGAAGCTGAACACTCGTTACGAAGAACTGCAGAGGATCAACACGTACAATAACAGACAGGCGATACAACTGGCGGTGGAAGAGTACAAGCGACAAATGGACAAACACTTCAAACCCTCACTCGCCGCACTCATAATCGGACACTTACTGATGAAGGTATGTCAGTTCTTTACAGCAGCATTGGCGTATACAACAAAGGGGCCAGGTGAACCGTACCCACCCAGTATGGTCTAGTGCCCACCCCCGAATTTTGGTGACTGAATCGAAATTTTAGGCTGGACACCTAAGAACCTTCACACCACTATTTTATGAAAACCCAGTACTACCCTGAATAATCACCCTAGATACGCAAATTTACATTATCTCTTACCAAATAACCATAAACACAAAAAACCGAATTTAGAAACAGGTTTTCTAAATAGAGATTCACTTAAATAGTACTGAGGCTGACATGTTTTTTCCCTTTCCTATTGATACCTAACAGCAATTAATAAAGTTTGTGCAATAACAGAAGGCCAGGGATAGCTGGGCATCGGGGAATTGGGGGCCATTGTTCATTGGTGCGTGCCATTGAAGGTTTTATGCCCAATTAGCACGCTATGATCACTGCTGCTGAAACTGTCTGCAGGTATCTTACAGTAGTCAGTAGTGGGAATAGGGATGAGCCAATATAAAAATGAACACGCTGGGCATGCCGGTCGGTGATCGCGGGGCGTAACGTCTCGCATCGGTGATGCTACTGTCCTACACCAATCATGTCATTTAGCTAAGCCAAGCGCTTATACCGCCGTTAGTCGGTCGCCTGAGCTTCGTTCGCTGGTCGACAGTTTGCACCACGGCACGGCATGTGAGGTTTACTAGGAGCACTGAGAAGGAGTTGTGCTACCACGCATCCTATTATACATGTCTAGTAAGATGTAAACTTGCTTGCAGCTGCTGAGAGTGACGAAGAAGCACCACGACTCATCTCGACGCAGCGCGCTGGACATATTCAATGAGAGACGGCGTGGTGGAACATTCGCCGATGACTCATATTTGGAAGAACTCAATCAGGTAACCATTTTGTAATAGAATAGGTATGCCAACTTATTCCTGATTTTCCTGGTGTCCTTATTTGAGCCTCAACCGGTTTCCTTCCCTTTTTGTTCATTTAATCAAGCGCTTCTAAATCGAAACATTGGTTAAAATTAAGAATTACTATGCCACCTGACTTGATCTATCCTATAGATCTATCCTAACAAGATTTTGCTGTAAAACAGGTACATGTAAACTATATAAGTAAACGTTACGACCTTTTGATGCATTTGTCTGCGCGAGTATGTAGGTACCCACTGAAGGTGTTGCTTTTCATTGCTTTTCTCATGCTAAAAATACCGTATTGACTGTTGTGAGTACCTTTCTACTAGATCTGAGTTCAGAAACTTTCCTCAAATATGAACTTACTCATCGCCATTTTAGTTACTCTATCCTTTAATAAACTATGTACTTCTTTCTGCTCGGTCTGATTTATTTTCTAGTGATGTTTTTCCGCAGAAAATTGAAGAAGCGTATGACAAGTACAACGATCCTTGGAAAAGATTAGGAATGTAAAGTAATTATACCAACATCGACTCATGGTCAAGATCTCAGTCAAATTGCATTTTATGTTTTGTATCAATATAGAAATAATGAGTAATAGGTGTTTCTTTTTCTTCCTCATCATCACATCAAAATTGTCTCGACTGACATTTCATCACAGAGTCACAACTACTGGAACTAGTGCTTAGTTACCTTTTAGGTACGGAAACCTAAAAAAGAAGAACTTAGCACGTCTTTCGAGAACATTACGGAGAACACAGCCATGCAGGACTCTTCACGATACCCCCTGTGGGATCTCCACCTTGTCGTAGTGGTGGGGCTCAGTAACCGTGGTGAGGGCAGGCCTCCTTCACTCGGCCGTACCTACAGGGATAAGTGCCTACACTTTCGCGTGGCTTCCAAGCCGCCAAGTTAGTCGGTTGTCACCGCTCGCGCGCAGAGTGCGCTAATAACGTGAATTTTAATAGTGAGCAACAAAAATGTCTCATCACAAATCTGGTGCAAAGTATTGCTCATTTAACGGATGTGTGTCGAAAGCAACTTGAAAATTTTATTTTATTTATTCTACGAGAGCAACTTGAAAATTTGATTTTATGTTTGTTTAGATATTCCGAAGACTATGGTGTCAAATTAAAAATCTAGTTCAAAAAGCATTTTATCTGTTTGAATCATGTAAATCGGTCCACACGTTTAGGAAATAACTAAGAATTAGTATATTATGTCGGCGATAAGCCAGGGTTATGGTGTCCAGACTCCATAATAAAAACACTCACGTAATATTACTTGGTTTATTATCAGTTGATTTCTAGCACAGAATTGAATTAAAATGCGAACTACAGTCCTTTTTATAAACTAAGCGTCATTACACTTAATGTAACGTTTAACAACTCCTTTTCAACATATAATTGAAATTACTGTACGATCAATTATAAACTAATCAAAAATCGACATTAATATTGTAATGAATTTTGCACAACACCAAATTATTTATTTTACACGAATAACAAATTTATTTTATTAACCAAACGCTGCTTTACAACATTGTCAACAGATGGCGCTATCAACAGGATGCAAATATAAACGCATGTTATTTATTACCGTAAAAATAAGTGTCAGAAAAATGTTATTTAATACTAATTGATTTTACTTTGAAAGTTTCTGGAGTTATCTTAATAACTAAGCGATAAATTAAATACCCAATCTTTATAAAACAGTTAAGCAGCCAATACAGTGTCTAATATTGTAAAGTAGTGAAGTTCTCAGTTCTGTGTTCACAAATAATTATTTAAATATCAATCTTAAATATTATTAACATTTTCGTAACAATATAATCATTATATATTAATTTGCGCCCATATATACATATACAGGATGTAACAAGACCCTTAACGAAAACTGAAATCCTATGTTGTACCAATCAGTACGAACATTTTTTACTTCGGCACCATACCTGGGAAATTACTGGTTCAAGAGATATTGAGGGTCAAAGTTAGTATTGATTTTTTCTAATTAGGTACAAAATCGATGCACTCACCCCGTCAATATGTTCTTTAGATGCCCTATAACCCCATGGATAAGTTGGTATTTCGAGAATTGCACGCGCGCGCTTTTAATTGCGGTTTAAAAAATGTGAAAACTCAAAAAATAAATCGTTTCCCAGGTATTATTTTTGGTTAATATGACTTGGCATGATGTCCACAACGAGTAGACTTCGGCTTGGTGATGGGTCTTGTGACACCCTGTATAGTGAAAATGTAAACGACAAGAATTTTTGTGGTTTTTGTTCTAAGAGCTCAAATAGTGGGATAGGATACTTATAGGATAATTATTTATTATTACATGGCCAAGTAGGTACGATGAATAAATATTATAGTAGCAGCGGCAAGTCGACAACCCTAGCGCGACAGCTAGCGCGCCACTCCGCGCCAGACAGCGACAGCGTGTGTTAGAAAAGAGCGGGAACGGTTAGGTGAATATCGCGTTAGGCACTGAGTGCTTATGCGAGCTGAATTGCACTTTGTTGCTTAGTAGCAAGAGTCGCCATTTCTATAAATTGGATCCGATGTGATCCTTCTGTACGGTAGTACTATCTATTCTGTGGTAAGGTCACCCACGGTGAAGCTAACCGTGATCCCAGGATTGGACGCTCCGCGTGGGCTTGATGGAGGCCTGCGCAGGATGCGTTTAAAGGTGCGGGTGTGGGGTACAGTTCTTTCTGTCCCTCGCAATCGGACGCGGTCGCGGGAGGAGAGGCGTGTCGGTGTTGCGTTGCCACGCGCCCTATGTCCTGCGACCAAATTGGGGCGCACCATTTGTTGCGTCGCGGTGGGGCCGCAGAGGAAGAGGAGATGCGGAGTTGTCAGGTCGCCGTCCTCCCTATCCTTTGCGACCGTTTTAGTGCCTGCGGACGGCGAGCGCTGGGGCTGCTCCCCGTCCGCCAAAAGGCAAGGAGGCGGCGTAGTGTTCGCGCCGCCTCCCAACATAACGAGATGGGGCCCGCCAACACCAACGGCGGACCGATCCCGGGCGGGGTCTCGGAAAAGTATGCTATCCTTGAATCGCGTGACCCTGCCACCAGTCCCAAGACCGGTCGATCACACTCTGGCCGGGTTGGCGTCGAGTTGAGATAGCTCATAAGGAAAGTTTCCACGGTAGCGAACAAAAAAAAATTTTTCCTTACGATGTTTTCTTTCACAATTTGGCAATCGATAATTAACAACTTAATACGCATATAACTTCGAAATGTCATTGTTGCGCGTCTTAGATTCGAAAACGAAAACATATACGTAAAAGTCTGTTTGTCTCTCCACTAGGCCATTGCTGCTAAATACATTTACATACACCTTGTGTTGCGAATGCCAGATAACCTGACGCTGGCGCCATCCGAACGGGGCCTGACATTTTACAAATTAATCCAAGTTTTGTGTTGATTACTATTGTATAAAAAGGTGAATATAAACGAAACAAGTCAATCGACCATAAAGTAAGGAAGTTAATCGACCTTGGGAACATGACGTAAGTGTGACGGTGACCCGAATAAGATTAATTAGCTCATTCTTCAAGCAGGATTCTTCACGGCGTATTTGAAGAGAATTAATCAAGTCTGTCCTCAGTCCATATTTCTGTTTTATGCATAATACTTTGAATAAATATTATTAAACTAATCTATGTTACGTTCCGCACCATGGTCGGTACATTTATTGCACGAATACATAACAAAGCTATCTTATTTTACAAGTTATAAATAAACACGATAATGTAGATGATATTAGATATTATCGCACGGTAATACCGTAATAAAAGACATTATTTCCACACTCAGTTGTTGCATAATCTATGCACTTGCGAATAATAAACTTTATCAAAGTGTGTTTGCAGGGCGATACGAAATATTACTGCAAAATTAAAAAATATACAGCGAAACATAGAGACCGATTTTATGTCGCCCAACCGCTTCCCGCGATCCTATCAAAATCGTCGGTCCACCTTCCGATGAGCTTACCTCATCTGCGTTGTCCGGTGCGTGACCGCTGCTTTAGAACCTTCCTGCCACAAAGCTCATCATGTTTTTTTTTAATTATAAGAGGCAGCTTGGTAGAAACAACTTCGAGAAAGAAATCGACCGCAGGATCCAGTTGGGTTGGGCAGTGTTTGGCAAGCTACGTCGAGTTTTCTCTTCGCATCTACCGCAATGCCTGAAGACCAAAGTCTACAACCAATGCGTCCTACCTGTTATGACGTACGGTCCCGAGACGTGGACACTCACAGTGAGACTAGTCCACAAACTTAAAGTCACGCAGCGAGCTATGGGACGGGCTATGCTTGGCGTCTCTTTGAAGGATAAACTCCGCAACGAAGTTATCCGACAAAGAACCAAAATTACCGACATAGCCCACAGAATTAGTAAGCTAAAGTGGCAGTGGGCTAGCCATATTTGTAGAAGGACAGATGGCCGATGGAGCAAGCGTGTCCTAGAGTGGAGACCACGACTCTGTAAACGTAAGGTAGGGCGGCCCCCGGCTAGGTGGCCCGACGACCTGAAAGGGGTGGCTGGGACAGATTGGGTGCGGAAGTCTGAGGACCGTGTACTGTGGCGCGTGTTGGGAGAGGCTTCTGTCCAGCAGTGGACTGCGATAGGCTGATTGATTGATTGAAGAGGCAAACGAGCAGGACGATTGGCTGATCGAGCAGGATAAGTCGCAAGTAAATTACCGCCCTTTTAAAAAGCAGAATGCTCTTCTCGTACCTATAGCTTTGAAGGTCATTTTGGTCCGGAGATACCGCAGGTGAAAGTTTCTTCCACAGTTTTGTTGTGTGAGGCAGAAACCTTCTCGATAAAGATGCACAATTGTGAACTACCCACCATCTAAACGATAGAGTTGGAACTGCTGCCCTGCCCATTCTTGCTCTAATTCAGCTTGGCTATTCGGGGAGCTATGCCGTGACTTTAGGCCTCCTGCGATAGGATTTACCTTGTCAGAACTTGAAACACTGCCTGTACTCATCAGAAAATACTTCTCTTCTACTAAGCTGGCTTTTTGCAGAGCCTACTCACAGTGGTAAAAACAAAACTCCATTGCGGTTGAGATAAGATAAGATAGTTTATTTTGCAAACATGGGTACAGTACATGATCTTAAATACAATTCTATAGGTTCAGCCATATATTTTACCATTAGGCATGCGAAAGGTACAATACCAAAAACACAAATTAAAATTACTCAACTATAAATATTTATAAACATTCAAACAAATGCATTCTCTTTTTCTGCAAAAATATCTGATATACTATAATAAGCTTTATTAACTAAAAGGAACCTAATTTCGAACCAGGCCTTTTACTAAGTATCTCTTATGCTTCATAAAGTATACGGATGAAATATCACCATTGAAGTAAAATTCACCTGGCAGCATGGATACGTGATCCTTCTGATTAGTCTGATCGAATCAGTGTGAGAGAGTATGCGTGATTTCTTTTCCTATTAAGAGGCCGTTCCCGTTTTTTAAGCCATTTTGGCGATTAACACGCGCGGAGATACGTGATTGTGACTCAGATATATCAACAAATTAAGAAGTTAAAGATGATACTATTAGATCACTTCGTTTACTATTGTATGACTGTAGTAAAAATAAGTGTTTGATTACCTACAACAGAAAAATCAAGTTTCCGCAAAGCATGTTTTGAAGAAATCATTTTATGAGCATTACGCGATGGTCCATGACATCGAAAATAATGTGAGTAATTAACTTTTAAATGCATCTACGAGATAACAAGATCCTGCCCCTTGGTATGATTGAGCCAGAATGTTAGGTTTCATTCAGAAAAAAAACAAAAAATGTTACGTAAAATGTCATTAAATTGTCAGTTTACGTCTAAATTGATTATTTTTTATCACATAAAATACACTAAGAAATAAAAAAAACAAATAGTCTCTAATAAGATTTGATATAATACCTTGCTAGGAAAAAAAATCAGCTTCTGAATGTGATTACAAATATTTTAAATTAATTTTTAAACGAAGCTAGAAATCGTTATATCAATCCTGTACGCGTCTACAGAACTTTAGACCGCGCTGAGCGCTCATCGAGGTAGGACGTGTGCCGCTTGCCGTCGTCACTGCGTCTGTGTGCGTGCCTTGTAAACACCACTGTAATTATAGCGCGACCAACCTTCTTGATGTGAGTTATTATTGTTGAATATGAATAATAAAATAATGGTAACGAAATCGATGCTCTTATAAAATAAATACCGCAAAATTCAAAAATACTATATTCACTTAGGTCACAAGGCGACTCTTATGAATGTCAGAAATTGTATCTAAATATATATATAAAACTCAAAGGTGACTGACTGACATAGTAATCTATCATCGCACAGCCCAAACCTTTGGAGGGATCGGACTGAAATTTGGCATACAGGTAGATGTTATGACGTAGGCATCCGCTAAGAAAGGGTTTTGATTAATTCTACCGCCAAGGGGATGAAAGTTTGTATGAAACTTTGTCAATTTTAAACTGATCGGGCTGAGACTTTGCATGCATATAGCTACTATGACGTAGGCATCCCCTAAAAAGGATTTTGATACATTCCACCCCAAATGGGATAAAATAGGGGATGAAAGTTTGTATAAATTTTCATAGATTTTCGACTGATTGAACTGAAATTATAGATTGGAGCTACTATGATGAAGACGTCCGCTTAAATAAAAAAAATTGAAATGTTGGGACGTAGGTATATGATTCTTGTATTATAAACATCGATCACTAGTTATAAATGGTGACAGCATGGTATTGAAAACAACATGTGACAAAACATTAAGACGTTACTTTTTAGGGTTCCGTACCTAAAAGGTAAAAATCGGAACCCTATTACTAAGCCTCCGCTATCTGTCTGTCAATCCGTCTGTCTGTCTGTCTGTCACCAAGCTGTATCTCATAAACCGTGATAGCTAGAAAGCACAATCACAAATTATGTATTTTGGTTGCCGCTATAACAACAAATACTAAAAATAAAAATAATGAAAATATTCAGGGAGGGTCCCATACAAAAAACGTGTTTTTTTTCGTATTTTTTGCTCAAAATGACTAACTGTAACAGGTAGACGCTTTTAATTTTCACAGAATATGTAGTTGTATATTACCTTTCAAAATAAATAATTAAATTAAAAAAAATTAAATAATAAAGGGGGCTCCCATACAACAAACGTATTTTTAAGCAATTTGTTACTCGATCTTAATAAACAGGTAGAAACTTAAAAAGTATTTAAGTATACATACAACAAACGTGATTTTCTTTTATAAATGTTGGTACGGAACCCTTCGTGCGCGAGTCCGACTCGCACTTGCCCAATTTTTCTTATTTATTTTAGCAAACAGTACATAGCGGCGATGATGGCTATCAGTTGATTTGTAATAGTACAATAAATGAGGAGATGGATACCCCAGAAAAATTTCGGCTACTTTTTCAGCTCAAGTAACATCTCATTTATATTGTATATTAATATTTTCAACCGACTTCAAAACGGTTCACAATTCAGTTGTATTATTTTTTTCATATTTTTTAATGTTTGTTACCTCACTAATGCATCATTTATGGACCGATTTGGATTTATTTTTATTTGATAGAATATAATGATATTACTTCCAGCTTGGTCTCATAGAAAGTTTTCCGAAATCGGTTCTGTATTTTGGATTTTATAACAGAATAACTAGAATTAGTATTTATTGTAATCTAAGTAGGTAAATGAGATTGCATGTTTCTACGACTGTTTGAAGACGGCTTTTTTTTTAACAACAACAATGGAATCTACCTGGAATTATTACATTCAAACATCAAAATACGTTAGCCAAAATAATTCTGTATTACGATCATAAAATTTATTGGTCAAAGTATCAATTTGTTTTGTCTCCGTGAGTTCACGGCAAGGTAGATTTTGTTGGGCTACACAGACGCACACATTGACACCCCGATCGCGTTGACGACGCGCTTGGCGTAAAATACCTATTCACGCAGTCCGTGAATTTTGGAACGGCCTCTTAAGTGTTTTTATATTGAGTCCTCGAAAACAAGAGTGAAATATTAAAATTACTACGAAGTTGCCGAAGGAGAGGTATTTAAACCCTTTAGAAGAAACACCTACTTATCTTACATTGTATCAAAAGATAATTAGGGTCATTTCGCCTGTTCGCGTCCACCCCCCTATTCGCGTCCATTTTGCGGACCTCCATTTAAAATTGCTCGGAAATAAGTATACTAACACACTAATAAAATGAAAAGTCAGTATCGCCAATACCTCGACGTATAAGAGACACGCACAAATAGACAAAAGTTCCGTGCGCCCAGCTTATCCTGTTTAAAAAAATTTGTTAATCTCGGTGGTTCAACAAAAGAGTGCAGATGCGCGGGATATAAATAAAAAAATAGTGTGCAGCGGCGTGTTTGTCGGTAAGTATTTTATTGTTTTATGTGAATTTTAGGATACATAGCTGTTTCTAGACATTAATAATGAAAAGACGAATAGTATGAATTATGAATTAGCTTGTTTTTTTTATAGTTAACAATTAAAATAAGGTGGACGCGAATTAGGACACCGAATTTATAAAACTTCCACTTTGCGTCCACAATGGACGCGAACTCGTCTATTTATGATTTCTTTAGTTGTTTATTTTTATGTGATTTAAATATGAGAGAGAAATTGGGATTTTGTTTATTTTAACATGAATAGTATGCAATTGTAATGACCAATTTGCGTCCACATTATTATGATTGTAATAAAAGATACAATCGATATAATAATCGATCACAAGTGGACGCAAGCTATACCTGCAAGGGATAATATTATAGCAAATTGCGTCCATATTTTCATGAAATAGAAATGATCGCATAAATACATTCTATATATATATATATACATTTTTTAATAATTTAAAATGCATTTTTGATTAAGACTGAGTTTAAAATTGAATTATTACATTTAATTTCTTTTATTCCATATTTTTTCTATTAAGATGAGTTCTTAGGAGACAAGAAAGAAGAAGGAAAAAAAATACAAAAGATGATTAATTATAGAAAGCGTTTTGTGATATCCGTGAGAAGAAGAAATCGATAAGACAAATCTGTACATAATTATGTAAAAATTATGCTATTCCGAAGACCACAATATTGGACAACATGTATCGTTATTTTTTATCTTTGATTTTAAGTTCCATCGATGTTGAGAACAATAAATAGTTATTTATAGTTTCTATAAAGTGATTTAATAATGATAATAATGTAGATTTTTTATAACTTTAATCTTAAATGTAGAAATTGTTAAAAGTCAATCTTTCTTTAGATTGTCTTAACAATATCACCCTTATATGAAGGATTATAAGGCTGATATTGTTAAGACTAAGCTGGTGGACGCGAACTGGTCCACAGGTGGACGCAATTTGGATTTTTTGGACGCAAACTGGGTAAAATGCCATATTTTGAAGTTTGTCTATTTAAAAAAAAACACAACAAGTTTCGAACAAAACTGAAAGTTATTATTAAAATAGACTATATAATGAACGCATTACATCAACTTTTCATTGAATAAATTTGCTGGAACATTTTTATTTTCTCCTTCAAACTTGCCAACTGCACTAAATGGACGCGAACAGGCGAAATGATCCTATATCATCGAGCCATAAAGGAACACATATCGAGGCAGATGCAGGTTTAAGCTATACACATAAGTACAAATAAAGAATGAAATATTATACTTATTACTTACGAATTATAAGCATACCATAACGTATAGTGTGACTCGTTGGAAAAATGGCAAATATAGTAATTCCAAGCAGTAACACTGTTACTCCATTTTTTTTTCGACCACCATCGAAAACCGAATGTGCGATAAATGTTCGACTAACTGCCGCACTGCGACAAACTGGAGTTCGGCGGACGTTCGATTTATGAACATACAGTCTTTCACAGTCCTCTGCTGGCTAAAGACCTCTCCTAATTTGCCGCACAATGGGATTGTGCGTCAATAGGAGGATTGGGTCTACTGGCAGACGAGTTGATAGAGCAAAGGTTTCCAAAGTGGTGCGTGAAAATGCATACAAACTCGTAAATAAGTACATGCCAGCAAATCCATTATATTTGTGGAGGATAAAGGGGTGGTGTTCCTCCAACTAGAGGGAGGAGCCTCTAACCAAGCTGGGTGGTCGTGCTTGGTAGCCTATAGGCCGACGGACATACTTTAAAATATTCCGCTTGGCTTGCAAAAGTTGCTTGCGCGATTCAGGATTTTTGAATTTGGCGCGTCGGCTGCGATAGGTCGTGTATTAGAAGTTTCATCGTCATTGGATAGATGGCGCCGTATGTAGCTAGTCACTCATATTCAATAAAAAAAAACACGGAGTCACGCCTGTATCCCCGCAGGTAGAGATATAATATTACACTCACATTTCACCTTAAGCATTTTAGGTCACACGTAATAGGGGGCGAGGCTATTGGCGTTACCGGGCACATTGCCAGACTTCGTGCTGCTCCTGAAAATTCTGAAAAACTCAGTAACACCCGATCCCAGAATAGCCGGGGCCCGATTAGCAGACGGATACGCTATCCACTCGACCACGGCGACAGTCGAATAAGTAAATTGATGAATAAACTGAATGAGCAATCTTTGACATCTGGATACCATTAACTGACCACCGCTGTAACGATTATCGTCTTTAGAAAAGGGGTAGGTACATAATATATATATATATATATATATATATATATATATATATATATATATATATCGAGCCTGTTATGGAAGAACATCGTAAGCGACAAAAATACAATTTTACATGAGAGGTATTTTATTGGTTATTTTTTACTTGCCAATAAGACACTTCCGATTTTTGTAGTATGTGCAAAACACGTTAGGATCTACGTATAATCAATCAAATAATTACAGAAAGAGTTACATAATGAGAACTTTTGTCGCTTAATATAAAATTGACGGTCGTGATTTCATCATGTTTTTCAAAATTCGTCATTTACGTTATTACTTTTCTTTATTATTAGAGGTAATTAAATTTCATATCAGGTATATCGATGTCAATTATTGACAGTAAAACAAAAAGACAATATGCATAAATCTATTTATTTGAATAGTCAGACAATTTTTATTTAAACTACTTTCATTATTATCAATAAATTAATAGAATCAATCATTCGTCCTCTTCGAGAGTCTTTGAATGTATTGACTTCAGGCTCCGCAATGAGTGTACTGTCTCTGACTGTCAGAAGGGCTTTCGCCCAGGACTAGGGACTTTGGACCCCATATTCGCTCTAAGAATGCTGGTAGAGAATTACAGAGAAAAAAGGAGAACTCTACGTCAAGCTATCTGGTGGGCCTTCGGTCTCAAAAATGTGTCCAAATTATATATCGATATTATCAGAGATATGTACAATAGTTCCTTATCTGAAGTGCGGACCGCTATTGGAGATACTTCTTCATTCCCCGCAACAGCTGGGGTACACTAGGGCTCTGCTTTAAGTCCCTTTCTATTTATAGTGGTTCTGGATACCATAACGACCACCATCCAGGAACAGTCGCCATGGCTGATGATGTATGCTGATGACATAGCTCTGATCGACGAGAGTAGGGACAACTTGGAGCGCAGAGTAAATGTATGGAAAAATACTTTGGAAAATGGTGGTCTGAGGTTGAATGTAGCGAAGACTCAATACATGGGCGGCTGTAGTGATGGTCCCTCTACTATCCACTGAAAATGCTGTAAAAACTACTCAGTTCAGGTACCTAGGATCTGTACTACATGAGTCAGGCAATATTAACCACGATGTCCGAGCTCGTACTAGCGCAGCATGGGCAAAATGGCGCGAAGTGACAGGTGTGGTATGCGACCCTCACATGCCCCCTAAATTCAAAGGACTGATATACAAATGTATAATTCGGCCCGTACTCCTTTATGGCAGTGAGAGCAGCCCTGGACAAACACACTCAGGAGCTCCACGTCACCGTAATGAAGTTGCTGCGATGGATGAACGGCGCACATACAGGTATTTTCACGATCTACGCGGCCAAAATTATTTTAATGCTTAATTGGTATCTTAACACTGTAAATAAACAAACAAACTATTTTTTTTTACTTTTTACTATTATTTTCAAAAACCTAAAAAAATATAAACATAAAAAGCATAATAATTCTAAGTTTTTTGGCTTTCTTCGTTATTATCGTTCGTCGTCATTCGTAAGTGGGTAACATTTCTTCTTGGCTTTCTGTAAGGCACTATAGCACGGAAAAAACTTCTTATTACTCTTTCTTATAATTTCGTACGTTCCTTGTATGAAATCGGCATCTACAAACATTTCCAAAGCTTGCATTGGTGTCAAGGAGGGCTGCCCTTTTTCTGATTTCAAATGATAAAATGCCTTTTTATATTTAGTTGCTCGTGTTGGAGAGCTAGTAATATCTTTTTGGACATTTGATGCATCCTTTTTACCAGATTCAAAATTAGAACGAAGTTCTTCAGTCTTTCGCCTCTTGCTCCTTTCACTTGCGTCTTCGAACAACTTGGATGGTCGCCCTAGCCGTTTTTGTGTATCAACAACAGGTATTTCAAAAGTACCATCCAGCCAACACTGCTTTTTTTTTATAAATTTTTCTTTTTTATAATGAGCTTTTGTCCACCTTTGTACAACTTGTAACAATTTAGTCTTAATTGTAACCTTCACATGACAAAAGATGATCTTTTATATATTTTAATTTGACATCTAAATTAGGCAAATTTTCGTTCGTCATGAGGTCAAATAAGTATTGTTGTGTCACAATCCTTACTCCTGATGCTTCCTGTGAACCTTAATCAAACATAAAATTTGTTAAAAGTCGCTAAAAACATTTTAAATTTTAGACGAAATTTCGCTAAATATCTTTGATCCCTCAAAAATGTATCAAACCGGACATATGCGGACACGATTTTGATAGCACTTATAAGAAAAAGGATCAAATAATAACCTATATTAAAAAGAATAGCCCGATCTACCCCGATACATAAACAAAAACACAAGCAAATAAAAAATATTGCAGAAAATCACAGTATTAAAATGGGTTTTTTATTTATAAAAAAAAATATGTAGTTTGATAGTTGATCATGACTTTATTTATGTAATATGTAAGTCTCTGACCTTGTCCATCAGAATCCATTACCTTCAGTTCGTAAAAAGAATTTGATAACATAAAAAATCACTTTGTAACTTTAATGTTTAGAAAAGCGCCGAGAATAAATACGTACACTAGATAACACGGTCAACTTCCGACTGACCCCACGGGTGCGGGGTGTGGGCTAGCAGGTAGATAAACCTTGGATATTGTTCTCAGGTTCGTAATCTATTCCTGGAACTCGGTTTAAGAATGATATTGTTATTTTGACATTTTGGACTTTTGGCCGCGTAGATCGTGCAAATACCTGTATGTGCGGCGTTACAAGAGCCGACCGTATTCGTAACGTCTACATCCGCGGTAGCCTTGGCGTCCGTGACGTGGCGGATAAACTATACAGTCTTATTAATAAACAAGGATTAGCGTCAGAACAACTTTACTCCAAGACTTAAGCCAAGATTAGGCAATTATGTTATTAATAAACTAGGAGTAAGGACGGAGTTAACTATTCATAATTTACTCCGGGAATAAAAGTTACTCCGCGGAGACCCATGGTTTAACGCTGGAGTAAGCAAGGAGTGAGCATCTATTTGTCACGGGGTACGGTAGACTAGATCGAAACTTTACCTGAATACTAAAACATAAAAAATAAAGATTTCGAGTCGACAACATATATCCGCAAAATTCGGATTGTCGATCATTTTGTTAATTTCTAATGCTTCTGACAGTATTAGAAATTATAATAATAAAAAAAGACAGAAAAGTCACTGTCACCGAATAACAGTCATGGTGAGTATCTACTATGTAGTTTGTATACCATGTGTAAATACTTCTTGCAGTTAGATATATTTCTTATCGGTATAAACAGTTTGTTTAAACGACAATGATTATTAAAGTATCCGTCTATTATGAGAGAATTGTGTTCTTCGAATTTACGCGAGCGAAGCCGCGGGCAAAAGCTCGTAGATTTATATTGTTATTCCAACTTTAATTGAGATTTATATACATAACCCAAATATAATTTTACATTTGTTTGGTGTTCGTTAGAGTAGGTACTTACTAGTAGGTATCTGATTTTGTAATTTTATTATTGTGGGTTAAAATTAATAGAGATTATTTCATTGAAGATTGCCAACCAACGCTTGTCCTTGCAAAGGGTAGAAATCTGTACGGCACAAATTTACCTCTTGGAAGTAAGAACGCATGCGCTATGATAATTGAGTGCGCTGTACGTATATCTGTCAGTACTGACACATCATACAATATAATGTCATATTGTGCACGGTGATTTCATTATTCGCATATATAAACTAATAATTATATAAGTACTACGCTTAAACGGCTGAAACAGTTTTCTCTACTAATATTATAAACGCGAAAGTGTTTATAGATATTATTTATTAGATATTATATTGGACATGTATTGGAACATGGCTTTGACATTTGACTGTATGCAAGGCGATGTTATTATGTAGATATAATACTAGTTATATAGTGTCATGAATACCTACTGACCGAGCTACTTTGTACCCAATAGTTTCTGAAGTCTTTAGAATAATACGCGCGCGAAGCCGCGGGCAAAAGCTAGTTGTCAAATAAAAGTGTTTAATAAAAAGTTTTAATTCGACCAGGTCATTTTGTTCATTCTTTTTACTTTTAATATCAGTGGGTTGCCATAACGTATACCTTAATCTCAGGGTAAGAATAGTATTGTTACTCCGAACTTACTTCGTATTTATTAATACCGTTATTAACACGTAGCTATTCCATAACTAATCTAGAATTAACTACCCCCGGTGTTACTTTGGAGTAAGAGAAGAATAAGCATTTTTTATTAATAAGACCGCAGGAGAGCTGAGATGGTATGGCCATATAATGCGCAGACCGGAGGAGTATATAGGTTGAAGATGTCTAGAGTGGGAAGTACCCGAAAATCGGCCTCGAGGACGCCACAGGAAGCGCTGGATCGACATCGTGAGAAGCAACATGAGTACCAACGGATTGACTTTGGAGGATGTAAAAGACCGAGCAAAATGCAGAGAATTGAGTAGGAAGGCGGACCCTGGTATAGACCGGGATTAATAATCGCCAGGCAGAAGAAGAAGATTCGTCATCACTTTCTTCCGGTAGTAAGTCTCTTGTATTGTCATACGGTAAGGCAAGATATTCGTGCGCATATTGTGCAGGAATTTATACCCTTGTCACAAATTTTTTTCAAATCTTAGGTTTAGCAATGGGTATTCTTGCCGAGTATGCTGCCGTGGGTGCCTGGAGATGCCGCTGACGACTTTGGCCAGATCTAATTAACAAGCTCAGATTCACGCGTTGGATTTCGCAATCAGTACTAAATCCGTAATTAAGTTCAATTATTTTTGGCATCTCTCTTTGAAAGCAAGCTGCTCTTAGCTTTGTAACTGCAATTTTATTGATTTTGGAAATGCAAATTTTTCCAATCCAAGACGACGGCATTTTAGAGCATTATAATTCCATAATTCTTTGGATGGGTCCTGGCATTAGAAATTAACGTGGGCCATTGGGATTGTGCCCAAACTGTCCTTCCTTTTATGAAGATTAAAGGATTAAAAACATTTCAATGTTATAAAAACTCTAAATGAAATATAACTTAATTCAAATAAATATGCAGTCAAACAATTATATTAGAAAACTTCCTGCAAATAAACAAAACGCACCAGATTTTGGGTATATCTTAGAAATATGTTTTATCGTAAGTGACAAACGTTACTTACGATATGTTGATACGATAATTATGATTGTTTTAATATTTGAAACTTTAAATTTTGTCGTTTGCGATACTATATATTGTCTGTTGTAATTTTGACATTTATGCAAATATGGACCTAAGAGTCTTTGGGTTAGAGTCTAAATCATTTTAGCTGTACGTTACGATAAAAAAGTGAAATACCTATATTCTGTCGGTTACGATGTTTTTCCATAACAGGCTCGATATATATATATATATATATATATATATATATATATATATATATATATATATATATATATATATATATATATATATAAGTTTGGGAATATAATATGTTTGATGTCGCGTTGTCCATCTCTTCGCAATGATACGAATTGCTTGGTGTACTTTCCTTATATTATATAGTCACCTCTTACCTCACCCAATGAATGAAATGGGGTAGGCACACTTTGTATCCGTAATCCGTCACCCTAAAAATTTCTGAACCAACAGTGAAAACTCATTAGGAGTGAGTAGAGAGGCGAGAGACATGTAAGACCTAATTCTGTCACATCGTATAAACATATCCCAAACTGTCTACCTATATTATAAATTTATAATCTACACTAATATAATAAGGAATTTGTTTGTTTGGTTGAACGCGCTAATATCAAGAACTGTTGGTTCGATTTGAATAATAATAAAATTGTTCTTGTGTTGGTTAGCCCATTTATCGAGGAAGGCAGACACTAAATAACGCGGGTGTAACCGCGGGCTCACAAAGTATTTAATAACGATGTATTTTACAAACCACGTAATCGTTTTGATAAATCATATTTTATCGTTTGATGAATGAGATTTTAACCTTACTTAACGCTATTTGACGTAGTCCCACAATTGCACAAATAATAATAATATACATATGCATGTACTTAGATAGGTACATAAATCTCATTGTAAACTGCAAAACAAAGGGAAAATTATTATTCAATCAAACTCATAAAAAGCCACATATAAATACTGAAAGATTTTATTACGCCGTTTTATAGTTGTATATTCCTACAATCTTGTAAGAATCTACAACTATAAAACAATATAAATGCAATTTTAAATAATCTTATTTAAAATTCCATTTATATTATACTACAGGATGCCCGCGGTTACACCCGCGTTATTTAAGGCTACTGCTCCGCTCCCGTCGCTCATAGCGTGATGTTATATAGCTTACAGCCTTCCTCGATAAATGGGCTATCTAATACTGAAAGAATTTTTGAAATCGGTCCAGTAGTTCCTGAGATTAGCGCGTTCAAACAAACAAACAAACTCTTCAGCTTTATATCTATACTAATATAATAAAGCGGAAGAGTTTGTTTGTTTGTTTGTTTGAACGCGCTAATCTCAGGAACTACCGGTCGGATATGAATTTTTTTTTTGTATACGATAGCCCAGTTATTCCGGAAGGCTATAGGCTATATAACATAACGCTTCGACCCTTTGGGGCTGGGCAAAAGGCTAAAAAGGCTAAAACATAATGTCGGCTAATCTCAGGAACTAGCAGTCGGATTTTAAAAATTGTTATTGGCTATGATAGCCCAATTATTCCGAAAGGCTATATAAAATTACGCCACAACTTTTAGTGGCCAAACAAAAATAAAATGGTCAAACGAGAAGGGGGAGGGTTGGGTCAAAGGCAAAAAAAGGCTAAACGAATAGGATACAATCTATGTATATGGGTATCGTTTTCGAGATTTTCGGGACGCTGATTAATAATATGAAATTTATTTAGTGATTCAAGATGGCGGACGGGAAATCAAAGATGGCGGTTGAGAAAATTTTAAATATCAATATGCGTATCGCCTTCGATATTTTAAGGGGTGGAGAATCGAAATACAACATCTATTTCGTGATCAAAGATGGCGGATGGGCAATCAAAGATGGCGGATGGGAAAATTAAAAAAAATCAATATTGGTATCGTCTCCGATGTTTAAAGGGACGGGGAATCCAAATACAACATCTATTTCGTGATTCAAGATGGCGGATGGGAAATCAAAAATGGTGGATGGGCAAAATTTAAAAAATCAATATGGGTATCGCCTCTGATGATTTAAGGGATGGTGAATCCCAATAGAACATCTATTTCGTGATCAAATATGGTGGATAGGAAATCAAAGATGGCGGAAGGGATTTTTTTTAAAGTCGATATGGGTATCGTCGCCGATGTTTAAAGGGATGGGGAATCCAAATCTGACATCTATTTTGTGATCAAAGATGGTGGATGAGAAATCAAAGACGGCGGATGAGAAAGTTTAAAAAAATCAATATGGTTATCGTCTCCGATGTTTTAAGGGATGGCGAATCTAAATACAACATCTATTTAGTGATCAAAGATAGCGGATAGCAAATCAAAGATGGCGGACGGGATTTTTTAAAGTCGATATGGGTATCGTCTCCGATATTTTAAGGAATGAGGAATTCAAAAACACCATCTATTTTGTGATCAAAGATGGCGGATGGGATTTTTTTAAATCAATATATGGGTATCGTTTCCCATATGGGTATCGTTTCCGATGTTTGAAGGGATGGGGAATCCAAATACAACATCTATTTCGTGGTTCAAGATGGTGGATGGGAAATCAGAGATGGCGGATGGGAAAAATTAAAAAAAATCAATATGGGTATCGTCTCTGATGATTTAAGGGATGGTGAATCCAAATACAACATCTACTTCGTGATCAAAGATGGCGGATAGGAAATCAAAGATGGCGGACGGGATTGTTTTTTAAGTCGATATGGGTATCGTCTCCGATATTTTAAGGAATGGGGAATTCAATATTATATAAAAATCTTTGTTTGTTTTTGCATCATTTATATACTCTGAAATGATAAGTATTAAGCGCTAAGTCAATGGTAACTTTGGAAAAGGGGCTTGGAAAAAAGGGAATTAAATTTGAAAACTCTTAAAAAGGCGATACGGAGTTCGCTGGGTCAGCTAGTATTAGTATATGATATGATTAACATTATTGACATTGGTTGGGAGTGGAACCTTGCTGATTTGAGCATGAATGAAGGACTTGACCGACCTGGGAAGTACTCTTCTCTCACAGAATATCGCCGTAGAGTGGCAATGTCTATAAATTACGTTTTTGGAGTGGGAGTAATGGAGGCGCCATCCCCTTTTTGTCTCCCTCATACCCTACGTCCTCCGACACCTTTCTGCATCCTCTTGGTTGTGTTTTCGCACATCATGTATCATGTGGGTCAGAGTTACCATTTACCATCAGGTTAGCCATTGGCTCTCATTGTTTGTTTTGCTTTTTTTTGTTTTTCGTGTGAGTGTGTGGTCAACTCTGGTGTCGGAGTTTCCAGGCCGCCCGAAGGCCTCCGACGTGGCCTAACGATCCTTATCCTTAGACAAGAACTGGGACCGACAGCTTTACGTGCCCTCCGAAGCTCGGTAGCGCTCAGATGTAAATGCCGCACACGGTCACCCATCCGAGTGGCGACCTGTGCAAGCGTTGCTTAACTTTGCCGATCTGTTACAAACGGCAAGCCAAGTCTCGCCATGAGCGCTACACTGGCTCTCATGTAATGCTACTTATCAAAACGTTAGAAGGTCTTCAGATATACATTATTTTCAATTTTTAAGTATCTAGGTACCCCAGATTAAAACTAGGATAACGCTAAGAGAAAAGAAGAAGAAAGATCTAGAAGCCCTCACAATCAATATACAGAAATTCCACAATAAGATAGACTACACTTCCAGTGAAACATACAGACAGCAGCTTCCAGTGTAGTGGGTACGGTCGCCATACCCACAAGCTTCTTTTTAACCGACTTCAAATAACCGACTTCAAACAAAAAATAAAAAGGAGGAGGTTCTCAATTCGGCTGGTATATATATTTTTTTTTCGATGTATGTACACCGATTTCCTCGAGGTTTCTGAACCGATTTACGTAATTCTTTTTTTGTTTGATGCGGAATTGTGTCGAATTGGTCCCATAAAAATATGATTCATGTAGGCCCAGTAATTTTTTATGTAACATCATTGCCCACAAGCCTAAATGTGTTGATAGGCCATATAACGTTCCTTTTGGATGACGGTGCCTCCGACCTTCATTCGTGGGCTGGTGCCACGCTGCATTTCGGCTATACATTTCGCTAGTTTTGTTTATGTAGTCTATCTTAAGTGTGAAACATGTGGACACTTTCCAGAATTTGAAATTAAACATTTTTTATATCTGATTTATTTAAGTAGGGTGACTACTATAGTAATTGGCCATGTTGCAATAATTGGCCACTCGTAAAAAAACTGGTTAAAACAAGACAATGCGGGCAAGTCCATAAACGAAAAATACAAAACATATTCATGTACACCTTACTTTCGTTGTAGTTCATAACTCATGCAATAGATGAGATAAGAGACGCTAGACAACTCATGATCTTTATACCTAATTAGAATTATATAGATACATTGCATTTTTCAGTTAATCTTTATATAATATTTCTAGTTCTTTTAAATTACTGTTCATGTATTATTAGGTCATTCAACTTAGGTACTACATTTACATTTGCATTGTTGTTCCACTAATTTTATTATAGTTTTACTGCACTGTAAGATGAAGATAACTCGTGATTATGGGCTGTAAACTAATGTTTTAGTAATTATGTGTATTCATATACAGTCACTTCTGTAACATATATTTCCACCATATAGTTATGAACATGGTCGCGAGTTGCCTACATTATAAGACGTAAGTGGATGCTCCTGTTACACAATATTCACACTGGAAGGCTACTACAGCAGTTAAATTGGTAACTGCATTAATTATTTAAGTATTATGTATGTTCCTAATTACTATTTACAAGTAATTAATGACAATGTGAAACAGTTGCAGCTCCTTACAAAAACAAAATATGTAACATAACACTGGCGATTAAAAAGAGTGGCCACGAGTTTTATTGCCCGTTCTTTCTCGTGGTTCTACCTATTGCTTTGCGAATGGGCAGTAAATGTAAATGTAGAAGCATTAAGTAATGTACATTAAAATTTGACGTTCATAAGCGTCACTTTGTGACCAAGATGAATAAATGATTTTTGACTTTGACTTTGACTTTGAGATGGCATTGCACACCATTCAAGATGACAGTTTGAAAATTTTCCGTAGTGTGTGGGTGTTTTGTTAAGAAAAAAATAAGGTGAGAGTCTTAGCAAAATTTGATTTGCTTTATAATATGTATTTTTACTGTGTTAATATTGTGTGTTTCTGTTAGTATATTAAAGAAATCCGTATCGATAGTAATTTAAAAGCTCTCTAATGAAAAATAACCTCAAATAATTGCCGGCTAATAACTATAATCGAAATTTGTTGGATTTCAGTTATTAGCCATCCCCGGCCAATTACAATTTTTTAAATATATGTGATTTAAAAGGATATTCAACCGTATACGTATATAACTAAGGATCTGCCAAAATTTCACGATCCAATAATCAATACAACAGTTATTAGCCGGGGGCGGCCAATAACTCTCTCGTAAGGTGGCCAATTACTAAATACTGCTTAAAATATCTTTCAGACTGTTTCAACATGCCAAAAATACCCAAATATACCAAAGACCAAGTAGATAAGGCTTTAGAAGATATAAATACAAGTGTGTCAGTTCGTACAGCAGCCAAAAAATATGGTATACCAAGAGCAACACTACAATTTTAATTGAAACACCCGGATAGCAAGAGCCAATTTGGACCAGACCCCTACTTGACTAAAGAAGAAGAAAATCTGTTAGAAGAATGGATATGCGATATGGGTAAAAGAGGGTCTAAAATGTCTTCAGCATTTCTAGGAAAGAAATGCTGAAGACATTTTAGATTCTGTTCAAAACTTCCTAAATAACACCCCCAGAGAAACTCCATTCAATGACAATAGACCTGGAAAAGGATGGTTGAAAGGATTTTTGAAACGCCACCCTAGAATAACTAAAAGGACGCCTGAGGCCGTTACGCAGGCAAGTGCATGCGTATCCGAATCTGATATTAGAAACTGGCTTGCTCAAGTTTTGGATCAATTAACTAAGTCTAATTTAACTGACATTTTAGATGATCCTTCCAGAATTTTTAACGCTGACGAAAGCGGTTTTCAAACTTGTCCATCTACTGGTAAAGTTTTTGCTGAAAAAGGTGAAAAGAACGTCTACGTTGTTGATAAAGGTAAAGCCAAAGAGAACATGACAGTTCTCTTTACAATATCTGCTGATGGACGCGTGATACTGCCTACGATTGTGTATCCGTACCAACGGTTACCCGAGAGAATCAAACAAACGGTACCTGAGGACTGGGGTGTAGCAACTAGCAGTTCTGGGTGGATGACTTCGGATACATTCAAATATATTATAGAGCGTGTCTTCCACCCTTGTTTATTGAGAAATGATATTCAGCTACCAGTTTTGTTGTTTGTGGATGGACACAAATCTCATCTAACATATGAACTTAGTGTACTAGCTCGCTCCCTTCAAATAGAAATATTCGCTCTGTATCCTAATGCCACCAGTATTCTTCAACCAGCTGATGTGTCACTGTTTCGACCTGTAAAACAATTCTGGAAATCATCTGTAAGAGAATGGCAGCTTGAACATATAGGCGAAGTAGTATCAAACTTTGATACTACTACTTTGATAATCAAAGCAAAATTTTGCTTTGGTTTTAAAAAAAGTAATTGACAAAATTAGTACTAACTGCATCATTAATGGCTTCCGGGCTTGTGGACTTTATCCTTTTAACGCAAATGCTGTCGATTACACAAAATGCTTAGCAAAGCCAGCATCTAGGTCTACAGATACGCCTAATGACCAAAATAACAAAATAGAAAAAACAATGTCCTTTTCAAAATTCTCTGAAATTGTAGGCCCCGAAATGATTAAAAAATTCAAAGATATCAAAAACACTATTCAAGAAGTTCAGAACAACGAATCGGTTTTCACACTTTATCAAATAAGGGACTTTTATAACTCCGAAAACACTACAAATACCACTGAAAGCACTGCGGAAATTACTAATGAACCAGAGACTACAGATTCTACGAACACTACACAAGGTAAAGACAACGTCAATACGAATAGTTGTTATTCTGAAAATGTAAGTCAGGATTTAATTTTAGAAGCTCACCAAAGCCTTGAAGAACCCCAAGAACATCAAAATATGAATAGAAATATATGCCAAACTATTTACCTTCACGAAGATGCTCTTAATATGGAACCATCGAACAATGAACCAACCAACACCATTCAAGAGAAAACTGACCAAGAACTTATAACTTTAGAAGACCTAGGAGTAACAAATAAAGAAAACCATAATCTAAACCTACCATCTTGTTCAACAGCTATTTTTAAAAAGTTTTTAACAATACCTTCAGCCCCAGAAAAGGAAAACGTAATATTGAGAAGCTTCCTTACCACATATCAGGATCAGAATACCGACGCATTTTAGAGGAGAAATGTAAAGAAAAGAACAAGTTAGAGGAAGAAAAAAGGCAAAGAAAATTGAGACAGAACAAAAAAAAGAAGAAAGAAAGAAAAAGTTGGAGGAGATTAAAGCTGCAAAACTAGAAAAAAATAGAAAAAGTGAATCTGTCTGCGGCGTGTGTAAAAGCTTGTTAAATAGCATAAAACTAAGATGTTGCGAATGTCAGAAAGCTTTTGATAAATCATGTCTTCCTAAATCTCACGTCATGCATATACCTCAGGAAGAAGGAGACTTCTTGTGTCATGATTGCTTTCATATGGAAAATGACGACAGCAATAACACCAAAAGTGAAAGTGACGAAGATATTGATGATTTTTTTAATGCGATTAGATCTGGTCAAGAGGCATTAGGTCTAAGCTATGTAAAATTTTGAATATAATTAATTGAAAGTTAGGTCTTTTGTACTGTTTCGGTTTTAAATTGTTTGGCCAATTACTGTGTTTTATCATGGCTAATAACTATAATTTTATGGCCAATTGCAAAATTTTTGAAATGATTAAATTCGATTGGCATTTTTCACCAATAAATATGTTTTATTAATATTTGTTTAATTATCTTATACCTCACCTCCTTAACTTTATTTGATGTTTTTGTAACTCATCTGAGTTAGTAACTTTTTCGTTATGGAAAATATAAAATAAATTCCGCATTAAGTGGCCAATAACTATACCATCTACCCTACCTATTTATTATTCCTAATAAATCACATCTAGTAAGGAATAATCAGTCTTTATGAAACTAAAATCTTAGTCTTGATATCACTTAAATTTTGTTTTACAGATTCACGCCTGTATCCCCGAAGGGGTAGGCAGAGGTGTAATATTACACTCACATATCGCCATGAATTTTTAGGTCCCACGTAATAGGGGGCGAGCCTATTGCCGTACCGGGCACATTACCAGACTCCGTGCTGCTACTGAGAATTTCCTAACGAAAAATCCCAATAACACTTTGCCCGACCCGGGAATCGAACCCGAGACCTCCCGATCCCACGCGCACATTTATGCCGCGAGACCAAAGAGGCAATCACTTATACTTAGGAAAATAATGTATTTTTTTTAAACACCATATTTGTCCATAGGTTCAGCAGCTGATTGTACCAATGTACAGTCAAATTGTACTAAATAAAGATAGCGACGCGTCAAATCTGTCAATCATATACCTCTTTGGCCTTACGGTCAGGTTTAAATTTGAATTTTAGAGTCGTTAATTTCGGCTGTATCGATAGTGTCCACAGGTGAAAGCGTCCACATGAACAACACTTGCCCCTACAGTATTATAGGTGAGCGCATTTTTTTGGCAGATGATATTGGAGAGACTTACTTACAGTGTGTCATCCTAGTTTCAGCCTTCCCGAGTTCACTCCTAGAACTCTTCTTATTTGAGTCACCGTAGCATTGTAAGTTAGTGGATAAAAATGTGACTGAGTGTAATATTGTGATTGAAGATGAAAACATTGAACAAGTTGACGAACTTGTATCAAATATAATATACAAATTAGCATGTTAACAAGTGATTGAAAATGTGAAGGAGATATTGAAAGGAGAGTGACTGCGGGAAACTGTGTAAATGAAGCGCTTCATGCCTTTATGAACGGCCAGAATGTGTCAAAACAGGCGCGACTGGCGGTTCATAATGGAGTGCTTGTGCCTACGTTGATGTACGGTAGTGAGTGTTGGGTATGGCAGAAAAAGCATGAAAGCAGAATTACCGCAGTTGAGATGCGTTCACTGCGTAGTATGTGTGAGGTAAGACTGATTGATAGAATTCCGAATGCAGTAGGTAATACGAGAGCGCTGTGGCCTGAAAGAAGATGTCGTGACAAGAATTAAGAAAGGAATGCTGAAATGGTTTGGGCACGTGGATCGAATGAGTGACGCATCAAATTTATGAGGCTAACGTGTGTGGGCAAGTCAGACGCGGCAGACCTCGTCGGACATTCGTCGATCAGATTGGGGACATCTTAAAAAATGGCAAGGTCCGAAGCACCCGGAACCGGCGAGCATGTATGAACAGAGTAATGAATGTAGAGGAAGCGCGTGAGGTTTGTAAGGATAGATGCAAGTGGCGTTCCGTTGTCTCTGCCTACCCCGACGGGAAAAGGCGTAGGTATATGTATGTATGTATGTATAGTGTTTGACGTCATGTTTCCCGTGTCTTGCTAGTTGCTCTGTTAAGATACCCATGGAATGTATCGGTTGACGGACCTCCAAGTTGAAACTCAGTCGATACACTCTCCTATATACAAGGGTACTCTGTGGGTAGACTCGACTTAGTTTGTACGACCGATAATGTACCTATTTGGATTGGATTTACTGTTTGTTCGAATTACATACTTTCTAGAAAAATAAAACAAAATATCAAGTACCTATTCTTTATTAGTGCTTATGATAATTTTGCTATGTTTAGTTAATTTTTGCTAAATGCTTAAAGGGGTGATATTATATGGTTATATTTCTCAATGGCCAAACGCCGCTTTAAAGCCTTTATCCAAGTCGTCGATCAGCACGCTGGTGTCCTCCATCCCAATTGCGATTCTTATGAGAGCGTCTGAGATGCCGAGAGTTTTGCGTAACTCTGGACCCAGGGCCGCGTGTGTCATTGTACAACTGAAATTATCATCATCATCATCAGCCCATATCGTAAAATTGGCCATGAAATGCTCGATCATTTAATGAAAAGTCTTATATCCATTGGCCTTTTCATGACATGTCTTGGTCAAATCGATGAAAACAAGTTGATTAAGGATTTGTGCAACAAACGCGGGACTACTTCATGTAAAGTTAATCATGATAGATCAAATAAAAGAAAAACATTTTAGGTTATAAAAAAAGTAGGCCAGGGTAAGACCTAGTAGATATCTAGTGAGTGTTTTTAAGGTAATTTAATTTGCGTTAAGCTTTGAACATAAGATAAACAATTTTATTACCAAGATTACCTACTTGTACGTTTTAATATGTGAAATCTTGGTACAGTGAGTTGAAAATAAATACTAAGTACCTAAATTAAGAAGAATAACTTACGGTAACTGTGCCATACTTTCATACCCTCCCAAGCTCACGGCCAACGAGAATATTTTCAACTCGTTCAGTAACTTTACTGACTCATTCACACCTCCTTTATGTTCAAAACTGAAACAACTCGAGTGACCCGCCGTTTGTATTTTGGTTATGTCGTGACCAGGATGTTCCGAAAGTCCTGTAATCAGCAATTAAATTGTACAATCAAATAAGACGGCGCTGCACCAGTTTGAAAAAAAATCGCTTGGCTCGCTCGTAGAGTCGAGCCACACTAGAAACTGGTTTTGTATACGAGTGTCAATCTGCGTGTAAAGTATCACTGGAAGCGACGATGTCCAGCTGAGCGATTCTCGCCTTTATGGTGGTTGAGCAGGAAGTTGTTCGACTGTACATAGGACGATATTTCTAGGTATATGTATATAAAATTCTTGCGTTACTGCCAGACTGATAGACAACGCACAGCCAATTGGGCGAAAGCTGAAATTTGGCTTGCGTGTCCCGTGGGAAGCGTGTCACGTATGGGTAAGAGAAATCCCTTAGTGCACTCTGCGCAAAATAGGGATTTGACGAAATTCGGAGAGAAAGGGTTATATTAAAAAATATGTGCGGATGTAGTGGAGCTACAGCCTGGCATGGGCATTGGAGAGGTTAAATCACACAAGTAAAAATCGATAAATAATTAATCAATGCATAGTGCTAGTCTAGTCCAGTGCCATCCTATCGCATTATTTAGAGTCGAAATATTTTATGTGAAATTATCGTTCGTGTGACACCACGTTTGTGTCGTGTCGTACCACACCGGTTGCCGTGCGGTAATTCATCATTGCAGCTTCACTCCCTACTCACGTCCACTGCTGGACATAGGCCTCTCGTAATTTGCTCACAATAGTATTGTGAGCAAATTAGCAGGGCTTGGCCCACTATACCACGCTGGCCAGACGGGTTGGTATAGGGTTTGATGTCGAGATTTCCGTCTCTAGGTGTAAGGACGGTATTTGCATCGTATTATCCCTTTGTCGCCTCTTGTGACACTCATGGGAAGATAGGGGGTGACGACACTTGTATTCTATGCTTGAGTATTATGTAGGCACAGTAAATATATACAAGTAACATAGAAGGTATAACAGTTGCAGCACCTTACAAAAGTTTAATTGTTATGTATTATTAAAAACCTGGCGATGAAAAAGAGTGACCGTGAGTTTTATTGCCCGTTCTTTCTCATGGTTCTACGCCCTTGCTTTGCGAACGTGGCAGTAAATGTAAATGTAGAAGCATACAGCAATAATGTTTTAAATTTGACGTTCATAAGTTTCACTTTGTGATCTAAATGAATAAAGGATTTTGACTTTGACTTTATGCCGTCAACTACACGGCGATGCGGTAATTAACAGTCTCAAAATAGTTTGCTCGCATGAGTATACAATACATTATAGACATCGAGGGTCACGTACCTGGGTGCAGAACTCTTTTGACATGCGGATTGTTTTTCAACCAGTTTGCTACGATCAGCCCGTTCTTTTGGAGCCGCTCCATACGGACTCCCAGTGTTTTCACGCCTCTTAGGACGAAATAACAATCAAAGGGCGATGGTACGCCCCCCACCGCTAAAATATAAGTATGGTTAGCATTAATATTATTTCTGTAGGTAATTTAATTCATCATCTTTATATCGTGTGAGATAATTGCTCAGGTCTATTTGAAGGCAATTCAAGTGCACAAATTACTTATTATGAACTACGACAGTGGTGCAGGACCTCACTAAAGTTGGACGCACACTTATCCGAGCCGAACGCGTCGAACGAGTCGAACGAAACTAATTCTAGAATTCTGTATATGAAATCTCATGATACCGCGCACACTATCGATTCGGACGATTCGACGCGGGGAATTGTGCTAGGATCATGAGATTTCATATAGATACTTACAGAATTCTAAAATTCGTTTCGTTCGACTCGTTCGACGCGTTCGGCTATTCTGTGTGCTTTGGCCCTAGAAGGTGCCAATTTGTTTAGCCGTTTAGATACGGCTCTCTCTCACAGGATTCACTCAATGGAGCCCTTCCATAAGTCAATCGCTATAGCGTTTCACCTCCAAGACTTCGACCCGTAACTCCTCGGCGAGCACCAGTGCTACTCCATTCTCCCTACCAGTGCCACTCGTGTAGATCAGCTTGTAGTCATGCCCAATGAACCGGGATATGATGATGGTTATCATCATCACCAGCCGCTCCAGTCCATTGCAGGATATAGGCCTCTCCAGTGGTACAGATCGGTTCACGAAAGTTGACCACAAATGGCGGCCGTCGCGCATATGTACATTCGTGCACCAACGGCGTGGCTTCATTCTTGACGCATTTAGGGAATGCGTCAAGAACGGAGCCACGCCATTGGCATTCCACCCGCGCCTCACCCCGCACCTCCACGGGGACCTAAAAAATGATTTCTGCGCAGTGGTCATCTTTCATGAACCGACCTATACGCCACTGAGCCCAATGATGAAAAAAAAAAAGATGATGATGATGGTGAATGAGTAATTTTATTTACCAAATTGTATGAATCGAAGTCTTTTAGCCAGATCGTCGTTGTTGGTCGTTGCTGACCCCATTAACACATCTGAATGTCCATTCATGTACTTCGTCACAGAATATATAACAATATCAGCGCCGAAATCCAAAGGTCTTTGCAAATATGGCGTAAGGAAAGTGTTGTCCACCACGAGGATTATGTGTCCATGTTTCCTAGTTATGTTTGATACTCCAGCAATATTAATAACTTTCATCATAGGATTTGATGGAGTTTCGGCCCAGATCATCTGTTATAAAATAATAATTGAAGTAAGTAGGATTATAATGTAAACTTCTATTAACGCCTGCAGGTACCGAGTCCCGTTAACTAATAAAACATACCTAAACTACTTTATAACGGACTTTACATCAAACAATGTATTTATTTTATTTAAAGACTCACGCCTGTATCCCCGAAAGTAGGCAGAGGTGTAATATTACACCCACATTTCACTACGAATTTTTAGGTCCCACGTAATAGGGGGCGAGCCTATTGCCGTACCGGACACATTACCAGACTCCGTGCTGCTACTGAGAATTTCCTAACGGAAAAACCCAATGACACTTTGCCCGACCTGGGAATCGAACCCGACACCTTCCAATCCCACGCGCACGTTTAAGCCGCGAGACCAACGAGGCAGTCAGACATCAAACAATACTTCGGCATAGTTAGCTTTTAACACTTTCACTGTCCATGCATTACATGTAATGCACTGATGAGTTCGTTCTGTACGTCCGTGCATGACATACAATACACTATTAACCACCAAGAATAGTGTTGTGTTGTACACGAGAAACTTAAAAAATCAATCAAATAAAAAACAGATAATTCTTTCAACCTGCCAAGTACGTGATCTGGCTCCCTAGGTTGCCATATCTAATATGTAAAAAAATAAAAGTAAATCTTGGTATATTTTAATCAAACAAAAATAAAAATGTTTTTTCTTACTAAAATTCAACTTAAAACTCACAATTCTTGAGACATAATAAGTAACCTCCACAGTCGATACAATACTGCATTAAGTGCCACACAATTAAGTTCACCTTCTTCACAATTACTATCTTCTAAAATATGCACTAAATCATCGCCTGATACAATCCGAGTCATGGTTGATAAAATGAAGCCAAGACCAATAATAGAAAATATAACTATTCACCAATAAACACACAATCAAAAACAAAATGACATTGTCAATGTCATGTCTATGCAATTTACTTATCTATTATGGTACATAGTTATCTCTTTCGTTTTCCTCGTAGAGGTTTATCAATGAAACAGTCCGCCAAAATATACACGAGATCAAGGATTAGAAGATTTGACCATGTTTGTTACCTATACATCGATCGTGTTTCGACGTACTTGGACAACACTATTGGTCGGCGGTTGAAGTTCATACGTCCCTATGACTATAGAATAAAATGTTTGTTAAATCTGTGATACGTCCATGCATTGTATATAACGCACTATTGGACATGCAATAATTGTATTTATAATTGTCTTAGGACAGTGAAAGTGTTAAAATTATTACATTATGTAATAAGTTAATAACCCTGTCATTTTAGTACTAACCCTAGTATTCGGTTTAATGGCCCTTTCGAGTTTTTCAAGAACTGTGCAGTCTACAAATTCAACTTCAATGCCCATCCTTCTGACCACCTCTCTGAAGCAAAGAAATTCTTATGAGATATGAATATTACAACCGGTCCCAAAAGGCCGTTTCCAATATTCTGATTCGGATTTGATAACCTAAGCTATTAGAGATAGATATTTGACGTAAGCTCTATACAAAATATACAGAGACAGATTATTGGAAACACATAAATCACGATATTGAGATATCTAAAAATTTAAAGTCAGGGTTGATTTGTGGCAGGTACCAATCTGGCTCGAATCAATAATAAGCCTGAATGTTGACCTCATTTTTACAATGTAATACTTTGCCTATAATGTGTTATTATAAAATGTGTTATCGTTTTTCATGTTGTGGAAATAAATACTTTAAACGAAAACCGATTATGGCAATGTCTGCCTGGAGTGCCGGACTGTGTTATTGCCGACATTGCCGTTTAAAAACATTAGGGATTGCCTTATACCTTTAAATAAACCGAAATATTTAGGTGTTTACATAAATAGGAGCCTGCACAATCAAGTTAGTTACAAGGATAATGCTCGCAGCCGATTTTGCTTTACTAAAGGAGTAATCTACTAAGTACCCACTTTTGCGGCCGAAAACTAAAACTTAGAACCCGACGCCGTGCGTGGCCTAAGTCGCACTTGATATAGTCACACTTCTTTATTTTCTTTGAACCTGTTTCCCCAGAGTCTAGCAACTTGGTCAATTTCTATTTTAACTGATCCCAGCGGTAGCAATTTCGATGTACATGTCGCGCTTTCCTTCGTTGTGCCGATGTCACTTCAGAGTGGAACACGCTACGGACATTTAAATCGCTTGCGCTTCCGCCCACCGCTGCTGGGCGTTTTATACATGGTAGGCCATACTCACGTGAATAACTGATAGGTTCCACCGTAGACGTCATCACAGCAAATTAAGTGGTCACCGGTGCTAAGCAACAAATATACTGAAGTGATAACTCCAATACCAGAAGCAAAGGTAACTGCGTGTTTAGCACTCTCCAATGACGCCAAGCATGCTTCTAAAGTATTTCTAGTGGGATTGCCCGCTCTACCGTAGTCGAATTCCTGGAAATCACGTTAGGTATTGAACTAACACGTTGATCATCACCATAAGGGTGACAAATCAACATCGAGCTATGCTGCGCTGTACTGCGCTGTGCTGTGCTGTGTTTCTTAAGCTCCCTTTTTTTAACAATCAACATCAAGCTGTGCTGCGATTTGCTTAGCTCAGTATTAAAAGTAATCAGCAGCTCGTGTCGTCGTTTATCTCGTCAAAAATTACTTTATTTTCAAAAACACGTAAACTTTACGACATACCTAGTTGAATCCGATGAAGATGACGACACAGCGCAGCATGGCAGAGCTCCATAAAAAACATAGCACAGTTCGGCACAGCGCGGCTCAGCACGGCGGGTAGCGCGCCTCGCTCGAGACTGCTGCGTTTTTAAACAGAGCGTAGCCTCACACAGCGCAGCACAGCATAGTTTGTTTGTATCCTCATTAAAATATTAGACGAGCGAGTAGACCAAACATAGCACAGCGCAGTACAGCGCAGCATAGCTCGATGTTGATTTGTCACCCTAATCCTAATGTTACCCAAGCTGCAAGATGCACCTCAGCCCGCGACTATTTTTCTAACCAGATATGAGGAGAGATGAAAAGCATGTGACTAGAAAGGTGATGAATATAAGAGTTGACGGATATAAGGCAATAGGAAGACCAAAGAAAAGATGTATAGATTGTGTGAAGGATGACATGTAAGAAAAGGGAGTGATTAATCAGATGACGTCTGATAGGTGAGAATGAAAGCGAAAGACATTCTGCGCCGACCCCAAGTAATATGGGAACAGGGCAGGCAAAAGAAGATATGACAGGATTTGTGCTTTTCTACAGAGCGACTGCCTGATAGCCGCTACCCAAAGGGTTAGTATCTGTGATTCAGGCTAGGATGAAGATGTTTGAGGGGACTGACTCCCGTATCAACTATCAAAGCTTGAGCCCCTTCTTTCATATTGCCCTTGCTTTACTTGAGCTTTTCCAACTAGAGGCTGAAGCCCCCAAATCTTTTGTGCCCAAAGGCCCCATGGCCCAAGAAGACCCTGCATGCATAGCATATACTCACGTAAGGTTCACCAGGCGCGGGTTGTTTGAACGTGGTTGAATTGATAATAGGTGTCACCACGGCTCGAGACTCCCATCTTTCAGGATTTTGAGCTACATGGATAGCTTTCGTGTAGAAGCTGGGTCTTTTTGCCAGGTAACCATCCTTTGATTCCTGTGTCGACTTCGACTTGTTGCAGTACTCGCAATGCATTTTGCGTGATTTTAAAGGATGGAATTGTTACTGAAAATGTTGTGGCTATTGTTAAATTGATGGTGGTATTTGGTGGTATTTGGTGGTATTTGCTGGGAATTTTGATGTTAAGTCTTGTCCGGTTTGTACGACAATGGCAGGGTATTCGACATAATAGACAATTAAAAAGATTTATGACATTGTTTAAAGAGTATTTAGTCGGTTACTAGTAGGTTCTATGTACCTATACATCTAATACTTATAAATAAAATTGGAGTGTCTGTTTGTAATATTATTATAACCGCTTTTTACTAAATGCATATGGATGTATACACGGTACATATACCGAAATGACATTTTTTTCAAGTTTTGTCTGTCTGTTTGTTGTCGCAAATCTCTGGAACGGCTGGACTGATTTTGACGGGACTTTCATTGGCGGATAGCTGATGTACCAAGGAGTAATATAATAAACTTTAGGATATAAATTAAACGGGTACGCGAAGTAGTTACCTCAGGTCGCGGGTAAAACCGCGAGCAACAGCTAGTAAATAAAAATAATTAATTAAGAACCTTAAAATTTACGCTCACTGCTCTCCTTACTTGTTGGACCTGCTGCTTTTCAATTTACGGAGGATATGTCCATGTTTACGGCTATCTAGTCAGTCACCTTTTTAGTTCATTCATGGTGAAACCGGCAGTACCTACTGTCATTTTCTAAAATTCTTCTTTGATAACGACGCAAACATGGTAAAACCATCTTCTTCCTTTTTCGTGTGTGAACTGTGGTGCCAGAGTTTTCAGATCACCCGCAAGCCCCCGAAATAGCCTTACCCGGCCCCCTGCCATGTCAATAATTTATTTGTACAATCGAATTGGGGAAATTGTTTTGCTCTACAATCATACAATTAGGTAGATCACCTCGTTGATAAAAGTAATTCTTTAATTAATATCTTTAATTATAATTAATTGCCCATAAGATAGCGGATAAGATAATATAGGTAGGTAATACTAATGACTTAAGACATTTTCGTAACTAGAATTATCTGGTTTAATTAAATGGAGGCATAAGTTACCTATGTATTTATATTTCATAAGATGTGCCTGCCTGAGCCACGCATGGCATACTTACGTAACTCTGCTAGTAAGTTTTGAAGATCAGCTTATTATATTTTAAGTAGTAGAATGCCTGTACATATACCAGTTTTCCACACACCTCTTCTGCCTGTTCCAATTTTCCAAAACTTACCATGGTGGTCCACACTAGCCCATATATATATATATCGGAATGGTCATCAGTACAGGACGTCAATTGACTACGAAACGGAAGTGCGAGGATTGTGCGCTTCGACAGAGTCTACGCGTCACGTTCGCTACAGTCGAAGAGGGGGGATGACGGTTGACGTTCAACGGAGCAACGACAACTATCACTTCTCTTGGAGACTCCGGGCGGACAACAAGTACCTAGAAACTGTCACTTGTTTCGTGTTCAGTAATACAAAATAGTTATAGTCAGTTTTGTTAAATTTGATTTGGTGTGAACTTATAACGAACTGTGATGTGAAGTGTTGATCTCGGCCAAGAATCAAGCAATCCGCCGTCATCAGAAGTGGCATCATGGACCACCGCGACGACAAGGCGCGAGCGAAGGCGACTGCTAACGCTGCTATGTTGGTGAAACAGCTGAGCTTGCAACTGCCACCGAGGTGAGCGTATTTTGTCCGATTTTTTTTTATTGGTACTGCCAGTTTTGTTTTGTGGCAGTAGTAGTAAAACATTACGCGTTTAATCTTGGAAATGTCATAATCGTTGTGGTGATATCGCCATCACATCGTACCGAGTGTTGTAGGTTCGATTCCTACACGAGACTCTGAGTTGTGGAACCGTTTGACTTTTACGGTATCGTGGTTCCCATGGCATGATCTCATGAATAATATTCTTTTTAATAGCTTAAAGAAGTAAGACAAAAAAATGTGGGTAGATAGCGAACGGAGATTTTGAATTTGATACGCCAGTTTAAAAGAAAGCGATTATTTTTATTTTCTTCATGCGAGGGTGGCTCGCACTCACGAACTTTGTGATCATATTATGCTTGCTTGTACATAGATTATCTTGTCTCGATCTTACTTTATGGACTGTAATAGTAACGAGAGTGAGCGTACAGGCCGACTTGCATTATTCCAAGCAAGTGCGTTTGAGTGAGACGTGCTAGTTATTGTTGTAGTGCAGTTGTAATATTGGTTTTAGAATCATCATCCAGCTTGGTTGGTTTTCTGGTAAATCTAGAACAATAACTCCGGTCTAGACTGTCCTTCGCAGCGCAGCGGCGCTAAAGTTGGTAAACTAATCGAATTGTGCATACTAAGTTCATTGTGTAAGACTGTGCGGGGCTATTGCTTCTGACTGTGCTGATTTTGTGTAGAACAGCTTGTAGCTTTTATTTCTTAAATAGACGTGTGAACTGCAGTGCTGTATATTACTAGCGCCATTATTTTATCGACTCGTGGTGTTGATAATACGTAACGGTTTTCGTTTAAACGTGATCAGAGCCTAAGTAAAAAGTGACACTGTTACTCGTTGTAATTCTGAGTTGTACGGACTATCTCGATGTTGCAACTACACCTGCTTTCTTTTGTGTGCATAAATTTTTAACATGGCACATTAAAATGTTTCGTACTCAGATTATTAGATGGCACCACTAGTAAAATTAAATTAAATTTTAAGATTTTACGTGTGAAAATTACCTACTGTGTGTTTTTAAAATTCATGTGATACGCTGGGAATTGTTATCAAGTGCCCCGAGTTATGCTTAGGACGTTTAAGAGTGATAGTGTTTCTAGTAGAAGCTGTTAAACTCGATTATCAGACGTAGAAGAAAATAATTGAGTCATCATCGTAGTGCGTTACAACAAACAGTTTCAGAGATTTTAATTTTCATCGTAGGTAGAACTAGGTTAGTGATCGTTAGTGATGATTGTATGCTTAACTTTATTCTCATTAAATGAGTACTTTGATAGTCGTTGTTGTGATAATTTTGTGGTACCCACGTTACTGTCAGTGTAGATTTGCATAAACTGGATAAACCGTTTGTGCGGCTGCATGTTTAGCCATGCGTTGCCGTTGGTTGGACCGGTAAAGTGCCGTTCTGATTAGCCTAGTTTACCCTTGAGCTTTTGTGTTAGTCATTGTCTCCGTTTTTACGAAAACAAGACAGCCATTAGTATCACAAACGCTGTCCATCGTCTTGAACGCGAAAGGTCCGTTGCTGTATCGCTTATGATTAGGTTAGGATAAGCTTCGTATTTAGACTATCTGTGACAAAATTATAACGCTGCCAAGACTGATTAGATACTTGGTAGTAAACTTAACATCTGGACTATCAGCCTAGTAAGTTTTTTTTTTTATTTTTTTTATAGTCTGCTATGTGATAAGGAAAACCAACACATGTTGAACAAACCTAGTTTAAGATTACTTTGTTAGACGCTCGAAATGATTATCCGGGTGGTGTTATGTGTCCGGATGAGGTTTCATAGCGTGATGTTGAAGACTCGATGGATGTCAGAGTTTGAGCCATGCAATATTTTAATAAGTTTCCTATTATTGGAGCGAGTGCGTGTGTTGCTCAACATGTCAGCTTCGAGAGAAAGAGTTAGTTGTGATTTTCATTAAAACCTGTAATGATTTTGATCAGAGTAACTTTATTCCCCACCGACTTGGCGTCAGGAATAGCCGAACGACTAGAATGAGTGTTGTGCGATAATTTTATTTTATTCCTAGAGCGAAGTGCATTAAGATGTGGTTGTTGATCGCAATCACGGATACCCTACTGCTCAAGTAGCTCTGCTTTGATATTTGTTCACTAAAATTGTTAGATACCTCTGGTTTCTGTGTCGAATGACAAGAGCGTGTTGCAAGAATCTGAAAGTACTCATAGACTGTCAATTGATTATCTGAGAACTGTAGTCGTTGCCTCTATGTAGCTAAAGGAAATCAGTTTGTCCGAAAGTAGCTTATCGGTTCTCGCCAAGTTCGCATTTGGTTTTAGTTTTTGGCAGTGGTCAAATCCAGTTCTGACATAGCTCATTGAGAGTATGGACGGGAGCTAAGTTCTGTGCAGTTGTGAAGTTGTAAATTAATTTGATAAATCGCTTAAAATTTACGAAGTGCGGACGTTGAATTAGTCTGAAAGAAAGGATACTCTATTTAGTGGGTATACAATGAGACGAATCTATGAAACACTAATGGTAGATTTATTTCCTTTTTTGGTAATCCTGGTGGCTAGCGCGGCCTGATGGCCGGCGCGGCCTGGTAGCTGGCGCGGCATGGTGGCCGGCGCGGCATGGTGGCCGGCGCGGTCTGGCGGCCGGCGCGGTCTGGCGGCCGGCGCAGCCTGGTGGCGAGTGTGGCTTGGTGGCCAGCGTAGCCCGTGTGTGGCACGCGGCCCGTGTGTGGCACGCGGCCCGTGTGTGGCGTGCGGCCCGTGTGTGGCGCGCGGCCCGTGTGTGGCGCGGGACCTGTGTGAGGCCTGTATGTGGCTTTGAAGAATTGAAGAGCCTGGTAACTGGTATAGCTAAAACATATCTGGCCGAAACTGGCAATGAAAGTGAAGGTAGTTTATTAAAGGTTAGAAGATGTTGAGTCTAAAGACCTTGGCTTAAATGTTTTGGTTAACTTGGTTTGAAAAATCTTAAAGTGTAAAGGCCCATTTGAGGTCACAGAAGTTCTTTACGATGATCTTTATAATCGCAAGCCCTTAATTCTAAGCGTTACTGTAAGTACGCCCTCGACAGGTTGCGAAAAATGCCTGAAGGTTTTGACCTTCTACTTTGTTTCACCTCAATTTAGTCAGTTGTACTTTGGTACAACTGACGAAATTGAGGTGAAACAAAGTAGTTCTGATATTGAAGAAAGTGTTTAAGTTTACATGATGATCGGATCGGACCGTACCAGAGGCTGACGTGTAGCCGTAGCTCGGTAGAAATCGGTGTCCACTAATTTAGTAGTCCGTGAGTAGGCGGTATTGCAGTCAGCTCTGGCGGGTCAGGTCGGGTTTCAGTGGAAACCATAGTCCTGGAGAGATCTGGCGTTCCCATGTAGGGTTCGCAGAAAGTAGAGTAACTGGAGGTTACTGGGATATGCGTATGATCACATGTAGAGCTTAAATGTTATGGTTTACTTGGTTTGAAATAATATTTTGAGAGATAGCGATAGTGAAATGTCAGTTTTACTTTGAGTTTCCTGATTATTGATTTTGATACTGAAACTTTGTGCCAGATGATCAGAGCATAACTGACGATCTTAAAGAGAAAAAAAAAATTGTGAACCTTAATACTGACGAGACAGTAGAAAACTGGGCTTACATGTTGATTGGTTGTGTGATTTAATGTCAGAGGTTCGGTTTGTAGCCGTAATAGCCGTAAATCAGTACAAATCGGATTCGATACAACTGTGAAGGCAGTTGTCCGTGAGTACACGGTAGGTACGCAGACGACTCCGATGTTTGATTGGCGCAGACAAATGGGTGGCAAGCGAGTGACTGGTGTAAGGCTTGGTTTAGTAACTGGAGGTTACTGAATGGGGGCAACCGAGTGGCTGGTTGAGTGCCTGGTTTAGTAACTGGAGGTTACTGAACGGTTATGAATCACATGTAGAGCTTTAGTTATTTGATTTGATTATAACGTGAGTCTATGGTAATTGACTGTATTATCAGTGATGCTCTGAATCCAGCTTCTATAATAGAATGTAATGTAGGAGGACGAGAATTTTGTAGAAAATTTGGTTGGAATCCTAACACTGTTTTGATTCAACCCTTACCTGGGTTAAGTCAGGAGTGACCGAGCAATGTGATACTGTGCGTGTAAAATTTTGTTACAGATTAACACACGGGGACGTGTGTCTTGTAGGATGGCCGTATCGGAATGGTCATCAGTACAGGACGTCAATTGACTACGAAACGGAAGTGCGAGGATTGTGCGCTTCGACAGAGTCTACGCGTCACGTTCGCTACAGTCGAAGAGGGGGGATGACGGTTGACGTTCAACGGAGCAACGACAACTATCACTTCTCTTGGAGACTCCGGGCGGACAACAAGTACCTAGAAACTGTCACTTGTTTCGTGTTCAGTAATACAAAATAGTTATAGTCAGTTTTGTTAAATTTGATTTGGTGTGAACTTATAACGAACTGTGATGTGAAGTGTTGATCTCGGCCAAGAATCAAGCAATCCGCCGTCATATATATATATTTACAGAGAGTCACAAGACCCATCACCAAGCCGAAGTCTACTCGTTGTGGACATCATGCCAAGTCATACCTACTAACCAAAAATAATACCTGGGAAACGACTTTTTTTTAAAGTTTTCACATTTTTTAAACCGCAATTAAAAGCGCGCGCGTGCAATGCTCGAAATACCTACTTACCCATGGGATTACAGAGCATCTAAAGAACATATTGGCGGGGCATAAATGCATCGATTTTGTACCTAATTAGAAAAATTCCATACTAACTTTGAGCCTCAATATCTCCTGAACCAGTAATTTCCCAGGTATGGTGCCGAAGTAAAAAATGTTCATAGTGATTGGTACAACATGGGATTTCAGTTTTCGTTAAGGGTCTTTTTACACCCTGTAATCTTAATATGTAAAATCCTTGCGTTGGTGACTGACTGACAGACACGCTACAGCCGAAACTATTGGTCGCAGGAAGCTGAAATTTGGCATGTATGTTCCTTGGGGACCGTAGGGGTGCACTAAGAAGAGACTTCCCGAAATTCCCACGGGATCGGCCAAAACGGGTAAATAAAAAAAAAATGTAGGCGTTGCGGCTGGCGTCGCCTAGTATATACATATATAAACAGAAAGCTGGAAACAGGCAGCTGAAATTCGACATGACCGTGGACCGTGGTGCATTATGAAGGAATTTCCCAAAATTGTCACGGGACTGGGATGAAACAGGCAGGTAGCTACAGGCATCCTCTAATAATACATAAATTCAGGCAATAGGGTTTTTAAACACGTTTTAAAATAAAACTACGAGATACCAGATTATACTTGTTTATTTTAACAATTTTCGGCTTGTACCTATGATGTAGCCTTAATCGTAATTGTTAAACATTCCATAAATATGTCTAAAATTATTTTGTAAAGCTACAATGAGGTTTAATTACGGAATAAAAATGCTTTAGTGTGTTGGTATGACTACGACGAGGTTTCACGAAACTAGGTTTTTAAACAATATTATTAAATTTATCTAAGATGCATTGTAACAGCATAAGTTTTATTTTTCAACAAAATAAAAACCATGGATTTTAAGGTTTGGATTAATCTCATTGAAAGTCTTATGACCATAATCATATATTACGTTTTACCACAGAGTAAATATTAACAATTCAGTAGTGTTATTCCATATAATGTTTTATCATATACTTAGTCAGCTACACATAACTGCTGGATTATTTTCTGTGGTTAGCTTTACTGATACATTGTGTGAGTAGTATTAGATTCCTTCTTGTAAAATTTAAAAGAAATAGGTTTAAGTATTCAGGTATCACAGCAGTTTTCACATTTAGTACATTGCCCGCACGGGCTGAAGGCAATATTCAAAGCTTGGTCCAAATCTTCTATCAGATCTTCAGTGTCTTCTAGCCCAACGGATATTCTTATCAGTGCATCGGAGATGCCAAGCTTGGCCCGTTCTTCTGCCGTGATCGACGCGTGGGTCATAACACACCTGAAACAGATTAATAGTAGTTTATTATCAGGCGCTTCAACATTTTAGCACAACTCAAAATAAAACAGCCCGTAGGTGCCTTCATAATTTGTCTGTTTTGATAATAGCTCGTAACTTAATAGGACTTTTGACTTGTTTTACAATTCATCTTTCTGGTATAACCAGAATCACTTTTCTACAGAGTGATTGCTTTCTGATCTTCGGGATCAAAAGGGATGGCAAACATATTACCATTCAGGTATACCAATGTATTTAAGTCTACCTCTCTGTAATGACTGTCAAAGATCTTCATGACTGTTGAGCGCAAAGTTTTATTTATGGGTAGGTATGTAACTATGTGCACACCAAAGCCCAAGGGCCCAAATCAACCTTCAAAGTTATATATATGCTAAGATTGTACTTGTACCTAGGTACTACGGGAACCGATTTTGTTCATGTTAGGTCAGTCTTTAAGTTAATATTAATTCTGCTAGGTACATGCTCCGACGTTCATAAATGTATAGAATGAGTTTTCTTTTCTTTCGTTTCTACTTATTGAAAACTTAAGTTAAAATATTTATTAACTAGCTGACCCGGCGAACTCCGTATCGCCTTTTTAAAGTACCTTTCTTAAGACGGCGGATGGGTAATCAAAGATGGCGGATGGGAAATTTCAATAAAATAATATATTGATTTTCCATCTGCCATATTTGATCACGAAACAGATGTTATATACGGATGCCACATCCGAGCGGCGGAGCCGATACTCATATTGATTTAATAGAATTTTCCCATCCGCCACCTTTGATTTTCCATCCGCCATCTTTGATTGCCCATTTGCCATCTTTGATCACGAAATATATGTTGTATTTGCATTCCTCATAGCTTAAAACATCGGAGAGGATACCCATATTGACTTTAAATATTTTTTTCATCCGCCATCTTTGATTTCCCATCCGCCATCTTTGATCACGAAATAGATGTTGGATTTGGATTCCCCATCCCTTTAAATATTGGAGACGATACCCATATTGATTAAAAAAAAAATCCCATCCGCCATCTTTGATCACGAAATAGATGGTGTATTTGGATTCGCCATCCCGTAAAACATCGGAGACGATAACCATATTGATTTTTTAAAACTTTCCCATCCGCAATCTTTGATTTCCCATCCGCCATCTTTGATCACGAAATAGATGTTGGATTTGGATTCCCCATCCCTTTAAATATTGGAGACGATACCCATATTGATTTTAAAAAAAAATCCCATCCGCCATCTTTGATCACGAAATAGATGGTATTTTTGAATTCCCCATTCCTTAAAATATCGGAGACGAAACCCATATCGACTTTAAAAAGAAATCCCGTCCGCCATCTTTGATTTCCTATCCGCCATCTTTGATCACGAAATAGATGTTCTATTTGGCTTCACCATCCCTTAAATCATCAGAGACGATACCCATATTGATTTTTAAAATTTTCCCATCCGCCATCTTTTCTCTCCCATCCTCCATCTTGAATCACGAAATAGATGTTGTATTTGGATTCTCCATCCCTTTAAACATCGGAGACGATACCCATATTGATTTTAAAAAAAAATCCCATCCGCCATCTTTGATCACGAAATAGATGGTGTTTTTGAATTCCCCATTTCTTAAAATATCGGAGACGATACCCATATCGACTTTAAAAGAAATCCCGTCCGCCATCTTTGATTTCCTATCCGCCATCAATGTTGTATTTGGATTCTCCATCCCTTAAATCATCAGAGACGATTATTTGGATTCTCCATCCCTTAAATCATCAGAGACGATACCCATATTGAATTTTTAAATTTTTCCCATCCGCCATCTTTGATTTCCCATGCACTATCTTGAATCACGAAACAGATGTTATATTTGGATTCCCCATCCCTTTTAACATCGCAGACGATACCAATATTGATTTTTTAAAATTTTCCAGTCCATCATCTTTGATTTCCCATCCACCATCTTTGATCACGAAATAGATGTTGTATTTCGATTCCCCACCCCTTAAAATATCGAAGGCGATATCCATATTGATTTTTAAAATGTTCTCATCCGCCATCTTTGATTTCCCGTCCGCCATCTTGGATCACTAAATAAATTTCATATTATTAATCAGCGTCCCGAAAATCTCGAAAACGATACCCATATAGATTGTATCCTATTCGTTTAGCCTTTTTTTGCCTTTGACCCCCCTCCCCCCTTCTCGTTTGACCATTTTATTATTTTTGTCTGGCCCCTAAAAGTTGTGGCTTAATTTTATATAGCCTATAGCCTTTCGGAATAATTGGGCTATCATAGACAATAACAATGTTTAAAATCCGGCTGCTAGTTCCTGAGATTAGCCGACATTATCTTTTAGCCTTTTTAGCCTTTTGCCCGGCCCCAAAGGGTCGAAGCGTTATGTTATATAGCCTATAGCCTTCCGGAATAACTGGGCTATCGTATACAAAAAGAATTTTTCAGATCCGACTGGTAGTTCCTGAGATTAACGCATTCAAACAAACAAACAAACAAACTCTTCCGCTTTATTATATTAGTATAGATATATAAATCGTTATAGATCCTATGTAGACATTCAAAATAAAAAAATGCTAGGACAAACATTACGACCGTGTTTGCGTCGCGCAGTCAGGTAAAAAAACTACGTCTAAAATAGTGACACTCACGGTAATTCTGCCAAGCTTTCAAAGCCTCCTAAGCTTTCAGCCAGCGTGAACACCTTCAGAGCTTTTAAAAAGGTTTTAGACTCGTTCAAGCAACCGCCATGTTCAAAGCTGAAACAACCGGAGTGGCCAGCACATTGTCTCACAGCGATCGCATATTGAGGGTGGTCTGGGAGCTCTGCAACCAATTAATAAATATAAACATAATAACGGCGGAAATACCACCGTACAGCTATGATTTTTTTTATAGTCTCACGCCTGTATCCCCGAAGGGTTAGGCAGAGGTGTAATATTACACCCACAATTCGCCACGAATTTTTAGGTCCCACGTAACGTAATAGGGGGCGAGCCTATTGCCGTTACCGGGCACATCACCAGACTCCGTGACTCCAGACTGAGAATTCGGAAAAACCCACTAACACTTTTGGCCGACCCGGGAATCGAACCCGGGACCTCCAATCAGCAGTCGCTACGCTATTCACTTGACCACGGAGGCAGTCAATACAGCAATGTAGAGGGATTTAATGAGCCCACGCGCGCACCACTGATTGTTGTGTCCCGTGCCACAGAAAACACGTTAAACCATTGGTCCTGGTCCTGTCTTTTTTTAATATCTGTGACAGTTAATATGTGGCTTCACTAACTTTGAATATTGTACTACCCCGTCGAATAGTGGTCAATGATTTAAACAATTTGATCCGCACACAACTTCAAAAAGTCATCGGTGCGCGTTGTTTTTTGTTGGAGGAGGTGTATGAGGTGAGTGTTCACTACGGTCCCGTGTTGTGGCGGGGTCAAGCGAATCGCTGATAGCATACTTTACCGTGACCCCGCCAGGGATTCGGCCCTCCAGCTGGCGAGCCCCGTCAATAGAAATTGGATGCTACTGTGGCCCAGCTTAGATCCGAGGGCTGGGATATCGGTGCGCGGGCCTTCGAAACGCTTTGCGTAGCAGTCCGTTGATCCTCTAGTCTACTAGACTATCGCTTTTAGGCCATATTAATGTAATAATATTTATTCTTATCCGGTATAGAAGCTACTTACCCGGGTGATTTACTTTCTTTATTTTAGGGTTTTGGCTTAACCACTTTGCTATTATTAGAGAACTCTTTTTATGTTGCTGCATACGGAGCGACAATGTTTTCATACCTCTGAGAACTAAATAGCAATCTATGGGGCATGGCACAAATCCCATACCTGAAATAAATTATAAATGTTTAAAAAAAGAGCAACAAATAAGAATAGTACCGATTTTAATTCTAAAGACATGAGTCGATTTTGCAGCAAGAATACCTAAAATTGAAAACGGTGTATAATTTTGTATCTCATTCTTTTCTATTGGATAACGTTTAGAATAACTTTGAAGCAAAGCAGTACGAGTTCATCCAGCTTCTTGCCAAGACTTTTATTTTGATTCTCAGCTGGCCACACAAACAGTGGCAGCGCTAGACCATAATATTATGTGGACGTCGGCGACATCAAGTTCGCGAGGCCCTTTAAATCGATGGCGAGGCCCCGTTTACTTCGTAGTGAAAAAACCGGAAAAAAAACCGTAAATTATAAACTAATGTATGAATAAATAAATGACAATTTAAAAATGTTCACCCAGCATAGATGTCGTATCGATAAAATTTTATTTCATAGCGTTGCTAGACAGAAGATTCTGAATAGGTATCCGTAAAGTACCTACTAAGTAAGTACTTACTTGTCATAGTTGTCATTGTCACGCACATGTTCGAAAATAATTAAAGTCATTATCATCTGCTTAGCTTTATCCCGAATTCGGTGTCGGCTACCTGAGCCAGGATGATTGGCGAAACGAAATTACGTATGTAACCTGTAAAACTTTTATGCGAGGCCCCCTCAGGCGCGAGGCCGTCGTCGGCGGTCGCCGACGCCTAGCGCCGCCACTGCACACGAACGTAGTAAGGACGCTACAATTTTTTTCACTTACCATACTGTAGGTACCTAAGCCTAGCGGCTACTTTGTCATCGTTGAGGACTACTAAGCCCATTACGACGTCAGAGTGTCCGTTGATGTATTTAGTAGCTGAATACACCACAATGTCGGCCCCGAAGTCCAAAGGTCTTTGTAAGTATGACGTAAGAAATGTGTTGTCCACCGCGAGAAGAATGTCTGGTCGAGTTTTAGCTACGCTGGCTACTCCTGCTATGTCGAAGACTCTCATCATTGGATTAGTAGGTGACTCCATGAAGATCATCTAAAATAATATATTAAAATATTTACGTCTGTGTTCAGAAATGTACAACCGATGTAGACTTATAAAATAAAATTTAATATACATATAATTTTTCTTCTGCTCTGGGCTGCCTCGTTGGTCTCGCGGCATAAATGTGCGCGTGGGATTGGGAGGTCTCGGTTTAGATTCCCGGGTCGGACAAAGTGTTATTGGGTTTTTCCGTTAGGAAATTCTCAGTAGCAGCACGAAGTCTGGTAATGCGCCCGGTACAGCAATAGGCTCGCCCTCTATTACGTGGAACCTAAAAATTTATGGCGAAGTGTGGGTGTAATATTACCTACACCTCTGCCTACCCCTTCGGGGATACAGGCGTGAGTCTATAAATAAAAAAAAATGCCGTGTCTCGGTGTTTGTTTTCGCACTTCTCTGAAATGGCCCCACCGATTTTATGTGTTTTTTTGTGTGGGTATGAGAATAGTTCGTAAAGTATGTTCCCACCGAGCTAAAAGATTAGTAAATATCTCTTTCTTTCTTCTCAATAATTGATTATGTCTAAAAATCTTTTTATGGCTGAATAACATTTGCCGGGTCTGCTAGTAAAATTTTATAAATTACCAATATTTATTTTTGATCTATATAGTCAAAGTCAAAATCATTTATTCATCAGGTCACAAAGTGACGCTTGTGAATGTCAAAATTTAAGTCAATTACTATTTATACTACTATATTTACTGCTACGATATCTGCTGTAATTTTACATTTATATTTACTGCTACGTTCGCAATGCAATAGGTAGAACCACGAGAAAGAACGGGCAATAAAACTCATGGCCACTCTTTTCAATCAAATTTAATGGTTGTACATTTTACATATACTTACATTATCTATAATGATCCATAGACTGATATAGTGTAGTAGGTATTATCAGCCGCCAACATTTGAAAAAATGCACCGAGAATAGGCTTATGTCCACTAAGAATAAATCGGTTTGATTGTAGTCTATAAATTTCGTCATGATTTTAAGATGTCAGTAAAGTTTAATATTTATTATAATAAAATTGGGCAAGTGCGAGTCGGACTCGCGCACGAAGGGTTCCGTACCATCATCTATAAAAGAAAATCACGTTCGTTGTATGTATACTTAAATACTTTTTAAGTTTCTACCTGTTTATTAAGATCGAGTAACAAATTGCTTAAAAATTACGTTTATTGTATGGGAGCCCCCCTTTATTATTAACTTTTTTTTTAATTTAATTATTTCTTTGGAAGGTAAAGGTTACAGGTAGACGCTTCAAATTTTCACAGAATATGTTGTATATTCTGTGAAAATTTGAAGCGTCTACCTGTAACAGTTAGTAATTTTGAGAAAAAAATACGAAAAAAAAAACACGTTTTTTGTATGGGACCCCCTTAATACTTTTTTATTTTATTTTTAGTATTTGTTGTTATAGCGGCAACCGAAATACATAATTTATGAAAATTTCAGCTTTCTAGCTATCACGATTTATGAGATACAGCCTGGAGACCGACAGCGGAGGCTTAGTAATAGGGTCCCGTTTTTACCTTTCAGGTACGGAACCCTAAAAAGGTAAGATTAATGTTATTTTTAGGATTCTAAAATTAAAAATAATGTATTTATTCTTGTGACAGTGTACACCAATCAGTGAGCATTACGTCAAACAGTACGTCCGCTATTCATGTTGTTGACGTGTTTAGTAGTAAATACGACTAAAACGTCAAACTTTCTACCTGTCAAATCGAATTTATCAAAATGAAAGTGGTTAGATCAGACCAGAATTCATTCACGGTTTGTTTTGTTTTGGACTTTGTGACATCACTCAACCGCCATGATGGTTTACAGCGTTTTCGTGTCAAATTCAAAAAGGTTTTTAAAAAGCCGTAAGTAATTAGTAATGTTGCTGATCGACTTTTAAAGAAATATCAGGTATTTCAGTTTAACAGCTAATAAAGGAACGAATCAATCGCTAATTACATTTTAGGACACAAGCCTATTGTTGGACCTCACGGAATAACATTTTCTGTAATCCACTAAGTAAATGTTATTGTGTGTGTAAGTGCGGGTGTGTTTTGTGTCCATGACACAATCTGCGTGTCACCGTTTGTTTAAAAATACAATATTACTTATAAAGTGAATTACGATGTGGTAATTCTTGATTGTGATCATCGGCTGGCGTACTTGCCCCCCCTAGGTTATCGGCTGGTGTACCTACTTGCCCCCCCTAGGTCATCGGCTGGCGTACTTGCCCCCCCCCTAGGTTGTCGGCTGTCGTACCTACTTGCCCCCCCTAGGTCATCGGCTGGCGTACTTGCCCCTCCCCTAGGTTGTCGGCTGGCGTACTTGCTCCCCCCCCTAGGTCATCGGCTGGCGTACTTGCCCCCCCCCCCTAGGTCATCGGCTGGCGTACTTGCCCCCCCCCTAGGTTATCGGCTGGCGTACTTCCCCCTCCCCCTAGGTCATCGGCTGGCGTACTTGCCCCCCCTAGGTCATCGGCTGGCGTACTTGCCCCCCCCCCTAGGTCATCGGCTGGCGTACTTGCCCCCTCCCCCTAGGTTATCGGCTGGCGTACTTGCCCCCCCCCTAGGTCATCGGCTGGCGTACTTGCCCCCCCCCCCCTAGACAATCGGCAGGCGACGCCCCTGGATACAGCTAATAATCAATAGGTATATATAGGTTTATAAATAATGACTCATATACTAACTTTAGTATTCTGTTGAATGCTTTTTCGTACAATTTCTAAATCTCTGAAATCCACCAGCGTGGACTTAATGCCCAACCTACTTATAACATGCCTGAAATTAAAAACACAATATAGTAAAAACCGACGCAGCAAAGGTAGGCCTCCCGCAAGGTGGACCGACGATCTGGTTAAGATCGCGGGAAGCGGTTGGATGCGGGCAGCTCAAAATCGGTCTGTGTGGAGAACCTTGGGGGAGGCCTATGTCCAGCAGTAGACGTCTCTAGGGTGACATGATGATGTTGATGATACTAAAATAAATAATTATAGGTAGGTATGTTCTTAGTCCGCATGCTAAATAAGTACGATAAAATTCATGGTTTTAATCATCTTCCTCCTAGTCGCTCCCGTATCCCGGTTGCATACAAGACATTTGCCTGGAGCCCGGAGCCTAAGCACTAGTCTAACCAGAGGCCTAATTCTCTTATTTTTATATGACGTTGAAATTATATTTTTTTTAGGCAGCGATATGCCGAGTGGAGATACCAACAGACTGCCATGCAGAGGGTATCGGGTTCGAATCCACGGCGCGCACCAATGACTTTTCCGAGTTATGTGCGTATTGAATTATTAATTATTGCTTGTCTCGTGCCTCGGAGAGCACGTTAAGCCGTCCGTCCCGGTTGACATGAAGATCTTTGACAGTCGTTACAGGGAGTCAGTACCTTCTAAATAAACTGACACTAGTCTAAACCATGGAATATCGATATCCCTTCGGGTTGCGGAGGTCAGACAGGCAGTCGCTCTGTGGAAAAGCTAATATTCAGCCAAATCCGGTTAGACTAGTAAGCGGACCCCAGATTGAAACTGGGATAACGCTAAGAGGATGATGACTGAAATTATATTTTGAATTGACTCAGAAGCGGTATTCTGATAACCTAATGTCATTATCGTAAAATTTGAAATAAACAGTTCGTCGTTGACACATACGATCTCGTTACAATTTTATTCAAATATCAGATAAATTAGAAGAATACGCTTTTTGTGACGTAAGTATTACACAGACATCATGTCGAAACTGTATTTATTTAGGAGAATTGGGCCCCAGATTTTTATCTTTTCCACAGAGCGACTGCCGTCTGACCTCTGCAACATAAAGGCATAGCGATATTCCTTGCCTTACCCTAGTGCCTAGTGTCAATGGGTATATTTAAAGGTTACAGACTCCCTATAATGAATGTCAAAGATTTCGTGAAAACCTGGACTGCCCGGTGGCATAACGTGCTCGCGCAAGCATGGGATGGGTGGGACAAGTAATAAAATGCAATTTCATACAAATATAAAAAAAAAGTTTGATAAGACATCGGTGCCTGCCGTGGGCTTGATTCCTTTTGCGTGGCAACCTCTTAATATCTTCACTGCACTCGCTGCCTCCAAATTCATAAACAATCTGAGTAAATACATCAATTATTAATTACCTTAGCAGTCGATTAGTACCGCCGTAGCAGTCATCACAGCAGAGTATGTGGTCTCCCGCGCTTAGTAACGAAAATACGGATGAAATCGCCCCAAGACCAGATGAAAATCCGAAACCGTGCTTCCCACCGTCCAATGCTGCCACACACGTCTCTAAAGTATTTCTAGCAGGATTTGCGACTCTACTGTAAAAATATTTCTAAAAAGATAGAAGCCAGGTTAGCAAGTAATTATTTTTATTTTGTTTTTTTTATAAGACTGAAAAAAAGTCCTGTGTCGCGGGGGACTTTACAAACATAAAACTAAGGGACACAATGAACACCCAGACTCGAAACAACAATTTATGGATCACACAAAGTGTTGTCTCGTATGGATCGAACCCACAACACTCGGCGCAGTGTCAAGCGGCGAGGTGGCCGCTTAAACCACTACGCCAACCGTGCAGTACGCAAAAACTCCTGAACGGATTTTAAGGATATCAGTTGGTAATATAGTTAACCATCAGAATAGCACAAGATATAGTTTTCGTCCCAAAAACTAACCGCTGGGCGGGCGAAGCCGCGGACAGAAGCTAAAAAGCTGACCCGACCATTGTTTGCCTATACACGTATTAGGGATTATAAGTATTTATCACCCAAATCATAAAAAAAAAACTTAAAAGAAATGTACGATCTAAAAAATATGTCAGAACAATCGGTCAAGCCGTTTGAGGAGCGTTTGATAGCAGACAGTGACACGAGACAATATTAATTACATGCATTATACAGTAGGTTTTTGAGAAAAAGATGAACTCTATTTGTTCTCAGTTGGAATAATAGTTGAGTAAGGTCGGGTAAACGTAGTGTAGGACGCCCTCCAGCTAGGTAGAGTGTCGACATACGCAAAGTGGCTGGCGGCGGCTGGATACGAAAAGCCGAAAATCGGGTTCGGGGGAGAGGCCTATATCCAGCAGTGGACTACGGCAGGCTGATGATGATGAAGGTCGGGTAGATAGCGCAGGAATCGTGTTCTCAGACAATGAACAAGCAAGCATTTGCACAACAAAATAGGAACTCTAAGAATCAATTTACAAAATACAACAAAAGGCTTGGCTTGCGGTTCGTAACAGATCGGCAAAGTTAAGCAACGCTTGCACAAGTTGCCACTTGGATGGGTGACCGTGTGTGGCATTTACATCTGAGCGCTACCGTGCTTCGGAGGGTACGTAAAGCTGTCGGTCCCGGTTCTTGTCCAAGGATGAGAGTCGTTAGGCCATGCCGGAGGCCTTCGGGCGGTCTGAAAACTCCGACACCAGAGTTGGCCACACACTCACACGAAAAACAAACAAACAACAAATTTACATAATGACATACATATTTCTAGGGTTTGACAGTTTGACAAATCTAGTGTAATGACGTAAAAATGCTGCTATTTTTTTGTGTGAAGCTGATGAAACTTACGCCTTTTTCAGAAGGCGAAGGTTGTTCGAAGGTGGACGCAGTCACAATGGGCTGCACAACACAATGGTAATCCCAATCGTCTGGATCTTGTGCTACATGTATAGCATTAGTCGCATAATGAGGTTGCACAGGCAGGAACTGGCCGGCACTATCTGTTTTACAAAAACGGCAATACATTTTGCTTAAAAGTTACTGTTTTTCTGCTGGAAGAATGTCAGGAAAGTGCTTCAATTATTTTCACTAATAATTTTGACGTCTGCTCCTGGAGCGGCCGACATGGATGTTGCTGGATCTTGCTCGTTGACAAATAATCCAGATAACGAAACACGATTCCTTGCGAAGCAGTAACAGCGCGATATGTAAGAAGTTTGATTAATTTAGTTTTTAACAAGAAGGAATTATTCATAAGGATTTTTATCTGCGGTACTTGAGACACGGGTAAAGCCTCCCTAAACCAAAATTAACACATAGTTTGTTTTGGATGGAACCGTAACCGAATTGCCAAAGAATAAGATATAGTATATATTCTCGACCAGGCCAAGGTCCACCTCAGGGTAGGTTGCCCAAATGATGAAAGACCAACAAAACGAAGTCTTACCGACCACGGCTGTTATAACCCATTCTGAAACACCTGGTCAAGTATATTGGTCTCACGTTATTTTCAAATAATTATGTAAACCCGTAAATTAAAAGTAACGATACGAAGTTGAAGGAGCCTAAGCAGATTAAGTTGTTAGTTTATCACTTACCCTGTGCCTAAGAGAGTATATTAAGCTTTCGATCCCGGCTTTCATGACTTCTAACTAGGTATTCCTTTGGCTTTCAAATTACAGGACAAAGGATAGTCATTCTGTAGCTGCTGATGATCTGTTTCGTTAGACTCCGTGGTCCAGTGGATAACGTATGCGACTGCTGATCGGAGGTCCCGGGTTCGATTCCCGGGTCGGGCAAAAGTGTTACTGGGTTTTTCCGAATACTCAGTAGCAGCCCGGAGTCTGGTGATGTGCCCGATAACAGCAATAGGTTCGCCCTCGCACCCTATTACGTGCGACCTAAAATTTCATGGCGAAATGTGGGTGTAATATTTACACAGTTCGTTAGGCTAGTGTGCAGACAGTGGCGGCGCTAGGCGTCGGCGACGTCGGCGACCGCCGCGCCGACGGCCTCGCGCCTGAGGGGGCCTCGAAAAGAGTTTTACAAGTTACATACTTAATTTCATTTCGCCGATCATCCTGGCTTAGGTAGCCGACACCGAACAATCCGGGAAAAAGCTAAGCAGATGATAATGACTTGAATTATTTTCGAACACATGCGAGACAAGATCCATGTTGGGTGAAAATGTTTGAATTGTCATTTATTTATTCATACATCTTATTATTCTAATATATAAAGCTGAAGAGTTTGTTTGTTTGGTTGAACGCGCTAATCTCAGGAACTACTGGACCGATTTAAAAAATTCTTTCAGTGTTAGATAGCCCATTCATCGAGGAAGGCTATAGGCTATATAACATCACGCTATGAGCTACAGGAGCTGGGCAATAGCCTTAAAAACCGCGGATGTTACCGCGGGCATCCTCTAGTTATTTTATAATTTAGCTCACTTAATTTTAACGGTTTTTTTTACTACGAAGTAAACGGGGCCTCGCCATCGATTTAAAGGGCCTCACGAACTTGATGTCGCTGACGTCCACATAATATTATGGTCTAGCGCCGCCACTGTGTGCAGAACTGGGCTACAAGGTGAATTTCATGTAAGCAACTCGGATAATGCTTTAACGATGTTGATGATAATTTGGACGAGTGGCAGATAAGATTGTACACAAGATAATTTACAGATAAACTCAACATTAAATAACACATCGTAATAATATCACAACAATATGTAATAAGTTGTTATCATTACATTACGAGATAATATTAGTAAACACGTTGACCGATGCTCATGACCCGTATTTGCGAATCCTATCCCTGCTATAATAATACGAAATGTGCAAGTTATCATGACGTTATTATGTTATCGACTTAAGACTTTGACATAGCAACAAAGGGGGATCCAGGTCATCCAGAATTTAGTTTTGGAGGCCTTGACGCCTGTTTACACCCTCACCGGGGGTTTCAAGACCAACAGGTACAACAAAGGTGTATGTTTGTGGGGTAAGGGGACCATAACCATGCGAAACCAAACAGTTTTTTTAGATATGAAAGTTTCCAAAAACCGCAATAAAAAGCAATGTAATTTTTGCTGGCGAAAAAACTTTGATCCTTAATCTATGCTTGCCACTACGGAACATTTCTTTGCGCAAATCCGACTTGCACTTGGCAACCATTTAACGCTTAGGTTGTACTGCCACCCCCCCGTGGGATCTCCACCTTGTCGTGGTGGGGGGGCTCATATACCGTGGATTGGTCACCCGCGGTGAAGCTAAGAGGGATCCAGGAGGGGACGCTCCGCGTGGGCTTGGAGGGGCCTGCGTAGGATGGACTCCGCCGCCAAAACGCCCAGCGGCCGCAGAGGATAGGGAGGACGGCAACGCAACACCGCATCTCCTCTTCCTCTGCGGCCCCACCGCGACGCATCGAATGGTGCGCCCCCATATGGTCGCGGGAGATAGGGCGCGCGGCAACGCAACACCGACACGCCTCTCCTCCCGCAACCGCACTCGACTGCGAGGGACAGACAGAACTGTCCCCCGCACCCGTACCGTTGGACGCATCCTACGCAGGCCTCACCCAAGCCCACGTGGAGCGTCCCCTCCTGGGATCCCGCTTAGCTTCACCGTGGGTGTACCTCAAACCCACGGTTACTGAGCTCCCCAACCACGACAAGGTGGAGATCCCACGGGGAGGACTTCGCTCTTAGACTAGCTGATAAGTGTTACATACAATATTTATCTTCTATGGAAGACTCTATCAATAAGAATATTATTATCTGTACCCACGCCCAGCAGTGGGACGATATAGGAGGGCTGATGATGATGATGATGACGATTGTTTTAGAAAGTACCAGGGTAACAGAAATCAACAGAAGTTAGGCGTTTTTAAAAAAGCTGGTAACAAAGTTAACTATCGGTAAATGTTTTGAAAAGTACCAGAGCAACATAAATGAACGGAAGGTCAGGAAATCAGAAATTAGGCAGTGAAAGGCTGATATGAAAAACTCATTACAATCTTAAAAGTAGTAGTGTGTAATTAGATCATAAATAATTTCCTAAATTAAATATATGTACGTAAATAAAAACAGATTACTTCTTTTTTACAATCTTTACCAATAATTTAAATTTACACAACGCAGTATGAACACTATACTAGACACAGATAGCAATATTTTTAACACAATGTTCAAAATTTTATAAGCAGTAAAAGTTCGTTTTGTCTAACCGTACTAGTTTTATTAATAATATCATAGATTATAGGGAAGGGGCGTATGGGCCCTTCAAAAAATATTAAATAATTATTTTCTTCATACACTCCTTGAAAAGGGGCGTACGGGCTCTCCAAAACGGGGCGAATTTGCAACTTTTATTCACGGGGCGAATATTAAGGGGCGTATGGGCGCTCAATTGTCATCCCGTGACAGCGGCTGGTGTAAAAAAAAACATGCAGAAATTCGGGGCAAATAGGGTATTTGACATTAATTTTCAATGATTTACAAGATGTAGAGTCATCAGCCCGTTACCCGTTACATAAATATTAAAAAGTCTATGGTCTGTAGTCCGCTGTAAACTAGTCAAATTCCGGTAAACAGGTGACTTAGTTTTCACATCTTACCTCTTCAATCTTCTTAAAATCTTAAATTTAAAAAAACCGTTCTTTTATTTTTCTTTTTTTATGTTGCGGCCTATGTATTAATGTCGACATACCTACTAGTGTACTTCAGATTAATTTTATATTGAACACGTCCTCTAAAGATTATACTTACCTATATAATTACATAGGTACACTACACGTTATAACAGGTATAAACCATGTAATAATAATAGGTACATGTAAGTATTTTTAATATCGCTCGCATAAAACAAACACAGGCACTTAATATATTGCGGCGTGTTTTCGCCACGTGTCCAAAGACTCGCGCTCTCCGTGTGCAAACCAGAAGATAACTGCAGAATTAATGAAATATTGATAACAAATATATATTTGTTTAATTATAAATGAATACGGTTAATAGTTTTATGAGATTTTAGATGACAAAGAATACTAACACAATATACTTACAGAGCAAATGAAAGATCTCTACAAACATTTCTAGGATCATTATCTTGATCAGTTTGTTATTGCAAGTTATGGCTGTCTGTACGTGCTGTATCACTAGAGATGTTTGTTTGCTTTTTTATATTTTGATTATGTTCGTTGAAATAAAACTTAAACAACACATACATACATACATATCGTCACGCCTTTTATCCACGAAGGGGTAGGCAGAGGTGTATTTCTACACCCACTTTTCGCCAGATATACTTTAGTCCCACGTAATAAGGGGCGAGCCTATTGCTGTACCGGGCACATTACCAGACTCCGTGCTGCTACTGAGAATTTCCTAACGGAAAAACCCAATAACACTTTGCCCGACCCGGGGATCGAACCCGAGACCTCCCAATCCCACACGCACATTTATGACGAGAGACCAACGAGGCAGTCCTTAAATAAATAAATAGGTATTGAAGATGGTAGAGACCCAGGGAAAAACTACGTCAGGTATTTCATGCACAGTAGGTAGTACAGCTATGCAGTGTGCATCGATTATACTCGTTATTATAAACAAGTTTTGTTTTGAATGATCGCGAAAAAATTCCAGACATTTATTACTTACGAAAATGCAACAAATTGCTATCGAGTGTAATTAATTAATTATAGTAGATAAATAGTTATAAAATTGAATGGAGAGTACCCATGTTCTTCATCAATTTTCTTGGAATAAGAACATTTTAGCATCATGTATATAAGTACCTTCTCTTTTGCCGTTTGTAATTGGTCGGCAAAGGTAAGCAACACGCTTGAGGTCACTACTTGGATGACCGTGTTTGGCATTTATTTCCAAACGCGACCGTGCTACAGAGTGCACATAGAGCTTGTCTCGTAACAAGAATGGTTTGGCCATATCGGAGGCATTCGGAGGAACTAAAGACTGCGACTCCAGAGTTAAACGCACGCACAGAAAAGAAAAGTCGTATTACGTAAGCTAATAAACGATTTGAAACTTTATACATTATACAAAGTTATTGAGCTGGTCTTACTCGGGATAAATACTATATTTAAGGCATAAATACCTCGGTATTTATACCTTTAACATAGCCGTGGTACCACGCCGTACCACGGCCGAAGCAAGTCAGCCGAAACGTTGGCAGATACCGAGGTATTTATACCTTAAATATAGCCGTGCTACCACGCCGTACCACGGCCAAAGCAAGTCAGCCGAAACGTTAGCAGATACCGAGGTATTTATACCTTAAATATAGTATTTATCGCGAGTAAGCCCCGCTCAATAATTTTGTATAACGTAAGCTAATATTCAGTAAAATCTGGTTAGACCAGGAAGCCTCTTGAATGCAACCGGCATAAAGGTAACCTGAATAGTTTTAGTGATTCATCAGACATTGTCCTATTACCGAGAATTTCAGGATATTACAACACAAACAGAATAATGACAAACAAAAAATGTCTTCTCACGTACCAGCAATAAAATCGATTTCACTAGCAGATACAAGTGAGTTATCTATTACTACAAGTACCCTCAGTCCAATGACTCAATCGAACAGTGACATCACTCATTTATCTTGATAAGATTGATTATTTATGATTGTCATCCATTCATGTCAACAGAGTGCCCATTAGACGAATTATATTATGATTATGTATTAATATACCTACCATAGTACAATGACTGATTGACATACACATTAAGTACCTATATCGCTTGTTAACTTATCAAAAAAGCCGTTTGTATTAGGTTTGTTATGGTTAATAAGCTTTAGATTATAGTTTTAACTATGTTCTGGATGAACCCAGTATTTATTGTGTAAAAGTCAGTTATCGTTGGGAATTTATTAATCTAAGTACATACCTAATACAAGTACCTACCTACGTGGGACGCTCAGAAAGTTTAGCGACACAAAAAAAAAAATTATATGAGTAAAACTAACTATAACTAAGTGGCTATTTACACATAAATTAAAACAATAATTTCTATACTTAAAAAACTAACAAATAAAAGGAAATACATAAAAAAAAAAAAGTAAAAGCAGAATTTAAAGGGCGTCATGGAAATCCTCCACATCGCCATCAATTGGAAGCGTGCCCAGAATGCTGGCAGCATTGCCACGTTGTATGGCAATGCTGATCTTTTGTGCCAAATACAGACCAGCCTTCTGGTCACGCGAGGTGTCAACAAGTCTCTTTGAAAGATCTCTAAAAAGAGATCTCGCACTTGGACCCCATGGTCCCAACGTTTCAACTCCAAACGGCTCAAATACATAATCCAACATATAAGTAAATGTATTTTTATTACATCTTTTCAAAGTACTCTCCACCAGCGTCTCCATCGTCCGAACCAGTTTTCGAAACACTTTTTCCAGTCCGCCGCAGACACCTGGTTTACAGCCTGCTCGAACACTGAGAACGCATCATCCGGCGACGAAAATTGTACCCCTTTAAGCAGATTTTTTATTTTTGGGAATAAGAAGAAGTCACACGGTGCTAGGTGAGGCCTGTAAGGAGGGTGACCCAGGAGTTTCACTGGTGTGCTGTCTAGGAAGTCCCTCGTTTTGATTGCGGTGTGGGCGGGCGCATTATCGTGGTGGAGCAGTAGCCCGCGGAGCCCTGTGTTTGGTCGCTTGTTGCTCACAACAGAGAAAACTTCTGCCAAGCGTTTGGTAGTATACCATTTGGCGTTAATGCTTCTTTGGTTTCGTAAAGGAATTGATACCAAGTAGACAGTCAAATTGAAACAGCTCGCGATCAAAATCTTCCCCGCGCTTGTAGGTCGCTTTACTTTGGTAGGCATTGATTCGTTTTGAAACACCCAAACCGTAGACTGGCGCTTTGTTTCTGGATCGTATTGATAAATCCAGGATTCATCACCTATTAAGATGTCGTAAACACACCGAGACGGGCCTGCTTCAAATTTGTCTATCATATCATGGCACCATTCCACCCTTGCCTGCTTCTGAACATCGGTGAGGTTGTGCGGCACCCAGCGTGAAACTATCCTCCGCACCCGTAGATGTACGTGTAGAATCTCGTGAAGGCTTCCTGATCCAATCTGCAATCATATAATTATGCTGAATCTCTTGGTATGTAACTCATCTATTGTCTTGGATCAAATTTTTCACTGCTAGCACGTTTTCTTCCGTAACAGCCGTCAAAGGGAGACCACTTCTTTCTTCATCCCCCAAAGTTAGTCGACCGCGCTTATATTCATTATACCAACAATACACGGTTGCCTTAGAAGGGCCTTCATCCATGAATGCCATTTGAAGTCTATCGTACGATCCGTCTGGTTTCAGGCGACACTTAAAATCAGAAAAAATCATAGCGCGTAAATGTTCTCGACGCAAATCCATTTTTCAATGAGACACGGTAATTTTAATAAGGTCGCAAAAAATGTGGAGAGAAGTTTTGAATTCAGAACGTACCTATTTTTACTTATACCTAAGTAAATGATATTTTTAAATAAATTATAATAACTGACCAGTCTCACGTACATAAAAACTTTTTCTCGCGATACTTTCTGAGTGACCTGGCAGGTGCTAAGTTACAATCGAAGACGCAGGTCTTCGATGTGATCTACTTTCTAATCTAACCAATGTAAAAGTCTAGTCCTTTATTTACCAGTGTGAAAACACGCTCACCATCTTTTTTGATTTACTAGCATCAAGTTGTATGTTACACAGAATTTTTGGAGATAACAGAGTGGGAACGCCTTACCATGAGTTTCCTTACCACTGCACCGCTAAACCAATGTATACAGGATTTTATTTTCTACATAACTACTTACTGCAGTCTCACTTCCGCAACTCAAAAGTAATAGCGGTGTCAGCTCGTCGGGATATTTAAGGGCTCCCTGAATGCAGGCCAAAATCTTCATGACAGTTGAATGAGCGGCCTTCGAATACGAAATATTCGAAACATATTCTTCATTATCATCATCTCAGCCAAAAAATTGTTGGGCATGGCCTATATCCAACAGTAGACAGGGGCGGATTTCCCTATAGGTCGAGTAGGCCCGGGCCTAGGGCGGCATAATTTGTTCGTTTTATTTTTAAGTAAGTACTTACTTGCCTACGTGTAAAAACTAAAAAATGTGTCCATATAGCATCTCCGAGTAGCAAAAAAAAATTACATGTACCTGTGGCAATTACAATTATTAGAAGTGTTGCTCATCCAACTGATTCTTTGCTTACCTAAGGTAAAGGCTCCTAATACCGAGGTAGTCAAAATCGGCTCCTAATTCCGAGGTATTTTTGTTTTCGCTCTTATCTTTTGAATATTACTATGTAACTACTTAAAAACAGGATTCACTCATTCCATGTTTCAAACTTGCTCACATAGGTACGTGAAGTTCGTAAGTGTAACCCTGGAGCAACTAGCTAAAATCAATCAGTCTCTGCCACGCGGCCACGGTGTCGACGCGAGTGGTTTCTTCATACAAATACGGATCCTGTTAGGTAAGTGAGCTCATTTTTTTAACGTAAGTTTTTGTTGTGATTTTAACATAAGGTATTGAAGGTAAGCAATTTGTCAGTCTTGCCATAATTATCAAGATAATTTATGTTTTAAATTGATTTAGTATCTAAAATATAAAACAAAATACCACGAAGATAGGGTACGTTTTTTAAGCGTAGTTCCTAATTCGGAGGTACCATCGGTAATAGGAGAAATACTACATCGTATTCACTTGTTTATTACTTTTAATACAATATTTTTTTTATGAGGCGTTTGTTCATTTAAAATTATTAATATTCTTTCGAAGAAAATACCTAATTCCGTGGTATGTTTTATTGGATAGAAATCTTATTAAATGTTGTCAAACATGATCCAGAACACAACATTTTCTTTGAAAGGCCTAAATAAGAAGTAGCTCTTTAGTTTAATAAAATGTAATTATTTTGTACAGATTTTGACTGATATTAACACTTTTCAATCACAGAAATGTTGGTACCAGTAAGAATTGAATAAGTTATTTATTCGGCCGAATTTTTATGGGTCGGAATTAGGATTACAAATTACAGAAATTTCTCCTAATTCCGAGGTAGGATTTTTGTATACCTCGGTGTTAGGCTCTATGAGCTCCTAATACCAAGGGTATGCCTCCGTATAAGGATCTCCATAGAGCCTTATACCGAAGTATGGCAACCACAAATAGTATTTTAGGGTTCCTTAGACCAAAACTTTCGCATCATATCGGCATCCTTTATACACGCGCCGGCCGCCCCGCTACAATTTAGCGTTTGCGCTTAGCCGCATTTTGGATTTTCTTGATACCTACCTACAAGACATATTCAAATTTTATATGAACGAATATGTGTGTTATTAATAATTTAGAATAAGTAAACTATCTACTTAAAATTTAATCAAACTTTTTTAAACATTTATTATTTTATTTAAAAACTCCTTTGTGACTAGAGTAAGAGCATATTTTTAAGAAATAGCACTACTATTTTACTATTATTATTTAACTTATAAAATTGCTGTACGGAACCAATTAACTCCTTTTTATTTTACCTCGGAATTAGGAACCGACTACCGCGTTATTAGGTTTCAAGCCTGAAAATACCTCAGAATTAGGGAAAATCGACTTTGCTATAAAACTATATTTCTTTCATGAATAAATCTTTTGAAAAGTCACATAATAATAGAAGTTATACAAAATTTAATGTCCATTTTAGCTGAAATAATATTTTTACATAGGTTAAAATATTTACAAATGCTTATTTTTCCTGCTTGCTTCCAAATGTCACGAAATACCTCGGTATAAGGGGTCTTTACCTTACTAGTTTATTTCAAGGTCATTTTCGCTGCCACTGGGGGAGTGGCAATTTTTCTTAGGCCTAGGGCAGTCAACTTATCAAATCCGCCCGTGGCAGTAGACGCCCCCGGGTTTTTTCAAATTGACCGATTATGTGCCACTCGAGTCCAAATGGTTGCCGCGATCCCAACAAGTTCCTCTGCCAACCTTGCGGGAGGTCTACCTCTGCTGCGACGTCTGGTCGCCACTCCAGAACCATATCATACGAGTATAATTATGCAAACATACAATCGTTTAACTTTTTAACATCAATCGGGTTTAGGTAAGTAATAATTACATAGCAAGTAAGTACCTAGGTACTACTTACTTAGATACAATTTAATTGCTCAATGTTGAAGGTGGTGAGCAATTTTAGCTTGAATATTAGGTACCTATGCGATTTAATCGTGCCCAGTGGAGCCTGCCAACATCAATCATTATTTGTATTATTAGCTGTATTTTATGTATACATCACCTAAGCATTTTGATCTAAGTTTTCCTCGTTATATGCCTTTACAGCTCGTTTTGATTTCTACCATAATTTTCAACTTAGTCAGAAAACCACTTTTAAATTTCAGGCACAGATAATTTATGGACGCATGGCTTTTTTAACATTTTTAATACTTCAACGAATACATTTAGTAGGTAGGTAGGCACCTTACTATACCTAGACGATGTTATGTAGAAGGTATAGCCGTCAACACAGACATAGTAGATCTATATCTGTGGCCGTCAAACTGTACGAGAAAGATTGTTTGTGATGCCGATGGTAGTCTGGTGGAGATATCAACATACTTCATACAAAATAAATGAGCGAGTCTTAATCGCGTACAATTAACTTATTTCAGGTATAAATAACTATTTGTTTCCGACGTTTCGCTCGTCTTGCACCGAACGTGGTCGCGGAGAGACTGATGAGAACTCATCGCCGTCTTGTGGACGCAACGTAATTTCGGTATTGTGTCAGTGTCTAAACAGTTAAACTTACTATGCCGAAGTTACGCGACCGAAGTTCGACATGATTGCAGGCGTAATCACGCCGAACTTCGGTCGCGTAACTTCGGCATAGTGTGTTTACATACTTAGATAGAACGGTATATTTTATAGACTTAATACTTTCGCAGTTATTACTAGTTCTAGTATACATAGTTGATGATAGATTGTATTGACACAAATAAAAAGTCGAGTACAATAGGTCACAAATCAAAGAAAGGAATAACTTATTACCTATTTATCAACGTTTTATATCGGTCATTTGAATATTCAGTAGGAAATGTAGTTCGTCTATAAACTACTATGTCAAACTGTGCGTACTGTTTTGACTCGTTTGTATTTAATTTTGTGTCTAGACAATGCAGGTGCGGAAATCTTTTTAAAACAATTTAATTATGAAGCCATAAAGGGTCTTAAAAATCCGAACGCACTGTCAATATCAATGTGTGATTTAAACACCGTTAACTACGTACCTAGTTACTAGGTAATATGTAAATATATTTCTTTGTTACAGTTCCCTGCGTAGGTACACACAGCAACACGTCAAGTTACTCACTTCGACCTTTGTACCTTTCTACCAAATGGAGACCGTTTAACGAGGAGGTGGAGCTCTCCATAAACCAATACTATGGATGAATGGTGGTGAATAGATCTGCTAGCGCGTTGGGACTACAAACAGTGGACAACTTCATCTAGCTAGGTTCCAATATCAGTAACGATGGTCCGTGCGAGAAGTAAGTGCAAATGGGCATGGCTAAGAGCGCCATAGGTAATCATGTCAAGTTGACAAAAACGTGGGGAGATTTGAACACTTCTGTAAAAATCTAAACTAAACTGTTACGTCAATCTTATTGAAACAGGTCTTACTCGCGATATTTTAATTAATTTAAGGTATAAATACCTGTTTTTACCGTCGTTTCGGCCGTCTTACAACGGCCGTGGTCGCAGCGGGACTGATCAGCTGTCATCACAGCGCCGTCCTTGTGAAGCGCGGTGTTTCAACAGCAAATCACTTGCTTTTTCATTTTAAACAAAGGTATTTATACCTTAAATTAATTAAATATCGCAAGTAAGACCCGTTTCAATAAAATTGTATAATGTATACAAATCGCGAAAGTTTAAAATCGATTAAACTGTTACGGCCAGCGCTACGGTATGACGCTGTGCCTTGGGCCCTGAAAGCTGCAGACCGGAAACGCATTGAGCCTTTGAGATGTGGTACTGGCGAAAGGAACTCCTTATCCCCTGAACAGCAGTTCGGACTATCGTCTCCATATAGCGAGAACTCAAAAACTCCTCGCAGCCATCGCAGCTGTCATCCGAGTGCATACGCAGTTCCAAGAATAATTCGATGACATTGCCAGGAAAATGGTGGCCATCTCGAGACGCTCATCGTGACCGGCAAAGGAGATGGTAAAAGCCCTCGAAGGCGCCACCAATACGTTGGTGTAACCACATTCGCATCGCTCTTGCTCTTGACTCTACAGTAGGTACACAACACCCTTTAGACCGCCAGGGACAAACTATTGGAGAAAAAAAAAAGAAAAAATAATACAGAAGTGACGGAACGACCCTCAATTCTGTCGAATACGACGCAAGGAGCAACTGTTTATTGACTTGTTGTTTGGGAATAGTTTGTCAGTCTGCGTCTTAATTTCGACTGATATTGAACTTACAATTAGGTCAATTGCTTCAATAAAATATGCGAGATATAACGCGAGTGTACGGCTAGACGTACTCATTACAAAGCAATGGTTGTACGCTGTTTATTTATGTCGCGTAAAATCAAAGTCATGTCTGTCATTTACATTTCTAATCAATCTTTTTTATTGTCTACACCTACCTACAAAAAACACCAAAAAAGAATTGCAGGGGATGATACCGCGGGGCACATATTAAGATTTCTTTTTAATTATGCTCCTGGACGCATTATTGTAAAGAAAAAATATGTTGGTAGGTACACTACACTCAGCAAAGTTTAAGATAAACTTTGATATAACTCACATGAGTTATCCAACTACTTGTGTCTGTAGGGGGCAAAATAAATTTCAAGGTGAAATGAAAGATTAAAAATATAGTGAATTTTTTTTATTTTGTAAGTACCTAATTATATAATTACATTGTAAACAATACGCATAAATATAATTTAATTAAAACATACATAAATAAAACTATGAATAAAACATTGTGTTGTGAAAATAAATCCATTAAATAAATAGGAATTATTCAGATTCGGAATATTACATAAAAATGGCAGACAGCAAAATAAAATTGTAAAAGTAAAAAAATAGCACTATATTTTTTTTTTATAACTGTCCGCAATGAGGTAGGGATTTACATAAGAAAGAAAAAATACTGCAACAAGAATAAATCAGTAGCTTCGCATACATAGGAAACGAATGCACAAACTTAACCTTTTGACATTTGACAAGCGAACTACGTGAAGCCATCGACAATATTGTGTTTAAAATTAGATTTTTAAATATCGCGTAGGCACTGATACTACGATCACTGATCCAGTCATTACGTATAACACTGGCTGATAATACAAATGTTTAAGATAAATATTGTTATTTTTATAACAATATTCTTAGAGATATTTTATTATCACTAATGTATGCTAAGTGCAGAAAATACTTGACCAAATATTGATAATATTTTTTGCGCCTTTTAACTTTTAGCTAGCGAGGTATTGTTAGGGATTTTTAACACAGAAATTAATGTATTATTAAGCTAACATGTAGCAATATAATTGTATATAAATATATTTTCACAGCTCAGTATAAAGGTACTTATTTATTTTATGAATTTATAAGACGAGTCGTGATGTAAAAGAAGCAATACAGTAGTGCACATTCCACACGTAATATTTTGTACCTAAATCGGCAGCGTAATGAAACATGAACAAATATATAGTTGAGTCCTGACCTTAACCGTGCAGAAATATTTCTTTTTAATTTAATGTCAAATTTGAATAAAGAACATGACAAATGGTTTAAATTAATGTAAATATCGGACTAATTGATTTAGTATTATTGGATCCTTGTTCTGTTATAGGGCCTTTTATGATCAATAATAAAGAAATAGCACTACCTAATTGCTTATTCTTACAAAGAATAATTACTTCACTTATTACTGTGATGGCTTAGAATAACGAGACATTTGTCATCAGTAAAATGTCGAAGTATACCTACCTAATAAATTAAAGCTAAATAAAGATGATTCTGTATGTGCTAATGTCAACTAAATATATAATTCAGTTTGACATATGAAATAAATATACGAGATTTATCGTCATTAAAATAAAATAAATATGGAAAATTGTGTTGTTGTAAATTAAATTTTAAAAAACTAAAACGCTTTACATCTTTGATGGAGCGAAAGTTGCTTTGAAAGCTAAATCCAAATCGTTGATCAGATCGTCGGTATCCTCTAATCCTACTGAAATTCTGATAAGGGCATCTGTGATGCCAAGCTTGGCCCGTTCTTCAGCTGTGATAGACGCGTGCGTCATAAGGGACCTGTAACAAAATATTAACAGTGTCAGTGACTGCACGAGGTACAGATACATACATACTTAGGTTATATTATTTTATTTTTTATAGACTCACGCCTGTATTCCCGAAGGGGTAGGCAGAGGTGTAATATTACACCCACATTTCTCCATGAATTTTTAGATCCCACGTAATAGGGGCGAGCCTATTGCCGTACCGGGCACATTACCAGACTCCGTGCTGCTACTGAGAATTTCCTTACGGAATAACCTAATAACACTTTGCCCGACCCGGGAATCGAACCCGAGACCTCCCAATCCCACGCGCACATTTATGCCGCGAGACCAACGAGGCAGTCAGTTAGGTTATACAGGGGGTATTTGTGAACAAGTGTCATAGCGTATAGAGCTAAGGATCCTTATTCCAAAAAGTGGGGTTTTAAATGTCCTTTGCTTAGGAAAACATTGTTTGACTGTATAAATTATTTATTTGTCAAAATATTTATAAGATACTTACGGTAGTTCTGCTAAGCTCTCGTATCCGCCTAAACTTTCAGCCAATGCGAACAACTTCAAGGTAGTTAAAATTTTCCTAGATTCCTTTACTCCACCAGAATGTACAAAGCTAAAGACACCGGAATGTCCAGAAGTCTGTCTTTTGGCCAACTCGTGCTGCGGATGTGAGGGTAGTCCTGCAAAAAAGTTAAACTGTCAATAAATGACATTTCCAAAAAAAGAAAAAAAATTGAAGATCGAAATTCCTTTGAGCCACTTACCAGGGTGAATAACCTGCGTAATATTGGGATGGCTGTCTAACCATTTTGCTATTTTCAGTGATGACTTTTTATGTTGTTCCATGCGGACTGCTAATGTTTTCAAACTTCTGTTGACTAGGTAGCAGTCCATTGGCGATGGTACGACACCCATGGCTGGAAATTAAAAAAATACAATAAGAATACGACTTCTTTAAACCAACATGTAAGATGTAAATTCATAAGTCGCGTAAAAACTAGGCGGTTCTGATTTGTAATTGTTTATCAAGCAATTCGGCTTTCCAGCAGACTAAGTTCAACATATTAGAGCCATATTCTAATTTAGATATATCGCATTTCATTGACTGACATAATGACGAAGGGACTACTACCTACTTTAACAGTTACGCCAATCAATTCAATCAAGCTCAATTAAAATACTGCTCTAAATTATACTAAAACAGAAACATTATACATGCAACTAAGTATAACGGTAAATTTCATTAGAATTGAAAACAGTGACTTATTTTCAATTCACCACATGCAATAAAGACAAACATGTAATGTGTAAACACTCGCGACCTTACGTTTTGTTTTTCATGAAAGACATTTTATGACAATAACTAGGTATGTAAATATGCACTCGAACAAACGTGCTCTTATCTATAAGCTTGGTTCAGTTATCAAGATACAAAAACATGTTTGTATACAAGATGACGTAAGCAAAGGAAGCTAGAAACAGTTTCAAGAGGAAACTAGATTGTAGTAAAATGATGACGGCGTCGTGACGGAGGGAATTCTACATTAACACTGTAGTGCCGTGGTAGTGTAGTACGTTGCGAGGCATGACTTGCGGTTTACAAGTCCGCTACGGTGAGCCTACGGTGTGTGACTCATGCTATGTTGCAATAATTCAGGTTTTGTAATACAAACATAATTATATTTATAGCTATCGAAACAGGTGTTCTCAGGTTATTGTTTGATTTTATGTTCCTTTTTCAAATGTGAAATGTTCGTTCAAAAACTAGACATATTCGCGTCTTAATTTCTTAACCCTTTTCTTGGCAATGTATCTTTAGAGATACACTATAAAAGTAATTAAAATGAGTAACTTACCATTTTGTAGGAACCGAAGTCTTTTGGCTAATCCCTCATCATTAACAACTGCTGCGCCCATAATAACATCCGAATGGCCGTTCATATATTTTGTTAACGAATACACAACAATGTCGGCACCGAAATCCAGAGGGCGTTGCAGGTATGGTGTAAGAAACGTGTTATCTACGACCACAATTATGTCACCGTGCGATTTAGCAACTTTAGATATGGCGGCTATGTCGATCACTTTCAACATTGGGTTTGTTGGCGATTCTATCCAGATCATCTAAAATGATAGCAATACATCAATATAAGTATGAGTAAATAAACAGCGGACGTTGTTAAGTAGATATTTGAATGAGTTTTCAATAAATAAAAAAATGCTTCTATTATAGAAATCGGACATGAAAAGCCGAAAATCGGGTTAAGTGCCTATATCCAACAGTGGACTACGGCAGACTGCTGATGACGATGATGAAGAAATCGTTTACTTGCAAATATTTTTTTTTCTAATTTCAAGTCCTTACTGGCTCGATAGCGCAATTGCGAGATCGGGCCTAATGATGAACCCTGGGGGAGGCCTACGTCTAGCAGTGGACTGCAACAGCCTGATGAGAAATCTTTAGACTGCATAGATTGGTTTTTTTAAACTACGCAATTTAATGCTTGTGTAGTAGACAGGTGAGCCCATCTCTCTACCAACTTCAGTTACAGTCACTGCAGCAGCTGGGCTGGACTTTTATTTCTATTGTACAGAACGGAGCAGTTCAATAAGCTAGTGTGTAGTGTTGTATTTATTATTGCTGCACAGTAATTTGGCTGGAGTAGAAAAGTTTATCTACACGAGTCACCTAATTCCATGATATTGCAAATTACGGTTTCTAGGCTCCATAAAAGCAAATAACGTCTATAAAATGCATTAATTAGAGTGAATAAGGATATCAGTACTTGGGCAATTTTATTAAATCTACGTCCGATTACTATCCGATAATTAATTATAAATTAAGCAATAAACGATATCACAAAATAACATTGGCCACTTAGAACCAATAAAAGCAAAAATCGACACTAAGAATTTAAAAACATTTCTGATAAAAATTGTTGTGCTTCTACTCTAGCGTACTCATGTTATTAAAATGTAACATTGTTATGAATTTTCGTCATTTCGTATTTGATACGTGCGCATAATTATGTTATACGATAAAGGCAATGGTATTTTGTGCAACGAATATAATTTACGTAAGGACTATGAAATATTCAATTTAAAATGGTAGAAGGTGTCTAAAATGTATAATTAGATTAGTGACGTTAATATTTCTTGCATGCGCCATTTTAGTCATAATTGCTACTAACCTTAGTATTTTTTTGAATTCCGTTTTTCACGTTCTCAAGATTTGTGAAGTCTACAAATGTGCTGTCTATTCCCATCCTTGATGTAACATGTCTGAAATTGTAATAAACATGAAACGTTGTGTTAACATGTAAGCGGTTAAAGTAGGGCTACCATCACCTAAATTACCGACACCGGATAAACACGGCAAAAATCCCAGACATACGGGCGAAATATGGTTTTTTCACCGGTCATCGCTGAAAATTTGCATTTATCGCTTATCTATAAAAAAAATGGATTTTCCCTGGCAATGTCCGGTTAGACCCGGACATTTTCAAAAACGCCGGCCGGACGGCCCCCGGACGCCCTTCAGACTAAGACATATCCGGGGAAATCCGGACGGATGGCAGCCCTAGGTTAAAGAGACTTAAAAAGCGTAAATAGACCTAAGCTAACCTAGCCTAACCACGTCATATCGATCCCGTTTGTTGTAAACGTACGTACAAGGACTTGTCAATTAGGTAACAAGAACAGTAGGTACAAAGAAGTATTATTGTATATTTTTTTATATAGTTCCATTTTTCGAAAAGGTGGGACTGTGGGCATTGGGACCCGAATATTCAAAAGTAGGTATGTCATAAAACTAATATCCTGATAGCTAAAATTAATCACATTCATACATTTGAGAATATTTAACAGCTAAACAGAAAACAAAGTAAAATGGCATTAAATATTTACCTGAAAAGGCGATTTGTGCCTCCGTAGACGTCATCGCAGCAAAGTATGTGGTCTCCTTTGCTAAGCAAGGAGTATACTGTTGTTGATGTTCCAAGGCCTGAAGCGAATGTGATACCGTATTTGCCACCGTCTAAAGCCGCAAGGCATTCTTCTAATACATTCCTAGTAGGATTGCCAGATCTTCCATATTCGAATTGCTAAAAAAATTATAGGTCGTTAAAAATCAAAACCTATATTTTATTATTGGCGATGCTAAGATTCTAACTAGCGACTCTAGCGGCGAATTTGGAAGTTCTCCGGGTACGACACTTGACAGCTCAATACAATTACCACTATAACCTCGAAGCAAAGTTGTACTGAAAGCTGTCAAAAGTGTCGTACCCGGACAACTTCCAAATTCGCCGGTTCCAATATTTGTTCTACCCATGGATTACGGGATTTCTCAAAATGTTCATGGGATCGGGCAACACGGCGGAATAAAAGAAAGTGTGGGCGTGGCTGCGGACATTCTCTAGTTTGACATATTTTATATGGAGCTAATGTTAAACATGTGTCTCTACTAGCAAAATACAAGAATTGATCAAATATTGAAACCAGCCTTTACTAACAAAATACACTGTTACTTACAATAGGTTCAGCGGGCGCGGGTTGCTTGAATGTGGTTGAAGTGACTATGGGTGTTACTACACACTGGGAACTCCACTGTTCTGGGTCCTGCCCAGCGTGAATAGCTGTCGTGGCGAAGCCAGGCTTCTGTGCGAGGAATCCATCACCGTCACTTGCCATCTTTAATCTGAGAAAAAGTTTCTAATGTTAAAACATTTCATGTTTCAGGGTTTTATAATCGGAATCTCCTGAAATGTTCGTAAATGGAAACATTTAAGTACATTCCATATTTATTGTTCCGTGTATCCCTCATGGATTAAGGATACAAATTGTTACTTCCCCATTTCATTTATTGACGTAGAAGGCGATCAAGGAAAATATACTTACAAAGCAAATAATATCTTTGGGAAAAAACAGAATAGGTACTCAAGATCAAATAACACTTTACCGACTCGTCTGACAAACGAGGTATCATCTTCTTTCATTTAAGATCTACGTTCTCGTGGGTGGAGCAATTGCCATCTCTTCGATTCAGTATAGTAAGTCATTTTATTCTATTGACTCAAAGCTCTGTGTTACTCTAATTAGAAGAGGTCTATGCCCAGCCAGTGGCGTAGCTAGCCTGGGTGGCACCCGGGGCGGGAGTAGCCGAATGAATTTTTTTTTTGTCGGTGCCTACCGGGCTAACTCTCGAGAGCTGCGCTAGTGGCTATGTTGTTTTATATTTTTGTACATTGTTTTTAAAGTTAAGTTTGGGTGTCACCCCTTTTTTTGGATGGGTGACACCCCATAAAGGGTGGCACCCATCCCCCGCCGCACCCCCCTTCCTACGCCACTGTGCCCAGCAATATCTACGTAAGGCACGGATGATTTCTTGAATACTTACAGCAACGTTACTGTTTTTTAATAAACGGTTCTAATAAAAGTTAGCGGACATAGCTACGTCCTGTGTGAATGTCGTTATAATATAATTTATTATTCAGCGACAATAGCACAAGTTGCATTCAAATAGTCGCTAGGTTGAATCTTCAATCAAAACGATACGAAAAAATATATTAGAAATGTATTGTACCTTTAATTTTATTATGTAAGCTAATCGTGGACAAAATCAATAATTCTTAAAACAAATTGTTTTGAGCAGCGACCCGGACTGACCCGGTACCTTATCACGAAAATTAAATACAGCTACCGGGTTGCAGAACGTTTACAGACTCCAGTCAAAGTGACCTATTCTGACAAAGCAGGTTTAGTTAATTTTTAATTTTTATATTTATAGACTCACGCCTATATCCCCGAAGTGGTAGACAGAGGTGTAATATTACACCCACATTTCGCCATGAATTTTTAGGTCCCAGGTAATAGGGGGCGAGCCTATTGCCGTTACCGGGCACATCACCAGACTCCGTGCCCTCCGTGCTATGCTACTGAGAATTCGGAAAAACCCAGTAACACTTATGCTCGACCCGGGAATCGAACCCGGGACCTCCGATCAGCAGTCGCCAGTCGCATAGGTACCTACGCTATCCACTGGACCACGAAGGCAGTCATTCAGAGTTCATTTAATATCCCTTTTTATTTTCTTTCATGCACTATGATGCTACAAATCTTTTGGTGGATCACGATAGAGGAACATTAAAATGTCGATCAATGACAGAAAATAGCACTGGAGTATAATCAAGCATAGGAAAGCCTGCTGTAGAGTATTTAAATAATTAAGATGTAAGAAAACATTTTTGACATGTAAGAAAACATTCTATTTTAAGAATTAAACAAGTAACTGGCACTCAAGAATTCGGGCCAAGGGACCAGGAATGATTTCGTACATACAAGATCAACATATAAATTTAAAAACATTTAACTTTCCGGTATTAAAGCAATAAATTATAAATCTGACTTGGATTTATCAAATAGGTATGTACCTGCTTATAAATAATTATGTGCGTTACTACTTACCTATGCTGACATAGTAACACAATGGTATGTGCATTACTTCGTAGCAAAGCAATTAACGCGTAATTTAGAAAAAAAACGTATTTTTCCAATTTTTTACCGTACAAGGTAAAAAACACTTAAATAGAGGAAAGAAACTAGGTATCTTATATTATTAAGTAATTGATTTATTACTGAAATGTGTGATACTTATTATTTTTTTTTTTTTCTGTCAGCAGTATGAATTAGAGTTAAGTAGGTACCTTAACTAATAATTTTATATTCACTATCTACCTGACAGAATAGGTTTAAAAACATGAGAATAATTGCTTTATCTTTACAGCGCCTGCAAGCAGCACTTATTTTTCGGATTATTATATCGATTACTTAATTACTTAAGAACATGAAAAATATGTACCTAATAATATATCAAATAGTTCCTTATTTTGCCATATAATACAAGTTAATAAGTATAGAAAAATATAAATATGTACTTAAATTAAGTAGGTATGTAAATAATATCTAAAAGTCTAAATCATTAATTATTAAAGACAACATAATTATAACCAATAATTCGCACGCTAAAATTCAAGGTTATTCTGCGTGATGGAAAAATGTGGAAATATTTCATCATTATGAATGGCATGAAACTTGAATTGAACGTGCTTATTGTTTATGTCCTACTGTTCATAACAAAAAACCAAACTTACATTTTATTTCCGATAACAATGTTACAACAACGTCGAGTTTCTTATCTAACCTCTTAGCACACAACCAACAGGCCTTAGATTTCAGTACTAAATGAGTAAAATCAGACGTCAAAACGTCTATATATTGCCGGCGTAAGCCGCACGTTGACGTTACGCTTTGATACAGAATGTATCAAATCACTGAGTCCCATTGGTCGAATTACTCGAGGCGATTCGGTTACAACGAAGCACACACATGTTTAACATAATTATGGTGAGCGTTTGTTAAAAAATACCACTCGTCCTCTTGACGACGGTTACGGTAAAATTACGTGTACGGTAAAGTAAATCATAAAATTTGCACGGAAGCTCCCTGTAAAAATTGCCAACGTTTTGGTATGTTACGTAAGAAAGAAGTTGTGAGTTGTGGTTGTGAGTAATCAGTATCAAAATTTTGCAGAATAGACTATGGCTAAATTATGCAGAATAAAAAAACTTCTTATCTGTCAGTGTCAGCTGTCTGTCATCAGTCATGTTAAGTTTATCCCTTCCCAATGAAAATAAATTTATTTATTTTGTGCTAAACTATAAATTTTGTTCATTTAAAAATTTGAAGTATGTTTCGTAAATTGAAAGTTGTTTTTTATAATAAACTCAAAGAAATGAGGACTTAACCATACATTTTCTATAAAAGAAAGTACCTAGGTGTATGGTTTCAGGAGGCCTTAAATATTAGTATTGTATACATATAGTAATCTGTGAGTTGAACTTGGATAGTGGCTATAAACACAACCGCAGCACAAGTAAACACTGCTAAAATTGCATTGAGGTGAGTCAAAAAGGGCTCGAAACGGCATCGTAAATATTCATAAAAATTGAAAGAAAAGTTGTCAAAACTTTTATATTTAAATTTTTATGAATATTTAGATTACTAGATTGATCATTATTACAGCATAATTTCTGAAGTTGGCAGCAGGCTTCACCATGATAATGATGACTTGCAATAATGGGGTTCTATAGTTCTATGGTAAGCAAATGCATTGTCATATATCTTACTAAGATAGTAATGATTAGTACAAAACTGCTTCATCATCAATTCATTCATCATCATCATCAATTCTTTTCATGCAATCAATCATGCAATCATTTTCATATAATAAGTTATAATAGGGTCAATTCACTATGTTACTAGGTGCTGCATTCTGGCTAGCTTTAACCATGGTTTGGATTTAAACAGGTAGATTTTGGAGGAGCTTTAAAGCAGCTGTTAATATTGTATATTGAATAACACAACAATCAAGCAGCATTTAGGTATATGAAGTTTACAAAAAATCTTACTATTAATTGATTAGCTTGAAAGATTATGATGTAACTTTACTTTTTAAGTAAAGCATTGCCAGGAAGCATTTCATATCACTGCTAATTATACTTTCAATGTACTAAATGGTATTTTTTTAGCAATATCCTTGTATATAGTATTTGCACTTGCAACATTTTCTTATTTAATTATGTTGATAACTACATGGAAATTATTGTATTCAAAGGTGTAGTTCTCTAGAATTTTTTTTCCTAGCATTTTAGATATTTATTGACAATGTTACCATTTCTGTCTCCACTCTGGTGGTTCAGGTTTCATATCCGGTTCGAATTTATTTCCTAATTAGGTATACGTCTCCCTTTTCCTTGTTAGATCATTTCAGATACATGTAATTGTGTATTATTCTACCGTCAGAATGACATGGGATTTTTGAAAATCCCATTATGTCATTACAATATGGGATTTCCTGTGGGTTCCTTAATTAATGAAAATAGAAGTGGAGTAACTTCAGCTAGTAACAATAACAACACTGAGAAGGAAATTGTATATTAAGCGAGTACAAGACAAATAGATATATTCCTAATTGCCACCATAAAATAAAAAAGAAAACATTAAGGACTGCGTCATACCGCATTTACATACAAATAACATGTAAGGTTTTCCTGTCCCATCTTAAATGAGGAAACCCTGTTTTTTAAAATGATTGTCCCTCTTCAGGAATATCCCTAAGGGTCAAATCATACTATAGTGTTGTTCATAGTTTGTTCTGGGTCTAATCTGGGTTTGGTCAAATATTAAGAAACAATGCTAGTGTTTATATTATTGCCTAGTGACATGCCCATAGACTGCTATGCAGAGCCAATGAATACTGATTTAAATAGAAGCGCAGTTCTCAAGGATTTCGTGTGCCAATTCCAAGTGGAGACTGTCTCCAGTCTAGTTCGTAGTTGGCGGCGCTGCGCTGGTGTCGTCCTCCGTCTCTCTTGCTCTTGTAGTTAAGATACACAGGAGGAACTTTCGTCTCTTGCTCTCGTAGACAGTTGTCACAGCGCGACTGCCACGCCGCCAAGCGGCAATTTGGGTCACAGAAAGTTTATCTTCAGAGCGCCCATAGGAAATGCGCCTCTATGTAAATATCTGAGCTCTTTGGCAGAGGTATCGGGTTGAAACCCAGCGCGCGCACTATTGACTTCAGAGTTAAGTGCAGATAAAAAAAAATTTTTGCTTGCTCTGTGCCTTGGAGTGCAAGTTAAAGCTATCGTCCTCAGCTTACACGAGTTCTCAATCGCAATGGGTAGTCTATTGTTGGTACTCGTGAATGTACCTACTGACACTCGTCTAAGCCATGGAACCATCCGCGGTTGTGGCGGTCAGACGTTAGTCGCTTTTTGGAATATCAAAGCTGTTTAAACTAGAGCGTGAACCTGGGGCTCCAAGGCAAAAGACGTGGATGCAACTGGGATCAAATTAAGTAAATATCTTTAAGTATATAATACTTTATTTTCAAGTTCAAGAAATCTCAGTACATAATAGTCATTTAATTTTCTGATTCGGTGGTGATTACTTCGAACATAGAAATGGTGGACACAAGATCCATCCAGACTGAAAAAAACAATTTGTAGATCGCACATACTTATGTCTATTCTGGGCGAAGATCAAACCCGCAATCATGTCATTAGCAGTATGCAGTAACATATGCGTACCGGTGGGTCATACGTTCAACAATGCTAGCTTACGATGAATAGTCCTATGATAGATACATAGAAATAGAACAATAACATACACAGAAAAATATAAGTAGTATATAAATAAGTACGAGGGTCAAACTGAAAGTTCTTAGAACTGGCCACTTATAAACAATATAATAAAAAAAATATTCTAAAATTTGAAAATAGAACTCTTTGCCAATATTACTGAGTATATATTTCATTCATTTGTCATTTGTTTTACGATTTGGCGGCAAATTGAAAATTGTCTGTGTCACGTCAACATGAATTTAACACGAGAAAATGTTCGTGCAATGATTTTTTATGACTTTCGATGTCATTTAAGTCAACAAGAAAGTTATGATAGACTACGATTGGCCTTTCACGATGAAGCCCCATCTCGTGCGACTGTTTACAACTGGTTTAATGAGTTTAAACGTGGTCGCACTAATCTCACTGATGATGTACGTGAGGGACGGCCTTCTACGGCGACGACTGAAAATAACATCTGTGTTGTGCGGCGTATGATAGAGACTGACAAAAGAGTGACCTATCAGCAGATTCGGACAAGCTTAGGCATCGGTATGAGTCAAGTGCACAAAATCCTCCACGAACATTTAGCGGTCAGGAAGCTTTGCGCCCGGTGGATACCTCATAATTTGACTAAGGCTCAAAAACTCCATCGTGTGGATTGGTGCCGTAAAATGATTGAAAGATTTAACGGAGGTGACTCAAATGCTGTGTTCGACATACTAACAGGTGACGAAAGCTGGATTTACTGTTATGATCCTGAAACCAAAAGACAATCTGCTCAGTGGGTGTTTCCTTTCGAGGAGTTGCCAACTAAAGTGAAGAGAGATCGAAGTGCGGGAAAAAAAATGGTGGCCTCGTTCTTTGGAAGGATAGGTCATTTCGCAACAATTGTGTTAGAGGATCAAAAAACAGTTTCTGCAGAATGGTACACTACCAATTGTTTGCCACTTGTCTTGGAAAAAGTTCGAGAGAAACGACCTCGCAGTAGGATCCTCCTTCACCACGACAACGCCTCGTCGCACACCGCCAAGCGAACGATCGACTATTTGGCGACATCAAACGTTGAATTACTGGGTCACCCGCCGTATAGCCCCGACCTCGCGCCTTGTGATTTTTATGATTTCCAAAAATTAAAGAAAAACTTAAAGGAAAGCGGTTTATGAATGCTGAAGAAGCGGTGGCTGCGTATCTCGATGCCATTGAAGAGACCCCTAAGGACGAGTGGGCAAAGTGCTTTTCCCAGTGGTTCCATCGCATGCAGCGGTGTATTGACGTCAATGGACAATATTTTGAAAATATATAATAAAACTAATAACTGGCTAATGTAATCAGTTTTTGATTTTCTAAGAACTTTCAGTTTGACCCTCGTATTTAATAACAAAGCATAATCTTAATATATAAAATCCTTGCGTTACTGACTGACTAACAGACACGCTACAGCCGAAAATATTGGGCGCAGGAAGCTGAAATTTGGCATGTATGTTTCTTGGGGACCGTAGGGGTGCACTAAGAAGGGATTTCCCGAAATTCCCACAGGATCGGCCAAAACGGGTAAATTTAAAAAAAATGCAGGCGTAGCTGCTGGCGTCCTCTATTATACAATATTTCATGTCGGAGTCTGTTGCTTAACTATTGAAACGTAATTTTAAATGCTTGATCCAAGTCTTTGATGAGGTCTTCGGGTTCTTCTAGCCCAATAGAAACGCGTATGAGGGAATCCGTGATACCAAACTCAGCTCGCTTTTCTGCTGGCAACGCCACATGCGTCATTGTACACCTATAAAAACAATACATTTTGATTAGATAAATTATTTATTTTGTAAATCCCAGCTATAAAATAAAAAATTAGATTGATGATTGAAGTACAGTTAAAAATAATAACTTCGATTGGTAGGTATGCATGATAAGGTAGATTATAAAACTCACGGTAGTTGTGCTAGACTTTCGAATCCTCCGAAGCTAACCGCCAGGGCGAACAGTTTCAAAGCACACAGAAACACTCTCGACTCCTCCAGTCCGCCAGAATGCCTAAAGCTGAAGATGCCAGAATGTCCAGACGTTTGTCGTTTAGCCAACTCGTGTTGAGGATGTGAGGGTAGTCCTGTAATGGTATTAGTTTAAATGTTGTAGCCATCGGCTTATTATTTTTATTTTAGAAGCAAATCTGGGATTGCACATAACATGATGGAGATCTCGTAGACATGTATGTTCATGTCTTCATTGTTTAGCAAGCGAAAATTAAAAATATAATTTCGAAATGTCGGCGGTACCCGAGCCTCTCTGCGTCAGAAGTCTGTTCATTTCTCCTCTAGGCTATTGCTGCCTTTGTTTCATAAAAGAGAGGTTTTACCTGGATGATACACTTGTAACACGTATGGTTGTTCTAATAACCACTTGGCTATCATAAGCGATGATGTTTTATGTCTTTCCATGCGTAGTGCTAATGTTTTTAAGCTTCTTGTCACCATATAACAATCTATCGGTGATGGTACAGCTCCAACATCTGCAAAGTTAATATACAGTAGACATTGCAAAAGGAAGAAGAGGTAAAACTTGAAGCTTTAGTACGACTTTTGGAGCTTTAGTATGACTTTATGCACTATGCACCGTACCATTCACGTCGATTCGATCGGAATTCAGTGTACTTGTTGGTCTGCTGTTAGCTCCAGCAACTCCACCAAAGCTCGAATCGACGTAAATCATAAGGAAGGTAAAGTAGCACTAAGCTCCAAGAACGTAGATTCAAAATCTACTTATATTACTTACACATTTGTAAAGTAGTCAATCGTGCTGCAATTTTATCATCCTTAACGACCGCTGCACCCATTATCACATCGGAATGGCCGTTCATAAACTTTGTAAGAGAGTACATTGCTATATCAGCACCGAGATCCAATGGCTTTTGGAAGTATGGCGTTAAGAAAGTGTTGTCTACGCCAACTATGATATCACCGCGGCTTTTAACGATTTTGACCACTGCAGCTATATCGATTACTTTCATGGTTGGGTTTGTAGGCGTTTCTATCCAGACCAGCTGTAACCAAAACTAAAATTAACAAATGCTTTCAGTAAGAAAAGCCCTTTGAAATACTATCCTTTCATCAGAAAGGATAGTATTTCAAAGGGCTTTTCTAATGAAAGAAAACATCAGTTTTCTGCGCAAAATGTTATGCTTCCCAGTCCAACCGTAGGTACCTACTTGATGGTAGGTACGCTTATGATACGAAAGAAGTGTATGGTGCGAGAATGAATGGAGATGTCGGAAGGGGACGCCCAAGGCGGAAGTACGCTGACCAAATAGGTCACGTACTGAAAAAAGGCCAAATTAATAGTACCCAAAACCGACGCGCATGCATGATGAGGTTAATGAATATCGAGGAAGCGAAAGAAGTATGTTTGAACCGTAGCATGTGGTGTTCCATAGTCTCTGCCTACCTTTCGAAGTAATTTTGTCATCGGTTTGCCCCTATTTTTGTAATTTGCCACAACACAATTTGTATTTATAGTAGTCGTCGTGACAGACCGCTTGTGGTGAACTTATTATTAAAATGGTTACGCTATTACCTATCAGTGCATCTTAAATGATTAATTGATGACCATAACAAGCAGAAACAAGGAACACTTTTACACACTACTGTAGAACTTAGAATTCTAATAGACTGAAACCAATGCTTTCATTAAGTTTCACCGATGATTTATGCCGTTCGTTATACGGTCGCACCAATGTACCTAATTTGTCGTAAGTTTGCAATCGATAATAAGCATGCTAATGCTGCTAGCTTGCGGCGGTCAGATATTCTATCCAAGGCTGGACTAGTGGATCACGGGCTCCAAGGCGATAGACTTGGATGCAACAGGGATAACGCTAGGACGATCATAATAATACATAAGAATGCTGTAATGTAAGTAAGGATTTTAGAAAAAAAACCCAATAGGAACAGACCAAATAAAAAAAGAAAAAAATAGACGTGGAAGTAATGACGTCGAAAGTCATGTGGTGAAATACACTGCATCATGCTTCTTCGTGATTCTTAGTTCTGTTATCGGCGGCAATGCTTGCTCACACGCTTACGCAATTACGATGGGAAATGTTTCTAAATATAACATAATTTCCTGTTGGAAAAGCCGATGATACTTCACGACATATAATATTTTTTGTATATCCTGGTACTTACGTCATATGATAGACTAAATGTCCAGAATTTTACCATCTGAGTACAATTTACATTAGCCAATTGGCTGTTTAAAAGTAAGAAGCGCTACAAAATCTTTGAGCGGAAATTCATAGCTGCAGATGTGTATCAGTACCATAATTATCTCTAGATAGAGTACAAACCATTTTAGGTTTGCTGTGCAATTTCGTGGGATTATGCTGAGATATTACCAACATACATGCCCCTGTCCGATTCGTGAAAGGAACCCTTAAAACCCGGGACCATACATTATGCGGAAACTGCTAGCAAAGAATTAAAGAGAGTAACTAGCTTACCTACGTAAAAATAATGTGACGACCGGTTGGCGCAGGGGGAGTGTAAGCGACTGCTACGCCGAAGGTCGCGGGTTCGATTCCCGCTCAAGTCAAACATTTGTGTGCATGAACATGGATGTTTGTCTTGGTCTGGGTGTGTCTATGTATAATATGTAAGTAATGTATTTACAAAAAAAAAAGTTAATATGTATGTTTATCCCTTATCTAGTACCCATAACACAAACTCTGCTTAGCTTGGCACTAGATGGTGATGTGTGTATGTGGTAGAATATTATTATTAGGTAATTAAATATCTTACTTGAAAATCTTACCTTAAAAGACTGCTAGTGCCCGAGTAGATATCGTCGCAGGAAAGTAAATGATCGCCTTGGCTAAGCATCGAAAATATCGTCATCATCGCCCCATGACCCGAGGCAAAGGCAAAGCCATGTGTTCCTCCATCCAACACAGCCAGGGAATGTTCCAGAGCGTACCTAGTCGGGTTACCGCATCTGCCGTAATAGATTTTCTGAAAATTATAGACATAAATAATTAGGTTGATGACTCGATAAGTTATGCTCATAAAATAAGTTTTTACTCAATAAGGCGCAAGCTTTACTTCATTATAGATTTATGCGTTAAATGAAGTTATTATTCATGTAGGTATGTAGCAGTTTTTAAAGACCAATAAAAGCAAATAAGGGATAGGCATATACCGTAGCGCGCAGGTAGCTATATAAATTTGACCTTTAAAATATACATACACCCACTACTTTAGGTTCGGATAATCTGTAAGTGGCAGCAGTCACTATAGGCAGCACCGTAGCACCCGAACATTCATTTGCCGAGCCCAGACCTGTGTGAACAGCAGTCGTAGAAAAGCCAGGCTTTTGTTCCAGAAACCCTCGGTCTGACATCTGCAACAGCAAAACCTAATTAATTGTTGTGATAATGATTCATGGAAAATTTTAAACAGAATAACATAGTTTCAGCTGTTTATTTTTGAACTGGATGAACCAGTTTGCCGTTTTCCTACAAACCTATGCCTAAAATATAAGTACTACTATGGGCATCATAAACGATGGACCCTTGATGTCTGCACCTAAGTAGAATGCGAATAAATGGTGCAAAATAGTGGTACAACTGTTAAAAGTGCTGGAGGCAAATCCCTTATTTCTTCTCCCTCGTCCCACTCCTCCTCCTAAACTCCTAATCCTTTCAAAAGGTAGCAACACTTGTGACTCCTCTGGTGTTGCTTGTGTTCATGCGGTAATCCCTCAAATTCCAATTCGTTCTTTACCATCTGGCGATACGACTGTTCGTTTGCTGTATATTACACAAAAAAAGGTAGCTACCTAATAAGAACATGTCAAGTAGGTAGGTACTTACTTTTTTTTTTATTTCTAGGAACGGACTGAACGGCCAATCCACGGAGCTATACTTCGTGGGTCTACCTATTGGTACTTATATCGTATCTGGTTGTTAATGTGACAGTGAGTTGACCCTTATCTTCGTATTGGGTGATCACATTGGTCACCCAATACGTAGATAAGGTTCAACTCACACTGGCGCAGAGTGGAAGCGGACGCGACGCGCATGTTTTCGAAATGTTCGCAAAATCCACTCGACTCCAGCCGAGCGTCGAAGCGCGAAGGCGCGCGTCAACGCGTGTCGACGCTCGCTTCCATATTTACATAGCACAAATGTGTACTTAAATAATATAACAATAGAGATGAATATGCTTTAGGCGAAAAAAATATGACGCGTCGCGTCGTCGCTTCGACTCTCCGCCAGTGTGAGTTGACCCTAACTGTCTAATTACCGAAGTTTTGTTTGGATTTTGCAATTTCCTTTCCTTTTTTTGTTTAAACATAACATCCCGCTTTGTGAAAAATGTTTGAATCAAACGTGTTTCTTTTTATTTCCGTGGTTTTACCACAGATATCTGCTGAAAGAACTGTCTTTAAAAGCGAATTTAGGTATCTAAGTATGGTATCTGGGACTTTATCGGTGGATTTGATTTGAGTCGTTTCAATGTACCTATATACCATAGAAAAATAAAATACTTTAACCACAAACAGTATTACACCAGTAAGTATTTTACAACAGTAAAGTATTTTATTCCTTTTTGTTTGCCTCCGTGATTGAGAGGATAGCGTAGGTACCTATGCGTCTGCGTCTGCTCATCAGATCTCTGGCAAATTCATATCATAGCGAAATGTGGGTGTAATATTACACCTCTGCCTACCCCTTGGTGATACAGGCGTGAGACTACAAAAAATTATTCCTTTTTATGGTTCTCCTTCTAAACAGGAAAATAACGGCAGCCTTACAGGTAAATTTCAAGGGGTTGCAACTGAAATTATTTTGGCTTCCCATCGATCTCCCCATGGAGACTGAATAATGGGGTCCGTTGGTAACAATTAAAGTCTTTTTAAACTCCCATGTTGGTATCGAACTTGCAACATCTCTCTGCATTATACAGAGACGAGACGACATTCGACGGAACGTCAGTAGTAGTAGTGCAGGTAGAGAAGGGAAGCTGCCCCGTCCGACAAGGACCAAACAATAAAATATAATAATACTTTGCTGCATCAAAAGGCTTTAGGATACTATTCGCGCAACCCTATTCTTTAAATATAACCCTGTATCCACGAAGGGTTAGGCAGAGGTGTAAATATTACGTACCTACACCCACATTTCGCCATGAATTTTTAGGTCCCACGTAATAGAGCGCGAGCCTATTGCCGTTACCGGGCACATCATCACCAGACTCCGGGCTGCTACTGAGAATTCGGAAAAACCCAGTAGGTACCTAAAAATTTTGCCCGACCCGGGAATGGAACCCGAGACCTCCGATCAGCAGTCACATACGCTATGCACTGAACCACGGAGACTACGGAGGAGTCTTTAAATATGTAACTATGTGATATTTCTTTCTGTTTTTACTTTACTATTATGCTACTAGCTGGCCCCGTAGTTACACCCGCCTTATTCAAATCGAACCAATAAGTACATACATACATATATAGACTCACGCCTGTTTCCCCGAAGGGGTAGGCAGAGGCATATTAAACGCCCACTTTTCGCCAGTGTTTTGATCCCACGTAATAGGTGGCGAGCCTATTGCCGCTTATTGGGACATTTTGTTTGCCAGAGCCTCGTCCGTTGATCGGCAGGTGCACCACTTGCAGGTGAGGTTGGCTTGGGACCCTAAGTTCTTGGTGGGAAGCCTATGCACCATTTTACCAAGCTTTTTATACTAAGTATTAGTCCTTAGTATGTATTAGCAGCATAGATACCTAATCTTAAGTATTCTTTAGCGTGCCCTCTTGGTTACGCTTAATTATATACCTACCTACCTATTAATTTAAGATAACTACAGCTTTATTAGTACAATAAATCGTAGGTAAATCCTACGCACTAGTAAGACAGGAAAATGTGTATTAAGGGACGTGACTTACCTTAATACAATAATACTTCTAATTGTAATATTTCTGAGAGTAAAGAATCAATAATTCCTAGCCAACTTTCTCAGTGCCGAATGGTCTGCGCGTTTTTATTAGTCCTTGGCCGCACATTGACCGACATCATCATCTATTTTAGCTGCACCTATGATCTATAAATAACTGTCTCGATTATGTATGAATAGCTAATAGCTGAAAGTGCGCACTTTTCTTTGTCGTGTAACGAATTTACGACGAAACAATACGTCAACCGAGTATTGCGTGTAATTATCAGATAATATCTTATCTATACTAATATAATAAAGCGGAAGAGTTTGTTTGTTTGTTTCTTTATTTGTTTGTTTGTTTGAACGCGCTAATCTCAGGAACTACCGGTCGGATCTGAAAAATTCCTTTTGTATACGATAGCCCAGTTGTTCCGGAAGGCTATAGGCTATATAACATAACGCTTCGACCCTTTGGGGCCGGGCAAAAGGCTAAAAAGGCTAAAACATAATGTCGGCTAATTTCAGGAACTAGCAGTCGGATTTTAAAAATTGTTATTGCCTATGATAGCCCAATTATTCCGAAAGGCTATAGGCTATATAAAATTACGCCACAACTTTTAGGGGCCAGACAAAAATAATAAAATGGTCAAACGAGAAGGGGGAGGGTTGGGTCAAAGGCAAAAAAGGCTAAACGAATAGGATACAATCTATATGGGTATCGTTTTTGAGATTTTCGGGACGCTGATTAATAATATGACATTTATTTAGTGATCTAAGATGGCGGGCGGGAAATCAAAGATGGCGGATGAGAAAATTTTAAAAATAAATATGGGTATCGCCTTCGATATTTTAAGGGGTGGGGAATCGAAATACAACATCAATTTCGTGATCAAAGATGGCGGATGGGAAATCAAAGATGGCGGATGGGAAAAATTTTAAAAATCAATATTGGTATCGTCTGCGATATTAAAAGGGATGGGGAATCCAAATACAACATCTGTTTAGTGATTCAAGATGGTGGATGGAAAATCAAAGATGGCGGATGGGAAAAATTAAAAAAATCAATATGGGTATCGTCTCTGGTGATTTAAGGGATGGAGAATCCAAATACAACATCTATTTCGTGATCAAATATGGCGGATAGGAAATCAAAGAACGCGGACGGGATTTTTTTTAAATCGCTATGGGTATCGTCTCCGATATTTTAAGAAATGAGAAATTCGAAAAACACCATCTATTTCGTAATCAAAGATGGCGGATGGGACTTTTTTTAAAATCAGTATGGATGTCGTCTCCCATGTTTAAAGGGATGGGGAATCCAAATACAACATCTATTTCGTGATTCAAGATGGCGGATGGGAAATCAAAGATGGCGTATGGGAAAAATTAAAAAAATCAATATGGGTATCGTCTGCGATGTTAAAAGGGATGGGGAATCCAAATACAACATCTGTTTCGTGATTCAAGATGGTGCATGGGAAATCAAAGATGGCGGATGGGAAAATAAAAAAAATCAATATGGGTATCGTCTTTGATGATTTAAGGGATGGTGAATCCAAATACAACATCTATTTCGTGAGCAAAGATGGCGGATAGGAAATCAAAGATGGCGGACGGGATTTTTTTTAAAGTCGATATGGGTATCGTCTCCGATATTTTAAGGAATGGGGAATTCAATATTATATAAAAATCTATGTTTGTTTGTTCATCATTTATAGACTCTGAAATGATAAGAGATTAAGCGCTAAGTCAATGGTAACTTTGGAAAAGGGTCTTGGGAAAATGGGAATTAAATAAAACTCCTAAAAAGGCGATACGGAGCTCGCTGGGTCAGCTAGTACTAATATATAAAGCTGAAGAGTTTGTTTGTTTGGTAGGTTGAACGCACTAATCTCAGAACCTACTGGTTCGATTTGAAAAATTATTTCACTGTTAGATTGCCCATTTATCGAGGAAGGCTATAGGCTATATAACATCTCGCTATGGGCGACGGGAGCAGAGCAGTAGCCTTAAATAACGCGGGTGTAACCGCGGGCATCCTCTAGTTAGTTAATTATATTATTAGTTCAATATCTGCCTTTCTTTTGGTTGATTGTTATGATTTTTTTTGTTTTCGCCATTCACATAGCCAATCTGTAATTCTTGCGTTACTGACTGACTGATAAGCAAAGCATAGCCAAAAATATTCGGCTCAAGAAGCTAAAAATTGCCAGTTAGGTATGTTCTTTGTCGATTGTAGGGCTGCACTAAAAAGAGTTTTCTTGAATTTGCCATGGGATCGGGAAGAAACGGATAATTAACAAAAATAATATATTATTATAATTTTTATATATTTTTTTATAGTCTCACGCCTGTATCCCCGAAGGGGTAGGCAGAGGTGTAAATATTACACCCACATTTGAACTTGTGGAGCTTCTATACATACAATACTACTAGTACTCATGCGTTGGCACATGAAACACACTAGCGAGCGAGCTCCTCGTCGCGGCGCCTGGACGGCAAGTGCAAGAGGGAAGCTAATAGTGGATTATTCGTGTGCGCAACCGACATCCATACCCTGTTACCAATATCTATAATTTATTTATACAATTTTATGTATATATGTATGTTTACGTATATAATTTATATTATGTACTAGCTGGTACCCGCGGCTTCGCACGCGGAAAATGTTACGATTTAAAAAGTTGTCTGCCAAATCTACTTTTTATACAACCGTCTATTTTTCAGATTTCAAGATGACTGACCATTTGCTTTTATATATAATTATACAAAAATGAGTGTCATGACAATAGCGCTACTAACCGAGTCAAATTGTAGCTTTTATGTAGCGCTCTAATATCTTTTACCTTCCAGTGAAAGTCTCATGTGAATCAGTTCAGCCAGTCCAGAGATTATCCCGGACAATCAGAAAGCCAGACAGACAGACAAAAATGTTAAAAAGGGTTGTTTTGGACTTAGAATCGTGTAACTAACTATATGCACTTGAAAACACATAGTTATTTTGAAATCACAGACAGACACTTCAATTTTATTTATATGTATAGATGTATAGATGAGTAATAAAAGTAAAGACTCGGTATCGCGACAACAGCGCTACCTACCGGGTCTGTCTGGTCCCTCCAGTGAAAGTCTCATGTGAATCGGTTCAGCCATTCCAGAGATTATCCCGGACAAACAGAAAGACAGACAGACAGACCAACAGACAGAGAGACGGACAAAAATGTTAAAAAGGGTTGTTTTGGACTTAGAATCGTGTAACTAACTATATGCACTTGAAAACACATAGTTATTTAGAAATCACAGACAGACACTTCAATTTTATTTATATGTATAGATGAGTAGAAAAAGTAAAGACTCGGTATCGCGACAACAGCGCTACCTACCGGGTCAAATTGTAGCCTATATATAGCGCTCTAAAGTCCTCTACCCTCCAGTGAAAGTTTCATGTGAATCGGTTCAGCCATTCCAGAGATTATCCCGGACAAACAGAAAGACAGACAGACAGACCGACAGACAGACAAAAATGTTTAAAAGGGTTGTTTTGGACTTAGAATCGTGTAACTAACTATATGCACTTGAAAACACATAGTTATTTTGAAATTACAGACAGACACTTCAATTTTATTTATATGTATAGATGTATAGATGAGTAGAAAAAGTAAAGACTCGGTATCGCGACAACAGCGCTATCTACCGGGTCAAATTGTAGCCTATATGTAGCGCTATAAAGTCCTCTACCCTCCAGTGAAAGTTTCATGTGAATCGGTTCAGCCATTCCAGAGATTATCCCGGACGAACAGAAAGACAGACAGACAGACCGACAGACAGACAGACAAAAATATTATAAAGGGTTTTTTTGGACTTAGAATCGTGTAACTAACTATATGCACTTGAAAACACATAGTTATTTTGAAATCACAGACAGACACTTCAATTTTATTTATATGTATAGATGTATAGATGAGTAATAAAACTAAAGACTCGGTATCGCGACAACAGCGCTACCTACCGGGTCAAATTGTAGCCTATATGTAGCGCTATAATGACCTCTACCCTGCAGTGAAAGTTTCATGTGAATCGGTTCAGCCATTCCAGAGATTATCCCGGACCAACAGAAAGACAGACAGACAGACCGACAGACAGACAGACAAAAATGTTTAAAAGGGTTGTTTTGGGACTTAGAATCGTGTAACTAACTATATGCACTTGAAAACACATAGTTATTTTGAAATTACAGACAGACACTTCAATTTTATTTATATGTATAGATGTATAGAAAAAGTAAAGACTCGGTATCGCGACAACAGCGCTATCTACCGGGTCAAATTGTAGCCTAAATGTAGCGCTATAAAGTCCTCTACCCTCCAGTGAAAGTTTCATGTGAATCGGTTCAGCCATTCCAGAGATTATCCCGGACAAACAGAAAGACAGACAGACAGACAGACAGACAGACCGACAGACAGACAGACAGGCAAAAATATTAAAAAGGGTTTTTTTGGACTTAGAATCGTGTAACTAACTATATGCACTTGAAAACACATAGTTATTTTGAAATCACAGACAGACACTTCAATTTTATTTATATGTATAGATGTATAGATATATGTGTACGTATATTATTATATTTATGTTACATGGTATACTTGTATAATAACTACTACTCTTCAAGAATTATATTTGAATTTATTATGTAATATTATGTATGCCTGTTTTTTTCATCCGGATGTCACTTAGGGTTGACACAGAATAGCAACTCTGGGCTGTGGTTGTGCCACAGAACAGAATAAAGTTGAGTGTCAAGCCTGTTTTTCGCATTTATTTGTTAATGTAGGTACATATTTAAGCTACATACATTCTACAGTGCAGTAAATTTACAACACTGACATGTATTTGTGGAAAATAAAACTATTTTCATTTTTCATTTCATTTCATTCATTTCACATTTCGCCATGAATTTTTAGGTCCCACGCTCAGATCTGAACTTCACTGATCTGAGGTCCCACGTAATAGGGGGCGAGTCTATTGCCGTTAACGGGCACGTCACCAGACTCCGGGCTGCTACTGAGTATTCGGAAAAACCCAGTAACACTTTTGCCCGACCCAGGAATCGAACCCGGGACCTCCGATCAGCAGTCGCATACGCTAGCCACTGGACCACGGAGGCAGTATAATTTATAAGGTGTTCTTTTACTGCCTCCTTACATTATTGATTCCTTCACCTTCTAACAATACGGGTCCCCCAGGCTATAGCTACTCCAAGTGTGTAAAGTATTTGGGGCCCGTTACAGTCTGGTCATATCTACAGAAGAACTGATGGCCGATGGAACAAGCGTGTCCTAGAGTGGAGACAATGACTCGGTAAGCGTGAGATGGGGCGGCCCCGGCTTGGTGGACCGACGACCCGGAAAGGTGGCTGAGACAGACTGGATGCGCAAGGCTGAGGACCGTGTGCCTACAGTACAGTGGCGCGTGTTGGGAGAGGCTTACCGCTTATGTTCAGCAGTGGACTGCGATAGGCTGATTGATTGAACAGTACTTCCTGAGATTAGGTAGCGCTAGCGCTTGCAACCATATAAACAAACTCTTAAACTTCATAGTACCTATGTGAATCAGCGGATTACATAGTCGTAGGCTACTTTCGTACGTAATTCCAGGCATTTACGTACCTACCTAAGATGTGAGAGAGAATCACCTAAGTACATAGTCATAATAATTGACGTACTAGGAAACCCACTTAGAAACTGAGCTAGTTAAACGAAAATAGGAAAACCGCAACAAATATTTACTGCGGAAGACTATACCCGTTGCTGTTACGGATGTTAGATACCTACCTATCTAATAGGTACAAATTATCATCATCTTCCTAGCGTTATCCCGGTTGCACCCAAGACTCACTCGGCCTGGAGCCCGAGGTCAGCTTACTGGTTTAACCAGATATGACAAAATATCAACTGTTCCAAACGACTACCGCACCGTCTGACCTCCGCAACCCAACGGAAATAAGGGATAGCGATATTCCATGGCTTAGACCAGTACCTACATATCAGTTACCTACCGGGAGACAGTACCCTGTCTCCCGGTAAGGACTGTGATAAACCTTCATGACAGCCGGGACCGACGAATAATAATCGAACAATAATAGGCTTGTGTCCTAAAATGTAATTAGCGATTGATTCGTTCCTTTATTAGATGTTAAACTGAAATAACTGATTTTTCGGGGTCGAGTTTCGAAACGCGTCGCCCGAATTTGAGGGTATTGGTGGTGTAGGGGGCTTAAGGGAGTTAGTTTTAATCCCCTAGAAGTAATTTTGGCTGCCGGAGTTGCGAAACAATTTTCAAAAATTCTTCATTCAAATATGCAAAACGGAACGTAATTTTAGGTTTTATGTCAGTTTTATGTGAAAGTAACTAAATAGGTCGTGTTAGGATCTCTTTTGACACTTAACCCGAAAATAGGAGCCCTGCTTCGCAGGGCTCCGTCAACCTCAGTTTATTAAACTAGTGGAATCAATAAAAGCGATATTTAGGTTTTATGTGAAAAACGTGAAACGAAACGCAACCGCCATCTTGTATGAATTATAATGGTGAACGCACACTTATCCGAGCCGAACGAGTCGAACGAAACGAATTTTAGAATTCTTTATATGAAATCTCATGAACCTCGCACACTTGCCCGCGTCGAATCGTCCGAATCTGGAAGAACCCCAGAAATCCTAGACGAATCCGAATGACGTCATCAGATTCGGCGCGGTTTGTGCGGTCGACTCGACCGATGCGCTCGCATTCTATCAGTTGGGCTTGGGTATGACAGAGCAACGCACGAGAACTATTTCCGCATTGTGTTTCTTCATCTTCCATTAATAAAGCACTGTCACTAAAAACCTCGCCAAGATCCATCACAATTCACATGTAAAAACAGTGCGACAGCCGTAAAGGAAATGGAAACCATTTTTTCGATGCGCTCGATTCTTTCGGCGCGGTCGTTTCTTGCTAATGTGCGAGGCCTCCTTGACTTCGATTCATTCGACGCGTTCGGCTCGGAAAAGTGTGCGTTCACCTTAAGTGTGCATTCACCTTTATCCGAGCCGAACGCGTCGAACGAATCGAAGTCAAGGAGGCCTTGCACATTAGCAAGAATCGACCGCGCCGAAAGAATCGAGCGCATCGAAAAAATGGTTTCCATTTCCTTTACGCCTGTCGCATTGTTATTACATCTGAATTGTGATGGATCTTGACGAGGTTTTTATTTCAGTGCTTTATTAATGGAAGATGAAGAAACACAATGCTGAAATAGTACTCGCGCGTTGCTCTGTCATACCCAACTGATAGAATGCGTGCGCATATATCGGTCGAATCGACCGCATAAACCGCGCCGAATCTGATGACGTCATTCGAATTCGTCTAGGATTTCTGGGGTTCTTCCAGATTCGGACGATTCGACGCGGGCAAGTGAGCGAGGTTTCATGAGATTTCATATAAAGAATTCTAAAATTCTTCGTTCGACTTGTTCGACGCGTTCGGCTCGGATAAGTGTGCGTTCACCATAAACTAGTGTGAAGAATGTGGAAGTTGGCAGTGCCATACACACCGATGTTTGGAGAAAAAATTTTTCCAGAGGAAACCAAGTATTTCCGGAAAGTGAAAATGGTGAGGGGTGGTTCCGAGACCTCAAATCACTCACAACCCCTAAAAACGGCGATGTATTTCGAAACCTTAACCAACGCTGCTGTAAACCATCATGGCGTTTGAGTGATATCACAAAGTGCAAAACAAAACAAACCGTGAATGAAGTCTGTCTGATGTACCCACTTTTATTTTGATAAATTCAATTTGACAGGTAGAAAGTTTGACGTTTTAGTTGTATTTACTACTAAAACGTCAACAACATGAATGGCGGACGCACTGTTAGACGTAGTGCTCTCTGATTGGTGTTCACTGTCACAAGAATAAATAGGTACTTACCTACATAATTTTGAGTTTTAGAATCCTAAAAATAACAATAATCTTACCTTTTATAATAAACTATAGTCCGTGCCACGAGAACATAGACTTTTTGTAAACAAAGAATTTCTACTAAGTGACTTAGCGATAGTTCTGTCAAAAACATATAATGTCAAATCCAATGAGCGCAACGGTACATAGATACGTGTCATTGGAAACTAATTTGTCAATGGATCGGGTTTTTATCGATATTATGCGCTGTCAACAGGATCTTTTGATGTTTTGAGGTAGTGTCGCCTAGAATGTCAACATTTGGCGTTAGTTCATTGAAATGTTACTTATTTACATTCTTAAATATTTATGCAATGTACTAGCTAGTTATCAGTAATATTATTCATTGTTGCTCAATAATTTAATATTTTAGGATAGTTAGGCTACTTTGCAAATGATTTATAGTCGATGATTTAAAAAAAAATCATGTCAATAATAGAGTAACATGTATGTACTTTATCATTTACATACATGGTACTCTATTTTTCCTTAATTTACAGAATAAATTACGTGTAAAACGACAAAAAAATCGGCAAATTTATGAACATTCGACCATTCAAAGTTTTCAGTTAAATTTGACAATATAAATTTAAAAACATAGTGGCATAATTAGGCATTGAAAAAAAAGACTGTTTAAAAAGTATAAAATCTAAAACACAACTGTTTGAAAAAAAGTTGTGAAGCCCTGAATGTTTGTTTACAAAAAGTCTATCTAGTCAAACTTTGCGGGAGCTGTTGTATCTTTTAAAAAAGACTTTTTACAAATAACTATATTTATTTTAATATACTTTAACAATATTTATATTAAGTCGCTTACAAGATTATTACGAGACGGACGAAAGATTACTCGACTACCACTCAAGACTGCTCAAGACTAACTGACTTTATTCAGTACAACAGTTCTTATACTAAGTTAAACACAAAGAGGTGTGCGGGCCACCGTAGGTGGGCTCACGCCATGATTCATTTCTATAAACTCATTAGTAATTGATCTACATCGATTAAGTTTATTAACAAAACAAAGGGGTATTAAAATAATGGTTGTCTCTGTACTTTGGTATGGGATGCGTCATCCATAACTCCTCCCTCCTTAAGATCGGAGTTCACCCTTAGTGAACTACGTTTACAACATTTAATAAGCACAGTATAATACTTATAAGCTAAGGTACACAGAATAACTAATATTAATACGTAAAGTACTAATGTCCATATGCTGACACTTTTCACTGTTATTATTGGCTTTTCACTTTCACTTATTTGAACACTTTTCTTTAATGCAAATGACAGGAGTTTTAAGTCAGTAAGATCTATTCCTTCTAAATTCACTGGTTTAATATTTGTACTATTTGTTGAATTCACTATTGGTAGGTTTATAATTGGCAACTTGGAGTAAACAATTCTTTCTTCATTAATTTGATGCATTTTCAGATGCATATTCTTGATCTTTACATCACAGTTGTCGTCTAACGTTACTATATATGTGCCTTGAATCTTCTGATAAGATATTTCATCGTAACAATTCTTAGATAGCAATGTTTCTTCCTTGCTATACAACATCCATCTATTTGGTTGTATTAACTGGATCTTTACTGGCTCGACATCTATAGGGATTTGAATACATGATTTCACGTTCTCAGCATATGTCATCAATTCTGTGATACAACTATCTTCATTGAAGTAATGATTGTAGTCATCTACGCACAGGAAGCTGGCTTCATCTATTTCTTGACATGCATGGGCAAGAAGTCTTATGTTCAACCCTTTCGCTAACAGGTAAGGATATTTAGGTAATATAACAACTGTTTGGTTGTTGGATAAGACAGGTAAGGGATATAATCTATTATATATGTAAGTATCTTGCTTAACCAACGGTATTTCCAGTACATAGTGAATACAATTTTCTTTAAAATAAGCTTTTAATATAATACTTCTTTCTAATTTAATTAAGTTATCTAAACTAGGTGAATATATTAACTTTTCAGTTTTACTTATGTTTTGTAATAAAAATAATAAACTATCTTTGTCTACAATTGACTGATGTAATACACCTAACTTACTTAAAGCTATGCTAGTTTCTATCTCATTTATTTCGAATGTGGAATTTGTTAATGTTTGTACCATTGCAGTGATCAAAGTGAGTCTTTTGTTTCCAGTGTTTTGATTTAATTTTATTTCATTAATAATTTTATCATATTTAATAGCATCATCATTATCAAGATTTCCAGTTGTTAACTTAATTAAAGATCCTATTGGATTTACTATCAGGTAACGCCTGAAGTTGAAGGGCCTGGAGTCGCGTCATCGTGCTGACCGCCAGTGCGATTAGGATGTATCTGCGGAGGACGTTTAATATTCTTTAATGGTGCTTTGGTTTCGCGATTTTTAACTTTTATTGGAACTACATTTCTATTTGTTTCGCCTATTACTTCCGCTTCAACAAATCTGGGTTTATCTTTACTACTTCTTTTATTTATATCTTTAGCGTAAACTTTATCACCGATATTTAATTTAATATTTGTTTCTCCACCTTTCTTTTCTATAATTTTCTCTTTCGTTTGTATAGTTTTTTCCGTTAAATGTTTATAAAGATATTTTGTTCTTTGGGCATGTTCTTTAATTAATTGTTGCATATATTGTTTTTCGAAATCATTATCAAATACGTGTCTTGAATCTGTATGTCCTAACAAAACTTCAAAAGGTGTCATTCCTGTAGTGGAATGAATACTATGATTATATGCCATAATTGAATAAGTCATTACAGACGCTACATCAGTATACTTATGTTCATATTTAGCTAAACGATATATTTCTATAATAGTAGAATGAAATCTTTCGATAAGTCCCATTGAGTTTGGATTATTCGGAGTTCCTATATGTATTTCTATTTTATATAAAGACATAAGTTCTTTCATTAATATGTTATTAAATTCTGTACCAGCATCAGCACTAATTTTTAGTGGTACGCCGTACAACGAAAAGTATTTGATTAAAGCTCTTACCACTTCAGGTGTAGATCTATTAGGGATTTCGATAGCTTGTCCCATTTTACTAAAAGCATCTATAATGGTTAAATAATATTTACTTTCTATATTAAATAAATCAATAAAAATCTCTTGTAAGGGTTTATTTTGTGTTTGGGTTAACTGAAGTTTTGGCTCTATTGGTTTCCTATCATATTTCATTATTTTACATATTTCACAAGAATTTATAAGGCTTGAAATAGTTTGTGGCATATTATACCAAAAATATGTTCTCTTAATATGTGCTAAAGTTTCTTTAATACCTCTGTGACAAGTTTTGCCTACATGGTATTTCTTTATTATATCTATTTGCTCATTTTCATCTTCTACGTATACTACACGCTTAGTACATTCATAAAATTTAACAAGTTCTTTCTTAAATAAAAATATAATAGCTTCTGTAAATTGTGTGCGATGTATGTCATCTTCAAAATAAATAAAGTATGTAGTTTTATTTCTAACATATTCTTTCAAAAATTGTTTAACTAAATCTGGTCTGTTAGTAGGTAAATGAACTTCTAATACTCGTTGTTTTTTCACGGGTAATACTTTAACTAATAATTTATCTATCAACCAAGTATATACTAATATTTGGTTAGGCTTTGTATCTACCGCTTCTTGTAATATAGGAATGCCTTGAGATTCAGTGTCTTCGGCTGAATGAATAGTTTCAATATTTTCAGTTTCTGAAGCAGTTAAAGTCGAACTACCTATGCTGACTGATTTATAAGTTCTATCTGAATCTGAGTCATGAATACTTATTGGTTTATCTGAATCTGTTTCCATCTTTTCTGGTTTACTTAAAGTTTTAATATCTCTCGTTAATTGTTTAACATATTTCTTTAAATTTTCATCCTTATCTTTATTCGCTTGAGTTGACAAAGTATCTTCTTCAGTAGCATTTATTCTTATACGCGATAACGCATCTGCGTTACTATTTAACTTACCACTTTTATGTATTATCTCAAAATTATATTCAGCTAAACGTAAACGCCATCTTGTTAATCTACTATTTGTTTCCTTAAGGGAATTAAGCCAAGCAAGGGGCTTGTGATCAGTAACAATAACAAATCTTTTACCGTAAAGATATGGGCGAAAATGTTTTACGGCCCACACAATAGCTAAAAGTTCTTTCTCCGTAACACTATAACGTGACTCTGCATCATTTAATGTTCTGCTAGCATATGCTATTGGTTTATCATTGCCTATTACTCCTTGAGATAGGACAGCGCCTAAAGCAAACTCAGATGCATCCGTTGTTAAAATAAATGGTTTAGTGTAATCTGGATATTGAAGAATAGGTGAATTAGTTAATAATTCTTTACATTTTTGGAATGATTCTATATATCTTTGGTCAGTAAATGGCATTGTGCATTTCTTCTTTAATCTAGCCGTCATTGGCTGTGTTATTTTAGCAAAATCTTTGATAAACTTTCTATAATATCCTATCAATCCTAGGAAACTTTTTATTTCCGTTATATTACGAGGTAATGGGTAATTAAGTATAGCATTTATCTTATCATTATTTGGCTTCAATCCTTCTGGAGTAATTGTATGGCCTAAATAAAGTACTTCTTTACGAATAAATTCTGATTTATCTAGTTGAAATTTTAGATTCGTTTCTCGTAATCTAGTAAATATACTTCTTAACTTATCTATATGCTCATTTAAGCTTGATGAGAATACTATAATGTCATCTAGGTATACCAGGCAATGTAGTCCTTGTAACCCTCTTAAGACATTGTCCATTGTACGCTGAAAAGTTGCGGGTGCAGTTTTAAGTCCAAACGGCATCCTTGAAAATTCATAATGACCTGATTGCGTACTAAATGCAGTTTTCTGTTTATCTTCTTCAGCTAATTCTATTTGATGATATCCACTAGCTAAGTCTAAAGTTGAGAAATAGCAGCTTCTACCTAGCTTATCAAATAAATCATTTATATTAGGTAAAGGATATTTATCATCTATTGTTATATCATTCAATTTCCTATAATCTATAACTAACCTATATTTCTTTTCATTAGATGCGTCCATTTTCTTTGGGACTAAGTGCACAGGAGCACTCCAAGGAGAATGAGATTCTGATATAATATTATCTTTTAACATTTTCTTTACTTGCTTATTTATTTCTTCATTTATAACTTGTGGCTGCCTATAGGGCCTAATAAAAATTGGATCTTCATTCTGTGTTCTTATATGATGTTTAACTTTATTTGTAAAAGTAAGAGGTATTTTTTCTGAGTAAAATATATCCTTATACTCTGTACATAATGTTTTAATCTTATCACGTTCCTCGTCGTTCATATGATCTAATCTTAATTTATTTAAATTTTCGGTTAATATTTGATCTATTTCTAAATTATTTATATTATCATTAAAATTTAATTCGATTTGAGAATTATTCTATTCTGTTACAATAAATGGTTTCGTAACTGTTAGTCTTAATTCTTTGTCTAACGTGTTTTGAATTATCGTAGTAGCATAACCATTCTCACACTTAACTAATGCACTAGGCATCCTAACACCTTTCATAAAACAAACATAATTCATTATAGCATTTCCATTTTGTATATTTGTTGGCAATTTTACACGCTGTTCACATCGCGGTGCAATATTTATTTGGCATGTTGGACTATATATTAAAGGTATCTTACTATGTTGTGTATATATTATATTATTTTGCATATCTATTTTTGCATTTAAATATTTTAATAAATCACTTCCTATCAATCCATCGTAACGACTGTCTACATCGTATACGTAAAACTTATGTATATCCGAACAATTAAAAGTTGGAAATAAAGGAATATAAATAACACTGTTATGTTGACTCGAAGCATGAGTACTAATAACTTGAAATGGTTCATAACAAACATAATTCTTAAAATACTGTTCCACCTTTTTAGGGCTAATAAATGATCTAGAACTTCCCGTATCTATCATAAATGTAGCATTTATTTCTGGTATTTTTATATGTGGCAATCTTAACTTTGAAAAACAATTAATATTTATTATCTCATACTTTCGTCTAAAGTATCCATCTGAAAATTTCCATGTTCATCGTACAATTCATTAACGCGTGCTTGTTGCACTTTCGGCTGCGGAGCTGTGCGCATTGTCACATCATCCGATTTATTTGGCTGAGGTTTAGCATTAAATTGATGATTGTTAAAATTTGGTTTATTAACAAACTGATTTGCATTAAAATTTGGTTTATAACCGAATTGCTGATTATTAAAATTGGGTTTATAACCGAACTGATTATTATTATAATTTGGTTTATATCCGAACTGATTGTTGTTGTAATTAGGTTTATATCCGAACTGATTGTTATTATTAAAATTTGGTTTATATCCAAATTGATTATTATTATAATTAGGATTTACTTGGTTTTGACCGTGTAAATTAAATCTACCTGACTGCTTAGAAGCCGGGTTCTGCATATTAAATTTGTTTTGTGGTATTTGTGGAATACCAAATTTAAATTGTTGATTATTATTATTATTAAATGTATTTTGAAATACTGGTTTCGTACCAAATTTATTTGCTAAATTAAAAGAATTCTGAGGTTTATACTGTGAAATCTTCATTTTATTTTGCGCATTATATTGGTAATAAAAATTAACTTCTTCTAAAACTACACTTAACGCCTCTTCTAAAGTATTACATGCTTTTAATCTAACAATTCTTAACAAGTCTTCCGTTAAGTTATATAAAAATACATTCATCGACATCTTATTATAAATTATAACTTTACTCGCACGGAGAGTTTCGTCTAAAGTTAAGTTGACTTTAGCGATTAAAGTACTCCTCACGTGTTGAATTCTATTACAGAAATCTAAATATGATTCGCCATTATTAATTTTCATTGTTTCTTACTCAATAGCAATACATTCCTCTGACCTTGGATCACCGAAATGCTGTTCTAAGGTACGTTTTAAAATATGCCAGTTATCTAAGTCCCTACGTTCACTTATCAACGATGCTGCTTTACCTATCAGCTTTGAAGTAATAACATGAAATAAGTATAAATCTTGCTCTGGATTTTCTTTAATTCTACAACACTCTATAACATATTCACATTTTGTGATAAACAAGTTTAATAATTGTGAATCGCCATCGAACTTTGGGATCACTGAAGTTAATTCCTTAGGAATCTTACAAATTTTATCCATTTTAATTAATTTAAACTTACACTAACGTCTTATAAAAATTCTACAGTATATTTCGATGTTTGGAAATAACGCTGCTCAAACTTTTTAGACACTTACAATATTACAGTGGAATAAGGTAAATAGAAAGGAATAGCGATTTGGGTCTACTCACAGACTATGCATGCTCCACGGAGTTGAGTCTTGGGTCTTGATCTTCGTCTCTGCCGCTGCTTCGTTGACTTATTTGTTTGGTTCGTAGATTTCCGTATTACCGCAAGAAAGCGATCGACGTATTTTACTGATTTGAAGTTAATTTACGACGCGGAAATCCTACCGGCTGCGCCAGTCAAACTTTGCGGGAGCTGTTGTATCTTTTAAAAAAGACTTTTTACAAATAACTATATTTATTTTAATATACTTTTACAATATTTATATTAAGTCGCTTACAAGATTATTACGAGACGGACGAAAGATTACTCGACTACCACTCAAGACTGCTCAAGACTAACTGACTTTATTCAGTACAACAGTTCTTATACTAAGTTAAACACAAAGAGGTGTGCGGGCCACCGTAGGTGGGCTCACGCCATGATTCATTTCTATAAACTCATTAGTAATTGATCTACATCGATTAAGTTTATTAACAAAACAAAGGGGTATTAAAATAATGGTTGTCTCTGTACTTTGGTATGGGATGCGTCATCCATAACTATCTTCTCGTGGCACCAACTTTTGCCCACCGCTTCGCGCGTGTTAAATTCGGGGTAGGTAACACCAAATCTACTATCAGTCTCAAGTAGTGTGATAAGTGATTATTCTAAAGACTTCAGAAACTCTATAGGGTACAAAGTAACTCGGTCAGTATCCATGACATTATCTACCGAAAGGTACATAATAACATATAACCTTGCTAACAGTCAAATGTCAAAGCCATGTTCTTATACATGTTCAATATACCTACTCGTCTCTCTATAAATATTTTCGCATTTTTAATATTAGTTAGTAGGGAAAATCGTTTCAGGCGTTTAAGCTTATTATATCATTACCAGCTGACCTGGCGAACTCTGTATCGCCTTTTTAAGGTCTTTTTTCTCATTCCGTTATTTTCCATCCATCCATCCATCTGGGCTTAAGAAATTGACCAAAAAAATAAAAAAGTAAGTATATATTTAGGTTGGACCACCCTTATGACTTAGGGGTTTGAAAAATAGATTACGATCAATACTCAGACTTAAAGAATATACATATAAAATTGCATGCAAATCGGTCCAGCCGTTTCAAAGGAGTATAATATTGTGACTAACACTGTGTGACTTTTTTAATCCAGTTTGCACCCGTCGTGGACAACTGATGATCTAGTGATATGATTCAACTACTAAGTAATACGGCTATTAAAATAGGGGTTAGTATTAAAAGGGGGAAAATTAAGGGATGTTTGTATTATTAATGCCACATCCACAGAATTGCATGTAATCTGTGGCCACATCATAAAGAAATGGAAATAAAAAATTATGCCGAAAAAACAAAAAAGTGTTTGGGTTTGACCATCCTTATGACTTAGGGGTTTGAAAAATAGATTACGACCGATTTTCAGATCTACTACCAAATATTATATAAAAAATTTCATACAAATCGGTACAACGGTTTCGGAGGAGTAGGTATATTGTATCACTAACACTGAAATTGCTGAATTGTTTCCCTAACGCTGTGAAACGATTTTTTGACTGCAGTATGCGTCTGGCGCGTATAACTGATCTAGTGATATGATAAACTTACTAAGATGTCTATTAAAGGCAGCGATAGCCGACTGAATATACCAACAGACTGCCATGCAGGGGGTATCAGGTTCGAATCCACGGCGCGCACCGATGACTTTTCGGAGTTATGTGCGTATTGAATTGTTAATTATCGCTTGTCCCGTGCCTCGGAGAGCACGTTAAGCCGTCGGTCCCGGTTGTCATGAAGATCTTTGACAGTCGTTACAGGACGTCAGTACCTTCTAAAACAAACTGACACTAGTCTTTACCATGGAATATCGCTATCCCTTCGGGTTGCGGAGGTCAGACAGGCAGTCGCTCCGTGGAAAAGCTAATATTCAGCCAAATCCGGTTAGACTAGAAAGCGGACCCCAGACTGAAACTGGGATAACGCTAAGAGAAAGAAGAAGACTAAGATGGCTATTAAAAATTGGGGTTGGTGTTAAAAGGGTGAAACTTAAGAGTTGCTTGTATTTTAATGCCATATATATCATAAAGAAAGAGAAATAAATAAAGTGGCAAAAAAATAAATTAATTAAAATGTGTGTACCTACTTAATATGTACGCGCGTGAGAAGTTAGGTACACTTCTTTGGCATCATTAAATATATTCAGTTTCTATTTTTATCAAAAAGAAACATTTTATTTGTTTATTTATTTGTATAAATATTTATTATTTATTCAATTTCATTCTAAATATTAAAAATTAATATGATAATTTGATGTTGGTTTTTAATTTTTATCACAATTTTTATATTAATTTTATTTCTTTATTTTGTACTTAGATAGTAAATATACATATAATTATACAGGGTGTAAAAATACCCTTAACGAAACTATTAATAGTTCGTGTGGTGACGGATTAAGAAAACCGAATGTCACCACCCCATATCATCCCATGGGTGTCGTAAGAGCCGACAGAGGGAGCATATTATGCAGAGAACAGCACTGTAAGAGAAGGAAAACATGATAAAAACCCTAAACCAACCCGTTTGGCCAGCGTGGTAAAGTAGGCCAATTCCACCTTTCAAAGGAGAGGCCTATTACAGCAGTGGACTGTTATAGGCTGATGATGAGTCCTTTTTTTTTTTTTTTTTTTTTTTTTTTTTTTTTTTTTTTTTTTTTTTTTTTTTTTTTTACGAGGTGGAAAATCCCTTCGGATCTCCGACTCTTGGGGGAAATAAGAGCCGGAGTATGTGGTGTTTCCACTAAAAAACCACCTCGACTTCCGCCATGTACCCGTGTGTCGGAGGGTGGGGCATCACCAAAGCACTCGTCGCCACCCTCCGACGGGTATTGACCCGCCAGATGGTCAGGCGGGCCCCGAACAAAACCCCCTTGGCGACGGATTAAGGTGTTGGACTCCGCCGCCAAAACGCCCAGCGGCCGCAGAGGATAGGGAGGACGGCAACGCAACACCGCATCTCCTCTTCCTCTGCGGCCCCACCGCGACGCATCGAATGGTGCGCCCCCATTTGGTCGCGGGAGATAGGGCGCGCGGCAACGCAACACCGACACGCCTCTCCTCCCGCGACCGCACCCGACTGCGAGGGACAGACAGAACTGTCCCCCGCACCCGCACCGTTGGACGCATCCTGCGCAGGCCCCTCCAAGCCCACGCGGAGCGTCCCCTCCTGGATCCCTCTTAGCTTCACCGCGGGTGAGCAATCCACGGTTACTGAGCTCCCCCACCACGACAAGGTGGAGATCCCACGGGGGGGTGATGATGAGTCTATTTAATATTTAATTAACTCATTCATCTATTCGTTAGAACCTAAGTTTTATAAGGCGCCTTAGTAAGGAGCACTTCAATTTTTTTCTTTATTTTACTTTTACAACTGTAGTAAGTAAATTAGAAAATTATGTAAACCTACGTTAAATGACAAGCTAAACATTAATAAAATGAAGTATTAAGTAGATATAAATATTATCTTATCGCCACTCTCATCACTTGAATGACTTTGAATGGGTAAGTAAACATCCAAGAATATTACTGGTAACTATATCTATGTATACTGCGCTAGTATGAGTGATTAAGTTTTGTATTGAAATTAGGTAGGTATTATACTTATTTATAAACCATAAATACAAATAGATAAATTATTGGTCCTTGATATCTACGTACATACGGCTACTCGTCATACTAGACACTTTGACCTTTGTAACCATTGAATTATTACCTAGGTAATAAATTCAATTGAATGATTACTTAGGTAATAAATTCAATTGGATTATTACCAAGGTAATAATTGTACCGTTCATATGGCGTAAGAAATAAGTATTAAGTACTAAAATCGTACCCGCTGCAATTGTTATGAATGACTTGTCGCTGCGTGTACAATGTAACCTACACGCTGAAAGTAAATTTTACTCCAAATATCTTCCTTCATCTACCAGTCGTGTACCTCGTGGACAAACAACGGTACAGCATGGCACGCCAACACTTCATTCAAAATGTGATTTTACTTTTTATTTACAGTCATACAATGAGTCATCTACCTTAATTCAGGGTACTTGATCCAGCAGGTGTGAGTGCGTGTATTTACTTGAGATCTTCCTTTTCTTTAATTTATCTTGTAGTATTCTTTACCTGACAGTTACTTACCCATTTAATATGCATTTAAATGGCATTTAATGAATTTTTGTTAGTACCTACACTGTACGCCTAACTAACTCTTTTCTTAAATATGCAAACAAAACAGCTGGAGGTGAACCATATAGTTAGCACTACGTATCTTAAACTTAGCGCGGCAAATGCTTTTGGAATAATTTAAGCAAGCATAAATTGGGTCAGTTGTAATGAGCATTTTCGCGAATGTTACGAAACAAATGAGTGTGTTTTAGCGAGCATTCTCACGAACATTCTGGCGAGCCTTATAATATAGAAAATTCATAGAATTCGCGCTACAATGGCGGTTAGATTAGTTTTAGTTCATATCGTATTTAAAATTTATTTAAGTTTGAACCTAGCCAATAGCGAATGATAAACTTCCAATAAATATAAGCTTGTATTGGTTCTGTTATCTGGTATCTAGTGGTCAAATGAATTTGACCTAATTTGAGGGTGTGATCTGATCACCTCCTTTAGATACAAAATTTAATTAGAATCCACACGCGGATCCACACAGAGCGAGCAGGCTCGCGCAGCAAATGCCTCGCGAGACTGCTCGCTCTGTGTGGACCCGCCTATCGACATATAGTAGGTACATTTAATAATATATAGATGGAAAATTTAACACTCCCAAAAATACATACCTACAAAGTTTATGTTTACATATAAACATAGCTGTGAAAATTGTGGTTGTATTACTAGCACTCATAGCGAGACTAGCGCTCATAGCGAGACTTGGCTTGCCGTTCGTAACAGATCGGCCAAAGTTAAGCAACGCTTGCACAGGTCACCACTTTTGATTGCTGACCGTGTGAGGCATTTACATCAGAACACTACCGTGCTTCGGGCACGTAAAACTGTCGGTCCCGATTTTTGTCTAAGGATAAGGATCGTTAGGCCATGTCGAAGGCCTTCGGCAATCTGAAAACTCCGACATCAGAGTTGGCCACACACTCACACGGTCTCACACGAAAAACAAAACATTAATAACAAAAAAAGTAATAAGTAATTATTACTTACAATGCAATTAGTTGAGTCCTTTTTATGTCCAGGTTTCGTATTGTACTGAAAGTAATCTAGTGCCTAGCAATAATTGAAGATAACAAGTGTAAACTTAAAATAAACAGATAATTTTGTAATTTCCACACAATCTTTAAAGCCCACATGAGTACTTTATTTATACATCCTATCTCGAATCTGCCTTTGAAAATTTATATGTAGGTAGGTACCCATTTATTTTAATATTTAATTAACTCTTTCATCTGTTCGTTAGAACCTAAATTTTAAAAGGAGCTATAATAAGGAGCAATTCAATTTCTTTATATTTATTTTGCAAATGTAGTAAGTACCTACACGTGTTTATTAAGTATAAAATGAATTATGTCTCCCGCTGCGTCCTGTGTGTCTGTATTTACGCAATAAACTCAAAAACGATGTAGGTACCTACCTAGGTACCAAAAATATTTTTGTACGGTTTTCACCCATAGCCATGTGTGATATGATAACTGAGGGGGGATTAGGTGTATAATTCACGCGGATGGATCCGCTGGCGAAATCTATTTCGTATAATAGGTACCTAATTGTTTCGTGTGCCAAATCCAGAATCGCGGTATGACTCTCTTTTTCCTTATCTCTGTGAGCCTGATACCCAGGTATTTAATTAGTATGTATTTGATAGAATAAAAATAGGCAGAGATAGCCAAGTGGACATACCAACAGACTGCCAAGCAAGAGGGTATCGGGTTCGAATCCACGGCGCGCACCAATGACATTTCGGAGTTATGTGCGTATTGAATTGTTAATAAAATTATCGCTTGCCCCGTGCCTCGGAGAACACGTTACCCGTCGCGCATCGGTCCCGGCTGTCATAAAAATCTTTAACCTTTAAATGCGCGATTTTTCTATTTGTACATAAAAATATATATATAAGTAGATTAGGATACATATATTACGGGAAAAATAATAAAAAAAACATTTTACTTAATATTAAATTTATTTCTGCAAAATACAGTATGTTGCCAAATGTCAACATTGCCTGTCTGGGGTTACCTATGAACTAAGTACTTATAATACAAAACATGTAATGTGTCTTAGTGGGTTTTATGGCTTATAAATATATTATGAACCGTGAAATTCACCAAAACAGTTTCTGTATTTTGTATGACAAAGAACTACGTTACATTTCGTGCACTCTATGCGTAATTTACACCGATTCTTATTCTCACATCATCTTTCATGGTGGCCTACTCCATCAGTCCTTATATCTTTGGGTGACACGTATTTCATTGGTCCCCTCTTCTTTTTTGCCTCAATCTCTTTTTCTAAATTGTTGCCTGATGGTCTACCACTCTTACTGCCATTTAGAGCTTTATATTTACATAAACTTTCACCTAAATTCATTATTTTTGTATTCACTGCCCTGTCATTAGCTTTCTTACATAAAATCCAAGCATTTCTAATGCTCATATCCAACATATTGTTACGAATTGAAAATAACGCCATCTATCAGTGAATGGGAGAACTACATGAGATTAGATGTATCGGTTGTTAAGGCTGTTTCATCTATCCTCTAATAGATGGCGTAGGTGTAAATAGAACATTTACGCAATTCTAGAAACACCTTTCACGTTTCCAGAAATATCGTGAGTCGTCTCGAAAAGCCTAGTGATGTTATCCGGCCAGTATAAATAGAGCGGGAGCGAACGGACCGGACAGTAACAATTGAATACGGAAAGCGATCAACATCAAGCGAAGGAAGTAATTCGGAAGTGTTTAGTGGTGTTTTATTAGTGTTGTTCTAGTGGTGTGAATAGTGTGTTTTACTAGTGAAGTGAAAATTAAGTGTGTGTATCTAGCGTTATACTTAGTGTTTGTGTTAGTGAATAAAGTTCAGTTTAAGTGGCACAGTGAGCTATAATTTATCGTCGAACCCCAGCTCGTAACAAATTGGTGTCAGAAGAAAGGGATAAATTATGCCGGTTATGCCGAAAGAAGAAACTGAAGGAGTGCGCACCAGGAACCAGCGCCAGCAAGACCTGGACCAGAGACGCTTCGGAGACGTTCCTTCTCCATCGTCTGGTGGATCAGGCGACTCCGCGGCTGCAGTGGAGCCTGCAAGCGCACACTCCATGGCGGTGCCCGACATCGCGGCTCTGATGGCGTTCATGCAGGAGCAGGCGCGCCGCATGGAAGAACAGCGACAGCGCGACAAGGAGGAGCAGGCCCGCCGTCAAGAGGAGCACGCGCGCCGCCTGGAGGAACAGCTTCAGCGCGACAAGGAGGAGCAGGCTCGCCGTCAAGAGGAGCACGCGCGCCGTCAGGAGGAGCATGCGCGCCGCCTGGAGGAACAGCTTCAGCGCGACAAGGAGGAGCAGGCTCGCCGTCAAGAGGAGCACGCGCGCCGTCAGGAGGAGCATGCGCGCCGCCTAGAACAACAGCTCCAGCGTGACAAGGAGGAGCACGCGCGCCGCCTAGAAGAGCAGGTGGTGCTTATGAAGGACCTCAGCGCCGCTGTAGGGAAGGACTTGAAGGCGGTCAAGGAGGAACTTCAGCAGCATGAGGCCCGTATCAGCGACATAGAGAAGCGTGTACACGACCACCACGAGACCTGTGTTGCTGAAGTGGAGAAGAAGTTGCGTGGGCTCGAAGTGACACCAGCGGCTGTAGCGCCCTCACCTCGTGGATTTAAGGTTCCACCATTTGATGGCTCGTCATCATGGTCTGCATACAAGATCCAGTTCGAGGCTGTGATGCGATCGAATGGGTGGACCAAAGAACAAGCCTTAACCGCCCTAACCTTGGGCCTTCGCGACCGGGCCTTGACAGTGTTGGAGGCACTCGGGCAAGACGTCACCTACGACAAGCTCCTGGAGGCGCTGGAGGCGAGATACGGTGACGCGCACCTTGAACACGTTTATCGTGCTCAGCTGAAGGACAGGACACAACGCAACGGAGAAACTCTGCAGCAGTGGGCTCTAGAGGTGGAAAAGCTGGTCAGGAAGGCATACCAGTCGTCTCCTGCGCTTATTGACGGGAACCTCGTACAGGCGTTTACGGATGGGATCCGGGACCTGGAGGTAAGAGCAGCAGTGAGGCTTGGGCACTTCAAGGACCTCAAGGACGCCTTAGCCCACGCTCTGGAGGTGGAAGCAGTGCGACGCGACGACCGAGGTCACCGCATCAGGGAAGTCTTGTCATCACCTCGGTGCTACAACTGCGGAGAAAGAGGCCATATCCGTTTGAGCTGCCCAAAGCGTAGGCAGCCTGGTGACACCCTGTCTCCACCAAAGGGGTCACCTGATGTGCCTGCCAGGCAGCGAGAGCAGGGAAACGAGTAGAAGCCAGGACTGCGGGGCGGGTGCTGGCTGGTAATGGAAGAGCCCCAAGTATCTCGATCTCGCAATCATGCGACGGGAACAGCCTGATCATCGAAGGCGAAATTAACAGAACACCATGCAAGCTGACATTGGACACGGGTGCTTCTCGGACAGTCGTCGGTTTCCATCTGGCAAGACGGGTTCTTCGGGGCTGCTTCAGGAACAATGAATGTGTGAATCTGAGAACAGCTACCGGTCAGCACATAACCGTCCGAGGTGAAATGGAGGTGGATCTGAAGCTAGGCAACAAAATTTACCGTCACAAAGTCATCGTGGCCGATATAGTGGACGACTGCATCTTGGGCCTGGACTTCATGCGGAAGTATCGCTGCGAGATCGATGTTAGCCAGGGAGTGTTGAAGTGTGGCTCGGAAGAAGTCTTCATGGAAGGTGCAACTTCAGGAAAAGTGTACTGCCTGAAGAATGTCATTCTTCACCCGCGGTCGGAAACTGTTGTACCAGTTTGTTTATCAGGAAAGTCTGGTCGAGGGAACCGCTGCGTACTAATCGAAGGTCTAGAGAAAGAGGCCTCCTGGAAGATTGCACGAACCTTGGTAAGGGGTACAAAAGTTTCATCAGTACGCGCACTGAATGCAAGTGACAAGGAAGTGTCGCTCAAGAAAGGGACGGAATTGGGCACCTATGAAGGAGCGGCTTGGATGCGTAGATGTCAAGAGCAACCTACCAGCGCCAATGTTCAGGGTGCACGATTCGACGTGTCTACTCTTTTAGAGGACTGCGAAAGTACCCTGTCGGAGGAAGAGAAGACCGAGGCTCAGAAGATGTTGTACCGGTTCGCGGATATTTTCTCGACCAGTGATGCCGACATAGGGAAGACAGCACTAGTCCAGCACAAAATAAACACGGGAAGTGAAGCACCGATTCGCCAGCGACCAAGACGTGTGCCAGTAGCACGGGAACGTGAAGTGGAAGCTATGATCGACGGTATGGTGAACGAAGGCGTAATCGAGCCTTCGTCCAGCCCGTGGTGCTCTCCGGTTGTCCTAGTTAAGAAAAAGGATGGCAGCATGCGCTTCTGTGTAGACTACCGCCGATTAAACGACATCACAAAGAAGGACAGCTACCCGCTGCCAAGGATCGATGACACACTGGATACGCTGACGGGGATGAAGTGGTTTTCTACCTTAGACCTAAAAAGTGGCTACTGGCAGGTGGAAATAGATCCTCGAGACAAAGAGAAGACGGCATTCTCCACAGGCAAAGGACTGTGGCAATTTAACGTCATGCCCTTTGGATTGTGCAACGCTCCGGCTACTTTTGAGAGACTGATGGAGCGAGTGCTTATGGGACTGATTGGAGACGCCTGCTTGGTCTACCTGGATGACATCATCATCGTGGGGCGCACCTTCCAGGATCACCTTCGAAACTTGGAGCAAGTGCTGTCAAAAATACGAGGTGCTAATTTGAAGCTGAGTCCGAAGAAATGCGCGTTATTCAGACGGCAAGTGAACTTTCTAGGACATGTGGTCTCGGAGAACGGTATTCAAACTGACCCGGATAAGATCATTGCCGTGAAGGAGTGGCCAGTTCCAGAGAACAAAACGCAGGTCAGAGCATTCCTCGGATTATGCTCCTACTATCGACGGTTTGTGAAGAACTTTGCTGACATTGCTCGACCTCTTCATAAGCTCACCGAAGACAGAGTGCAGTTCTGTTGGAATGAGAGCTGTGACGTTGCATTCCAGAAGCTTAAGGAACATCTGTGTACTGCACCTATTCTAGGCTACCCTGACAATGAGCATGAATTCATAGTTGACACAGATGCCAGTAACACCGGAATTGGCGGCGTGCTGTCACAGAAGAAGGGTGATCAAGAAGTTGTTATAGCATACTTCAGCAAGACCTTATCCAAACCCGAAAGAAACTACTGCGTCACCAGGCGGGAACTCTTGGCTGTAGTAAAGACGTTGCAGCATTTCAACAAATACTTGTTGGGCCGTAAATTCCACCTGCGAACCGACCATGCAGCGCTGAAATGGCTACTTCAATTTAAGGACCCAGAAGGACAAGTAGCTAGATGGATTGAACTACTGCAAGAGTTTGATTTTGTAATACAACATCGCAGCGGCAAGTCCCATGGTAACGCAGATGCCCTATCGCGTAGGCCGTGTCCCGACCAGTGCAAGCACTGTAGCCGACAGGAAGCAAAGCAGGCAGCGCTAGTGAGGATGTTAAAGACGGATCTAAGCGACGAATGGAGAGAAGCTTTGCAGAGTGCTCAGCGAGATGACAAGGATGTACAGCCGATTCTTGAATGGAAGAAATCAGATGCGCCTAGGCCCAAATGGAGTGATATCGCAGCAATGAGCCCCATCACCAAGAGTTATTGGGCACAGTGGGAAAGCTTGGTCGTCCAGGATGGAGTTCTGTGCCGCAAATGGGAAAACGCTCGCGGTAACCAGTGCCATTTGCAAATGGTAGTGCCCAAAACTAAGGTGCCGGAAGTCTTGCAGCTCTATCATAATGGTGCTTCGGGAGGTCACATGGGAGTTAAGAAGACCCTTACTAAGATCCGGGAGCGGTTTTATTGGCTCCACTGTCGAGATGACGTCGAGGATTGGTGCCGCAAATGCACAAGTTGTGCGGCTGTCAAGGGGCCACATACTCGAAGCAGAGGTGCATTAAAGGTGTACAATGTGGGAGCTCCATGGGAGCGCATAGCGTTGGATGTCGCTGGGCCGTTTCCTGAGAGCCAGGACGGAAACAAATACTTCTTGGTTGTGATGGATTACTTCACGAAGTGGCCTGAAGTGTTTGCAATCCCAAATCAAGAAGCTACCACAGTGGCTGATAAGCTGGTGCATGAAGTCTTTTATCGGTTCGGGGTGCCCTTGGAAATCCACAGCGATCAAGGCCGGAACTTCGAATCTGAGGTATTCAAGGAGACTTGTCGCGTAATGGGTGCACATAAAACCAGGACCACGGCTTATCATCCGCAATCAGATGGCATGGTTGAACGGTTTAACCAATCACTGGAAAGGTACCTGGCGAAGGTCGTGGAGAGCAAACAAAGAGATTGGGACAAGCACATCCAACCATTTCTCCTGTCATATCGCAGTGCGGTCCACGAAACTACAGGAGTAACACCAGCTTTTGCCAATTTCGGTAGAGAGCTCCGTTTACCTGCAGACCTTATCACCGGTATTCCACCAGAATCTCCACGCAATATAACGGATTACGCAACCGAGCTACGCAACAGGATGAACGACGTATACGAGCACATCAGGGAATCTGGACAACAGATGTCTGAGAAGATGAAGACTCGCTACGACCGGAAGGCAAACAACAAAGGCTTCGATGAGGGATCATTGGTGTGGCTTCATAACCCAGTACGAAGCAAAGGAAAATCGCCTAAGTTACAAGCCAGATGGGACGGGCCATATCGCATAATTACCAGGATGAACGACGTCACCTATCGAATCCAGAAGGGGTCGCGAGGTGCACCGAAGATAGTTCATGTGGACCGGTTGGCTCGTTACTATGGGTCTAACGATGTTCGAGACGAACACGTTTAAGAGGGAGGCCGTGTTACGAATTGAAAATAACGCCATCTATCAGTGAATGGGAGAACTACATGAGATTAGATGTATCGGTTGTTAAGGCTGTTTCATCTATCCTCTAATAGATGGCGTAGGTGTAAATAGAACATTTACGCAATTCTAGAAACACCTTTCACGTTTCCAGAAATATCGTGAGTCGTCTCGAAAAGCCTAGTGATGTTATCCGGCCAGTATAAATAGAGCGGGAGCGAACGGACCGGACAGTAACAATTGAATACGGAAAGCGATCAACATCAAGCGAAGGAAGTAATTCGGAAGTGTTTAGTGGTGTTTTATTAGTGTTGTTCTAGTGGTGTGAATAGTGTGTTTTACTAGTGAAGTGAAAATTAAGTGTGTGTATCTAGCGTTATACTTAGTGTTTGTGTTAGTGAATAAAGTTCAGTTTAAGTGGCACAGTGAGCTATAATTTATCGTCGAACCCCAGCTCGTAACAATATGGTAAAATAACCGAATATACCACTTCCTGCTCTTTATTATTATACTATATCTGAGGGTCTAGTACGAGTTTTCCAACGACTTATCCGTTGTAGAGAATGGACAGCTCGATGTGCTTCACTCCATTTCGACTGATCCGCAGTACGAGCTCTCGAAATGGCACGGCGGGCAGGCCATTTCCGATCATCTGCACACACACGCACATAGGCCACGCCCTCTATTTCTCTCTCTTTTTAACTACTCGGAAAGAAAGAGATGAAGTATACGCATTCATTTTGACATTTTTGACACGACGGAGATGGCAAACCAGAATACCAGATTTAAAATACATGAGTGTTGACAATTTTTATATATTTTTTTGTAATATAATTAGTCATGAATTATTTTGATTATTTATTTAATTGTTTTATTTGCAACGTGAAATTAATCCTGCAATAAAATTAACAAAATCTTCTTATTATTAAATGTAATGTAATTTATATGGAATTTTGTTTTACGACCATACACGACTAACAATTTATCTAATGTAACAACACTGTAAAATCAGAAGTCTTAATTAATGTTGCCAAAGGCAATTATTTTTGGGAATTTAACTTTTAATTAGGTACATCTTTATCTTTATTAAATTATTTTATTTATTATTATATATATTATATATATTTCTTGTGTTCGTGTGTATGTCACTGAACTCCTCCTAAACGACTGGACCGATTATGATGAAATTTTTTGTGTGTGTTCAAGAGGACTTGACAATGGTTTTGATTCACAATTTAATGCAAATAATGTGTACCACATGGATGGTAGAACCAATATGCTTTGAGATATACATGACTATATCTGAAATGATACGTCGAAAATTTTCTTATTAATTTTAATTAGAACTCCAAGTCACTACTTACTCCGCGTCACATATTGTAAAAAACAACGTCTAATTATAAATTATATATTATAAATATAATATTATGAACTAGCTGTCACACGTGGCTCCGCGCGAGTGGATGTATGAGACGAATAATTTCACTCGGATATACTGATGCAATGGCCATGAAGTCGTGTTCATAATATAAGAACAGAATTAGTGAAATAGTAGAACCAACGTATTCGTAGCCTCATCACCTCATGTGAAATTGTTAATAGGCTAATTGCGAATCTATTACTGTGTTAATATTGTATATTCTGGTAATAGATTAGTAACTTAAGCCGTTTGTGTTATTCATTGGACTAAACAACAAAAATCTTCATTATTTGCTATCATTGAACAATAGAATCATCTGATTGAAGAATAGAAAAGTTGAGTATTAAAGTTACTTATTCTAGTTATCCCGATTGTATATACGACTCGATTAAGTACCTATTTCTTATGTCATCTGACCTCCGCAACTTAAAATGATAATATGGTTTTGACCAGAATCAGGATATTTCAAGCTACTGCCGCTACTTACTCCTTACAAAGACGGTCAAAGATCTTTATGACAGAAGGAACCAACGGATTAACGTACTCTACGGTCACATTGCAGCACACAATAACCACAAAATAAAATAAAACGCTATGGTTTCGAACTCAAGTCTCTCTAATATAAGTTTCTGTCTCTCTTATATTATGTATACAATCTACCCATGTATTTGAAGATTAGAGAGGCATATTTGACAACAGATCCATACAAAATACATATGTCAATACTAGCTGTCGCTAACGGCTCCGCCCGCGTGGATGTCGGTTATCGCGATAAAAACGATGTCCTTCCTCGGGTCTTTAATTGCTTGAAGAATTATGAATATGGATCTCTCAACAAGAAATCCTCTTAATATTGGACAACTAATGCTAAGCCGTCGAGTCTGTATATTGTATAATTATAGTATAGTGCAGATGGGATCTTATAACTCCTCACCAGATGTTTCAGATCTCTGATTTTTATTAGGCAACAGAAAAGCTCATCAGACTAAATAACTTTATCTAACACGTCATGGCTATATGTTTTAGCGTAGCTGGGCTCTCCGCAGCAGATGTTCGAGATCTTCAAATAATCTCTCATCAGAAAATGCTCATCAGGCATAATGTTTTTTGCCAAACCGCATTTTTATGTTTTATAGTTTCGCCGGGCTGCACAGTGTTCGGCGTAGAACAAGCCAGGTGGACAAAAATATATTTTCAGTCATTATAATATATAATACTATATTATTAAATAAATTATGCCGTGTGGTTGACGGCATAGAATACAAGTGTCACCACCCCCTATCTTCCCGTGGGTGTCGTAAGAGGTGACTAAGGAATAACACGATGCAAATACCATCTTTGCGTAGAGACGGAAAACTTGACATCAAACCCTATACGACTGCCTCGTTGGTCTCGCGGCATAAATGTGCGCGTGGGATCGGGAATCGGGATCGGGTGTCCCGGGTTCGATTCCTGGGTCGGGGAGTGTTATTGGGTTTTTCTGTCACGAAATTCTCAGCAGCAGCACGGAGTCTGGAAATGTGCCCGGTACGGCAATAGGCTCGCCCCTTATTACGTGGGACTAAAGTATATCTGGCGAGAAGTGGGTGTAGAAATACACCTCTGCCTACCCCTTCGGGCATAAAAGGCGTGACGTTATGTATGTATACAAAAATTATAAACTGACATATATTATACAAAAATTACAAACTGACATATTTATACAAAAATTATTAACTGACATATTTATAAAAAATAATAGTCAATTCAAATCAAATAATAAATATAAAAAGAACCACCAAGATCACAAGATGTAGGCTCCAAGTTGTTTATTTGTTCCAAAACATTATTACTCTCGATTTTTGTTAATTCCGTAGTTTCTTTGGCAAAAATGAATTTAATTGAACGGCAAAACATCGTCGACGATGGATGAGGCTTTTGCCAGATAATGTTGTTACCTTTGTCGATTAACCTAAGAGAAACAAATGAAAAAACGAAAAGGAACTCATCAGTGTCTTCGCTATTGTCAAATCTCTGTTTATAACCACTATGATGATTTTGATGATAGACCACCCATTTACTTATAAGAGTAAACGAGGAATTGTGGAGCACGCTTGTGACAACTTCTCTCTGAGCTTCTAACTAACCGTTCTGCAGTTTTATTTAAAATAGCTTGTAGCTCAATTTCTGCTCGAGATTGTGTCACAACAACGTGATTCTCGGAAGGATAACACGCTTTTTTTATTTAACAATTCATTCATATGATGGAAACACGTGATGTCCGACTTTCATAGTCCATGTCCTAGTCTGCTTGTATGAGTGACTTGTTGATTTTGAATCAATATAATACGTTAATGCCTCGTCACTACTCAGCGGTCTATTACTTTGCACAGCACTTGGTTGTTGAAGGCCAATACATACACTTACGGAAGCTGAAGCTTCTTTATAACTCTGGCAACGTTCTTATGTCCAGTTGACCATGCAGTTACCTCTGCTGCAGTCATTAATTCTCCAACACTTCGCGCTTGAACTAGATCTTCAACTCTACGTTTTTTAGTTTTAAAAGACGAATCTTCGAAGACATTTTTAGGCCTGCCAGGCCGAAAAAGGTCAGCGGAGAAGGCTGTGGTTGAGTCGATCGCATACAAAATTCTATCTCATCGCCTTCCAGCCACATCTTATTCTTATTAAGGAAACGCTCTTTTGACTTTCCTGAAGAAACCCATTTTGTAGAAATTTTCTAAGAAATACTAGCTAATTTCATCTTAATTTCCCTTTGACATTCTTCAGTAATATCAAAGAAATCAAACTAAGATGAAATAAACTCAAATAAACGATCATTTCTATCGCTTTTTTCGAGCTTTAGCCATTTTTCGAAAAGCTCTATTTTACTAATAGAGTAAAGCTTTTCTGAAAAATAAGAAAAAAAATAGTTGTACTCAAGTGTGTTACGTAAAATACATATATGCCATAATCATCCATAGTCATGCAGCTAAAACATATCAAAACTTCAGCCTAGATACAAGAGGATACATGGCTTTTCCAAGCTTGATAAGTTCGAAAACAAAGATAAAACATCATTTTTCGCATTAAAAGGATTCTTACAAGAAAAAATATTATATCTACATAGGTACCTCCAGAAGTAAAATCCATCACTAAAACTTTAAACAAAATAAGAACTGTCGCCATGAGGTGTTAGCACAAGTGTAGCAAAATGCCACTGACCTATTTCTTTAATTGCATTTACCTCATTAGCTTACTTTAATAAACGATGACTCATCAGTATGGAATGTTACACGTAAACAATTCTTGGAATCAGGGGTTTAGGGGTGTTGTTTACAGGTAGAAAGTAACTAATTCCGGGAATTTGATAATGACTTCTGTCCACATAGCCTGTTCTAGGGCGGACACTGTGGGCTGTTGTGGTTCTGCATCAGGTGTTCCACTTTCCAAAATCAATTAATATAGACTATAATTATGTTGACCCAGACCTAATAGCAATATTACAAAAAAAGTTTCAAATCCATCCAGTAACTTCGGAGATTAGCGTGTACAAATAGACAAACGGACAAACAGACAGAATTTATTTTCTAGATTCATACTCCTTTACTGATTCTTAGCCTAACAGAGTATTTTTTTTCTAAACATATTCAATGTACAAAAATATTTTTTTTAGTGTTTTATTATATGTATGAAATATAAATATAATAACACAGTAGAGAGTAACGGAGTCTAGTGATGTGCCCGGTAAAGGCAAGGCTCGCCTCCTATTACGTGGGACCACTGGGACCTAAAAATTCATGGCGAAATGTGGGTGTAATATTACATCTCTGCCTACCCCGTCAGGGATACAGGTGTGCGTGAGCCTATAAAAAGAATATAGATATACAAATAATAGCGGATGCCGCAGCTACGCTCATCTATTTTATATACTTATGCAGTTTATCGGTTGAGGTATTCTATCGGATTTATACGGATGACACTGATTTCATCACGAGTGGATCGACCCCACGGAACAGACAAAACAGTGATTTTCTGTGCCGTGATCCACCCATCAAAGGAAATACTACGCTCTCACGGAATATAAACGGCAACTAATATAGTGCCTGAGATTAGCGTGTCCAATCAAACAAACTCTTCAGCATTATAATACTAATTTAGAAATTGCATCTGGCATCACTAAAATGACATTATAATAATGTCAGTCAGATTAAGTCAGATAAGTCAGTTGAATTATTACTGTCCGTTCACAGTTATTTTACCTCTAGCTGTTAGATTGGCCAACCTGGGCGTTGTGTTGCTATATTTGGTATATAATACTCGCATTTTAAATATACATTATTTCTAAAAATGTATTTATTTTTTATTGCCTACGCGATCGTATTAAAAATATTTGGAAGTAATGTTTGTAACAAAACCTCTTGATATTGGCATGGCTATATGCATGTATATTTATTTTCTTACGAAGTAACTAATTTCCTATGAAGATAAGTAGTTATAATAAAAATCTTGTCTATTTAATATACAAAGGTAAACGCATCATAATTACGTCGACGTGAGGTTCTAATTATCAAATACAAAAACTGCAAATTTAATTTTCATATTTATTTTGAATAAGAATGATGTGGGTGTAATATTACACCTCTGCCTACCCCTTCATGGAAACAGGCGTGAGTCTATAAAAATGATCCATGTGGACTGCCAATGTTATGATGATTCGTAACTGCTGTCAGATTCCCGGACTGCCCATGATGATTCGTAACTGCTGTCAGATTCTGTATCAGACTCAGAATTTAATTCTATTATGAGCCTGTCCATTTCAGCATCCGTAGACCCATCTGTTTCACGAAGCTTGTCTTCAAAGTGGCGCACATGTTTGCATTGTTTTTGTCAGTCTTCTGCAGTGATAGATTGAAAAGCTTCTTCAGCTAAATTCACAATGTTGGCTGCCTCTTGCCCTAAATTTTTGCTTGTGACTCGCCTTTTAATGAGACTCCACATAAATTCAATTGCGTTTAGCTCGCAGTGGTATGGCGGTAATCTAACCACTTTGCGGCCATGAGCTTCAAGCATTTGAATTTTTGAAGCATTTCCACTAATATTGGGTAAAATTTATGCATGGGCAACCCTATTTTACATTCCTGTCATCACAGAGTACAATTCCAACATAAAGAAAATAAACAACGACATGTGTCAGAGGTAAAATAACTGTGAACGGACTGTACCTTTGTTGTTTTCTTTCAAACTTAATTATTTCGCCTACATTATGCTGAGTAAGTATTATTCTATCATCGTTTACCTATTCATTGTCAACGAGATACATAGTAAACCAATCCTATTATTTGTCTTTAATTCTCTTAAACTTACTCTTTCAGATCTTTCGTGTTCAGTTTAGCTGAAATAGTGCGCAGATCGAGTTTGAAACGTCTCAGGAGTGTAAGAAGCAAGTAGATCATAAGACATGTGGATAAAAGGACTTCAACACTAAGCAGTTTTGAATAAATTGACAAATGTTGAAAGATGTCGCGCAATAAACAAATTGCAGTGATATACAAACCACTAGGTATGTATTCTAAAGATTAGGATGTTATTTTTATCTGTATTTATACCAATGGTTAGTAAATATAGTTACTTTGTGATATTTTCCCAAGCCAGTATTTCAAATTACTAAATGCATGTGGTTTTAAAGTCAGTCAGTTTAAAAACAAACAATATTCAGAAAATTTTTAGTTATACAATAACTAAAAATTTTCTGAATATTGTTCTGAAATTCATAAAAAAATGATAGGTAACCTCTAAGTCTGTCATAGTCTTAATAAATATATAATTTGTTGGCAAACTTAAATGATATATTATTATTTTGATAAATACAGGAGTAATAAAAAATATCATTAAATAAGGTCATGTCTTTTTTACTTATTTCAATGTTTAATAATTTCTTGTTTTTAGCTAACTACGGCAGACTTCAAGAACCGAGACTAGGCAAGAATATGAAGTGTGCAACAATATTAGTACCTACTGAAATAATGAGTCCACCAATTGGACATGTCTTGGTGTAGCAAGAATATGAAGTCTGTGGCAATATTAGTACTAAAATAATGAGTTGACAAATTGGACATGTCTCGGTGTAGCAAGAATATGAAGTCTGCAGCAATATTAGTACGGAAATAATGAGTTCACAAATTGGACATGTCTCGGTGTAGCAACAATATGAAGTCTGTGGCAATATTAGTACTGAAATAATGAGTTCACAAATTGGACATGTCTCGGTGCAGCAAGAATATGAAGTCTGAGGCAATATTAGTACTGAAATAAGGAGTTTACAATTTGAACATGTCTCGGTGTAGCATGTTATGGAACACTTGAGTTTAATTTATAGTAGCTGAGATTAGCTTTACAAGTTTATTAGGTATTGAATGTACCTGTGTATTGTATTGTAGTTATTTTTTTACAGAAACCAGTTTTATGTTTAATCACTGGACTTAATATGCAGCAAGTATAGTTTGTGTGAATGTAAAAACGAATTTAATTATTAAAATACATAATTAATTAGGACTGTCTAATTGTGTTTTCATAAATATACTCAATTTATGTAAAATTTATAGTAGCAGAGATTAGCTTTACAAGTTTATTAGGTATTGAATGTACCTGTGTATTGTATTGTAGTTATTTTTTCACAGAAACCAGTTTTATGTTTAATCACTGGACTTAATATGCAGCAAGTATAGTTTGTGTGAATGTAAAAACGAATTTTATTATTAAGAGACATAATTAATTAGGACTGTCTAATAGTGTTTTCATAAATATACTCAATTTATGTAAAATATTTCCAAGATCTTACTTCTTACATGGATTGTTTTGTATTTATAAAATATTATTGTATTTCAAATAAAGGAAAAGCATAATATTGTAACATATACATATTTAGTGAATGCATAACACATATACAGAATAAAACATTGTATGTTGTTCTTTCTTTATCAAAATATACATATTTTTGTCAAGATTACATAATTTCATTTTTCCCTGCAACAAAACATAAGTTGCCTCAAGCAGTGAGATGAAGTAATTGCTTGTGGCAGTTTGGTCCACTCATTTACTGCCTTTCTGTAACTCTGTCTATACTGCCATATACATAACATGATTATAGAGACATGAATTGTCATATCATGTAAACAGCCATCAACGGCTCATCAATCTTGATGCAAATTCCAATTTGCCTGTTCCCATTAGATGATATTCCTCTTCTTCTGATTTGATAATTCTTCTGTAACAAACAATATTCAAATTTAATGATATAATTTAATTGACAAAGGTAGCTATACTCCCTATAATCAGCAATTATTATTTACAGTTAGGTGAACTAACTTTTGAAATTTAGTAAAAAGGAGTAAATGTTAATGAGTCAAAGTATTTTTTAATTTGATGTAGTGCAATTACGACAATAGGTACATTTGATGCTTCATAATATATATTACATAACAAGAACATGAAAATATTATTTTCAATTGTGTGCCATCACATCAATGATTGAATGGTTTGAGTATAGGGATGTGTTGAATTGCTGTAGCTATCATCTTAATAAAAATAACCGTTCCCTGTTGACAATTTAGAAAATGTTTTTCAACATAAAAAAATTAACAATTACATTGAACTTTGGTGCGTGATCAATGTTAGTTAGGTTAGATAGGTCCATAATTTGTAGGTTCTATTATTAGGTTATTCAAATACTACCTACTATGAAATAATAATTATAATCGCAGTTCAAGGTCCACACCTATAGTTATCTATCATCTTTAGATAATAGGTACCTACTAAATGTTAAGTATAAAGATGTAGTGTATCGTTTTTCTCGTATTTCCTTCTTAAGTTTATGGAACTAACACAACGATACCTACATTCCTACCTCTAAACAATTAATATCTACTTACAAGTTTGCGAAACAAAGGATCTATTGTTGTAATTAACTTGTTGTGAACCGCCCCGTTATTTTAATTAAATCCATTACATATTTAGGTATATATTTACGTTGCTAGCAAAGTAGACATGACTAAGATATGTTTAGAGAGCCTGTGTAACAGAAAATGTTAAGGTTTGATCACTTCAGAAGTAACTTTTAATATACATATTAAAACAATTTTTACTCACCTGCGTTATTTCTGGGAATGTTATGAGCCTCTAATAACACTCTATGACTCAACCTTCATTAACATTCCTTTGTAGAACCCAAAATAATATTGGTATTAACAAACGGTTGGTTGAAGACAATTTTGTACGTTATCTTCGATTCTCGCTCTTTCTCAGAGTCACACTTCAGCCACATCATCTTCCTGAGCCATTACAATAAGTTTTCAAGCAAAATAACATAAGATAATGATTTTCCTTAATTTATTACACTACTCACAACACGGGCTCACCGAAATTTTTTCAGTGACAATAGAATGCTCGTTTGCTTCGGATATGGACTCGATATGCTTTATTTGACTTGTCAAAAGTGCAACTTAAACTGCGGATTTGCCTATTTTGTTATCGTCGTCCATCATCGTCGTCGACTCGTCGATCAAAATGACACTTATACTCGCGATTTGAAAGTCGCTCCATCGGGTGACGTTCTTGCTACTCACTCCTAGGGGCGCTTTTAGAAAATGTATGGAAAATTGTTCCCGTTCGATAGGCTATCGTCCATCGTGACGATCGAGTGCAACTGGTACTAGACCCTCTGTCTAGGAAACTATCCATAAGATCTACTCCCCCCATATGAGTATTGTAGTGTTGTATGATCTTGGGGCATGCAATGGAAATAGTCTCCTTTCTTTTTTTATCATATCGAGAGAGGGTAGTAGCCGGTCAGCCGGTTCAGAGCCAACGTAAGTAGATGCAAGAGTCACCATTTTGTTGTCTTTCCAATAAGTTTTTCTCCATATTAGTTCTCTATTTCTAGATCTCCATAGAGTAACACCAGAAAAAGGTGCGCTAGAGGACGATGGCACTGCTTCTTCCTCTATCAATGGTGGATCGGCAATTGTAGCTTCCTCGTTTTGCTCTACCACCTCTTCCCGCTCACCTGAGCTACCTTCGCTGTCCAACGCCTGCCTCAAAGCTTGTACATCATCGTAGTAGACTATACCATCTTCGTCGCCAATATCTTCCTCGTCTTCCGAAAGCTCGCCTGCCTCTAATGCCGCCAAAAACGCTTATATTTCTTGGGGCTTCATTATTCAAAAATAACACTAAAATAAGAATAAAAAAGCACCTTTTACCAGCAGTCATGCATAAAAACATAATACATGCAAATAATTTCCTAGTGAAAACATTTTACGAACAAACGTGAGATGTAGCCAATTGGCAACGTAGCCGTTTATGCGCAAATTTATATAAAGTATATTTTTTTGCAGTTATTTTTGCTAAAATATCAATTCCTTACCTTTTTTCCAATATATGAGTAATTTACTGTACAGAACTAGTAATATTTTCATAAAATTATTCTATTACAAATATCGACAAAATTGCAATATGCCACCTTCTTCACCTTGACAGATAAAATATGTAATATTTTTCAAATTCGCGCCAAAAACTATTTGACGTGTGGTTGACGGCATAGAATACAAGTGTCACCACCCCATATCTTCCCGTGGGTGTCGTAAGAGGCGACTAAGGGATAACACGATGCAAATACCATCTTTGCGTAGAGACGGAAAACTCGACATCAAACCCTAAACGACTGCCTCGTTGGTCTCGCGGCATAAATGTGCGCGTGGGATCGGGATCGGTCCCGGGTTCGATTCCTGGGTCGGGCATTGTTATTGGGTTTTTCTGTCACGAAATTCTCAGTAGCAGCACGGAGTCTGGAAATGTGCCCGGTACGGCAATAGGCTCGCCCCTTATTACGTGGGACTAAAGTATATCAGGCGAAAAGTGGATGTAGAAATACACCTCTGCCTACCTCTTCGGGGATAAAAGGCGTGACGATATGTATGTATGTATGTAACTATTTGACGTTTAATTATTTTTTTATGACAATGTGTAGAGACTTACTGAAACTGTTCGGATATTAATACTTCTTTAATTAACTTTTTTTTTCAACTCAAAGAGTTTGTAGATAAATGGCCCACTTAAGGACGCGTTTACGCTTGTATCAAAAAACCACATATTTCCGGTACATTTTACGACAATTTTAGATAATAACTAATAAAACTAATGATTACGATAGATTGATTACTTTTTAGGGTTCCGTAGTCGACTACGAACCCTTATAGTTTCGTCATGTCCGTCCGTCTGTCCGTCCGCAGCCTAGCTCAAAGACGCCTGGTGCTAGAAAGCTGATATTTGACATGAATATAGACATAAAATATTGCAACAAAACTGTAGAATAAAATTTTGGAAAATATTTTTTTTAAGGGTATCTCCCCTACATATATAGTGGGGTTGAATTTTTTTTGGTTGAGTACCCCATTATGTGGGGTATCATTGGATAGGTTTTAAAAAAATATTATTAGTATTCTCAAATCATTTTTCGATCAAGTGATTGGTTTGTGAAATATCAAGCTTTGAAGTGAAAAAAATTGTTAGATTCAAGTGTCCCCCCCCTCTGCCGGCTAAACTATTGATTTCGAAGAGGTGAAAATAATCACATATATAGTACATATAACGAATTTAAAAGGAAAACTATCACGGCTAAGTAGACATCACTAGTTTACGAGTAATCGTCGGTTTACTTATAAATACCTATTTCTGTGACTTTACATTGGGAGCGCTGGCCTAATCTTAAAGATATACGTACTTTGGTATGTAATGTACTACGGTACTACGTATGTATAGTAGTAGTATATCTTGGAAACCACATTTTATGTTTACAATACATAACTGGATACGTACCTAGTATTTTTCTATTTTTATATGCACATTGATTACTGTGTGATTCGGACTCAATTTGGGCAAAATATTGTTTTATTTACTTTTCTAATATTTATATTGTCAGCGCCGAATCTTAACACCGACTTTTAATTTTGCCAGAGATGCCATCTAGTATTACTTAAAATATTATAATTTTAGCGGTACTTTTGCCCCTAGATGGCACCACTGGCTAAATTAAAAGTCGGTGTTAAGATCCAGCGCTGCCAATATAAATATTAGAAAAGAAACTGTAACAAATTTCTGCCCAAATTGAGTCCGAAACACATAGTTACCAATGTATGTGCAGACGCTAAAAATTGCTGGCGTGAATCTTACGAGCCCCTGTTTCTCGCATGGTCAACTTTATGTGGCAAACTGTTTGTCCACGCTCCGGACAACGTCACAAAAAATGTTGTGTACACAGAGGCGTTGTAGATAAAATTATCGCGATTATATTATATTATCTGTGACTTAACTGTGTGCGTTCGCGCAGCGGAATGTTGTTGAATTTAAAGATTTTAATTATGCAGACATTTAGTGTATGACGTCGTATAATTGTGTATGGTAAAAAAAAATTTGTGCACGCAGCTATTGTGGAGAAATTCAGCAAAAACTGATTCCGCTGGGCGAACGTTGTCCTGGCGGAACTTTTTTTAATCCATTGACTTTAGTAGAAAAGAGATGTGTCCAAAAATTAGTGTGTATTTGTGTGTAATTGTGTATGTATGAATAAAATTAGTGCATGCATAAACTTCGGAGAAATTCAAGTTTCCGCTACGCGAACGTTTGGCCATTAGCTAGTTTTCATATAAAGCGCTTACATAGAGAGCTGTAGATTTTTACATACGTTGTTTTGAATTTGTTTATATTTGTTTAAAAAACAGATTTAGAAAAAATCGTAGGGCTTAAAAGATAAAAATATAAACGTAAAATACGCTTATTAGGTCTTAGTTCTTAAAGTATGTACTTTGGGGTCTAGATTTTCACGTTTATACAAACCTTGTAAGTGTCTGCAACATGTTGCCAAGTATCAATCATGTTCCGTTAGTAATTAAAGAGTTATAGGACAATTTACCATGAATAGATCCTTGTTTACAAAGCAGGCAAATATCACGACGTTCTAAAGGAATTGCATGGTAAAATGTATGCCAATAATTAGTGTATTCATTCAACTATTCACATGCAAAATTTCATGTCATTAAATTCAGTAATTAAAGAAAAACAATTATTATACTGACGAAGCATCGAAAACCTACATAACCCGACCAAGTTCGGATAGCTACAAAAAAGCGGCCGTGCAATATATTTAGGTAACATACCAAAATTTACAGTATAATACCGGTATTGAATTCGTATAGGTGATAACACAATTGTTGTTTCGATATAATTTATAGGTTATTTACTTTTGTACACCTACTTTTTTAAATGTATTTGACTATGACAGAAAGTAGGTACTATTTACGTAGGTACTTTATTTAAGTATGCGCTTGAGACATGAGATATAATCTAGATATATTATTAAAATTTATGACAAATAAAATTCATACAGCTAATTTCTATTGAAGAGTTCACGGATCAGAATTCTAACTATAGACCTCTTAGGGAAATTAAATAATTACCACATGTAAATACTACTGTTTAGGTAAATATTTATCATATTGTAGCTTATTACACTATTTAACCAATGGACTAGGTATGCACGAGCGTTCCCCTTTGCAACTTTAGTGGATCAAACAATCTAATAACTTAAAAAAAACTGCTTCTTGAATCGATTTTTTAATTTATGTACACCGTTGTACTGGTAGTGACTTATGTATGTGATGTTCCCCCGCACTTCACCAAAATATGCAGAATTATTTTGTTCAAAGCGGTACGCTAGTCCTTTGGTTAAATAGTCTAAGGATTGTAGTTAAGAATTGATCAAAAATATTCTAGTGTAAAAAATAGACAACGCGCTGCGCGCAACGAGCGATAGGCGGCTTCCCGCTTGAAACGGTACTTCCATCCTTGAAGAAAAGAGAGGGCAATATGTTTATTAAACCTGTTTTAGTTAAAACATATTTAAGTCCATTGCTGTCGTTGCAAGCGTTTGTTAACGTTATTATAATTACATCATTATGTAATATGTAATTAAAAATATTTTTGTACTCATATTTAAATACTTGTTAATTGAAGATTTATTTTTATCGTAGATAGTGGCGTTATTATTTAAAAAATATTTTAATTCCAGAAATGCAATTATTTATTTTTTCCTAACGCTTGTGTACGCAACTGTACCATATTAATAAATACTATATTGGAAGGTTAAGAACGTTTCTTAGATATATGGCACGGCCGCTTTTTTGTAGCCATCCGAACTTGGTCGGGTTATGTAGGTTTTCGATGCTTCGTCAGTATTATAATTGTTTTTCTTTAATTACTGAATTTAATGACATGAAATTTTGCATGTGAATAGTTGAATGAATACACTAATTATTGGCATACATTTTACCATGCAATTCCTTTAGAACGTCGTGATATTTGACTGCTTTGTAAACAGTGATCTATTCATGGTAAATTGTCCTATAACTCTTTAATTACTAACGGAACATCATTGATACTTGGCAACATGTTGCAGACACTTACAAGGTTTGTATAAACGTGAAAATCTAGACCCCAAAGTGCATACTTTAAGAACTAAGACCTAATAAGCGTATTTTACGTTTATATTTTTATCTTTTAAGCCCTACGATTTTTTCTAAATCTGTTTTTTAAACAAATATAAACAAATTCAAAACAACGTATGTAAAAATCTACAGCTCTCTATGTAAGCGCTTTATATGAAAACTAGCTAATGGCCAAACGTTCGCGTAGCGGAAACTTGAATTTCTCCGAAGTTTATGCATGCACTAATTTTATTCATACATACACAATTACACACAAATACACACTAATTTTTGGACACATCTCTTTTCTTCTAAAGTCAATGGATTAAAAAATGTTCCGCCAGGACAACGTTCGCCCAGCGGAATCAGTTTTTGCTGAATTTCTCCACAATGGCTGCGTGCACAAATTTTTTTTTACCATACACAATTATACGACGTCATACACTAAATATCTGCATAATTAAAATCTTTAAATTCAACAACATTCCGCTGCGCGAACGCACACGACTTAAGTGTGCGTTCGCGCAGCGGAATGTTGTTGAATTTAAAGATTTTAATTATGCAGATATTTAGTGTATGACGTCGTATAATTGTGTATGGTAAAAAAAAATTTGTGCACGCAGCCATTGTGGAGAAATTCAGCAAAAACTGATTCCGCTGGGCGAACGTTGTCCTGGCGGAACTTTTTTTAATCCATTGACTTTAGTAGAAAAGAGATGTGTCCAAAAATTAGTGTGTATTTGTGTGTAATTGTGTATGTATGAATAAAATTAGTGCATGCATAAACTTCGGAGAAATTCAAGTTTCCGCTACGCGAACGTTTGGCCATTAGCTAGTTTTCATATAAAGCGCTTACATAGAGAGCTGTAGATTTTTACATACGTTGTTTTGAATTTGTTTATATTTGTTTAAAAAACAGATTTAGAAAAAATCGTAGGGCTTAAAAGATAAAAATATAAACGTAAAATACGCTTATTAGGTCTTAGTTCTTAAAGTATGTACTTTGGGGTCTAGATTTTCACGTTTATACAAACCTTGTAAGTGTCTGCAACATGTTGCCAAGTATCAATCATGTTCCGTTAGTAATTAAAGAGTTATAGGACAATTTACCATGAATAGATCCTTGTTTACAAAGCAGGCAAATATCACGACGTTCTAAAGGAATTGCATGGTAAAATGTATGCCAATAATTAGTGTATTCATTCAACTATTCACATGCAAAATTTCATGTCATTAAATTCAGTAATTAAAGAAAAACAATTATTATACTGACGAAGCATCGAAAACCTACATAACCCGACCAAGTTCGGATAGCTACAAAAAAGCGGCCGTGCAATATATTTAGGTAACATACCAAAATTTACAGTATAATACCGGTATTGAATTCGTATAGGTGATAACACAATTGTTGTTTCGATATAATTTATAGGTTATTTACTTTTGTACACCTACTTTTTTAAATGTATTTGACTATGACAGAAAGTAGGTACTATTTACGTAGGTACTTTATTTAAGTATGCGCTTGAGACATGAGATATAATCTAGATATATTATTAAAATTTATGACAAATAAAATTCATACAGCTAATTTCTATTGAAGAGTTCACGGATCAGAATTCTAACTATAGACCTCTTAGGGAAATTAAATAATTACCACATGTAAATACTACTGTTTAGGTAAATATTTATCATATTGTAGCTTATTACACTATTTAACCAATGGACTAGGTATGCACGAGCGTTCCCCTTTGCAACTTTAGTGGATCAAACAATCTAATAACTTAAAAAAAACTGCTTCTTGAATCGATTTTTTAATTTATGTACACCGTTGTACTGGTAGTGACTTATGTATGTGATGTTCCCCCGCACTTCACCAAAATATGCAGAATTATTTTGTTCAAAGCGGTACGCTAGTCCTTTGGTTAAATAGTCTAAGGATTGTAGTTATGAATTGATCAAAAATATTCTAGTGTAAAAAATAGACAACGCGCTGCGCGCAACGAGCGATAGGCGGCTTCCCGCTTGAAACGGTACTTCCATCCTTGAAGAAAAGAGAGGGCAATATGTTTATTAAACCTGTTTTAGTTAAAACATATTTAAGTCCATTGCTGTCGTTGCAAGCGTTTGTTAACGTTATTATAATTACATCATTATGTAATATGTAATTAAAAATATTTTTGTACTCATATTTAAATACTTGTTAATTGAAGATTTATTTTTATCGTAGATAGTGGCGTTATTATTTAAAAAATATTTTAATTCCAGAAATGCAATTATTTATTTTTTCCTAACGCTTGTGTACGCAACTGTACCATATTAATAAATACTATATTGGAAGGTTAAGAACGTTTCTTAGATATATGGCACGGCCGCTTTTTTGTAGCCATCCGAACTTGGTCGGGTTATGTAGGTTTTCGATGCTTCGTCAGTATTATAATTGTTTTTCTTTAATTACTGAATTTAATGACATGAAATTTTGCATGTGAATAGTTGAATGAATACACTAATTATTGGCATACATTTTACCATGCAATTCCTTTAGAACGTCGTGATATTTGACTGCTTTGTAAACAGTGATCTATTCATGGTAAATTGTCCTATAACTCTTTAATTACTAACGGAACATCATTGATACTTGGCAACATGTTGCAGACACTTACAAGGTTTGTATAAACGTGAAAATCTAGACCCCAAAGTGCATACTTTAAGAACTAAGACCTAATAAGCGTATTTTACGTTTATATTTTTATCTTTTAAGCCCTACGATTTTTTCTAAATCTGTTTTTTAAACAAATATAAACAAATTCAAAACAACGTATGTAAAAATCTACAGCTCTCTATGTAAGCGCTTTATATGAAAACTAGCTAATGGCCAAACGTTCGCGTAGCGGAAACTTGAATTTCTCCGAAGTTTATGCATGCACTAATTTTATTCATACATACACAATTACACACAAATACACACTAATTTTTGGACACATCTCTTTTCTTCTAAAGTCAATGGATTAAAAACTGTTCCGCCAGGACAACGTTCGCCCAGCGGAATCAGTTTTTGCTGAATTTCTCCACAATGGCTGCGTGCACAAATTTTTTTTTACCATACACAATTATACGACGTCATACACTAAATATCTGCATAATTAAAATCTTTAAATTCAACAACATTCCGCTGCGCGAACGCACACGACTTAACTAACAAAAGACAGTGCACTGCAAATAGTTGTTAGAGTCGTTTACGGTTTTCAAATAAAATGAAAGCGGCGGGCGCGGCGTCGGATTGCAACTGGTCGGTAGAGTAGAATACTGTATTCTTTATTGCACACCATTACAGCTTAGGTATATTACATAGTAGACTAATTACTATTCAAGTGTTACTTTTTGAGTGCAAAGATTTCAAATTAACTAATAATTATGTGATCAGGCCAGGTAGTAGGTATTTATTAAAAGAAAGAGCTACAAGTACAAATTTAGGTGGCGGGTACCTACAGGTTACCAACTAGGTACCTACTTTTCTAATACAGTAGGTAAGTAAGAAACTTAAATATGAGTGTGAGTTTCATCAACCGATCGTTATGTTATTTTACATTATCAAGGCCACAGAAAGGGATACTTAAAGGCTAATTCTACAGAACAAATTGTGAACAATTCTTGTTTGTTAAATCTGTGCTTAAAGGATACCGACTTCCACGTGGACGAAGCCGCGGCCACAGCTAGTTTAAAAATAAAATATCTCACTCAGTCGCCTTAGAGGATACTTCTTCTGCGGCTTGTGCCTTAGTCAGTTCCGTGCATGCAGTAGGTACCTAGCTAGTTCGGTGCTCAGTGGGCGGGCGCAACTCGTGCCTATAAATAGCACCCGAAAGCCGCGCGCCGTTACTGTCAGATGGCCCTAAACAGTATTCTGCGAACCCTGGTTTTGGAGTATGTGCATGGGCAAAAGATCATCATCAATGTTGTAACCCGCAAGCTTACAGCGACTCTGTCAGAGGTGAGCACTGCGAAGCGGTACCTCTGGAACTAAACAATGTGAAGATTATAGCTTTGTATAGATCGTGTAAATGCCCTGACTTAAGTTTGTTACCGCTAAATAACAACCCTTGCATAATATTTGGAGATTTTAATGAAGACTATCTCTGTAATGTCAATACTGCGGTATTCAAATTATTACATAATGCAGGTTATAAATCTTTATTACCGCCGCTTGCCTCTACACGTGGTGGTACTCAGATAGATAAAAAAATTTCCAACTTCCCCTGTGGAGTTGGGTTTTATAACTCTTTCTTCAGTTACCATCGCCCAATGTGGGCCCGTTTTTAGTACCATGTGAAACAGATGTTATTATTAATAATGGCCATTATGGTAAACTACGGAACCCTACATTGCGCGTGGCCCGACACGCACTTGGCCGGTTTTTATCTATAAATCAATTTGAAAATAAATAAAAAATATTTAATTAATATTAATGTAAAATCGATTCGAAACGGCCTCTTAAATCAAAAATAGGCATATACGGCTATTTTTGGGTACAATTTTCTCTCTATTTTTACATTTTTTAGATTTTCAATGATAGAATAGGGTAGTAAATATAGTCAACTCAAAAACAATTAGATATATTTTTTTCAAAATATTGTAAATTGACTCAAAAAATGCAAAAAATCATCTTACATTTTTCTTCTATTTTGCTCGCATACGTGTGTCTTAATGTGGGGCAAGAAGGTTCGTTTTATTTAGCCACTTTCTTGATTTATATATCCAAATTCTGCAATGAGATCTCAGTCTGCGCTTGAGCGCCGTCGGGAGTGGATTCTATGTCGCTTGTCGCTGCAGCCCGAAGACGAAAAAAGCAATATACGAATACAAAATATTCGCTAAAATCAATTTGATACTTCTCGTATTCTGTGCGAATTACGTACAAGTAAATTTCTTTTGTATAAATGGACATTATTACTTTATTTTCTCCGTTATGTTGAGTCAGGATATATTTCGGTATTTAGATATTATTTTGTTTCTTGCGTTGAAATCTGGTAAGATTATCTGGACTGATGGTATACCATCCCGTTCAAGTGTTGCGATTGGAACTCATAAAAGAGTAGACCTAGTTATGCCAGGTTGGGGCTCATTTTATTTGTTTTGGTGAGACCCTACCACTGGTACTAGTGAAGTAATCTTCCAAGGTTATTCGATGAGTCTTGCTGGTACTCATATGTGAGTAAAGCTACGCATGTCGAGTTTGGGCTCATTTTGTTTGTACATAAGAGACCCTACCACTGCATTTTATGAAGTAACCTTCCAGGGTTATTCAATGACTTTTACTGGTACTCATATGTCAGTACAGCTAGGCATGCCGAGTTTGGGTTCATTTTGTTTGTACATAAGTGACCCTACCACTGGAACTTATGAAGTAACCTTCCAGGGTTATTCGATGACTCTTGCTGGTACTCATATGTGAGTAGAGCTAGGCATGCCGAGTTTGGGCTCATTTTGTTTGTACATAAGAGACTCTACCACTGGAACTTATGAAGTAACCTTCCAGGGTTATTCAATGACTCTTGCTGGTACTCATGTGTGAGTAGAGCTAGGCATGCCGAGTTTGGGCTCATTTTGTTTGTACATAAGAGAACCTACCACTGGAACTTATGAAGTAACCTTCCAGGGTTATTCAATGACTCTTGCTGGTACTCATGTGTGAGTAGAGCTAGGCATGCCGAGTTTGGGCTCATTTTGTTTGTACATAAGAGACCCAACCACTGCAACTTATGAAGTAACCTTTCAGGGTTATTCGATGACTCTTGCTGGTTCTCATATGTGAGTAGAGCTAGCCATGCCGAGTTTGGGCTCATTTTGTTTGTACATAAGTGACCCTACCACTGGCACTTATGAAGTAACCTTCCAGGGTTATTCGATGACTCTTGCTGGTACTCATATGGAAGTAAAGCTAGGCATGCCGAGTTTGGGCTCATTTTGTTTGTACATAAGAGACCCTACCACTGGAACTTATGAAGTAACCTTTCAGGTTTTTCAGGTTTATTCGAAGACTCTTAGTGGTACTCATATGTGAGTAGAGCTAGGTATCTTCCAGTGGAAGGGTCTCTGATGTTCATACAAAATGAGCCCAAACTCGGTATGCCTAGCTCTATTCACATATGAGTACCAGCAAGAGTGATCGAATAACTCTGGAAGGTTACTTCATAAGTTCCAGTGGTAGGGTCACTTATGTACAAACAAAATGAACCCAAACTCGGCATGCCTAGCTCTACTCACATATGAGAACCAGCAAGAGTCATTGAATAACCCTGGAAGGTTACTTCATAAGTTGCAGTGGTTGGGTCTCTTATGTACAAACAAAATGAGCCCAAACTCGGCATGGCTAGCTCTACTCACATATAAGAACCAGCAAGAGTCATCGAATAACCCTGGAAGGTTACTTCATAAGTTGCAGTGGTAGGGTCTTTTATGTACAAACAAAATGAGCCCAAACTCGGCATGCCTTGCTTTACGCACATATGAGTACCAGCAAGAGTCATCGAATAACCCTGGAAGGTTACTTCATAAGTTCCAGTGGTAGGGTCTCTTATGTACAAACAAAATGAGCCCAAACTCGGCATGCCTAGCTCTACTCACATATAAGAACCAGCAAGAGTCATCGAATAACCCTGGAAGGTTACTTCATAAGTTGCAGTGGTAGGGTCTTTTATGTACAAACAAAATGAGCCCAAAATCGGCATGCCTTGCTTTACGCACATATGAGTACCAGCAAGAGTCATCGAATAACCCTGGAAGGTTACTTCATAAGTGCCAGTGGTAGGGTCACTTATGTACAAACAAAATGAGCCCAAACTCGGCATGCCTAGCTCTACTCACATATAAGAACCAGCAAGAGTCATCGAATAACCCTGGAAGGTTACTTCATAAGTTGCAGTGGTAGGGTCTTTTATGTACAAACAAAATGAGCCCAAACTCGGCATGCCTTGCTTTACGCACATATGAGTACCAGCAAGAGTCATCGAATAACCCTGGAAGGTTACTTCATCAGTTGCAGTGGTTGGGTCTCTTATGTACAAACAAAATGAGCCCAAACTCGGCATGCCTAGCTCTACTCACATATGAGTACCAGCAAGAGTCATTGAATAACCCTGGAAGGTTACTTCATAAGTTCCAGTGGTAGGGTCTCTTATGTACAAACAAAATGAGCCCAAACTCGGCATGCCTAGCTCTACTCACATAAGAGTACTAGTAAGACTCATCGAATAACCTTGGAAGGTTACTTCACTAGTACCAGTGGTAGGGTCTCACTAAAACAAATAAAATGAGCCCCAACCTGGCATAACTAGGTCTACTCTTTTATGAGTTCCAGTCGCAACACTTGAATGGGATGATATACCATCAGTCCACATAATCTTACCAGATTTCAACGCAAGAAACAAAATAATATCTAAATACCGGAATATATCCTGAATCAACATAATGGAAAAAATAAAGTAATAATGTCCATTTAGGTATATAAAAATAAGAAACTTATTTGTACGTAACTCGCACAGCCAGGCCTATAACACATAGATACATATCACAAAAAACTCTTAGTCTCAAAGTTATTTAGTTGAAGTACATTTCCGCAAGTTACCGTACGTAGTACGTACTGTTGCCGCCGTGTCGCTGTAGTGACGCGATTTTGTACCTACTAATTTTGTAAACGCGTCCTTAAGGGTTAACAGACGTTACGGGGGAGTAAGTACCCTCAAATAAACTTATACTGGTATAAACCATGGAAGATCGCTATCCCTTTAGGTTGCGGAGGTCAGACGGCAGCTAGTAGCCGTATCTGGTTAGACCAGTTAGCGGACCTCGGGCTCCAAGGCGTGTACCTAAGTCTTGGATGCAACCGGGATAACGCTAGGACGATGATGATTTGATAGAATAAAAATAAAAAAAAGTCTAAGCAACACATACTAATTTCAATTTTACAATGTGTTTTCGCATTAAATCCTTAGTATTTTATTATTTACATTATTTTTTAATGCTTTTTTGATATTAAACAACAATTAGTTTTTTTTTAATAATCTTAATTAACAATAATTACGAGTAAGTACTGTATGTACGTAGTACAAAGTAAGGTGCCTAATCAACTAAACTTAAACTAAAATTAAATGGTTGTACCTACAAAAATTGGTTAATTTAATACAAAGTGTGGCCTCCTCTGTTATTGAGAACTTGCTGGCGCCGATTATTCAAAGAATCGATGAGATTGTAAATGTTATCCTGCGGCAATCGCTCCCAATGAAATTTTAGTAAGTGCATCAGTTGTTGGGTTGTTGTCACTCCATCCAAGTCCTTTAAAACACGTCTCTGGAGCATGTCCCATTCATTCTCGATGGGGTTGAGGTCTGGCCGTTGTGCAGGTCTTGGCCTGCCTATATATTGCCTTGGCAATACCAGCATGTTTTCCCCTGCCAAGTACTCCTGTGTGTGCAAAGCTGTATACGAACGCTCATTGTCATGCATCAACATGAAATCGGAGCCAAGCGTTTGTGCGAATGGACGGACATAAGGCCTCAAAACATCCTCAACGTAATTTACAGCGTTCATGTTACCATTTACAAAAACGAGCTCAGGTCGTCTGTTCTTCATAATACCCGCCCATAGGTACCATAACTGTTGAGCCGTTGTATAAATGCACTTCCTGAACACAACTCAGTCTTTAAGTATTTCCAGGACGACGGTACACTCTTACCCTTCTAGTATCAGGCTTGAACCCAAATCGAGACTCATCGCAAAATAAAATTTTATCCCATTGTTCCCGGGTCCATGTAATGTGTTACCTATACCATTCATTTCGACGAGCGCGATTCCCGTGACGTATCGAGGGGCACCTAATTGGCCGTCGCGCTCGTAGGCCATACTCATGCAGTCGATTTCGCACAGTTTGGCAGCTAACAACAACACCACTTGAATTTTGTAGAAAGAAAGAAAGAAAGAAGAAAGAAAGAATCATTTATTTGCACGAAATATGGTGTAGAAGCGGCGGTAGCCCAGTGGTGTACGTAACGGACTGCCGAGACGTTGGTCTCGGGTTCGATCCCCAGGTACCTCGGGCACACACCTCTGACTTTTCGAAGTTATGTGTGTATTAAAAATCTTAATTATCGTCGCTTAATAATGTGCCCGGTAGATGGCAATAGGCTCGCCCCCTATTACATTGGGACCGAAACATATCTGGCGAAGTGTGGGTGTGTAATACACCTCTGCCTACCCCTTCGGGGATAATAGGTGTGAAGATATGTTATGTTATGTTATGAAATATGGTGTATAACATAGGTGGTGTATAAAATAAATGTGCTTAGCATATTTCACCCTTTGGGCATGCAAATTTCATAAATAGACTAGTCTATTATAAACGTTTAACTTATATTAACTTACCTAATATAATAATAAGAATAATAGCTTTAAATTAAACCTATCTCTCGGGCGGTTAACATCGGCTGGCGTCTTGCAGTCAGTTGTATGTATCGATATTGCCGTGTGGTTGTACACCTACCTCGACCTGGGTGCTGCTCAGCAGGATCTCCAGTATTAGTGTAACGCTGATGAAGACGGCAAATAACGCTTCTGTTGATACCAAGATACCGAGATACCTGAGATTGACTTCTTCCCGCTTGCAACATCCCTACAGCTAAAAAGGTACTCTGTGCTACAGCCATTATTAATTGCTACAGCTCTTTGCATTTCATTTGCGTTCAAATGACGTCGCTCCATGACGTAAAAAATGTCTCAAAATCCAAAGTTCAAAACTTTTTCCAATACAGAATACTAAATTTTAATAAGTAAAGAAAACGCTATAAAATTCGAACAAATGCATTCGCTTTTGAATTTGTGAAAAAAAAAATATGATACTCGATTTTTTTTACAACCAGACAACCAGCCAGTATGTCCTCTAGATCAAAAAAGTTTACATAGGTATTACCTACTTGGTAAGAAATGATATAATAATTGATTAATAATTTGAAATCAATTTGAAATAGTATGTGTGGCTTAGACTTTTTTGATGTGTGTAGTTAACCAACTAAATTAAACCATTTGTTAACAAAGGTATGTCTAGGCACATTTTGCAAATGTTTGCAGAATAATATACTTCTTGCAGAATTATTTTCCCGCCAAAGTACCAATCAAACTTGTCAAATCAAAAGTTATTTTTGTGTGGGACGTGGGTTCTCGTCGAGATATGAATTGTAAATTTGTACAAAAATTGTGAAGAAATTGTTATAAAAAGTTTTGTAAGATAGAGATTATGAAAATTGACAGCAAACCCCTTAGATATGCTCATGCCGAAGGCCACACAGATGTGTGTTACACTGAAAATGGACAGTAAGTTTTTCTTGTATTGTTATGGTTATTCTATGCAAATACCGACTTCACTGACTAAATTATGTTTGATTCAGACACATAATAACGTGCGGTAACGATGGCGACGTGAGGATTTGGGTAGACATAGAAGATGACGATCCAAATTCACATTGTGTCGGGGAGAGCGCACTGGCAGTGTGTTACAAAGACAAGAGGTTGTATGTCGCGACTGATAACCATGTCGTTCAAGCATATACTTACCCTGCATTCGACAAGGATGGAATTGTTACTAGGTTTACTGCTCCAGTCACACAAATCAAATCAAGTAACAAAATTGAGGTAAATAAAATTTCTGTTTCATACATTATTTTTTATGTTACTTTTTTGAGTCATATGTTTATAAAACTTATTCTTCAGGCTTTGGGATGTAGCTCTGAAAACATGGAAGCAAAGATATGTAATCTAGAAGGTGGAGCACCATTATTTACTATGACAGAGCACAAGGGCCCGGTTTTAAGTATTTCGGTTTGTCCCCAAATGAAGTTTGCAAGCACTGCTTGTGGAGATGGCAAACTGAGGATATGGGACATTGATACACAAAAAATGGTTAAGGAAATCTCTTGTATACCAAAGATAAACACATTTTATGCTGCAAAAGTTTTATGTGAGTAGAATTACTTACAAATAAATTTTCTTTAAAACTATTATTTAAATTATTAACACTACATATTGTGTAGTATGTCAGAACACAAAATTAATTAAATGTTTGTTTCACAGTAAAATTAAAAAGGTTTATAATTTCAGGTAGAATGGATTTTGAGCCCACAGAAGGAAAATATTTAGCTTACCCAAACAATCGTGAGATTGTTATATTGGAGAGTGAAAGTTGGAGTCAGAGAATGACTTTCACACACAATCTGGTAAGTTTATTTGTTTTCTCTAAAACAATAACATCTGTGTAAATCTAATATTCATCATGCTTACTGATTATTTATTTATTTTCATTTATTTCTGCAGATTAAACTTGTTTTCTTCTAGTTTCCTAGTATGAGCAGATTTGTCAGAATAATAGCCAACTTTCCAACCCTAACTCACCTCTTGTTTTTTTATTTATTCATCATCATCTTTAACAGCCCACTGCTGGACTAGGCCTCTGCTTTGAAAGGAGGAATTGGCCTACTATACCACGCTGGCCAAACGGGTTAGTATAGGGTTTGTATCAAGTTCTCCTTCTCTTACTGTGCTGTTCTCTGCATAATATGCTCCCTCTGTCGGCTCTTACGACACCCATGGGATGATATGGGGTGGTGACATTCCGTATTCTTAATCTGTCACCACACGGACTTTTATTTATTGCCTATCTGCTATAGCTCCATACTGCCTGATCTTAAGCAATCATGGAGTTTTACAGTAAAGGTCATCATACCATTTTTTTTAAGAAAGCTTACAATATAAAAAATTAAAAATGTAATTAAATAAACATATTATGTACTAATAAGCTTTATCATATATTTCAGATAAAGTGTGCAATATCCCAGTGTCTGTTCTCACCATGTGGTGAGTACTTGGCTGGTAGCACAGTGGCCGGCCAGATTGCTGTGTGGGAGATCAGCTCCGGTGCCTGCATAGATATTATTGAACACCCCACCTCACATAATGTTTGTGCTATGGCTTGGAACCCTAAAGGTAATTTTTTAACTTATAACAATAATAATTATAAGATTAACCCTATAAATTAGTTTTCAGACAACTTCTAAAATTTAATTGGAATTTTGAATTTATGTGGAAGAAAAATCCTGTGCAGGGGCAATCCTAGTGAAACTGGGCCTAAGTGTTTTGTAACATGAGTTTTGATGACGCTCTTCTCATAGTTTTACTTATCTATCTGAACCTGGACATTATATATTATGTAGAATTTGTTGTGACTTTCACATGTGTTACTCTTTTATCTAAATGATAAAAAAATATTTCAAAATTTCAAAGTGTTGTAGGTGTTTTGGTAGGAGAGTTTTTTTTTAATGTGTTGTTAGATAATAGTTCCCTAAAAAGTAGTTAATAAAATGGTCTAAAACAGAAATCTAGAAGTTTTTGACGTGACAACGTCTTATAAATTGGTTTGCCGGGTGACACTTCAAGAAACTGCGTTACGCTCAGCTCACGTTATGCGCTCACAATGAGAGCGAGTGAGAGGCACGCGTCCCGCCTAAGAGCGAGAGAGACAGACATAAAAAGTGAAAGGCACGCGTCTTTCATCCTTCTTCCTACTATACGAATGAATATTCACATTAAAATTATTTTACCACTCAAAGTCGTTGTCACGTAAAACTTTCGCCCGTATACCGACTTTACAGGCAACCAATTTTTTTTTTATTTCAGGTAATGGAGTGCTGGCTTATTGTGATGTTGCTGGACAACTGGGGAGTCTGGTGAACTGCTATGGCAAGGACAGCACCAAACTAGGAGCTGATGCGGACACTGAAGATATTGAAATGGTGGAGAGAGCTGATGATGGTAAGCTGTGTAAACAATAATTATTTTGTGATTGTGACCATAGAATTGAAGTAGATGTGTTCAAGTTTGTCAAGGTTTTAAAATTCTCAACTCTATCAGATAGAGTATACAGTTTGAAACCTGCATGTCTGAAAGCTCTTCATAATGTTCTCGAAATACATGTTAAGTGTGCCAATCCAAATGTGGCGAGCATGGTGGACTGTGGCCTTACTCTTCTATATTCAGAACTAGCTGTTTCCCGCGGTTTCACAAGCGTCCTGAGGGAACTAAAATTTCATTTCGGTATATGTACTGTGTGTACATATGCATTTAGTAAAACTGGTTATTTTAATATTACAAACAGACACTCAATTTTCTCAATTTTATTTATATGTATAGATAGGCCTGTGCCCAGGGTGATAGATTATAAACTAGGCGATGATTATTATTTATTTACTAGAGGACGCCAGCAGCTACGCCTGCATTTTTTTTTAATTTACCCGTTTTGGCCGATCCCGTGGGAATTTCGAGAAATCCCTGCTTAGTGCACCCCTACGGTCCGTAAGGAACATACGAGGGTCAAACTGAAAGTTCTTAGAACTGGCCACTTATAAACAATATAATAAAAAAATATTCTAAAATTTGAAAATAGAACTCTTTGCCAATATTACTGAGTATATATTTCATTCATTTGTCATTTGTTTTACGATTTGGCGGCAAATTGAAAATTGTCTGTGTCACGTCAACATGAATTTAACACGAGAAAATTTTCGTGCAATGATTTTTTATGACTTTCGATGTCATTTAAGTCAACAAGAAAGTTATGATAGACTACGATTGGCCTTTCACGATGAAGCCCCATCTCGTGCGACTGTTTACAACTGGTTTAATGAGTTTAAACGTGGTCGCACTAATCTCACTGATGATGTACGTGAGGGACGGCCTTCTACGGCGACGACTGAAAATAACATCTGTGTTGTGCGGCGTATGATAGAGACTGACAAAAGAGTGACCTATCAGCAGATTCGGACAAGCTTAGGCATCGGTATGAGTCAAGTGCACAAAATCCTCCACGAACATTTTGCGGTCAGGAAGCTTTGCGCCCGGTGGATACCTCATAATTTGACTAAGGCTCAAAAACTCCATCGTGTGGATTGGTGCCGTAAAATGATTGAAAGATTTAACGGAGGTGACTCAAATGCTGTGTTCGACATACTAACAGGTGACGAAAGCTGGATTTACTGTTATGATCCTGAAACCAAAAGACAATCTGCTCAGTGGGTGTTTCCTTTCGAGGAGTTGCCAACTAAAGTGAAGAGAGATCGAAGTGCGGAAAAAAAAATGGTGGCCTCGTTCTTTGGAAGGATAGGTCATTTCGCAACAATTGTGTTAGAGGATCAAAAAAGTTTCTGCAGAATGGTACACTACCAATTGTTTGCCACTTGTCTTGGAAAAAGTTCGAGAGAAACGACCTCGCAGTAGGATCCTCCTTCACCACGACAACGCCTCGTCGCACACCGCCAAGCGAACGATCGACTATTTGGCGACATCAAACGTTGAATTACTGGGTCACCCGCCGTATAGCCCCGACCTCGCGCCTTGTGATTTTTATTTATTGCCAAAAATTAAAGAAAAACTTAAAGGAAAGCGGTTTATGAATGCTGAAGAAGCGGTGGCTGCGTATCGCGATGCCATTGAAGAGACCCCTAAGGACGAGTGGGCAAAGGGCTTTTCCCAGTGGTTCCATCGCATGCAGCGGTGTATTGACGTCAATGGACAATATTTTGAAAAGATATAATAAAACTAATAACTGGCTAATGTAATCAGTTTTTGATTTTCTAAGAACTTTCAGTTTGACCCTCGTACATGCCAAATTTCAGCTTCCTGCGCCCAATAGTTACGGCTGTAGCGTGTCTGTCAGTCAGTCAGTAACGCAAGGATTTTATATATTAAGATTTTATAGCCTTTATTTAGATTTTCAAATTAAACAATAAGAACAGAAAGAAGGGGCCAATTCTGCTATTTTTATATGACATTGATATCATATTTTGAATGGATTTAAAAGCGGTATTCTGATAACCTTATGTCATTATCATATAATTTAAAATAAACAGTTCGTCGTTGACACATACGATATCGTTACAATTTCATTCAAATATCATATAATTTAGAAGAATACGCTTTTTGTGACGTAAGTATGACACTGACATCATATCGCGACTAAATTTATTTAGCGGAATTGGGCCCCGCACTCTAATCTGTTTGCCTCCGGTCCACAAACTGCCTGCTGTTGTTTTTATCTGGTCAGTCTTGTGCTTTTAGGATACCAATACGTAATTGTTTGCACCATTTGACAATAGGGTTGTTTCCAACTAGTCAAATCAAACACTTTTAATGAAATGTCAAAAACGACTTTTTCGACCTCATAGTTTTTTGCTGTCAAGTAGAATACTTATTATCAATAAATTGTTACGTAAAGTTTTAACATTAATTGATGAATGAAACTACCATTATTTAGACATGTTTCATTCGATTAAAATACTTGTATAATTTCTTTCACTTACAGGAAATTTCCCAATTCCTCTAATGATGATTATAATTTCACATTTCAGACAACAACGATCTAGACGACCTGATAGAGAACTACGAGAGCGACGACGACAACGCGATATCGCTGGCTAAGATCAAGAACGAGACGCTGGGACTGGCGACGGAGCGTGACGAGTCCCGGCCGGCGTCGCGACGCGAGACGCCTAAACCGCACAATGTGCCGGCCCAGCCGCCCTTCCAGCCGTCTGCTACTCCAGCACATCTTGAGCATAGGTGATTATATTTTTGTGTCCCCAGATCTAAATTTGACCCTTGAATCAACCTAAATTTGACCCTCGTATTCATATGTACATGTGTGTTAACGGATTCAGATCAATCGATTTATAATTGTTTGGTTCTTTTTCGTGTGAGTGTGTGGCCAACTCTAGCGGAGTTTTCAGACAGCGCGATGGTCTCTGACATGGCCTAACGATTCTTATCCTGATACAAAGACCGGCACCGACAGCTTTACGTGCCCTCCAAAGCACGGTACCGCTCGGATGTAAATACCACACGTGGTCACCCAAACAAGTAGCGTACCTGCGCAAGCGTTGCTTAACTTTGCCGATCTGTTACGAACGGCAAGCCAAGTCTAGCTATGAGCCCTACCATATAATATGACTGCAACATAACAGTATCGGGTGTTATTTTTATTCAACTTGCATTGTGAATTAGAATCCTCATCCTATCAATATCTAACAAGAGGTATGACGTGGCTGATCACCAATCTATAAACCAGACAAGAGCACTTAACTTGAATAGTTGATAGATTAGTGTGAAAAAGCAAGCACACTAATCTATCAACTATCAAAGGTAAGCACGTTGCCAGGTCCCATCAGTCCAATCTCATTTATCTAGTACGCTGTTTGACTATGTATAAATCTGTCTAGGCTGAGTTGGCAGTTCTCTTCATATAACTGAAATATTACATATTGTCCAGATGACAATGCATTGTTATTTATGATAAGCGAGACATGATTCATCAATATTTTGCTCTAGAGCAGGGCTCTCATTGACACTAAACTAGTTTATTTAGCGGGTCGTACTCGCTATAACTAAGATATTTAAACTCCTCGGTATTTTCCGACGTTTCGACCGCCGTGGTCGCGAAGGGACTGAAACTTAAAACATTCGAATACTTTAATATCTTCAGAAAACCTTATAATGTTTTTTTTTATCTTAATTTCAGATACATGTGCTGGAACGACATCGGTATAATCCGCTGCCACACTGCGGAGAATGGCGAGTCGACCATAGACGTAGAGTTCCATGATACGAACCTCCATCACGGCATACATTTGAACAACTATCTGAACCACACTATGGCTAGCTTGTCTTCCTCAGTCGTCGCTCTGGCTTGTGAGACACCTAGGTAAGCACAAGCACCAGTATATTACATAATTAATTATTATGTCTATCGTGGTAGGTACATTATGTACAACCAAAGACATCTATCGTACAATGGCGAAGAGTGCGACCACCAGTGCCATCTTATGGATACCGGCGAAACTATCCCGAATCTCGCTATTAAAGATGTCGCACGGAATAAAAAGTTCAAGCAAGTTCTGAAGTTCTTTCTTTTTTTAAAAGGCACTAAGAATAAATATTGCGGCAGGGGTACTTTATATCTTTCTTATCATGAAATAAGTTGGCGTTTTTCACCAAGATCTATGATAGTCATCTGCTTCCCATCACAATAAAGAAATTAAACAACAAAAATTTGCAGAGTGAGCTGAACGGAAAACGAGAAATATAAAATGATTACTCTAATTTAGGACCTACTCTGAAACTGAACTCTGAACTCTAGAAATTAGCAAGCTCATTTTACCCTTTTAGCCCGGCTAAGTCATTCCCGCTCGACATTTTCTTGTTGGAAACAATACATATTGTAAGCAGTTTGCTCTTCCGATTTGAAGAACAAAAACATTATTGGGTCTGCTTCACTCGCTGTGTAAATTGGCCATAGTAGGCAGATCGCCCTTTTCATGTAATTGAAGTAATTTTTATATATGTTTGTTGCAGCAAACTAGTGTGTATATCACTAGTAGGTTCGAGTAAGGAGTGGAGTGTGTCCATGCCGGACACGGAGGAGATCTTGTGCGTGGTGGCGGCGAGCGGCGTCGTGGCCGTCGCGACCACAGAGCGCCTGCTGCGACTGTTCACGCCTATGGGCACGCAGAGACAGGTATAACATCATCCGTGACTGACTGACTGACTAACAGACTAGTGTGTATCACTAGTGAGGAGATCTTGTGCGTGGTGGCGGCGAGCGGCGTCGTGGCCGTCGCGACCACAGAGCGCCTGCTGCGACTGTTCACGCCTATGGGCACGCAGAGACAGGTATAACATCATCCGTTACTGACTGACTGACTAACAGACTAGTGTGTATCACTAGTGAGGAGATCTTGTGCGTGGTGGCGGCGAGCGGCGTCGTGGCCGTCGCGACCACAGAGCGCCTGCTGCGACTGTTCACGCCTATGGGCACGCAGAGACAGGTATAACATCATCCGTGACTGACTGACTGACTAACAGACTAGTGTGTATCACTAGTGAGGAGATCTTGTGCGTGGTGGCGGCGAGCGGCGTCGTGGCCGTCGCGACCACAGAGCGCCTGCTGCGACTGTTCACGCCTATGGGCACGCAGAGACAGGTATAACATCATCCGTTACTGACTGACTGACTAACAGACTAGTGTGTATCACTAGTGAGGAGATCTTGTGCGTGGTGGCGGCGAGCGGCGTCGTGGCCGTCGCGACCACAGAGCGCCTGCTGCGACTGTTCACGCCTATGGGCACGCAGAGACAGGTATAACATCATCCGTTACTGACTGACTGACTAACAGACTAGTGTGTATCACTAGTGAGGAGATCTTGTGCGTGGTGGCGGCGAGCGGCGTCGTGGCCGTCGCGACCACAGAGCGCCTGCTGCGACTGTTCACGCCTATGGGCACGCAGAGACAGGTATAACATCATCCGTTACTGACTGACTGACTAACAGACTAGTGTGTATCACTAGTGAGGAGATCTTGTGCGTGGTGGCGGCGAGCGGCGTCGTGGCCGTCGCGACCACAGAGCGCCTGCTGCGACTGTTCACGCCTATGGGCACGCAGAGACAGGTATAACATCATCCCTTACTGACTGACTGACTAACAGACTAGTGTGTATCACTAGTGAGGAGATCTTGTGCGTGGTGGCGGCGAGCCGCGTCGTGGCCGTCGCGACCACAGAGCGCCTGCTGCGACTGTTCACGCCTATGGGCACGCAGAGACAGGTATAACATCATCCGTTACTGACTGACTGACTAACAGACTAGTGTGTATCACTAGTGAGGAGATCTTGTGCGTGGTGGCGGCGAGCGGCGTCGTGGCCGTCGCGACCACAGAGCGCCTGCTGCGACTGTTCACGCCTATGGGCACGCAGAGACAGGTATAACATCATCCCTTACTGACTGACTGACTAACAGACTAGTGTGTATCACTAGTGAGGAGATCTTGTGCGTGGTGGCGGCGAGCGGCGTCGTGGCCGTCGCGACCACAGAGCGCCTGCTGCGACTGTTCACGCCTATGGGCACGCAGAGACAGGTATAACATCATCCGTTACTGACTGACTGACTAACAGACTAGTGTGTATCACTAGTGAGGAGATCTTGTGCGTGGTGGCGGCGAGCGGCGTCGTGGCCGTCGCGACCACAGAGCGCCTGCTGCGACTGTTCACGCCTATGGGCACGCAGAGACAGGTATAACATCATCCCTTACTGACTGACTGACTAACAGACTAGTGTGTATCACTAGTGAGGAGATCTTGTGCGTGGTGGCGGCGAGCGGCGTCGTGGCCGTCGCGACCACAGAGCGCCTGCTGCGACTGTTCACGCCTATGGGCACGCAGAGACAGGTATAACATCATCCGTTACTGACTGACTGACTAACAGACTAGTGTGTATCACTAGTGAGGAGATCTTGTGCGTGGTGGCGGCGAGCGGCGTCGTGGCCGTCGCGACCACAGAGCGCCTGCTACGACTGTTCACGCCTAAACATCATCCCTTACTGACTGACTGACTAACAGACTAGTGTGTATCACTAGTGAGGAGATCTTGTGCGTGGTGGCGGCTAGCGGCGTCGTGGCCGTCGCGACCACAGAGCGCCTGCTGCGACTGTTCACGCCTATGGGCACGCAGAGACAGGTATAACATCATCCCTTACTGACTGACTGACTAACAGACTAGTGTGTATCACTAGTGAGGAGATCTTGTGCGTGATGGCGGCGAGCGGCGTCGTGGCCGTCGCGACCACAGAGCGCCTGCTGCGACTGTTCACGCCTATGGGCACGCAGAGACAGGTATAACATCATCCCTTACTGACTGACTGACTAACAGACTAGTGTGTATCACTAGTGAGGAGATCTTGTGCGTGGTGGCGGCGAGCCGCGTCGTGGCCGTCGCGACCACAGAGCGCCTGCTGCGACTGTTCACGCCTATGGGCACGCAGAGACAGGTATAACATCATCCGTTACTGACTGACTGACTAACAGACTAGTGTGTATCACTAGTGAGGAGATCTTGTGCGTGGTGGCGGCGAGCGGCGTCGTGGCCGTCGCGACCACAGAGCGCCTGCTGCGACTGTTCACGCCTATGGGCACGCAGAGACAGGTATAACATCATCCCTTACTGACTGACTGACTAACAGACTAGTGTGTATCACTAGTGAGGAGATCTTGTGCGTGGTGGCGGCGAGCCGCGTCGTGGCCGTCGCGACCACAGAGCGCCTGCTGCGACTGTTCACGCCTATGGGCACGCAGAGACAGGTATAACATCATCCGTTACTGACTGACTGACTAACAGACTAGTGTGTATCACTAGTGAGGAGATCTTGTGCGTGGTGGCGGCGAGCGGCGTCGTGGCCGTCGCGACCACAGAGCGCCTGCTGCGACTGTTCACGCCTATGGGCACGCAGAGACAGGTATAACATCATCCCTTACTGACTGACTGACTAACAGACTAGTGTGTATCACTAGTGAGGAGATCTTGTGCGTGGTGGCGGCGAGCGGCGTCGTGGCCGTCGCGACCACAGAGCGCCTGCTGCGACTGTTCACGCCTATGGGCACGCAGAGACAGGTATAACATCATCCGTTACTGACTGACTGACTAACAGACTAGTGTGTATCACTAGTGAGGAGATCTTGTGCGTGGTGGCGGCGAGCGGCGTCGTGGCCGTCGCGACCACAGAGCGCCTGCTACGACTGTTCACGCCTAAACATCATCCCTTACTGACTGACTGACTAACAGACTAGTGTGTATCACTAGTGAGGAGATCTTGTGCGTGGTGGCGGCTAGCGGCGTCGTGGCCGTCGCGACCACAGAGCGCCTGCTGCGACTGTTCACGCCTATGGGCACGCAGAGACAGGTATAACATCATCCCTTACTGACTGACTGACTAACAGACTAGTGTGTATCACTAGTGAGGAGATCTTGTGCGTGATGGCGGCGAGCGGCGTCGTGGCCGTCGCGACCACAGAGCGCCTGCTGCGACTGTTCACGCCTATGGGCACGCAGAGACAGGTATAACATCATCCGTTACTGACTGACTGACTAACAGACTAGTGTGTATCACTAGTGAGGAGATCTTGTACGTGGTGGCGGCGAGCGGCGTCGTGGCCGTCGCGACCACAGAGCGCCTGCTGCGACTGTTCACGCCTATGGGCACGCAGAGACAGGTATTACATCATCCCTTACTGACTGACTGACTAACAGACTAGTGTGTATCACTAGTGAGGAGATCTTGTGCGTGGTGGCGCACTGTGGGCTGAGATCAACGTTTCATAGACATTCAAATTTTTTTTTAAGGTGACATTTTTTTCACATGGAATGCTGGAGGAATCTAATTACATGCCTAAAAATATACTCTTTATGAAATGGGTACGTAAACGGAAGTTTGAGAATTTTTTCTTTAAAAATTTGTATGGAGACAACATAAAAAAATACAATAACTCTGCTATCGCACAATTGGCCCTAATTCCCTTCTAGGGGATTAATCCTTGAATTATTTATGATTTTTTGACATACTCGGTATCACGGCCTCAGGTGCGCTTTTTTTTTTTAAAAAAATGAGCATTTTTTTTTATATGAGGCAATTTCTTTGGCTTAAGATATATGAATATGATCCAAATATCCGGGTCATATTCATATATATCATGTTAAGTCAAATTGGTCCAAAGAAATTGCCTCATATAAAAAAAAATGCTCATTTTTTTAAAAAAAAAAAAGCGCACCTGAGGCCGTGATACCGAGTATGTCAAAAAATCATAAATAATTCAAGGATTAATCCCCTAGAAGGGAATTAGGGCCAATTGTGCGATAGCAGAGTTATCGTATTTTTTTATGTTGTCTCCATACAAAATTTTTAAAGAAAAAATTCTCAAACTTCCGTTTACGTACCCATTTCATAAAGAGTATATTTTTAGGCATGTAATTAGATTCCTCCAGCATTCCATGTGAAAAAAATGTCACTTTAAAAAAAAAATTGAATGTCTATGAAACGCTGATTTCAGCCCGCAGTGTGGCGGCGAGCGGCGTCGTGGCCGTCGCGACCACAGAGCGCCTGCTGCGACTGTTCACGCCTATGGGCACGCAGAGACAGGTATAACATCATCCGTTACTGACTGACTGACTAACAGACTAGTGTGTATCACTAGTGAGGAGATCTTGTGCGTGGTGGCGGCGAGCGGCGTCGTGGCCGTCGCGACCACAGAGCGCCTGCTGCGACTGTTCACGCCTATGGGCACGCAGAGACAGGTATAACATCATCCGTTACTGACTGACTGACTAACAGACTAGTGTGTATCACTAGTGAGGAGATCTTGTGCGTGGTGGCGGCGAGCGGCGTCGTGGCCGTCGCGACCACAGAGCGCCTGCTGCGACTGTTCACGCCTATGGGCACGCAGAGACAGGTATAACATCATCCGTTACTGACTGACTGACTAACAGACTAGTGTGTATCACTAGTGAGGAGATCTTGTGCGTGGTGGCGGCGAGCGGCGTCGTGGCCGTCGCGACCACAGAGCGCCTGCTGCGACTGTTCACGCCTATGGGCACGCAGAGACAGGTATAACATCATCCCTTACTGACTGACTGACTAACAGACTAGTGTGTATCACTAGTGAGGAGATCTTGTGCGTGGTGGCGGCGAGCGGCGTCGTGGCCGTCGCGACCACAGAGCGCCTGATGCGACTGTTCACGCCTATGGGCACGCAGAGACAGGTATAAAATCATCCGTTACTGACTGACTGACTAACAGACTAGTGTGTATCACTAGTGAGGAGATCTTGTGCGTGGTGGCGGCAAGCGGCGTCGTGGCCGTCGCGACCACAGAGCGCCTGCTGCGACTGTTCACGCCTATGGGCACGCAGAGACAGGTATAACATCATCCCTTACTGACTGACTGACTAACAGACTAGTGTGTATCACTAGTGAGGAGATCTTGTGCGTGGTGGCGGCGAGCGGCGTCGTGGCCGTCGCGACCACAGAGCGCCTGATGCGACTGTTCACGCCTATGGGCACGCACAGACAGGTATAACATCATCCGTTACTGACTGACTGACTAACAGACTAGTGTGTATCACTAGTGAGGAGATCTTGTGCGTGGTGGCGGCGAGCGGCGTCGTGGCCGTCGCGACCACAGAGCGCCTGCTGCGACTGTTCACGCCTATGGGCACGCAGAGACAGGTATAACATCATCCCTTACTGACTGACTGACTAACAGACTAGTGTGTATCACTAGTGAGGAGATCTTGTGCGTGGTGGCGGCGAGCGGCGTCGCGACCACAGAGCGCCTGCTGCGACTGTTCACGCCTATGGGCACGCAGGGACAGGTATAACATCATCCGTTACTGACTGACTGACTAACAGACTAGTGTGTATCACTAGTGAGGAGATCTTGTACGTGGTGGCGGCGAGCGGCGTCGTGGCCGTCGCGACCACAGAGCGCCTGCTGCGACTGTTCACGCCTATGGGCACGCAGAGACAGGTATAACATCATCCGTGACTGACTGACTGACTAACAGACTAGTGTGTATCACTAGTGAGGAGATCTTGTGCGTGGTGGCGGCGAGCGGCGTCGTGGCCGTCGCGACCACAGAGCGCCTGCTGCGACTGTTCACGCCTATGGGCACGCAGAGACAGGTATAACATCATCCGTGACTGACTGACTGACTAACAGACTAGTGTGTATCACTAGTGAGGAGATCTTGTGCGTGGTGGCGGCGAGCGGCGTCGTGGCCGTCGCGACCACAGAGCGCCTGCTGCGACTGTTCACGCCTATGGGCACGCAGAGACAGGTATAACATCATCCGTTACTGACTGACTGACTAACAGACTAGTGTGTATCACTAGTGAGGAGATCTTGTACGTGGTGGCGGCGAGCGGCGTCGTGGCCGTCGCGACCACAGAGCGCCTGCTGCGACTGTTCACGCCTATGGGCACGCAGAGACAGGTATAACATCATCCCTTACTGACTGACTGACTAACAGACTAGTGTGTATCACTAGTGAGGAGATCTTGTGCGTGGTGGCGGCGAGCGGCGTCGTGGCCGTCGCGACCACAGAGCGCCTGCTGCGACTGTTCACGCCTATGGGCACGCAGAAACAGGTATAACATCATCCGTTACTGACTGACTGACTAACAGACTAGTGTGTATCACTAGTGAGGAGATCTTGTGCGTGGTGGCGGCGAGCGGCGTCGTGGCCGTCGCGACCACAGAGCGCCTGCTGCGACTGTTCACGCCTATGGGCACGCAGAGACAGGTATAACATCATCCGTTACTGACTGACTGACTAACAGACTAGTGTGTATCACTAGTGAGGAGATCTTGTGCGTGGTGGCGGCGAGCGGCGTCGTGGCCGTCGCGACCACAGAGCGCCTGCTGCGACTGTTCACGCCTATGGGCACGCAGAGACAGGTATAACATCATCCGTTACTGACTGACTGACTAACAGACTAGTGTGTATCACTAGTGAGGAGATCTTGTGCGTGGTGGCGGCGAGCGGCGTCGTGGCCGTCGCGACCACAGAGCGCCTGCTACGACTGTTCACGCCTAAACATCATCCCTTACTGACTGACTGACTAACAGACTAGTGTGTATCACTAGTGAGGAGATCTTGTGCGTGGTGGCGGCTAGCGGCGTCGTGGCCTTCGCGACCACAGAGCGCCTGCTGCGACTGTTCACGCCTATGGGCACGCAGAGACAGGTATAACATCATCCCTTACTGACTGACTGACTAACAGACTAGTGTGTATCACTAGTGAGGAGATCTTGTGCGTGATGGCGGCGAGCGGCGTCGTGGCCGTCGCGACCACAGAGCGCCTGCTGCGACTGTTCACGCCTATGGGCACGCAGAGACAGGTATAACATCATCCGTTACTGACTGACTGACTAACAGACTAGTGTGTATCACTAGTGAGGAGATCTTGTACGTGGTGGCGGCGAGCGGCGTCGTGGCCGTCGCGACCACAGAGCGCCTGCTGCGACTGTTCACGCCTATGGGCACGCAGAGACAGGTATTACACCATCCCTTACTGACTGACTGACTAACAGACTAGTGTGTATCACTAGTGAGGAGATCTTGTGCGTGGTGGCGGCGAGCGGCGTCGTGGCCGTCGCGACCACAGAGCGCCTGCTGCGACTGTTCACGCCTATGGGCACGCAAAGACAGGTATAACATCATCCCTTACTGACTGACTGACTAACAGACTAGTGTGTATCACTAGTGAGGAGATCTTGTGTGTGGTGGCGGCGAGCGGCGTCGTGGCCGTCGCGACCACAGAGCGCCTGCTGCGACTGTTCACGCCTATGGGCACGCAGAGACAGGTATAACATCATCCGTTACTGACTGACTGACTAACAGACTAGTGTGTATCACTAGTGAGGAGATCTTGTGCGTGGTGGCGGCGAGCGGCGTCGTGGCCGTCGCGACCACAGAGCGCCTGCTGCGACTGTTCACGCCTATGGGCACGCAGAGACAGGTATAACATCATCCGTTACTGACTGACTGACTAACAGACTAGTGTGTATCACTAGTGAGGAGATCTTGTGCGTGGTGGCGGCGAGCGGCGTCGTGGCCGTCGCGACCACAGAGCGCCTGCTGCGACTGTTCACGCCTATGGGCACGCAGAGACAGGTATATAACATCATCCGTTACTGACTGACTGACTAACAGACTAGTGTGTATCACTAGTGAGGAGATCTTGTGTGTGGTGGCGGCGAGCGGCGTCGTGGCCGTCGCGACCACAGAGCGCCTGCTGCGACTGTTCACGCCTATGGGCACGCAGAGACAGGTATAACATCATCCCTTACTGACTGACTGACTAACAGACTAGTGTGTATCACTAGTGAGGAGATCTTGTGCGTGGTGGCGGCGAGCGGCGTCGTGGCCGTCGCGACCACAGAGCGCCTGCTGCGACTGTTCACGCCTATGGGCACGCAGAGACAGGTATAACATCATCCGTTACTGACTGACTGACTAACAGACTAGTGTGTATCACTAGTGAGGAGATCTTGTGCGTGGTGGCGGCGAGCGGCGTCGTGGCCGTCGCGACCACAGAGCGCCTGCTGCGACTGTTCACGCCTATGGGCACGCAGAGACAGGTATACTATCCATATTCGGCTAGATGCTTTGCGAAGGCAACAATATCTTAGTGGAGATACCAACAGACTACCATGCAAAGTGTATCAACTATCGAGTTCGAATAACCCGTGGCACGTACTACTCGCTTCCAAAGAGACGGCGTACCTATACCAACCCGTCCGGCCAGCGTAGTAAAGTAGGCCAAGTCATCCAATGGCTCAAATCCCATTGTAACACAAAATAGGAGATGGCTATGTCCAGCAGCGGACTGAGAAATGCTGATATGATGATATTTGACTAGAATTCGCTAACGGCTTCTCCCGGGTAGAAGTAGGTATAGTAGAAATAAGCCTACGTCAATCTCCCACCTCCTAACTCCATTGCAAAAAAAAGTGTGACATTGTATGAAGAATGAGGCAGGCAGGCTCATAGGCAGCAATAGTCTAGTCACAGAATAATGAATAGTACTAACGTACAGAAGCTTCACTTTTCAAACCAATTTATTGTAATTGCGACTCTTGGTACTAAGCAATAAAGTTCAATTCAGCTCGCATAAGCACTCAGTGCCTAATTCGATATTAACCTAACAGTTCCCGTTCTTTTCTAACACATAAAGCTGTCGCTGTCTGGCGCGGAGTGGCGCGCTAGGGTTGTCGACTTGGCGCTGTTACTATATTTATTCAACGTCTATCTACCTACTTGACCACGTACCTAATAATAAATAATTATCCTATAAGTATCCTATCCCACTATTTGAGCTAGTAGAACAAAAGCACGAAAATTCTGGTCGTTTACATTTTTACTATACAAATTCTTAGTTATTTCCTAAGCGCGTGGACCGATTTACATGATTCAAACAGATAAAATGGTTTTTGAACTAGATCTTTAATTTGACACATAATCGTTGAGATATCTCAACAAACAAAAAATCAAATTTTCAAGTTGCTCTCGTAATATAAATAAAATCAAATTTCAAGTCGCTTTCGACACACAGTTAATTAAGAGCGTATACGCCTCGAGCGGCGGCTCGAGTTTAGGTTTTTATAGTACCGCGGTCGCCCGCACACCGCGCATGCGAGACCCGGCGCACTATGACGGTATCGCGTGGAATAATAATCTTGATCCTTCTTGCCATACATGAACAGTATTCGTTTATGTAATACGTCGATTATGATATGATATGATAGTATTTAAATTAATTATTTTCAATGCACATGCATTTAAAGGTATCAAATAAAGATAGATATTACATATTTGTTTAGTAGGATGATGTTCCTCAGGATAACAACGACTATTTATAATAATTTGGCGCAGTTTTATTATATGATAGAAATAATTTATAATTGTCATCTACATAATTGTTACATTTCAAATATACATCTATTTTGTTATTAATGCATGAAAACCCACGAATGACACTAAATACAAAACCAAAAGAGTCGGGTAAAAGAAAATACTTAATTAATTAAAAGATAGGGTTGCCACATAGGGTTCCCACCAAGAACTTAGGGTCCCAAGCCAACCTCACCTGCAAGTGGTGCACCTGCCGATCAACGGACGAGGCTCTGGCAAACAAAATGTCCCAATAAGCGGCAATAGGCTCGCCACCTATTACGTGGGATCAAAACACTGGCGAAAAGTGGGCGTTTAATATGCCTCTGCCTACCCCTTCGGGGAAACAGGCGTGAGTCTATGTATGTGTATGTATGTAATTAAAAGAAAGAAAAAAATATACAATATGTTGATTTGTATTTACAAAATATTGTAATTATACAATATATCATCATCATCATCAGCCTTTAAAAGTCCACTGCTGGACTAGGCCTCTCCTTTGAAAGGAGGAATTGGCCTACTATACCACGCTGGCCAAACGGGTTGGTATAGGGTTTGTATCAAGTTGTCCTTCTCTTACAGTACTGTTCTCTGCATAATATGCTCCCTCTGTCGGCTCTTACGACACCCATGGGATGATATGGGGTGGTGACATTTCGTATTCTTAATCCGTCACCACACGGACATACAATATATATTCACCTAAAATTATTTCACACAGTGTGCGATGATATAAATCCCTCTTTTTATAAAATTTTACATAGATAAGGCCAATTCTCGTATTTTATATGACATTGAAATTATATTTTGAACGAAATGAGATTAGATTTTAAATTGACTCAGAATTGGTATTCTTCTAATTTAAATGTCATTATCATCTAGGTCCGTGCCACGAGAACATAGACATTTTGTAAACAAAGAATTTTTACTAAGTGACTTGGCGATAGTTCTGTCAAAAACAAATAATTTCAATTCAATGAGCGCAACGGTACATAGATACGTGTCATTGGAAACTAATATGTCAATGGATCGGGTTTTTATCGATATTATGCGCTGTCAACAGGATCTTTTAATGTTTTGAGGTACTGACGCCTAGAGTGTCAACATTTGGCGTTAGTTCATTGAAATGATACATTCTTGGGCTTAACATCTTTTTATCAGAGGACAAAATTAAATTTTTAGTTATCAAGAAGGGGTTGGTGTTAAGTTAAATACAAGTTTATAGGATCGCAACGCTCTTCTCGCTGTCACGGCATCTCGAAAAAGCGCGTGCAGAATATCAGATGACAGAAAATTATTTATACCTAAAAATTCCAACCCCTGCAGCTCGGATTTGGATCCAAGGGGGGTTGCGAGGCTGCCATACATGCCCTGTCAACGTACCTTGGCTGTAATGGGGGCGAGGTTATCTTGAAGGTTGATTTAAAGAACGCCTTTAACTCAGTGAACCGGGACGCCTTGTTGACACAAGTTAAAATTGAAACACCCAAAATTTACAACTTTCTTTGGCAGTGTTACAGAAACCCTTCAAAATTGATCTTCAAGGAAAATCTTCTGGAATCCGCCGTTGGCTGTCAACAAGGTGACCCTCTTGGACCACTCATTTTTAGCCTAGCTATTCACCCAATCATCAGCCAGTTAAATTCAAAATTCAATATCTGGTACCTAGATGACGGGACCCTGGCAGGCGACGTACAGACTGTTTATCAAGATCTGGCTTTCTTGAAATCTAAATTTTCATCCATAGGCTTAGACCTAAATACAACTAAATGTGAAATTTTCATAAACGACAATTTAAATAAATCCTCTATACTTTCCAAATTTCAATTTCTGACTCCCAATATAACCCGCATTGAAAAAAGTTCTCTTCGCCTCCTTGGGTCCCCGATTTTAGACGAAGGTTTCGATACATTTATTCATGAAAAAATTCAAAATTTTTGTGAAATTTCGGACAGGCTCCTCAAAATTAACATTCATTCGGCTTTCACTATAATTCGGTATTGTCTTTTCGTGCCTAAATTTACTCACGCTATTCGAGCTTCGCCTTTTTTGAAAAATTCGAGCCTACTCATTGAAATGGACAAAATTATACAAACTATTCTTAGTAAAATTTTGAATATAGCACTGAATGACCGATTGTGGCTACAGGCGTCCTTACCTGTACGTTTTGGCCTCGGTATTCGAAAAATTTCTGATGTTAGCCTACCAGCATTCCTATCCTCGGTCCACAGCACTGCAGAATTGACCAGGAAAATCTTAGCACCAACACTGGTCGATTCTGAGGTGCCGTGTAAGACCGATGCCACAAATGCTTGGAGAAGAGCTTGTCCAAGCACTGAGTTACCCCGAAACCTATCCTCTCAGAGGCAGTGGGATGGGCCGCTTTGCAGCAGAATACCAGAAAACCTTCTTAGCACATCGTCTAATGCTGCAGAGCTTGCTCGCCTACTGGCTGTGGGAGAGTGGGAGTCGGGCCTCTGGCTTCAACCACTGCCATCGTCCAACATCGGTACCATGCTGGACGATACGACCTTCCGCATCGCGTCTTGCCTCCGTTTAGGCGCGCCATGTGTTACTCCACATCGCTGTCACTGTGGAGAGGCTGTCGACAGCCTTGGTCACCATGGCCTATCATGCAGCAGGAGCGCAGGTCGTATTTCACGACACGGCAACCTTAATGATATTCTCCGTCGGGCTCTTGTCTCCGCTGGCGTTCCAGCCCACCTTGAACCTCAGGGCCTGGTACGCAACGACGGCAAAAGACCAGACTGTATGTCTTTACTGCCATGGAAGTTGGGTAGGCCTTTGGTATGGGACGCAACGTGTGTCGATACCCTCGCGCCATCACATCTTCCTAGCACAGCCGGTTGTGCGGGCGCTGCTGCTGCTACAGCGGAGACCCTCAAACGGCGCAAATACGTAAACCTGGTAGGGGATTACGTATTTGAGCCGTTTGGGGTCGAAACGTTGGGGCCATGGGGTCCAAGTGCGAGATCTCTTTTTAGAGACATCGCAAAGAGACTTGTCGACGCCTCGCGTGACCAGAAGGCTGGGTTGTATTTGGCCCAGAAGGTAAGTATCGCCATACAACGTGGCAACGCTGCCAGCGTTCTGGGCACGCTGCCAGTTGACGGCGATGTGGATGAATTTCATGACGCGCTCTAAATTTTTTTTCTTTTTCTGTATATATTTTTTGTATGTTCTGTACTTACGCTAACTTCACTTATTTTTTCCTAAAAAAGAAATTGCGTTTTCAGACTACCGTAACGTTCAATGGTTTTTGTTTAAGTTCATTCTGACGATTTCATTCACAGACAACGTAAAATCTCTATGCCTAGAAATGTTTATGCAATGTATTAGCTAGTTATCTGTTATATTATTCATTGTTGGTCAATAATTTCATATTTTAGAATAGATATGCTACTTTGAGCAATATTATTTATTGCGTATTGATTTTTAAAAAATCGTGTCAATAATAAAGTAACTTGTATGTACTCTATAATTAACATACATGGTACTCTATTTTTCATTAATTTACAGATTATTACGTGTAAAACAACAAAAAAATCGGCTAATTTATGAACATTCGACCATTAAAACACAAAATCAAATATTTTTATTTCAGTAAAATTTAATAATATAAATTTAAAAACATAGTGGCATAATTAGGCATTGAAAAAAAAAGACTGTTCAAAAGCATAAAATCTAAAACGCAACTGTTTGAAAAAAGGTTGTGAAGCTCTGAATATTTGTTTACAAAAAGTCTTATCTTCTCGTGGCACCAACTATAATTTGACTTCTATTGTTCTCACTGACGTTGACACATTGTTTAATTAACAACAGGCAGCGATAGCCTACTGGAGATACCAACGGACTGCTATGCAGAAGGTATCCGGTTCGAATCCACGGTATGCTAGAACGATGATGATGACATTGTTCAATTAACGATCTAGTCACGATAACATTCCAATATCAGTTTATTTAGGAGAATACCATTTGTGACATGAGTATGACACTGACATTAGATCGAAACTGCATTTTGAACAAATATAGTAAGAATAATTGAGTCTCAAAATAAACTGTTAACTGGTGCAGAATAAGACTGCACAGTAGGTACGTGGGCTTGTGTGTGTTAGGTACCTGCAATGTGAGCTCGTGGGGATCAGTTGAGCTACGGCGGTTTGTAAGATAATATTCGATTCAAGTGTGCTTTTAATTGCATTGCATAGTACGTTTTAGGTAAATACCTATTTCATTGGTATCATGCTAACGGCGGCGCGTCCTAGCTTAAAAATAACCACAATTTTGCCCCCCTTCAGAACCTCATACATGGGCTCTGTAAATTCATCGGTCGGTCACCCATCCATACTATGACCGTGCTGTCAATTACTTTACCTTAACTTATGTAGTTTGTACGAAAATAAACCTGCGATATAGGCTCTGCAAGTCAATCCCATGGTCACCCATCAAATATCAAATGCGTCTAACTACTGTACCTGTTTATACTGTATATTGCCACTTGATTTTTGCAGCAAGGTATTATATCTAACGGTCCGTTTCTGTCAGTCTCGCCCACCCCCTAGTTGACCGCGCTACTATACTAACCAGTAACCACTAGACTCTAGATGTCTTGATTAACACACTAGTTTAATACGTAATACATAAATAAAGTTAAGTACATCAACTTTTCATATTTATAAAAAAAATACGTTGAGAAAAAGAAATAAGGATCAAGAAGCTTTAGCCGCGCTATAAACGTTTTGAATGCAATATTTACGTAAAATGGCGGACGCGGACGCGAGCGACAGGTCCGTCCTCTGAGAGCGCTCAGCGCTGAATGGCGGACATAGCATCGCGCTTCGAGCTTTATAGGTCTTTTTAAAAAAATCATACTAATTACAAACGAAAAGTTTAGATTCCAATTTTTTTATATGACTTAAAATGAATCTTAAGGTTTCTAAATAATTATGTATATATCTTTTTAATAATCACAGTAGTTTTTTAGATAAAAATGCAAATTTGCGGGCTAAAATTAAGCAAAATGCACTGTTTTGATCTCCGATTTTCTTGAAAATTATGAATGAAAGTACGTTTTTTAAGGACTCGCTTGTATAGCTTTTGTTCGTACAGTTTACATTTACAGAATTATAGAACGATAAGTTTTCATAGCACTAGCGACCATTAATGCTGGCCTAAACTACAGAAATTACGAAAATGACTTTTTTAAATTCATCCGTTTTAAAATATTTACTATAGTAACCCATATATTTTTCTTTAGCACTCTCTTGATAAAGAACTGAACTTTCATATTTTCTATATCTTTTCCATTAATTGTTATTTATTCGTAACGTAATAGAACAATAAAAACCCGCAAAATCGCCTCCAACGGATTAAACGCTCTTAAGCAATACTTTGCATTAGACTTGTGATGATACATTTTTGTTGTTAAAGGCGTTTAAGTACCTATATAATTTGATCAGTGTATGAACACGGCGCGTGAGAATACGGAGCGGTCGCACTCGTTGCGTGACGTCTAATGTGAGCGGCGCGCGGCAACCTACTAAATCCAACCATGTCGACATGGTCGGCCGAGGTACTTGTAAGTTTGTACCTAAAATGCGAAGTGCACCCGGCCTGGTCTAGTGGAGATACCAACAGACTGCCACGCAGAGGGTATCGGGTTCGAATCCGCGCACCAGTGACTTTTCGGAGTTATGTGCGTATTGAATTGTTTATTATCGCTTGTCCCGTGCCTCGGAGAGCAAGTTAAGCCGGCGGTTCCGGTTGTCATGAAGATCTTCGACAGTCGTCACAGGGCGTCAGTACCTTCTAAATAAACTGACACTAGTCTAAACCATGGAATATCGCTATCCCTTCGAGTTGCGGAGGTCAGACAGGCAGTCGCTCTGTGGAAAAGCTAACATTAAGCCAAATCCGGTTAGAATAGTAAGCCGACCCCAGATTGAAACTGGGATAACGCTAAGAGGATGATGACTGTATGAAGAATGAGATCAGGTTGTATGCGACCGGCTGTGACAAGGACCCCTGTGAGGGGCTCAAAAATCATAAAAATCGTGTGACGTAACTGATGGATTTAATGTTGTCCAGGTGATATCTCTGGCGGGCCCCGTAGTGAGTCTGGCAGCGTTCAACACGACGGTGTTCGCGGTGTACCACAGCACCGACCCCGGCCTCCACGATCAACACCTCGCCATGGATATTATTGCCTTGAATGGTAATTTGTTCATTTTCTATTATTTCTTTCTCTATCACGCGTATTTGCCTTATATGTAGTATTAGGAAAAAAAAAAAAATTGCGCCCATAGCAAGACTTAGCTTGCCGTTCGTAACAGATCGGCATAGTTAAGCATCGCTTGCACAGGTCACCACTTGCATTGCTGACCGTGTGAGGCATTTACATCAGAGCGCTACCGTGCTTCGGAGGGCACGTAAAGCTGTCGGTCCCGGTTCTTGTCTAAGGATAAGGATCGTTAGGTCATGTCGGAGGCCTTCCTGAAAACTCCCGACACTAGAGTTGGTCACACATTCACACCAAAAAAAGATAAAAAATAGGAAAATACACGGCTCTTTGGGAGCCTTACACAAAGAGACAGGTCGTCTCAGGGATAATGAAAATAAACGAATTGCGAGCAGATCATGATTTTGTTTTGGTTTGTGGAGGCTGGGGGTGGAAAGGCTTGAATCTGGTGAAGGAAGGTTTATACAGATCAATACTGAACACTTAAAGAAAATATATGCATTTGGTGGGGGGTTAAATCTCTGAGACACATTTTTTTGGGGTACCATAAACCCGCACCATGAAATACAGCTGTAATCTAGTCGCAGCATGAATTCCTGTTATTAGTATAACCACACCATTTAGTACACTTGTAGACTAGTAGCAGCAAATATAAGTCTCTTGTCATAGTGACTAATCTATTTGAACTTTTCATTGACATTTTAATTCTTCACTATCACAGGTCGGCAAGTCCGCAGCAAGACAGTACAGGTACCTCTGAGCTCCTCCTCCCGCCTGAGCTGGCTAGGAGCGTCGGACGCGGGCTCGCTGTGCACGTGCGATAGCGCCGGACAAGTGCGGCTGTACGACGTGTGTAGCGCGGTGTGGCTGCCTGTTATAGACACTACTGCTCACGCTAGAGGCGCCTCGGATAGCTGGTTTATTGTTTCTGTGAGTATATTGTGTACCAAGTGCGGCTGTACGACGTGTGTAGCGCGGTGTGGCTGCCTGTTATAGACACTACTGCTCACGCTAGAGGCGCCTCGGATAGCTGGTTTATTGTTTCTGTGAGTATATTGTGTACCAAGTGCGGCTGTACGACGTGTGTAGCGCGGTGTGGCTGCCTGTTATAGACACTACTGCTCACGCTAGAGGCGCCTCGGATAGCTGGTTTATTGTTTCTGTGAGTATATTGTGTACCAAGTGCGGCTGTACGACGTGTGTAGCGCGGTGTGGCTGCCTGTTATAGACACTACTGCTCACGCTAGAGGCGCCTCGGATAGCTGGTTTATTGTTTCTGTGAGTATATTGTGTACCAAGTGCGGCTGTACGACGTGTGTAGCGCGGTGTGGCTGCCTGTTATAGACACTACTGCTCACGCTAGAGGCGCCTCGGATAGCTGGTTTATTGTTTCTGTGAGTATATTGTGTACCAAGTGCGGCTGTACGACGTGTGTAGCGCGGTGTGGCTGCCTGTTATAGACACTACTGCTCACGCTAGAGGCGCCTCGGATAGCTGGTTTATTGTTTCTGTGAGTATATTGTGTACCAAGTGCGGCTGTACGACGTGTGTAGCGCGGTGTGGCTGCCTGTTATAGACACTACTGCTCACGCTAGAGGCGCCTCGGATAGCTGGTTCATTGTTTCTGTGAGTATATTGTGTACCAAGTGCGGCTGTACGACGTGTGTAGCGCGGTGTGGCTGCCTGTTATAGACACTACTGCTCACGCTAGAGGCGCCTCGGATAGCTGGTTTATTGTTTCTGTGAGTATATTGTGTACCAAGTGCGGCTGTACGACGTGTGTAGCGCGGTGTGGCTGCCTGTTATAGACACTACTGCTCACGCTAGAGGCGCCTCGGATAGCTGGTTCATTGTTTCTGTGAGTATATTGTGTACCAAGTGCGGCTGTACGACGTGTGTAGCGCGGTGTGGCTGCCTGTTATAGACACTACTGCTCACGCTAGAGGCGCCTCGGATAGCTGGTTTATTGTTTCTGTGAGTATATTGTGTACCAAGTGCGGCTGTACGACGTGTGTAGCGCGGTGTGGCTGCCTGTTATAGACACTACTGCTCACGCTAGAGGCGCCTCGGATAGCTGGTTTATTGTTTCTGTGAGTATATTGTGTACCAAGTGCGGCTGTACGACGTGTGTAGCGCGGTGTGGCTGCCTGTTATAGACACTACTGCTCACGCTAGAGGCGCCTCGGATAGCTGGTTTATTGTTTCTGTGAGTATATTGTGTACCAAGTGCGGCTGTACGACGTGTGTAGCGCGGTGTGGCTGCCTGTTATAGACACTACTGCTCACGCTAGAGGCGCCTCGGATAGCTGGTTTATTGTTTCTGTGAGTATATTGTGTACCAAGTGCGGCTGTACGACGTGTGTAGCGCGGTGTGGCTGCCTGTTATAGACACTACTGCTCACGCTAGAGGCGCCTCGGATAGCTGGTTTATTGTTTCTGTGAGTATATTGTGTACCAAGTGCGGCTGTACGACGTGTGTAGCGCGGTGTGGCTGCCTGTTATAGACACTACTGCTCACGCTAGAGGCGCCTCGGATAGCTGGTTCATTGTTTCTGTGAGTATATTGTGTACCAAGTGCGGCTGTACGACGTGTGTAGCGCGGTGTGGCTGCCTGTTATAGACACTACTGCTCACGCTAGAGGCGCCTCGGATAGCTGGTTTATTGTTTCTGTGAGTATATTGTGTACCAAGTGCGGCTGTACGACGTGTGTAGCGCGGTGTGGCTGCCTGTTATAGACACTACTGCTCACGCTAGAGGCGCCTCGGATAGCTGGTTTATTGTTTCTGTGAGTATATTGTGTACCAAGTGCGGCTGTACGACGTGTGTAGCGCGGTGTGGCTGCCTGTTATAGACACTACTGCTCACGCTAGAGGCGCCTCGGATAGCTGGTTCATTGTTTCTGTGAGTATATTGTGTACCAAGTGCGGCTGTACGACGTGTGTAGCGCGGTGTGGCTGCCTGTTATAGACACTACTGCTCACGCTAGAGGCGCCTCGGATAGCTGGTTCATTGTTTCTGTGAGTATATTGTGTACCAAGTGCGGCTGTACGACGTGTGTAGCGCGGTGTGGCTGCCTGTTATAGACACTACTGCTCACGCTAGAGGTGCCTCGGATAGCTGGTTCATTGTTTCTGTGAGTATATTGTGTACCAAGTGCGGCTGTACGACGTGTGTAGCGCGGTGTGGCTGCCTGTTATAGACACTACTGCTCACGCTAGAGGCGCCTCGGATAGCTGGTTTATTGTTTCTGTGAGTATATTGTGTACCAAGTGCGGCTGTACGACGTGTGTAGCGCGGTGTGGCTGCCTGTTATAGACACTACTGCTCACGCTAGAGGCGCCTCGGATAGCTGGTTTATTGTTTCTGTGAGTATATTGTGTACCAAGTGCGGCTGTACGACGTGTGTAGCGCGGTGTGGCTGCCTGTTATAGACACTACTGCTCACGCTAGAGGCGCCTCGGATAGCTGGTTTATTGTTTCTGTGAGTATATTGTGTACCAAGTGCGGCTGTACGACGTGTGTAGCGCGGTGTGGCTGCCTGTTATAGACACTACTGCTCACGCTAGAGGCGCCTCGGATAGCTGGTTTATTGTTTCTGTGAGTATATTGTGTACCAAGTGCGGCTGTACGACGTGTGTAGCGCGGTGTGGCTGCCTGTTATAGACACTACTGCTCACGCTAGAGGCGCCTCGGATAGCTGGTTTATTGTTTCTGTGAGTATATTGTGTACCAAGTGCGGCTGTACGACGTGTGTAGCGCGGTGTGGCTGCCTGTCATAGACACTACTGCTCACGCTAGAGGCGCCTCGGATAGCTGGTTTATTGTTTCTGTGAGTATATTGTGTACCAAGTGCGGCTGTACGACGTGTGTAGCGCGGTGTGGCTGCCTGTCATAGACACTACTGCTCACGCTAGAGGCGCCTCGGATAGCTGGTTTATTGTTTCTGTGAGTATATTGTGTACCAAGTGCGGCTGTACGACGTGTGTAGCGCGGTGTGGCTGCCTGTTATAGACACTACTGCTCACGCTAGAGGCGCCTCGGATAGCTGGTTTATTGTTTCTGTGAGTATATTGTGTACCAAGTGCGGCTGTACGACGTGTGTAGCGCGGTGTGGCTGCCTGTTATAGACACTACTGCTCACGCTAGAGGCGCCTCGGATAGCTGGTATATTGTTTCTGTGAGTATATTGTGTACCAAGTGCGGCTGTACGACGTGTGTAGCGCGGTGTGGCTGCCTGTTATAGACACTACTGCTCACGCTAGAGGCGCCTCGGATAGCTGGTTTATTGTTTCTGTGAGTATATTGTGTACCAAGTGCGGCTGTACGACGTGTGTAGCGCGGTGTGGCTGCCTGTTATAGACACTACTGCTCACGCTAGAGGCGCCTCGGATAGCTGGTTTATTGTTTCTGTGAGTATATTGTGTACCAAGTGCGGCTGTACGACGTGTGTAGCGCGGTGTGGCTGCCTGTTATAGACACTACTGCTCACGCTAGAGGCGCCTCGGATAGCTGGTTTATTGTTTCTGTGAGTATATTGTGTACCAAGTGCGGCTGTACGACGTGTGTAGCGCGGTGTGGCTGCCTGTTATAGACACTACTGCTCACGCTAGAGGCGCCTCGGATAGCTGGTTCATTGTTTCTGTGAGTATATTGTGTACCAAGTGCGGCTGTACGACGTGTGTAGCGCGGTGTGGCTGCCTGTTATAGACACTACTGCTCACGCTAGAGGCGCCTCGGATAGCTGGTTTATTGTTTCTGTGAGTATATTGTGTACCAAGTGCGGCTGTACGACGTGTGTAGCGCGGTGTGGCTGCCTGTTATAGACACTACTGCTCACGCTAGAGGCGCCTCGGATAGCTGGTTTATTGTTTCTGTGAGTATATTGTGTACCAAGTGCGGCTGTACGACGTGTGTAGCGCGGTGTGGCTGCCTGTTATAGACACTACTGCTCACGCTAGAGGCGCCTCGGATAGCTGGTTTATTGTTTCTGTGAGTATATTGTGTACCAAGTGCGGCTGTACGACGTGTGTAGCGCGGTGTGGCTGCCTGTTATAGACACTACTGCTCACGCTAGAGGCGCCTCGGATAGCTGGTTTATTGTTTCTGTGAGTATATTGTGTACCAAGTGCGGCTGTACGACGTGTGTAGCGCGGTGTGGCTGCCTGTTATAGACACTACTGCTCACGCTAGAGGCGCCTCGGATAGCTGGTTCATTGTTTCTGTGAGTATATTGTGTACCAAGTGCGGCTGTACGACGTGTGTAGCGCGGTGTGGCTGCCTGTTATAGACACTACTGCTCACGCTAGAGGCGCCTCGGATAGCTGGTTCATTGTTTCTGTGAGTATATTGTGTACCAAGTGCGGCTGTACGACGTGTGTAGCGCGGTGTGGCTGCCTGTTATAGACACTACTGCTCACGCTAGAGGCGCCTCGGATAGCTGGTTTATTGTTTCTGTGAGTATATTGTGTACCAAGTGCGGCTGTACGACGTGTGTAGCGCGGTGTGGCTGCCTGTTATAGACACTACTGCTCACGCTAGAGGCGCCTCGGATAGCTGGTTTATTGTTTCTGTGAGTATATTGTGTACCAAGTGCGGCTGTACGACGTGTGTAGCGCGGTGTGGCTGCCTGTTATAGACACTACTGCTCACGCTAGAGGCGCCTCGGATAGCTGGTTCATTGTTTCTGTGAGTATATTGTGTACCAAGTGCGGCTGTACGACGTGTGTAGCGCGGTGTGGCTGCCTGTTATAGACACTACTGCTCACGCTAGAGGCGCCTCGGATAGCTGGTTTATTGTTTCTGTGAGTATATTGTGTACCAAGTGCGGCTGTACGACGTGTGTAGCGCGGTGTGGCTGCCTGTTATAGACACTACTGCTCACGCTAGAGGCGCCTCGGATAGCTGGTTTATTGTTTCTGTGAGTATATTGTGTACCAAGTGCGGCTGTACGACGTGTGTAGCGCGGTGTGGCTGCCTGTTATAGACACTACTGCTCACGCTAGAGGCGCCTCGGATAGCTGGTTTATTGTTTCTGTGAGTATATTGTGTACCAAGTGCGGCTGTACGACGTGTGTAGCGCGGTGTGGCTGCCTGTTATAGACACTACTGCTCACGCTAGAGGCGCCTCGGATAGCTGGTTCATTGTTTCTGTGAGTATATTGTGTACCAAGTGCGGCTGTACGACGTGTGTAGCGCGGTGTGGCTGCCTGTTATAGACACTACTGCTCACGCTAGAGGCGCCTCGGATAGCTGGTTTATTGTTTCTGTGAGTATATTGTGTACCAAGTGCGGCTGTACGACGTGTGTAGCGCGGTGTGGCTGCCTGTTATAGACACTACTGCTCACGCTAGAGGCGCCTCGGATAGCTGGTTTATTGTTTCTGTGAGTATATTGTGTACCAAGTGCGGCTGTACGACGTGTGTAGCGCGGTGTGGCTGCCTGTTATAGACACTACTGCTCACGCTAGAGGCGCCTCGGATAGCTGGTTTATTGTTTCTGTGAGTATATTGTGTACCAAGTGCGGCTGTACGACGTGTGTAGCGCGGTGTGGCTGCCTGTTATAGACACTACTGCTCACGCTAGAGGCGCCTCGGATAGCTGGTTTATTGTTTCTGTGAGTATATTGTGTACCAAGTGCGGCTGTACGACGTGTGTAGCGCGGTGTGGCTGCCTGTTATAGACACTACTGCTCACGCTAGAGGCGCCTCGGATAGCTGGTTTATTGTTTCTGTGAGTATATTGTGTACCAAGTGCGGCTGTACGACGTGTGTAGCGCGGTGTGGCTGCCTGTTATAGACACTACTGCTCACGCTAGAGGCGCCTCGGATAGCTGGTTTATTGTTTCTGTGAGTATATTGTGTACCAAGTGCGGCTGTACGACGTGTGTAGCGCGGTGTGGCTGCCTGTTATAGACACTACTGCTCACGCTAGAGGCGCCTCGGATAGCTGGTTTATTGTTTCTGTGAGTATATTGTGTACCAAGTGCGGCTGTACGACGTGTGTAGCGCGGTGTGGCTGCCTGTTATAGACACTACTGCTCACGCTAGAGGCGCCTCGGATAGCTGGTTTATTGTTTCTGTGAGTATATTGTGTACCAAGTGCGGCTGTACGACGTGTGTAGCGCGGTGTGGCTGCCTGTTATAGACACTACTGCTCACGCTAGAGGCGCCTCGGATAGCTGGTTCATTGTTTCTGTGAGTATATTGTGTACCAAGTGCGGCTGTACGACGTGTGTAGCGCGGTGTGGCTGCCTGTTATAGACACTACTGCTCACGCTAGAGGCGCCTCGGATAGCTGGTTTATTGTTTCTGTGAGTATATTGTGTACCAAGTGCGGCTGTACGACGTGTGTAGCGCGGTGTGGTTGCCTGTTATAGACACTACTGCTCACGCTAGAGGCGCCTCGGATAGCTGGTTTATTGTTTCTGTGAGTATATTGTGTACCAAGTGCGGCTGTACGACGTGTGTAGCGCGGTGTGGCTGCCTGTTATAGACACTACTGCTCACGCTAGAGGCGCCTCGGATAGCTGGTTTATTGTTTCTGTGAGTATATTGTGTACCAAGTGCGGCTGTACGACGTGTGTAGCGCGGTGTGGCTGCCTGTTATAGACACTACTGCTCACGCTAGAGGCGCCTCGGATAGCTGGTTTATTGTTTCTGTGAGTATATTGTGTACCAAGTGCGGCTGTACGACGTGTGTAGCGCGGTGTGGCTGCCTGTTATAGACACTACTGCTCACGCTAGAGGCGCCTCGGATAGCTGGTTTATTGTTTCTGTGAGTATATTGTGTACCAAGTGCGGCTGTACGACGTGTGTAGCGCGGTGTGGCTGCCTGTTATAGACACTACTGCTCACGCTAGAGGCGCCTCGGATAGCTGGTTTATTGTTTCTGTGAGTATATTGTGTACCAAGTGCGGCTGTACGACGTGTGTAGCGCGGTGTGGCTGCCTGTTATAGACACTACTGCTCACGCTAGAGGCGCCTCGGATAGCTGGTTCATTGTTTCTGTGAGTATATTGTGTACCAAGTGCGGCTGTACGACGTGTGTAGCGCGGTGTGGCTGCCTGTTATAGACACTACTGCTCACGCTAGAGGCGCCTCGGATAGCTGGTTTATTGTTTCTGTGAGTATATTGTGTACCAAGTGCGGCTGTACGACGTGTGTAGCGCGGTGTGGTTGCCTGTTATAGACACTACTGCTCACGCTAGAGGCGCCTCGGATAGCTGGTTTATTGTTTCTGTGAGTATATTGTGTCCTTGTCCTCCATTTCATCCTTAACAGACCGAGAGTTCCTAGACGAAGGCTTTGAATCGAAGACAACGTAATTATCATAATGATGACGAAGTAGCATCCCCATTGCATTGGTTTAGGTATGTCTAAAGATGTTTACAGCCGCGGCTTTTACGTCGTGGTATTTAATGTACCTTGGGATCTTAAGATGTCCAACAGCTCTCGGTTGCCTATCTACTAAGACATCACAACGCACGCAGACAGCACCATCAACTGCGGTTTGCATAGATAATAAAACTTGCTGTAATTTATTATTATTCTGTATAATATGATTGTTGTTTCAGGTGTGTGAAGCTACACAAAAGATACGCGCGATTCTGTGCAGAGGAGCGTCGTTTCCAGCCACGGCTCCCAAACCTATTGTTGCTGAACTGTCTATACAAGTAAGATTATTTATTTATAGTCTCACGCTTGTATCCCCGTGTAAATATTACACCTCTGTCTACCCTTTCGTAAGTAAGATGATAAGTAAGATACCCCGTAGTAAGATACAAGCAATTTTTTTTATATCTTTATAGGTCAATATGATCCCACAAATGTACTCACGGTTCTTAGCTTCGATGGTTGCAAATCTACCAAGATAACAAAATTCGTGAGCTGTTTATTCCTTATTCCCATTTAATTTCAAATTAAGCTACTTGTCTTTAATTTGGTTCACCTATAATGTACAATATACTTCCTAAAACTCGTTAATAATATATGTGATTCAATAATGCATAGGTTTGAAATGTTCCACCATTTTCTTGCAGATCCCTCTATGCGAGATGGACTCAGAGAAGAGTCAATATGAAGAACAAGTAGTGCGCTGGGCGCACACTACCGCCGATGTCGACGTGAAGGCGGCAAGGGAAACAGCTCTCAAACTATTTGCGGTAACTATGTCTATACTATAGTCCCATTAAACCCGAAATGTGCCTTGAGCCTTGACATTGTCCAAAACTTTGAAGAAGATGAAAATTATGCTGTTGTCATGAAGAGTCAGTATCCCTGTCATGAAATTTATTTTCGAAAAAGCTAATATTCAGTCAATCTGGTTAAACTAGTAAGCGGACCTGGGGTTGCCACTGGGAGTATGCTAAGTGGATGACTAACATAAAAAAGATATGTGAATATATAATAGATGAAGAATATGTATCCCAAATCATGTACAGAAATACTAGTCTAATTTTAAAATTGGTACTTGCCAGCTTGCCTGCCGCAGCGAAATAGAACAACGAGCATTAGAACTGATGGAGCTCTTGAAAGACGACCGTCTTCTCCCTCTAGCAGCTAAATACGCGTCAAGACTAGGCCGCGTCCATCTGGCAGATAAGCTAACAAACCTAGCCGACACTTGGGAGAGTGAGGCAGATAAATTAAACATCGCACAGAACTCGCACTTCAATGAGCTAGATACGCAAGAGACTTATGATGTGACCAGTACGGAGCCGGATCTGAATGCCAGTTTGATTATAGCTCCCAAAGTTAAGGAGAAGAAAGTCGATATTGATACAAGTATTAGACCTGTGGTGAGTTGCTATATATTTGTATTTTTTTGCAATATGCATACATATACTTGGATAATTTTACTTATTTTCTAAAATGAAAATTGTCAGAAACTGGTTATTGCCACATGTATTATTACATTTAATTAACAAATTGTTAAAATACCTTTTAAAATCCTGCAAATGTTTAAACATTATCTAGCATTTTCCAGAACAACATCGGTTTTTAATTAACCATAGAGGATCCAAATATGTATGTTAGCTTGAGCCCTTACCTATCCACTATACATATTAGCACATCTTGCCAATATATTGTAATTTTGAATGCATCACTCCCAAAACATTTAAATTTAAAATATTCTTTATTCCAGCCCATAAAATCATCTCCGGGTGGCGCTAGGAACATATTCAGGAAGCAGACGACAGCCGCTAAGAGCGCGCCGAGCCCGCTCACTCTCACAGAACGAGTGTTAGTCGATGTACACAACACCGCCGACTCGGCAGAAAACGATGATGTGAGTTGATTTTATTATTAATATTTCTTCCACATACGCAGATTGCAACCCGGTCCCAAACTAAGCAGAGCTTGTACTATGGATAATAGATAAACATACATGTCGATGGTAATAGTTCAGCAAAGTAAAGCAACGTTAACACCTTTGTTACCACCACTTCGAAGGGTGATTAGAGTATTACTGCGTTTCTGGGCACTTAATGTCTTCAGTCCTGTTTTTTGTTTTGAGACAAGAATTTATTCCTCTAACTCTCTCCGTCACCAGTATTGGCTTAACTCTCGCACAAAATAACGAAGTCTATACTGGCCCACAGGAAAAGCCAAAGTCCTCAATTTATGACTGAAATGTAATATATAATAGCGCCATCATAAATTAACTGACCATACACATTATTCTCGTACAAGGCATTTGCTGCATAACGCATGGCGTAAACCTTGGCTAGATTTTAGACATATTAAAATCTCTATATTATGTGTGCAGTCAAATTCACTTCAATATTATTTAACTTACAGCCACTAAAACCTCTGGAAGGTGAAACATTCGTAGACTGGTTCACGAGAAACAAAACAGTATTGGAGCAACAAAACCCCGAGCTCGGCCCATCGGAGCTCACGCGCCATGGGATCAAAATGTTCAAAACAGTACAAGGAAAACCTGCGACCAATTCAGAAAACGGGCCCAAAAGAAAACTTGACGATGAAACCAATGGATCAGAAACGCCTATCAGTAGTGCCCCGAAACAGTCCAAACTAAGTGCCTTTGCGTTTCAGAAGAAGACATGATAATAATATTTATTTAGATTTTATTATGTGTATATTTATAATTTCGGTCAGGCAATCAGTTTGTTCCACTAGAAAAAAACTGATCCAATAATAAAATACTTACAATAAAATTTTGACAAATCGCTTCGATCTTTATAAGTATTTGTTCTAAATAAATGGAGGTGCGAGTCGTTTATTTTGTATCATTACCTATTTTTATTGTTTGACGAACAGCGCAACATAATTATTATTTTTATACCATACGAATAGTTTTGCTATAGGTCACAAAAACGAGCTATTTTACGAGTTAACTGACATGGTGCCTTAGATGGATGATTTCAAACAAAGATATTGCAACAGGCTGATTGACTGATTGCTCTTAATTTAACAAATAAAACTAGTTATAAAATATATGTTGTTTTATTAAGCGTTTAGTAGTTCAACTTCGTCGGGTGGCGCGAACAGTCCCTCTTTGATCATTCTCTGCCACTCGCTGCCGGTCGGGTATGAGAACTTGTCGAGTATACCTGGTAGAAACTCTGTGCTGTAGCCGGGCATCTGAAACCACAGAAGTGACGGTGCATTACACATAGATCACATTTAAAACTTGTATGTTTCTAATGGTGTGCTGCCTAATTAATTGTATTTTTTTTTGTTCTTCTGTAATTTCATATAATTGGATATATATTAATGTCTGTTTATTTTTATAACCATGTATTTCAAACACAATGTGAAAATTGTTAATGAATAAAGTTTGAATTTGAATTTGAAAAAAAATCGGTGGATCAGATAAGGGGCTCAGCTGCTTAGCCCAAGTTTATCTTATGACTGATCTGAGTTTAGGATACTGTGTACAAATTTCATCTGCTTTAGATGGGATATCTATACGAATAATTGATAGGTAATATTTCTCTTATGTTTTATAACGCGAGCTAGGTACGTTGGTATTTTAGATCTATCTAAACGCCTGTCGGTATATTGTTTGACTCAATCTTGTGTCGAGCGTCATGTGTTCGCTCCCCTACGACACAATAATTTGTGTTTTCCACAAATTGTAGTGTCGAGTCTGGATGTTCTTTGCATCCGTTGATTGAATGTTAAAATTCTTCAGCGTCATAGGATTGATCCCTAATGCGTGTTTTGTTCTTTTTAAGAATATGAAAAACAATAATAATGTGCCCAGTAGATAGCAATAGGCTCGCCCCCTATTACATTGGGACCTAAACATAACTGGCGAAACGTGGGTGTGTAATACACCTCTGCCTACCCCTTCGGGGATAAAAGGCGTGAAGTTATGTTATGTTTATGAAAAACAAATGATCACCAGAGTTCTCGACCATGGCCACCCAATTTATCTTCAGGTCGTTATCACGATACCCAAAATAGCAAGACTGCAACTCATTATTGTTATTACTTTTAACTGTAAACAGTTTTATCTATATGTATCTGTATCAGTAAAATCTGGTTCATAGTTCAAGTTTATTATGATAGTAAGTGTCAATTGATATTCGAGTTCAAATAAGATAACAAATTACATCATATATACCTATATAAACAAGATATAATTATACAATGCGTGTTCGAATACATTCAAAATATTATTTGGTTACGTAAATTAGTGCGTTGTTTGAGTAAGACATTACACACGACACTGACGGCCGCGGCACGGCATGGCAAAGGATTTTACTACTCTTCAAGTTATTTTTATCCTTATTTCAGTGAGTTTAGAATTAATATTACTTTATTTCGATACAATCATATCGCAGCACGCCGTGGCATACTGCGGGACGCTTGTTGACTGGACTTGTTTTCTCTTCAACATATCACTTTGTATTTGTCTTTCTTTATCTTCAGCAAGTATTGCTACTATTAAATTCCAGTTAATTGGACGCTTCGGCATGACGCGTACTTCGGGCTGCCGAAACGTGCCGTGCCATGCCGTCAGTCTGCGTCGGCCTTAACCGGACTGAATGGAAGCAAGCGGTCTGCCCGCCTGTCTTCTGATAGCGTCGCCGTGCCCCATCTGAATCGAGACAGCCAAAAATACGAGCGATCAGCAGCTTGGATAGCTGGATGCATGCTAGCTGTCGCCGCGTGGACTGCGTGCAGTCGCCTTAGTTTAGGTCGCCGTGCCCCATCTGAATCGAGACAGCCAAAAATACGAGCGATCAGCAGCTTGGATAGCTGGATGCATGCTAGCTGTCGCCGCGTGGACTGCGTGCAGTCGCCTTAGTTTAGGTCGCCGTGCCCCATCTGAATCGAGACAGCCAAAAATACGAGCGATCAGCAGCTTGGATAGCTGGATGCATGCTAGCTGTCGCCGCGTGGACTGCGTGCAGTCGCCTTAGTTTAGGTCGCCGTGCCCCATCTGAATCGAGACAGCCAAAAATACGAGCGATCAGCAGCTTGGATAGCTGGATGCATGCTAGCTGTCGCCGCGTGGACTGCGTGCAGTCGCCTTAGTTTAGGTCGCCGTGCCCCATCTGAATCGAGACAGCCAAAAATACGAGCGATCAGCAGCTTGGATAGCTGGATGCATGCTAGCTGTCGCCGCGTGGACTGCGTGCAGTCGCCTTAGTTTAGGTCGCCGTGCCCCATCTGAATCGAGACAGCCAAAAATACGAGCGATCAGCAGCTTGGATAGCTGGATGCATGCTAGCTGTCGCCGCGTGGACTGCGTGCAGTCGCCTTAGTTTAGGTCGCCGTGCCCCATCTGAATCGAGACAGCCAAAAATACGAGCGATCAGCAGCTTGGATAGCTGGATGCATGCTAGCTGTCGCCGCGTGGACTGCGTGCAGTCGCCTTAGTTTAGGTCGCCGTGCCCCATCTGAATCGAGACAGCCAAAAATACGAGCGATCAGCAGCTTGGATAGCTGGATGCATGCTAGCTGTCGCCGCGTGGACTGCGTGCAGTCGCCTTAGTTTAGGTCGCCGTGCCCCATCTGAATCGAGACAGCCAAAAATACGAGCGATCAGCAGCTTGGATAGCTGGATGCATGCTAGCTGTCGCCGCGTGGACTGCGTGCAGTCGCCTTAGTTTAGGTCGCCGTGCCCCATCTGAATCGAGACAGCCAAAAATACGAGCGATCAGCAGCTTGGATAGCTGGATGCATGCTAGCTGTCGCCGCGTGGACTGCGTGCAGTCGCCTTAGTTTAGGTCGCCGTGCCCCATCTGAATCGAGACAGCCAAAAATACGAGCGATCAGCAGCTTGGATAGCTGGATGCATGCTAGCTGTCGCCGCGTGGACTGCGTGCAGTCGCCTTAGTTTAGGTCGTTGTTGGGTAGGAGCGGTGTCTGGCTAAACGACGATTTAGATGAACTAGTGGAACGTTGGCCCTATTTTTTATGGCATCGCAATGTAAAGCCCTACTTGCTGGTGTTCAGTTTGGTGCATAGTGGAGGGAGTATGTGTGGGTAAGTGCGATTCCCAAAAGATGTTCAGCCTACGTACCTTAGGTGCCATATATCTCGCGTTCTCCACAACGCAGGGGTGTACAAAGTGTTCGTGTTGCTGGTCTACATATTCGATGAGGCGATCGTCCATGGTGCCGGAGAGGCTGGCGTAGTCCCACAGCTGCAGGTGTTGTACCATCTCGCACAGGCCGACGCCGCCCGCGTGCGGACATACCTTCACTGGATACGACAATGTAATGTTTATAGGTATAGGTATCGGTATTTCTAGTTCCCTCTGAAGTTGTTGCGTATAGCTGCGCAGTAATCGAAAATTAGGTGTCAGCGGGACGGGGGCGGGTAGCGGGAGGGGACTTCACGATTCGTAGCGTGACGCATTCGGCTATGATTGGTTACATTCGGATAACATGTTCTATTGCATTTGAAATTTGAATTTTTGTTCGAATCTTCCGTAAAGTACAGTCACTAAGAAACGCGCCACGCAACTTTAAATTATCTAGTTGATATATTTTGATTATGTTGTGTTTTACTGTTTTATTGGCTTGTTGTTCTTTCAGTTACATTTGTTGTTTTTTTTATTTTATACTGTACTATGTGATACGTCTGTGATATTCACTTAGGTACTATTTTGTTTAATTGTTTGTCATCCACCAAGAATATTCCTCACCTCTACCGTGAATCGATAAGGAAAATGGGGATGAATGTACATTAGGGGATGTATGTTTACAGTTTTCAACATCTTATTGCCTAAATATTAGACCTTGGTTCATTACTTTGTTGTCACAATAAACTAAAAGTAAATTTATTTGTCATGGTAACAAAAATATGTAAGTATATTGAAATATTTTTTTGTAAAGATTTTCTGTTTGACTGTACCTGCGCAAACACCATGGTTCAACTTCAGACAGCACTAGAAGTTTGGCGAAAACTATAGGTACCTATGGCCGCTTTATACCGGTCAGTGCCTAATTGCCTATGGCACAATAAACGGCTATGTTAGGTACACACTGCTACTCATTAAGCTACACATACGCTTTGACCTTTGTACCGTTATTATGGCGTAGGAAATAAGTATCAAAACGTAATGAACTTCGTCTGTTAAGCCTAACTTGCAGCCGGGTGTAGGTACATGAGCCCCACGGGTATTTTTCTCAGGGGCATATAATGCCGCGGGCAGAAATTCATCACAAGGGGGACTAGGCATTCTGTACTGAAGGTAAGGCGTAATTTTAATAAGTAGGTCAAGTAAAAAGCGTTTAGATAAACCTGTTTTGCTAGATCTACAACATGCTCCATACGTTTCGAGTGACGAAAAAAAATAGGAAGACAAACCAAATACACGTGCTAACAAGACACTGCAAACCAACAAAGTGACTTCACTTTCTGTTTATAGTGAGTTAACTACCTTTTTAAATTAATATAACAATATGAGGCATACCTTTAAGTTTCTCGGCCATGAGGTAGACGGCGAGTATTTCGTTAACGCCGCCGATGCGCGCGGAGTCTATCTGACAGTACTGCATACCCCCGCTCTGTAGGAACTGCTTGAACATCACGCGGTTCGCGCACATCTCACCCGTCGCTACGCTGATGTTGTATGGTCTAAAAAATATTAAGACATGGAATCACCTTTACCAAAGTGACCGTCAGAATGCTGAATGGCTGGTCACCAACCATATTTACATCGCAATAACTAAGTATAAGAAGTTGCTACCAATCGTTAAATAATTGCTAGTTACCACCGCATTTTATTTTATTTATACGAAGAATATATAATTATTTTATACGAAGGGGTAGGCAGAGGTGTAATATTACACCCACATTTCGCCATGAATTTTTTAGGTCCCACGTAATAGGGGGCGAGACTATTGCCGTACCGGGCACATTAACAGATTCCGTGCTGCTACTGAGAATTTCCTAACGGAAAATCCCAATAACACTTTGCCCGACCCGGGAATCGAACCCGAGACTTCCCAATCCCACGCGCACATTTATGCCGCGAGACCAACGAGACATTTTATTAAATAAACTTATTTTTAAGGTAACCGAGTTTGCAGCATCTAAGGACCTCGGCTTACATATTTGCCGAATAAATCGTTTTAGAGCTCAAATCTAGCTTCAGAAGGGGAGAAGCGAATACTCAAATTGTGATATGTCTTAAGGATTGTAGTAGGTAAATAAACATGAATAAATTGAAATTTGGCCATTCTTTGCATTTGCATCGTCTGTGTAGGCCCCTGGGCAGCACCCCGCCTGCCGTTTCCATTCCGCGTTATAGGCGTATAGGCAGAAGGGGCCGGGTGGTCCGTGGGCACCACATTATGGTCTAGTGTCCACTCCAGAATTTTAATTACAGAACGATTTCTTATTCCTTTATTTATCGTTTCTACAAAATAATATATAGGTACTTAACAATAACTAATACATTAACTGATTCCGTGCGGAGGTCTTTTTAGCAATCTTTAGTGCCTGGCGTCAAACAAAAATTCCGTGATGCCTCTGGGGCACCAAGCGCCAGGGACTTTGATGATTCCCCTGGGGAATCATCCGCCATGAATTGTAACTTTTAGCTTTTTCTCGTGTTTCCACTTGTTAAAGAGTCATTTGCCATTGTGTATCGAACGTACGCGGTCAGTAAATTCGGTCAGAGCGTTTAAAAGTGACGATCTGTGTGTTTTTATGGAAATGGAAGGTAAGTGACTAATTTCTATCAGGTGTTGTAAACCTTTTTGCATTATTTTATGGATTTATTTATTCAAGAGTGTTATATAGAATTTGTTCACGTACCATTTGAGTTTGCAACGAGGTGATACTTATTTATTACCATTTAGTTATATTATGTTCTATATTCCAGTGTTTTGTAGGGAAACAATCTTAAATCCTAATGTCGTCACAAATGTAAAATCACGGAGTCCAAGTACACAAGCGAATGTCGTCGATAATATAAGCCGTAAGAACACGTCTGTTTAGAAAGGGTAGCAAGACAGAAGTGCGGGATCAAAAAATTATGCGCCGGCGCAAGCAATTATAAACGGTGCGTAGCACAGATATAGATCTACATAGATAACGCAATTATCACGATTTGTATTGAAACCAAGCGTGCCGACTTTTTAATACCTACTGTGACGTTGCCTGTATCACGAAGTCGAAGCGATGCGCGACAGTATCGCTTGTGCGATATTCATCGTCTCCTAATACACAACGTCAGATCAAACGTCCGAAGCAAACGCGGCAACGTAATGTGAATAAAGTTTACTTAACGGTAAAACGGACGCGCGGGGACTGAAGTTAGTGGCGACCAAGCTCGACGCTTGGTCGGAGTTCAGACACGCGAAGTGCATGCATTTGCGTTATCTATGTAGATCTATGTCTGTGGTGCGTAGTTTTAAAAAAATGCAGGCGTAGCTGCTGGCGTCCTGTAGTCAATAATAAAATGTGACTCGACAACTTGGTTTACAACCCCTGAAGTCTGCTAATTTTCGAAATTACTTGAAACGAACACTGTAGGCATGATATGGGTGACAAATAAAGACACTTTTATTTTACGGGACTCTTGACAAATGTCGTTTTAGCCGATTTTTTTATGTTTTAGTTTTGTATCCTCTCGGGCACCATACGCCATACGCAATAGATTTACATGGTGCCTGTGCGGCATCATCCGCACGGAATCGGTTAATAGCTACTAGAAAAACCACCAAGGTTGATACTAGTGCTATCTTGAGTCTTATTAAGACACTTCACATCACTGTTTTATGAAGACTCAGGCCTACCCGGAAAATAACCTCAGATTCGCCAGTGGTGCTGATGTACAAGTTTAAATGCTTACGCGAGAGCCTTCGCAATGGTAGCATGACCGAGAACGTCATCGGGTGAGGTGGGCTCTTCGATCCACTTGGGCTTCAGCGGCGCGAGCCTCTTCATCCACTCGATCGCCTCGTTCACGCTCCACGCCTGGTTCGCGTCCACCATCTTGTAAATAAACGAGAAACATTCAGATTTTATATCTGTGCCATCACGCAAAAAATAGTAACTAACGCTGTTAGTACACACAGCAATTAGTCAAGCTTAAGGGTTGGTACACATCTGACGGAAAATGCGTCAAGCGTATCATCGGTCGCGTCAGTCGCGTCTATTCCGTCAAATGGGTCGGTACATATGTGATGGAACATGCGTCGAGGGTATCTGCATCGGTCGCGTCTATTCCGTCAAATTAGACCTGCCACATTACGCGTCTAGACAGTTTCTGCGTTCAGCATCTACAGTGAAGTTGTGTTGTGTGATTTTGAATGTTAAAACGCCTAACACGTCAGTCAAAATACACGTGGTGCGTGGCGCGCGCGACGTCGACCAACAATGCGTTGACGGAAACGGAACAGACGCTGTACGCTCGACGTACTAACGCATCATCGGTTAGGAGGTGTGAAAGGTTGAATGATTTATTATGTACTAAAGGACGCCAGCAGCTACGCCTGCATTTTATTTTAATTTACCCGTTTTGGCCGATCCCGTGGGAATTTCGGGAAATCCTTTCTTAGTGCTTCCCTACGGTCCCCAAGGAACATACATGCCAACTTTCAGCTTCCTGCGCCTAATAGTTTCGGCTGTAGCGTGTCTGTCAAAGATTTTTGGTTTGACCGATAATACGCGACGCATTTTCCGTCAGATATGTAGGTACAGACCCTAACAGTTGCAGTAAGATTTTAATTGTTATTTTCTATTCCATGAGAACGGTACAAAGGCCGCGTGTAAAGTGTCTAGCTTGACGTGTGACCGTGTGCACGCCGACGTGCTTGCATGCTGCTGCGAACCTCAGCGAAAATATTCCGGAAGCGAAACACCTGCGGAACCTTTGATTACTGCAGCTTAGTCACAAGAGATGTCATTGTTTGTGCCCATCTCTGTTCCTGAATTTTTTCCCACGCTACCTGTTTTTAAACGCATTTTTATAACCTTTTTATGCAGTCGCAATATATAACTAATTCAGGATAATGCTGAATTAAATTCAGTAATATCTCAGTCTTTTCGGCTTCCATCATCTGTTCATTCTTTCAGAACACTCGCATTGCTATAACTCAATAAATGGGAAAAGCTGCATTAGGAGATTTCCTACAAAAAATCAATAAGACCGCTAGTGTTGATAGCACAGTTGATAGGTACGTGGTAAGTGGTGATCCCTTGCCGAATTGAAATGTGTGCTTTGATCTATATAAGACTATCTTTACAGTACAAGTATAAATTTCTTACCACTCAGCGTAACATGAAGCCGTAAACAACACCTGTTTGTTTTGTAATATTATAATGTTATTTTATGTGTGTTAGTCTATAAGGTAAATTGTGGGGGTTCGCTGGAAATTTTTTGCTTAGCAGTGAACCTGAACCAGTGAATGCAAGAGCGTGTTTAGATTCGAGCATGTTACCCCGCGAGATATATTGATCGCATATAATTCAATTAATATTAAAAATACCGGCGACTTTTGGGGCATTTCAACTAAAATTTTAGGTACTATAGTTGAGACTGTTGCGCCTTACCTCTATAATTTTTAACCAATGTTTTGACTTAGGGAGTAGTGGCGAGCCTCAGCTAACTACCGGGTCCACAGGTGGCGGATAGTGGAATACTCCTATAGTATATAGGATAGCTGCGAATAAGGTTACACCGAATAAGCAGTCCCGGACCGAGGCGGCAGGGTTATCAGGAGGCGGGTGGATTGTACTGTGGCAGGTACAGGCTCTAAGAAATACTCGCAAATCCGATGACGACCTTGTGACATGGCGAGTTAGCACCGCCATTAAATAAGTGCTTGGCCATTGTGGGGAGGGGGGAGAGCCTAGCGGTGAGCTAACCCTGGCTACCGGGGCAACTAGGTCATCACTGGAGTTGGGGTGCTGGGCAGGGCAACCCAAAAGAGTCGGCGGCGGAAGAAACCATCACTGTTCCACGGCGGCGCTCATAGTCCTGAGGAGGATTACTGTCTTGGCGTCAGGTGGCAACCGGCTGTAAAAACCACAACCAATCAAAATCTCCTTATCCAAGAAAAAATATGAAAGTACGCAATAAAGGAAGACATATACATACTAGGGCGTCCCCCTCAAGCGACGGTCGAGGCAACAATGTTAGGGCGTCCCCCTCAAGCGACGGTCGAATGAACACAGGCGCATCTCTACGTTTAGCCACATGGAATGTCGGCTCTATGACGGGCAGAAGTGCCGAGCTCAGCGACGTACTCGTCAAGAGAAAAATAGATGCATGCTGTGTACAGGAAACCAAGTGGAAAGGGGCAAAATCAAGACATATCGGCAATGGGTTTAAGCTCATATATAATGGAACCGTGGCAAATAAAAATGGCGTGGGGATCATACTATCGGAGAAATTAACAAACAGGCTTGTAAAAGTTGAGAGACTTAGCGATAGACTAATATTGGTGAAAATAGCACTTGAAAACCAACCATGCTTTAATATAATATCAGCATATGCTCCGCAGACAGGAACTACCGACAGCGAGAAAGAAGCATTCTGGGATGATCTGTATAACCTAACTAATACTATACCTTCGTGCGAGTCCGTACATCTGGGCGGTGATTTGAATGGCCACGTTGGCGAAAAAGGGAGAAACTTTGAAAGATGGCATGGTGGATACGGGTACGGTGCACGGAATAATGATGGAAATACTATCATGCAGTACTCATCTGTCTATGACCTAGCCATCATTAACACCTTCTTTAAGAAAAAAGAATCACATCTAATCACATACCAAAGCGGTGGCCATTCCACGCAAATAGACTATATGCTAGCAAGACGAAGTAGCTTAGGAAGATACAAGGACTGTAAAATCATACCTGGAGAATCTCTCACTACCCAACACAGACTGATGGTGGCTGTTTATAGTTTGCCGAAGCCAATTAACTTGAAAAGAAAGATGATATCCAAAATAAAATGGAGAGACATCATTGAACCTTCTGGTGAACTTTTTATCAAAGATCTGAAAGACTACCTATCCAACGACGATACAGCAGCCTGTACAGCGAAGGAAATGTGGGAACGCTTCAAAAAAGTATGCATAACAACAGCAGAAAAATACCTGGGTAGAACCAGAAGTAGAAAAGGTCCAAACAAGGAAACTCAGTGGTGGAGTTCCGATATTAGGGAGGTCATATTGGCAAGATGAAAATGACCGTAAAACATACCAAGATAAAAAAAAGCAGGCTAAGCGACATGTGGCAATTGCAATGGCAAAATCAAACAGCAAGTTCTACGAAAAGTTAGAGTCAGCCACCACAGATGTTAACATTCACAAAATAGCAAAAATGAGACATAACAACACAAAAGACTTAACAACAGTAAAATACATAAATGATGAAGCAAACCGACTTCTAACTCAAGACGAGGACATTAAAAACAGGTGGACAGAATACTACAGAGAGCTACTTAATATATCACGTCCCAGAAACCAAACCTTCCCTCACCCTGAACCAGTTGCTGGCCCAATCCCTGCTATCGAGCCACAAGAAGTTAAAAAGGCGTTAAAGCAAATGAAGAACAACAAGGCATCAGGTCCAGACGAAATACCAGCCGAGGTCTGGAAACACATGGGTGAACAGGGTATTCTGTGGCTGTGCGAATTATTTAATAAATTTATTGAGGGCGGTACCATTTCCAACTGCTGGCGCAATAGTTTTCTTATACCTTTCTATAAGGGCAAAGGCGATGTGAGGGAATGCAGCAACTACAGAGCCGTTAAATTGATGGCCCACACTATGAAAATCTGGGAACGAGTTATTAACAACCGGTTAAATGCCAAAATAATACTAACACCAAATCAGTGCGGCTTTGTTGCACAAAAGGGTACATCTGATGCGATACAGACAATTCGTATAATGTTGGAGAAAACCAAAGCGAATCAGAAAAATCTTCATATGATTTTTATTGATCTAGAGAAAGCTTTCGACCACATTCCTCGTGATCTGATCTGGGAAGCACTGCGACAACAACTGGTACCCGAGTGCTATATAAAATTAATTCAGGATATGTACACATCCGTGACAACACAGGTACAAAGCCCAGCCGGAATAGGTAGCAAGTTTGAACTGGAGGTCGGGGTGCACCAAGGCTCAACTCTTAGCCCACTGCTGTTCAATACCACGATGGATTATCTCACTAAGCACTGCCAAAAACCGCTACCTTGGAACATCTTGTACGCAGACGATGTGGTCTTAATGTCGGACGACGCAAATGAATTACAGCAAAATCTCAACTCGTGGGTGGAGGCACTCGAAAATAACGGTTTGAAAGTTAGTAGAACCAAAACGGTGCATATGTCGTGCATATTTGACGGTTCCACTCACCCTGTTAGCAACAAATTTACCATCGGAACTTCGCCACTTCCCACAGTTACACAATTTAAATACCTAGGCTCAGTCATAAGTGATGAAGCTAAAATTGAAAGCGACGTAACACACAGAACATCATGTGGTTGGAGGAAATGGCGGCAGCTCACAGGGGTTATATGCGACCGAAAAATGCCAATAAAAATCAAAGGCCACGTGTACAAAACAGCAATACGCCCTGTAATGATGTATGGGTCAGAATGTTGGGCAACCACAAAAAAACACCTTAATACCTTACATACAGCCGAAATGCGTATGTTACGCTGGTCTGCGGGGGTTACTAAGTTAGACAAGGTTCGAAACGAGTACATAAGAGGCAGCTTCAAAGTGGTCCCTATCGCTGACAAAGTGAAAGAAAATCGCCTGCGATGGTATGGTCACATCCAGAGGAAACCCGATGACCACATGGTCAAGCTTGCCCTAAATATGCCAACGACGAAACGCGGACGCGGAAGACCACCCGCCACTTGGTTAACGACGGTCGAAAATGACCTGAAAGAAGCTAAAATAGACGCAAGCACTGCTCTAGACCGTACACTATGGAGGAAAAGGATAAGGAGGGCCGACCCCAAGTAAATGGGATAAGGTCGCGACAGAAGAAGAAGTTTTGACTTAGGCGTATTTCTGGATTTGATGAAATTAAGTAAAATCATACCTTTATTCAAATCTGGCAGTAAAAATGACAAATAATTTTAGGCCCATCTCTATCTTGCCGGCATTTAGTAAAATATTTGAAAATATTTTATTAAAGCAGCTACTAAGACACTTTAATTTAAATAGTCTGCTTCATAAAGATCAATGCGGATTTACTAAAGGTAGATCCACTACTGATGCGGGTGTTGCTTTCATAAAACACGTTTATAATGCTTGGGAGTCATCTAAAAATGCTATCGGAGTATTCTGTGACCTCTCAAAAGCATTTGATTGCGTTCATCACGACACACTATTGCGTAAGCTCCGCCACTACGGCGTAGAGGAAACCGCACTTTGTGTTGTCGAGTCATACCTGCGGCAAAGATTTCAGTGCGTCGATGTAAATAGGACTAAATCCTCTAAATTACCTATACAGTTAGACGTTCCACAAGGTTCTATTTTAGGTCCTTTTCTATTCCTTGTATATATTAATGACTTACCTTTTTATTAAAAATACATCTGCGATGCCGTACTTTTTGCAGATGATTCGTCACTTATTTTTAAAGTAGATAGGAATAGGAATCAATTTGATGATGTAAATAATACACTTATACAGGTTACACAATGGTTTACAGCAAACAACCTAGTACTTAATTCTAAAAATACTAAATGCGTTAAATTTGCTTTACCTAACGTTAGACAACTGGGACTTAATATAAGGCTAGATAGGGAGGAACTTGACACAGTTGACTCGACAGTGTTTCTAGGCATTACACTAGATAATAAGTTACAATGGGGTGCACATATAGCATGTCTTGCAGGTAAGCTCAGCTCTGCTGCGTATGCTGTCAAAAAAGTTAGACAACTTACTGATGACGACACAGCTCGTCTAGTTTATTTTAGCTATTTTCATAGTGTCATGTCCTACGGCATTTTGTTATGAGGCAAAGCTGCGGATATTCAGAATATCTTCGTTCTACAGAAACGAGCGGTACGAGCAATATACATGTTAGGTGCAAAAGATACTCTTAGGGAACGCTTTAAATCTATAGGGATTCTTACAGTAGCCTCGCAATTTTTATTTGCTAATATATTGTATATTAGGCAAAATATAGGTTTATTTACTACAAAAAGTGATATACATAACATAAATACTCAAAACAGGCGTAAGTTATATGGCCCTTATCATCGTTTACATAAAGTTAATAATTCTTTTGTAGGGCTAGGTTTTTGTATATACAATAAAATACCAATTAGCCTTTTAGAATTACCATTTAGTATGTTTAAAAGTAAAATAAAAGACTGCCTTATTAGGAAAGGTTATTATACCATTAATGATTATTTCAGTGATAAGGACAGATGGTCACTTACACTAGCCAACTCTTGATTATTTTGAATTTATATAGATACCTTGCTTTTCAGTTTTTTTTTATATAATATCTCTAGTTCTATTAATTTAATATTCATGTATTATTAGGTCATTCAACTTACTACATTTACATTTGCATTGTTGTTCCACTAATTTTATTAAAATTTGCTACAGTGTTAGATGAAGATAACTCGTTATCATGGGCTGGATACTAACTTTTTTGTAATTTTCGTGTATTCATATACCGTCACTTACTGTAACATACTTTTCCACCATAGTTCTGAACATGATCGCGAGTTGCCTACATTATAACGCGTAAGTAGATGCTCCTGTTACACAAGATTCACATTGGAAGGCTACTACAGCACTTAATTTAGTAACTGCATATTTGTTTAAGGATTATGTATGTTCTTATTTACTATTTACAAGTAATGAATTACAATGTGAAACAGTTCCAGCTCCTTACAAAAACAAAATATGTACCAACACACTGGCGATTAAAAAGAGTGGCCACGAGTTTTATTGCCCGTTCTTTCTCGTGGTTCTACCTATTGCTTTGCGAACGAGGCAGTAAATGTAAATGTAGAAGCATTAAGTAATTTACTTTAAAAATTTGACGTTCATAAGCGTCACCTTGTGACCTAGATGAATAAATGATTTTTGACTTTGACTTTGGGTTTAGGTACCTGAAAATAAATGATTATTTTATTACCAGTACGTTATCAGGACCGATGGCTTTCCGGACTGCGCTGCACCGCCTGTAGTCGTCTTCGAAGGTGACGCCCACTTTGACCTTGAAGTGCTTGAAGCCCAGCTTCAAATATTTCTGGCACAGCGACTGCACTAGCTCATCGCTGTAGCCCATCCAACCTGCAATTCGTTTGTTATTATGCATTACCCATAAATAAGAGAGTTCCTTAATTTCTTTGATATCATGCAACATAAATATTATTGTAGGTAGGTACAATTTAAACAACCATCATATCATCGATGTACATATATAAACTCGCTAATGCGTCATATGGAGCCCTTGCAAACCTATTACATTTATTTAAGTATGTGAATTATAAATACCTACAGTTACAAGTGGTACTTCTAAGTTGCAACTTGCAAGCAAGATTAGTTGAGTCTTTTTTGGCCTCGACCAATATTTTGGCCCCTCAGCAGGTATTTATGAATTTATTTCCATTTCTAATGTAAAGTGTAAACAAGTGTAAAGCCAAGTGGGGAAACCAACAGACTGCTACGCAATGTCTCGAGTTCAAACCCACGGAGACGCGGCGGTTTAAGGTTTAAAAAAAAATAGCTAAATTCGAAAAGTCAGTAAATGACGCACGAAAACTTCTGAGGAGAGAAATATAATGCATGCAGGTTGCATTATATTTCTCTAACGCTTTCCAAAGATATGTGAAGTCTGCCAACTTGCACTTGGCCAGCGTGGTGGATTACGGCCCAATCCTTCTCATGGGAGGAAAGGAGGGATGGAGAGGGCTGTGCTCAGCAGAGGCATAGTTAATATACTATGTACAGAGCTGATAATGTGTAAACGATTAAAATACTACAGACTGGTCTCGCGGCATAAATGTGCGCGTGGGATTGGGACGTCTCGGGTTCGATTCCCGGGTCGGGCAAAGTGTTATTGGGTTTTTCAGTTAGGAACTTCTCAGTAGCAGCACGGAGTCTGGTAATGTGCCCGGTACGGCAATAGGCTCGCCCCCTATTACGTGGGACCTAAAAATTCATGGCGAAATACTTATTACACCTCTGCCTAGCCCTTCGGGATAAGGGCGTGAGTCTATAGTAAAATACTGATCTGACGATCTTACCAACTTGCGTAGTATAAGCAGGATAGCCGTTCTGCTCCAAGTACTTCACTCTCTCCGCTTTGCCGGCTTGCTTCGCTCTCAGCATCTCGATGGCCTCTTCCTTAGTCACCACGTCTGTTATGTATCGGAAATCTATAGTCGACACTAGATCCTGAAACACATGAGAGTAAAATTACAAGTTACCGTATACACGATTCTTCTCTTTTGGAAGGGTTCTTACTTCTTACTTTTACAGCCTTTTGTAGTTTACTGCTTGACATAATCTTATGCTTCACAGAAGCATTGTGTGCCAATAGGAGAATTAAATTTAATTAATAGGAATCTGGCGGGTTGGTTGGACGGGTTGGTGACAGAGTTTGGTAGTAACTATTTAGTAATCTGTGGTACCTAGAGGTTTTCTCATCTCTTTGTAAATATACTCTATATTTGCTTTATGTATTTTCTTACTCGGGTTTTACGACACCCACGAAAAGAAATGGGGTAGTTAGGTACACACGGATAAGGCAGAATTCATCTGTATAAAATGTATAAATACATCACTTGTGAGCAGATAGGTATCTTAAAAGTTCTCTTTGAATTTTGTTATATGCCATATAACACGGGCAAACCAGCGGTTAAACTGTAGGATCTGATTCGTACGTACCTCTGGTTTCATATCAACAAGAAGTCTCCATAGTGGTTTATTCTCAAGGCGAGCCCACAAATCCCATAGCGAGTTCAGAATAGCAGCTGCCGCCAAATGCGCCACGCCTTTTTCAGGTCCAATCTGAAAATAACATAATATGTTCTGAAGGGTAGCAAGGAAACTCAACTGTCTCAGTAGTCTAAGTTAATGCTAATTGTTGTCTCGCGTTCGATGCCTAGGTCGTGCTCAGATCGATGGTCGTGCTAGGATGTTGTTATTGGCTAGTCAGAGTCCTCAATAGTCCGACCGATCTACTTGGATCTAACCTTTGCCACAGAATATATACAAATATATTACCGATCTAACCTTTGCCACAGAATATATACTTACAAATATATTACCGATCTAACCTTTGCCACAGAATATATACAAATATATTACCGATCTAACCTTTGCCACAGAATATATACAAATATATTACCGATCTAACCTTTGCCACAGAATATATACAAATATATTACCGATCTAACCTTTGCCACAGAATATATACTTACAAATATATTACCGATCTAACCTTTGCCACAGAATATATACAAATATATTACCGATCTAACCTTTGCCACAGAATAGGTATATACAAATATATTACCGAGCTAACCTTTGCCACAGAATATATACAAATATATTACCGATCTAACCTTTGCCACAGAATAGGTATATACAAATATATTACCGATCTAACCTTTGCCACAGAATATATACAAATATATTCTGTGGCAAAGGTTAGATCGTTCGTCGGAATATTGAGGACTCTGACTAGCCAATAACAACATCTTAGCACGACCATCGATCTGAGCACTTAAGCACAGAATAATTAATAGTACTAACACTTAGGTACTAAAGTACCTTTGCTTATAGTTTTAGTCTTGGGTGCGATAGTCACATCAGAGATTAGTTAATGCCCAGGAAAACTGATACTTACCCAAACCTTAGCGAAATATCTTACCATTAAATTTTGGTAATAATGTTAAATGCTCCTACAGGTGAAGTAGGTATGTATTTCTACTACTATTATATTTCTGTGCACGGTAGATGGCAATAGGCTCGCCTCCTATTATATTGGGACCGAAACATAACTGGCGAAGTGTGGGTATGTAATACACTTCTGCCTACCCCTTCGGGGATAAAGGTGTGAAGTTATGTTATGTTCTACTACTACTTAAATTTCAGATCTAGTGTAACAAGGGACATCTAATTTTACTGACTAGCGACTACCAAGAACAGTGTCAATCGTAGTAGCAGAATCTAGTCTGCAAGGGCGTCGCCAAATGGGGGTAGAGGGGGGCAGCCGCCTCCCTCCCCCCTAGAGATTAAAAAACCCTACATTTCATACTTTTCTCATTTTCCATACCAACTTGCCCTCCCCAGGCCGTCGGCTGGCGACCTTGCCCCTCCCCCCCCTAAGCAATCGGCTGGCGACGCCCCTGGTTGTCTGTGGCAGAATCTCTGAAATGGAAGGCACTACGGCTTTACGAGCCGTTTCAATAAAGTGTTCGTTAAGGTAGGTAGGCACCTATGGCCCACCATAATGACGAGTTCGAATTTTGGCCTGCCATAATTCGAACTCGTCATATCTACACGCCTAGGTATGTGAAACCTTGCTTTCTGCTACTTATTCGCGATATGTATGCAAATTGCTGCGTAGTCTCTTTATATTCTTAACAAAATTAGCATACGGAGCAACACAAAAATAATTAAATATGTTAGCATTGTTTAATGGTGAATCATTGTCAGTCTTGTTTATACCTAATGGAAGGAAAGAGGAACCCACCACGCACCCTCGGATTGCCCACCCCAACTAGTGCAATAGAAAATGGTTGACAATACCGAATTCCTCTAAAGACAATGGGTAAGGGATACCTGGAATAATGCGGAAATGGGTTCCAGGAAAATACCTGACGTGCAGTATCCCGCTCTATGCGCCGACTATGCTTCGACACGTGTTTCGCCTCTGCACGAGGCTTCCTCAGGAACGATCGGTAACGACTGAGCATCGGTCCTGAGAGACTTTTCTATTGCACTAGTTGGGGTGGGCAATCCGAGGGTGCGTGGTGGGTTCCTCTTTCCTTCCATTAGGTTACAATGGAGTTCCGCCAAGTAACGCCTGATTCAATCAACTATAGTCTTGTTTATAATCTGTCCCACTTCTGGACACAGGCCTCCTCACATTATGAGGAGGATTAGCACATAGGTCATCCACCAGTCTGACGAACTTCGCGTGTCTTTGAAAACATTATGGAGAAGTCTCAAACATGCAGGTTTCCTCCGATGTTTTGCAAGCAAGCGATAGTAAATAATTTAGTAGCACATAAAGCCGCGTTGCCACTAGGCAACATTTGGTGCGCGACACCGCTCAACATGTACGGCAACGCTGCACAACAGCGCGCGACGTTGCCAGCTGGCGCGCAACATGACGCGCAGTTTGTTAAAGAGCATCGTTAGTTGAGCATCAATTATTGTTGTTGATTCTGATTGTTATTTTGTAGGTATTTTCTAACCCACCGACGTATTTTTTTTCTTTTTGATGCATTTTTCGATAAAATTATAACCACTGCCGCTGAATTGATTTCAGTTTCACAAGTTTCTCTGGCGACATGTTGTCGACGACTGACGTAAAGTAGTAGATGCGTAGACAGACAACGTTGCTCAACAAAAGTTCCGCGCTGACTTTCAACATGTTGGGCAACTTGTTGTGCAACATGTTGCGCGTCAATTGTTGCCTAGTGGAAACGCGGCTTAACTATGAAAAGTCATTGGGACGCGGATTTGAACCAGAGACCCTATGTCTAGTGTAGTATAGTGTGCAAATCATTAGTAATAGTTCGTAGTCTGATGGTTCATCCATTATTGAACCATCATCATTATCATGGCGTTATCCCGGTTACATCCAAGAAACGCCTTGGGACCAGAGGTTCGCTTACTAATCTGACCAAATATGGACAGAATATCAGTAAATTACAGTAAATCATACGTACCCATCTCATCTGCGAATCGTTAGTAATAGTTCTCCAGAATCCAGCGAAGTCTGCAAAGATGTCGAGCGCATTCTTGCCAAGGATGAACCTCTTCATAGTCCTGATCATGAGGACCACGATCTCGGTGCCTCTGCCGCACGTGAAAGTGAGGCCGAAGCCGCGAGTCCCATTCCTGGTGGTAGTGGTGACGTAGGCACACGAATAGTTCGGGTCCGTGTGCTAGAAACGAACGAAAATACTGTACGGTGACGAACGAAAGTACCTTATATTGCTCTAGGAAGTGTTTTGTGCGTATGGTGAATGCCAAACGCATTATGGTATTAGCAAAGAGCTCAGATATTTACATAGAGGCGCATTTCCTATGGGCGCTCTGTAGACAAACTTTCTGGGGCCCAAATTGCCGCTTGGCGGCGTGGCAGTCGCGCTGTGACAGCTGTCTCTACGAGTGCAAGAGAGACGAATGTTCCTCTTGTATATCTACTACGAGAGCAAGAGAGACGGAGAACGACGCCAGCGCCAACTACGAACTACACTGGCGACAGTCGCCACTTGGAATCGGCACACGAAATCCTTAAGAAATGCACTTCTATGTAAATCTGTATTCAGTGGTACAACATATTTATTTTAACAATCTGAAAGTCATGTGAGGACATGTATAGTTAATTAGTAAATAGGTACTTACAAGAAAACAAAATCACGAGTACATACATATAACTACATAATTAGGTAGTGTTATTATTGTAGCGATACGTATTTAACAGCTCACTGATAAGCGTATCTAATTTAAGTTAGTTCAGCATCAACAACACAGATCATTATAAATTAATTATGTTATTTTATTTTTAAGGACAACCAACAGTAGTATATTAAGTATTACACTTGAATGGGAGAACTAAATAATATAATTAACAAATACACTACTCACGACGTTATCCACAGATTACTAAACAAAATACTTAGCATACTGTTAATATTATTATGATGTTACTTGTGTACTAGGGCCCAATTTCTCCACCTTTCGATAGATTTGATCTTTCAGATAAATTCAAATTTAAAACGAAATTTGAGTGAGTTATTAAAAATTGATTTATCTGGAACTTAAGCGACCAGTGGAACCGGGTCGTAGCGTTATAGTAGCGCTTTCAATTACCTACTTATTTAGGTATATATGTATTATGTACTTATACTTAGTAATAGTTATAACAAAGCTAAAGAGTTTGTTTAATTGTTTGTATGAAGTTAGAACGCGCTGGTCTTGCGAACTAGTAAGTAGGTACCAAACGGAATCTAAATAGGTATATTTCTGGAGTACATTCATTAAGGAATATCGTATGCTATTTAACTCTAATGAACTGGACGAGCGAAAGCGGACGAGCAGACAGCACTGCGCGTGAACCCGCGGGTCACGACTAGTTTACCGATAAAGTTAGGTAGGTTACTTACCAAGGCATCAGATCCGTGTGCTCCTAGAGATGTAGGGAACCTGACGTCATGCACGTCAATCTGCACAATATCAAGATGGCTCCGGTCAGCTGACATGATGGCAGTGCACTCGTAAACAGTCTCTCGTCAACTGCTTAGTTGTTTTCCAACGACCCGTCACGACAGTTTTGTTATCATTTTAATGGTTCTCTCAGCAGATAATATGTTTGCAGTGTAATTTAGACTTTATTTACATTAAGCATTATCATTCAAATTCATATAAATAATATACTTTAACGATTCAATACAATGACTTCCTACAAGTAAACTCATCAGAGGAGATTTTTCGCAATTTCTAAAATAAATTAGTTATATTGAAACAGCCTCGCTCTTCTCCGCTCCGGTGGGCAGGCGGCCTTAAGCTACCTATTTTTCATTAAGTACCTAGCTAGGTTGTATAAATATCGGGGTCGCGAGAAAGTATGCTATCAGCGAATCGCGCGACCCCGCCAACACACGGGACCCGTAGGGACACCGCGATGGGTTTTAGTGGGTATGCCCCGGACGACTTTAGGGGAGAGCCTCCACATACCTCCTCCGCCAGTCCCAAGCCCGGCCGTTTTCATGGCCGGGTTGGCGGAGTTGAGGCGACTCATAAGGAGAGTTTCCCACCGTAGTGAACAAAAAAAAAAAGGTTGTTTATATATACAGAAATCCCTTCTAGAGATAAGATAGCCGTTTGTATTCACTATACTTTTGTATAACATTCCTTAAAATGTTTATATGTATTTAACAAGAAATAATAAATAATGGATAGTACCTAAATACAGAAACCTGAATTAACTACTTAATCTAATTTTCTTATCTACTAACTGTTCATAATTTCAGGATAAAACGCGACCTCTGTGTTCGTTTAATTTAACAGCTAAAGGTAGAATTCCGTGCATCGCGATCGATCGCAGCCGCGCGATCGATCGCAGCCGCGCGATCGATCGCAGCCGCGCGCGGCCTACGACTGTCGTCGATCGCTCGCGACAATAGTCAAAGTATGAAAATGTATGGCACCGCTGCCGAGGCCCGCGACTGACGCGCGCGGCCGACGAATGTCGTGAGCCGCGCGCGGCAGTGTCTTGAAATTAGTAGTAATGAAAAAAAAATTCGGAAGTTTTGCCGACTATACAGGGTGTAAAAAGACCCTTAACGAAAACTGAAATCCCATGTTGTATCAATCACTACGAACATTTTCTACTTCGGCACCATACTAAGGAAATTACTGGTTCAGAAGATATAGAAGCTCAAAGTTAGTATGGATTTTTTCTAATTCGGTACAAAATCGACGCATTTACCCCGCCAATATGTTCTTTAGATGCCCTGTAAGCCCATGGATAAGTAGGTTTTTCGAGCATTGCACGCGCGCGCTTTTAATTGCGGTTTAAAAAATGAGAAAACTTTAAAAAAAAAAACGTTTCCCAGGTATTATTTTTGGTTAGTATGACTTGGCATGATGTCCACAACGAGTAGACTTCGGCTTGGTGATGGGTCTTGTGACACTCTGTATAAAAACGATTCAATTTTGTATTATCGTTCCAAACTTCCAACATATCCTTTTTCATTTCTGCTTTTAAAAGATAGGGTCGATTGGTACTCTAGTTTCATAATATAGCAACAGCAGCTCGTCATTCTCCTCTTCTTCTTCAAGGATGTCAATTAGCATTTCGACCATGATTTTGACTTCGCTAGACACACGTCTAGAGGAAACTGACGAACAACATCTACTAATTTCAAGACACTGCCGCGCGCGGCTCAAGACATTCGTCGGCCGCGCGCGTCAGTCGCGGGCCTCGGCAGCGGTGCCATACATTTTCATACTTTGACTATTGTCGCGAGCGATCGACGACAGTCGTAGGCCGCGCGCGGCTGCGAACGATCGCGATGCACGGAATTCTACCTTAATTCTTCTAGACCACCGGTTTAAATATGCGACTTACTGAACATGAAACCAGGGAACTCTAATAGGTCATGTGTAAAACAGTTTTCCATTCTTACTCGAATGCCTAATAACTCGTCTAACTAAAGCTTTTACTGGAGCGCAGTTGGAAAAAGGACACTACCCCAAATAGCGCGAACGATAGCCAACCATTTTTTTATTTCCTTTTGTTCTCCACAAGTAATGGCAGTGGCGGATCTACATGGGCTAACCGGGTCACTTGCTCCGGGTGGCAGCGACACGGAGGCGCCAAAATCATATCACGACAGACCGAAAAATTCGAACTGGTTGGAAAACGTTGGGAGGGGGCGCTATTATAAAGATCTGCCCCGGTTCGAAAAAAACGTAGATCCGATACTGAGTAAAGGACGATTCAATAGTAAAAACTTAATAATATTATTTAGTTACTCGCACTGCCTCGTTGGTCTCGCGGCATAAATGTGCGCGTGGGATTGGGACTCGGGTTCGATTCCCGGGTCGGGCAAAGTGTTAGGTATAGGGTTTTTCCGTTAGGAAATTCTCAGTAACAGCACGGAGTCTGATAATGTGCCCGGTACGACAATAGGCTCGCCTCCTATTACGTGGGACCTAAAAATTCATGGTGAAATGTGGGTGTAATATTACACCTCTGCCTACCCTTTCGGGGATACCGGCGTGAGTCTATAAAAAAAAAATGTTTTATGTTATTTCACTTATCCGCCTGTTGATTAGCTACTACTGGAACAGCCCAAAACTTGATCATTTTCTGAAAAATTGAAGATATGGACTGAAAAATGTGTCGTGTTTGAGAAATAAAAAACAAGTTAACATTTAAAATATATATTTATTAACTTAATTATTACGTTCGACGTAAGTATAATCACATAATATCAGTATAAAAACATTATTGTCATTCTTGACTAGATCTAAACGAATTGCATTACTTACATACATCATAATTTTGTAGGTTGATTGGTAAATTTGGCTTAGAAATCTTTCACTTAAGGCACATTTTATAAAGCTATTTTATTACATAATAATATACCTATAAAATATTTGTTCCAATAGGGTATCTTACTTTTATAGGATAAGTACCTTTTTGTCATTAATATAAAATAGACTAAACTATTTCGAATCGTGAAAAATCCGATTATTGTAAATAATATAATTATTATGATTGTGATGACCGTAAAAATGTTAATAGTCTCTTGATATCTAATAATCCACCTTAATTACTTAGCACGCTCAAAGTGAATACATTAAGTGAATATTATGTGAATATGATATTAAAAAATAAAAGATATATTATATCTTTTATTTTTTAATATCATAGTTTAATTTATTTGACATTTGTTTGTAAACAAAGATAACATAATATTTGGCTAAAGTAGTTTATAATTTCTTTTTCAAGTATGCTTAATGGGTGAGTATATATGCACTTTAATATTAACTAATATAAAATCTTGCATTTTTGTATTAAACATTCTAATAGCAATAGAATTTTTTATAAAACTTTGATCTATAATTTTATCTTTTAAATGCCAAAGTAAATGTGTCTATCACGTTCTCACATATGAAGTCTCCCGCACTAGAAATGAATTCTGCGTCCCGGGGACTTTACAAACATTCAACCAACCGACACGGTTAACACCTAGACTCGAAATATGGGTTCCATCGGTGTTCTCTTTTGTGATGTACAGAACAACTATCTGTAGATCACACAAAGTGCTGTCTCGTGCGGGGATCGAACCCACTACTCTCTGCGCAGCGTGCCGCTATGGGCGGTCGCTTGAACCACTAACGGCCATTTTCAATATTCGAACTATAGATAGATCTGTAGATTTTAGATTCGTGTTTGACATATTTTGTATGGAGTTTATGTCAAAAACTGACAAAAACTAATCTAAAATCTAAAGATCTATCTATATTTCGAATATTGAATTCCGTAGTAAGCCATTCGCGAGTTCACAATTTCTGACTTTCGAATAAAGAAAACTATATTTTCAACTACAACAGAAGTTATTATTGTCTAAAATTAAATTATTTGCCCGCCATCGTGTTACCATACATATTAAGTTACTACTAACATGAATTACTTTAAAAAAAATAAAAAAAGCACGTACAAGTAATATCTTTTCAAAACTGGTTTCATATGGTTATTTAGAAAATACACCACTATTTTTTAATTAGAACAAAATCCTAAAGGATATATTAGCGAAGACCGTATTATCATACATGTGATGTAAGAATTTCATAATATCCATAAATAGCAAAGTTATAATCATTTGTTTTTGTACAAAATCTCACCTAAATCATGGACATATTTTACAATCCTTTCACTACTTCATTGATAGTACTTACTTTCCGTCCTACTCATACCCATTCTTTCAGTCGCACTTATAATGTAGGTAACCTTAGACAATAAAATGAAATAAAATAATAAGTGTACGTAGTTACTTTTTAATTTTCTAAATTCTACCCTTTCCTTCATACTTCATCTGGGCTTAGGACCGGCAAAATTTACCTTTTTACAAGTAATTAAATACGGAGGTATGTAATTAGAAAGCAAACAAATATCAAAATAAAAGAATGTATTCTGTTATAAAAGAAAAGAGTAATTTTGGCGTATTTATGAAGTTAGAATCTTCTGCTATTTACAAATATTATTTCATCATCATCATGTCAGACTAGAGACGTGCACTGCTGGACATAGGCCTCCCTCAAGGTTCTCCACACAGACCTATTTTGAGCCGCCCGCATCAAATTATTATTTACTTAAGTAGGTATTATTTACTAAACTTACAAGTATTTCCATTGTCCTTCAAAATGTCCACCACCATTGTCAATACACAGACGGGCACGTTTTATTAAATTGTTTTTTAACGAGAGAAGTACGCTTCTGTCTTTTCACTTCGTCAGAAACGTCCAATATGCGCTGTTTTAATTGTTCGACACTAACCGGCTCACTTTTGTACACTCACAAAAAGAAGTGCATGTACACAGCTGCACTCGCGATTCCTCCACTCAAAAAGTACGCACGAAGCATAGCTACACACTCCGGTGATGTGAACTGATAAGCCATCGCGTCGGAAAAACGTAAACAAACAATTAACTGTTGCGCCGAAAAAGTGGGTGCGCTCAGTTCCGCTAGCAATTTGGCACTGTTTGTCGCATCGGGGCGCGGCGCGGGCGCAGGACAGGGGGGGAATTTATCAATGGAGCAGTTTACTACTGTTACTATTCATAGTACGCGGGTCGGTCATAGTCTTAGTTATGCATTTACCAATTATGACGTATTTTTGTGGACAGTTTTGAGACAGTTTTGGGACTTAGTGTTTTTATTTTTTAACTACATAAATATGATCAGTTAAAGATACTTAGTGCCCCGTTAATTTTTTTGTACTAATTAAAAAATAGTGGTGTATAAGGACATTAGCTACCAGTCCAACATTATTGGGTAAATTGTATATCACTATAATATCACTAAATATCGTAGACAAATTATCATATAGAATTTATACATATACAATAAATTAAATGCTGATTATGGAATTAATCAAAATGCAATGTCAATTTCCATTTTCTACTGTCTTTTTTTAGCTCTAGACAGACGCGGACTACATGTTTTCCATTTAAAATGTAGTCCATCTGCCGAAAACCACAGTAACATATAAAAATAGAGCATTGCACAAATAAAAACTGGCCATTAACTAATAAAAACGGTTACCGCATATCTCTATAGCATGCGTAAACAAAAATCTCTTTCACCCCAAATACGGGGCCTACCGATCCATACACCTTTACTTGTGAAGCTCACTTAACAAATCTTTAAACATGGCTGCATAGTTACACCACTCCTAAAAACTAACGAATTTTTGTTCGCATCGGCAGTTCTGACAGACAAAAGCACCGGAAAGTCCTCCATTAAATTTTCCGATATAAAAGTCCTAGTTCAATGTTATCTTGTGATAAGTTTACCGTAAGAGATCACAATATGTGACAGCTACTTCTTACTCTTCTTATACATGAGCGACAGTTCCTTGACGATGCATCGCTCGCCCTCTTCCCAGAGCAGCGTGGCTAAGCGGCCGAGAGTACCGTCATCGTCGTTGTTCACCCAGTCTAGAAGCAGCTTGTAGCGTGCCTGTTAAAAAAAAAACATATTTTATAGCCTTAAAGGTAGTAGTTTCTATAAAAAAATCCTAAAAACTTGGGAAAAAGAGCTGTTAGTATCAAATGGACTGGGCGGGCCACGTTAGCCATAATATGTATGACGGTCTTCGTCCGAAAATCTCGACACTGTGGGTGCCAGAAGATGGATGAAGTCACCGAGGTCGGCCCCGAAAGACGTGGCGATATGATCTAGACACCTACCACAAGTGCTGGCTTAACTTAACGTGCGACAAGCAAGTATGCAAAGGTTTGGAGGAGGCCTTTGCCCAGAAGTGGGGCAGCTTAGCTATCAAAAAACAATCCAAGAATAGACGCACACTGGGGCCAATATAGGCAATTGGTCATAAGGCATTTTTTTAAATTAAGGTATTGGTCGGAGAGTTCTCCATTTTAATACGCTTGAAACGACACGAAAATTTGTTGTTACGACATAGTGGCTGTGGAAGCAGGAATAGCCGTATGAAAATTTTGTTTAGCCATTTTGTGCTATCAGAAGGGTCGTATATATCATATTATACATATAATCGTCTTACATCGTTAGAAAACCCAGTAGCGGAGCCAGGATTTTGTTTTGGGGAGGCTTGAATCTGGTGAGAGATGGTTTTATCCACTAAAACACTGAAAAGTGATTGAGCTCTCCAGGCCCCACTCCTCTATTTGTTAACCCACTTACTCCTACCGGGCGTTATAACGCCACAAAAAATATATTTAAAGTACCCTCATTTTAATCCTAATAAATGTGAGCAGTGACTAATATTTCTCATTTTATTTCATTCATAACTACTGAAGGCTGGATTTAATGCAGTCATTGTGCCTGTGTTTATTGAATTTTAAATATTTTTTCTAATTTAAAGGTTACGGTAAAAGTTTTGTTCGATATGTCGTCAAAAAGGTATGTATATATTATATTATTATGTATTAAAATGACTGTTTGGCATAAAACTTGTAAGTTTTAAGTGTTATCAATATATAATGCAATATTCGTATATAGTATTGTGCAATTTCTGACTTTTGTTGATCTAAATATATCATGGGCGTTATAACGCCCGGTAGGATAATGTACGTCTATTATATTTTACTTTTGCATTTCAGATGCAGCAAACACAAACGTTAAAATTAAACGAAATATTAGATATATTGGAGGCGGCTGATGACGATATTACTTTGTCCAAGGCTGTCTCAATTTTACCACCAGAAAATGTAAATGCAGACGTGACTGATGAAGATTCGGGTGACGAAGATTTTGTAAATATACATAATCTGCCAGATGGGTTCTCAGAATGTAAATATTACTGTCAAACACTGCATACAATAGGTTTAGCTATAGGTAACAGTATTTTATCATTGCTCCTACAGGTGCACAACTAAGAGCGCAAGTCGAAATCGCTTACGATGAGTCATCATGTCATCGTCTGAAGACGAAGAATACGACATGCCCCTATCTCGCCTCGCTAAAAGAAGGTGTACTGTAGAATATCCTACACAAAGTGATGGCCCTGAAGATTTCCTGAGAAATATATCAAGTCTTTCTCCCATAGCACGTACATTATCGGCAAGTGATGGTGCAGTTGCGCCTGTGGCCGAAAACCAGAATTATAAATGGCGTAATCGCCATAATCCTACTTATTATCCAGACTTGAAAAAAGTTCAAGCTACTGATAATATGCAGCCATCGATTTATTTGAGGATAATGTCATTCGGCTACTTGCGTATTATACAAACTTACGCCAGCCAAAAGAATAAACCAGGCACTGTTACTGTCAATGAAATGAAGTGTTTCTTGGGTATTCTTTTATATAGTGGCTATATGGTGGTGCCTCGAAGGTCCATGTATTGGGAAAAATCATCCGATACTCAGTTTCCTCTTATTTATAATGCCATGTCACGAGATCGATTTAATTTTATAATGTCGCATTTTCACTGTTACGACAATACAGAAGTAGTTTCAAGTGATGATAAGTTTTCAAAATTGCGTCCACTTTTTGATCTTTTGCATAGGAATTATATAGCAATGGCACCATTGGAAGAAAATTATAGTATCGACGAGAAAATGGCACCGTACTATGGTGGTCATAGTTGCAAACAATTCGTGGTAAGCCCATAAGATGGGGGTACAAACTATGGGTCGGGGCTACAAGGCTCGGTTACATGCTATGGTTTGATCCATACCCATCTGAGTATGAAATTAGTACTTTGCCTATTATTTATAGGTGCATACAAAATAAATAATAGTTATAATACATATGTACAAGATTAAATATATATCTATAACTTCATAAATATAACTTTTGCTTAATTTATCGTTAAAGGGTATCCTTTCCGTACAAATTAGCGATAGTAGGACCTACCGGGCGTTATAACGCCCATGGTTTTCCGACTTTTTCAGATGGTCAGGCTTTGTTTCAGTATTTTTCCACAATAATTGATGATACGTATATCAACATATCAAAAAAACACAATGATCTGCAGTACAAAATAGTTTCAGGAGTATCTGGGTTAATGATTACTAGTGATCGGATCATCGGATGCATATTTACCTAAAGTTGAGGTGTTGGCTATTATGGAATGCACCTTTGAATCGAAAAATCCCGGGTTTACTGAATTGACAAATATCGTTTTTTTTACTACTTATAGAATCAAATGGGGTGTGGGTATATTTAAATATTTTAAGGTGTTGGCTAATATGGAATACACTTTTATATCGAAAAAATCCCGGGATTTCGGAATCGACAAATTTAGTGTTATTATTAAAGAATCAAATTGAGTGTAGGTATATTTACTTATATATATAAACGTCGGCTAGTAATAAATTAAAATATAGTTTCTAGATCTTTAGTTTCAAATGTAATAACTTAGTGAAACCAATACAACGCGATAAAATCCGTAAACTGTAATTTAATTTCAATATATTTACTTATTTTAACTTTTGTACCAAAAAAAGCTTTAAAACTAATAAAACCCTCTTAATTTTCTTAAGTAACATAGTCTATAAATGATTCTATTTTCACTCGGGAAACCCGGAAAAACAAGATATCGGTGTTTTAGTTTTTAGTTAAGAATCAACAATGTAGGTAAAAGGAAAGTTATAGTATGAAAGTTAAACAATGTAGGTAGGTACGTTTGAATTATCAAATGACATATGTCAGATTGACATTAAAACGCGGCAGTATTTTGTGGCATCTAACTGTCACAGCCAAAGACAAAAGCAGAGCTGCACATTTTAAATCGATTTTATGTGAAATCGATACAACATTAAAACGATGCTGTGACGTTTTTATTTGATTTAAACGTTGTTTTGCTTCAAAAATTATTAGCTTATTGATATAATGTTAGTTAAAGATTAAATAACTGCATTTTAATACTTATATTTTAATAATCGATACGGACCAATAGCACTCACGTCTATTCCTGTTACACCATTGTCTATGGCAACAATCAAATAATAAAGTAGGTACCTAGTTCGTAATCAATTGGAATGCTTATTATCATCATAAAATACTCCAGCTTTAATGAGACAAAGTGAAAATATTAAAAATCGTAGAAAAATAAAACAATTTGTTTTGTTCATATGAAGTTTAAGGTCGCCACAACAAACCCAGACCGAATTCTGCCATTGTTCTTTAAAACATTGTTACTGTATGCTTCTACATTTACTACCACGTTCGCAAAGCAATAGGTAGAACCATGAGAAAGAACGGGCAATAAAACTCACGGTCACTCTTTTTCATCGCCAGGTTTTGCATAATACACAATTTACATTTTGTAAGGTGCTGCAACTGTTACACCTTCTATATCACTTGTATATATTTACCGTACATAATAATACTCAAGCATAATAGTTTTGGTTAGCCTCCTCAGAATAGACATGGTGTAACAGGAGCATCCACTTACATTATATATACCTAATAATGCAGGCAATCCGCGAAAGTGATCAGAACCATGGTGGAAATGATGCAGTTAAATATTAAAATCTAATACCAGCCCGCAACACCGTCATCGACCAGTCATCGCAAGTAGCACCCGTTCACGAGTATGACGCATGTGCCAGCCATCATCCCTCTCGCCATATTAGAGGGACAGGGATGACCCGACACACGACGCCACCACAAGAAATGACATTTTAGTGAGCATGACGACAACGGTATACGAACCAGCAGTAAGAAACAATCTATTGGTATACTGATCATGACCGCCAATTACCTCCATTTTCCAGATCCTTATTATTAACATAAGTTAGTGGAACGCGTGAAGGAATGCAAATGTAGAAAGAATTTTGTGAAGGTGACAAGTGAACAATGATATGATCAGGGATAAATAATGTTAAACTACATTCAACAAATCATAAAAATATCCAAATCCTGCAAAAATCATGTGCTCACGAGGCACCTCCACTTAACATGTAAATAAAATAATCGTGAGTTAAACAAGCCTAAGCCTATCCCCACGGTGTCTTATCATTTAAAAATTCCTTAATAGTGTAAACCCCTTTGTAAAAGAAAGTTCCTAATTGTCCGTTTGTATTTGTGCATGGGTAAATTCATTATTTCAAGAGGCAATTTGTTGAAAAATCGTATACCAATCCCCGCAAATGAGTTCTGAACTTTATGTAGACGGTAGTTAGTTCCCACCAGTTTATGCTTATTCCTTGTGTTCACTTTGTGCAAATCACTATTTTTGCGGTATAGAATTAAGTTTTTCTTAATGTACATTAAGTTAGCATATATATATTGCGATGCAACTGTCAATATATCTACTTCTTTAAATTTATCACGTAAAGAATCTCTAGCACCTAACTTATAAATTGCACGTATGGCCCTCTTTTGAATGATAAAAATAGTCTGTATATCAGCAGCTGTACCCCATAACATTATTCCGTAAGACATTACGCTGTGAAAATAACTAAAGTAAACTAGTCTAGCAGTATCTATATCTGTGAATTCCCTAACTTTTCTAACTGCAAACGCTGCAGAAAAGAAAAACCATTCAATCTCTTTATTAACTTACAACAGCATCACTAACGAACTCCCGCGCTCAACTGAGTCTGGCTGACAGTATCTTATTAAACAATTAAGTTGAAAGTTTAGGATACATATTACATATGTGTTTTTTTTTAATTAACACCCACTGCCTACCATTCCTCTTACACTCAACATACTCATAAATTGATGGGGAACTTAAAATTAACTTATGTACCCGGAGACCAGTTTCTTTTTAAATAAAAACCACATGTTAAAGAAGTTGTTTCCTCACCATGTTACAGAGTAGTTTCACATTCCCGAATTTTCTGGAATCCCGGGATTTATATTTATAAAAAATATGTTTTAAGAATCCGCTTCCATAATATCCTAGCCAAAAATGAACTTTAGGTGAATATGCATCCGATTATCCGATCACTGAATTGATTATATAAGTAGTGTGGAATGTTATCTAACCTCTGATATATCATACCCAGCCGCGTTGATTTCGGCAGTCTCAATTCTGCCCTGAGTGAAGCCCAGCGATCTGAAGAACGTATGCCAGTTCTTGCCCAGGTTCTTAGACACATAGTCCATGTAGTCATGGTCGGGCTGAAAAGGCAAAAACAAAACAGGTATTAAATATTGGGATATTTTTAACTGTACATTAAAAATCTTAAGTAACACACACTGAAGTGCGTTACGCAAAATACTTTATTTGTTCACTAAAATACTAACTAAACTAAACTACTACTAAGTCCACACCAAATAATAATATGCCGATCGTTCTACAAAATATCATTTAAAAGTCTCCTCCGCTTAGGAAACTTATCCACTCAGAAAACTTAATAGGTTATGTTGGTTCTCTTGTGACCCTGCACCCAAAATAGGAGCCCTGCGAAGCAGGGCTCCGTCAACTTAGCTTATTAAAGTATTTGGTTGTTGAGTAATACTAAAATATGAATTGCTTCTTATTCATTGAAAGGATTACTTTTATAATTACAGATTTGCAACAGTCAATAAACAGGTGTTCTTTGTGAAATATTTTAGTAAGTATATTTTGGTGTGCAATTAGTATTTTTGTTGAAATAAAGGAATATTGTTTGGCAGACATCAGAGATATATTGATGAAGAGTTAAATACTACCCTTAAATATTGTTTGGGTGAAATTAAAAATTGTCAAGAAAATCGAAGCTATAGCCTAGTGGAGACACTACAATGGACTGCTACGCAAATGATCCAGAGTAGAAACCAGATGAGAAAGTTTCTACATCTTAAAACATTTAAAAGGTCTCCCTGACTCAATTAATGCAAGCCTAGAATGCTGCTCACATCATTATACTCCTAGCGTTATCCCCGTTGCATCCAATACCGTCACCTTGGAGCTTCATATTCTAAACAGATTCAATAGAATATTAGCTTATCCATAAAGTTGCACACTGTTGTCTGCCTTCCGAAACCTAGAAAGCGAATTCCATGACCTAAACCACGAAGTGCACTGACTCCCCATAACAACTGTTAATGATCTTCATGACAACAAAGACAGACAACTTATCATGCTCTCTGAAGATGAATTCAACCTGATGCTCTCTACATGAGTGTCTACACTAGGCTACGGTGGTAAGTGATAATTAACTAAACAAAAATCTTCAAGAAATTAGTCCTCAGAAAACAAATGGTTTCATTAGATAGTGGTTTGAACACTGATTGGTTTATTGCCAACTGAGCTATATTTATATAATTTTGATTATCAGTATTATCAGTTGGCATTATCTATAATTGTGCATTAACATATATAGGTATGAAATCTTTAAACAATAAATATTGGAGACATTCTAATAAGTCTCATTTAAATTAACTAGTGCCTCTGTGAAAAACACCCACAAGTTTTAAGAGCACCTTTTTAAGGTGCTCTTAAAACTTGTGTGGTGAGCTGTCTTTATAGACAGCTACTTATTGTCATAATTGCATCCAAATTCCGAAAATACAGTAAGATAACAGGCAGCAATAGCGTACTGGATATGCCAATAGACTGGCCCTGTAGAGCATTTGAAGTTCACTGATTTTTTGAAGTTATGGGCGCATCTAAGTATTTGTTAAAATGACAGGTTAAAATGTTAATTATCGCTTCCACTTGAAATTAATATCTCTATCTCTCTGGATTGTGGAGGACTTAAGGAAAATCGAAACTTACAGAAAATTAAGTAGAAAGTGGCCCCTAGGCTCCTAGACCATAGAGATATTAGAATAGAGTGGCAGAACAGTACCTAACTCAATACTGTGTCGTGTCCGTCGGTGCGAGAGAGAACACAACATTAAAGGCCCCCTGCATCTCTCTCTAACAATACATGCACAACATCAACATTACGCAGTGGCGTGCTACCTGTAACTATTATTTATATCAGTAATCAATAGTTTAAAAATATATAAACATTTTTGTCACTTCAAACTATCTTCGTGTATCAATATAAACAACTTTTAAACTATTGATTACTAATAAACTGATTTAAATAATAGTTACAGGTAGCACGCCAATGCGTAATGTTGATGTTGTGCATGTATTGTTAGAGAGAGATGCAGGGGGCCTTTAATGTTGCGTTCTCTCTCCCACCGGCGGACACGAATAGGCCCCACTCTGCCACTCTATTCTAATATCTCTATGTCCTAGACTCGAAAGTCGAAAAGTCTCCCAAGACAATGATCAATGGTCATGTGAATATTGCCTGATAGGAGTAACAATGCCCAACCAAGTCTCCCAATATAATGACGAATGGAATACAAGTCATTTGAAAACTTAGGCCACCCAAATAACAATGCCCAATCAGAGAATAGAACCTGTAGGTCTGTTCACAATCATCAATAAATAACTTACGCTATAGGAGTGTTTAGACAGAAATGGCTTGTCTTGGATTGAAAGATCTGCAGATTCTACCAAGAGTGTATGCATACCTTTACTTTAGCTTCCATAAGAAGAGCTATAAAGTTGTCTTTCTCAATTTCTTCATCTTCATATTTCTTTTCATTGCCTGTTTTGTTCTTTGATGGTGAGTTAGTGACGGGCCCAAAGTAGTAATCATTGCCCAATCTCACTTTTGATGAATTAACTATATTGTAGACATTGCCAGTAGCTGGAATTAATGGATAAGTTATTATTTATTAAAGTGCACTCAACAGCAACATTTCGTAAAAATCTAAAAAAAAATCTATAAGACTAATTTTGCAAGCGTTTTAATATATCTAATCCTAGACCCAAATATGACCTACAATTTACATACATACATACATACATATCGTCACGCCTTTTATCCCCGAAGGGGTAGGCAGAGGTGTATTAACACACCCACTTTTCGCCAGATATACTTTAGACCCACGTAATAAGGGGCGAGCCTATTGCCGTGCCGGGCACATTTCCAGACTCCGTGCTGCTACTGAGAATTTCGTAACAGAAAAACCCAATAACACTGCCCGACCCAGGAATCGAACCCTGGACCTCCCGATCCCACGCGCACATTTGTGCCGCGAGACCAACGAGGCAGTCGTATAGGGTTTAATGTCGAGTTTTCCATCTCTATGCAAAGATGGTATTTGCATCGTGTTATCTCTTAGTCGCCTCTTACGACACCCACGAGAAGATAGGGGGTGGTGACACTTGTATTCTATGCCGTCAACCACACGGCACCTACAATTTAATTAATCAAATTTTAGTTTTGTTGTCTGTCTACATCAACTGTTTTAGTCTGTACAGCATATGTGCATTGACGATTGACATTGATCCTGTGAGATTTTCCCTACACATTAAGAAACAATTGTTGGTTTTTCTTAGAAAGTTGGATTGACAAAATGTCAGAATAATATGGCGCATATTTTATTACTTAAATTGAAATTAGGCCTAATATTATGAAAACCATATTTTTTCTTTCTCAATACAACAAAGATTAGAATAAATTTATTTGCTTAAAAGTCGTCTTATTCTAACATGCTATAAGAATTGATAAACAGTGGAATAAAATAACATGCTATGATCTTAAAGGAGATATGAAGTTTTGAGTGAATCACATTTTTCAAGTAATTTTCATGATAATTACTTAATATTAGTAAAAGTATTGGTAAGTTTTTGAAGAACAATATCTAACATTAATATTGCAAGAATTGCTAGCTTTTCATTGCCTCGTATCTTTAATGGAAGTACTTCCCCCCCCCCCCACGTGATTACAGCACGCACGGTCGTGCTCAATTAAAAATCGTTCTATTGGTCGCGGTTTTTTCACGTCTTGTTTTACTTAAACCAAGAAACGAAAGTAGTAACTATTAGAATAATTCATATTCTATGCATTTAAATCGTTTTAGAAGGGTGAGGGAAACGAAACGCGCCAAAAAATATTGAAATATAATTATTTGTGTCTCAGTTGCGAATTCGTCCGCCATTGTTGTGTTTTGTTCCGCGATCTTTATAATAAAAGTTGTCTTGTGGAAGAAACCAGTGAATATTTTATAAAGATACTTATATAGATTTACTCAAAAATAAATAAATATTAATTGTGAAGTGACATTATTTGTGACAAAGACAAGAAATACAGTGATAAAAGGCAAAAACTTTTTAGAAGGGCTATTTCTACTCTTGAAAATCGCTATTTTCGTAAGTGTTTTATGATAAATATTCTTTTAATAGTTATGAAAGACATCAAAGTATCCAGATTATTTATCTGAAAACATACTTTAGCAACTAAATACTAGCATTGTTGTACATTTTGACTGTTATCGTGTTTCAAATGGTAAAAATTCACACCCACAGTGTTCGTAACAGTAACATGGCTGCCTGGCACGGCGAACTTTTTGTTATGCGTTCGGATTATAATTTTTTTAGTGGCGTTAGATTCGTTTGTTACAAATTAATAATGTATTGTGTGAAAACCTAAAGGTATATGTGATAATTTTTTTGTGTTTATGAACCAAACAAGTTATGAAATTCATTAATATGTGATGAAATGTTTGTGTGAACAAGTGAAAAAAAATAAACCGCTAAGTTTGTTTGCTTGTTTTGCCGGAAAAGTGAGTATTTAGTAGTAATTCATGTTATTATTATGATAGCTGATTTTATAACCAACACAATGATATGCAATTTATGTGATATAATTATATTAAGGTGTCATAATATTTTTTTTCCGGTAACCTACGCCAATGAAAATTTGCAGCAACATGACCTTTTGCACTTGTGGCACTTTGCCTTTAGTTTGATCGCATTTCAAGGGTTAATATTTTATACTAAATTATGCCATTCACATTTTTTTGTTATGTGGTCTTCTGATATGATTTGTTGTCTATTGAATTAAACTAACATGTTATATGTGAACAATGACATAATAGGCAGATGATTCACAAACTGTCTGGGATTAACATAGGCTACTAAATTTATAAAAAAAAACCCAATGCTTTATGATGGTTTCATTTTCCTCAATACAGAATTATATAAAATACAATTCAAAGACTTGGTCTGTAACATAATTATGCAATCAATGTTTGCATTCATAGAATAAACATAACGTCTACATTCTAAACTTTCCCATTTAAAATGAAGTGGTATTGAGTCCATGACAACAGTAGATGCAACTAAACCAAAACACAAATATGAGAATAGACTAGGCATGTCGATTCACTTGAAAAAAAATCGATCTCCGATTTGATTCGAATCGAACATACTAGAATCGATTCGCGATTAAATCAAGCATTAGAAGATCGATTTTCGCTGAATCGATTCCAAACATGAATTAATGAAGTTCAATTTTAATAGAGAGCGAGTCAATTGCCATGCACCGGGCATGAATCCAGACACCGTGCTACTACTTTGCCCGATTCGGGGATCGCATCGAACCCAGAACTTCTTGCTCAGAACGCTGAGTCGCACAAGAGATCTTTAAGCTTTAATGTCGACTTTAAGCTATAGGTAATAAATGTTTTAAAATTTGTAATGGTAATGTCAATTTAACTAATGCTGATTCTAATGGACGTTTGTGCAATTGTGCGTAAGTCTCTAGCCTAACACCAGTAAGTCAGTCATAAGCTCATAAGTGACACAGGATTTAGTCCTAATGCGAGATTTATGTATTTTCAATACTGAAAAAATAAAAGATTGCAATAGACTCCCCCCCTATTACATTGGGACCGAAATATAACTGGGGAAGGTTGGGAGTGTAGTACACCTCTGCCTACCCCTTAAGGGATAAAGACATGAAGTTATGTATGTGAAAAATCAAAAATAAAATAAGTTGTGAGTTTATGTTGCACATTTTATGAACTTCGTAGCTAATTTATGAACTATATTGCTTGTTCTTGAATCGTGCCGATTCGAGAGGTTTAGGAATCGATTCATCGAATCGATGCAGGGTTCCAAATCGATCTAAAAAATCGATTATTTTACTCAAAATAATCGATTCTTCGATTAATCGATTAAAGATCGACATGCCTAGAATAGACTCTCATACAAATATGAACCCAAAGTGAAGTTATTTGTAGTATTAGTTTAGAAGAAAATAGAAAATTCTAGTACTTGTAGTCACTATTAAAACACACACTCAACCTATTATAGTTGATTCTAGTAATTATGAAAGTTTTTCTGTGGTCAACCTTAATATCCCTACTATTTTAGAATTAAACATTGAAGTATGTTGAGATATATATGTATTTACCTTGTACATTAACAGAACTTGTGCTGTCTCTGTGTTCTCTACTAGGCTTCACTTCTTCCTCATCATATACGGTCTTCTTTGATGTGAAGAACTTTTTCTTAGATTTCTTTTTTTTAATATCATCCTCTGGCTCTATGATTATTTCTTCTTCTTCATTATCTTCTACCTCTATGTGAACTGTTTCTTCTGGTTGTTCTCGAGTTTGCTCAGTACGGTCTTCTGCAGGTCGGGGAGCCCTAGGCACAGCATCTGGCTTCAAATTCTTGAACATTTCCATGAGTTTGGACAGATTAAGGTTTAACGAAGTCATTCTCAAAAGCCTTGGAAGTTATGCGTAATCATCAAACTGAAATGCACAAAGAATTTCGCACTTGTTGATAAAGTTTTCCTTGTATATAGTTTGGAAATACGAACCACGTAGTATGCAGGAAACGCAAGCTTACCTCTACTTAATACTTATTGAACTAGTTAATACTATTATCTAAACCCTAAAACTATTTTCTGGGAAATCAACAACATTGAGGAGAGGCCCGTTTGCAAAACTTGCAGCAGTCAAAACGTCACTGACGAAATGACGAATGACGATCTGAATTCTGACGACATCGACAATCAAAACGTTAATGTCAAAATTTTTATAGTTTCATAGTGTTGTCCCTCTCATTTATAGTATAAATGATAAGGACAAAAGTAATAAATGCTTAGAATAAATGCAATTATTTTTTTTATCTACCGTGAGATAAATCTGTTTTTCCCTTGGGTTTTCCCCAAGACGTATCGCAAAAGTAGAGTTGCCAATACAGTAAACCCAAGATTACTCTATTTGAAAGAATATTTTAAACGTTTGTTTCAAATAAATACCTATGACCTTGCAAGTTACACACTATAATATACTGAAGCTATGAGTCACCCATTTTTATTTCTGATCGTTTATTCCATAGATTATACACTTATACTGGTATAGAGAAGCCACTCACAGTTCGAAATTGAAGTTCAATAGGCATCCTCGACCACTAGATGGCGTACAAATCAATTTTATTTTTATTCCGATCGTATAGATGGCGTTAGTAGTGAATAAAATGTTTGAAAAATAAAATGTTTAACTTCAGTGTTAATAAATAAGTATATGACAACGATTATGTAAAATAATACATACATACATACCTAGACTCACGCCTGTTTCCCGGAGGGGTAGGCAGAGACTACGGAACGTCATTTGCAACGATCCAGACATATCTCTCTTGCTTCATTCACTCCCATCAGATTCCTTTTATTTTTTTATTTATTAATTCCAGATTTAGTTGTAAATTTATTTTATGTGCTTTGCCATACTCAAATGACTTAACACATACACAAAACATGCACATACACAAATTAAATATGTTATTATATAATATAACTTGTCGTCATAGTGATGCAATATTGTTTTTTGACGCTAATAAATTTATTAGTAAATTTACTTTAACAAAAGATACAATGTATCTGCCATTTTATATTAAGCGACAGATTGCTAAACTATTAGCATACAATTTACAGCAAGGAATAGACCCTTGTGTTTACAATTTATTTGATAGGGTTAGTACTTGTACTAACAACGTTTTTACTGACACGTCTTGTGATTTAAACTCCAAGATAGGACAACAGTTAGGCTGCAGTATTTGAATATAGTACACCAAAACATGCAGGGCCTATCTGGCAAAGAATTAGAGTTAAGTTTATTTCTAGAAAAATATGATGTTAAGGTTTTGTGCTTAACTGAACATTGGTTAAAGAATCATGAGCTTATTGTTATAAATGAATATTATACGGTGCAGAGTTCGTATATAAGAATGCAGGCTATTAGAGGCGGTTCTCTCATAATAACTTCAAATTTATTAAAATGTAAGGAACGTAAAGATATTGTTAATTTATCTATTGAGCGCACTATTGAGTTATCCTGTGTGGAACTAGACCTATATATAGTAATTTGTGTATATCGACCTCCTTCTGGTGACTATAATCTATTTGAGACTGTTATGGAAGATGCTATCAATAAAATTAAATGTAGTAATAAGAATATTATAGTATGTGGCGATTTTAATATTAATATTTTAGAGAATTCTTCACAGTGTATTAGATTTCTGAATCTTTTCAAGTCATTTAATTTAAGTAACTTATTCTGTGAACCTACTAGAGTATCTGCAACATCTTCTACTTGTTTGGATAACATATTTAGTTCTTGTGCTGCCACAAACCCAGTAGTAATTAGTTCTCTCCCTTCTGATCACCGTGGACAGATAGCTAGTTTTCCCTGTTCAACATATGATAAATCACGTATAGTAGAATGTAGGCCTCAGACTACCAATCGTCTAATACGTTTCAAAAATAATATTATTGCTAAACTCAATACGTCAATATTAAACTCACAAAATCCAAATACAATTTATAACTCACTTTTTGGACTAGTAAATAATTAATTTCATAATACTTTTAAGAGTAAAACTGTCACACTAAAGGGTACTATGGGATCTTTTAACCAGTGGGCCACTATAGGTATATACAAAAGTAGAGCCAAGTTATTTGAATTATATGGTATGAAACAACATAGATTTGACTCACCTTTTCGAGATTATGTAAAAAAGTACTCAAAAATTTTTAAACAAGTTTGTATTATGGCAAAATCTAAATTTATTAGTAGTAAAATTAAGCATTCAACAAATATAATTAAAGAAACGTGGAGCATTATAAATAATGAAACAGGAAGAGCTCAACCACGGGAAAACCAATTTGAACTAAAAGAAAACAATTTATTAGTCACTAACAAAACTCAAGTAGCGCATATGTTCAATAGTTTCTTTGCGAGCATACCTTTAACAACTACTAGCTCTTTACAATCATCATCTTTAGACGCTGGAAATTTTTCGCTTAACAGTGTACCTGAATGCAAGAGCGTGTTTAGATTCGAGCACGTTACCCCGCGAGATATATTGATCGCATATAATTCAATTAATATTAAAAATACCGGCGACTTTTGGGGCATTTCAATTAATGCGTATATACAATAAAATACCAATTAGTCTTTTAGAATTACCATTTAGTACATTTAAAGCTAAAATAAAAGACTGCCTTATTAAGAAAGGTTATTATACTATTAATGATTATTTCAGTGACAAGGATAGATGGTCACTTACACTAGACAACTCATGATCTACTACTTATTTAGAATTTATATAGATACTTAGCATTTTTCAGTTTATCATTATATAACATTTCTAGTTCTTTTAAATTATTATTCGTTTATCATAATTAGGTCATTCTACTTACTACATCTACATTTGCATTGTTGTTCCACAATTTTTTTTTTTTAATTTACTGTACTGTAAGATTAAGATAACTCGTTATCATGGTCTGTGAACTAAAGTGTTTGTAATTTTGTGTATTCATATACCGTCACTTCTGTAACATACATTTCCACCATAGTTCTGAACATGGTCACGAGTTGTATACATTATAAGTCGTAAGTGGATGCTCCTGTTACACAATATTCGCATTGGAAGGCTAACTAAAACACATCATTTAGTAACTACATTAATTGCTTAAGTATTATGTCTGTAACTGATTACTATCTACAAGTAATTTAGTACAATGTGTAACAGTTGCAGCTCCTTACAAAAATGAAAATATGTACCATAATATTGGCGATTTAAAAGAGTGGCCTCGAGTTTTATTGCCCGTTCTTTCTCGTGGCTCTACCTATTGCTTTGCGAACGAGGCAGTAAATGTAAATGTAGAAGCATTAAGTAATTTAATTTTAAAATTGACGTTCATAAGCGTCACATTGTGACCTAGATGAATAAATGATTTTGATTTGATTTGATTTGATTCCTCATGCATGCTCTTCTGTTCAGGGTACTTCTCACCTGTCCTGTTTTTAGGATGTCTCCAATCTGATCAGAGAACGTCCGCCCGTCTTCCCCTTCGTCCTGTCCCTTCCACACTTGCCTTATATATCTGCTTGGTCAGTCTTTCGTCATCGATCCTCTCCACGTGCCCAAACCATCTTAGCATACCTTTCTCGATGCTTGTCACTACATCTTCTTTTATCCCATAACACTCTCTTATGACACAATTCTTTACTCTGTCAGTCAGAGAGACACCACACATACTTCTCAGTGCTCTCATTTCTACAGCATTTATTCTACTTTCATGACTTTTCTGCCATACCCAACTATCACTACCATACATAAGAGTAGGTACTAACACCCCTCTATGCACAGCCAAACGTGCCTTTTTGGACACGTTTTGGCTATTCATAAACGCCTTCAGAGCTCCATTCACTCTATTACCTGCATTAACTCTTCTTTCAATATCTTCTACATTCTTACCATCTCTTGTAAACAGCGTACCTGAATATACAAACTCATTCATTTGCTCCACTCGCTGTCCATCGATCATAACATTACAAGCCATAACGCATTCCTCCTTTTCAAAAACCATAACTTTCGTTTTACTTACATTCACTTTCATTCCTTTCCTCTCTAACGCACCATGCATGCTTGTTACCATCTCCTGCAACTCCTCCGCTGAAGACGCAAGTATAACCTGATCATCAGCATAAAGGACGCATTTGACAAGTAACTCATTCATCCTTAATCCACAATCACTATGTTTCAAGTCTTGCAAACAACTGTCCATGAAGAGGTTGAACAGCCACGGCGACGCTACACATCCCTGTCTAACACCTGTGTTGATGGTAAACCAGTCAGTGTATGCCCCGTTTATCCTCACACAAGCTCTAGAATCCTCATAAAGGGATTTCAGAGCTCGAATTAGGCTGCTGCTCACACCATACATCGACAGTACCGACCACATTTCATTCCTCACCACTTTATCGTAAGCCTTTTCCAAATCCACGAAAGCGCAGTAGACCTTTCGACCTTTGGCCAAAAATTTCTCGGCTATGCATCGCAATAGAGTAAGAGCCTGTGAACCCCAGACCTACGTTATTTTATAAAAGCTAAAGGTTTGTCAGCGGATGCTCCCAACACAGGTTAGAACGATGGAACATTATGGAGTTTGGGTTATAGTGGCTTTGGCAGGTACACGGTGCTAAAGGTGTCTAAAATACCGATCTAAATACATCAAATAATAAAGTCCAATTTTTCGGTATTACCTTCAGAATATCATTAAAAATCACGTTATTCATTGCCAGACACTTAACATCGTGGCAACCTCTTGCCAGACACCCTTAATGTTCTTGAAATTATAATTTTACTTACGTTATAGTATAAAAGCTGATTTTAATATATAATACTTGGGTAATAAGTAGATGATATTTCCTCATTAGCCAGACACTTTTGATAGTTCCAACCCCTTGCCAGACAAGCATGTAGGGCAGTGGCGTAGCGTGGGTTTCTGCCGCCCGGGGCCGTTCGGCAATTCGCCGCCCCCTTTTTACCCCAATGTTTAACCCCAATGTTGCAGAAGTGGAACGTTTTTCGGGTTTTGGTATGTTTGTATGTTTATCAGTACGTTCTTTAGTTTGGCTTTACACGCTGAACGGCATAAAGGATTAAAAAAGAAATGTTGTCATTTGATTCGTCTCACTTGCTCGAATATCATAATAGAGCATACAGTATCATTTTACGGCAAAACGTGGCAGCTCTCAGCGGTGTCAATGGGTCGCGCACGGCAGCGGCCGTTTTTCTGCTGCAATATATGTATAGCTTAGTCTAGGCCTAGACGGCTTAAAGGATTTTAATAAGTTAAATGTCGATGAATTTCCGTCATCGGTCTGCCCGCGAGGTAAACAAGTGTCGATAAAACCTTTCAACGTCTTCGAAAATCTCGAACTTTGAGTTCATAATGCGGCCATCCGCGATTGTAGTGTCGTTTGATTGTGTCGCCTCAACTGCAGAGCGAAGACTTTTGATCCCCGGGGTTTTCTCGATCACAGCCTCGATGGCCCGAGTGTTAATGCGTCGTAGGTCTCGTTACGTAAGATTTCGTACTTATTTGTCGAAGACAGCCGACAGGGTGGCATCTCGCGTCTTTTCCTCATCAGTTCGAGAGTCTCGGCTAGCAGTTTAGACTACTTACTTGTTTTTTTTCTCTATGCAGAGCAGATCTTTCGAGACGAATCTCCTTATACCATGACCACTGTGGCCGTCCTCTGCTTAATGCTGTCGGTGGGAGGAGTAATGTAAGTCTGAGAGAAGGCTTCACTGACTGGGCCCTTTCAGTTCTGAGGTTTATATTAAGATAGCCTCTTACTCGTCGGTGATCGCTTCAGGTGTTTATCGTATTGATCACCGTCTTTTAATAATTATGTGGTTTTGGTCCGTCTTGATATAGTCTTTCACCTTGCTTGTCACATTATCGCGGTTTGGCCATCCCTGGCGTCTTGGCGTCCACTGCCTGTGAGGCTTCTTCTTACAAAAGGAGTACATTAAGGAAAGGACCTCTGCTACGAGGTAGTTAACTAGCATTCGGCCATATGATTCACGTGCCCCACGCCGCGCGCGTGGCCTCCGATTTTCGTTTCGTTGTGTTCTTGTACTTCCACTTTCGCGTTGAAGTACTGAGCTTTGGTCTTACCTACTAGGTATTGCCTTAACATTGTCCTGGTACCTACATGGCTTCAGCCATCTCGTAATGCTACTGCTACACCTGCGTTAGCGCTAACGTTAATGGCAATAGCCAACCACGCGTTAGTTAACGCGTTAACAAATTCGCGTCGGAATTTAGTATTTTAACGCGTTTAAACGTTGAAGGCGTGAAGGCGTTAAAACGTTGGCCACATCTATGTAGCGCCTAAATTAACGCGCTAATTGACGCGTTAAGACGCAGGTGTAGCAGGACAATAAGGGTGAGTTGAGTTGCGCGCACATACTTGAATCATCACCTTTAGATCGCTCCTATTGGTGAGTTTAAGTACGAAGTACGCTACCCGGGTCGACACACTACCGACTTCCACAAACTGTTCCTCCTGACCAGTAAATCGACGCCACACCAAGAGTAGGTCGCCTTCTCGATGGTAGCAAAAGTCACCAGACTCTAGAGTTACCATGTCCTCCCCCTGTCATGGGTCTTCTGATAACCGCAGTATGTGATACGTTATGTGATTTAATTCTACCTTGAGCTCGACGAGGTGTTCTTTTGCCGTAGATTATGTTCGTTATAAGACGTAACATTATTAAGGAAGATACTAGTCTTCGTCCTAAGACCACGAACATTTTGATAGCATATTTTCATCTCACGGGATCGCGGTCGACACTTGATAGTTGTTCTTAGCACGAAAGTTCTGCCGCCATGACTTAACACATGTGCCCTCCTGCACGTAATATAGCTGAGAGGCGAAGATACTTGCACCTATATTACGTGCAGGAGGGCACAGTCGAGCAAGTACGCGGCTATCTTAAGTCAATATGCGGCAGTGACGAATGCACTGTTGAAAAACTGAAATCTCGTGTCCACTACGCTTCCTTTAGCCTTGTAGTACCATTGAAATATGCCGAAAATATAATGTCTTCAGATAACTGGGCTAAAGACATATGTGTTAAGCCATGGCGGCAGAACTTTCGTGCTAAGAACAACTATCAAGTGTCGACCGCGATCCCGTGAGATGAAAATATGCTATCAAAATGTTCGTGGTCTTAGGACGAAGATTAGTATCTTCCTTAATAATGTTACGCAAAGTGAATATGATATAAATAGCAAGTGTCATATAAAAATTTAAAAATATTATGCTGTGTCATGTATTTGCCTCTTAACTATAAAGATGATCAGTATTTGATTGTTTTGACATGTATAGAAAATGTAGTTTTATCTTCGCGCTCTCCTACAGCAGCTACCCTACATGCTTGTCTGGCAAGGGGTTGGAACTATCAAAAGGGTCTGGCTAGTGAGGAAATATCATCTACTTATTACCCAAGTATTATATATTAAAATCAGCTTTTATACTATAACGTAAGTAAAATTATAATTTCAAGAACATTAAGGGTGTCTGGCAAGAGGTTGCCACGATGTTAAGTGTCTGGCAATGAATAACGTGATTTTTAATGATATTCTGAAGGTAATACCGAAAAATTGGACTTTATTATTTGATGTATTTAGATCGGTATTTTAGACACCTTTAGCACCGTGTACCTGCCAAAGCCACTATAACCCAAACTCCATAATGGTCCATCGTTCTAGCCTGTGTTGGGAGCATCCACTGACAAACTTTCAGCTTTTATAAAATAACGTAGGTCTGGGGTTCACGGGCTCTTAGACTACAAGGAAAAGACTTGATCCGTACACCCCATACCCTTTCGGAATCCCGCATGTACATCCCATATTTTCTTGTCGGTTACTTTCATAACTCTTTCAATCAGTACCTTCGCATACAATTTGCCAACAATGCTGAGAAGGCTAATGCCTCTATAGTTTTTGCAGTCTTGTTGCGAGCCTTTTCCTTTATATAGAGGCACAACTAACTAGCTGTGGCCCAGTCATCAGGTACTCGGCCGGTGCTCCAGCACAAGTTGAATAAACGCTGCAGCTGACTAACTATGATGCCCTGTCCAGCCTTCAGCATTTCGACTGTAATCCTGTCATACCCTGCAGCCTTACCTAATTTCATACTGGCCAGTGCCTTCAAAATTTCATCCACGCCAATATCGCTTTCATCATTGCTATCATTACCATTCATTTCACATGTTGATGTCTCTGTCGTCGTTCTTTCAAATAATCCTTCAAAATACTCTTTCCATCTCTTCAGCACACACGATTCACCATTCAGTATCTTTCCATTCTTGTCTCTGATTGCTGTGTATTCTGAGAATTGAGTTTTTCCTCGAACTGCACGAACGGACTTCCAGAAAAACTTAATGTTTCTCCGAAAGTCGTCAGATAATCTACTATTAAACTCATCTTTCTTTTCCCCTTTTTTCCTTTTAACCATTTCTTTCACTATTCTTTTAGACCTAACAAACTCCTTTCTTGCTTCATCTATGTCATCACTCGTTGCCTTTCCCATTCTTTCATTTGCTCTGGCAGCCAACCAATCTAACCACGCTTTCTTCTTCTCTGATACTGCTGATTGTACATCCTTGTCCCACCATGTATTCTTAACCTTTCGTAGTTTCCTTCTCTTGATCACACCACATACTTCAGACGCTACACATACTACCTCTTTTTTAAAGGAATGCCATAACTCTTCCATATCATTTATGCCATCGAACCTCTCAAATCTTGTTATCAATCTTCGTTTATACTCATCTTTCACATCTTTCTCTTGCAGATTTTCTACTTTTATTCTTTCCAAGACCCTCTCTTGATTATTTTCTCGGTGTCGCCATCCTTTAAAGAGCCCAATTATCCGGCTTAACACCAAAAAGTGGTCTGTATGGATGCCGATCCCTCGAAAAACTCTCGTATCCAACACATTCTTTCTCAGTCGTTCATCTACTATTACAAAATCAATCATACTTCTTCTAACATTTTTCGCCTCTCGCGTATACATATGTATCCTTTTATGATCAAACATGGTGTTTGTCACACAAAGGCTCCACTCCAAACAAACCTCAAGCAGTTCTTTTCCATTTTCGTTCACACTCTTATCACCGAATCCACCTAAAACCCTTTCAAATCCATCTCGCTTTACTCCCACCCATCCATTGAAATCACCTAACAAAATCAATCTCTCGTTATCCTTACAGGTCCTCAGAATCTCTCTTAAACTCTCCCAAAACTCCTGCCTTTCGTCTTTTTCTTGTTGTGACATACCCGTTACTATATTGACCGGGGCGTAAACCCCTACAATAAGAAGACGAGTAAGTCCTACTTTCATTCTCATCCATAGTAGCCTTGCATTTACACATTCAAACTCTTTTACGCACTCATTTATTCGCGTAGACAGTATTAAGCCAACTCCCTTGCAGGCTCTGGTGGTACTATCTACTCCGGACCAATACGCCGTGTAGCTGCCATGCTTTGTAGTGTCACATCCTTTCTTTTTCGTTTCATTCACACACAGAACATCAATCTTTCTATCATCCATCAATATTGCAAATCGGCTTTCCGTAGGCCGCTTTTCGCCCTCGCGGGAAACGAGACGTGACAGGTTGCGAACCGTGTCGCCGCCATTTGAAGAATAATTAATGTCTGTCCTCATAGCGCTCCCACGAGTAAGAGGGATTTAAAAGGTCCATCCCCGCAGAGCCCTGTACGGGGGTAAGATGGAATCCTAGCTGTGCCCTGTGACCACCAACACAGGCACCCTCCGTTTGAGACCAGCTTGCCCTCTGGCCAGGAATCCCTCGGCACGGGTCGGTTTACACCTTAGATCGGGGTTTTGTGTCGGGTATGCTCCCTGAAAGTTGGTTTAATTTCGGAGTTTTCCTTCTCCTACACAGGTTGCCAACCGAGGCTAACGAGGCCCATCTCCCCGAACGTATGGTTTAATTTCGGAGTTTTCCTTCTCCTAGACAGGTTGCCAACCAAGGCTATTTAAAAGTAAAAAAATATAAAAATCACAAAATGTAAAAGCAATTGATGCTAATAAACAGGTCGATACTATTTACACTGACCTAAGTAAAGCTTTTGATAAAGTTTCACATGTATTACTAATAAAAAAATTGACTAGATTTGGTTTCACTGGGCCCATACTCGACTGGCTAGCCTCTTACTTGACAAACAGATCATTTTATGTAGTAGCAAATGGTTTTGAATCGAATTTGTTTCAAATAACTTCAGGAGTCCCTCAGGGGTCACATTTGGGTCCTCTTCTATTTATAATGTTTATAAATGATCTTCCATGTTGTTTTAAATACTCAACCCCCTACATGTACGCAGACGACCTGAAGTTAGCTAAAATAATAGATAGTAATAACGATGCAATAATGCTTCAAGAGGATATATGTAGACTTGTAAAATGGTGTGCTGACAATAAAATGGAGATAAATATAAAAAAATGCTCAAAAATAACTTTCACGAGGAAACTCACTTACATTGATTTTAATTATACAATGAACAACACATATCTGAAAAATTTTAACAGTCTGAGGGATTTGGGTGTTCTTCTGGACAGCAAATTAACATTCGTTCCACACATTGATGCTACCGTTAAAAAAGCCTCTAAGGCTTTGGGCTTCATAATACGCAACGCTAAATGCTTTCGAAATATTAAGACGAAAATTATTCTTTACAACAGTTTCGTCCGTTCTATACTTGAATACTGCTCGGTCGTATGGCGTCCGCACTATGCAACACATACGTTAAGAATAGAACGGATTCAGAAGAGATTTTTATATCACCTGGCTTATTCTGAGGGTATTGCTAAAAACATGCGGAGCTATCGTGAACGTCTAACCCATTTCAGACTGAAATCACTTGAAACTCGCAGAAATTGCCATGACCTAATATTTTTGTATAAGCTTCTTAAAAATATAATAGATTGCCCTCAGCTACTCTCAAAATTTAATTTTAATATCCCAAATAGATATCCGCGTAACCCTATCAAAATATTGCATCCCCCACATCGTAAAACTGTTTCAGGTTTCCATTCACCCATCCCAAGAATGTGTAGACTTCTCAACGCATGCGATAAGTCTATTGATATCTTCGGCACTGTTTTTCTAAGATTTAGACATCAGGTTCTAAATATAAACACATTCTAGAAGATTTAAGAATTAGGCTTTGGGACAAGGTGGAGAGTGATTTTATAATTGCTGTTTTTACTAAATAGTAACTAATCATCATCTATTTTCACTGGATACGCAAGAAAATGTCAATTGCTTTGTTTTTTGTTTTTTGCCTTCCTTTCTTTCTTTCTTTGCCTATCCTTTACTGTTAGCTGGATTTCATCTTGTATAAAAATATATAATATGTATTTTTTTTAATACACATGAACGCTTGTCATAATTATGCATGCTGTGTTTGCCATAATAATATTGTACACTGAACTAAAAATGTATAATGTGTTAAATGTAATTATATATTCTTAAGGCGCTGTTATACCTCAGAAGCCGTGAAACACCTAATTTTTCGTCGCGCATCTAGCCATAACGGTACATATTACAAACTAGCAAAAATTAGAGCTTAAAGTCAAAAATTTGAACAAAAGACTTTTGAAAGAATTTTTCATGTACGTAAAATAGAATCACGGTAAAAAAATCACAAAATCGAGGCAGAAAATAATCTTTCGTCTCACTGTTTGCAATATTTTGATCGTAAGCTGTCATATTTTTTTTGATAATATTGTAGGAAATCTAATGAACTAAAGAATTACCCTATATATTTTCATATTATACGTGTATATTTTGTAAAATTAAATAAAATCTGCCAAACGTCTATGATTTTGACGCTCGGTAGATCCCATCAATATCAAACGCTTCAGCAATTTAAACCTTATTAGCATAAGCGGTGTACTGAGTGTCAGTTGCTAGTTTACGCCCCGCCCAGACCTCATCATTCGGCTATGAGCCCAGTGAGAGATAGGTCATGTCGCTTGCGTCTCCGCTGCACGAAATTTTACGTAAACCTGTTTGTTATTATAATACGCCGATTTGAGTTCGTAATTTCATGTTTTATGTTATAGACTGAATACTTTGAATCAAATAAGCTTTTCACATGAAAAGCCTATTTGATTCAAAGTAGTAGTTACATAACTATGGCCACATATAATTAGGACCTAAGTTTATACTCTTGTTGCGTTTAATGTGTTATTGTTTCTGTGCTTATAAATATATAATTAGAAGAATAAAATATGGACAATTAGAGAAATGAAGTTCTACGCAGGATTTGTACAAGAAAGCGTCGTAATAAAATAGAAATTCAACCATGGCCAAGTGATTATGAAATATGTAACATTTTTACACAAATTATTTTCATAAGTCTTTTATGACTAACTATGTTACTTATATATTATCGATTATGCATAATATAATTATATAAATTATTCTCACAATACATAGCTGCCACAGTTTTAAATTTTTGAAAAAGTAATAACATAAAATCGAATCATTTTATATACCTATATTTCAAATTCATTAGCTTGTCAGAGCGCCTGGAGCGCTAAGATGCCGCCACAGCGAACAATAATGATGACAGTGCTAATATGGCGCTCCGCAATCCGCACACAAGCGGTAACGAATGTTGTATTATTGTGTTTTGAACATAAACCTTTTTAGGTACATCGGGTAAAACTTTGATTATTCATAAACTATTAGGTATGTCTCAGTACATCTAATATCTTTTTAATTTCTAAAATCAATCATTTATAAATAAGAAAGTAACTTCTCTGTTTGCTATAACACAAGATATAGTATATTTTTAATAATGAAGTACGTAACTAATTATCATTATTGTAATAACAGTGAAGTTAAAGATAACAGTTCTGCATCGTCTTACACACATTTGACTTCAGTCATTCCTAACACGATCTGTTCAAGAGCTAGCCAAGAAATGCCAAACAATTTTTTTTAACAAATATGACTCAAATTCCGTAGTGATAAGCAAAAATTACAAGAGGGATAGCAGTGACTGGTTCGAATTGCGTAAGAATATGTTGACAGATTGAAATTTTTGTATAGTAGTAAAAAGAAGAGATAACAGCAGTAAAGCCAACTTAGTAAAAAATATTTTGTACAAATAAAATATTTGCATTGTAAAATCAGTTGCGCATGGAATCTAAAATGAACAACTGGCTTTGCAACAACTGGCGAAGCAAGAAAATGTAACAATCGAGCCTTGTTGATTATTCGATTATTGGTGCCACGCCAGATGGATTAATTTGGACCTATCCAAACACGATTGTGGAAATTTAATGTTTTAAAGTTGCCTATAAGAATGGCCTGGAGAATAGTATAAGAGCAAATAAAATACAAATATGGAAACATGATAAAAAAGTGAACTGACTAGTCTAAAAAAATATTGTAATTGTTATTACCAAATTCAGGGGCAACGCCACGTTACACGCAAACAAAAGTGTTTATTTGCTGTGTGGAGTGGCGAAAATATACCACTAAAAATAGAAATTATAGAAAGAGATGATGTTTTCTGGGAGAAGCTTGTGGCGTTTTATATGAATTGGCAGTTGCCTGAAATTGTTAATTCTCGTCAAGCTCAAGGGATGGCATTGCGAGATCACGGAGAGGAAAATGTTTCATCAGTGCTTGAAATTTCTACAATACCAAGCCGTAAAAAGAAAGTAAATGAAACTGTGCCTCGTGAACAACAGCAAATAATAAGTATTGAAGCCTTATCACCTCACACACTGCCTTCGATGAGAATAAAGAAAACCTGCCGGGTTGTAGCAGACAGCTAACTTTTGATGAGCTGTAAACTCTGTATTTCGTTAATAAATTATAAATGAATATAAATAAATATCTTTTAATATTTATTTTCTTTGAAACAACACATATTTGAAGCGAAATTATATTTTTCCATACAAACATGTATGACGAGAGTTAACGAAAAAGCAATAACTCAAATTCTAATTCTATAATTTTCTAAGCGACATAGCAGTATCTCATGAATAAGGTATATCCACATATATTTTTGATGTTTCATCTATTTTGAAAAATAATAATGGGTTGGGTTTCGAAACGAGTCGCCTGAATTTGAGGGTATTGGTAGTGTAGGGGGCTTAAGGTAGTTTATTTTAATCCCCTAAAAGTAATTTTGGCTGCCGGAGTTGCGTCTAAATAGTTTTAAACAATTTCCAAAATTTCATAAATATTTCGGCAATTATGCAAAACGGAACATAGTTTTTATACTTTAGTACAGTTTTACAAATTTAATTTTTAGGTTTTATGTGAAAAACGTGAAACGAAACGCAAAACCGCCATCTTGGAATGATCATATTGTCAGCTAATGTCAAATTTGTGCGTCATTGCTTTCGAGCGCCTTGGGTTAGGTGCGACTGTAATAAGTAAATAAATAGGTTATGTTAGGTTCTCTTTTGACCCTTAATCCGAAAATAGGAGCCCTTCGCAGGGCTCCGACAACCTTAGTTTATTAAACTAGTGTGATGAATGTGGAAGTTGGCAGTGCCATACACACCGATGTTTGGAGATTTTTTTTTCAGAGGAAACCAAGTATTTCCGGCAAGTGAAAATGGTGAAGGGGGTTTCAAGACCTCCACTGCTCCCTCTCCAATCACTCACAACCCCTAAAAACGGCGACGTATTTCGAAACCTTTGCCATAATAATTATACCTATAATAACAATAAACATCCATAAATAAATAAAAGAAATCAACTTTTACTAAACTTCAATTATCTCGTAACTCGCTTTAGTTGAGATACGGCTTTTGCGTTTAGTAGAGCAGTATTGTGTTTTTTAGGGAACCGTAGCCAAAAATTGTAAAAACGGAACCCTTATAGATTCGCAATGTCTGTCTGTCTGTCCGCCCGTATGTCACAGCCAATTTATTGCAAAACAGATTTGAAACCTGGCAGGAATGGAATTAGATGTAGGTATTCTATGAACTGCTTCACTATTTTTATACAAAAACAAAACAAACATAATAATGGCCTCTCCATACATGGAACTGACTAAATTATTTTTATCATCTTACGGCACGTAGGTATTTACCTACTTTCGTCAACATTTAATACTTATAACGTTTAATGTAAACCAGTTTTGCTCATGGCTGCACTGAGAACAAAAATTGCGCTATGCCTATATTGTACAAACAGATTGATGTATGTAATATAAATTTTAATATCAGTATCTCAATTCAATATGCTAAAACGTTTTGCTTGCGATTTTGAAATATTGTAATACGGATGTCGCCAGAATACGGCCGCACGCGACGAGAATGAAGGGGGGCGCCCCGCAGTAGACGGAGCTAAGCTCACTTCACCTCCCCTGCTTCACCCCCTCATTTACCAAATCAGTCGCTTAGGACAGCGCCTTAAGTGTAACAATTGTAGGTAAACCAATAAATAAATAAATAAATAAATAAAAACTAGTTTCATACTAAGAGTGGTTTCGATTCACGCACTACTAGACTATGGGCACAGCACGTATCCACTGCGCCACACAGCTCTTGGAAGAGTTAGCGAAATTACCGTTTAGTTATCGCTACAGATATTTCTAGATAATAAAAGCTAAAATGACATTCCCCGGGCGCTAGATGGCGTCAGTTTGTATGAATAATTTTTAATTACGGGATTGTAGGGAAGTTTCATAGGCCTGGTTTATTCTTTATCCCGTGAATTGAGGGAAATTCCTTATCTAAGTGTACTCAAGACTCACTTTGAGTGTATCCCTAATAAGGAATATACACCAACCACCGCTTCTTGCGCCCAATAGTTTTGGCTGTGGCTTGTCTATCAGTCAGCAACAGCAAGGATTTTATCAGTTATTATTAGTAATTAATTAGTAATATTTCGTATAAATATCAATAGGCAGCGATAGCCGAGTGGATATACCAACAGACTGCCATGCAGAGGGTATCGGGTTCGAATCCACGGCGCGCACCAATGACTTTTCGGAGTTATGTGCGTATTGAATTGTTAATTATCGCTTGTCCCGTGCCTCGGAGAGCACGTTAAGCCGTCGGTCCCGGTTGTCATGAAGATCTTTGACAATCGTTACAGGGCGTCAGTACCTTCTTAATAAACTGACACTAGTCTAAACCATGGAATATCGCTATCCCTTCGGGTTGCGGAGGTCAGACAGGCAGTCGCTCCGTGGAAAAGCTAATATTCAGCCAAATCCGGTTAGACTAGAAAGCGGACCCCAGATTAAAAACTGGGATAACGCTAAGAGGATGATGATGATTTCGTATAAATATCTCGTCAACAGCGCTGTCTACCGGGCCAGCCGAAATTTTTGGAGATTTTTGTGCCTGGGAAGATAAACTTCAAACTCCATATCTTTCTGTAAAAGTTCTATGAAAATGATAAAAAAAAATCAGGTAATTTCCCTGACAAATAAAAGGCATCATACAAAATAATTTAGCAGGTCTTAATCGCGTTAACTTATTTAAGGCATAAATACCTATTTGTTTCCGACGTTTCGCTCGTCTTGCACCGAGCGTGGTCGCGGAGAGACTGACTAGTACCCCGCTACCTATTTATACCATAAATAAGTTAAGTTAACGCGATTAAGACCCGCTAAATTATTTTGTATGATGTAGGTATGCAAATCGCGAAAGTTTAAAATCGATTAAATAAAAGGCACTTAGAGACTGACAAAAATATATAAAAACAGATGTTTTCGTCGGGATGTCATGTTCACCGCAATTTGTGTACGCGCATATCTTCCAAACGATTGCAACATGGATAAATCTTTCTTTTAATAATTGTTCGATAAATTTCGGGAGAAGATTTGCAAGAAAATAATTAGGTAATATTCTTTTAAATAATAATTATGACGGTACGAAGTTCGCCATGTCAGATAGTTTTTTTACGAGTAGGTGTGTTGAACATATAGGTACATACCTATATGTGAGGCAGTTACATTAGTCTATAGGTACAATGATAACCTAGTGGAGATATGTACCAACAGACTGCCATGCAGAGGAAAGCGGCATCAAATGTTTTACTAGACTTTGCGTGTTCATATAGACAGACAGGACACTACGCAGACTTTATTTTATAATCTATATAAATATAAATAGAAGCTAGAAGTGCTGAGCGAAGTTACGCTTATTAGGGGAGACCGGGGGCAAAAGTACCACGGGGCAATAGTAACATTGACATAATTATTTCGGTTGCTAAGCAATATTAAGGATTATTTTGGCTTTGGCTTTTTTTATTAAGGCCCTGACGTGCCCCGGTAGTGTAGCCAATCGGCTGTGTGCTCCGAGCGGCGTGGACGCGTACATCGACTTGCGCCATTTTGACACACCCAAAGTATGTTTTTGTAGCTTAACAAATTTGTTATTACTTTTTAATGCACAAACTATAAGTAAATTAACAAGGACTACTGGAATCTATATTTACTTATCACGCTATATAAATTTAATAAAGTATGTAAAATAGTGCTCAGAGTTTAGGCTTTTTTATTGCTTTTTCTTTAAAGGATCCTCGGGAACAATTGTACAATTTTTGTCGGGGTCAATAGTAACGCTACAATTCACCCCAGGGTACAAATGACCCTCAATTAAGGAACCAGGATCATTTTATAAGGGATAAAAAGATCATCCCTACTACTGTAGGTGGTGAAAATTCTTCCGGTCGGATGGATGAAAAACTATTTTTGCAATGTCTTGTACCTACATTTTCATCATCAGACGTGAAAGATGAAAACAAAGTTCTTCTGTTACTTGATAACCACCCGTCGCATACAGGCATTGGGTTTTTGTAAAGCTAATGGGATCGTCGTGCTATCGTTTCCACCGCACTGTTCTCAGACGCTTCAACCATTAGATAGATCTGTACATGGTCCACTCAGAAAAGCTGTAAACACTGCATGTGATGCTTGGATGCGGCATAATCCCGGTCAAACTATGACTAGGGTAGACCGTGGCGAATCGGATCAAAATAACAATTTGTTTAACTCTCAACGTAAAATATTTAAATACTAAAATTTGACCAAATGTATCTACTTGAGATTTCTAATATTTTTGTTCAAAAATATGTCAGGGGTTAAATGTAACAGGGGTTGTTAGTAACACACTGGTTTTTCATAGAAATTGTTGTTGATGACTAATGTTAAATATATCAAAGAAGTGTTCGATTCCTAACTTATTTGATATTGTAATACTTATAACTTCTCTAATATTATGATTTTAGAAAGTAATATGTTAACTTTTGATCCCTTACAAGAGGAAATATGTATTTTTTTTTTGGAAGTGGTTTGAAGAAGCGATACAATTTGTATAAGTTAGTAATTTTTAGGGTTCCGTAGTCCACAAGGAACCCTTATAGTTTCGTCATGTCCGTCCGTCTGTCCGTCCGCAGCCTAGCTCAAAGACGCCTGGTTCTAGAAAGCTGATATTTGACATGAATATAGACATAATATATTGCAACAAAACTGTAGAATAAAAGAACAATGGCAGAATTAGGTCTGAGTTTGTTGTGGCGACCTTAAACTTCATACGAACAAAACAAATTGTTTCTTTTTCTACGATTTTTAATATTCTCACTTTGTCTCGTTAAAGCTGGAGTATTTTATGATGATAAAAAGCATTCCAATTGATTACGAATACTTTATTATTTGATTGTTGCCATAGACAATGGTGGGACAGGAATAGACGTGAGTGCTATTATCCGTATCGATTATTGAAGAAGTAATCTATACGATCGACCTTTATAGAGTTGGTTTGGTTTAAAATGCAGTTCTTTCATATTTAATCAACATTATATCAATAAGCTAATATTTTGAGGCAAAACAACGTTTAAATCAAATAAAAACGTCACAGCATCGTTTTAATGTTGTATCGATTTCACATAGGTAAATCGATTTAAAATGTGCAGCTCTGCTTTTGTCTTTGGCTGTGACAGTTAAGTAGATGCTACAAAATATTTCCGTGTTTTGATGTCAATCTGACATATGTCATTTGATAATTCAAACCAAGGATTCAAACGTACCTACCTACATTGTTTAACTTTCATACTATAACTTTCCTTTTACATACATTGTTCATTCTTAACTAAAAATTCAAACACCGATATCTTCTTTTTCCACCTTTCCTGAGTTACTTACGCCAAATTTTTTGATATATTTTTTATTACTGTACGCTTCAATTTAATTTCAGACATTTTGAATTTTGATGTATGGAGATCTGCCATTGTCCTTTAGGAAAATATATTTTTAAGGGTATCTCCCCTACATATATAGTGGGGTTGAATTTTTTTTGGTTGAGTACCCCATCATGTGGGATATCATTGGATAGGTTTTAAAAAAATATTATTAGTTTGCTCAAATCATTTTTCGATCAAGTGATTGGTTTGTTAAATATCAAGCTTTGAGGCATAGATGAGAGAATTATTATTAATTCTCTCATCTGTGCTTTGAGGTGAAAAAAATTGTTAGACTCAAGTGTCCCCCCCCCTCTGCCGGCTAAACTATTAATTTGGAAGAGGTGAAAAAAATCACAAATGTAGTACATATAACGAATTTAAAAGGAAAACTAGCACGGCTAAGTAGATATCACTAGTTTACGAGTAATCGTCGGTTAACTTATAAATAAATACCTATTTCTGTGAGTTTACATTGGGCGCGCTGGCTTAATCTTAAAGATACACGTAATTTGGTATGTAATGTACTACGGTACTACGTATGTATAGTAGTAGTATATCTTGGAAACCACATTTTATGTTTACAATACATAACTGGATACATACCTAGTGTTTTTCTAAACAAAACATAGGTTCTTATAATAGTGTTATTAAAATTATTTTTTCAGCAAAATAAACAGTCGGCTTTGTTGTACATTAATACCCTTTGCAGCAAGTCATTATGGGCAACTACGGAACCCTACATTGCGCGTGGCCCGACACGCACTTGGGCGGTTTTTATAATACTGGTTATATTTGAGACTGTGATAACATTTATTATTAAAATGTGGCTATTGTGATTAAGTAGTAATGTGGCTATTAAGATTGTCATTTTATTGTCCATCAAAACCATGTTACAAATGACTCCATACTATGGGTCATTTGTAACATGCGACATTTCCTGTTAAAGCCGTAATTGCTACATAACTACAATTAGTACGCGATCTTTGGCTGCACATATTCGTACAGGGCCGAGCCGTCCCTATGTGCAATGTGCGCGGCGCACACAGGCGCAAGGGTAATAAGGGCGCCGCGCGCCGAGATAGGTATATGCGTTAATTATTGAAATTATTTTCTAAAAAGGACGGAAAAAAGGCGTTTCATAGATTTCACACACAGGCGCTGGGTTGGGTCGGCGCGGCCCTGTATTCGTAGATCATTAAACTAACTTTTTTGGAAAGTAACCAGATTTTGTTAGATGTTAACAGTTTTAGGACAATCGGCCATAAAGTAAAAATTGTTACTTTTTCCCCCGGTCTCCCCTGGTTTTGTTAATTACCTATACCGCTTGCCTTAGACATGTCTTGGAGAGCATGTTAAGCCATCAGTCTCGGCTATCATGCAGAGCTTTGATAGTTGATGCGGGGAGTAGTATCGAATATCTACAGTCACAACTACGAGATTGGTGGGAATTGAAATAACGGAAACGGCGTAGCGCGATTGTAACCAACTGCTACGCCAAAGGCCTCAGGTTCGATTCTAGTTCAAGTCAAGTTGCTCCGGATGTTTCTGTGGATATTAAGTAAGTATTTACAAAAATATATGTGTGTTTATCCATTACATGGTTTAAGCCATCCATTAAATGTTTTTAATTTTTATCTTGATATCTCCACGCGTTCGCGAAATAAAGGGTCTTGACATAAAATAGCTGACGACCGGTTTGCGTAGCGGGAGTGTAAGCGACTGCTATGCTGAAGGTCGCGGGTTCGATGCCCGCTCAAGTCAAACATTTGTGTGCATGAACATGGATGTTTGTCTTGGTCTGGGTGTTTCTATGTAGGTATAATAATTATGTATGTATTTACAAGAAAAAAAGTATATAAGTATGTTTATGCATTATCTAGCACCCATAGTACAACCAACAACTCTGCTTAGTTTGGGACTAGATGGTGATGTGTGTATGTGGTAGAATATTATTATTATAAAGACAGGCGGTCAACAAAGTGATCCTATAAGGGTTCCGATGATTTTCCACTGTAGTTGCACTCGAAAATAGGGTTCTGCCATTGTTGCAGAACCCTATTTTCGAGAGCCATTTTTTTAAATTGATGTACTTACCTAGCCTATGTCACTGTCGCAGCATTGGTCGCAGCCAACTAGGTTAAGTAATCAGCCGTTCAATTTATTTAAAGCCGCTTTATTAAAGCCACGCCGAGCGGCTGTAGTAATTAAAGAAATATCTTGCTAATAACTGCGGCTCGTTTAATAAACACCGTAACGCTAGATACGTATAAATCTGTCTACCTCAGCGTCATCTTTAGCGCAGGAAATGTCATACGGGAGTTAGGTAATAGGCTTTGTTAGGTTTTATTAAGATCCTGTTCCTACCCAATAATATATAGGAAACCGTGAAGCAGGGTTCTGTCAACTTGGTTTATTAACTTTACTTAGGCTTCAATTCAATAATAATTATGTTACCCGGGCACACGATTTTCGACCAAACGCAATAGCTGTATTGTTTTCTGATAGGTACATACATACCTACTTTTTAAACCATAATTATGTTTAGTAGGCACCTAATAGTAATAATATTTATTTAATTTTTAAAGACTCACGCCTGTACCCACGAAGGGTTAGACAGGTGTAATATTAAACCCACATTTCGCCATGCAATGAATTTTAGGTCCCACGCAATAGGGGGCGAGCCTATTGTTGTTACCGGCCACATTGCCAGGCTTCGTGCTGGACTGTGCTGGTACTGAGAATTCGTAAGAATTCAGTAACACTTTGCTCGGCCTGGGAATCGAACTCGGGCCGAGCAAATTAGCTCCCGATCAGACGCAAACTCTATCCAGTGGACCACGGAGGCAGTCGTAATAATCTTTATTAATTAAAAATACAAGTTGTACATTCCTTGCATTTTAATGCATTATAAAACAATTGACTCACTCCTATGTGCTCATATACTTAGCCAAGCTTGTATAATAGGAGTCAGTTACCTATTTCCTGATTAGGTGTATCAAAGTAACAGAACCATCTCGTCTCGTGAATAGTCTTTCCTTAATTCCAACAACAGCTACATAGAAAATATCTAATTTTAGTAGGTATTTTATATTCTAATTTCAAAGTCTCACATTTGACATTATATTTTGAATGACATCTCACCTTGGAAATTTTCTTTAATTATACATATAAATAATAATAAAACACAATTACAAAATAATGGATCAGTCAGCAGATGATAAGAAGAAAGGATGGTCATTGTCGTTGTCTAATTTACTTAAACTAAGTCTTTTCAACGCTATTTATGCGAAAGGTTCAGAGCCTTGTTCACCAGGGAGGAAGCCTCCCTCGGAACCGTGCAATCGGCCTCAGTCTCCTACTCCGAAAAGAAAATGTCACTGCAAAATTGCAGAAGCCGCAAAGACCGCTAGCGATCGAGGCAAGACAGGAGCTGGAGTGACAGGCTCTCGTACAGGACGAGTGTGTGATAAGAAATCTGCCGCCGCTGATCAACTCCCAGACGGAGCGTCCAACCCAGGCCTCCTGCGACACATACACAACGCAGCACGTTTCCGACTGCCGCAGTGTTTCGAGGGAGGTTGCGTTTCAATAAAGCAGAATACAAAAAGCAATTGGACGTTTGGTCACACACTTGCATTCAGTTCTGTGTCTCCTGGAGGATACCGGATGCACTTGTCATATCTGAACAAGAACAGGCCATCGTCGCTGCCCTACTTTGTGATGGAAGCGGCGCCAGGGGGTCAGTTAAGTTGTGAGATGCGCGTGGGACCTACAAAGTCAACCCGAGCTACAGTGGTCGCACAAATGGCCGACACCGAATTCTACAGCTTTGAAAGTATAATGGACGCGTATTTCAATAATTTTACGGCGTCCGTTATCGCTGTAAATCGGGAATTTATTGCACTTCATTTCCTACAGGTAAATATTTAATAGCTAGATTAAATAAATAAAAGAAGTTAATTAGTAAAGTAATAGATACTTATTAACAACTAGAGGACACCAGCAGCTACGCCTGCATTTTTTTTAATTTACCCGTTTTGGCCGATCCCGTGGGAATTTCGGGAAATCCTTTCTTAGTGCACCCCTACGGTCTCCAAGGAACATACATGCCAAATTTCAGCTTCCTGCGCCCAATAGTTTCGGCTGTAGCATGTCTGTCAGTCAGTCAGTAACGCAAGGATTTTATATATTAAGATAAGATATTAACCTAGCTACACATGGTGCTCAATGGTGTCTCACTCGTATCATGATAAGATACTGGATATGCAGGACTCTAGAAACCGTAAAATTCAACATAGTACCAGTACCCCTTATATCCCTCTTTCATGGATATTTTCTTTTAAGTAGTTTTTATTCTATTCTGGTTATTGCTCTAGGCGATAACAGACGAGATATCTCTGGGAGCTGAGGTGGTGGCCCGGGGTCACGCGGTGGAGATCAGCTCAGCGTCGGGCGCGGGCCGCTGGATGAACAGTGAACACTCAGTGAGCGCGACGCTCGGCAACAGGGGGCTGGACCTCTGCTACGCGAGGGTCCTCAAGCCTTACCTTACAGTCGCGGCGATGCTAGAGGTGAGAGTAGTATTCTTTAAGATTAGTATATAAAAAGGTAGGTACCATGCAAATTGTGTGGAGAATACTTCAAGAATGCTCTATCAAAAGAGCCTAAGTAAGTAGTGTGTGCATCTCTCAATCTTTGGTTCGTTAATAACCGCAAGGTTAGTAGGGCCATGGGAAGAGGTTTATGTTACATACGCTTCTCATTACCGAAACGGTAAAATGCACAAGAGGAAGACACAAGTTCGGATGGACGTACAATGAATCCGCCTCTATTGATTCATCGGGGAATAGATATTTCTTGCGTTTACAGATAAATTGCATCGAAATCGGTCACAAAAATACACACTTCAAATATTCTGATCTCAATCGTATCAATTTTGCTAATCCTTTGGAATACTATAAAGAATATTAGGTTTCCACGGTATTCTGCGAAGAACCTATTTGTCAAATCTGTCCGGACACGAAAGCGGAGTTTGGTATCTAAGGCGAAAATGCTTGATCGAAAGGTCACCGTATCGTTAAGTTGACGAACGGCTGGGAAGAAGAGGAAGGTGTAGTTATTTCTGTGGTGTAGTCCATCTATATTTGCATGATGTTATAGATTACATACATAGATTCATTCTTTTAGGTGGGTTTCGCCATCCACCGCGCAGTAGCGACCCTCGCGTACGAGTGGCACACGGAGCAGTGGACGGTCAGGGGCTCAGTAGACTCCGACGGGCTGGTGGGAGCCACGCTACTGCGGGGCCTCGGTGGCAAGAACACCAACCTCGCCTGTGCCATCTCCGCCCTCCTCAACCACCCCAACGACAAGTTCAGACTCGGCTTTGGAGTCACCGCCACTATACTATAGAAAGAAGCTTCTATTCCAAGCAAGTATATACCATGCTCAAGGATAACAGGGACTGGACATAGTCCACTTATTACAAGACTAAAAAAACTATGTTCGTGTAAACGGGTCCCTATCTTCGCTCTAGCGTTTCTCTACCAAACTGTTCGACCATGTTAAAAAGCGATTATCTAACCTCAATTTATTTAAGTAGGTAACTAAGTTTCATCGTTATAACAACTCCGTTGGTAATTGATAGCGGCAGTCATGCTGGTTTTGCCTCTAGAGTGTACCTAGGTGCATCAACAATGTCGAAAGTTGGTGAAGCGCTAGTGTGAACGAGATACATAAAACGATTTTTCAATCATAAGATATTGCTGATAATTTTGTTGACTAATAAATTAAATTTAGTCTATCGCTCTCTCGCTCCGCTTCATACAAATAAAAAGTCACTTTAAAATTTAGAATCAGCGTACAAGTTTATTTAAGGGGTTTAATCGCGTTAGCTGCGTTTAATTTAAGGTTTAAATATCTACGTTTTTCTCCTACGTTTCAACCGGCTTACAACTGTTGTGGTAACAGATGGATTGTGCGTGCATGTATTGTGTGTACTGAAAATTGAAAAGAGACGAAACCAAGTTGGTGTTCAAAAGTTTCATTTTTTCAACGTAGTTTTCACACGTCACGATGTATCAACCCTATCACCGTCTAATAGTTACAAAATTTAGTTTGATGTCTTTTTAACATTATCTTAACATTTCTCGCACAGGTACCCATTGAGTCCGTGAAAGAAAACAATAGACTAATTTTAATTTAGTTGGTATAACAAGAGAAAGATAGTCATCTAAAAAAATATATGGCGCTTTGTTTATGCCGGTTTTTCAAGGCAGCTGTCTATTCTCCACAGATTATTGTAAAATCGGCTCTGTTTGTTCGTTTGGTACTGCTATATGTTTAAATTGAGACTGCATGGTTGGCGTAGTGGTTTAAGCCATGGTTTAAGCGGCCGCCTCGCCGCTTGACACTGCGCCGAAGTGTTGTGGGTTCAATCCCCACACGAGGCAACACTTTGTGTGATTCATAAATTGTTGTCTCGAGTCTGGGAGTTAATTGTGTCCGTTGGTTGTATGTTTGTAAAGTCCCCCGCGACACAGGATTTAGTCCTAGTGCGGGCGTTGTCTTTTAAAAATACAAATACAAATTGTTATTAACTGTGCTGTATTACAAAACACTGAAGATATAAATTCAGAAAGTGCATAGATAAGTATGCAATCATTAACATTCAATTTAGCCATAAAGACATGGATTATCATTTCCATAAAAGTTGTCTATAATTTAGAACATAGACTATGAGAGAGATAGTTTTGTAACTAGGTATTGCTCTACCTTTCTAGAATACCTACTGTAAAGATAAGAGACATAATGCCTGATTCTAATTTTATCTCTTCCTAGAGAATGGTCAATTTTGTGTTAGGCCTCCCTCACATTACTTATGAGCGTTCCTCGAGCGTACGCTCGGCGTCCGTTCGGCGTGCGCCCGGCGTTCACTTTGTACTACAGAGTGAACGCCGAGCGCACGCTGGGCATACGCTCGGGGAAAGCTGACGCCCAATATGAGGTCGGGCTTATAGTTCATGTCTCTATTCCTATGACTTAATCATTTTCACGAACAAGTTATGCGACTATTTATGTATTAATAAATGCGACAATTTATTCAACGTAACGCGAGGTGACCACGATTATAATGTGTTCTAGTTATAAACTTGTTAGATATTTTATTGTAATATAACAAATGTTACAATGTTTCTAGTTATAGGTATTATTCCAAACCAAGTGCTAATTTTGATTGTCGATATTTACCTACGTTTAGATATAATTATACCTATGGTCTTTAGGACGACTCTTAACAGGGTTGTGTAATTTAATTTGTAATTATGAATATATTTAATTATTATACAATATGGCATTTTTAATGTACCTACTTATAATCACTTTTTATTGGGTATAACAATCACTTTTTTCGAGCTTCGAAGCGAAAATCTTGGATGGAATCAGGATAAAGTCAGGGCGATGATGAATAGGTATATGCTTACGATTTATTCTACTTTTACATGCGTAACTGGAAAACACAAACGATGGGACTCATCATAGAGTGTGTTCTATAGCTGATGAAGACTTTTTTAAACTCGATAAGTAGGTAGGTATAATATTCTAACAGATTGTGCTTTATTGACTTTAGCCAATCTGATCATCTGTTTAATTTTCTACCTACTAACCTACATTTTGATGGCTTTTTCTTTACTTATTTGCATAGGTATAGAATCATCTCATGTGTGCACCCGACCACAGATAATATAATAACTATCCTAGTAACCCGACGCACGGTCAAACGGTTAAGTAAAGTTATTATATACGTATACCCAGGGCAATGATTTACCTAACTTGTTTTCGGCGATATTTATTTAAAAAATCATGGTATAATATTAATATAGCATAGTAGGTAATTATATATGTAAGTAGGTACGTAATTTATTGGTGCTTTTCTGTTTTATTTTTTGTTGTCTTAGGCATCATGAGGTCCTGACATCCAAGCAATGTTTTAAATTCTTGTGGAGTAGAATTAGACGAAAGCTGTTATGGAAAATCTAACAACTACTTTCATTGACATGTATATTGTTACAAATAAAGTTATTGTAAAACGCGCAAAAATCAAAGCAAATGCATACCCGGTTTGTTCTCCTCGGTGATAACGATGATAACAGTTTAGCACCATTATACCGTCGTTGTCCTCACATTTAAATAATGCACAAACACTAGAAAATATTATTAAAAATTCATCGGCGAACGACAATGTAGGCGTGTGTCCGTCGGACGTGTGTGTGCAGTGCGGCACCCGGGCGTGGCGAGCGCATGCGCGGGAATAAGGCGGGGTTAGGAACACCGCCCTTATAAACGTGGCACACCAAACTAAACCTTATGTTGAAGCTATAGGGTGGTTTCTAAGGGTAGTTGTGAGGGTTGAAAGTAGCTGTGTGGGCGTACGAGGCCTCAGTGGTGCAGTGTGTGGCCGGTTGCGTGGCGCGCGCGTAGCGCCCGGCAGTAATGGTGATGGAGCGGTTGGCGGACTTCGTGAGCAAGTCGCTTGAGGGGGGCGAAGCGCCGGCGCCGCCGCCCGAGCCCGGCGAGCCCGATGACGCGGATGACGTGGAGGTGGATATTACCGAGCTGGAGGAGAAGGCCCCTCCGCCCAAGAGGCCCAGGAACTGGCTGCTGTCGCCGGTGCCGCTGCAGCACTGCAAGCGGGAGAGCCACGAGGATGATGACGACCAAAGACACGGTGAGATGGCTTTTTGTTTTATTGACGTGCTTTGTATCTACGAGGTTCGAAGTAAAAGCGAGATTGTCGTTGAGCGAAGAGGAATTTGGTCAAATGGGTCGCAGTGTGTATTGTGTAAGTGCTGATAATGAGTGTGTGCTAATTTTCTCATCAAGTAACCAGCTTGATGTAAAAATTCTTACAATTATATTGTTGTTACTTACTTTTCTAGTAGGTTTGTTAAGCGGTACCTAGGTACTCAAAATCAGAATAGGTATAGACGGGTTACGTTCAGTATGTATGCATAGTTATATTTTGCACGGGTGAGGTTCTTGGTTATGGTATTATTCTGTGAGCTATAAAAGTGTTATTGGGTTATGCTATTAACTTTTTCTGTCAAAGAGCTGCCTAGAATTGTAGCCATCAGACAGCCTCTTTTGAGGCTCGTACTTTCGACTTCATCGAACAGCATTTCATACCTAGTCCACTGCTGAGCATAGCCTTTTCTAAATTGCTTCACAGTAGCGTTGTTGGTCAAGTGTGAATGGGACAGGTCGAAAGGGAAGATCTAGACGGACGTTCTCTGACCAGATTGGAGACATCCTAAAAACAGGACAAGTTAGAAGTACCCTAAACAGAAAAGCATGCATTAGAAACTTGATGGGAGTGAATGAAGCAAGAGAGGTATGTCAGGATTGTTGCAAATGGCGTTCCGTAGTCTCTGCCTACCCCTCCGGGAAACAGGCGTGAGTCTATTTATGTATGGATGGTCAATGGGAGGATTTGGTTTCGTATAGGCAACCACGCTGGTCAGACGGCTTGTTATAGGGTTTGATGACGTTTTTCGTATCTTCTCGAGGATACTATATTTACATCGTGTATTTACTCGCTTATGACACCAGTCCCTACGGAATGAAATGGGGTAGTCACACTTAATATTCTTAATCGGACACTAGATGGACCGGAATGCTTATTAGGTACCTACCAAATAAGTAAAGAATATAACGTCTAAAGCTACGAAAGAGAGCCCGTCGGAGAAGCTGAGAAGCCCGACGGAAATAAATATATGAAATTTATACAGTCCTGAGTGTATTTACATATTATTATAGATATACATATATGTCATGTATTATACATATACGTATATATCAAATGCAACAAGTTAGGTAGGTACGTTGTTTTTCTTGCTGTGCTTCAGCCGTGGGTAGATGCTTTTATCTAGTGGAGAAATGTGAGGGAGAATATCGACATCCACTTCCATACTTATTTACGTTTAATTATATGTAAGTATTTATTTAAGTTCTTGAAAATAAGTTATAAATGATTGAAAGAAATACACAAATAGTTCATGAATAACTTTATGAATTTGAGTGTGTTGCTGGTCAACACAAGGATTAGATGACCGTGTGTGACTTGTCCTAGGATATTTAACACCTCTTAATTTTTTTGGTTTAAAATCGTTATGGATCCTAAGTAGTTTACCATTCCCCGGGACTCGACGAGTGTCAAAAATTGTTGTCATCAAAGGTCACTGCCAATGAATACAGATTTACATAGAAGCGCAGTTCTTAAGGATTTCGTGTGCCGATTCCAAGTGGGGACTGTCTCCAGTTTAGTTCGTAGTTGGCGGCGCTGGCGTCGTTCTCCGTCTCTCTTGCTCTCGTAGTTAAGATACACAGGAGGATCGTTTGTCTCTCTTGCTCTCGTAGAGACAACTGTCACAGCGCCATTGCCACGCCGCCAAGCGGCAATTTTTCACAAAGTTTGTCTTCAGAGCGCCAATAGGAAATGCGCCTCTATTTAAATATCTGAGGTCTTTGCTACAGCTGAGCCACACAGGTGTCAATGTAATGGGAATGTGGATGGGTGGATAGGACTAGTCTGATTGTTCTAGGATAAGTATTATTTTTATCGATAGCTATTTCTTTAACTCCTCTTGTTTCGGCACGTAGTTCCCAAACCAACGGAAATAGGTATGCAGGTACCTACCTTTAATAGTAAATAATAAACAACAGGTCAAGTGCATATCGAGTCAACACAATTCAGGTTGCCGTAGTATCCTTTACCTAAGAGTCCTAAGGATAAAACGACACTATTAGAATATTCATTTTATCTTTTGCAAATATAATAGTTAATTGATTATTACTTGTTAAATAGTGAAGCCTAATGAGCCGTTATGTGTATTTTCATTGTTAGCTAATTTATGTGTCACTATAAAACATATGTAGTTTACAAATACCCAAATAGTTAGTTACGGTTTACTGCCTCCGAGGTTTAGTGGATAGCGTATGCGTCTGCTGATCGGAGGTCCCGGGTTCGATTCTCGAGTCGTGCAAAAGTGTTAGTGGGTTTTTCCGAATTCTCAGTAACAGCTCGGGGTCTGGTGATTTGCTCGGTAACGGCAATAGGCTCGCACCCTATTACGTGGGACCTAAATAAGTCATGGCGAAATGTGGGTGAAATATTACACCTCTGTCTACGCCTTCGTGGATACAGGCGTGAGTCTATTAAAAATTTTTTTTTATGAGAACAGTATTTCAAGGTTCACGTATTTCACGTGAGGCTGAAAACATATATTTGACTACCTTTACACCTCTTTGATTTATCATTTTTGACAAAACAAAACTGCTCTACGGTACTTTGAGACATACATTCAAACCTTAATATTGTCTTAGAGAATTTACTTCGAAGTTTGGTGTAATAGCAAAAATAAATTAAAATAGAGTGTTCTATTAAAATAACACAATTTTATTGATTGGCCGGCAAAATAAAAATTAGCCCAATTTGGGTGCTATAGGGTAGCATTTTAAGCTACCCTATTGCTGGTGGGTCGAAAAAAGCCTGCCACGCACTGGCGGAAAAATCGTTGGGGTCACATTTCGATCTGCCGCCGCACCATATGAAGGTTTATGATTTTACTTGCCGCAACCAACATGTTAAAATATGGATCAAAACATAACGTTTTCCATTCTAGTAGAATAAAGCCGTGTTCTTATCGACTATAATCATAGTATATGTCAATGACTATAATGCTTTCAGTACTACGATGGAAGCTCGGTTAACTGGTTTAAAATCTCGGTTCAGTACGCACATTACACCCTAGACGGTAATTTATTTCAAAGTGTAGTGTGTAGTAGTGTGTCGGTAAAAACAATTATGTTTTGACCTGTACGATTATCCTACTGTGGATGTGTATTTAGAAAACTGACTGAACAGTCATGTAGAATGTGCTAAGTTTGCTATTTCTGGTCAGTAGCCCGTCCTTTTTGCTTTGTGGCAAAGCGTTAGAGGATATTGAAAAATACAGCCTTTATTAAGCTACTAACTACTAGCTCTGCGTTGTGCAACTTGTGTACCGCTGACCTAGCGGATGATAAATAATCTAATAATCTTAATATATAAAATCCTTGCGTTACTGACTGACTGACAGACACGCTACAGCCGAAACTATTGGGCGCAGGAAGCTGAAATTTGGCATGTATGTTCCTTGGGGACCGTAGGGGTGCACTAAGAAGGGATTTCCAGAAATTCCCACGGGATCGGCCAAAACAGGTAAATTTAAAATAATTGCAGGCGTAGCTGCTGGCGTCCTCTAGTACCTAATATATAAAGCTGAAGAGTTTGTTTGTTTGTTTGGTTGAACGCGCTAATCTCAGGAACTACTGGACGAATTTCAAAAATTCTTTCAGTGTTAGATAGCCCATTAATTATCGAGGAAGGCTATATATAACATCACGCTATGAGCCATGGGAGAGGAGCAGTAGCCTTAACCCTTAAGTGCATAGATTATCAAAATTGACAACAAACGTTTACTTGACCATATCTTGTTATTGCAGCACGTTTGTAACAGAAAAAGGTTTCTGAACGTATCTCATCCTGTCATACTTCAATACGTCAAATAAAAAAAAAGCTAGCTTGCACGTAATTGGTTGAAATTTGTCATTTATGACATTGCGCCACAGAGTTCATGAAGTGACCCTTTTCAAAAGTTACATCCACAGAGTACATTGGTATATACGGGAAGTTACATCTCAATAAATCTTTGTATAAGTGCGTATTTTTTTCAATAAAAAAAATATATTTAGTAAGGTAAGGATCATTCCTATAATAAAAAATACAAATTTTGCTACTAATCTTTGATAGCTAGTACTAATTTTACTATTGAAGTTAGTTATCAAAAATGATAATTCATGCATTCCAGCTATAGAAAAGTTATATTTTGTGTATTGACGGTTATTATGGCGCGGTTTGGTTTTGAACGCAATTTGCATGGGTTTTTATGCTTTGGCAGTGGCGGCGCTAGGCGTCGGCGACGTCGGCGACCGCCGACGGCCTCGCGCCTGAAGGGGCCTCGCAACCTTAAAACTTTTGGTTTCGCCACTCAGCCTGGCTTAGGTAGCCGACCCCGAACATTTCGGAAAAAGCTAAGCAGATGGTGGCCTTTCATCATTTTCGAACACATTCGTGATGGAAGTGAGTGGTAATTTCGCCTATTCGGCCTATTCGAGGAGCACGATGAGCCAAGTCAGACTATCTAAGCTTAAATAGCGGCTAATCTTAGCTATGACACAATTCTGAAAAAAAAAAAGGTTAGGCTAAAAGCAGAAAATACCTCCTCGCACAGAGGAGAAACAAGGAGTCTAAACTTTAAGCCGAGACTCTCGAACTAAAGATGCGAGATGCCATCCTGTCAGTTGTCTTCGCCTGATAGAAGAGCCGTAAACCAAAAATTACGGAAACTAATGCGTTGTGACATCCGACGCTTTAATACTCGCACAATAGAGGCTGCGATCGAGGAAAACCGGAGTCAAAAGTCTTCACTAAGCAGTTGAGGCAGCCCCAACTGACGAAACTAAGAACTGCGAATGGCCACACCGTCAACTCAAAGTTCGAGATTCCCGAGGACGTTGAAAGTTTCTATCGACACTTGTATACCTCGCGGATAGACAAACAAACTGGACCTGGTATTGACTACCGCAGAGTCCCATTGACGCGCCACTTTACCGAAGACATCCCGGATGTCGACCAGAGCGAGGTACGGGCTGCCCTTGAGCAACTAAGAAAGAAGAAAGCGCCTGTTGATGTCGGTATCACTGCAGAATTCCTCAGAGCAGGTGGAGACACAATCCTGAGAGAGTTAGCAAGTCTCATCAATGCCGTCATCCACGAAACTTCAACACACAGAGCATGGAGCGGGCGTTTGATGGCTCTTTTCTTAAAAAAAGCCGACAAAATTTTATTGAAGAATTATAGATCTGTTTCACTCCTGAACCATATCTATAAGTCATTCTCGAAGGGTTTTTACAAACCGTGTCGCTTGAAGACTCGCTGACTTCTAGCCATCAGAGCAAGCCAGGTTTCGAAAAGGCTACAGCACCGTGAACCACATCCATACTGTTCGGCAGATTGTCAGCCGCTGTGTATGGCATTCGTGGACTACGAGAAAGCTTTCCACTCTATCGAAACCTGGGCAGTTCTTGACAGCAAACCGCGACCAAGACAGAAAGGCAACCACCATAGATTTGCGTAGGGAAGTCCGGCAAGAGGCCAAGCTGTTCACCAACTCACTTGAGGATGTCTCCAAGATCCAGAATACCAACGGTGAGTACATCTCACACCTTCGGTTTGCTGACGACATTGTCCTAATAGCAGAGATGTCGGAAGCAAAATGCTGTACGACCTTTATGAAGCCTACCGGCCGATTGGTTTCGGCATGAACCTGTATAAAACGAAGGTCATGTTCAATGAACACGTCGCGTTGAGAGCGACCTGCATTAACGGTTCCTTGCTCGAAGTTGTGCAACAGTATGTCTGCCTGGAGCAAGTAATACAGTTGGGTAGACACAGCTTCGAGAAGGAAATCGAAAGGAGGATTCATTTAAAATGGGCAGCATTCGGTAAGCTACGTCGGGTCTTCATGTCGCTTATTCCGCGAAGCTTCAAGACAAAAGTTACGACCAATGCGTACTACCAGTAATCACATACGGTGGCGAAACCTGGACACTGACGGTCGGGCTGTTCCATAGGTTTAACGTCGCTCAGCGTTACATGAAACGAGCTATGATCCGAATCTCTCTAAAGGATATAATTCGCAACGAGGTCATTCGGAAGAGAACTAGAGTAGCCGACATAGCTTGCCGTGTAAGCAGGCTGAAGTGCAACGCTCCCCGTCTAGGTGGTCCGGCAACTTAAAAAAGGTGGCTGGGGTGGGCTGGATTCGGAAATCAGAGGACGGGTAATTGTGGCGCATGTTGGGAGAGGCGTATATCCAGCAGTGGACTGCAATAGGCTGATTGATGGAGTAAAAAAAGCGGTTAAATGACGGAAGAAAAGACGACGATGTAAAGAAGGGGGAGAAGGGGGGGAGGCTCGAGTAAGTAGTAAGTAAATGGGCCTCGCGAACTTGATGTCGCCGACGTCCACATGTGGTCTAGCGCCGCCACTGTGCTTTGGTGATGGTTTTGCATGGCTTTTTGTTGTTTATATATTACCAGGCCTGATCATGGAAGAAAATCGCTTCGAGCAACTTTTATGGCATTTGGAAAATAGAGATGTTTCAGAGGATGCAGCTGATATTGATGAGGACTCTATTGATTACTAAGATGACGTGAGTGGGTTGGTTGCAGACCTTGAAGATATTGAGGAAATAGTAGAGGAAGGTAGGCCAGTATCAAATGAAATTGATTTAGAATCTGGGGTTCAAGTTCTGCCTGACTCTGTGCCTGAAAATCCATCAATCAACTATTCGGCCCCTCGTAATTAAGTTTGAAAAATATGGATTTGGTAGACATAGCTTTTGATTTTGAAGGTGTGACAGATTACCTTAAAATATTTCGAATTTGTCTTCAACTTACCAGTATTTTACATATTTTTTGAAGAAAGCTTTCTAGAAGTCGTCGTTGTTGAGAGCAATAAATATGCCACTCAGCAAAAGCCCAATGTTGTCGACCCAATTACCCTGCTAGATCTTCGAAAATAAATTAGTATTTTGAAAGGAGACCTAATGAACCAGATTTAGGAGCAGTATCCTATACTGTAGCAGGTACGCTTACTTCACCCTGTACCAAGGCAGGGGAACCATATAGTTATTATGTCAACGATTACACCAACCTGTCACTATTTCATTATCTGCACTAGGAAGAAATTCATTGTTTAGGAACAGTGCAGCAAAAAAGATAATGGAAAGCATGTAAGTTGCCAGACAAGAAGGAACTACTAGAATTTGGTCAATTTTTTAATAGAATTGTCGGACACAACGTGCAGGTATGGTGGCGTGTCTGAAAACAAAAGAGGCCAACTGAGTCTCAATAGACCACCTGATGTTACCCACAAGAAGCAGAGAGTTGGTGCTCAAATATTACCCCCTCAGGATGTACGCCAGGAAGGTGTTGGTCACGATAAAAAGTACCACGAAAAAAGGAATCAGTGCTTCTATTCAACATGTAAAAAACTGACTTCAGTAATGTCTACAAAATGTGATATTTCTTTTTACGACAACAGAAAGAATAATTGTTTCCAACTTTTTAACTTGTAAAATATATATGTGGAAAAGTTGAAGGTTCTTTCTATTAATTTTATTTTAATCTTAATATATAAAATCCTTGCGTTACTGACTGACACGCTACAGCCGAAAAAGTATTGGGCGCAGGAAGCTGAAATTTGGCATGTATGTTACTTGGGGACCGTAGGGATGCACTAAGAAGGGATTTCCTGAAATTCCCACGGGATCGGACAAACGGGTAAATTTTAAAAAATTGCAGGCGTAGCTGCTGGCGTCCTCTAGTATTTACATAATAAATTAGTATTTCATCAAAAAACATGTTTATCTGATTTCATAAAAAATATATGCCTCTAATGCATAGATTATCAAAAATGATAATTAGGTTTTATAATGAAAAATAATACCTATAAATATCATAGGATTTTTTTAAAACATTTTTCCATGATAATTTAGCTTATTTTTTATCACATATATTTTTTTCAATCCAAAATAAAAAATCATGCACCAAAGGGTTAAATAACGCGGATGTAACCGCGGGCATCATCTAGTGTAAAGATAAAAGCCTAGCAAACTCGTGTAGATCAGAAACAATACCGTCTAAGAATCATTGACGTTCATAAGTTTGATAAATTTAACTCATTTATTCATATAAGTTACAAGGTATGTAATCTATATGAATAAATAAAGCTGACTTGAATTGAATATGGTCGCTGCTACGTCGACTACGCCCGCTGCTACGATGCCTACAGGTGCTACGCCGTTGACTACGTCTCTACTACGTAGTCTAGGACAGCTACGAGTACTACGTCGCCGTCGTCTTCGGCCGCTACTATTCCGTCTATGGCCGCTATTACGCTGTTTACGGTGGCGTTTCTAAATCACCGTAGATAGTGTAATTGCGCCCATAACATGTCTGGGTTGATCGTCATATCTATTCTATACCATACATTAATAAAGCATTAGTCTGTGATTTAAAAATAGCCATGTTTTGTCAACCAAACGGTAAGCTAATTAAACCAATATGATCTCAGTACAGTCAACAAACAAAAGAAGCAGTCACATCTTTTATTCTAAAATTGACGACAGCCAATGCGAACATTTAACGCAAAGTGGCTTTGTGAATTATAAAAAAATCAAAACCTATCGATTTTTTGGTATCGAGTGTGTCAATGACCTTTGTGTCAGGAGGTTCACACAGATACTTGTTACATTTGTTTATGACGCTAAAAGATACCTCGACAGGCCTCGACTCCAGGTCTTTAAAGAGTATTTTTAAAAAGATACATTACATATTGAAATTGTACTACATTTTTTATCGCGTTATATTTTTCGACTGAGATTACCTTTAAAGCGAGAGATCTAGAAACTACATTTTTTATAACTTAAACTGGAACATGCCAACCATCTAAAAACTGGTCATACACAGCTTTCATAGAATAACCAGTGCTCAGCAGAGGGACTTAGATTGTAAGTACGACTTATTCAAACTTTTAAATGTTGTGATGGATTTACTTAGGTACTATTTATTTAACCTGTAGCGTGCGATAGCCTAGTGGAGATACCAACAGACTGCCATGCAGAGGGTATCGGGTTCGAATCCACGGCGCGCACCACTGACTTTTCGGAGTTATGAGCGTATTGAATTGTTAATTATCGCTTGTCTCGTGCCTCGGAGAGCACGTAAAGCCGTCGGTCCCGGTTGTCATGAAGATCTTTGACAGTCGTTACAGAGCGTCAGTACCTTCTAAATAAACTGACACTAGTCTAAACCATGGAATATCGCTATGCTTTCGGGTTGCAGAGGTCAGGCAGGCAGTCGCTCTGTGGAAAAGCTAATATTCAGCCAAATCCGGTTAGACTAAGAAGCGGACCCCAGATTGAAAACTGGGATAACGCCAAGAGGATGATGATATTTAACCTGTATGCTACAGGTTAAATATCATCATCCTCTTAGTTAAGCATCATGACACCGTCACGTTTATGCACCTAGGTGCTTATGATATTTGGAGTGCTTTTTCTTAATCTCAGTAGACCTTTGACGGTTACCTAGCTATTTGAAAGAGCAACCATATGATTTGTACCACACACCCTCGGATTGTCCAACCCAACTATAACACTAAAATAATTGACAATACCTACTTAGTAAAAGATTGACAATACCGAACTCCTTTGTTAAAAAGGGATATGGGATATGGATTTGGGGTTCCAGGAAAGTACCTGACATGCAGTATCCCGCTATATTCGCCGACTAGGCTTCGCCTCTGCACGAGGCATCTTTTTCGAGGTTTATTTGTATCCCCACTCATTTAAAACGAGGGGTATCTCTGAGTAATTGTATTGTTTATATTTCAATAACAATAAAGTGGAGGGTCATTTTCTCTTAATTACGACATAATGGCACAGTTTTGACACCATTGTTAGTAGTGGTAACACAAGTATCAAACTGTTGCTCTCCACTGGTTCAATAAAAATAAAAGCTACACCAAATAGTATTGCGCAACTGTAAATATTGTTCAAATAACTGTACTGCTACTTACGCCAAGTATATTAACTTGACCTATAACAAAATAACCTTGAAATACCGACCAATCCTACAAATTTGACATTAATAAGTTGGTTGACCTCTCAAACCTAATTAAACCCTATTATCTCTCTTTTGCATTGTAACAATGCTTACATGCAACGTAGTTGTTATCTTAATATATAAAATCCTTACGTTACTGACTGACTGACAGACACGCTACAGCTGAAACTACTGGTCGCAAGTAGGTGAATTTTGGCATGCATGTTACTTGAGGAGTGAAGGGGAGCACTAAGAGAGGATTTTTGGCAATTCCACCCCTAAGGGGGTAAAACAGGTTGTCAGAATTTGTATGAAACTTTTTATTCCTGCAATGGATTAACTTCAAACTTTGTATATTGGTTCCTGGAATGTAGGTATATTGTTTTTTTAAGAGTGTAGGGGAGTTTGTACTAAACATTTTATCTAAGCGAAATTTACGCGAGCGAAGCAGCGGGCAAAAGCTAGTCTCAAACTAAATGCCGACTATTCTCGACACATTACACCCACTAGTCAGCACGCAGTTTCGGATTTGTTTCTTCGTTGTCCTTACACTGGTTATCAGATATACAGCACCTGCAATGTTTTTAAACCTATCTTTGATTTCGTGCAGCAATATTGAAGTATCGGAATCTACAAATAAAAAATCGTGGTGTGTATTTTAACAAACATTAATTTAAGCAATAAATAAGCTGTACTTAGTTTACATTTTTTGGTCGCGTTTTTATACATATTTGGAGTCAAAACAAGGACTTGTGCTATATCAAAAGTCAGATAAGTGATCTCACGTTTTGCCAACACGTTCACATACTCAATCTGTAGAACAAGGTACGTTCTCTAGTAGAATGACGTGAGTGCTTAAAATAGCCTTCATAGTATCTCAATCTGCCAATAATATCTCCATCAAAAGTTTACCTGGTACAGGTTGTTCTAATCGAAAGGTCTCGCCCTTTGTACACACAGCGCCAAATTAAGCTGAACGGTTGCAATACGATTTTAATACTTTTTTCCTACACCATAAGAACGGTATAAAGGTTAAAGAGTCTAGCTCTAAATGTAGCCGTGAGTACTTTCCTCACATTGTAAGATTTCTTAAATGTTGATATTCACTCCGACGGTTAGTTCTTCGTACTGCTATGTGCCCTGCCCATTGCCACTTCAGCCTGACAATGTAATCAATTATTTGATTCTCCTTTGGACATTTTGATTCAATCTCGCAGGGAAACCTATAGCATAGCTATTATATTTTAGGGATTCGTCGTGTGTGCTTTGCTGTGATCGGACGTGTTACACTTTGTCAGTGCTCGAGTTGGAGCGTTTTTTTGTGATTGGCTAGCCACCGAAGTTTCAATTCCTTGTCGCTCTTACGTGGTTGTTATCTGAAGAGCACGCCCAGTAGGTGGACCCAGAGCAAGACAACAAGCTTGAGTAAGATCCTACTTTAAATATTTAAATATTTTTGGATATTTATTAAATTAATATTGGAAACAATCCGAAAAGTGGGACGGTGTAAGTTGGATTTGAAACCCCGACCACGCCGAGTTGAGCCGAGTAAGAGCGCCCGTGTTACGCCACTCAACCACGGCGACTGCGGACCGCAGCGGCGAAATAATAGTATCTACTCAATCCACTTACAAACATCTGTACAACATGCCCAAAACTAAACGTACGCCTCCGGCGACACCTATCACCGAAAAACAACGTGTACACTCAAGTCCGGATATTCTGGTTGAATCTAAACAATCTGACACCGACATATTAAATGTACCATCTAAAACCAGGACGGCAAAGCGCTTCAAAACTGATTCTTCACCAGAAACTGAGGTCCAAACTTTTGAAGAGAAAATCATGTCTATACTCACGTCTTGGAAGAACGAACAAGATGCTACATTCAAGACATGGAAATGTGAACAGGATGCGATTCTAAAATCATTGAAATCAGACACGACAGAAGTTAAAAATCAGTATAAAGAAATAAAGAAAATCACAAGTGACATTGAAAAATCAGTAGATTTTATGAACAAAGAATATGAAAGTATGCGCCTGCTAATACAAAAATTAGAAGAAGAGAGACTGCAACAACACACATACATCGTGGAACTTGAGAAAAAGGTGGAGGAGTTACAGCGTGCCCGCCGATCATCAGCCATAGAGATCAGAAACGTGCCGCGTAAAGAAAATGAAACCACATCTGATGTTACTTCTGTTGTCATGAAAACATGCAGTGCCATTCAGGCTGAGGTAAATATTTCAGATTTTCGAGACATTTATCGCTTACCGGGGAAGAAGGATATCAACAGACCAATTGTGGTTGAATTTCTAACGGTTTCAAATAAATGAAAAGTAATAGAAGCTGCCCGCACATTCAACCGAAATCGCAAATTCTCAGAAAAACTGAATACACAGTATTTAGGAATTCCTGGCCAGCAAACACCTATATATGTAGCGGAACACCTTCCTGCTAGCATGAAAAAGTTGTTTCACGAGGCACGCGAATTTGCTAAAACAAATAACTACAAATTCTGCTGGTTTCAAAACAATAAAATATTCATTCGCGAAAAAGAAGGCGGAAGGCCCATCAACATTAAAACAGCCTCTGACTTTCCAGAGGTACAAAAACCAGATAAATCGGTCCATAAACTGTCTTTTTAGTTTAAGAAAAACTCAAATTTTCAATCTATGCAATTACTTCTATCAACTTTTATATTGTTTAAAAAAATTCCCTAAGAATATAGTGACGGCTAAGAAAATGATAGCAATATTTACCTTGTGCATTTTACTACGAAGTAATATCTTGTCACTATTTTCTCTTAAATTTATTGTTTTTATTTTTAAGCACTTATTTTTGTTTATACATGCGCAATGCAACTTATGCAACACACTCACCTACAACGATTATTGCCTAAACTTAACTCACCACCCAAGCAGGCAAGCATACACACATACACACATACACTTAAGTTCTCTTTTCACATGTTTATGCAAAAAATCCTTGTAAATCCTCGTCATCGATATGTAATCAATGTTTCTGGTTGCTACGTATTCCACAGCAAATCATATATTTATTTCCAATGACAAATAGACAAGAAATCGATAATGAAATTTACTCCATAAGAGTATCCAAAAGTTACAAATGCCCACCTGAGCGTTGTTCTCAATATTTAACTGACTCACAAAGTGGTCTTACTATTTTACATCTGAATATTCGTAGTATTAGTAAAAATTTCAATGAAATACCTGTGCTAATGAAACAGATGACTGTTGATTGTGATATTCTGATATTATCTGAGTGTTGGCTGAGCAAGACTTCGCAGCTACCTATACTTGAAGGTTATACGCACTACTCAACAAAACACAACTATAAACAAAATGATGGATGTGTAATGTGTAATATATGTAAGATGTATGATCATATGCGAAGTTAGCGAACCTAAACTAGACGGTGCAAACTGCCTTGTCTGTCGCGTCAGAAACGAAACCACTATAATAGCATTATACCGCTCTCCATCTGAAAGTAACATAAGCTTATTTTATAATGCAGCTTGAAAACATCTTAAAAAGTATAAATGATAGAACAACATTACTAATAGGAGATGTGAATATCAATATCAAGGACGGCAGCAATAATAAATACTCAGATGACTACTTGTCCTGTTGCGCGTCCCACGGTCTTATGCCTGCACATTTATTTTCCACGCGGCTGTCAAACTGTCTTGATCACGCCTTGTTAAAGACCAATAAGACTGCCGTGACTTTGGTGATAGAATCTACTATAACCGATCATGAACCTGTTCTGGTAGTTCTTAAAGATAAAAACAAAAAGTTTATACCGTTACGAAAGGTGACAAAGATTGATTATACAGCCATTTTAACCACCATTGAGGATACAGATTGGCTACCTTTATTGTCTATGCAGGACGTAAATAAAGCAACTGACACATTGGTAGGTAAACTATCTTCCATCTATACTAATATAATAAAGCGGAAGAGTTTCTTTGTTTGTTTGTTTGTTTGTTTGTTTATTTGTTTGTTTGTTTGTTTGTTTGAACGCGCTAATCTCAGGAACTACCTGTCGGATTTGAAAAATTCTTTTGGTATACGATAGCCCAGTTACTTCGGCAGGCTATAGGCTATATAACATAACGCTTCGACCCTTTGGGGCCGGGCAAAAGGCTAAAAAGGCTAAAAGATAATGTTGGCTAATCTCAGGAACTAGCAGTCGGATTTTAAAAATTGTTATTGCCTATGATAGCCCAATTATTCCGAAAGGCTATAGGCTATATAAAATTACGCCACAACTTTTAGGGGCCAGACAAAAATAATAAAATGGTCAAACGAGAAGGGGGTGGGTTGGGTCAAAGGCAAAAAAAGGCTGAACGAATAGGATACAATCTATATGGGTATCGTTTTCAAGATTTTCGGAACGCTGATTAATAATATGAAATTTATTTAGTGATCCAAGATGGCGGACGGGAAATCAAAGATGGCGGATGAGAAAATTTTGAAAATCAATATGGGTATCGCCTTCGATATTTTAAGGGATGGGGAATCGAAATACAACATCTATTTCTTGATCAAAGATGGCGGATGGGAAATCAAAGATGGCGGATGGAAAAATTTAAAAAAATCATCGTCTGCGATGTTAAAAGAGATGGGGATTCCAAATACAACATCCGTTTCGTGATTCAAGATGGTGGATGGGAAATCAAAGATGGCGGATGGAAAAATTTTAAAAATCAATATGGGTATCGTCTCTGATGATTTAAGGGATGGAGAATCCAAATACAACATCTATTTCGTGATCAAAGATGGCGGATAGGAAATCAAAGATGGCGGACGGGATTTTTTTTAAAGTCGATATGGGTATCGTCTCCGATATTTTAAGGAGTGGGGAATTCAAAAATACCATCTATTTCATGATCAAAGATGGCGGATGGGATTTTTTTTAAATCATAATGGGTATCGTCTCCGATGTTTAATGGGATGGGGAATCCAAATACAACATCTATTTCGTGATTCAAGATGGCGGATGGGAAATTATTAATATTATCACTTTGACTCACTTTTAATTATTAATATTATTGCCTCTATCACTCATTTACTACATCCTGACTTACAATAAGATAGTTATTTTTCTACCCCAGAAATAATTTATATGGCAAAACAACTTTTTCTGCGTCACCTATCTGTACGTATATATAAAAATCAATGTTCGTTTGTTTGTATACCTCTATAAACTCTAAAATGTTTGATTAAGCACTGGTAGCCTTGGTAACTTTGTTCAGAATTTAATGGAAAAGTGGTTTGAGAAAAATAGGAATAAGAAAAAAGACCTTTAAAAAGCGATACGGAGTTCGCCGGGACAGCTAGTTGTTAATAAACACACTCGTGTAAGTGAAGTACCTAGAAGTAAAAGGATTTTAAAACCGTGGATCACATCAGGCTTGCTCCGCTGTATTAGGCACAGAGACCGTATGCATATAAAATTAAAAGCTGACCCATACAATGCTACTTTGAGGTTATCATATACTCGTTATCGCAATTTTTGTAACTCACTCCTTAGAAAATTAAAGACCTGTTATGAAAAAGAAGAGTTTGCAAAAGCTAAGCACAGCATTAAGGCAACATGGGATACCATAAAAAAAGTCTCCGATATTCAGAAATGTAAGACCTTCCCTCTCGAACTTCTTAATCTAACAAATAGTCCTAAATCATCTTTAAACCTAACAAATACCTTCTTTGCTAGTATAGGCGAAGAAATGGCATCCAATATCACTAAACCACTTTCTCCGAATACCTACTGTAGACGCAGTACTTCTCCCTCGCAGAAATACAACTCGATGGTCCTCTTGGAAACCACAGAGGAGGAAATAAATTCCATCATCATGAATCTGAAGTCAGATTGCTCTCCAGGCTGGGATGGTATATCCGCCAAAGTCATCAAATCCGCAAAACATGTTTTGGTCCCAATTGTAACGCACATCTGCAATCTGTCCATAACTACCGGAATTTTCCCAAGAGCCTTTAAGAAAGCCCTAGTCCATCCGATTCATAAAGCTGGCGACAAAAGAGACATGAATAACTACCGACCTATATCTGTTCTACCAGTTCTATCTAAGATCTTAGAACGACTATTAAATAAAAACTTAGTCAGTTTTTTAAAACACAATAGCATTTTAGCGAGCAACCAGTACGGTTTTAGGTCTGGACTAAGTTCTGAAGATGCAGTGATGGCTTTTGTTGATCAGGCAGTTAGAGTTTTGGATGGGAAAAGGAAATGCCTTGGCATCTTCCTTGACCTATCCAAAGCCTTTGACACCGTATATACGCCAGTTCTTTTGAATAAATGCGAAAACATTGGAATAAGAGGCAAACCTCTTAATATATTAAAAAGTTATTTGACTGACCGAACTCAGGTGGTGAAAGTCAATAATTACGAAAGCGACCCTACTCCTATTAACTACGGTGTACCTCAAGGGAGTATCTTGGGACCTACCCTCTTCCTTATTTATATAAATGGATTATGTAAAATGGCCATTCCCCACTATAATATATTTACCTATGCAGACGACACCGCACTCTTGATTAGTGGAGACAACTGGCAAGCAGTCTCAACTAATGCAGAAGCAGCTATGAGGTATATTATGGTCTGGCTGGCAGATAATCTACTTACTCTTAATTTGCAAAAGACATATTATTTAGCTTTTGGCATTAGATCCAATCTTTGTCCACCGAAATCATTTAAGCTTAAAGCCCATGTTCGCACCTGTATCGACCACAACATCTGTGGATGTATCTCAATCGATAGGACAAATTCCATCAAATATCTAGGTGTACAGATTGATGAGCATCTCAATTGGCATGCACAAATTAACTCCATATCAGCCCGTGTAAGGAAACTAATGCCAATATTCAAAAAACTTAGGCAATCGGCAGACCGCGAGACTGTTATGCTGGTTTACACTGCACTGTGTCAATCTAACATACTGCCTACCGGTCTGGGGTGGTACAGACAAAACCTCCTTACTTCGGTTAGAGAGAGCACAAAGGGCAGTTCTAAAGGTCATCCTTGGACGGCCCTTTAAATATCCATCATCTAAGTTGTACCAAGAATGTAAAGTACTAAGTGTAAGACAATTATATTTACTTCTGACTGTCCTTCGTAAACACTCAAATTGCAATTTCCGTCACAGTAAGTCCAACGGTAGGATTAAACATAAAGTATTCCAAATTGATAAATTCCGTACTACTTTTGCAGCACAGCAATACTACATAAGAAGTTCAAAAGTTTATAACATACTAAATAAATTCCTGAACATATCCCAGCTCACTAAGCACGTAGTTAAAAGCAAAATAAAAGAATTTCTGTTAAATCTAAATTATGATGAAACCGAGGATTTACTAGCTGATAAATATAAACAAACACAAAACAATACATAAAGCAAACATACACACACACACATACACTTGCCACTTGCACACACGCACACGTACACGCGCACACACACACACACACACACATACACACATACACACACACACACACACACACACACACATACACACACACACACACACACACACACACACACACACACACACACACAGACACACACTCACTCACTCACACCGCACGCCACGCACACCCACATGCTAATTCTATATACCGCACATTCTTACATACATATACCAGCAGTAGCTCTGATCGCAGCCAAGCGTACACACGATTTCACAATTTGAATTTGTAAACGTTCACCATGCTGTGTTGGCTTAATTGTCAAATCCGTATTGGCGTTTTTGATATCCTAAGATACAGGAATATAATCCTAGTTTAGGAGTCAGAGATCTAATTTGTTGTTTTAAGTTTAAGTCTTACTTACTATTGTAAACAAGAATTCAATATTCTTTTGTGAATTATTTGTATTCTGTTATGTGGGCTTACAGTGTCAATAAAGATTTTTATTATTATATAGCTTTCTCCGTCACTCTCTGAGTGACCTTGGGCTTTCCCATAAGATCCACAGTTGGCGTCCACGTCCACGAAATGTTGATATTGGTGTGCAAAGTATAAATAAATAAATAAAGCTTGTGAATGGGACCATAAAATCTAAAATGTTACCTCCCGACACATATCTTGGTTGACGTGATTAAAAGACCGTTAAATGAAGTTGTATATTCATCATAATAGTTACGTACGAGAAAACCTTGCCTCAAATAAATTAATAAAGTACATATTCTCTACTTTAGCAGCAAATGGAGAACTAATTCGTAATTATTACAAAATTGACAAAGCTCTACCTGCTCTAGTCTGACTCAAACTCTGACGGTACCGTAGTCCGTACCTATTGGCGATGCAAGGATTACCAGCGCGCCTCTGGCGGCGGAATTGTAACTTGTCTGAGACCTACACTTCTGACAAATTTCTAGCAACCAAAGAGTACCTTTTTAGTTCCCGTATCGGTGCCAAATATAACTCAAGGTCGACTAGCAGGATCCCGGTTTTGAGTCTTAAGTGTTTTTATTATGATTTGTTATATTAATAAACTCCCGCCTGTATTCCCGAGGGAATAAGCAGAGATGTAATATAAACGTTAATTGGTAGAATAAAAAACAATCTTTTCAGTAACAAGAAACAATTTGTTTATTGTTATGAAACGACTCTAAATAACTTTTAGCACTTAAAGAAATTAAGAATGACTCCAAACATTTTTTTAAAAAAGAGGAAGAAGAGGGTCGCGACACTCGGAAGTCAAATAAAACGCACTCCTCGAGTAGCAGTGGGAAGACAACTTATCTTAGTCGGCTGCGCAGCAAAAGGGAAGACCACAGGCGAACGTTGCCAGTCTCTGTACTGAGAATACCGAAAAACTCAGTAACACTTTTGCTCAACCCAGGAATCGAACCTGGGATCTCCCGCTCAGCAGACGCATAGGCACAGATTACTAAATAGTTACTGGCATAGGTACGCTATCCACTGGACCACGGAAGCAGGTGTGATTTGTTATATTGCGTCAAAATGCCTTATGGCTTTGAAAATACTTTACAGTACACTTGTTTCTTATCATCCTGCCTATCAAGATTTTTTCTCCCAAGAACTCGTTAGGTATAAAATCCTATAAATATTGTCATGAGTGTCCAATGTTTCACACAAGTTTGGACTTTTAAATTGATTGCTCGTAAATAAGACTACTTTACATATATTTTTTTAAATTGAACCATTAAGATGTGGAACTCACTACCTGTCCACGTGTTCCCTTCTTCCTATGATACCGGGTCCTTTAAGCGGGGCGTGAAAAAGCTTTTCTTTAGGCCATCAAAGTAAGGGCCATCATACCATTATTATTAATATTCTATTGGCATGATGACTTTTGCTATGGGATTCCATATACGCTTAAGATTAGGCGGCATGGAGTCAGTTTGATAGGTATCAATAAAAACAAGAAAAGATCCATTTGAAATATCATTCCTCGTAGGTATTTGAATTCATCTTGTGTCGCATTAGCTATTAGGTATCCTTTATGAACAGGATAAAGCTCGATACTAAACGGCAATTTGTGGCCGTTTCGTGTTCCATTCCGAATTTGTTCCGTTCCTATTCCGTGTGGAGATCGAACCCTAAACCAGTGCACCCATCGCTGGCATATGATCACTTTATCTATTGAGCTAACCGTGCAGTCGACATTGTTTTCGATTAACCCGTGATGGCACTAATATCGATCTGATTCGCCAGTAATCGATAAATGTTTGTTTCTGATTTACCTAAGCCAGTTGTTATATTGCCATTTCTACTCCGAACTACCCTTAAAATAAGTGAACTACCCTTAAAATAAGTACCCTAAATTAAAACCACTGAACAAAAAACGTAGGTATAGGTTGGTACTTTTTGTTGTATTTGAAAACGGTGCCTGCCTCCTTGGTCTGTCTGCCTCCGTACAATGGCTGCCTCTGTGGTCCAGTGGATAGCGTATGGCGAGTGCTGGTCGGAGGTCCCGGGTTCGATTCCCGGGCCGGGCAAAAGTATTTCTGGGTTTTTCCGAATTCTCAGTAGCAGCATGGAGTCTGGTAATAGGCTCGCCCCCAATTACGTGGGACCTAAAAATTCATGGCAAAATGTGGGTATAATATTTACACCTCTGCCTACCCCTTCGGGGATACAGGCGTGAGTCTATAAAAAAAACCGTATCCCAAAAATTTAGGTACCTACACTGAGCTACTGAACAGCTGCGCTAGTATAAATCTAATAACATTAACTCCCTAGTTTGAGTAAAGCTCAAAACGCCGTCAATAATCCAAGTTATCATGAACACCAAAACAAAATTCAGTTAAAAACAATTAATTAACGTCTCAAGCTATTCCGGTAGATTTCTAGTGAGCGATCATTAATTATTTTAAAGCGGGGATTATAGAACGTAAGCTGAAATGAAAAAGCTCTTAAGAAACAGCGTGTAAGTAAAAGAGTTCTCAATCAGACGAATGTTTGGCGGGGACGAGGGTAGAGTCGGGTGTCTTTGGACAATTAATCACTGTTCTCAGGTCGTTAGGTGTCTGAAGAGTTTGGAGACGAAAGGGGAGAGGGTGTGGCCCGCGGCGCCGCCCACAGACGGATAATCCCGCCATTTACATAATTGCCGTATAAAAAGACGCGCTACCCAATTTGCTAAATTGCTTCGCACGACGATCTTAAATGTGGCTACCGTGACGTGGATGTGGGTGTGAAATTGTGAATGGTGCGAGCGTTTATGGGATTAAGATATGGATTAAATAATTCTTATCGCCTCTGCGACTAAATATTAGGCTGAGTGTTTGATGACAGTGAGGGAGCGTTTTTACCCGACTTTCTTCTATGAATTTGTCCATGGAGCCCATTAAGTAGCATAGGATTAATCCCATTAAGTAGCTAAGAAATCGTTCACTTGCATTTTGAATTCAAGCAATTGTTTAATGATTACTAAACTTTCAGTTAAACAATTAGCTAAACCTGCAGTTCTCAATATTTTGTTCCTTTGGAAATATAAACCCTCTAATCGATTCCTAAATTTTATTTGTTTGGGTCATTGGCCCGTTGGATCAAACTTAAAGTTTCAGGCTCAGGTTCTGTGCTGTTGAATCAAACAGTTTTTTTTTTTTTATATTATTGATTTCGAAAAATGCTTACGTACTAGGAATAAATTTTGTGTCGCAAGGGACTACAAACCTTCAATCAATTAACACAAAGTACAGGACCTACTCCTAGACTCACACCAACAATTTGTGGTCTTTTTATATACCTAATACTAGCTGACCCGCGACCAATTAAATTAAATTTTGAGAAGTATCCTACATGTTACGTGGAAAGCATATCAAATTCTAATAATACAATTAAATAATAAGGGTTATTGACGTTTTAGCGCGACATCACAATTCCCTAGAGAAAAATTTGCAACAGGCGCTTTGCAATTTGCTATGACCTTAGACAAATTATTGGTATCGCTTCGCTATACTAGACACCGCGCTGCCTAAGAAAAATAGGTCCATAAATGAGGCAACTAACTCATTTTGACAGTGTGTGTCAATCAAAAGCAACAAGACTCATGCGTGAAGAACTGTGTTGTCAGCTTCTCAACAGTTACCCGAATAAATGGGAAAATATTTTATCTTGTGGTCTAGTGGATAAGTTATTGGTCTCTAAAACAATTTAGAAAATTCTTAAAAAATTACAATTTATTAAAAGCATCAATATACCTATTTGTGTATAGGTTAGGTGGACCGCGTAAGTTCCTTTATGAGAAAAATGGTGGGTATATTATCCAATGATTAGGTCTCATTTTATTATGATGTTTTGTTTTATGTACTTATAGTATTTTGCAAATTATTATTAGAAATAACCATAGAGAAAATAAGGTGTTTTCAAAACAGTGCTTTCTATTTCCATGCTACTAGTCCATATAAATTTAGTTACGCATTATTAATTTAACATGAATAGTCGTGAAAACTACTTTGAATAAAACAATAATCTAACACACTTAATTACACATATAGGTAATTAGGTAAATCGTGTTTCTTGGGAAAGGTGTTCAGTTTCTAACAACTAACATTTTTCACCTTATTTGTAAAGGTATAAACATAAAATAATATAGAAAAAGGTAAAATATATAATAAATAGGTTAGATAAAAGAAATAGTAAAATATAACGAAATACAATAACTATAGATTCACATAATAAAAATCTCTGAAAATTAAAATCTTTCTCTCAACTGTGGGGAATTTGATTCTTGTACTAGCAGCAACACTGAATGGCGTTTTCGGTTTTCTGAAATTTTATGTTGAAATTTCAAAATTATTCTTATTTTACAGATAGTATGTGATACCAGAGACCTTATTATTTTTTGCTGAGTTATTTTTACTCAGGATAAAAGCGCAACTTGGCATTGTAAAGCGAATTATTTCCGTAATTAATTTGGTGGATATATGCACCTGACACACGGCTGTCAGTGTGACAGGCTCAACCATGCCAGCTGGCATGGTTTTTGCTGCCTCATTTTACAAGTATGAGGGCTCCGTCTAGTAGAGCAGAGCGAGACCAATCATTAGTCTATGGCTATGACAATCTTTTACGAGGCTTATTATTAGTTTCGTGGTGAGCCATGCTCGGCAAATACCCGTCTTGTGTTTTATTGTGTACTAGATGTGCTCGCGGTTTGACCCGCGTTATTTAAGGCTACTCCTCCGCTCCCGTGGCGCATAGCATGATGTTATTCATCTTCAAATGGGCTATCTAACACTGAAACTTTTTTCACATCAGATCAGTAGAACTAGTTCCTGAGATTAGCGCGTTCGACCAAACAAACAAACTCTTCAGCTTTGTATATTAGTATTAGATATTTGGTAGGTGTGGGAATAGGTCATACCCCCTGGTGATTGCCCGATACAAAATATTATTGTTTACTGTTTCTCCCGTTTTCGACTGATCTTTTAAGTGATGATTTACTTTGTACTGTAATAGCATTCGGTGAAAGCTTCTACGCGATATGTAGTGCTACGAGACCTGCTACGACAAGTCGTAGATGGCAGCGTAGCTGGCACAATCCTAGATTTCAAATTCAGATAATTATTTTTAGTCATTAGTTTAATATTGAGAGCAAATACTTATTAGTGCCATGTAGCGTGCTTGTACACAGATATAGTGCCCATATGTACAAAGCGCACCAAATTGCTTCTTTGGTTTTGAAAAGATCTTCACACAGTTTTAAATCTTAAATCTCTTCTATCGTTACAAACGTTTTAACAAACGAACACAAAGACACCTACACCCAGAATCAGACAAAAACATGCAAATCTCATAAATTGCTCACTCAAATAAGAATTGAACATATTACACTAGGCACAGCTGAAGGAGGAGACAACCTAAAAAAAAAAAATATATTTAAACAATAATTTAAACAATTTTATCTAATAAATAAATCTATGTTGCAACTAAATCGCTGAACTCATAACATCTTATGAATGGTATACTTTTCATTCCAACTCATTTTGTATTAGACAACGATATAGCCATTACAGCATCGGTGCTGGCAAAAAGATGAAACGGATAAAAGTATCCAAGTGTCCCTAAAATTCAGCCATTACGCAACAATGCTAACTAGGTCAAACAACTGGCCCTGTAGCAAAGAGCTCAGATATTCACATAGCGGCGCATTTCTTATGGGCGCTCTGAAGACAAACTTTCTGTGACACAAATTGCCGCTTGGTGGCGTGGCAGTCGCGCTGTGACAGCTGTCTCTACGAGAGCAAGAAAGACGAGCGTTCCTCGTGTGTACCTTAACTACGAGAGCAAGAGATATGGAGAACGACGCCAGCGCCGCCAACGGCGCCAACTACGAACTAAACTGGAGACAGTCCCCACTTGGAAGCGGCACACGAAATCTTTAAAAACTGCGCTTCTATGTAAATCTGTATTCATTGTTTTTACTATCGCAACCGTTTGGTTGCCATAGTAACGTAAGCAATTCGTTCTTCGTCTACCACGTGACAAAGTATGGAATCAGAGGAAATATCCTAAATCTATTAAATCTTATCTTCAAAATAGAAAACAACGGACAGAAATATCACGGATATGCCAAAAATCTAAATTGGAAATAAAATATACGTCTGAATCCAGAACTGTAAAATACGGAGTTCCTCAGGGAAGTGTGTTGGGCCCCCTATTATTTCTCATCTACATCAATGATCTTCCAAAAGCAGTAAAACATCCGATGGTCCTATTCGCTGATGATAGCACAGCCGTTATAAAATGTTATGATGAAACAACATATAACCAAGGTATAAATAATACGCTTACTGATATAATATCATGGCTGGAACATAATAACCTAAAAATTAATTTAAGTAAAACAAAAATCATGCAATTTCACCAAAGAGCGCAAGTCAAAAATATTAATATTAGCTATAGAGGTACACATAGTACACACGTACAAATAGAAGAAGTAAATGTTACAACATTTTTGGGACTTGAAATTGATAATCAATTTAAATGGAAAGACCAAACTGATTACGTTAGTAAAAAAAATTAGTAAGTAATCATATGCACTGTATCAGTTATCAAAAGTAGCGAATAGTGAGACAGTATTAACTGCGTATCACGGTCTAGTTGCATCAGTACTGAGATACGGAATTATGTTTTGGGGACATTCTACAGGCAGGGAATTGATATTTAAAGCTCAAAAACGCTGCAGTCGAGCAATGGCTCATCTAAAACAAAGAGAGAGTTGTGCTCCCTCGTTCATACATTTTAAAGTTTTGACTATGCCTTGCTTGTATATTTATGAGGTGGCAACATTTGTGAAGAAGAATCTTACCCTTTTTACCAAAATAGCTCATCATTATAATAATTGACCATTGAATAATAATTTTCTATAATAAAATTAATGTAATTTGTGATAATGACTATTATAATTGAAAAAATATGTATGACAAGATTTTAATTTTAATTATTTAATTATATAACAGTCAAATGATGGATTACAATTTAATTTCTAATTTATCAATAATATATTTATATGCCCATGGCACAACATAGTGAAACTATAAACCGACAACACCATTCATGTACCTATGTTTTACAAATAAATAAATCATTTCATTTCATTTCATTTCATCATCATGTCGAAAGCCTATGTCAGTTCCATACATTTTAGCACTTAGCGAATAGAGATATCGGTAATCGGCCCTGTGAACCAATGTTATTATTTTAACATCAACATTAATGGATTCGTTTTAAAATGTAATAGATGATTATGGTTAAAGTATAAGCGTTAACAATATAGGTAATTAACTTTCGTGGTCATTTAAACTGATTCTTTTGTGATATATACCCATATACATAGCTTTGATATATACCCATATACAACTCTTTACCGTAAAAATAGTGACTTGCACAAAGTGAACACAAGGAATAAGCATAAACTAGTGGGCACTAACTACCGTCTACATAAAGTTCATAACTCATTTGCGGGACTCTGTATACAATTCTTCAACAAATTACCTCTGGAAATAATGAATTTACCTCTGCACAAATTTAAAACCACTACTAGGAATTTTCTTTTAAAAAGGGGTTATTACACTAATAAAGAATTTCTAGATGACAAGACGTCATGGGTCTAGTTGCTTTTTTAAATTCACCATTATTGTTCTTTTTATGACTGTGTAAAATACTCTCTTCTTAATTAGTAACATGTTAAGTGGAGGTGCCTTGTGAACACTCATGATGTTTGCAGGGTTTGTATATTTTTAGGGTTCCGTACCTCGAAAGGAAAAAACGGAACCCTTATAGGATCACTTTGTTGTCCGTCCGTCTGTCAAGACCCTTTTTCTCAGGAATGCGTGGAGGTATCAAACTGAAATTTATACTAAATATTTGAATCTACGGTTTCATAGAGCTGTAAAAAAATCAAACTTCTAATCCAACGCAATCAAAAGATACAGCCGTTTATGCTGCAAATTGCAGCATATTTTCAAACTCGCATTGGAATCAAAACCTACAGGGTACTTCCCGTGAACTCAGAATCTTGAAATTTGGTACGAAGTAACATCTTATATCACATATAAAGGAAAAATTGCGAAAACCGTAAATTTTTAGTTACAGCATATAAAAAAATATTTTTAATAAATTTAAAGTTACTACCCCTTTCTCTTGAACGCGTGAAGGTATTAAATTGAAATTCATATCAAATACTCAGGTATATAACATCGTTAGGCTGCAACAAAATCAAGCTTCTATGTCAACGCAATCAAAAGAAAGGGTAATATAAGCATATTTTCAAACTCGCGCCTACTGGCAAGTGAATCAAAACCTACAGGGTACTTTCCGTGAACTTAGAATCTTGAAATTTGGTACGAAGCAACGCCTTATAGCACATATAAAGGAAAAATTGCGAAAACCGTAAATTTTTAGTTACATCATATAAGAAAAATATTTTTTATAAATTTAAAGTTACCACCCCTTTCTCTTGAACGCGTGGAGGTATTAAATTGAAATTCATATCAAATACTCAAGTATATAACACCGTTAGGCTGCAACAAAATCAACCTTCTATGTCAACGCAATCAAAGGAAAGAGCAATATAAGCATATTTTCAAACTCGCGACTACTCGCAAGGGAATCAAAACCTACAGGGTACTTTCCGTGAACTCAAAATCTTGAAATTTGGTACAAAGCAACGTCTTATATCACTTATAAAGGAAAAATTGCGAAAGCTGTATTTTTGTAGTTACAGCATATAAAAAAATATTTTTAATAAATTTAAAGTTACCACCCCTTTCTCTTGAACGCGTGGAGGTATTAAATTGAAATTCATATCAAATACTCAGGTATATAACACCGTCCGGGCGGGGTCGCGAGAAAGTATGCTAATCGCGAATCGCGTGACCCCGCCAACACACGGGACCCGTAGGGACACCGCGGTGGTTTTTAGTGGGTATGCCCCGAACGCCTGTAGGGGAGAGCCTCCACATACCTCCTCCGCCAGTCCCAAGCCCAGCCGTTCTAATGGCTGGGTTGGCGGAGTTGAGATGACTCATAAGGAGAGTTTTACCACCGTAGTGAAAAAAAAAAAATAAAAAAAAAAAGTTATATAACACCGTTAGGCTGTAACAAAATCAAACTTCTATGTCTACGCAATCAAAAGAAAGAGCAATATAATCATATTTTCAAACTGGCGTCTACTCGCAAGAGAATCAAAACCTACAGGGTACTTCCCGTGAACTCAAAATCTTAAAATTTGGTACGAAGTAACGTCTTATAGCCCAGATAAAGGATGCGGAAGGCTGAGGACCGTGTACTGTGGTGCGTGTTGGGAGAGGCCTATGTCCAGCAGTGGACTGCGATAGGCTGATTGAGATTTTAAATAACCCAGACGCTGCAAACGGCCAGTGTGAATGCTTGCATATCGAAATATTTAATGTCAGAGTGATAACTGTATATTATAGGTCACCACAATGTCCAATGAATGTTGCAATAGAATGAATAAATACAACAATATACAGCAGCAACCTCAATAGGTATAATTCATGTTCTCATCTGATTGTCGTGGGAGACTTCAATATTGATTTTAGAATGAATCCCCAAAATGGAATTTTCACATATTTTTCATCTATAAACATGTTTCCGTTAATAAACACTAGCACAACACGAAGTAGTACATTATAGATAACCTTTTTTCGAACTTCAATGTTCAATGTGGTACTTTCATACCTTTTTCAGTCTCCATTTACAGATCTGGTTCAAATTTGATACTTAATTCCATACTTTAAAATTTTCATTACCTTTATATGTTTTTTTTTTAATTTACATAACGTAACATAACTTCACGCCTTTTTATCCCTGAAGGGGTAGGCAGAAGTGTATTACACACCCACACTTCGCCAGTTATGTTTCGGTCCCTATGTAATAGGGGGCGAGCCTATTGCCATCTACCGGGCACATTACTAAGCGAGCGATAATTAACATTTTAAATACACACATAAGTAACTCGGAAAAGTCAGTGATTTGTGCCTGGGGTACCTAGGGATCGAACCCGAGATCATCGTCTCGGCAGTCCGTTACCTACACCACTGGGCTATCGCCCCTTACTTATTTTTTTATCTATTTAAGAATATTGATTATTGTTTTATTTTATGTGTAAATAGTCACCCTAGTTTAATTTTCATCGCAAATAAATACTATAATTATTAAAAATACTTAATTAGTATTTTTGTAACAGATTTATAATAGTCACTAAAACTTTGTAAATCAATAACTTTGATAAAAAATCTTACCATCATTCATCAGCAGACTTTTGCAAAGCTGTTGCAAGGCTGGTATAGGTATTTAAGTTATATTATAAAATAAGCGATAACGTTAATATAAAATAAAGGATGACTGATTACAAACGACAAAGACACCTTTTTCTTTAATTTATGCTCCTCCAGCTTACCATACTGTAATGTTATGGATTTCATTTTGCAATAAAAATACCATAACTATGACTGGTGAACTTTTACTTATATATCTACAGGTTTGTACGGAACCCTCGGTGTGCGAGTCCGACTCGTACTTGACCGGGTTTTTTTTTTATGATTTGTTGAATCTAGTATATCAGTTTTTATCCCTGATCTAATAATTGTTCACTTGTCACCTTTACAAACTTATTTAATCTATTGGTTGCTGATACATCCATACTGCTGTCGCTATACTGTTTTGTTGTTGTACTATTCAAATATATTTTTTTCATACCCATTTAATTCTAATCAGTGCCGCGAAGTGTTTTGGCTGTGTCAGCAATCATGGTACCACAAATTGTAAGATTAAGATTCTGATTTAAAAAGAGTGGCATGAGTTTCTTCCAGGCTCTTCTCATAGCCCTACCATCCCGAACCTGGTTTTAAAAAAAGAATTGACGTTCATAAGTGTTGCTTTTGTAACCTATATGAATAAATGAGTTTGAATTTGAATTTGATTCGAGTAACTTGACTGCCTCGTTGGTCTCGCGGCATAAATGTGCGCGTGGGATTGGGAGGTCTCGGGTTCGATTCCCGAGTCGGGCAAAGTGTTATTGGGTTTTTCCGTTAGGAAATTCTCAGTAGCAGCACAGAGTCTGGTAATGTGCCCGGTACGGCAATAGGCTCGCCCCCTATTACGTAGGACCTAAAAATTCATGGCAAAATGTGGGTGTAATATTACACCTCTGCCTACCCCTTCGGGGATATAGGTGAGAGGTTACAAAAAAAAAATCGAGTAACCGATATTATGGCACTCGGTTATTGAACATAGCGCTTGCCACAGTGCTGAACGTGCTGTAATATCGGTTACCAAAGGAACGTTGTATATGTCGCAGGCATTTTGTATGATTCCGCCGTTTACAAACGGCTTCGTCAGTTTACAAACGCTCGCGGTTATGTAATATGCCGAAGGCAAAATGACAACTCGTACGATTGTTATGCGCGACTGTAATAATAAGTAACTAAATAGGTTATGTTAGGTTCTCTTTTGACCCTTAATCCGAAAATAGGAGCCCTGCGAAGCAGGGCTCCGTCAACCTTAGTTTTGAAATTAGTGAAATTATTAGTGTGAAGAATGTGGAAGTTTGCAGTGCCATACACACCGATGTTCAACCAACGTCGAAATTATAACAATCGTACGAGTTGTCATTTTGCCTTCGGCATATTACATAACCGCGAGCGTTTGTAAACTGACGACGCCGTTTGTAAACGGCGGAATCATACAAAATGCCTGCGACATATATATCCCGAAAGACATTTAAAAGCATTATCAAGTATATTTATACTCAGTAGATGATCTTCAATGATAGCACAGTACTTTTAAACAAAATTTTGAAACATTTCGTCGTATCAGTTTGAGGCAAGCAATCTTAAAGTTACTCGGTAAAACACCCTCGGTTCTCAGGATCCCTAGGGACACCGAGGGGCATGCCGACTCATATGAAATGTTGATTTAAACTGCACTTTTATTTTGATTTGTTCTATTACCTCACACTTTTATATGAATTGAATTTTATAGAGTCGACCCTGACTTGCTTGACAAATGAGTTTAGGCAAGTGTGGATGGAGACAAACTGTTCTTATTTTACATCGTAAGAAATGTGAACCTTGGTTAGTTAGGCATTTAAGCTGTACCTAAATAAAGATCATCTCATCTGAGTTTACTTTTAGAAACTTTTAAAGACTACACAGATATTATTTAAAGATAAAGATATTTTTATTATCTCTGGTGACACTTCAAGTAAATACTTACAGATATAAGGACAAAAAATAAAATCCTAATTTAAAAAAATCCACAATTTCGAATTTAAACAATTAATAAATTAGTAAGTAATTTACAGTACAATTTACACTGAGTCTATAAAAAGTAGTTTACATAAATAAGTCAGACGGATGAGACATATGAAAATAAAATAGGTAGGTACTTACACAGATGGATGTCAAGTAAAATTAACTTCCGATAAAAAAATCTATGATATTGTTGTGCATTTTATCTGCTAAGAATTTTCGGTAACTTTTTTTTACCTATTTTCCAAGATTGAGGTATTTTGTTATATCTATGTGATCGTTGACACACAAAAGACACTTGCGCATAACTTCTATCCTAGAAGTATGGAGGCACATCCTACTATTGTCGCGTCTATTACGTGGTACTACTTTCGCAAGTCGTTTACAGCGGTTGAGATTTGTCTTCACAAATATTGCCACTTCCAACACATATGGGCATGGCAAAGTTATCTTCATACTTGTGTTTTTTTTTAATGGTTCACAACTGTCTGTAGTTTGAAGATCCATATAGAGCTTATACATATTTTTTGTACTTTAAAAGCAGTTTCCTTTTTCACTTGAGTTTGCCCAGAAAATGTATCCATATCGTAAGTGAGAGATTCTACAATGCCATAGTAGGCAGTGGAGTAAAATGCCTAAGCTGATTTACGTGACTTTTTGCAGTCTCCGTTCAAATTCTTTCTATAAACCTAGGAAGATTTCTAGGTTTCGAAATAGTAAATAGTATTTTATGTCTCATTTATTGATTAGATATGTGTTTAAATTATTCATATTATTATGACATTGTCTGAAATGCGTTATTTTGGTTTTGCTAAAATTAGTTATCAAATTACTATACTTAGACAGCAGTAAAGTAATTTTCACCACAGCAGCTCAAACATGCCGCTTTTGCTGCGAGACAACAGTGAACAAAACGCGATTTTGATTCGAGCGTGAGGCAAAGTAGCTTTTTAATTTTTCAATCTTTAGTGCCACGAATTGACATTGTTCAGCCACAAATTTGAAACATTCGAATTTTACTGTGCTCTGTCTCTTTCACATGCATATAAAAAGTGAGTGAAAAAACAAACCCCTTCGAATTCGAAATTCGATTTTGGAATTCGACCTCAAAGAAAACACCTACGGCAACGCAAAAAAAAAAAAAGATATTTGTTTTTTTTATATGTTATTGTTTACATGTTTAATTTATTATTGGATTTTAATAAAAATAAGTCTAATTAATACTATAAAATTAGTATTTAACCAATACATTTTTATTTAGAATTACAACAATGATACATTTGAAAAATAAACATCAGGGACGCGGTATTAAAACGCGATTTAAAAAAGTAGCGGGAATAAAAATGTCGCTGATGCTGATACAGTAGGTACCTATAGCGTAACGTGTTAAATTATAATAATATATAAAATAATCTAAAAAGATGAGTGTAACTAGCGATGATGACTGTACTTTAACACCAGAAGAGTTAAATCAACAAGTGATTATGCAGAATTCAATCTATTCCAGTTCATTTCTATGTCCCCTAAGTAATATGTGTTCTCACTGCTGTGGTGAAAAGCTATGTGTGCTACACGAGAGCAAAGTTTTTTGTATCTCGTGCTGTTGATGAGTCCCTCACCACGCTCAGGATTCTAACTTTGATTCACTCGCTACGCTCGTGAATCAATCATAGAATCCTTCGCTTGCTCGGGACTCAAAATAAGCACTCGAAACAAAAAACAACTTTGCTCTCTTGTTGCACAAATAACTATTGATAACCACCATAATAGCCACTGCACTATCGTTTTTATTGTGTTGTTTTATATCACTTTCATAAGTTTCAAATGTATATCTACTTTTACAAGATATAGTTATGGTGCTGTCATCTGCAAAAAGTATTAATGGTTGTTCGATATAGGTATCTTGGCATATAAATAGCAATGGGCCCAGAACGCTCCCCTGTGGAACTTGAAAATGTACTATTCTTTCCGATGACCTGAATGAATACGAGTCTGTCTGTACATTTATTGGATAAATGCATTAAATAGCGGCGATAGCCCAGTGGCGTACGTAACGGACTGCCGAGACGATGGTCTCGGGATCGACACAGGTCCCCAGTTACCCCGGGCACACACCTCTGACTTTTCGAAGTTATGTGTGTATTAAAATGTTAATTATCGCTCGCTTAACAATGTGCCCGGTAGATGGCAATAGGCCCGCCCTCTATTACATTGGGACCGAAACATAACTGGCGAAGTGTGGGTGTGTAATATACCTACCCGTTCCGCGATAAAAGGCGTGAAGTTATGTTATATATTATGTTTTATTAGATAAAGTTACTCTTCTTATTCCAGGTAATTGTTTTCTGTTACTTAGGTATGATTTAATTAAAGGACTTGGACAAAATGTGCCCCACGTTGACCAGAAACAAGCGGTTGTAGATAAGTTATAAAAAACATACAAGGAATTTTAAAGTACTTTTTACATTCCATTGCGGTCGCTGAAAAGAAAATAATATAAAAGAATTTGAAGATTTCCTTTTATTTGACTTTGTTTGAATCTACCGATAATGTTGCCACGTAACAATGATGAAAGATCAGTGTAGGGAAAAAATATAGCAACAGAATAGGCTTCCACTAAGAATAAATCGGTTTGATTGTAGTATCTATATATTCATTATAATTTTAAGATGTCAATAACTTAACAATAAATTTAGGATTCTAAAACTAAAACTATTGTATTTATTCTTGTGACAGTGAACACCAATCAGAGAGCATTACGTCAAACAGTACGTCCACCATTCATGTTGTTGACGTTTAATAGTAAATACAACTAAAACGTCAAACTTCCTACCTGTAAAATCGAAAATAACAAAATAAAAGTGGGTACATCAGACCAGACTTCATTCACGGTTTGTTTTGTTTTGGACTTTGTGATATCACTCAACCGCCATGATGGTTTACAGCGTGTTCGTGTCAAATTCAAAAAGGTTTTTAAAAATCCGTAATTAGGTAGTAATTTTGCTGATCGATTTTTGAAGGAAAAATCAGGTATTTCAGTTTAACATCTAATAAAGGAACGAATCAATCGCCAATTACATTTTTGGACACAAGTAACAGTTAAAATACGCGTAATAAGAATGATTAAATCATTACAAATTATATTATTTTCTATAAAAACAAACCTCTTAATAATAAATTAAAAATGAGTACAAAATATAGTTCAAAGTCCACTGACTAACAGGGTTATTTTAATCCAGCTCTGGTAGCACCAAGCTAATGTCAAAATAGTTGACATGTTGAATTATCGTCATAACCATAGAGTAAAGTAATTCTACGGAGGTCTTATCTTTCGACGTACGCGCCTTTTCGGTTATAGTTAACTTCTAGACGAGAGTATTATACTTATATTTTATATGATGAGAGTCCCTCAAGCGAAGACCAAAAATAAATAATAGAAACTTAGGACAATAAAATGCATGAAAACTAAAATAGAGTATATCTGTATATAACTAATTACATTATATCAATACATTGTGAAATAAATTGTCAAAAATATGTTATTATTTATTTATTTCCAACCTTAATAACTTTTGACCACTGCTGCTTAGCTTTACTTGCTGGGGCACAGACCCATATGATTTTTGTTCATCTCCTTTAGGAAATTACTTCTAACTTCTGTTACGTAATTTTCTAACTTATTTAAGAGGACAGGATAGTGCACGTGATCAAACGCTTGCGTCATCTCAAACAAACAGGCATTTAATTTACTTTTCACCACAGCAACTCATACATGCCACTTTTGCTGCGAGACAACAGTGAACAAAACGCGATTTTGATTCGAGCGTGAGTAAAAGTAGCTTTTTAATTTTTCAATCTTCGGTGTCACGAATTGACATTGTTCAGCCATAAATTTGAAACATTCGAATTTTACTGTGCTCTGTCTCTTTCACATGCATATAAAAAGTGAGTGAAAAAACAAACCCCTTCGAATTCGAAATTCGATTTTGGAATTCGACCTCAAAGAAAGCACCTTCGGAAACGCAAATAAAAAAAGATATTTGTAGTAAAGAAATAACTTTTTTTTATATGTTATTGTTTACATGTTTAATTTATTATTGGATTTTCATAAAAATAATTATATAACACAAGTATTTAACCAATACATTTTTATTTCGAATTACAACAATGATACATTTGAAAAATAAACATCAGGGACGCGGTATTAAAACGCGATTTAAAAAAGTAGCGGTAAAAAAATTTCGCTGATGCTGATACAGTATAGCGTAACGTGTTAAATTATATTAATATATAAAATAATCTAAAACGATGAGTGAAACTAGCGCTGATTACTGTACTTTAACACCAGTAGAGTTAAATCAACAAGTGATTAATGCAGAATTCAATCTATTCCTCTTTATTTCTGTCCCCTAAGTAATATGTGTTCTCACTGCTGTGGTGAAAAATTATGTGTGCTACACGAGAGCAAAGTTTTTTGTATTTCGTGCTGTTGAGTCCTTCACTACGCTCAGGATTCTAACTTTGATTCACTCGCTACGCTCGTGAATCAATCATAGAATCCTTCGCTTGCTCGGGACTCAAAATCAGCACTCGAAACAAAAAACAACTTTGCTCTCTTGTTGCACAAATAACTATTGCACTCATTTGAGTGTGGCGGCGTCGTACGATGCCAGAAGTCAATTTGTTTTACTATTACTACTACCTATTCACTAATAAGATGATAGCCGATGATAGCCTATCCGTATTCCATAGCCATCTGATCTCTGCTAATTTTTTGCAGCCGCATTAGGCAAAACTGCAGCGGATCCAGGTTACTCATACCGTTTTAAAAGCAAGTTATAGTAAGTTTCTTTTCAAAGCAAATGACTTTTGGCGTTTCGCGAATAAAATCTTCCTCCACCAGATTCAAGCTCTGCCAATAAAATCCTGGTTCCGATTCCGACGCTGAGCAAAGGTTAGCGATAGCTCGGTAACGCGACATATTAAAATATACCTTGCGAGAAGCTACTTACACCTTTTCTATCACTTTTTATTTATTACGTCATTTAGACCCGGTAGATTAATATTCATAAGATACCTTTATTATTTATATGTATGCGTGTATAAAGTTTATGGTATCTTCGCCAGATATAACAGACAAGTCACCGAACGGCGGCAACAATGGCGGCGGCAAGCAGCGACGCTCTCGGACGAACTTCACACTAGAACAGCTGGGCGAACTCGAGCGATTATTCGATGAGACGCACTACCCTGACGCGTTCATGAGGGAGGAACTCAGCCAGCGATTAGGGCTCAGCGAGGCACGCGTGCAGGTGAGCACATTGTCACACTACTTAGCTGGACTACTTACCTGATTAGGTACCTCCCATCACCCGGACCCACTAGCTATGCTGATTACAGGGACCGTATCACGGAAACTAACTACTAACTTGTCCGTGTGGTGACGGATTAAGAATACGGAATTTCACCACCCCATATCATCCCATGGGTGTCGTAAGAGCCGACGGAGGGAGCATATTATGCAGAGAACAGCACTGTAAGAGAAGGAAAACTTGATACAAACCCTATACCAACCCGTTTGACCAGCGTGGTATAGTTGGCCAATTCCTCCTTTCAAAGGAGAGGCCTAGTCCAGTAGTAGATTGTTAAAGGCTGATGATGAATCACGCGAAATTGTGATCTTCTATACCCGCTACAAACTTCCTTGGCCATTCTTCTCGTCATTCAGAGCTAGCTCTACTTACGAATAGACTAGGACCACAACGGCTTTGTCTTCGACCTGGGGGTCCTTGACTCATTGACCAGCCTGCTCCTCGTTGACTAACTATGATGTCAGTGTCAGAATAACTATGTGAAGTTACTCAACCACTGTACTTGCCTCAGTGTTCACAAGCTCGGCGTATTCAGTCGTGCAAGTGACGTCAACTTTTAAGCAAAAGAACCGCATGTGTATTCAGTGTATTCGTTTAGAAGTTGCAATTCAACAGACAACAAACGTGACTCTCACAACTTACTCAAATCATCATACTCCTCTGTTATCCCAGTTGCAAACTTGGGTCCGCTTACTAGTCTAACAGGATTTGGCTAATATTTGCTTTTCCACTGATCGACTACCTGTCTGACTTACGAAACCCGAAGGGATAGCGATATTCCATGGTTAAGACTAGTGTCCGTTTTCATAAAAGGTACAGACAGGTAAGGTATTACGACTGTCAAAGATCTTCATGGCAACCGTGACCGACGGCTTAACGTGCTCTCCGAGGCACGAGACAAGCGATAATTAACACTTTCACGGACGCCACGCCCAGAGGCGTAGTTTTCAGACAGCCTAATACGACGTAACGTCCATAGCCGGTCAATTTTATCCAGTTATAATTGACGAACCGTCTACAACCGCCTTGATTTGCGTAGATTACTTAGGAGTCACGTGATTCAGTGTCATATTGCGCTCACTTACAATTTACCTAGCGTCGCAGCAAAAAAAAATAAAACAATATTTCGAGATCGTGTCGCCAAGCCCCACTCACACATCAACGTGCTTGCGTGTGTGACATACCGCCTGTAGCCGTACGCTTGTAATACTATCCGCACCCGCCAGTTGCGCAGTGTCACAGCGAGCAAAGCCCATGTTTTTTGTCGTTTGACCGGATTGTTCGTCGTGATCGGCTGCATTTAGGAGGTAAGTATATTGCGTTTTATGTAAAAAAAGTATCTTTTCTATATACTGTACATATATTTTTATGCATTAAACAAGATATACGCATTATATTTATATGATAATTAATTCTGATTAATATTTTTGTTCGGAGATGGCTTCCGTAAGAGAGAAAGAAAGAATGATGGTGATACCGATTCTTTAAGTCCTGTACCATGTTCGACCGGATGTAAACGGCTTAGATTATCACCTAAAAATAACATAAACTTGTTTGAGGAAGATCATAGACGCCGTGAGTACGGCGGTCCGCTTGTAGACGCCACCGTCTATAGGCGGTGTGTCATTGCGCAGGTAAACTAAATTATTTAATAGGGCAGTCCGCCTCTAGACGGTACCGGCACTAGGCGGACCGTCATAATTAGAGAATATAGATTCACTTTTTACGACAATTCGCCTACAGGCGTGATATAATTTTATATGCAAAATTTAAGTGTCATTTTCATAAAATCTAGTTAACGTCAGTGTCCGTGAAAGTGTTAACAATTCAATACGCACATAACTCCGAAAAGTAAGTGGTGCGCGCCGTGCATTCGAACCCGATACCCTCCGTATGGCATGTTGATCTCCAGGCTATCATTGCCGTCGCCACTAGGCTATCGCTGCCTTCACAACTTACTTAAATAAATTGCAAAATATTAAATAATATGATTATTGAATAGTGATCGGCAATAAACAGAAAAGCTGTTTAAACTTTGGAATTTCGTCTTCAAATTCGTTCCGAAAATATCTTTTTCTTTAAAAAATTAAAAGATGCTCCAAAAAGAATCTCTCCGGCGGGGAATCGAACCCCGGTCTCCCGCGTGACAGGCGGGGATACTGACCACTATACTACCGAAGACTTATTAATGAGTTTAAAATATTGCATCATTTGTAAATATCAGCGATAGCTCTATCGTTATCATGAATAATTATTGAATTATCATATTAAAACGTATCGTAATGTTACTTATCTGAACAATGTACCTACGACTGGAGAATTTAATGAAAGTTACTAATAAAAATACGCAAACTGATAACTCTGGCCTTGAACATAGGCATTCAACGCATCATTTTATTTTTGTTTACGATGCTTAAGGACTCCATTTATTTATATATTAAATACACAAGTAGGTATTTTACTTATATTAATTAGACCTAGACACAGAACGAAAAAATATTTGTAGAAATTGTTCTAGCTCTGTATGCATATATATTTGTACTATAAGACCTCTTAAAATATAAATACATATTAGTGTATTAAAATATTAATTTTATTTTACAGAACATTGTTCGATAAATAATAATAATACATGCCGTGGAGATGAGAGCTTTGAGGAATATGTGCGGAGTAAGTCTGATAGAGCGGGAAACAGTGTGATATGAGAGAAGGATCTAAAAGAAGATGCACTGACAAATATTGAGATAGGAATGTTGCGACGGTTTGGACAATTGGAGCGGATGATGGATGAAAGAAGAAATACGAAAGAAGTGTATGGTGTAAGAATGAATGGAGATGTCGGTAGGGGACGCCCAAGACAGACGTACGCCGACCAAATAGGTGACGTACTGAAAAAGGACCAAATTGAAAGTACCTACCCAAAACCGACGCGCATGCATGATGAGTTTAATGAATGTCGAGGAAGCGAAAGAGGTATGTTTGAACCGAAGTATTTGGCGTTCCACAGTCTCGGCCTACCCTAATTGGAGACAGGTGTGACGATTGATATATACTTAGACATTTTGTGATATATTTTCTAATTCTTTATTATTCAGGTATGTAGAATACCTGGATATAAACAATCAATGCATTCTTAATCCGTCAATCTGGTGACAGATTATGAATACAAAATATAATTCCTTGTCGTAAAAGACGACTAAGGCAAACAGACGAAGCAAATATAATATCTTTGCGAAAAGACGGAAAATCGATATCAAATCCTATAACTACCTACAGTCAGGGTTGCGTGGTATAGTAAGCCAATTCCACATATTGACTCATTGTGATACTGTAAAGCAACTTAGGAGATTCTTAAGTCCAGCAGTCTATATGCTATTGCGAAAGGTTTAAAAGGAGATATTTTACATTATACTTACTCGTATACAGGGTGTAAAATAAAAAGACCCTTAAGGAAAACTGAAATTCCATGTTGTACCAATCACTACGAACATTTTTTACTTCGGCACCATACCTGGGTAATTACTGGTTAAAGAGATATTGGGGCTCAAAGTAAGTATAGAATTTTTCTAATTAGGTACAAAATCGATGCATTTACCCCGCCAATATGTTCTATAGATGCCCTATGACCCCGTGCCCATGTATATTTATGATGTCAATTTTCTGAATTAACTTGTTGACGTTCGTTTCGACCATGCCACACACGACAAATCATGGGTGAAACTTTTACAGTTTTACTTCCACATCATTTCGTGTATATTGTATAATTAGTAGCTACCTATAGGTAACATTAGCATCAACATATTAAAATATTACGTCACACTTACACATCACAATTTCCAATTAACACGCACATAACACTCACAAAACTGATCACTTGCGATATTAATTAGGCCCCCTGTCTCGCTCCGACGTACCCCTTATTACTAATGCAAGTAATTATCTGCGAGTATCCAACAAGTGCGACTTTATCGGCTATATATCGCGATTAACGTCCGATTGGCGCTAAATGGTGCGATTCTCCGACTCATCTGACTCAGGGGTGGAGGGACAAATAAATAAATAAAAAGCCTTGACCTCTAAGAGCGCGATATGTCTTCACTAGCGTCCAATGCTGCTTATTCTGTCTTATTGTTGTTTAGGTGCTGTGAATTTATTTTCTCGTTGGACAGTGTGTGTCATATATTGCTGTCGGGTGTAAAAGGTGCTTAATGTGTCATCTTTATTGAATTGTCCGTCGCTTGTATGTTGATTGCGTTATTTCGTGTTTACTTAGGTTAGGAATATTGGGTTATTTGTTTGCACATGTTTATAGTGAAAAATAAAATTCAAACCACTCTTTATGTTTATAAAGCTGAATAAGCAAAATGTCTTCAGTATTTTAAGTACTGCGTATCAGAGAATACTAGTTCAAATATACAACTTTATTTATTTTATTCAATGTAGTTGGTTTGGTTTATTTTCATCTGTAAATTGATTCCAATTATCTAGCAGTGAAACATAGTTTTTTCGAATTAAAGTATAGGTATTAATGCTATAGATACCAACCAAAAGTGAGTGGGTTAACAATGAATTTTCCATCAAAACCACCTTAAACACCACTAGAACAAAGGTTGCCTGGTAGTAATCGCTGTTAGCGATAAGGCCGCCCTTTGTACTGTATATACAGGGTGTCACAAGACCCATCACCAAGCCGAAGTCTACTTGTTGTGGACATCATGCCAAGTCATACTAACCAAAAATAATACCTGGGAAACGAATTCTTTTTTCAGTTTTCACATTTTTTAAACCGCTATTAAAAGCGCGCGCGTGCAATGCTTGAAATACCTACGTATCCATGTGGTCATAGGGCATCTAAATAACATATTGGCGGGTAAAATTCATCGATGTTGTACCTAATTAGAAAAATTCCATACTAACTTTGAGCCTCAATATCTCTTAAACCAGTAATTTCCCAGGTATGGTGCCGAAATAAAAAATGTTCCTAGTGATTGGTACAAAAAATGTTCCGAGTGGTGTGAGTGGACATGGGATTTAGTTTTCTTTAAGGGTCTTTTTACACCCTGTATATGTACTTCCTTAAATGTTTTATAGGTATAAGTGTACAGTAAAGAATAAAATAAATAAATAGAACAAGGGTAATAGGTATTCACACATAAATATACGTAGATCCAGTTAAACGGATGCCAGTACAATTGTGTCGCGTCGCGGCAGGCAGGGGCGTATTTGTTTGTTATTTACCCAAATTGTCTTATGTAATCACAGCTAATGAATTCGCCCCTAGTTAGCTGTCGGTCTGCGTTCTCTCCTACTGGGTATATCTACATAACATACGGTGCTGTTTTATGGTAGAACACGACGTTTGGAGTACTTGGTGTTACTGTTTGGATCTAATATTTAGTTCATAATTTTCATTTTTGCTTGTAATTATTTGGTCTGTGTCTGGGACAGTCTGGGTGTAATATTTATGCATTAATAATATGTAGATAAGCTGTCCGTGTGGTGACGGATGAAGAATACGGAATGTCACCACCCCATATCATCCCATGGGAGTCGTAAGAGCCGACAGAGGGAGCATATTATGCAGAGAACACCACTGTAAGAGAAGGAAAACTTGATACAAACCCTGTACCAACCCGCTTGGCCAGCGTGGTATAGTAGGCCAAGTCCTCCTTTCAAAGGCGACGCCTAGTCCAGCAGTGGACTGTAAAAGGCTGATGAGGATGAAATATGTAAGTACCTTTGTAAAATGGATCAGTTATCTTGTTACTAAACTAAAGTATAGGCTACGCCTAATTCGGATATAGACGACCGTGCGTAAGTTGTTCTAGGAGGACTATTGTTATTACAGACATTACAAGACCCTAGTAGATATTATCTAAACAAAAGTATACCATAAGCCCCATAAGGTATTATCATAATACCACATACTTTGTAATAATGTCGGCGGCGGCGATAGCCGAGTGGATATACCAACAGACTGCTATGCAGAGGGTATCGAGTTCGGATCCACGGCGCGCACCAATGAGTTTTCGGAGTTATGTGCGTATTGAATGGTTAATTATGCTTGTCCCGTGCCTCGGAGAGCACGTTACGCCGTCGGTCCCGGTTGTCATAAAGATCTTCGAAGACAGTCGCTACAGGGCGTCAGTACCTTCTTAATAAACTGACACTAGTCTAAACCATGGAATATCGCTATCCCTTTGGGTTGCGGAGGTCAGACAGGCAGTCGCTCTGTGGAAAAGCTAATATTCAGCCAAATCAGCAGGCCGATTCAGAATGTCACGAGATCTAATCGTACGATATGTCAAATTATTGTCCTCGTCTTTTAGCCGCCTATCAGAGATATTTTGAACAGATATTAATTGAATTCAGTTTATTTATTAATTTACTTCATACTGAATGCATAAAATTAATAGTAAATGCGATAGTTTTGACAAAAAATGAGGTAGCCCGTTTGACAATTAACGGAATCGAATGTCAAATGAGATATCGAAAGATTCTGAATCGCCCCCCCGGTTAGACTAGAAAGCGGACCCTAGATTGAAACTGGGATAACGCTAAGAGGATGATGACTTTGTAATAATGTCATATCTGTGGTTTGTATTTTTTTTATATTAATAGGCGGCAACCGAGCAGACGGATCGCCTGATGGTAAGCAATTACCGCCGCCCATAGACACGAGCAACACCACAGGAGTCACAAGTGCGTTGCCGCCCCTTGGGGTCGCGAAAAGGGATAGGATGAGGAGTGGGATGAGGGAAAAGGAATAGGTGATAGGGCCTCCGGCACTCTCACTCACCGAACGAAACGCAACAGTTTAAGTACTGTTACTTTACGTCGATTTTCTATGAGGAGGTAGTACTTTCAACGGTCGAGCCGGCCTAATCTTGCTGAAATCAGCACGGCTCCTATACCTGTTCAACATTAAGTATTGAAAACGCGAATCTGTTCAGCTTGAGCATAAAGAAAATGTTTGTCAGGCGCTATTCAGCGATTCCAACCAGGAATTGTAGTTTATTCGATAGATCGCTCTGATTCTGATCGATACTTTACAACATTACTATGTAAGTCAGTCAATCACATACATCAATAATCAATTTAGGCAACAAAACCGATGATTGGTAACTTTTGTTAATGCAAATCGTATAGTACATGTGTGTGCAGCATGCAATCAGTGTAGATCGTGACGGCCGCGCTAATGCGGTTACCCGTGTTTACCTGGGACACTGGCGGGCCTGGGACATACTGTAACACACACTACGTACAATAAGGCCGCGTAGAGACCAGGCGGACTGTGAGCTACATACTGTAACTAAAACTAAAGTTATGATTTGTCGTATATGCAAACATTGATTCTATTATAGTTGTTATACGATTCGTGGTTTGTATAGATGATACAAATTTACTTGGTTGTAGTTGAAGTGTATCCGCAACCACGAAATACTGGTCGAAAATGGGAGTAACAAGGGTATCGGAGATCTAACCATAAGTACGAGGGTCAAACTGAAAGTTCTTAGAACTGGCCACTTATAAACAATATAATAAAAAAAATATTCTAAAATTTGAAAATAGAACTCTTTGCCAATATTACTGAGTATATATTTCATTCATTTGTCATTTGTTTTACGATTTGGCGGCAAATTGAAAATTGTCTGTGTCACGTCAACATGAATTTAACACGAGAAAATTTTCGTGCAATGATTTTTTATGACTTTCGATGTCATTTAAGTCAACAAGAAAGTTATGATAGACTACGATTGGCCTTTCACGATGAAGCCCCATCTCGTGCGACTGTTTACAACTGGTTTAATGAGTTTAAACGTGGTCGCACTAATCTCACTGATGATGTACGTGAGGGACGGCCTTCTACGGCGATGACTGAAAATAACATCTGTGTTGTGCGGCGTATGATAGAGACTGACAAAAGAGTGACCTATCAGCAGATTCGGACAAGCTTAGGCATCGGTATGAGTCAAGTGCACAAAATCCTCCACGATCATCACTACGCATACTTTATACGTATTGTACATGTTTATCCATAACACACTAATAAAACTTCTTGCACTACAAATATTTAATATCTCATTCAAATTAAGTGTACAACGAGAAATTTAAGTGTAAGTAAATGACGCAATTAGTATACATAAAAGGGTAATTAGTGTACTGAACATAGATCGTCAGGTCGCGTCGCGTCACCGTGACAGTAGGGTCACGCTCATCAATCCGCCATAGTTTTTTAATTAAATTGTGTGATAATTGTTATCGAAGTGTAAAAAAAAAGTGTACTCCATATAAGTGACATAATTTACCGTTAAATACTATGTAGTTTCAGTTAGAACAACCAGTGTATTTAAGCAATAAACTCAATAACGAACTTCTAATTTAGTGTACAAACATAGCGTCCATTTATAATCTCCACCAATCACAAGCGTGCACGCACACACGCGCAAGATTTGGCACATGGCCGCGTCGACGACTAGCAGGAACTTTGCACGAAATTTTGCACGAAAGCTTTTTACACGAAGTTTTTGCACGTTATTTTTGCACGGGCTTTTTGCACAGAGTCTTTTGCACGGAGCTTTTGCACGGAGCTTTCTCACGGAGCTTTTGCACGGAGCTTTTACACGGAGTTTTTGCACGAAGGTTTTGCACGAAAGTGATAAAGTGACAAATTATAGTGAAAAACTAAACCAAAAGCAAAGACAATAGTGTATTTACAAAGTGGCACAAGGTTTGATAAGAAAATAAACAATATTTTAAAAAAAAAGTGAAAAAAATATTCATAATTAACGGCTATTTAATTTTTTAAACACGTATATTTTGAAGTAGTCCTTAATTTCAACACAGGAGTTACGAATTGTGATAGACCAGTGGCAAAGTGCAGAGACCAGCAAACATAGGTCGTAAGATAAGATCGCATCCAAGTTACGGTCAAAACATTTTTGTGTATTTACATTATTCAATAACAATAGAACAATGGAATTCGAAAACGTAACACTACGATCTAAACCAAAGTCTACATGTCACGATTTATCCAATCTTTCTGCAAATAATTCACTATTTGAAACAACATTACAAAGTTTACCATATACCTCAATAGATGGCACCAACAGTTGCTGTGAAATACTCAACGACAGAATAACCGAATTGGATGTGAAATTACTGACTGCAAATAATAAAATTGATAACTTACTTGAAGAAAACGAGAACTTAAAATCTGAATTAAGAAAGTGCTACGACATGATAAGAAAGCAGGAACAACAACCGCTAAAAAATAAACGAACAAGTGACGAGGATTACGACGAGGAAAGTACACTAATTATAAATACCTCCCTATCTAATACGGCTGTTCGCAAAACCAAAACATGTCGAAACCAAAAAAGTAATGCAAATAAAATGGCCTTACCTGTTACATCATCTCCTAAGCAGCCCCGACAATCTACAACAGCTGCTTGTCGCGGTTCAACAGATCAAGAAGTCAATGACGCATGCACACAGTATATTCAAAACACAGTCACCTGTCCTAGTTATTTAAGTGGAAGAATAGAAGTAAAAAGTGGTGAGATTAAGAAACGGAATAAAATATGTATAATAAGTGAAAACAGAAAAAACAAAATACGCTCAATCGCGGAGAATATACTTAATAAGAACTCTGAGTATGAAATATGTCACTATCTGAAGCCAAATTGTGGAATAAATAATATGATCTGTGATCTAGAAACTATATTGAAGGAATTCACCATGTGCGACTATTGTGTTATTCTAATTGGAGCAACTGATTTTGAAAGAACCAAGAACTATTATTCTCTAGTAGAAAATATAAGAAAAAATTTAGAAAAAATAACACATACGAACATAATAATATGTGTTCCAAATTACAAGCTCTCATACTTTTCTTCTATGTATAACTGCCGTGTCGAAACTTTCAACGATCTTCTTTGCACCGACATCAAAACACATGAATATGCCTATCTCGTAGACTCAAACAAAAATCTGTCATGCGACTATGACATGTTCAGTCATATTACTAGATCAGTCAATAACTACGGCATGCAGACAATATTTAGAGACATCGCAAAGTACATCATTAGCACAGATGTAACTACAGAATTGGAACAATTACAGACGACCGAATTGAATCAACAAACCAAGACTCAGTTTTTTCTTGAATAATTACATAAATATACTGCACCAAAACATCGCTGGCCTTCTAAATAAGTCTGACGAGCTCACTGTCTGTCTGGAAGAACTACGAGAAAAAACCAACGATATCGATGTCGTCTGCATATCGGAACATTTCATGTCGGAAGGACACGAACAATTGTTAACAATACCAAACTATATATTAGCAGCTAGATTCAGTAGAATTAAGAGTAAAAGGGGGGGAACATGTATACTTGTAAGAAAAGGTCACAATTGTAAAGAAATTTCAGATATTGCTAAATGTTCTATAAGTGGGGTTTTCGAATGCTGTGGTATAGAATTAGTTAATTACAAAGCAATAGTTATTTGTATATACAGAGTACCAAAGTCTAATAACTTAAATATTTTCTTTGAACAACTTGATAAAATGTTACATATTTTACTAGCATTGAAACAGAAACGAAGTGTCATAATTGCAGGCGACTTTAACATAGACTGTCTTAAACATAATATTACATTACTTGAACTAGAGTGTTTGCTTTTAAATTATAATCTAAAACTGAAATTAAAACAACCGACCAGACTCGCTAGCGGAACTTGCATAGACAATTTTGCACACGATATTGGGAAAAAATGTAAGTCTGAAGTAATTGAATTCAGTTTATCAGATCACACAGCACAATTACTCAAATTTCCCGTAAATAAAATTTATTTAATAAATAAGTGGAAAATCACACGTAGAGACTTTAACACAGAAAACATAGAAAAATTTAGAAACTATTTAAAAAATCTATCATTCTCGGAAATGTACGAATCAAATGATGCAAATAAAGCCTATAATTCATTTATGGACGACTTCATGTTGTTGTACAAACTATGTTTTCCACACATGAAAATAAATATTCAAGTCTTCAAAAAACCAAAATGGCTATCCCGAGGAATAAAAAAGTGCAGTAAGAAGAAAAGAGAACTTTTATGGAATTATAGGTTAAAAAATAACGACGTAAACAAATGTAAATTTAAAAAATACAATAAACTCTACAAAAAAATTATTAAGCTTACACAACGCGCTCAAAATTGGTACAAAATTAAAACATCCACTAATAAATCAAAAACGACTTGGGATATTATAAACAAAAATAAAACAAATCTCCCAAAGGACATTATTGATTCCTTAAAAATTGATAACGAGTATGTAAATAATCCACAAGAAATAGCAAACTCATTCAATAATTATTTTGTTGATAAAATACAACCTATAAATATTTCTACTAACAACACAAATATTAAAATTAATAAATGTAATAATTCAATATTTATGGCACCGTGCACCCCACATGATGTGTTAAAAATCATCAAAGCCTTAAGAAATACCAACAGTGTCGGCCATGATGAAGTATCAACAAAAATTGTTAAATATGTTGCTGATATTATCTGTGTACACTTGAGTTTTATTATAAATCTGTGTATCTCAACAGGTACTTACCCAGATAAGTTAAAAATTTCCATCATTAAACCTTTATTTAAAAAAGACGACAAGGAATCAATGAACTGCTACAGACCAATTGCCCTTCTCTCAATATTTTCTAAAATTTTTGAAAAATATATTTATGAACAAATTTATAATTTTCTAGAACGACATAATATATTAACGCATGAGCAAAAAGGTTTTCGTAAAAATAGAACTATTAACATGGCCATTTTTGATTTTTTAAAGAATATTTATAACAAAGTTGATATAAAAGTACCTATATGTGCGATCTACTGTGACATGACTCAGGCCTTTGATTATGTGAGTCATGACATATTACTTAATAAACTAGAGGCTTACGGTATTAGGGGCAATGTACTCAAATTAATGGAATCCTATTTGAAAAATAGAACACAATACACCGAAATTACCAGAATAAATATAAACAAAAAATGTGAGGAAACTTTCAACTCCTATAACCGTAAAATCATGTTTGGCGTACCACAGGGCAGCGTATTAGGACCGCTACTTTTTATTATATATATTAATGATTTACCACTAGTGACCAAATATCCAATAACGCTATTTGCCGATGATAGTACAGTTACCGTAGACTCTAAAGGAAACGCCTCACATGAGGACGAAATTAATAATACCATCCAATCATTAATACAATGGATGAATAATAATAACCTGAAGATTAACATAGCCAAAACAAAAATAATGTATTTCAGTCAACGTATAGCGACTCCAAATTTTAAAATCAGTTATCAAGGCACATTACTAGATACAGTTGCTACAGCGAAATTTTTAGGTATTATCATTGACAAAAATATGAATTGGAAGACACATACAGAGGAACTCACAAAAAGAGTTAGTTCCTCCGCATACGCTCTATACAGACTCTCAGCCATCATAGACACTGACGCCATCATTACAGCATATCATGGCATAGTTGACTCCGTCTTGAGATTCGGAGTAATATTTTGGGGCAACTCAACCAACAAAGAAATAGTCTTTAAATCTCAAAAACGATGCATCAGGGCAATGTTTGGTCTTCAAAGCACTGATAGCTGTAAGCAATATTTCATTAAATATAAAATACTAACTCTATCCTCCCTATTTATATATGAGGTCGCTATATTTGTAAAAGCCAACCCAAAGCTATTTAGTCGCCTTGCCGATGTAAGCAATCGTAGCCGTAGGGATGGTGACAAACTAAGTATTGTGCCATGCAACACTGCACTAATGCACAAAAGTGTATTCTGTCTAGCGCCTGTCATTTATAATAAAATACCCAAATCCATTCAGCAGCTTCCCTTAAATAAATTTAAATTACAATTAAAGAAATTTCTAATTAGCAAATGTTTTTATAATCTGAAGGAATACTTAATTGATGCCTAACATTATGACGTTTCGGTTCAAATACAACAAAATTTTGTACGCCTATCCTAGGCAAAACATGTAAGGGTCTGATTATTATTATTTTACACCTTATGTTGCAATCATTTGCTTTGTACACATACACCCATGTTTTACAAAAATAAATTATCTTTTATCTTTTATCTTTATCTTTTATCTTTTAACATTTAGCGGTCAGGAAGCTTTGCGCCCGGTGGATACCTCATAATTTGACTAAGGCTCAAAAACTCCATCGTGTGGATTGGTGCCGTAAAATGATTGAAAGATTTAACGGAGGTGACTCAAATGCTGTGTTCGACATACTAACAGGTGACGAAAGCTGGATTTACTGTTATGATCCTGAAACCAAAAGACAATCTGCTCAGTGGGTGTTTCCTTTCGAGGAGTTGCCAACTAAAGTGAAGAGAGATCGAAGTGCGGGAAAAAAAATGGTGGCCTCGTTCTTTGGAAGGATAGGTCATTTCGCAACAATTGTGTTAGAGGATCAAAAAACAGTTTCTGCAGAATGGTACACTACCAATTGTTTGCCACTTGTCTTGGAAAAAGTTCGAGAGAAACGACCTCGCAGTAGGATCCTCCTTCACCACGACAACGCCTCGTCGCACACCGCCAAGCGAACGATCGACTATTTGGCGACATCAAACGTTGAATTACTGGGTCACCCGCCGTATAGCCCCGACCTCGCGCCTTGTGATTTTTATTTATTTCCAAAAATTAAAGAAAAACTTAAAGGAAAGCGGTTTATGAATGCTGAAGAAGCGGTGGCTGCGTATCGCGATGCCATTGAAGAGACCCCTAAGGACGAGTGGGCAAAGTGCTTTTCCCAGTGGTTCCATCGCATGCAGCGGTGTATTGACGTCAATGGACAATATTTTGAAAAGATATAATAAAACATAACTGGCTAATGTAATCAGTTTCTGATTTTCTAAGAACTTTCAGTTTGACCCTCGTATCTTACTGATTGTAGCCAAGATTTAAGTAACAAAACTAGAGCTATAGCTTACGTAATAATTTAATAGATTCTTCATAGGAATTTAAACTTTCGTGGTCATACTTCCTCGTAACACTCATCCACCCGCAATACCCTCAGTACATCCGTGAACATGGCGCTTGCAACAGTGCCGAAATATCGGTTACTCCAAAAAAAGGAAGGTACGTGGATCCCGAAAGACAATTTAGAATAAATAGATTCTTTGTCTATGATGTGTCTACATGTATAATTACTTAGTTCCTGCTATTAAAACGGCATCGCACAACATAGCGGAGATGTGATCAATTGACTGTCTTGCACAATTGCAGCATTGCACTGTCAGTATATGTGGTTAACACGAAGCATACCTTTAAATTCCATTAACATAATGTTCACTGACAATACGTAGTACTATTACATATTCTGTGCACACAGTCTGCAGCTAACAATACGCTTAATTTGAACGGTGACTAAGTACATATTCACAGCTCGCCGTAACGACAATCTCTCCCGCGACGCGAGCCCTCTTTGCACCGTCAATTACGAAAACAGGATTAAATGCAAATGTTTATTTACTTGTCATTTATTTAATACATTCGATATTTGTTTATAGTTTACAAGATTGTTTTATTGTGCTCATGACTCGGGATCATGTTTCTGTTACGCAATGAAAATAGGCCTTATTGAATTGGTAGCAAAGAGGTTGTGGTTAATATTAGAGGTGCTTGTGGCAGTTGTGGCTCAGAGGCGACTGCGTGAAAAAGATTAATTCCACCGTCCATCCGTGCCTCATTGCAATACCCTAGTGGAGATACCAACGGACTGCCATGCAGAGGGTACCTATCGGGTTCGAATCCACGGCGCGCACCACTGACTATTCGGAGTAATGTGCGTATTGAATCGTTATTATCGCTTGTCTCGTGCCTCGGAGAGCACGTTAAGCCGTCGGTCTTTGATTTTTGACAGTCGTTATAGGGCGTCAGTAGCTCTAAAATAAACTGTAGGGTCAGTCTAAACCATGGAATATCGCTATCCCTTCGGGTTGCAGAGGTCAGGCAGGCAGTCGCTCCATGGAAAAGCTAATATTCCGCCAAATCCGGTTAGACTAGAAAGCAGACCCCAGGTTGAGACTGGGATAACGGTAGGAGGATGATGATCCGTGCTTCAGAAAAGACGTAAAACCATAATAGTGGCGGCTGTTCCGTAGGTCGACAACAACCGTTAATAGTAGTCAGTGCCCTCAAATGTCCTGACAATAGTGTAAACTCCGAACCCTTTAATTAATTCTTATTAAATATAGCAGTCTCTATAAGTTACGGTTACGGAGGTCAGAGTTCAAACAAGTTGAAAATATTTGTTTCTGAGACAGAAACAAATATGAAAGAAGAAATATTACTTATAAGTTATAACAGAAAACATTATAACATGAAAGAAGAAATATTATAACAGTCTGGGATCCGATTTGCCTACCGTTAGATAAGTCAGATAACGTTCGGTTGGGCTAGGTACATTTGACATTTACGCATTTTCTTTGAGAAATTTCTACCAATTTGGTGCCTTCGGTACCTACCAAAGTTCGGTGTATAAAGTTGACTGGTTAGACTAGAAACTACAGATGGATACATTCGGATTTCGGTGCAACGCTAGGATGATGATGAGTTAGTCAATAGCAAAGCTGCAACTAGCAATACATAATGGTTCAACATATTTTCTATGTTTTTCTATTTTTATAACAATATGCTTTTTGCAGGTGTGGTTTCAAAACAGAAGAGCCAAATGCCGAAAACACGAGAGCCAAATGCACAAAGGTAAGTCATAAACTATTAAAATTTAATTCCCTCTTTGTTCCAAAAACTCGAAACTTAATCAAGAATGTGCATCCACAACTGTTCCAAATGTCTTCGTATGTTAATTTTACTTAATCACTTTACACATAGCCAAATGCATCAACATCATAAATTTATATTCAAAACAGTTTCCCTGTTTAATGTAGTCGAAAACTACAAATTGCAAATGATTCTGGCAAACTAGTTGTCGGCGAGTTGGCACCGCTGTTTAATCGGAATGAATTCACTCGTGCGTGGTATCGCTACATCACTAGTTAGCGGCCGCAGACTACCGCCGCCGTCGGCATGCGCTCTTTGCGCTCAGCACAGCACTAGCACATTATGTATTCTCCATGACTCCGTCTAACTCGATTACAAGTCCCGCCGGCGCCAGTCCGACTCTAACAGTTTTTTAATTCGACCATAACTCACGCGGATGAATAATTAAAATGGCGGGCCGAGGCGGGAATCCGCGCGAACGCGGTAAAAAAAGCCCGGGAAACGGTACACGCGAGACGATAAATTCAGGGAATTGCACAACGCACTTAGCGATCGACTGACTGACCTCCCTCACTGGTCAAGGAGGAAATAAATAAATAAACTTGCGATTCGTTACGCTCTGAACTTGTGTTAGATTGCGAACAGGGAAATTCTAAGGTTTTCGAAGCAAGCGCGCCGGCTGCAAGATTGCTTTAAAATTGGAACTGACTTCTAAAAGTCTCGGTAAATTCATGTGAGCTTACTATACTATGTAGAACGCTAAATAATAGTAATAAAAATACTTAAATGAGATTTGATATGGATAGTATAAGTATTAAATATGGCAGACATTAATAGAAAGCACTTCAAGCAAACACTGCTTTGCTTGAGTTGCTTACTTACCCTTTGAAACGAATGTAAAATAAGATCAGCAAAGGACGTCTTGTCGTGTCTTAAATAAAAGTACTAACTGATCTGAAGATAAACGTTACATTAAATCCTCATTATAAGTACGCTTGAAACGTGTTATACTAATAAGGAACGTCTGAACAAGGCATTTTCGGCAACAATTAATTAACCACAATTGACGTGTCCCACAACCCCAGTAACACGATGGAACAAAAATATCACTTAGTGTGTGGCGGGACGTCCGTGCTCATAACGTCACGCTACCAAACGCGAAATAACTCAAACCGACTTGAGACTGGAGAAATCTGGAGGAAACCGTGTGATTGCGAGAGCATTGAGGAACCGCTAAACGGAGCGTAAAGCGGAAAAAAGCCGCTCTCCGGAATCGAATAAAATGATTCCCCGCGGGAGCCATTCGGACGCAATCCCGCCGTCCCCTGCTAAATGTCTTATTAACTTATGTGCCGCCCGCGGCCCGCTCCCCGCTAGCCCCCCGACACGAGAATAATCATGTAAAGTGAAATGAAACGGTTATTTGTTATGTTATGCCCCTTTAACGGAGCGTCGAGATTCACAATGTCGTTATTGATTTACGCGATCGTTTGTGGCCTCATATCACTGATGTGAGCGCGCATTGATGTCGCTCATATTGTCTGTGATGTTTAACTCATTTATTAGATTGTTATAATTCAATAATCGGCAGCAAACCTCCTTGTAATTTTATATTTCAGTGAACTATGACTGACGCCACTCTCAATAAAAATATACATTGTAGTTAGATATTTGTAATTTACTGTAGAGATAAATTATTTTCGTAGAGCGGCGATTTTCAATTATCCATGCAGAGCTTTCTGAAATTATTATAAGACATAGCAAGTCTTTATATTATTTTCTTGTATCTTCATAAAAGCAATATTTTCTACATCACTTTCCATTAAATCATAAACAGTAGGCACTGAATCTTCATAAAAATTAAGAATTCATATTTAACGAAGACATGAATCTTGTCGGCGCTACGCCGCTATAAAAACAATCAGAGCAGCCGTGAAATTCAAGAATAAAAGAATATACCGAAGCTTAATTGTTCCCCTGTTCATAAAATTGTAAAGTTACTCGCGCGTCGCGAGGGTGGCGATATTTTATTGCGCACAAACCGCTGTAAAGATGTTCCGAGCGGTTTAAAATAAGCGAATAGCGGGGGAACGAGGCAGAGTGCCGGCGAGCCGGTGCCTGCTTACCTTATAATTCGATTAAATTAAACAACTCAGAGTTAATCAAATAAATGCACAGCGCGGCGCGGTCGTCGCCGGAGGTGGCGCGCGAGGTCGGCAGAGGGCGCCACTGGCCGGACGCGCGCGCTCCGCTATTTATGTCGGCACTTCTCGAAAGTAATTCGGTGTCAAATATGGAAATAACTCATACGCGCGGGGAGCATCCATTTTGATAATGCCGACGGCGACCGGAGCGCCGCTGATTTACAGCGAGTGCCGCCGCCCCTCCTCCCCAGCCTCGCGCCTCGTAGCGCCACACGTATGCTACATTCTTGCTTCAATTGCTTCACACAAACTATTATTTTATAAGTATTATAAGCTTATGCAAGATAAGAAACTTAAAAATCCTTTTGTTGACTTGTAATAAAACAATTGTTCAAATTAATTATTACTTAAATCCAGAAATGGCGTAGCGTCGTAGCATTGCCGTAGACGTCGACAAACAAACGAAGAAGTTGAAAATAGTAGGTACATACCTACTAATCTATTGGTTTCGTTTTGGCTACTCGGCGTGAACAAAAGATAAATCATCTTTGTTTACGTAAATATGATTTATTAAAAAACGAATTTTGAACAATCTTTTACATTAAATTTATCTTATCAATATTTTGCACTGCCTACTTTTAGCTACTTCAAATAATCATAACATTTTGCGGCTTAATTTTGAGATTTACACCCAATTAATTAAACAGCGACGAAATCAAAAGATGAACATGGCAACACTTTATAATAGAGGGCAACATTGTACGGAGGAGTTTGTTAAAACAGAATCTCTTTTGATATAATCGAACGGCGAGCTCTTCTATTACAGTAATTAAATTAATGAATCTTCAAGACGAGGCCCGTGGAGCACCTTAAGTCGGGTAGATTCGCGTTAATTTATTAATTGGCCACTTCGCCCGACGGGCGGGCTATAAACAACGGATCTCACTTAATTTACGAGCAAATTATGCTTTACTTAAATATCAATTTAATTAAGTGGAGTTCGGGAGCGGATCTCAGTGGATTTGTGCGAATCGCTCGTTTGTCTCTGACAGCGATCGATGCGGGTGTCGCCCGAGGATTAACTTGTTTCATTATCTAATACTTCTTTATTCATTTGAAGTGGAACATTAAATAAATCAATTATGAGATACAGCAGTCGGTATTCTGTTTATCGAGACCGTTAATGAAAATTAATAATGAAAACAAAAAAATTGTCTTGATTTGGATAATTTTATTAGGTAAGTACTCGAATAATCGTAATTAGTTACTATTATACATTTTAGTAGCTATCGAATCCGATTTAAAACTTTATCAACTTGTAGATCACTACATAGTATAAAACAAAGTCTGCCTTTTGTCTGTCTGTCCCTATGTATGCTTAAATATTTAAAACCACGCAACGGATTTTAATGCGGTTTTTTTAATAGATAGAATGATTCAAGAAGAAGGTTTATATGTATTGTATACAATACATATATGGCGGTACCAAGTTCACCGGGTCAGCTAGTACGTAATAAACGATATTTATTGACGTGTCTTGACAAGGAAGCCTTTATTTAACCACTGATGTACGCCGGTCAAATGGTATCTTACGGTAAAGGAATGCCTTTTAATAGCTCAATAGTTGAAGAACTATGCGATCAACAAAATAACGTTTTTAGAAAGCGCCGAAGACGAAGCGCGAAGACGCCACCTTAAAATATTTTTTTTTTAATCACTCGTAGTTTTGAGATATATTTTTGTCCTTTCTCTGGCAACTGTACAGAACCAGTAAATTACCTACTACAGTTGCGCTATAATTGTTACCCAGGTCTCTTAGTAAGTGGTGGCGGCACGCCCCTGGAGCCGTGTCGCGTGGCGCCGTACGTGTCAGTGCCACGACTGTCAGCAGTGCCCCGGCCTCCAGCGCCGGCGCCTCCACTACCGCCTCTACCGCACCCTCCACCCTCTACTGCCTTCGCACCCTTCGACTCGGCACTCCTTTCTGCTGCAGCTCATCAGGTAATACAGTGTGTTTCATAAACCCCCGTCTGATCTCGAAAGGTCATATTACTGACTTATCAGGCATACCAGGAAAAATAATAAAAAAAATCTAGGTCATCATAAAACATCAGAATAAATTTCCTTAGCTCAGTGCTAACGAGAAACATTACCCCGAAATTGGCGAAAATTCTGTAAACTAACAACACTCCCCTCAATAGCGGAATCCTTTATGATTCTTAAGGCCCATCCACACGGCACAATTTTACCACTGATCAAATTTTCAATGGAATTGGCTTTGCCCGTCTACACGACACAATCAAATGACTGAATTTCATTCCGTCCACCCAATTGGTTAAAATCTGGTGGTCCGCACACCCGATGAACTTGAGTTGGACGACTGGCGTCTACACGTCACGATTTAATCAAGTGATTTAGTCAAGTTGGACGTACAATTGTGTCGTGTGGATAGGCCTTTAAATTTATTAAAAATTGTCGGCTTTCGCCGCTTACCGTGTCAAAGGGCATGCCGCCTTTTTAAAATAGTGCAATTTTACCGTCAAGCGAGCCGCCGTACACAAAGGGACCGCTCTAGTGATGTTTACGATCAAGAGATAATATCGATTTATTTAATTTTAACATGACATGTTAAAACTAGAATGATAGCCTGCTAGGCTACTAGGCCAATGATAGCCTAGTGATGATACCAACGGATTGCCGTGCAGAGGGTATCGGGTTCGAATCCACGGCGCGCATCAAATACATAATAAGATAATAAGACTTTTCCAAGTTACGTGCGTAATAAATAGTTAATATCCCTGTGTCTCGGAGAGCACGTTAAACCGTCGGAGCAACAGTCATGAAGATCTTTGACAGTCGTCACGCGGAGTCAGTACCCTTAAATAAACTGATTCTCGTCTAAACCATGGAATGTTTTTATTTATTAACAGCAAATAAAAACATAAATTTACACAAAGCTGACGTTTTAGGGGTTTAGCTACCGATATTCTATCAGGTAAACAATAACATAAAATATCGATAGAAACAGTACTCCAGTGAATACCATTTGTTACATCTCTAATTATTTACCTATTTGATTTACGAATTAACTATTTGCCTACTTGAACACTCAGTCTTTCGCTAGCTTTCCTTTTGTTTAGACTTCCGCGTGAAATAGTAGATTCGTTAGGTATGTCATATTCAAACCCTGAATACTTTAACATGTTGATGTGCTTAGGTAGGAGTGAATGCAATTATGCAGGTGCTCGTAGAGAGTACGAGGAGCGGTATGCCAGACCACGGGGTCTACCCGTGCCGTCGGAGCGCGCGTTTCAACGGCTTCACCACCGGGTGTACAACACGGGCAGTGCTCGCGATAATTCGAATCGCAATCATGGTGGCAGACCACAAAGTAGTGACGGTGTAGTGGAACAGGTCTTACAATTATTCGCTGAGGATCCCACGCAGAGTACCAGGAGTGCGGCACGTGAACTGGGCACCAGTAACGCGCGAGTGTGGAGGATATTAAAAGAAGACGGACAGCATCCTTTTCACTACCAACGTGTTCACTCACTTATGCCGTCGGACTATGCCCACAGAAGACAATACTGCAACTGGCTACTTGGCAAAGTAGAAGAGGATGCTACGTTCTTGGAGCGCGTGTTATTTACCGACGAATGTTCATTTGTGCGGACGGGTGTTTTCAACTGTCACAATGAACACGTCTGGGCTGTTGAAAATCCACACGCGATGAAAGAAAGCCATTTTCAACATCGTTGGCGCATCAATGTGTGGGCGGGAATCCTCGGCGACCGTATTATTGGTCCGCATTTTTTAAATGAAACCATGAACGGTACCAATTATTTAAGATTTTTGAGGGAAGTTCTAAGTGACGAGTTAGATTCGTTGCCGTTAAGCTTCCACCGCAGCTTGTGGTTCCAGCACGACGGTGCCCCACCTCATTTTTTACGAGCTGTGCGTGAGTATCTTGACGCACAGTTCCCTGGCAAGTGGATTGGACGAAGCGGGCCTATCTCGTGGCCACCAAGATCACCGGACCTAACGCCTTTAGACTTTTACTTGTGGGGACACGTTAAACAAATAGTGTACCAAAAACCGTGTGACACTGAAGAAGAAATGCGTGCGCGTATCGTTTCTGCTTTCCGAAGTTTAAACCCAGGAGTGTTAAGAAGTGTGCGTTCGGATATGGTGCAAAGGTGCCGTAAGTGTCTGGACGTGGGCGGCGGACATGTGGAGAATGACCGTCGCAACTTACAGCAAGTTGATATTTTTATCAATTAAGGTAGGTACCTAGTTACGTAAGATTAAACCAATTAAAAAGTAGGTAGTTATTAATGTAAGTACCGTAGTCATAGCGCGACGATTTTCTCTTAGATGGGTGACCGCGTGTGACATTACATGAAAGCGCTTCCGGGCTTCCGACGGCCCGTAAAGCCGCATCCAAGAATCGTTAGGCCATGTCGTAGGTATTCGAGCAGTTTGAAAACAGTGACACCAGAGTTGGCCACGCACTCGCACGAAACAAACAGAAAACCTTAATACTGTACTTTGTTTTACGGAGTTTTGCCTAAACCGTCGAAGCAAAAGATCAGCTGTTGCATCAAGTGCATAAAATCTGTTTATACCTAAAATAATACTTGGCACGTGTAAAGGACGATGACGCGCGGCGGCGGCTTTTGTCAAAGGAGGCGGTCGGTTGGCCTATGCACTCAAAGGCGCCGCTTTTGCCGTCAAATTTTTATGAACTTTAGGTAGATACCTAGCTAATACGATTTATGAGTCTTTAGTGTTGCCATGGGTAATCTGATATGATATTATTTAAAATTAATTAAATTTACATGGGAAAATTTTATGTTGAATTTCCGTGAAATAATGACAAATATCTCATCATTTTACGCTACTCTACAACCCCTTCATTGATCGGACGGATGGATATGTAACACCCTGTATAACTTAGTTTTAAAGGTGCCATAGAAATGTATACCTTCCCGTTCACATTCCTTCGTCCTTCTTCTTCTTCTTTTTCAAATCAAATCAAATCAAATCGTTTATTGCAAACTAAGTGTACCTACATTTAAGGCGAGGATTTCCGAGCGCTCAAAGCTTTTGAGGCTCCCCTCTTCCCCAGTTCGCGAGTATAATTACGATCAATCGCGACACGAGACGCGACGCCACTGCCGCCATATGTAGGTATAACACTTTCGCGCCACAGTATAGAAAATTGCAGCAGTATATCAATTGAAATATAAACTTACTTAACGAGTATAAATAATTTGCAACGTTTCTGTTTTGAATAAACCTTTATGAAATTCGAAAGTAGTTTTCCAAAATTGCTTTTGTTTATAGTGACAATAGTAATCTTAATATATAAAATCCTTGCGTTACTGACTGACTGACAGACACGCTACAGCCGAAACAATTGGGCGCAGGAAGCTGAAATTTGGCATGTATGTTCCTTGTGAACCGTAGAGGTGCACTAAGAAGGGATTTCCCGAAATTCCCACGGGATCGGCCAAAACGGGTAAATTTAAAAAAAATGCATGCGTAGCTGCTGGCGTCCTCTAGTCAGTAGATAATTTTATGAACATTATGTTTGTAGTTAATTATAAAAAAACTTATGATCGCTCGCAATGCGAAAGTATCGCTTGTTCGATATCAATCTTAGGGAAAAGGATTAGATTAATATAAATTAATTAATTCGTTGCTACTGTCAGCAAAACAACGGCATAAACCAATAATACACATAAAGGGTAAGATACTCATAGCTACTTTTAATCACCAATGATTACATTTTGTTATATTTATTTTAACTATGCAATCTCTAAGATACTACTCTGTCAAAAAAGTACCGGAAAAAGATCAATAATACACAAGATTTATATTACAGGGCAATAGTTATAGAAATATATACTCATGCAAATACACGTGCATGCATAATAAAGGAGATCACCCAGCTCCATACAAATTTAGGCTATTCTAAAAGTGCCGGCCATTGATATAGGTATATGTACTAAATATATGTTAATGGTGCCGGCCAACTAAAATAAATTTATAGAATATTACGAAATAAACACTTTTTATTACTACACTAAGGTTCTAAGTGCAGTCTGTGAGATCATATTCCAGCTCAAAGAATCTATTCTGTTCCTAAAATAAATCCTAAGTAATTACTGGTATTTTTTTGCCTAAAATAACGTGCATGTTGCAATTTAAATGGCATCAGGTAATGACAGGTAGTAAGCCAAGAGTGAAATATCTGATTGATAAGCATTACTGCCTCAGAGAAAGAGCCATCACGCACCAGACTATAAGCAGGGCAGGTAGCGAAGGTATGACTGTTAGACTACAGGCCCATGTCCAAAATGGATGGGTCATACGAACCACCAGGTGACGTATATAGGACGATATAAGAGCATAAAATAATAAGACTCAGCACTATGCCATCCATGTAAGCTGTCCAACTGAGTGCTGATGAGAATTCAAAAGTGCAGGTAGAGTGAGTACGCATTTCGGTCATATATTTTTGTACGGCATTATGACCTTCGATAGATCCATGATAAATAATAAGAAAGCGCGCAGTGCCGTAAAAAAATGGTGCGCTACAAAGTCGGTAATTTTTTGGAAATTGTCAGAAAATCAAATTCTCACTGAAAATCAGTCTATGTAACAATTGCCGCGATCAGTTTACGGCCAATTCGCAACATGACCACTGAAAACTCCAGCGGAATAACAATTGCTGTAGGATGTACCCGATTAGAATTCTTCTGTAAATAGTATATTATACCTAGGGCAAGAAATAAAGATGGGCAAAGCAAATCAAGTGAACAGGATTGATACACGTATCCATTTGGGTTGGGCTGCTTTCGATAAACTGGCATTTGATTTTACGAAGCAACAAAAAGCAAGAATATTCAACTAGTGCGTCCTGCCAGTGCTCACCTACGGAGCCGAAACTTGGGTTACTACAGAGGCAGCGCTACAGAAACTTGAAGTTGTTCAAAGGGCAATGGAGAGATAACTGGCAGGAGTGACACTCAGAGACAGAAAGAAGAATAAATAGCTCTGAAAAGAAAGTCTAGTACCAGATGTTGCCAAAAGAGTAGCGGCCGGACATGTAGCCAGAAATCCCGAAACATGGTGCAAGCAAATATTAAAATGGCAACCATAGGATTGTAAATGACTAGCTGGAACGGCAAATGAGATGGAAAAAAGACATCATAAAGATAGCAGGCAGTAATTGGTTGAAGACTGCCCAAAACAGAACGGAAAGGAATTTGTTGTAGAGGGTGATGTTCACGGTGCTGAGACGCATAAGCGGGGCATTCCGCCAACTTTTGTAGCACCTTTTCTTGGACAGGGTTGCGGCTGCTGTCACTATAGTGATATCCAGGCGTTTCCGACTGGCCTTTTCTCTACAAGAACCGGCCGAAACATTGGAAAGTGAGAACGTCGCGACGGAACATCTCCATGGTGCCATGCCTGTACATCATGCAAGACATCTGTATCTGACCGCTCATAGACATTCCTACTAAAGGTTTAGACGATATTTTTATATTTGGTCAGGAGTATTTAAACATATGTTTTTTATTTTTTTAATGAGTCCACTGCATTTTAAGGCTCACGTATTTCACGTAAGGCTGAAAACGTATAGTTGACTGCCGTTACCCCTCTTTGATTTATCACTTTTGTCAAAACAAAACTGCTCTACGGTACTTTTAGACATACATTCAAACCTAAATATTGTCTCAGAGAATACGCTTGTATCCTAAAATGTAATTAGCGATTGATTCGTTCCTTTATTAGATGTTAAACTGAAATACCTGATTTTTCTTCAAAAACAATCAGCAATATTACTAATTACGGCTTTTTAAAAACCTTTTTGAATTTGACACGAAAACGCTGTAAACCATCATAGCGGTTGAGTGATATCACAAAGTACAAAACAAAACAATCCGTGTATGAAGTCTGGTCTGATCCTAGAGACATCAGTCTCTCGCACCCACTTTTATTTTGTTATATTCGATTTGACAGGTAGAAACTTTTACTTTTTAGTTGTATTTACTACTAAAATATCAACAACATGAATGGTGGACGTACTGTTTGACGTAATGCTCTCTGATTGGTGGTCACTGTCACAGGAATAAAAGCATTATTTTTTAGTTTTAGAATTCTAAAAATTACATTAATCTTACCATTTTATAATAAATAATTAACTTTATTGACATCTTAAAATCATAATGGATCTATAGATACTACAATCAAACCGATTTTTTTCTTAGTGGACACAAGCCTATTGACTTAGAAGTTTGGTGTAATAGTTAAAATGTTTACAACAGTGAGTTCTACTAAAATAACACAATTTATTGATTGCCCGGCAAAATAAAAATTAGCCCAATTTGGGTGATCTCCTTGAGGCGCTGCCATCGGCAAGCAGTAGTGAAAAAAGTTAAAATTTTACATACATACATACGTACGAATTGATACTCCTACACCCACAACGCTTATTTTCCGCCAACCAATAATAAAGTCTACTTTTCGTTATTATTTGTCGGTCAAATTGATATAGGTACTTACCTACCGAACACCTTACCTACCTTTCTAAGCTGTGACACCAGTGACACGGTCAGTGCATTCTTCCTCGGCGTGATAAATAATTAGGTACTATAATATTATTAGGTGTCCATTGTTTCGTGTTTGGTAATAGTGTGGAAATCAATGATATTATTGGTGGAAATAGTCAATAGAGTTATTGAATACACGGATTTTTTTTTTTTTGTTTTTGTTCGCGCTAGTCTTAGGAACTAGCAGGCCATTTTCTAAGATTGATTTGCTTCTCTAGCCCATTTGTTGAGGAAGGTTATACCAAATAACATCACGCTACTGCCCACGAGGGTGGGACAGTAACCATAAATACCACTAAGTGGGTAACTGCGGATATTTGTATTTATTTAGGTAGGTAGGTACCTATAAAATTCGCTTGTATAGCTTTTAGGCACATCTCACATTTTATTTCCGTATATAGGTACACAGAATAAAAGTGTGAATTATTGTATTAGGTAGGTACCCAATACAACAATAATACTATAATTCATCCACAATATACAACAAATCAATATTTTTCTAAAGTACTGTTACCTAACTATGCTGTTGTTATCACGTCGTTATCTTGTCCAATAATCAAAACGATATTTTTAAAACTATACTTCTTACTTATATACACTATTATTACTTACTAAAAATTTACAATACCTATTTACAAACTAAACCGTTAGATGTAATATATTTATCAATAAGTGATGATGACTGATGATTCGTAACTGACGATAAAATAATTCGTAATCCTGCGGTGCGCTCTGCAAACGAGCGACACGTCCTGTCTCCATTACATCCCGCTCGGGACTGAACGACGCCGGAGAGAGCGCGTCGGCAGTAGGAAATTACGTATTTTCGGTATTATATTTTTGTATATATTAAAATTCATAATGTGATTGCCGAGACCCATCCGCTTTTACATGACCTTTCTTTTGGTATACTTTTGAAAATTCTAATCCCAATACAACTCAAATTAAACGGGAAAAGTTGTTTAAACAGACCTATATTCGCGATTATTTTCTATCGTATCAAATGACAGTAATCGTGTTTCGAATGGCCGAAAAATAAAGGTCTAATGCTGTAGAATAACATATATTTTTTTCCGAATTTAAATCTCTGTTATTAACAAATAAAACGCGTTTGACCACGCTAGATAACACTGTATTTTGGGAAATCCTCGCCTTAAGATGGTATACATTAATAAGTGCTTTTAGACTTAGCGCCTTTTTCAAGCGTAGCAATACATACAAGCTGAGTAGCATATAAAAACTAGGTACATGCATTAGCAAAATGTAACAATACTAAATTATATTTATAGAAGTCATTACATATATTTAGAAAAGTTTTATAAGTTAGACGTAAGCATTTGAAAGCAGGAATTATATTAAACTAGAGGACGCCAGCAGCTACGCCTGCATTTTTTTATTTACCTGTTTTGGCCGATCCCGTGGGAATTTCGAGAAATCCCTTCTTAGTGCACCCCTACGGTCCCCAAGGAACATACATGCCAAATTTCAGCTTCCTGCGTCCAATAGTTTCGGCTGCAGCGTGTCTGTCAGTCAGTCAGTAACACAAGGATTTTATATATTAAGATTAATGGAATTATTAGATTTGAAATTTGAAAATTATATGAGAAAGAAAAATAAAAATACTATTAGAATTCAAGATACGGATTAAAGATAACATTTTAAATAAGAACATTATGAAATTACAAATATATTATGTCACATGGAAATTGTATAAGCTTATGAATACTTAAATACCTAAATTGTTTGCCTAGTAATAAAAATAATATAAATAAAAATAATATAAATAACTTAAGTTTGGGAATTTATGCTAATAATGAGCATCGTCATACTAAAGATATATTTTAAATAGGCTATATTTTGTCATTCAAATATTCTGTAACTGAATAGTAACATTTTTGGTTCAGGAAAGTTTTAAGCTGTTTGTTATATTTTGTTTCTATCCTTTCATTTTTAATTATCTTAGGCAATTTGTTATATATTTTAACAGCCATGTAATAGGGGCTTTCATTAAGCAGTTTTGTTTTTGAAGTGGGTAAATGCAATCTATCTTTATGTCGGGTGTTTATGTTGTGGATGTCTTTAATTTTATTAAACGTTTCACTATTTCTGAACACAAATGTACATATATCTAGCATGTATATTGACGGCAATGTTAATATATTAAACTTCGTGAAGTATGGTTTGTGCCAGAATTCTAATACATTTCTTTTGAATTATAAATAGATCGTCTACATTAGCGCTATTACCCCAGAGCATAACCCCATACCTCAGCCAGGAATATGCATATGCGTAATACGCGGACAATGCTGTTTGTGTGTCCGTGCTATGTTTTATTTGGAATAAAGCATATGTGAATCTAGACAGCTTGGATTTGACGTGTTCTATATGTGTTTTCCAGTTCAAGTGCGTGTCTATATTTATTCCCAATAAACTAAAAGTGTTGACTTCTTCTAGTGGTGTGTTTTGATCCGTTATTTGTAACGCGAGTGGTGGTTTTTTTGTATGTCCTAAATTGCATTATCTTTGTTTTCTTTGAGTTTATTTCTAAATTATGTTCTTTTAGCCATTGTGTAACAGATTGGAGAGCGTTTTGGACCTGGTTATTGTAATTTAAACTATCACATTTTATCAGTATTGAGACATCGTCGGCGAAAAGTACTGGCGTGGATGTTTCTGGGTCTAAGGATTTTGGAAGGTCGTTAATATAGATCAGGAACAATATGCAACCTAAGACGCTTCCCTGGGGGATTGAGCATGTTTGGTGGATAACTTGGGATCGCACGGATTTTAATTGTTTTGAGTGTTTGTCAAAATATTCTATTTGAACGATCTGTGTCCTATTTTTGAGATACGACTCAAACCATGAGTAAGCGGGTCCTCTAACTCCGCAACCGTATAATTTCATTAGGAGGATGTTGTAGAGGACCTTGTCATAGCCTTTGGTCATGTCTAACAGCAATCCTACAACAGGTTTTTTATCATTTATGTATTGAAGTGCTCTTTGTACATACTTATAAACAGCTAGTGTTTTTGATCTACATTCTCTAAATCCATTCTGACTGTTGTCCAGTATGTCGTATCGTTCTAAAAACGAGTAAAAACGGTTGTACATTGCTTTTTCAAAGATTTTAGAAAATGTTGGGAGCAAAGCAATCGGCCTATAATTGTTTGGGGTTAGAGTGTCACCTTTCTTCTTATGTATGGGTTTAACTAGTGAAATCTTAAGTAAATCGGGAAATTGACCTTCTTGAAAGCTTTGGTTAATTAAAAGAGTTAAAGGGGTGGATAATTCCATTGCACACTGTTTCAATAGTATCGGTGGTACGTCAACTATGTTTGTTTTTGGTGGAATTTATAATATTTATGACCTCTTTTTGGCTGACTGGTAGCAAGTACAAGGAACACACAGGCGAATTTGCGACATGTTGTCCAATCGGTTTGTTTGAGTCTATGTGATCAGGGTTGTTACCTACTGTCGCGAAAAAGTTGTTAAATGTGTCGGCAACAGTCGTTGGACATTCAATAATCTTATTATTAATTTTTAAAGATATATTTTCCGGCTTGAAGATTTTAGTTTTCCCGTTTTTTGTGTTAATTATTTTCCACATAGTCTTTACTTTATTGTCTGAGTTTTCCATTTGCCGCTTATATTCTAACTTTTTTGCTATTTTAACCGTAGTTTTTAAGGTTTTAGTAAATTTTGTGTAGTACTTTTTTATAATATTGCTTTTTGTTTCATTTAAAATAGTTCTTAAAATCCTTTTATGTTGGCATGATTTTTTTAAACCGGTTGTAAGCCATCCTTTTTTACATTTATTCCTGATTTTAATCGTTTGTATGGGTACATATTTATTTAATAATTGTGTTATAAGATTGATAAAAGCTTCGTAGTTAGAATTTATGTTGTGATTTTCAATTATTATGCTATCCCAGTTCAATTGTTTTAAATGGGCTTTTAGGCAGTCAATTTTATTTTGGTTGAATATTCTTTTTTTTAGATACCACGTCTTTATTGGATTTGTTAAGTTTTCGATGTTTAATTCTATTTTTATCGCTCTATGATCTGAGAGGCCATAGTCTTGGATGGATGATTTTTTTATAAAGCTCGTGTAGTTAGTGAATAATAGATCGATGCAAGTGGATGTAGTTTTTGTTACCTGTGTGGGGTCACGTATTATTTGTCTAAGGTTGTGTGTTTTCATAAAATTGATGAATTCTCGAGTTTGTGTATTGCTATTGTGTAGATTTATGTTAAAATCGCCTCCGATAAAAAAATATTTTTGTGAATTTTTAATATCCAATCTGTGTAAAACTTTTTCCATTTGTTTGTAAAATATATCTATGTGACGATCTGCTCTATACACACCTATAAATATACAATTACTCTTAGGAATTTCAATTGCACTAAATTCTACGATATATTCTTTTGAAGAATTTACAATATCTTTTTTCTCAATATATTCTAGATTGTTTCTAACTATAATGCAGACCCCTCCACCTTCACGAGTCTTACGGCAGAAGATGGATGCAATTTTATAGCCTTGAGGTACAATGGAATGACAAAAGTTTTCATTTTTCCAAAGCTCCTATAGAGATAATATATCGATTTTACAGTCAAAGAGTAGTTCTTCAAGTAAATCAACCTTATTTCCTATGCTTTGAATATTTTGGAAAACTATGGTCAGGTTATTATCGAACTTTTAGAATTGCTTTCCAAAAATCGTCTATCAAATTTAGCCTTAATAATATTCCAGTCATACCCCATGATTCGTTGCTAGTGCAGGAATTTGCTTTGAAAAAAAAACTTTTAAAACTGTGTATAGACGTAGCTCTATTCTGAAACGGCAAGACCGTACAAGACTTTGAGCATGTCACCACTCCATATCATCCCGTGGGTGCCGTAAGAGCCGACAGAGGGAGCATATTATACAGAGAACAACAATTTAAAAGAAGTAGGACTCAATACAAACCCTGGGCCAACACGTTTGGCCAGCGTGGTATATTAGAGCAATTCCTCCTTTCAAAGAAGAGGCGTAGTCCAGCAGTGGACTGGTATAGGCTGATGATGATGTATTAAGGCACTTCCTTAATGACAAAATCTGTTTCTGCAACAGTACGCGAGCGCAGCGGCAGCGGCGGCAGCAGCCTTATGTCCGCCCTACGCCGGTCTCGCAGCGCTAGCCGCTAGATGTCGCTCCTCGTCCATCGCGGACCTGCGGTTGAAGGCGCGGCGCCACGCGGCGGCGCTAGCGGCGGCCCGCGTGTCGCCCCCGCCGCACGCGCCCGCCTCCGCGCCCGCTCCCGCCTCCGCGCACGCTGACACATAACCCAACACCGAGCCGCCATCTTGTGTTTAGTGCGTTCGAAATTGGAAGTGTTTTTTTCTATGTAGGAAGCTCTTATGCCAGACATTTTGAGAGACGTCTATAGTTATCAACAAGAACGTAGAACTTTGAGGAACTAGACCTACATAAATTAATTTGTTTCTCCTTTTACATGTTGAAATGCCTGCTCTTTGCAAAAATGATATTCTGAAAAGTGCTGAAGGGAGAACCATTTCCTTTCTCTGCAGAGATAAAGACTAGGAGAACATAAAATCACAATCTTTCGCTGCTTTAAGTTTTTACATCAAGATGTGGTTTACATACTGAATAAAGCCAAAATGCCGGTCAATAGTCAACTTTGAGAGCCTCACCACTTTCATATCAAATAACTGATGTCTGACTCTCCAAACTAAACCAAAGATCGATGCTACACTACAGGTGAGCATGCACCTTGTCCTTTTTTGTCCTCGTCCTAGGTCCTAGCTATGTTACATGCAGTTGTTAAACTCTGCAGAGTTGTCCCAAAAATACACGCACAGTTCATGGTTCATTATAATGACAACTCAACAAAATGAATAGACAATTTGATTGACCCTTTAAAGTTACAAAGTCGTTCTTAGTACTTCAAACATGGCTACCAATTAGATACCCATACCACTATTGGCTAGGGTTCGGCGTCTTTAGTTAAGGAGGTGGCTAGTCGCTGTAAGGACTCCTTACCGCCACTAGCAACTTACGCAAAGCTCCACTTTTTGGACAGTTTGTCTCACAAATTGCAGTAAGTATAATATTTGTTATTTATTGCAAGTCTGCTAATGTGTGAATCAAAACACTTGGATATATTGCACGAATGTGCAACAAATCGCCTTTAAGCAAAGCAAAAAACATACTAATTCATTTTTTTGTTTTTAATACCCAATAGTTTAATGAATTATATTCTCCTGTTAAAGCAACTACGCTCCAAATGACAGCGTTGTCCAATATTCCAATATACTACTTCAGAATAAATAAGAAATAGCAAATAATCATCGAATATTACCTAAGTAGGTACCTATAAGTTTTTCAAAGAACTAAAATAGGTACTTACGACAGATGAAGTTAATCCTATTAATACTGTAAGTAAATGTGTAAGAAAACCAAAGACTACTAACCTATTTGAAGGAATATTTGTGTTCCTAAACATCCTATGGTAAAATGTAAAATCAGTTAAATTTCGTTATGTGGGTGTTACCTATAGTTATAGATATAAGTTGATGTAAGTACGTGTTTGTGAAAATATATCGATACCGCTTGTATCAGGCATGTATAGAACAGTAGGTATGTTAGAAAATAATTGACCAAACGAGTAATTGGACTGTGAAATATTTGTAAATTAAAATAAGCTGTGATAAGTGTACGAGTGTTGGAACGGAAAGACAATCATTTCTTTAGCTTGATTTATATTTATTTTATTATTAGATTAGAATAAATTGTAAGGATACATCTGCGTCTATTACCGGGCAGTCTGGGCACCAACTATTGGTTATAGTGATGTTTGTGTACAACTGGCAGTTGCTTAATGTTTCGTCCTCATCACATTTACCTATGGGTACCATAAAAATGTTCCGGAGTTGTGCCACAATCCAGCATCCCGATGAAAGTGCTACTATTAGTGACTGAACACAGCAATTAAAATAGACATTCTGGAAGCGAAGCTTATAAAATTATCAGATCTTGATTAACCATAACGTAAATGCTCCTATTACCGCCAGTTTTAGCTGTCTTAGGATTCACTTAAAAACAATAGATATAAGCTGTTATGTTAGCAAAGATGTTATAATTTATAATTAATCTCAGCGAAGTATTCTTTGCAATTCAGTACTTAAATTCAATATTCAATAACACAATTGTTACTAAATAATTATTTAATCTAAAATGGTAGTTGATTCTATTACCGACCCATAGAATGCAGCAAGATTCTATTACCGATTTTTCTAATTCTTTTAGCGACCGCTACGAAGTTGTCACTTCTTCTATACTATATTAAATAAAATAAAAAGTCGTTTTTAAGGTATTTATTATATAATAACAATAGTTAAGAGATCAACATTATTACAATATGAACATAATTATTTATTGCAACGCTTAGAGCACTTATTTTTTGTTATTTTAATTAATAGACCCTAACTTCCTGAGATAGATAATCCAGTTTACCAGTCTTTTTTCTTCCTCCTTCGTCAAAACAGTTTGTTCAAAACTCAGATTATTAGAACAAAATAATCTGAGGTTCAAAAATATACATTTTGATTTTGTGTACTGTAATATTACTAAAAATATCGTCACAGCTGTTAGTCGGTAATAGAATCAAGTATGAAGGTTACAATATCCTATAAGCGACCAATAAAGTTAATAATAAACAGATAAACTATCCGCTTTATGGAATGTTGTTAAATTCGTTCTCATAGCTATATTATTTCTTTTAATGTCAGTTAGTCTTTAATTTAGATAATAAAGGTTATTTACAGTATAATATAAGGGATATTGTCTAACGTTGAATCGAGTTTTAAACAAAAACTTTAAGAAATAGCTTTGTCGTTAATAGATCTAACGAGGTATGTTCTCAAAATTTAACAACGCCATGGGTCGTTATTAGAATCAAGTTTTGAAATTTCGATTCTATTAGCGCCTTAAATTAAAACATGATTTTATAACACAAAAACCAATAAAAAGTATTATATTAAGAGTTAGTTTAGAAAACGAATACGTACGTTACAGTAATAATGTGATAGCAAGAAGACAAATCCATTTTTAGTGTGTTATTTTCCTTAAGAAATATTTAGGTGTACTTACGTGGCTGGAGACGCGACACTATGAAATGTGCGTCCGTTTCGGGCGCGTCCCACTCACTTTCAAATTATTTCTTTCACTGGCTATTTAAACACACAAACTTTACTCTTTTTGTTGTCCAACAAAAATACGTAACTAATTTTTAAGGTATGACCTTTCTGGAACCTATATTATGTCTAATATGAGTGATTTAAAAATTAGATCGTTAATAGAGTAGGTACACATTTTAGGGGGTCGTTAATAGGAGCTTTTACGTTATTAACAATTACAAAATCTTAGATCCCAGTAATGATAATTTCGTATAATTACTTACCTTCCATCGAAATATTGCCAAAATCATGTGTACAATTTACTTCAAATTATTTTATCAGTCGCAGCTTTAATCATTTTAAAACCTGCACTACAATATGTCATAGAAGACTGGAAGGGTTAGGTCGCTTGTACACGCTAAGAAATTCCACCTTGTCTGCTTCAGATAAGACCGAATCATCATGTAAGATGACAAGGATTAATCCGGATAGGCAAGAACATTTTCAACGTTCGCGCGTCGTGCCTCAAACAAGATATTTTCTTTTTCAACGCCGATGTAGTGTACACACATTGTACACGGGCCGTGTGTAGAGACGCCACGAATTCTTGCATAGGCCCGGCAACTTTTCGTGGCGTGTACAAACGAAGTGAAGATCCATTGTAAAGATCCATTGTAAAATATCAAAATAAGATGCATATGTATCAAATCCATTATGATCTCTGTAAGTTAAGTATACCTATACGATCTCAGATAAATGTAAATATGAATTAATTATTACCTAGCTTTGTAAGTGTTCGGTCTAGAAACAACGCTCTGTTAATATAGTTGTGTACTTAATAAATACTATTAGATGACAGACTTGCCATAGTTTATTTATTTCATAGCAATAATTCTCAATACATAATCGTAATTCCGCAGTTTGCATTTACCTTTTACGTAGGTAGATACTTTTTATGACTTACTTTTCGTATGAACGTGTTGCCTAATCTCGTGACCGAGTTTATATACTTACCACACAAAGGCTTCCGACATGGCCTAGCGATTCATGTTCTGAGAAGAGGACTGAGTGCACGTAAAGGTCTTACGTGCCCCCTGAAGTAAAGCTCTACGTAGAGCTAGCAGTCCATCCAATGATAAATCAGCCATTGCTACCTTCTGCCTCATCCTTACCTTGTCGATACCCAATAAATAAGTTTAATACTTTGTTTAGTTGTTTCGAGTAGGTAGCACAGTATGTTAGTGTTTATGGTTCACCAACAGTTGATACCCTTGCTCGTTTGCCTCAATCTGATAAAAAAGTGTAGTGTGCAATGACTGTCAACAACAATCGATCCGAGTGAAGTACTTTCAGTTTTAACCAGCTCAGGTGGTAAGTAAGTAGGTTCCATAAAGCCTTATCCGAAATATATTATGTAAATTCTATTATAATTTTTTTAGGTAGGTACATACTTCAATTCTTAACATAGCTATCTTAAAACGATAATAATGATACAACAAATAACAGTTATCACTTATTCATTATATCAAATGAAATTTTCATTTTGAGATATCACTAAGCGAATACCGCTAAACAATGATACAGATGAGTCTGTGATTTGACATCGCTCATAAATCAGGGGTGAGTCGGGGTTGCATCCCCAACGACCCCAACGCGAGTTGTATTGTTACTACATTTGTGGCTGATTGATGACAGGACTTGGCTGCGTGGTCGGTGCCTGTGCTACCTAGACTAAATTCGAATGATCAGTGATTTTACTCATCATCTGATCTGTGCTGAATGAAAAATAACATACCTACCCATAACAAAGAATACAGTAGGTAAGTACTTTACGAAGTCTACGAGTTGCTGTTCTGATTTGGTTTTTATCCAAATCTTTTAGTCAAAATGACGTTTACAAGAATAAAATTATCATTGAGAAATGATTATTTTATCAATTATTATATGTACCTAATCTTTATTCACTTTAATCTTACCTCGACAACCTGTAAAAGGGGGTTGTTTGATTTCTAAATGCGAAATATAGGTCAGCCATTTCGAATTACCGAATTGCACAAAACAATAAAAATATTTAGTCGACTAATGCAATAATGCACTACGTTGTAAATTTAAAAATAATAAATTCGAAATTCGAATTGAGATAAACAGCATGTCTGCAGCGGGGAGCGTCAGTCAGACGTCAGTTCAGTGCGGCGCGGGCTTCGGGCCGGGGAGCGTGTTTGCGCAAGCTGTTAAAAAAGCGGCCGGCGCTCCCGCCCTCGCATCGGGAGCGCCCAATTAGGGCGGCGACGCTGCTGATTGGGCGTAATCGCGTTAGTATCGGCGACAAACAGCCTGCACCCGCTCCGCCGGCGCCGTCTCAACAACACAGCAGTTGACTATTGTATTTTGAATCAACATGATTAGGATACTAACAAAAATGTTGCTTGTTTGTATGTAATTGTATGTGGGAAAAGGGTTTATTCGAATTTATTGTATTGTTTAAATGAATCGGTGTAAATATCCAAGAAATACGGTACTTCTATCTATATTATAGTTAGAGGTACCGTATTTCCTTATCTCATTTTAAGTTGACTAGAATAAGTACCTACTTGTACAAAAATTGCAGCAGCTGGAGTACCTACGTGCGATGTCATCATAATGTTCCATCATCCTCGCATACAAATATCCAAAATAAAAATATTTCTAGGTAAAATTATCACGATAGACAACAAAGTCAGATCACTATCAAAATCTCAATAACTAGGTATAGTGTGAACGTGCTCAATAAGTATAACAGCAGTGAAACACAATAGTGAAATAATATGACAAATTACCAAAGGCGCTACTGCAACAGCTAATAAAACCAGATAGAAACCTGCAAAATAAAGCCGAGTCATAAATTGTCATAAAACCATTGTAAAAAATATCTTGATAATGTAGAGCTGAGATTTCTTGCCAACGAACCTTATTTCCATAGGATAATGACCGGCTCATATTTAATATGACATTGCTTAGAGTCAACAAAAAAAATCAGTAGTGTAGAGTTATTTTGATCGTCATATTGCCAAAGAGCTCAGATATTTACATAGAGGCGCATTTCCTATGGGCGCTCTGAGGACAAACTTTCTGTGACCGAAATTGCCGCTTGGTGGCGTGGCAGTCGCGCTGTGACAGCTGTCTCTACGAGAGCAAGAGAGACGAACGTTCCTCCTGTGTAGATACACAGTAGTTAAGATTAACTACGAGAGCAAGAGAGACGGAGAACAACGCCAGCGCCGCCAACGGCGCCAACTACGAACTAAACTGGAGATAGTCTCCACTTGGAATCGGCACACGAAATCCTTAAGAACTGCGCTTCTATGTAAATCTGTGTTCATTGATATTGCCGTCATGAAGATCTTTGATAATCGTTATGGGATATCAATGTTTTTTTTAATAGACTTGGCCATGGAATGTGGCTGTCCATTTAAACAGCGGAGGTCATACGACAGGATGTGGAAAAACTAAAAATCCCGGCTTTCAAGGTGGCAATATTGGATGCAACCGAGAAAATGCTACCTAGGGCGAATATGATTATTCCATTAGGTATTTAATCTATACTAATAAACTGCACCAAACTGGATAAATGTTGCATAAATAGTTGCTGCGTTTAGACCAAAGATGTTCGAGGATGCGTAGCGTAGAGTTTGTAAGAAAACAATCAGTGCTATTTTACGTCAGTTACTGGTGACGATTTGTGTAATATATATTGTAAGTATTACTTAATCATAATTATTTTATCAAATTAGTGTCAAAACGTCACAAATGTAACTATATTATTTTAATTAATGACATAGGTAATGCGTTTTTGCTTAATGCTGACCAACCGGCATGAGCCGCCATGTTTAATCCCGTTCTGAACGCACTTGCCCAATTTATTTATTTCTTTACTTTAATCAATTCAATCTAAACAGGCTATAAATCCAATACCATAATGCTGCGATTTAATATTATAACTAGATACCTATATCAATAGGTTTAGATATAATTAACAGACTACGACCACAGTATAATTCCATAGTTATACTGTGCTACGATTAGTCGTGCACGTGTAATACTGTAATGTAGACTGCCTCGTTGGTCTCGCGGCATAAATGTGCGCGTGGGATTGGGAGGTCTCGGGTTCGATCCCCGGGTCGGGCAAAGTGTTACTGGGTTTTTCCGTTAGGAAATACTCAGTAGCAGCAGCTAGCAGCTCGGAGTCTGGTAATGTGCCCGGTACGACAATAGGCTCCCCCTATTACGTGGGACTAAAATAAATCTGGCGAAAAGTGGGTGTAGCCTCGGCCTTCCTCTTTCGTTCTTCCGGGCCTCGGCCCGGTACCTCAGCCTTCCTCTTCGGGGGAGAGTTCTTAGGCGTGAGACTATGTATGTATGTATGTATGTATGTACGACTAATGTTTATTAATAACTTATTCCTCTTCCTTAGGTATGTCCTTATTTGTAACCTACTGCAGACAGGGATAGCCACGTGGAGAAAAACAACTTCTACGCAGACGGTCTAGGATTCACACCTACGACGCCTACCGCTGGCGTATTATAATGTTATTTATCTCTTGCTTCTTAAACGGTGAAGGAAGCATTATGAGGCCTGTATGTCTGATAGCTCTCCAAAATGTTCTAGAAAGACGTGTAAAATCTGCCAAGCCGCTGGCAGCTTAAGAAGCGTTATGGACAACGGCCTAATCTTTCCCATAGTGTGAAGACGAAAGTATAAATACTGATATTATATGTATGTGACTGAGCAATAATAGATCTTCTGGAGTTGTGAAAATCCAAGCAGGTAAAATGTATACAAATAATAACATTTAAAAGAGCATTAAGGACATTGCCAATGACTTTGACTGCACGGTTGGTGTAGTGATTTAAGCGGCCACCTCGCCGCTTGACACTGCACCGAGTGTCGTGGGTTCGATTCCCACACGAGACAACACTTTGTGTGATCCATAAATTGTTGTTTCGAGTCTGGGTGTTCATTGTGTCCGTTGGTTGTATGTTTGTAAAGTCCCCCGCGACACAGGATTTATTCCTAGTGCGAGAGTTGCAAAAAAAAAAAAAATGCCTGCAAATATAGTAGATATAGTAGACCTTATAAAATAACTATTTAGAATCGGTAAAGATGATATTGCTTGTCAATTATATAAATACACAATCAACGCCATAAGTAGCCAAATTTAGATGCATGCTACATCATGCATCCAAAGGACAATGGCAGATCTCCATACATCAAAATGTCTGAAATTAAATTGAAGCGAACAGTAATAAAAAATATGTCAAAAAATTTGGCGTAAGTAATAGAGTCTATAAATGATTCTATTTTCACTCAGGAAAGGTGGAAAAAGAAGATATCGGTGTTTGAATTTTTAGTTAAGAATGAACAATGTAGGTAAAAGAAAAGTTATAGTGTATTACAATGAAAGTTAGACAATATAGGTAGGTACGTTTGAATCAAAGAAATTTATCAACCTAGTCCAACCTCTTTGGTTTGAATCATCAAATGACATAATATGTCAGATTGACATCAAAACGCGGAAGTATTTTGTAAGTTGTAGATGGTATGTAGCCTCTCCTCTAACCAAGGAGCAATTAAACTTTGTTCCTTGCCTCTAACTGTCACATGGTCACAGCCAAAGACAAAAGCACAGCTGCACATTTTATATCGATTTTATGTTAAATCGATACTACTTTAAAACGATGCTGCACGTTTTTATTTGATTTAAACGTTGTTTTGCTTCAAAAATATTAGCTTATTGATATAATGTTGATTAAATATTAAATAACTGCATTTAAAACCAAACCAACTCTATAAAGGTCGATCGTATCGATTACTTATTTAATAATCGATACGGCTATAGCACTCACGTCTATTCCTGTCACACCATTGTCTATGGCAACAATCAAATAATAAAGTATTCGTAATCAATTGGAATGCTTTTTATCATCATAAAATACTCCAGCTTTAACGAGACAAAGTGAAAATATTAAAAATCGTCGAAAAAGAAAACAATTTGTTTTGTTCATAAGAAGTTTAAGGTCGCCACAACAAACCCAGACCAAATTCTGCCATTGTTCTTTGGCTATATAGGTATATGCCACACAATCACATTTTTCCCAGCGCTATTCAGTAGGTATGACAGTCGTCCACTTCGCTTGGACTTCTTTCAGTTGTACAGTCAGCATCAAAAGTCGATGACCACATTAAAATTTTCAAAATCAATGAACATAATATCACCCATAAATCGCTCAACAAAAAGGGCGTCAGTATTGAATGAACATCATAAAAGTTCAAAACTAACTGAACACTACTTGTCAAAGGTCACTGAACACCATTTTGTCAAAAATTGCTGATCGTTATAATATCCGAAAACATTTAGAATCATCAGTTTGAATTTATACCATCGACGTAATTATAGATTTTTTAGTTCGATTGAATTGTAACCTTATGTGTAAAGCAATAAGACTTATTTTCAAAAATCACGCAGATTCCGTTTAAATTCATACCGTCGACTTAGTTTATGATTTTTATAGTTACGATTGAATTAGAACCCAATCCGAGGGTCTAGTACGAAATTTACACGGTGATGATAGGCTAGTCGACGGGAACAATTTTCATCATCATTCTCTTAGCGTTATCCCAGTTTCAATCTGGGGTCCGCTTACTAGTCTAACCGGATTTGGCTGAATATTGGCTTTTCCACAGAGCGACTGCCTGTCTAACCTCCGCAACCCGAAGGGATAGCGATATTCCATGGTTTAGACCAGTGTCAGTTTATTAAGAAGGTACTGACGCCCTGTAACGGCTGTCAAAGATCTTCATGACAACCGGGACCGACGGCTTAACGTGCTCTCCGAGGCACGGGACAAGCGATAATTAACAATTCAATACGCACATAACTCCGAAAAGTCATTGATGCGCGCCGTGGATTCGAACCCGAAACCCTCTGCATGGCAGTCTGTTGGTATCTCCACTCGGCTATCGCTGCCTTTTGACGGGAACAATTTTCATACATTTCCTTAATGCGCCCTCTATCGATCGCTACTATCCGATAAGGGCGCTTTTAGAAAATCTATGGAAATAGGGTTGTTTCCAACTAGTCAAATCAAGCACTTTTAATTAAATGTCAAAAACGACCTTTGTCAAGGGTTTTGTATGAAATATGATATAGTGACGTCATAGTGTTTTGCTGTCAAGTAGAATACTTATTATCAATATTAAATTAAGTTTTAACATTAATTGATGTATGAAACTACTATTATTTTGACATGTTTCACTAGATAAAAATACTTGTATAATTTATTTCACATGCAGGAAACTTCCGTGACGATCGCGTGCAAAACTCGTGGTTTGTTTGAAAAACAAACTCTTGGTGGACCCCCTATATACCTACATATAAGACTCATTTTCAAAATTCACACAAATTCTGTTTTAATTCAATTCTTTGTAAAACTGTTTACCCTTGAATGTAAAATAATATTTCTACTTAATTATCACTTTGTATCGAATGTAGACCATTGCGGTTGCAATTATTTATCATCTATAAAATATTGTATTAGCTTAAAAGACTATAGTATTTTATAAAATTATTTACTTCATAATACTTTAATTATAATTTATTTAATCACATTAGTTTATCAAATGTAACGACCTCCTTTATTTAGTTCTCGGACGTCACTGGCCGTACCTACTGGCCGAATGACTGGTGACGTGGTGTTATGCTTTTTTTACCATAACTTTGTTTAGCTACTTTTGAAAAGTCATGGTCACCTACTTATGCCCTTTTAAGATAATCATTCATTTCTGGCGCTTGTCATGTTGAGCAATTTAGGTGTATTATGGTGTACAGCGATATTGAAAATCTAAATGTGGTCATCAACTTTTGATGCTGACTGTACCACAGAATAAAGAGAGTACTAACGGTTGTACGGACGATTCGTCACGAATTAACGATCTGCTTAATCTACAAGGTCAGCTAGACGTAGTAAATGTTTAACAAATATTAATAGAAACATACAGAGAATATTAATAATATTATTGCTTTTAATTGGCATGAAATGTTTTGATTATGAAGGTATGCGTTATAGTAGTTCAAACATCGCGTGTTAACCAGGAAACTTGTACCTACATCAGTATCTACTTAATATGTGTTTATATCTGAATTATGTTAATCGAATACTTTCGCCGATGTTTTATAAATCAGTGATTATTTTCGTAGATACGCAAATAAAGTCTTTTCGGCGGTCCATGCATTTTTTAAACATTTCAGTAAATGGCAACAATACTTATGTTATTTATTTTTTCAGAAATACCTCCATCAGCGTTCTTAATTTGAAATTATCGCAGACGTCACAACAATCATATTAAAGGTCGTCGTAAAGTTGTCATGATTGTCTTAAAAACTTTATTTACAAGGAAACTGTGAATTACTCCTATATACAACGGTACTCTGTAATTACTGTGATGGTTCGCTGTAAGCGTATTAAACTGTAACTGAGTGTAAGATAATTACGATGACGGCGGACCGCTAAATCATCAATTACGTGATAGGTAAACGTGGGTGTCGATCCACGTCTGGACTGCGTGTGTAATTTACCTACGCTCAATACCAGTCGTTAGGTTTATTCTCTTTGTTCAATACATATTCTGACATCATTTAGACTTGTGTGCAAGCTAATCCGCCAAGATGTTAATATTCATAAGTTTACTGTCGATATACTTTTACTTGCCTATTGTGAATAGTTCTGATGGTAATGACACATTTTATTATTTCGCGTACGGAAGTAATTTATTAGCAAAACGGTTACACCTGAAAAATCCCTCTGCAGTTTTCCACAGCATCGCTAGACTTGAGGTAAGTAAGAGAAGACTGTAAATTACTGTTTCTTTCATGAAAGTATTATTAATTTATGCATTGATAAGATAATTGATTAAACGCGACCGAAACAGCGCAAATCGATTATTCCTCAACACAATAGTTATCATTTCATTATCATTTCATGTGAAAATTAATTACTTATGGACAAAATTGTTTGACATGAGGCTGCGTAATTGTTATTGAATGTTGATTATAATCATTATAAGTGTATAAAATAGGTATATTTATTTACAAGCTTACAATTTAGAGATAGGTAGATAGGTACCTATTTTTTTTAGTTTAAGATCTTCATAGCGGTTTTGTTGCAGATTACGCACAACCTTTTAAAGCCCGAAATCCTGCATCCCTAATAAATAGCCTACATACTTACTTTATATGATTAGTTATTTTTATGTTTAGTATTGAATTTATTTACTTACAAGTTACTTTTAACTTTAAATTAATATTGAAAGTATCAATTTAGTTCATGCCACTGGTGCTCAAACCACTGGTGGCTTCATCCGTAAGTGGCTGTGCCAGACACCAGTGGTATCCGTGGTCCTTTTCTATATTATGATTATGACCAGCATAATCAATATTTATGTATAAGTTTTAATGCCATGAGAAGGGAATAAAGATTTTAAATCTTCTATTTTCTGGCTAGTTACGTTAATGCGTAGATATCTTTGGTGAAACCAATGTTGTTGAGCGTTGAAGTTATCGTGTCCGAGGTGGGTGCAAGTTCTGTGTCTAGGCTGACAACTTACACAACACTTGGTCCTGCTAGATAATGCACCTCCGTTTTACATTTGTGAAGAAGTCAACAGCAGGACAGGCTTTTAATGGAGCCGTGAACAGATCTATATCTTAAAAATATTAAGTAGGTATATTCAAACAATTTTGCTCTTTATACGCCGTACCTAGTTCAAATGTAGGTACTAGGTATAAACTACTTACAACAATATTGTTTATTATATTATTTAAGATAATATTAAGATATTCAGGGGTAAGGTAAGGTACCTAATCAAAAGTAAATTAAATCAATTAGTTATGACATGATAAGTTTACGTTGTCCTCATAACAATTAAATATTAATTAACGATATCGTTACGTATTAATTATTCATTACTACGTATTTTATACTTATGGGTACTAGAAATATTTGCCTTAAGAAAGGCCAAAATAGCACAAATTGGTTTTTAATATTATTTTGATTATAACTCATTTCTAAACATTATCTTAATATATAAAATCCTTGCGTTACTGACTGACTGACAGACACGCTACAGCCGAAACTATTGGGCGCAGGAAGCTGAAATTTGGCATACATGTTCCTTGGGGACCGCATGGGTGCACTAAGAAGGGATTTCCCGAAATTCCCACGGGATCGGCCAAAACGGGAAAATTTAAAAAAAATGCAGGCGTAGCTGCTGGTTGTCTAGTAATACATACCTATATGCCGTAATAGATAAAAAAACAGCATCCGTAGCGAGCATTACTTTTGTAAACAATTAAAAACATTTGTCACCTTGACTTACTGCGAGAGTGTGCTAACGATTATTATTTCATATCACAAAATCATTCCGATATCGGTATTCCATGCTATGCGGGCTACAGCATGTTAGCGTTTGGCCTACCTACTGTGCTCAGTACATAAAAGATACCATGAAAATCACGGAATTTAATAGATTCATTTCTGTAACGGAGATGCAAGTCCAGTTTCAAGCGAGCTCTGTAAGACCGTAAGTAATCCACACAACGATTATATTTTAAACCAGTATTACCTAAGTGGATAGCCTAGCGAAAACCTCGTGGAGATACCAACAGACTGCCATGCAGAGGACATCGGGTATCACGGCGCGCACCGCTGACTTTTCGGAGTTATGTGCGTATTGAATGATCAATTACCTATCGCTTGTTCCATCCTCGGAGAGCACGTTAAGCCGTCGGTCCCGGTTATTATGAAGATCTTTTACAGTCGTTATACCTCTCAAGGGCGTTAGTACCTCTAAATAATACTGACACCAGTCTAAACCATGGAATATCGCTATCCCTTCGGGTTGCGGAGGTCAACAGGCAGTCGCTTTTGTAGAAAAGATAATATTCAGCTAAATTCGGTTAGACTAGCAAGCGGACCACAGGTTCAAAACTGGGATAACGCTAGGAGGATGATAATCCCGCACATTTTTTGATCCTATTGGAGTTTCGGGAAATCCTTTCTTAGTGGGGTGCACTAAGAAAGGATTTCCCGAAATTATTAATACTTACGCTCCACAAGAAACATATCTAACTGCTAAATTTTAGCTTCTTTGGCCCAGTAGTTTCGGATGTGCCTTGTCTATCACTCAGTCAGTAAAGCAAGAATTTTTAATTAAAGAGATTTAAAGTAACTGGAACAAATACTAACGGAGGAGTTATCTCGATAGATTCAACTCTGAATAGAACATAAATAATGTTTAAAAAATCTTATACTAAATTTAAAAAACCACGCATTATACGCCGAGACGTGGAATGGCGCCGTGGCGACGATTTAAGTAGGTACTTACTCTACTACGCCGATTTGAAATCACAAGTCCATGTTGAACAATGAAGATTTTCTTTTTTAATTACAGAAACAAATTGTATGGTCTTATAAGAATTAAATAATAGACAGACCTGTGAGGATGGAATTGATGTGCAAATATATTTCATTACTAAGACAACAGTAAAATATGTTTACAATAAGAAATAATAGTCGTACGTGCTCTCAGGCAATTTAGAGAACGTAAGACACAACAACCACGGACCAAGGTTTAATAAACTCAGGTCACATTGTATTATTATGAAGCTAAGTAAGTAACGCTTGCGTAGGTCACCACTTGGATGGGTGACCGTGTGTGGCATTTACATGTGAGCGCTACCGTGCTTCGAAGGCACGTAAAGCTGTCGGTCCCGGTTCTTGTCTAAGGATAAGGATCGTTAGGCCATATCAGAGGCCATCGGGCGGTCTGAAAATTCCGACACTAGAGTTGGCCACACACTCACACGAAAAACAAACAAACATTATGAAGCTAAAGAATCCGTTTGTTTGGTCGACAATCATTTTAGTTTTTCGCGCTAATCTCGAATATAACGAGTCCGATCTAAATAAGATTTTTCCATTGCATAGCCCTTACCTACCTTAACACTAAGTTGAGTCCTCATTCAGCCTTTGATACTCTTACCAAGTTTAATCAAATTATGAAGAGTAGCGATAGGTTTGATCTGATGAAGATTAATCCTTGCACATATGAAACGGAAGTAGGGTCAGCCCATACAATTATGTGAGGTATCCAGAGTACGCACCTGAAAGAGTCCACACAAGTAGGGTGTGAATCTCTCGAGATTCGGTCCATTATAACCGCAAGGATTGGTAAGCCATGGCAGCTTCAGGGCCGAGCCGTCCCTATGTGCAATGTGCGCGGCGCACACAGGCGCCAGGGTATTAGGGGCGCCGCGCGCCGGGATACGCGTTAATTATTAAAATAATTTTCGGAAAAGGTTGACATAAAGGCGCTTTATAGATTTCGCACACAGGCGGTTCATAGATTTCGCACACAGGCCCTGGATTGGGTCGGCGCGGCCCTGGGCAGCTTGCATGTTAAATCCTTGCGCACAAAACAGTAGTTACTTAATGGATTTAATATTTACCCTGCAAGTTTTGTGTTCGATGTTTAGCATTACAGGTTGGACTTCAACATGTACGTCGATACGTGGAATGGCGCCGTGGCGACGATCGTAGAGGACAATGACACCCACGTGTGGGGAGACCTCTGGACCCTCGACGCCAAACAGATCAAATTTCTAGACCAGTAAGTCTCCATAATATTACGGTTCGAATCTTATCTTATACTAATTTATAAAGCTGAAGAGTTTGCTTGTTTGTTTGGTTGAACGCGCTAATCTCAGGAACTACTGGTCTGATTTAAAGACATAAAGACATATTATTTTATTTCTGCATTTTGGTTGTTTACAACACTTATACATGTCAAAACCCTATTCTAGGTGATGCCGGCTTTTCCTAGCTAAATGACTTCTTGAGAAGAAAAGCCGAAACAAACTCAGAGTCATTGCTTTTTTTGTCACTTCAATTTCTTTAGTCTTTTCTTGATCTTTTAAAGTCCAGACAAAAAAAAAGGGTTTAGTATGCAAGTACAATGCAGGAAATCATCTGACGCTTTTGACTGACTCAGCCCACTGATGGCCCGCATTCAACAGCAATCGTACGGCTCAACCTTGATTGAGGGAGCCAGCACGATCTGTATCACTATGCCTCCACGCCATCAGAAGGTGTATGCATAAGCATGTCAGCCTAAGCCATCAGACAGGTTGCCACAACTATTTGTTTATATGTTTAATAATGCCCACATCGTACTCCTCACAACTTTACATGCTAATACATAGTAAAATACATGTTGTAAACAATATGTAAAATTATAAAAATTTAAAGAATAAAATGTCATATATTAAAATGTCGGAAAATATTATTGAATGTCAATTTAAGAATGTCTAAAAAATTATATAATAATATATTACTTAAGTAATTTTAAATGTCAAAAGAAAATAACAATGTCAAAACAAAATAAATAAAATTACAAATGTCAAATCAAAAATGTCAGAATGTAAAGATATAAGTACTACAAATGTAAATAAAAATATTATGTCACTAATTTCAAAATGTCAAAATTCATAATGTCAATTCATAATTTAATGTCAATTCATAATTTTTAAACTCAATTCCAGGCGTTTTTGTCTGCTAAATAATCTTTAACTGTGTAATAAGCTTTTGAACACAAGCTCTGTTTAATAAATACTTTGAATTTTTTTAATACTTAGTTCCTGAATATTACCTGGAATTTTGTTATAAAAACGTATGCTTTGACACTTGTATGAGTTACTTATTTTTTGTAGTCTAGTTGAAGTTAGAACAAGTTTGTTTTTGTTTCGTGTATTTATTTTATGAATGTCGCTGAATTTAGAAAACATATTTATATTTTTCCTGACATATAACAAGTTCTCATAAATGTATTGAGATGCGACAGTCATTATCTTAATTTCTTTAAATTTTTCTCTCAGTGAATGCCTTGAACCAAGACTGTAGATTGCACGAATAGCCCGCTTCTGCAGTACAAACACAGTTTGAATGTCAGCTGCGTTGCCCCATAATAAAATGCACTATGACATTATGCTGTGGAAATAACTAAAATATACTAATCTGGCCGTATCTATATCAGTTAACTGACGAATTTTATAAACCGCGTACGCTGCAGAGCTAAGTCTATTCGACAACTGACTTATATGTGGGCCCCACTGTAGCTTAGAATCTAAGGTTATGCCTAAGAATACGGTGTTATCTATAAGATCCAACTCTTCTCCATTCAAACATGTTAGGTTTAACTTGTTTTACATTCGGTCTTGAAAATCGTATACATTTTGTTTTTCTTTCATTTAACAGTAAATTGTTAGCAGTAAACCATTGAACTACTTTAGAGAGAGCGTTATTTACATCGTCATTATTTGATTGTTCTCGTCTAAGTTTAAAGATAAGTGATGTATGATCAGCAAATAACACTATCTCTTCATTATTTTGCATAATATATGGCAAATCATTAATATATACAAGGAAAAGGAATGGACCAAGAATTGAACCTTGCGGCACTCCCATTGTGACCACTGAACCCATAGAAACTTTTCCATTTACCTCAACTCTCTGTATCCTATTACTCAAATATGATGTTAGGAGATCCAAAGCAGTGTTTTTAACTCCATAGTAATGTAATTTCCTGATCAATGTTTCATGAAAAACGCAATCAAAAGCCTTAGATAAGTCACAAAAGACTCCTAGAGCATCATGCGACTCCTCCCAGCCATCAAAAATACTATCTAAAAGCTCAACTCCAGCATCGGTAGTTGAGCGACCCATAGTAAAACCAAATTGTTTTTCATGTAACAGCTTATTGTTATTAAAATGAGTTTGAAGCTGGCCTAGAAATAATTTTTCAAAAATTTTACTACACGTGGGTAGCACAGATATTGGCCTATAATTTGTGGGGTCAGATGTGCTACCTGATTTAAATAACGGAATTACTTTACTACTTTTCATTTGATCAGGAAACACACCACAGTCAATGCATCTATTGAAAATCATTGCCAGTTCAGGTGCTACTGTGTTGATTATGGATTTCGTAATCACAACAGACTTGCCCCAAAGATCACTAGTCTTCTTCAAATTAAGGGTATTAAAAGTTTTTACAATATCTTTGTCAGTGACATAACTAAATCTAAATTCAATGTTACACCTATTGACATTTTGTTTTAATAGAGATTCGGCGTCATTGGGGGATGAGTTCAGGGATTTAGTGGTTGAGACTGGAATGTCTGTGAAGAAATTTTCAAATGCTGTGGCAACCTCAAAATCTGATTTTATTATCTTTTTATTTACTTGAAGCGTGTAATCGTTACTTTTAATCTTGACCCTTCCAGTCTCATTGTTTATAATATCCCACGTTGCTTTTATTTTATTGTCACTGTTTTTAATTTTTGATTTTAAATACAGTGTCTTAGCTTCACGACAAATCTTTTTAAATAACTTAGAATAATTTCTTACGTATTGACAAAATTTTTCATCATTTTTATTAATTACTTTCTGTTCATATAATTCGTAAAGCTTATTTCTACTTTTATAAATTCCAGTGGTTGCCCTTTCACTGAAGGATGTAGTACCAGCAACTGAGATCCTCTTAGGGACAAAGATAGAACTGAATATAGTACAGTACATGTCAAAGAAAGAATTGTACAACTTATTGGGATCGTTATTATAGCATAAGTATGGTAGTGTACTTGTGAGTTTATCCTTAAGTCCCTCCAGACGACGCAAAGTTTTTGGCACCACACTCAATTCCTTTCTACCTACTTTTTTTAGACTGCATAGCAAATGTTATAGATTGTCCACAATGATCTGATGTTAATTTGTTAATTATTTGTTTTCTAACTGGTACAATATCTGCAAATATATTGTCTATACAAGTAGATGTCGTGGAAGTTATCCTGGTGGGTTCCAAAAATAAGCATGCAAGATTATATGATTTGAACAAATTCTTAATTTTATGGCAATTCAGGGAATCTTCGAGTAAATTAATATTAAAATCGCCACCTACTATATATAGATTTATTTTGTTGGCATAGCTTCCGTAACACATCATCCATGACACTTTCAAAGTTATCATAGAAGGATGATGGTGGCCTACACACACTCAACACAACAAGTTGGTCCAACTCCACACAGGCTATTTCAACAGTCCGTTCAACAGAGAAACTAACAATGTCACTACGATTCTTAAATTTAAGCAGCTTGTTAACTAAAATCAACGATCCACCATGTATTGCATTTTGTCTGCTGAACGAACTACCAACTAGATGGTTATTAAAATTGCACATGAACTGGTGATCTTTAAGCCAATGTTCTGTTATACACAAAATATCAACACATTCACCGTTCATGAACAACTCCACTTCTAAATCTTTATTTGACATACCTTGTATATTTTGATGTACCAGTTTTAATACTTGCGAATTTCTAAATGTATTATTAGTTGAATTGGGCTTATTCGTACATACCAGCCAATTATTAATGAAAGTGTCATTGCAAGAGGTATTCTCTATTGTCGAACTATTTAATTTAAATTAATAGAAATGTCAGACTGTGTAGCCAAAATATTGGCTGAATCATTATAAATGTCATTTTGTTGCTGTATAGGGGCAACACGTTTATTAGCCAAATTCTTGGCTGAAATGTCAATACAAAATGCTAGCGACTCAGCTAGTTGTCTTTTATAATAAGAATTCAGATAACACGTATCTTGCGTCAAATGTAAAGCTTTACTAACATAATTGTTCGAGTTAAAAACATGAAATTTATCGTTATTGTATGACCAACTACACAAATTTATATTAAGACTATGTCTAATATTATTTTCTTTCTGTGGCAACCCTTTACTGAAAGGTAAAGTGAGCATAATAATTTGATTTAAATTTAATTCACATAATTTACTGTAATAATAGAATAAAAGTCTTTTATTTAAAGATCCTCTTTTACCGAGTAGAATCAATAAAGTTGTATCCTGGTCAAAATTGAAGTTAATAATTTTATCTAAAATAGCAATGGAACTTAACCCAGGCAAACAGTAGTTCATCACTAACCCAGGACTATATGTGTTTGCCAACAACTGACCCATACCTTTTCCAATCTCATCACTAAATATTATCACTTTATTTTTATATTGTAATATAGTTTTACTGTCTAGTTTGTTATTTTTTAATTTATTTACAGTGTGTTTAATATTTGGTTTTGTATTGTTTATAGAACTATTTAGCAAAACCGGGTTACATGTTGGCAAAGAGCAAGCTGGCGAGTGTTGGAGGTTGAACGGGATGTCATTGTTCAATGGTATTGAGCATTCGTTACTATTTGATGCCACCAACTCATTCATTGCCAATATGTACTCTTTCATTTGTAGTTCAGAGCTTTTATATTTATTTGTCACTAAGATTATTTAATTCTACCTGCAAATTATTTATTTCTAATTTATGTTTCAAATTATTTTGGTGATATTTCTGTGAGTAATTTTTTAATTTTTCAAGAGCAATTAATCTTTCCCTATTTAGCTTAACATTTTTTATGAATAACTTTTGTCTATGAACAAATTTTTGTGTCTTTTTTATGAATTTGTTTATTTAAACATATTTCTTAATTCTATTCCTACTACCCCTAATCAATTTTATTGAATTATTTGATTCTTTGCACACTGAGAGACTATTTGGAAGTGATACTTTAATATGATTTATATCAGTAATCATGCTTGGAGCATGAACCACCAGCTCATCGAACAGACTTTGATTTGCCGTCGTAGTGATCTGATCTTGGGTGAATTCTAGATGACTTATTCTACTGTTTGCCTCATGTAACTGTTTGTCTAAGAACTGTATACGGTCAAGGGCTTGTTCATACTGCAAACTACACTCGGCAAACCCGTCCACAATGAGCTGGAGTCCATCCCGAGCACTCATGGCATCAGAGAATTGATTATGTAGCTGAGCTATTTCACATTTTAAGCTCTTTGCATTTGAAAAAATATTTCAGTGTTAGATAGCCCATTTATCAAGAAAGGCTATAGGCTATAACATCGCTCTATGAGCGACGGGAGCGGAGCAGCCTTAAATAAAGCGGGTAAAACCGCGGGCATCCTCTAGGTACTATCATATAATACCTATTAATATTCCGAATCGAATTAAGACATCGCCGGCCATGGATAGGTATCTTCAATACCAGAGTGGTGACACAAGTGCGTTGCCGGCCTTTGGGAAAGGAATAGGAGGTCGGGAATGAAGGAGAAATTAAAGGGCATGGGGACTGCGGTACTTTCACTCACTGAACATAACGCAACAGTACCTATAGATAGGTACTGTTACTTTACGTCAATATTGTGAGAGGGTGGTACTTCCCCGGTCTACCGGTACTACCCTCTCAAAGAAAATCGACGTAAAGTAACAGTACCTAAACTGTTGCGTTTCGTTCCGTGAGTGAGAGTGCCGGAGGCCCTATCCCCTATTCCTTCTCCCTCATCCTATCCCTTTTCTCAACCCCAAGGGGCGGCAACGCACTTGTGACTCCTGTGGTGTTGCTTGTGTCCATGGGCGACGGTAATTGCTTACCATCAGGCGATCCGTCTGCTCGTCTGCCGCCTATTACAATAGAAAAAAAAATGTTAGGTATGTATCGCTTGCCCCTTGCCTCAGAGAGCATGTTAAACCGTCGGTACCGACTGTCATGAAGATCTTTGTCAGTCGTTATGAAGTCAGTACCCTGGCATAAAACTGACACTGTTCTAAGCCATGGTATATCCTACCCTTTGGGTTGCGGTAGTCAGACGGCAGTCGCTCTGTGGAAAAGCAGATCATCATCATCATCCTAGCGTCGTACCGGTGGCGTTCCAAGATCCTCGCTCTGGAGCAGGGGTGTTCGAGCTAGGTCTAAAAACAGATACTCTGCCATATCTGGTAAGACTAGTAGGTAAGCGAAAGGCAGCGATAGCCGAGTGGATATACCAACAGACTGCCATGCAGAGGGTATCGGGTTCGATTCCACGGCGCGCACCAATGACTTTTCGGAGATAACTGCGTATTGAATTGTTAATTATCGCTTGTTCCGTGCCTCGGAGAGCACGTTAAGCCGTCGGTCCCGGTTGTCATGAAGATCTTTGACAGTCGTTACAGGGCGTCAGTACCTTCTAAATAAACTGAAACTAGTCTAAACCATGGAATATCGCTATCCCTTCGGGTTGTGGAGGTCAGACAGGCAGTCGCTCCGCGGAAAAGCTAATATTCAGCCAAATCCGGTTAGACTAGACGGCGGACCCCAGATTGAAACTGGGATAACGCTAAGAGGATGATGACTAGTAGGTAAGCGAACCCGGGGCTCCAAGGTCTGACTTAGATGCAACCGGCATAACGCTAAGACGATGATGATGACTTTTTAATTATTTTTTTTACACTTGTGTATCTTTCTGTCCATCACACAGTCAAGAAGGAGTGCACCTAGGCTGGTACTTCCCAAAGAACGTGACAGTGAAGACGCCTAACGGGACTGAAATCGTGGCTCGGACGTACCAGGAGACACTTAACCCCAACAAGACGACCCTTGGTGTGGATTTGCCTCTCGAAAGACGCCCTTCTAACACTTACTTGGAGGTACAAACTTTGATAATCTAGATACCAATCTATATATTTATATATCACTTAATATGGTATTATATATGACAAACAAATCGTGTGTCATAGAGAACTCTTTGCTTTTAAAATCTGCAAGGAATCGGTGTAATCAAATGGTGCGAAATGCCAAACGCCGACACATTCTTAATAATATTACCTCTACATCGCCTGCCAATATCTGGAAGTTCCTTGGAACTCTTGGTATTAGCAAGCAGCAACGGTGTGACTTCCGTCTGACACTTGGTTTGGATGATATTAACCAATATTTCACCTCTTCCACTCCTTTGGATCACCAGACCAAGTGTCTGACAGTTACCTACTTAAATAACTTACCCCAACTTGACATTGAATCTTTCCAATTTTCTCCAGTCTTCGGGTGATATCAAAAAGATAATCCTTTCCATAAAATCTAATGCCGTGGGACATGACAACATTAGCCGCCGTATGGTCATTACCATCCTGGACCAACTCCTGCCGGCAATCTCCCACGTCATTAATTTCTCCCTTGAGTCTGGTTCCTTTCCTTCCTTGTGGGCAAGGCTCACGTTATCCCTCTTGCCAAGACCTCCAATCCTTCTCTTCCCAACCATTTTCGACCTATATCCATTCTTCTTTGCCTTTCAAAAGTGCTAGAAGCCTGTGTCCATGAACAGTTGAGTCGGTTTATACACCGTCATAACCTGTTGAGTCCATATCAATCTGGATTCAGACCTGACCAAGCACTACTTCCACTCTCCTCAAAGTGACTGGCGATATTCGATACGGTATTGAAAACTCTAAAGTTACGGTTTTGGTTCTAATTGATTTCTCCAATGCCTTCAATACCGTCAGTCACGACCTCCTTTTATTAGTCCTCTCCTATCTTAAGGTCTCACCCAGGGCTCTGGATTGGTTCTCAACATATCTTGGAGGGCGTCAGCAGTCGGTACACCTTGGCGAGTCATACTCAAAATGGGCTGACAGCAAAGCTGGTGTCCCTCAAGGCGGCATTCTCTCTCCCTTGTTATTCTCCATTTTTATAAATCTCATAACTAAAAATCTTCAGTGTTCTCACCATTTGTATGCCGACGACTTGCAGATATATACCCAGGTTAATGTGGAGTCGCTGTCTTCGGTAATTGACATGGTTAACAGGGATCTGGCTGAGATACGAAATTGGACTCAAAGGTTTGGGCTGACTGTAAACCCAAATAAAAGTCAGGCCATTGTCTTGGGCAGCCAAGGCTTATTAAGAAAATTAGACACAACCTGTGTTCCAACCATAACATACATAGAGGGCGTAGATTGGTATCCTGTTGTTAAAAATCTAGGGCTGCATATGGAATTATGGATGCCACACTTAAGTGGCGAACTCAAGTGACCCAGGTGAGTCAAAAGGTCACCGGCACCCTACGGACTCTTTACCGCTTCAAGAACTTGCTGCCATCCAAGACCAAGGCAATGCTTGTGCAGACTTTGATATTCCCGTTAATCGACTATGGTGATGTATGCTACTATGACCTGAATGCAGACCTTCGCAACAAACTCGTCCGTCTTCTCAATAACTGCATTCGATTCGTTTTCAATCTTCGCAAGTATGACCATGTGTCTGCTTACCGTTCCCAATTGAAATGGCTTCCTATCCGCCATCGTCGCAGTTTGCGTGCTCTCACTACCCTTTTTTCCATTCTTATGTCTCCTTCATCCCCAAATTATTTAACTTGTCATTTTCAATATCTGTGTTCCAACCATGACCGCAGTTTGCGATCGTCTAATAATCTGCTTCTTACTGTCCCTTCTCATAACACATCTCTTATTCACTCTTCCTTTCTCGTTCAGTCCATTCTCCTCTGGAATGCCCTCCCTCTAGAAATCAGGACGTGCAAAACGAAGTACAAATTTAAGGCTAAGGTAAAGGAGCTTTTGTTGGCAAGACCAGCGGATGTGTCATAGGATCTGTATCTTCATTTCGTTTTGTATTTGTGTATGGCTTTACATATTCTTCCTTTAGTTCTTATATGTATATATTATTTATTTCATATATATCGTATTTAGGTAGTATAATTATATGTTTATATATTTATGTAAGTATATTTATGTATGTATAGTGTATGCATGTATATTTATTTAAGAATTATATTATATTATATTATTATACCTATCTTATAATTATAGTAAGTATTTAATACACCTACTACGTTTCTCAGCACGGCTCAAAGGTAGACTGGCGGATAATGCCCAAGGCATTGTCAACATGTACACAGTTTAGTGTATTAATTAAATAAATAAATAAACTCTCTTCGAGGCTTTTATTGACCAAAACTTCGATTTAAAATTATTATAAATTGATATGAACTCTATCGTATACCTATATTATGAGCCTAAGTGGTCTCTTCGACTATGCGCCCTTATACGTCTTATCCGTCCTTATCCGTCCTTCGGTATGCACGTTACCAAATTCTTCGTTTACGGGTTTCATAAAGATATAGGTACCTATTTACAATCAATACTATTCGTTACAAAAAATCATGCTATCAAATTTCCTGACACTTAGCTAACCGTTGAGGTTGCGGAAGTGAGACGCCAGGCGCTCAGTGAAAAATCTGGCAGCTACTTATTACTTAACCAAATCTTAAATCCATTGTAAAAACGTTGTTATTTTTTTCAGGTGATAGCGCTCGGTGCGATAGAATCTCAACTTCCCTCAGAGTACGTCGGTTTTATTTTCTCATTCCCCACCAACGGACAAATGGCTTCACCAGAAATGAGAAAATTATTAGGATATCCGTTTTATTAATAAAATAAAATTTCATATAAGTTTACCTATCTACTTATTAACCGACTCCAAAAAGAGGAGGAGGTTCTCAATTCGGCTGTATTTTTTTCTTTATGTTTGTTACCTCATAACTCCGTTATTTATCGACCGATTTCCAAAATTCTTTTTTTTTTTTTGAAAGCATATAGTTTCAGGTGGGTCCCATTTAAATTTTATCAAAATTAATCCAATAGTTTCATTAAAAACTCAAATTTTATCCAAATCAATCCAATAGTTTCATTAAAAACTTCAAAAATTAAGTCATCCAAGTAAACGAAATTAAGCATTTACTGTGACTTTTCTTCAGTGGACACTAGAATAGACGCGATTAATACTTCGGGCTTCATTACCAGGTATTGATGAAACCGGGAGGAAGAAAGGTTCGAGAGTAAATCTATATATATAAAATAGCTTGGACTGACTGATTCATCAACGCAGAGCCAAATCCACAGGGGCTTGAGACTTGAAATTTTGACAATCCATGCATTTTATGACGTAAGCACCCACTAAGGAAGGATTTTTATACATATTTTTTGTTAGAAAAAATAAACACGCAATTTAGATTTTTTCAAATCTAACAACTAAGAGAGTCATATAAAGTTGAAAGAGTATGTAGGGTAGAAAGTTTGTATGGGAAGTTCGTCATTTTTAAAACGATAGCGTGTAATTTTGTGTGCAAACTTCTGGTTAGAAATAAAACAAATACGTGTTTTAGCGATTTCTAAAATCTACCGTTTAAAAGGGTGAAATAGGGGTTGAAAGTTTTTATGCGAAGTGAAATTTCATAAACTAGCTTCTGATTAGAAATAAGTGATCATATATTTACGCGTTTTTGGAAATAGGGGTTGTATTTTTATAAAGAAAGTCCGTCATTACGCAAGAGCAAAGCCGCCAACTGCTAGCTTATACATATAATAACTTTGATTATAAATCCCAGAATAACTAATAGTAGTACGGTTTAATTCAAAGAGCAGACGATGAGTAGGTACGTTCTTCAGTGTTTACACGATTAATATTTTTCACTGTAAACCCGCATTTGTGATAACCTCTTTTCACGCAGTTCACTACTTTCTCTTGAATTGGCCTTGGACCGAGATTCCCTACTTTAAGATAGACGTTTCTCCATTTCTTTGCTAGTTGTGGAGTACTGCTCACATCTCTGGGCCGGAGCGCCAAACTATCAGCTTGATCCACTTGACTCCCTACAGAGACGAGCTGTTCGAATCGTCGATGATCCCGATCTCACGGCTAGACTAGAGTCGCTGGAGCAACGGAGAGACTTTAGTTCTCTCTGCGTATTTTACCAACTCTTTCACGGGGAGTGCTCCGAAGAATTGTTTAATTTGGTACCAGGGTCACCCTTCTACTAACGTACCAGGGTGAATTTCCCACGTACGTTTTTTAGGCGGCGGAGCAGAAAATCGATGGGTAAACTTCATCAAGCTGTACCGTATATTTTTTTCTATACAGTTGAAACTGTAATCTACAATATTTTAAAGCCTTCGAATACTTAGCTATTTATGTTTGTGTTAAAATAAATGTCAAAGACCCAAAATCTAATTACGCTGGACTGTCCGAATTCTACTTGTCTGCATGAATTATTTTATTATGAGTTTATGGTACATTAAACTCACTAAAAAACCAAATATTTTGAAAATATATAAAATGATACTATTGTTAAGAATTTTAGAAGAAGATTAAGTAAATATTATAGTATTTTAAACAACTTTACAAATTGTCCCGCCCGAAAATGCAATAACGGTGGCGCGATTTGTTCACTCCTTTACTCGTCACGTTTTGTTTCGGGAGATATGAAGCTATCCTGCTCTGCCCCGCTCAGTGGTGTTCTCGCAAACGTAACGGTAGGACGTGCGACAGGCTGTGCTGTTTTCCCGCCAAACATGTAAGTACGTGCTGTGGTGGCGCAGGAATACAAATTCAATCAATTTCGATGGCATGTATAATAGTGAAACTAAAAGACCGATTAAAAATACATTTCGTAGATGATTGAAGTTAAGGTATATAGTGGCATCTGTAAATTAAAACCTAGGATCAGAATAATTGTGTTCGTGATATTTTCAATTTTGTTACTGATTCTAACCCCGGTGGTGCAATTCCCGTGGCTCCGGTGGCGAAACAAAGCGCCACCGTTATTGAACAGTGCCACCGGAATTAGAGTGATTCCTTAGTTTTACTAATATCAACTATTTAACATTACCATATTGCATTGAATGATATCAAATTATCACTAGAAACTAGGTACTAAAATGTACCTATTTTACTACCTACCAATGAATGTCTAGTGACCACCTACCAAAACGGAATACCTATACGAAATTTAACAGTTTTTTATTCTTAGAATAATTAGACAGAGTGAAGTTAATTTAAACCAAATATTTTATATAAATGCTAAAATACATGCCTATTATGTTACCAACATTTTATTTTTATAACTTTCATTTGAGTTAAAAGTATCCTTTTTTTTTAGTATCAAAAAGCATATTTTATAAAATTACAATTATTCTGATTTGAGTTTATTTACTTCGGAACTTAATTAATTATATTTTAGAGTTCGTGTCTATTAATTCAAAAACATAAGCCAATTAATTTAAAGAGTGTTGATGAATTATTTTTTATAGTAGTTTTGATAGTTAGGCGTGGTTATCTTGGTGAGTGCTGAAATTATACCCAAAATAATTTATTCTTTTAGTATGGCACCACAACGAAAAAAGCAATCTAGAACTGAACGCCTCGAAAAAAAGCGACTAGCTGAGCGTGAGAGGAAAAAAAGAATAAAGAGCGACCCAATGCTTTACGCAGAATTAAAAGAAAAGGATCGTCAAAGATATATTCGATTAAAGGAAGAAGGCAAAATTATTCCTTTGGCGGAAATGACACCCAGGACACGTAGAAATCGTCTAAAACGAAATCGCATTAATTTTAAGAGATTTTATGATCGAAAAAAAGCAAGGTTAGCTAGAATACCCGAAGAAGATCCTTCAAGTGAAACTCCACGCCCTCACAATTCTTTACCTCCTCCTGCAGAGATTATTCAGCCAGAACCAGAAGTTAACGCTGACGCCCATTGTTTACGTTCTCGCCTTACCAGCAGTCCTAGCAGAGACCCTTGTTCTCTATTGTCATCTCCTTGTGTTAGCAGTATTCCGTCGCCTTCTTCTGAGTATCCCAATAGTCCAGGATCTGATATCTCAGTTAAGTCAGATGTGTCTTTACGAATGAAATTTAAAAGGTATCAAATGCAGAAAGCAAAAGAATTGTTCGCATTACGTAAAAAAATTATTCAATTGAATAAGGATAAAGAACGTTATAGAAAACAACTGCAGCGTTACATCAATAAGCCAGAAACAAAAACGATATTCCCTTCAAATAAGAAAAAAAGTCCAATGCCTGTAGCTGTCTCTAAGGCTATTGATAAACGATTGCGAAATTTAGTAAAAGAATTTTACGAAGATGATGACAATAGTAGGCAATGTCCGGGAAAAAGGGATTGTATAACTAAAAATGGGTTAAAAATGCAAAAACGATATTTGACAGACTCAATTAAAAATTTACATAAGAAGTATTTAAATACAGGAAACAAACCGATAAGCTATGTTACATTTTCGAGATTAAGACCATTTTGGGTTATCAAGCCTGACGTCAGGTCACGAAATACGTGTGCTTGCAAAAATCATTATAATATGGAATTACTTGTGAATGCATTAAAGAAAAATAAGTTGATTAATGAAAATACTACAACTGATCTTGTGCGGGCCTTATGTTGTAATCAAGTAAGCGTTAAATGTTTATTAAGACAATGTCAAGGATGCAAAACTAAAAGTTTGAATTATTTAGAATTTAATAATGACAATTGTGTAGTATATTGGGCCTGGGAAAAGGATACAAAAACCTACATTAAAGATGATGTGGAAAGAAAAACTAATATTATTAAAAAAGTCAAACATCTAGTCGCGCCTAAAACACTTATAGAAAAAACTGAAAGTGAGGTTATTCCGTTCTTGAAACACTGTGGCTACATTAAAAATCAGTATGACACTTTGACCGTTTTGAAACAGAACCTGCGTATGAAAGAATTTATTATACACATAGATTTTAGTGAAAATTATAATAGTAAGTATCACGCTGAAATACAATCTGTCCATTTTGGAGCAAATAGAAGTCAACTAACGTTGCACACATCTATGATTTACTATAAGTCTGAAAATGGAACCTTAAATAGTCAAGCTGTGTGCACTGTAAGTCAATGTTTACGACATGATGCTGCGGCAGTTTGGGCCCATTTAGTGCCAATTCTTCGAGAAATTGAAAACCTAGCTCCCCATATGAACAAACTCACTATTGTGTCAGATTCGCCCACAGGGCAATACCGAAATAAAAAAATATTTTACGTAATGAGTCAGCTAGTCTCTTACTGCTCAGACCTAACACGCGTAATGTGGCATTATTGTGAGTGTGGACACGGTAAGGGTGCGCCAGATGGGATTGGGGGGATCTTAAAACGCACAGCAGATGATAGAGTCGCTTATGGCGACGATATCACAGATCTAGAATCTTTGGTTACATGTCTAAAAAAATATGTTAAAGGGGTACGCATTCACGTTGTAGAAGACTATGAAATTGTGGAAAAAGATTGGCTTATCCCTACCGACTTACAAGCTTTTAGTGGTACTTTTAAAGTACATCAAGTGTTATGGACCAAAAAATCAAAAAATCGATTAGCGCTACGGTCTCTCTCATGTATTACACCAGAATGCCTCGATGATGTCATTGAATGTCCGCATGGTCTTCATCTGGGTTTTTACGAATTAGGGAAATACCAAAACCAGACTTTTGCTAATACACAAGGAGAGCCTTCAAGAGACTATTGTCAGGCTTTGCAAAAAAGCCCCCAATTGAATGCAAAAAAACCTCAAATATTAGAAATAAGGCGGTTTAAGGCTTGTAATAAGCACTTTTTGAAACAAAATAACCAGAAACCAGTACCCTCAACTTCAAGAACTCATGTAGAAAGCCAAACACCAATTACTGATGACGAAGACGTAATAATAGATGTAAATTGGGGAAACAATACACCGTCCGTTTCATTTTTCGACGGTTTAAACAGCGACGTCATTTACCAATATGAACGAAATGTTGATGCCTTGAAAAAGAAGTCGATTTACAATAAAAAGACTGAAGATTTTTATGTGGATAGTGATTCTGACGAAAGTCTTAATATTTTTTAGCTTCTAGACATGTTATTTAAAGCATATTATTTTTGTTACAAATTATGTCATTTTTTACTTACGAATTGTATTTTTTTATAAACAAAAGGGTTAACTTTTTTTAAAGCTTTTGGTGATTTACTTATAAAATATATTATTGTTTATAAAAAATAGAATCATGTAAAATCTGTGGGTATAATAAATACTAAGAGTATAAGTATACCATTTCAAAGTACCTGTTTGATTTAAATATAGAAGAAATATTTAATTTCTAAGAATGAAGACTGATTGTATAATTATAACTTCTTTGTAAGGCTAATAGTGATTATGTTTGTACATATTTAGAATATAGTTTAACGTGTGTGTTATGGTGTTGTTTAAAATATTTTTTTTATTAACACCATAAAAAATACGTTATTTTTTTATCGCGATTTGGAAAACTTCATAATTAAGACAAATATTGAATTAAGAAAGAAATTTGTTGATTAATAATATTAAGTTTGTGCATAATTTTTAAGTTACCTATTTGATTTAGAAGAAATCATATGATGAGAATGAAGACTGATTATAAAGTTATGACTTGTTTATAAGGAAAGTGATCAGTAGGATATTTTTTTATATATTTACAATGTTTTAATGTGTGTCATGGTGTTGTTTAAAACAACATAGTTTTGCTACCACCATAAAAAATATGTCACTCTTAGATTACGAATGGAAAATTTTATAATTAATAAAAAGTAAACACGTTTATTTCAAAGAATTTGTTAATTAATATTAATACGCAATTGTTTATAAAAAAAATATAATAACGTCAAGTCTCTGGGTATAAATATAACTTTGTGGGGTACCTGTTTGAATTAAAATAAGTAGATATGTGATAAAAATGAAGACGGACTGTAAAATTTTACAAAAAAACTACCTTATAAGGTTGATACTGATTTGTAGATAGTAGTATTTTTGGTTTATTAACAAAGTTAAGAACTGGCAAAGTTTTGTTGTGTTTTTAACTCAAGATTTGTTGTCTAAATCACCTAAAACTCGCTATAAAATAAAAATTGTGATTTTATTGTATTTGTATTGTTTGATTTTATTGTTATGTCCTTTTTTAACCTATTTTGAGTATTTATGTTATGATTAGGTATAAATATTGGTTATAAAATAATCAATTATGAATTTGTCGTTGTCATTTCTAATACCGGTGGCATAAAACAATTTCGGTGGCTTGGTTACAATTCCGGTGGGACAATATCAATTTCGGTGGCTCTTGATATTTTCAAATGGCTATATCTCAAAAAGTATTAATTATTTTGTGATCTCTACTATACTACTTATTATAACACGTCTCATACTATTTATCTAGCACTTAAAAAGTTATAAAAAGTCAATATGAAAATTCGCCACTGGAATTAGGCAAAAATCAAGTGTGTTGAAAATGACCCACCACTCGCCGACGCAGTAGAGTTCACCCGTACTACCTGGAAGCGTTCTCATCTAGTACGGTGCGCTTCCAGCGATCTTTTTTACCACGTACTTATAGGCTCTGGAATGAACTACCTGCTGCGGTGTTTCCCGAGCGCTATGACTTGTCCTTCTTCAAACGAGGTTTAAGAGAGCATTACTTTCAGGGTAGGCAGCGGCTTTGCTGTGTATACCCTGATATTAGCGAAGTTTATGAGCAGTGGTTACCGTTTACCATCAGATGGGCCGTTTGCTCGTCTGCCACTAGCAGCAATAAAAAAATAGTTTTATTTAAACGGCGCTGTCTCATATGGGCAGCGCGTTTAGTAGGTCTACCCATCTTTGATTGAGAGGAGAAGTGCCTGCGTCACGTTTAGGTTGACTCAGATACTCACCGGACACGGATGTTTTGGCGAGTATTTGAACTGAATCGGCCGCGAGGCAACGCCGACATGCCACCACTGTGGCAGTGACCTGGACTCTGCCCAGCATACGCTCTCTGAGTGTCCTGCATGGGAAACCGAGCGGCGAGACTTGGTCTCTGTTATCGTGGGCGATCTTTCTCCGCAGGCCGTCGTCCAGGCCATGTTGGCGGAAGACATCCGGTGGGATGCTGTGGTCTCCTTCTGCGAAGCGGTCATGCTCCAGAAGGAGGCCGCCGAGCGGGATCGCGAGAGAGCCGATCCCGTGGCCCGTGGGCAATCAGAGATGGCAATCTGGCTGCCCGACCACGAACGACCCCGAGAAGACAGCGGTCTCGGATAGCCGAGGAACCACTGTACTCGCACAGTTTGAGGCGCTACCTCATACTGTGCGAGTGGGGAGGACACTTCCAGAGACTGAGCCCTACTTACGGGACAAGCGTAACGGGACCCAGGAGCAGCACACCCGCGTTCTCTGTATCCCATTCTTTGCCCGCCACGCGGAGAGGCACTCAGCAAAAGAGTTTCCCCAGTAAAAAAAAAGTCTAAGTACCCATCTTTAATTTCGATAAATCAGATAACTGCAGAAAGGAAAATTCACTAAAAGACAGGAAAAATCTCCAAAATCTGAAAAATGTGTGAAAATAGCACTAAAAAGTAAAAAATAAATTCCGTTATTTTTACTTCAATTTACTTATAAATATCACCTATTCAACTGAATATTATATACTTGTACGAATTATACGTACCTATCTACCACTTAATTCTCATACCTGACACAATACATATTTTTATATAACTAACAAACCAAATTAAATACCTATCATCAGAAATACGATAAGTATATTATATTTTTGGTCTAAGTACTTAGAAAAATATATTTTATTAGGACTATAGTATACAATTATACTTTTTTTTGGAGTCGGTGCCAGCTGAGATTTTAACAATTAAAGATGCTATTAAGTGACCGACCCGAACGCGGGCAGGGCAGACGCGTGAGGGCAGACGTGGTTGACGGTTGTCTCCGATATCCATTTTTTCTATGCGCTTGTATGTAGGTAATTATTGTAGTGCAGTGGATTGTGGTTCCTTAGAGTTATTTTACACGAAATCTGTGTTCATTGAAATAGGTTTGATTTGGTTCTTGCCGCATTTTAGTATTGCATCTTTACATAATTAATTTTTTCTTGTTTTTCAAAGGACAATGGCAGATCTCCATACATCGAAATGTCTGAAATTAAATTGAAGCGCACAGTAAAAAAAAATATTTCAAAAAATTCGGCGTTACTACTTATTTATTTACTTAAATTTTTATTACTATTTATTTATTAATTAATTACTATTTATTTATTTACTTTTACTTTACTTTTCCACTTTTTCTACTATTCAAACATTCAAAACGAACGTGAATAATTCAGCGTTAAAAGAAAAAACGTGCGAAATTAATGGTGCGCTCGCTATAACCAATAACTACATACACTTGCTCGCTGTTGCTAGGATAGGAAGGAAAGTAGTAAGTAGGAACGCGACTGCGACGCGGTGTCGAGCTTCCCTGCGCCTGCCGCGTATGCCCCGCCCGCGCGCCCTGATCTCTCGTTCACTCATGACTCACTCAGTTTTCGCTGAAACGCATCCAAGCCGCTCCTTCATAGGTGGCACCTATGAAGGAGCGGCTTGGTTGGATGCGTAGATTACACACATTACTTACCGCTGCTCTAATCTCCAGGCTGGAGGTTAGAGCAGCGGTAAGACTTGGGCACTTCAAGAACCTGAGAGACGCCTTAGCCCACGCTCTGGAGGTGGAAGCAGTACGACGTGACGAGCGAAGTCACCGCATCAGGGAAGATGTATCGTCACCTCGTTGCTACAACTGCGGGGAAAGAGGCCATATCCGCTTGAGCTGCCTGCAAAGCGTAGGCAGCCTCGTGGGTTTAAGGTTCCACCATTTGATGGCTCGTCATCATGGACAGCATACAAGATCAGTTTGAGGCTGTGATGCGATCAAATGGGTGGAATAAAGAACAGGCCTTAACCGCCCTAACCTTGGGCCTTCGTGATCGGGCGTTGACGGTGGTTGACGGTGGGGGCACTCGGGCAAGACGTCTACCACGAGAACCTTCTGGAGGCGAGATACGGTGACGCGCACCTCGATGTATGTATTTCGCGCTCAGCTGAAGAACAGGGCACAACGCACCGGAGAAACTCTGCAGCAGTGGGCTCTGGAGGTGGAAAAGCTGGTGAGGAAGTCAAACAAGTCGTCGCTTGCGCTGATAGGTGGGAATCTCGTAACATTTACTGATGGAATCCGCGACCTTGAGTGGTGGCACTTTGTCTAGCCTAAAGGGGTCGCCTGCTGTGCCTGCCAGGCAGCGAGAGCAGGAAAACGAGTAGAAGCCAGGACTGATCTCGATCTCGCAATCATGTGACGGGAACAGCCTGATCATTGAAGGCGAAATTAATAAAATGCCATCCAAGTTGACATTGGACACGGGTGCTATGCGGACAGTCGTCGGTTTCCATCTGGCAAGACGGGGTCTTCGGGGCATCTTCAGGAATAATGGATGTGTGAAACTGAGAACACTATCGGTCAGCACATAACCGTCCGAGGTGAAATGGAGGTGGATCTGAAGCTAGGCAACAAAGTTTACCGTCACAAAGTCATCGTGGCTGATATGCCTATGCCTAGACGTCAAGTGGAAGCATCGCTGCGAGATCGATGTTAACCAGGCAGTGTTGAAATGTGTCTCAGAAGACGTCTTCATGGAAGGTGCAACTTCAGGAAAAGTGCCTGAAGAATTTTATTCTTCACCCGCGGTCGGAAACCGTTGTACCAGTTTGTCTACCAGGAAATTCGGGTCAGGGGAACCAATGTGTAATTATCGAAGGCCTAGGTCTTTCTCTAGAGAAAGACCCGCCCCTCCGTAGGATCTCCACATTCTCGGGGGCTCAGTAACCGTGGATTGGACACTCGCGGTGAAGCTAAGAGAGATCCCAGGAGTGGACGCTCCGCGTGGGCTAAGAGGGGCCTGCGCAGGATGCGTCCAACGGTGCGGGTGCTGTGGACAGTTCTGTCTGTCCCTCGCAGTCGGGCGCGGTCGCGGGAGGAGAGGCGTGTCGGTGTTGCGTTGCCGTGCGCCCTATCTCCCGCGACCAAATGGCAGCGCACCATTCGATGCGTCGCGGTGGGGCCGCAGAGGAAGAGGAGATGCGGTGTTGCGTTGCCGTTCCCTATCTTCTGCGGCCGCAGGGTGTTTTGGCGGCGGAACCCAACACCTTATTCCGCCACCAAGGAGGTTTTGTTCAGGGCCCGCCTGACCATCTGGCGGGCCAATACCCGTCGGGGGGTAGCGACGAATGCTTATGCGATTCCCTACCCTCCGGCACACGGGTACATGAGAAAGTAGAGGTGATTTTTAGTGGTTACACCACATACTCCGGCTCTCATTTCCCCAAGAGTCGGAGATCCGAAGGGATTTTCTACCTCGTAAAAAACAGGCCTAGAGAAAGATGCGTCATGGAAGATTGCTCGAACCATGGTAAGGGGTACCAAAGTTTCATCAGTACGCGCACTGAATGCAAGTGACAAGGCAGTGTTGCTCAAGAAAGGGACGGAATTGGGCACCTGCTAGGCGCCCATTTCCGTCCCTTTCGGTCCTTTCCGTTTTCTATAACAAAAACTAGCAAGAACCGAAAATACCGAAAGAACCGGGAAATCCCGGTTCCGTTATACAAAAGTACCGACATTCCCGGTTCTCAAAAAGAATACCGGTTCCGAAAACACTAGTTGACAGATTTCACATGTCTTTCGAGAACATTATGGAGAACTCTCAGACATGCAGGTTTCCTCACGACGTTTTCCTTCACCGATTAGCAAGCGATAGTTAAAAACTTAATACGCACTTAACTCTGAAAAGTCATTGGTGCGTGCCGTGGATTCGATCCAGAGACCCTCTGCATAGCAGTCTGTCGTTCTCTCCACTCAGCTATCGCTGCTGTTAATCGTGTAAATGCATTAATGCACACATACACAGAATCGAACTCGCGCAAATTAATATTTGCAACAGCGTCTTTTACCAAAATACAGTTCAGTTGAGCATATCTAGAACGAAACAGGTGCGGTTACATAACACTGAAGTCATCCATCGGACGACGACGAAAACTATTAACATGGCGCCATCCATCGCACAAAACCCGACAAAATTAAAGTCCTGAATCGAATGCATTCACACCCGATCCGTATAGATATTTAATAGTGAAATGATAATTACACAGATTATACTTAGTCATTAACAACCGGTTCGTATAATTTCACGGGCTCTTCTCAGTGATATTGTAATTTCACTAAGCCGCAATAGTGATATTGTAATAAAACTAGGTCTGCAATAGTGATATTATAAGAAACCTAGTTTGTGGTGGGAGCCCCGCGTGCTCTGATTGGTCAATAGACTTAATCAGTCGCACAGACTTACGAATGTACTACAGTGACCAAACTGATAAAACGAAAAAATCAGAACTTTGGCGATGTTAATCAGGCTAAGTTGACGGAGCCCTGCTACGCAGGGCTCCTATATGCGACATATATAATTATTTATGTCGCAGGTATTTAGTCAAAAACGTATTATTACTTATAATATCACTAGCAGGGGTGTTACGAATATTTGCATCCGCATCCGCAAATGCGGAATATCCGCATTAATTCGGACATCTGCATCCGCATTCACATCCGCATCAATCAATGCGGAGTTTTTACGGATGCAGATTCACATCAACAAGTAACTACATGTAAAGAAAGTGGGCGGAGCCAGAGTGTCACGTGCTTCGCGTTTGTTTTGGAAATTTTCTTCTATGGAAGATAACAACTTATATGCAATTTCCACATAGGTATTTAGATCCTCGCTATAAGCATAATTTTTTCAAACCAGTCTCCGAAGAAAAATATAAGATTAAATAATAAAGATGGTAAATGACCCCATCGTCACTAATAATTCTCCTATTTCGCCGGACTCGCCGGCGGACAAAACAAAAAGAATGAGAATGGGAGATTCTCTCGATCCTGAACCAGCAACGTCCTGTACGGGTAAGAAGACTTGCTTAAAAAGCGATCTGCCATGGTCTTAGATTCACCGAGCGAAGATTAAGGTGAAGGAGAACCGGACAACAGTAGCCACGATGTTAGTTATTTATCGTAACCAGAAAAGACTGGATTTAATCTATGAAGCGCCTGTGCAGTGGCGTAGGCTAGCTTGGTTGGCACCCGAAAGTTGGCGGATGACTATTTCTGCCGAAAAAATTGACTCCACGCTGCCTGATGTTAAGCAGTTAGTGAAGTCCCATAGTGATGGCCATCATCCCAGCAGCCAGCATGGCATTATGGCATGATGGCCCTCACCTTGACGGCCTTGAGAAAAGCCTTTTCACGCCCCGTTTTAGTCGATACCTAACAATTCCGGGCTTACTCTCCATGTCGTTAAATTTTTTTTTTTAGATGGGTGGCACTCGGGGCGGACCACCAACGCCGCCGCCTCTTCCTACGCTACTGCGCCTGTGTGCGAGATCTGTGAAGCGGCTTTTTTGGCATCCTTTTTCAAAAATAACTGTTATAATTAACGCATATCTCGGCGCGGAAGCTGAGAAGGCGACAATATTGCTATACCTTAACCTAAATAAAAAAAAAAACATTTTTAAGTTTTTCCTGGATGGTAGGATAGAAGGATACTTGGTTTTACTGGGTTACTGGGTACTGGCAGAGTGACGAGGTAGGTAGGTACCTACTTGTTCAGACTGACGACGTGACGAGTATAATAAAACTATTCTTGAAGATCGGTATCGGTAAGTGGTAATAATTTATTTACAAATAGTGGCAAGCTATATACAAAAATTTACATTCAGAGAGGTTACTGGTGGCGATGAGCACAATATCGATATTGACCAATAAAAGGAGACTTACAACTAACGGTTCTTACATGACTAGGGGAACGGGGGGCTAGTTGTAACAATTTGTCGTTTCTTGGCTATGACAGCTTACTTGTTTGGTTTTTATGAAATCTAGCAGTACTATTCCAATTAACAACTATTCAACTATCTATTTCAAATAAATTTTTGATCAGACCTATAACGACTTTTTGTAGAAATGGCTTCGAAAAAAAACTGGCGGGTGTTACAACTTACCCCGTGATTGGGGCTAGTTGTAACAGGCTTGGAGCAAATTGTAACATTAGGAATTGCAAAGCAGTTTTATATTTTATAAATATTTATTTGGCATATTTAGCATAAGAAACTTTACAAACGCTAAAACGTTTTAAGTTTTTTCTTAATCTAATAGAAAATATTCAAAAATTAACAAATAATACTTTAGTGATCAGACTTTTGATTCATTTAGCATTATAAACCTTAGGCACGTTATAACAAACTTAGACTTTTAAGTTTTATTCTTAATCTAGTAGAAAAAAAATCAATAAGTAACAAAAGCATGTTCTTTCTTAAACTATAAAGAAACTTTAGGCTCACAGCCTTTTATAATAACAAAATCTCTATTTCTTAAATAATCAGCCTTTTGATTAACTTAGATAAAATATGAAATCAGTCTTCATCGGTATCACAATTGAAACACACAAATGAGATCTTATTTCCTGTTGCACATTTTACATGTGCCCACATCTTGCACATGATGCATTGAATCCACTCCTCGTTTGAATTTTCATAAGGTTCGCCACAAGCTAAACAAAACCATTCCTCGGGTTCAGATTCCGAATCAGGAATTAAAACTTTATTTTTTACTTTTTCTATCCCTTGTCTTTTGACTATCTTTATCTTATCTTTTTCCTCTCGATCTTTTGTCATCGTTCTTTTGCCCTTTCCCTTGCCTTTCTTAGTCTCTTGTGTTTTCTTTGTCTTATTTAAATTTTGTTCGTGTTCTTTTTGTAACTCGTTCTTCTCTGGTGTGTCTGTGAGGACACAGCATTTTCTTTTACGTTGAGGGCGGTTAGTCGATTTTCGTGGTGGAGCTTTCGGGTAAGGTCTTATTTTAGATGGAGAGAAGTCATTTTGCTTTTGAAGGCCAGAAGGTCCAGGAGCCGGCTCAAAGTCAGGTTGACCTCCAGGTAAAGCTGTTGTAAATGAAGTACCCTCAATTCTTGTTAAATTTGAAGTTACTGGATCACAATTTTCCATGGAACTTATGATTTCACTGACACTAATATCTAAAGAACAATTATCGAATGAATCTATATTAGGAAGATTTGTGGTTAAGCTAGAGGCAGTAATGTTCATATCTGTTTCAGATTCTTCGCTTGCAGGATTTGGCCGATCCGTAACATAAGATGGGGCAAAATCTGAATCTTTAAAAATATCTGCATTTAGAGGCCATATGCCCGTGGCTTTAAATCCATTCATTATATTAGAAGGATTCATTGCTAATGGCAAAGAATCTTTAACGATTCCAGGAATGTCATATATGGTCATTGTTTTCCCTGGGTTGTTATGCATCCACGCTGTCTGTGTTCGGCTTAAGTAATTCTTGAACGGACCATAAACTCCAACATCCAACGGCTGCAGATTATGTGAACAGTGGGGAGGAAACGATAACATGATAACGTGACTTTCTTTTGCTTTTTTCACCACTGAGATGTTTACGTGTGAATGATGATTATCGAGTAACAGCAGGACTGGTTCTTCCTCCGATGGTTTGACAAACTTGATAAAATGAATAAATGAAAGTTGTAACAAGTTACAACTTGCCCCCAAAAAGTGTTACAATATACCCCACTGCGTGCTTTTTCAAAACAACTTCTATTAAAAAGAAAGTCGCTTACTTGGTGTGAAATGACAATTAATATAATCAAACTAAACAAATGCTCAATGTATTTGTATAAACCATCAACTGCTAAACAATTTGAAATCTACGATAATCAATTTTGTATAAACAAAAAAAAGTCCATTACCTGGCTTTATAAGAGCGCCTGCACAACACCGCTTCCTGCGCTGTCCGGCGGGGTACTGATCGCGCTCATACGATAGAATGAGTATTACGTAGTAAGTTAGGTTGAAAATCAAATGAATATTCTTCTATTATGTAGGTAAAAAATGCTTGTTACTACTTGCCCCTGTTACAACTAGCCCCCCGCTCCCCTACATATTATAACTAGCTATAAACACAATTTGATTTACATCGGTCAACTCACTCTAACTAGCGCTCTGTCCTTCACGCACACTTTATAATAAAGTGGCACACTGAACAAAACTCGGTGGCCGCGATATTCGTCGCCACTCGCCAGTCAGATGTAATGCGTTGGCGAGGCAGGTGGACGGCGCTCGCGCTCGCGTATGCGACGCAACGAAGCGTTATCAGCTCTTATCAGTTATCAGCTATCACACTTATCTGTTGATTACGCTGCGTAGGGTTGTGCGTACTGTGCAAGTAGGTATGTGCACGTAGTACGCCACAAGTTTATTTTTTTGTAATGAAACTCGAAGCTCAAAATTCTGTTGTGTCATAAGTAAAACTAAAAACTTGTGCAATTTGTTTTCTAAAAATATGATTTAATAAATAAAAAGTTAAAATTAAATTGATTTTCAGTTATTACTTAAAATTTAAATAATTATCGTTGTAAAAGCCCAAAATCCGCATCCGCATCCGTATCACATCCGCACCCGCATCGAATCCGCATCCGCGGATGTGTACTTCCAATACAGGGTTGTTACGGATGCGAAAATTTAGACATCCGCGGATGCAGATGCGGATGCGGATTATTAGAAGTACACATCCGCGGATGCGGATTCGATGCGGATGCGGATGCGATACGGATGCGGTTGCGGATTTTGGGCTTTTACAAGGATAATTATTTAAATTTTAAGTACATAAATAACTGAAAATCAATTTAATTTTAACTTTTTATTTATTTAATAATATTTTTAGAAAACAAATTGCAAAAGTTTTTAGTCTTACTTATGACACAACAGAATTTTGAGCTTCGAGTTTCATTATAAAAAAATCTTTGTTTAATAATTAAAGTTAAAATTTGTTGTTTTTTTATTTATAGCAATATTGCCGCCTTCTCAGGTTCCAACCTGTTTCTTAATGGATTATACCAATTAACCCAGCTCCACTAAATAAGTGGGAACACTGGCTGGTGGAGGTGATAAATATCTGCATGCTAATTTGGAGAGAATTTTTTACAACGGGTCACTTTCCCCCAATTAAGTGGATTTTCATCTAAATCCAGTCCTTTCTGGCTACGATAAATAACTAGCATCGTGGCTACTGTTGTGCGGTTCTCCTTCACCTTAATCTTCGCTCGGTGAATCTAGACCATGGCAAGATCGCTTTTTAAGCAAGTCTTCTTACCCGTACAGGACGTTGCTGGTTCGGGATAGAGAGAATCTCCCATTCTCATTCTTTTTGTTTTGTCCGCCGGCGAGTCCGGCGACATAGGAGAATTAGTAACGATGGGGTCATTAAGCATCTTTATTAATTAATCTTTTATTTTTCTTCGGTGACTGGTTTGAATAAAATATGCTTATAGCGAGGATCTAAATATGTGAAAATTGCATATAAATTGTTATCTTTCATAGAAGAAAATTTCCAAAACAAACGCGAAGCACGTGCCACTCTGGCTCCGCCCACTTTCTTTACATGTAGTTACTTGTTGATGTGAATCCGCATCCGTAAAAACTCCGCATTGATTGATGCGGATGTGAATGCGGATGCAGATGTCTAAATTAATGCGGATATTCCGCATTTGCGGATGCGGATGCGAATATTCGTAACACCCCTGTTCCAATAATCCGCATCCGCATCTGCATCCGCGGATGTCTAAAGAACAATGGCAAGTTCCCATACAACACTTTATTTGAAATCGATTCGAAGCGTCTATGTATGAAAAAATGTTAAAAAAAAGGGGTTCTATTACTTAAACATAATCATCAAGAGTTTTTATTTTAGGAGGCCGTAAAAAAAAGATATGAACATTGTTTATATTTTAAGGTTATGTTAATAGAAAACAACTTTGTAACTACACAAATGCATTAAATTCATTCATATAAGGGGTGGTGATGTGCAAAAAGCATTGATAGGATATACCTAGACTGATTCAAGATCAGTGTCTAGACTTGATAAGTACCTAATATTAAAAAATCAAAGTTCCATCACGAAATAGGGATGTAGATTATGTAGGATTTATGTAATCCTTTATCTTTCACAATTTTATTGAGTATTAGAGCCCCACCTTATTATCAGGCCATAGCGACGTCGCCAGCTACCGTACAATTTATATTGATATGTATTGTACCTAACTCACTTGGCCACGGTTTGGCAGCCTTAAGTACATTTCAATATAAAGCTCTTAAGATTAGACGTCATGGCAACAAATAGGTACAAGTCACTTGCTTTTATAAGGAACTAGCTTTTGCTTGCGTGGAAGTCGAAAATTATCCCACAGGAACTCAATACCAGGATAAAAAGTATACTATATCCTATTCCAGGTTATGGTCTATCTGTGCGCCTAGTTTCATTCTAATCGGTTCAGTAGTTTTTTCGTGCATAACAAACAGACAAACAAATAAACATCGCATTTATAATATTAGTAAGGATAAGGATATGGGATCTCTCTTAGTGCGCCACCAACAGGCATGACAAACCTTATCTGAAGGTGACAGCTGCAAATGAACTAAAGGAATGTTTTTGTAATCAAATACTTACTCCATAATTGATAAAAAACAGACAATTTGTATTAGATTGCTTTAAAAGAGACACCAATAGACTTATAAAACTATTTAGTAATAAAACACTGCAAAAGGATTTATTATTTAATAAATACTAATTAAAGATGAATGGACCTGACGTGCTTCTATTTTCATTTGGATAATATTTATCATGTTTTGTTGTAGTTCAGTCAGGCTATCTTTTAATATTTTGTCACTTTGCCTTCGTACTAATGAACATCCACACAGAAGGCACACATTTCTATGGCCTTGTGGACACGATCCAGCTTGTTCACCTTCATTAGCATCTTGCTGCAAACTCTGATTTACTCAATCCATAGCGAGTTCCCAACATGCTTCACAAACATAATCATCATCAGTAATCTAAAAATTAAGAAAAGCAATTATTACTACAGGCAAAGAAAATGCATCACACTACATCTAGATAGACTAATGTTACCGAATTTTGTAATATTTTAAACTGCTTTGAAAATTCACTGAAACTTACTAACGCTAAATTGGTAAGTAAGTATAATAATGTTTAAAAACTTACGATTTTTGGATAAACCCAGTTGCAGAGCAAAGTACAAACTCTTGTGTTCTGATCTAAGATGCGATATCGCCGGAGAGTATTGACGCAAATGTTACAATTCACGCACAATATGCGTGTAGGCCTGCTACTTCGCATCATAACAAAATCTTAAGGCACAATCGAAGTCCGTGTAGAAAAAGCTATAGGTCCAGATTTTTTGAGCGCAGATAGTCCGTAAGAAAGCACAAGTCGTCGTATGGGGCAGCTAATCAAGTCCAGGGGGTAAGCAAGAATCAAAAATAAAGATAATTCAACAAAAAACTGCGAAAACAACAAGAACACTACCAAACAAGCTTTTCGGAAAGAAAAGAACGTTGACAATGTCACAGACTATAGTTGGTGCCACGAGAAGATAGACTTTTTGTAAACACACATTCAGGGTTTCACAACCTTTGTTTCTAACAGTTATTTTTGAGATTTTATGCCTTAGTGAACTTTATGCTTTTTGAACAGTAGTTTTTTTTGGTTTCAATGCTCAATTATGCTACTAAGTATTCGAATTTATATTTTATTATCTATGACTTCTTGTAAATTAATATTTTTTTTGCAATTTTACAAAAATAAACATATTTTATTTTGTGTTTGAGTATTCGAATTTCCCGGAAGTATTTTCATGAATTTGCCGATTTTTTTTAGTTTTCACCCGTAAGTAATTCTGTAAATGCAAGACAACAAAAGAGAGCCATGTATGTCAATAATAAGGGGCTTCTAAACGGCCATATTTTTCGGCCATTCATGGCTGCATTATTAGCAATTAATTGCTCAGCCATCACAAAAATATATTTTGCAATCAATGGCTGGGTAATTTGTTGAAATATGTCTGATACAGTATGGCCGGTTATGTAGACTCCTAAACGGGATACACAATCGGGCAACAATAGCCGACGAATTTACACTTTTCGCAGCGACTTATATAATTTTAACACAAAAATCAAAAAAGAAAAAGAATAGATTGTAGTATCGACCTTACTTAAATAGGCGTGAAACGTTAGATAATTTAAGTCAAGAAATAAACCTTGATAAAAAATTATTTAAAAACTTTACTAGAATGTCAAAGGGTGACTTCGAGTTACCTACTCCTTAATAAAATTGGACCGAAAATATAACCAAATGAATATAGCCATAATCACGACGTCATTCGCAGCAAACTTCATGTCGCGTAGAAAAGGATATACTATATCATAACTATAGAGTGGGACTGAAACAACAATAGAAACTAGTCGGGCAATATTGCAGAATATCGACAGCTCAGCGATCGTCCGGCAACCCCTCGAAACAATGTCGGCCGCATGTGGCTACACCAAAAATGTTTGGCTATATGACCAGGATATTACAGCAATATTGCATAGTCTGGCCGGGATAGCTAGCAATGTTGCCAGCCACTGAGTTGCAGCCACATATTGCAGAAAAATGTTGCCCGTTTAGAAGCACCTATAGAGTACAAACATGGTACTCGATCGTATAGTCAATAGCTAAGCTATCGTAAATATAAAAAAAATACCACTAATGAATAATATTACAGACCACTAGCTAGTACATTACATTAAAATGAACACAATGAACTTAAACAAAATCGTTATATAATAGTTTGCCATCTGCAATTCTGCACCCGCTTTTCCAAAATGCCGACCGTAGGACGAGCATTGCGACACCAAAAATATTCTAAACATCCAAAAAATATGTTTTATCCTTTGATAAATGCCTAAGAATGAAAAAAATCATGGATTAACGCAAAATGTTGACATTTCAGGCGTCTGACATATTCCAGTACCACAAAACACTGTTGGTAGCTAGCTTAGTAGAAATTCTTTGTTTCAAAAAGTCTATATTCTCGTGGCACGGTCTATAGGGATCATAGACAAGGGCAAGGAGTAAGGATACCACAAGGATACTGACAATGTAGTGTTGTCATTAATTATCTTTCAATTGCCTACTGATACCTCTAATTAAATGATATCTCAGATCAAGTAAAAAAATATATTTATTTGTATCATAATTAAAATCTTCTTTTTTAATATAATTTATATAATATAATATACATAAAATATTTTTTTAACATTATCGTGAATTGTTTCTAGATGTAGGTTAAAAAGATTACTTACCTATTTTCTATTGAACAAATACGATTGTTTTGTAAATGGTAACTCTGAAAATGCCATTAAACAAGCACCGGAAATGAATGTATTCAATAAATAGTTTATCAATTTAGATAATTTAACGTCCGCTTTTATAGTTGAAATTAAAAACGTACAAAATACGAAATAATTATATTAATAAGTTTTTCATAAGTTACGTTTATAGACGCTTCTAACACTTCACAGGTATAATCCTGCCATTGTTCTTTTCACATCCGTAACAACCTTGATCACTAGTGACATTATAATTGCAAAGATTATATATAGTCACTAAAATTGTTCGTATTACCAAAGAGCTCAGATATTTACATACAGGCGCATTTCTTATGGGCGCTCCTGAGACTATAATATATCGTTATTTATGTACTTAAAATTTAAATAATTATCGTTGTAAAAGCCCAAAATCCGCATCCGCATCCGTATCGCATCCGCACCCGCATCGAATCCGCATCCGCGGATGTGTACTTCCAATAATCCGCATCCGCATCTGCATCCGCGGATGTCTAAATTTTCGCATCCGTAACAACCACAGAAGAATAACTGAAGCATGGAAGGAACGATATTTTTTAGAACAAATTGAATATAGCTACACTCTTCACTCATATGATAAATTAGAGTTGCCAGAAGAAGATGGCACTATGTTTGTCAGTTAGTTCTAAAGACAATTTGAACACAAATATCGTAACTTTTTAATTTAATAGTGACTGAGCAAATCCGCTATCGATATCGATTAAAGTTTCAATATAGGTTCAAAATCAAACGGACTTGTAAAGTATATTATTTATATGTTATACATTTTAAATTCCGTAACTTTGTGTCCACAGCAGTCAGAACGCTAGTTGATGGACAGTCTTTAAATAATTATTACACAAACTTGCATTTTTAAACTGAACTTACATATTTTTGTTTCAAATGGGTAATCAGTAGCATATAATCTTTCGAGGCGTTATTTTCAAATTTTCATGGTATTTTTCTTTAGGCATCAACAGCCTTTTCCAGTCCACTGCTGTTCTTAAACCTTCCGTGGTGGAGGTTTGGCCTACTTTTATACCACACTAGCCAGTCGTATTCGTATAGGGTTTTATTTTGAGGTTTCTTTCTCTTGTGTTTCTCTTAGTCGCCTCATGCGATACCCTCGGCATAAATGTTTATTTATACTTATTTATAGTTAGTTTTCAGCTGTAATGATAGCTGTAAGTGGGATTAATTAATATTAAATAAATAAATCATCACCCCCAAATAATATATTTTTATTAGAGAAAGCAAATAATTAAGAAAAAAATAATAAGATAAAAAAACAAAACGAAAATGAAAACTTTAAAATCGCACCAAAAATGTTTACTAGGTATTTAGTTTCTTTTTAAAAAAAAGAGAACCGCCTTCAAAAAATCGACCCACTGAAAAGTACGAAATAATTTTTACATACGCTAATACATAGTATATAACTTATACAAAATACTTAGTTTTTGAAGTCGGTGCCAAACCAAATCCCTCTATCTATTGTCATCCTTTCCAAACCAGCGCATGCAATCTACATAGTACTTACAGCCCAAAATAGCTAAGAAGTATAATTATTTTATAATTAAGCATTTATTTCATACTTTTTACATATTTTTTAAATATGTTGCTTTTTAGAGTATATTAGAGTATATAGGTAGATTATTTAAAAATTTATTAATTCAGATTTTTTGAGGCTTTATTGATTTGATATATTCGTCGTATTATTTTCTCTGTTTGCCAGTATTCTTTTTTGTTTTTGATGGTTTGGCACCGACTTCAAAAACTAAGTATTTTCTATAAGTTATATACTATGTATTAGCGTATGTAAAAATTATTTCGTACTTTTCAGTGGGTCGATTTTTTGAAGGCGGTTCTCTTTTTTTTAAAAAGAAACTAAATACCTAGTAAACATTTTTGGTGCGATTTTAAAGTTTTCATTTTCGTTTTGTTTTTTTATCTTATTATTTTTATTTCATACTTTTTAGTGTTAGGTACTTCGTTCGTTTACTTCAGGTTTTGTGTTAACTACTCTTTTATTTATTTCATAGTTTTTAGTGATGGGTACTCCATTTACTTTAAGTTTTGGGCTAATTAATAGTTTGTTTATAGTTAGATTCAATTATTTTAGTGATAAGTTATCTGCTAGTATCAGTTTGTTATCATGACTTTGACATAGGTACCTACTTTTATTCTGTGTGCCTATGGGCTTAGGCTTCATGCTGGAAGAGAGAGATGAGTCTAGGGAATCAGTTACATACGTAAGTACGATCCAAACAAATGCGGTGGACTTGTACATACTATTGAATTGGTTGTGAGCTCTCGTATTATGCTCCGGAGAAACATGCCAATAACGGATGGCTTAGCGAACGGAGCAATGGGTGTTCCTAAAGGATTTAAATGGCCGGCACTAAGACGAGATCAACTTGAGCCAGGTGAACTGCCTGATGCCATTTTGATATTATTTGATGATCCATCAATAGCATTGCGTCTTAAAGATGATGATGGATACATTTCCATAGCTCCAGTGCCAGCGACCTATCAAGGCAATCGGGGTTATGGTGATATCGAGAGGCGGATGTTGCCAGTCATATTGAGTTGGGCTGTGACGGTACACAAGTTGCAAGGATGTACACTTAGTTCCGCGGACCTAGGGCCTAAAATCTTTGCTATAGGCCAATGCTATGTTGCCTTGAGGCGGGTCAAATCCCTAAAAGGCATGGCTTTAAGTGATATTGACTCGAACAAATTACTCAACCATCCCACGACAACAAAGCCTTATCCGAAATGACAAGAATGAGAAATATGCTCTCGCATTAGATTCTTTCACCGACTTTCTTTGTTTTTTGTTAATCGCAGAGACATAGACACGTACACACACACACCCGTACACACACACACACACGTACACATACAAATACACACACGCGCGCGCGCAAACACGTACACACGTTCAAACACACACACATAATACATACAAACATACTAAGAACCAATATATGTATACGGGTCAAACTGAGAACCTTATTTTTTTGAAGTCGGTTAAAATACTAAAACTTTCTCCTAAGTGTAACAAATAGGGACGTTTTACCTTACAATAAAACGTTTATTAAACATACTTACCTTCTTCCAAACCTAATTAAACATGAGAGAGTAGCGCACTTGACTTCCGGTCGGTTAAACACGATTTCCTTCCGTATTGCCTGACATTTTGACTCCTAGGTACGTCACGTCCTCTTTCCAATGGTGGGGAGCATACTTGTGCTGTGATTTGAACGAAGCACTAGGGATCATTGGATCGAATGTTTAATATCACCAGGCAGAGTTAAGAATTATTAGGTTTGGAAGAAGGTAAGTATGTTTAATAAACGTTTTATTGTAAGGTAAAACGTCCCTATTAAACTAACTTGACCGTTCTTCCAAACCTAATTAAACATGAGAGATTTGTTTGGTTTCGCCTGGTGAAAGAGGACGTCAATGTGATTAATTATGTGTAGTGACAAATAAAAATAAATTTGCTTTTAGAGAATATGTATATTTCTTTCCTCTATGAATCATGAGCAAATTTGCATAATAGGTACATTATACAAAGCATATAAGTGGCAAATATAAATAGATTAATTAATAATCACGATAGTTTTTAATCAGCTGGTGTGAAGTACCGGGTGATCAATGGCCTTTCGATATCGGATGAATCAGCGATATCTCGTTGATAAAATTTCGCAAATGTATTGGCCGACTTCCAGTTGCCTCTGGATAAGATTTCAGTGAGGGGGACATTTTCAAACCAATTTTTGGAAGCCACGGCAGATCGACAGCTTCCAGGAGATGCATCAATTTTAGCTTCCTTCAGCATGCGTTTTACCCAGCCTGAGATGACAGCTCTTGATGCGGCCTTAGGTTTGCCTGCTGTTGTAAGGAAGAGACTGTCATCCTTTGCTTCAAGTCTTCTCTGTTGAGATAGCTTTGTAAGCTTCTGAATCCAGTATACTGGATCTAAAACCTTGTCAGGGTTTCTTGTCAGTTTCCACCCTGACTGCTGATATGTTGCGCAATCGGTTTTTGAACCATAACTAGGTTTGAGAATTACAAATTCATCCGTTACGATGAATTGATCCGGGGATATTTTCAGTAAGGTTAAATCATGTACCCGGCGCCCAGAACAAAGGAGAAGGATAGTTGCTGTTTGACATGAAGCTTCGTAAAGGCTTTGTGTATCGGGGTACTTGGTTCCTAGATAGTCAACCAGCTTATTTATATCCCAGATAGGTGGCTTTTTAGTTACGGGCTTGCTCAAGGCTATGGCTTTCAAAATCTGCTTGACAAGTGGGTGTGAGCTCAATTTATACCGAATGTTTGGGTCACAAAAGGTAGAAACTACCGATTTGTGAACTAAGATTGTATTAAGGGCAAACTTTTCTTTTTGGTGTAGATCCGTTAAAAATCTTGCTAAGTCAGCACCCGACGGGGCGTGTCTGTTGATGTGGTTGCTTTGAGCCCAATTGGTCCACCTTTTCCATGCAGGGCGATAAGTATTTAGGGTTGACTCTCGCCAGCTAGATGTGAGTAGGGTTTTTTGTTCGTCAGTCCAATCAGTTAAGTACCTCTCCCATCCCCACAACGCCACACTTCGAGGGTCATTGTTGACACTTTGGGTGGAGGGAGACCTGTTGATGTGTCCACTAGTACTCGGTCGAGGTTCTTCACTGTGAACGGTGCTGACAGGGAGCGGCTCTTTAGATCCGGCCGCCAAGATACCTTCTCCCACCGTGGTGCTACTACAAGGTAAGTCCCTTGTGCTTGGTTCAGGTGGCCGAGTACTCTTGGTATTAAGTGTGGGGGTGGGAAGACCCAGGCTAAGGGATAATCCCAGGTTACGCTCAGTGCGTCGTAAACACACGCTTTTCCGTCTCTCCTGTTCAGTGTCCCATATGATTCGACTACGTGGGCTTGACTCGAGGCGAAAAGATCTATCACTGGTGTTCCCCATTTCGCAAACACAACCTCGGTGAATGATGGTAGTAGGTGCCATTCTGATGGTTTTTGGTTTCGTGATAGTCTGTCCGCCTGATAGTTGTACTGACCTGGGATGTGGTATATATTGACATGTATGTTGTGCTGATCGAGTAAGGTGAATATTTCCCGTGTTAGTTCCCTCAAGGGCTGCGATTGGGTACCTCCTTCGTTTCTGATGTATGAGACCACTGTCCGGTTGTCGCATTGAATGTGAATTGCTGTTGAGGCCAGGTTCTGACCTTGGTCGTCGAGGACATTGCGGATTGCCATCATTTCTTTTATATTGGAATGAAGGTGTTGTTCGTTTGGAGACCAGGTCCCAACAAGACTGTCGTTGTTCAGTTTTGCACCCCATCCATGGTTGCTGGCGTCTGTTACTAAATGATGTACAGGAGCATGAATGTGTATCTTGCTGCGTTTTACATAGTTGTGCTGCCACCATTCGAGATCTCTTATAGCACCAATTGTTAGGGGTAGCGTCTTTTGTTGAGCCACCTGCCGAGTCTTGTTTAGTTGTTCTTGAAGATGACGATAGTTCAGGCGTCCCCTCTGAACAACGAAACTGGCAAAATTGAGGATACCGATTACTCTCTGCAGTTCTGTTAGGTTTGCTTTTCCCGACTGAAGCGTCTTGGTGATCTGGTCTTTCAGCTTTTTGGCAGATTTTACAGGAAGGTATTTCTCGTTTTGCCAGGGGTCCCAGACAACTCCCAAGAATTCTATAACCTTGCTTGGTTTGGTTACAGACTTTTTTAGGTTCAATACCCAGCTCAGGTATTTCAGGGTACTGACAGCGAGTTGGATATGATCCATGAGCAGCTGCTGACTTTGGTTCACTAAAACAAAGTCGTCCAGGTATACCAGAAGACGTACTCCTCGCTTCCGTAAGTATTCGGCGACAAAGTTTGTCAGACTCGCGAAAGTCTTTGGCGCTGAGCTCAGACCGAATGGTAGGCAGGTCATTTGCATCAATTTTCCTTTGTACAGCAGTCGGAGGAATTTTCTGTGACCTGCCGCTACAGGTAAATGAAAGTAAGCTTGGTGAATGTCCAACTTTGCCATGTAATCCTGGGGTTGTACAAAATCTGGTACTCGATGTACATTTATCAGTCGGAATTTGTCGACCTGTACATACTTGTTCAGGTGCTGCAAGTTGAAAATTGGTCGCCAGGTTCCGTCCGTCTTTGGTCTCAAAAATATAGGGGAGATGTAGCTCGGTGAGCACGATACGGTTTCCAGAACTCCCTGTTCCAACATTTCTTGTATGACTTGGTCCATTTCCAATGATGGAAGAGTTATTCTGCTTAGTTTGCCTGGCAGGCAAAGAGGCGGTTTGGCAATGAATGGTATGTGATATCCGCTTATTATTTTTGGTATGTATGGCGGCGCTCCCAATTGTTCCCATTTTTTGTAGTATGAGAGGAGGCGTCCCGCACAGAATGTGCTTGGGTTGTCAAAAGCGTCGTCGCTGCTGACCCCTCCGATCTCGTTGAGATACGGGAGAGTGTGCCCTTCTTTCATCCCGTCGGCTTCGGGTGTGTTTACATGGTTGAAATGATCCCCGATTTGATGGACCTCGCGGGGCGTTGCCCCTGGTAGGACGAGGTCGAGTGGGTATTTTCGTTTTGTCCTTGCAGTAGGGTTCCAATGTGGATGGGCCAGCGTTGGACTCGTTCTGCGGACGAAATTTACGATCCTTATGGTTAGACCAAAACACATTTTTCAACCCACCAGATCTTTCGAGCACGCTGCTAAATTTCTCAGCGTCGAAAAGGTTGATGTTCGACGGCGGTATCTTGCGAAGCGTGCTTTTGTGATAAGAGTCTTTTACAGACGCCAGAATAGTTTTTCTTCTGCGCTGTATGATTTCTGCTCTGTGACCACAAACCATTTGAAGCGTATCATTGTACACCTTACAATATTCACCGGTGGCGAAAGTATTGTTAATTTTTTCATGTACTGTGCTATATGATAATGATCCTTGTTGTTCTTGAGCCCACGTTAAAAAATTTGTGAAGTCGTTTTGCAAGGTGTTACGTTGTTTGAGCAGTGCATACGTAAGGGCAGCGAAAGCTTTTTCCAAACTATAGTCCATCCGTGACGGTTCGTAACGCTTCACTTCGTCATTAGCCTGTAAAGAAACGAAGCCCGGCGAGCGTAGGTACTGTTTCTGTACCTCCGAGTAACGAACACTATTCCATTCTTCCATATCAAATCTTTGTATGTTTTTCAACTGCTGTATGTACTCAAGGCTAGCCGCAGGAACCGAAGGTTCCTGAGCTTTTGTGCCTAAAGCTAAAGTGAATTCGACAGGTTTCTCCGTTGGAGGTGTACCTGTTTCGCCATACAGTTCATTACTTGCATTAAGGTTAACGTAGTCAGAATAAGTGTCGTCACTCTGTTCACTTTGGTTTTGGTAATAGGAATGATTAGTGCTAGCCAAATGCTTTTTGATTTCTTTAAATTCTTTTAATAAAGTATCAAACTTACGGTTGCGCCGTTTCCTTTTAGCCTTTGACTTGCGCCTCTGTTTGATGTCGGGAGCACTTGAGCTAGAGCACGATGACGCGCTGTCAGAGTCCGTACTGCTCGAGTCATCCTTGATCTTCCTCTTCCGTTCTGTTCCTGTAGCTTGTGCAGGCAACACGTTCTCATTGGCGGTAGTTTCCATATTAAACTATCAAAATATCACTAAAAACGAATGGTAACACCATTTATTTAAAACTCAACATTTACTTGATAAATAATTTCATATTGGAGGTATGCCGCAAAAGATTTGATCGCGGCAATAGTTCAGAGTTAGAGAATTTTAGAAACACTTACCAGGGAATATACACTCATTTAAAATAATTAAATCTGTAACTGCCGCCAATAAATACCAATCGATTAGTATTTTATATGTAGAATTAATATATTTCGTAGGTTCGTGAGGCTAACAGTTATTAAGCTCACGACCGTTCCGACCGAAATTCAAAACGCCAATGATCCCTAGTGCTTCGTTCAAATCACAGCACAAGTATGCTCCCCACCATTGGAAAGAGGACGTGACGTACCTAGGAGTCAAAATGTCAGGCAATACGGAAGGAAATCGTGTTTAACCGACCGGAAGTCAAGTGCGCTACTCTCTCATGTTTAATTAGGTTTGGAAGAACGGTCAAGTTAGTTTAATACTTTTTTTCTGAAAACCGCATAAAAAGCGGTTCAGCCAAACTCGAGTTAATCGTGGGCAAACTTACATATATACGGGTCAAACTCAGAACCTTCTTTTTTTGAAGTCGGTTAAGAGCCTAAAACCTTCTCCTAAGTGTAACAAATACTTTTCTGAAAACCGCATCAAAATCGGTTCAGCCAAACGCGAGATAATCGCGGACAAACATACATACATACATACATAGTTACATACAGGTCAAACTGAGAACCTCCTTTTTTTTGAAGTCGGTTAAAAAGCAAAACTCATAGCTTAAGCATTATGATAACTGAGAATGGCATATCCAAATTAATTCTTTACAAGGATAGGACATAGTCGACATGGATTTTATCAAGCAAAAAACATAAAAATTAACTTAAAATAGATAAATCAGACAAAACCTTGAATAGTGCCCAAAGGTTTGTTATTAACAATAATCACTTTATTGAAATTTTCTCATTACATAGGTAATACAAATCTATGTGTAAAAAAGTATATGCGGGATCGGACACTTTTCGATCATACATGTGACACACAGAATATTTAGAGAGAAAAAAATTGTGGCTAGACTAGCCCTTAGATTTTATCTTGGGATCGGCACATTATTAGTCCACTAGTCGAACAAGAACAAGCAAGTGTTGGTCTCTGGGTAGATGACATTTAACACTTTCTTTCAAATGAAGATTTCCTTATTTTGATGCATATGCACTCAGTAGTCGTGAGTATGAAATGCAGACAGTTCTTATTAAACCCTCAAATTACTGTCCTTTACATATTACTGTCAGTTCAGATTTTTTCTATAGGTGCATTATTTTTTCGTAATATGATGGATTCTAATTTTCTAATATGTTTGACTAATGCACTTTATCAATAAAAATCTGTGATCATCAAACAATGTATTTTCTAGAGAATGTTCAATCAAATTTGAAAAAGGATGAATTCCGAAAATTCCTTACTGTTGCTGATATTTTAGTTATTAGCAAGTAATTATTTAAACACTTACACTGATACGTTTAGAAGGGAGGAGTAATGTTGGCACAGAATTTTCTTTTAAAAATATACGGTGGATAGACATATCGATAAGATTTTTTACACCACTTGACAATGTCCATATAAATATTATACGGCTAAATTCAAAATCATGTCAGAACAGTCATAAAAGAAAAATCACTAAGGTTATATAATTTGATGGCATAATATTGTCTAAATTGTATCTTACACGTCAGTTGACTGTGTTCAATTTGTAAGTACTAGGATTACCTCTATGTATATATATCCAATCTCTTTCGTAACAACCTTGATCACTAGTGACATTATAATTGCACAGATTATATATAGTCAATAAAATTGTTCGTATTACCAAAGAGCTCAGATATGTAAATAAGGAGCGCCCATAAGAAATGCGCCTGTATGTAACATACAGGCGCATTTCTTATGGGCGCTCCTTAGACTATAATATATATTTACTTTATGGGGCGCTCTGTAGACAAACTTTCTGTGACCCAAATTGCCGCTTGGCGGCTTGGCAGTCGCGCTGTGACAGCTGTCTCTACAAGTGCAAGAGAGACGAGCGTTCCTCCCTTAGACTATATACTCCTGTGATTCTTAACCACGAGAGCAAAAGAGACGGAGAACTACGCCAGCGCCGCCAACGGCGCCAACTACGAACTACATTGGCGACATTCGCCACTTGGAATCGGCACACGAAATCCTTAAGAAATGCGCTTCTATGTAAATCTGTATTCAGTGTATTACTATATTATATTATTACGAGTATTACTTAGAATTTTAAGCGGGGCGAAAAAAGGATCTCTCAATGCCGTCAAAGTGAGGGCCGCCATGTCACATTTGACATTGCTTAACCAGCAATTGGGATGGTGGCCTTCACAATAAGAATTCACTGTCAGCTTACCATCAGGCAGCGTGAAGTCAATTTGACAGGTTTTTTTTAATAAAAAAAAAATGTACCTAACGGGCTAGTTTCAGTGCCATTATAATTTCACTAGACCGATACAGTGAAATTGTAAGTGATATTTTGACAATAACACTGGTTTAAGAAAGCCGTTAGATTATCAGAGCGATCGCTAATTTCTCCGTTTTCGTTACCAGCTGTATTAAACATAGAGTTAGGAAATAAGAGACTGGTTTTTGAAAACCAACCACCTTAATAGGTTATGTTAGGTTTTCTTGTGACCCTGAACATAACCCACCACAAACTTAACTTATAATGTAGGGTCGTCTTTTTCTATGAATTAGGAGCAAGTTGCAAACAATTTTTTTTCTCATTTCTAAATGTTATTTTCTCAGTGGACTTGGATGTAAATTATCAACAATAAAGTATACCACGGACATCTTTTTTTTATTTTCGTAAACACTACGGTCAGTGTAAGAAACGCCGTCAAAGTGACATTACATTTTATCTGATCGTCCTTCAAAAAAATTCAATGAAGCCAAAGTTCGGACTATTGTCTAATTTCAACTCTGTAGCTATGGCATTAGAATGCATAACAGAGAAATATCCGGCCTTTAGTTGACAATACTTTAATACAAACCGATTTGAAATTCTGCACGATTTACACTGACAACATTACACAATAACAACATTCATTTAAAAAATGTTGTTATTTTTTTAGTCCGATCTTCCCTCCTACGGCCAATAAAAGCGTGACTGAGTTTGTCAAACTTTATCGACTCTGCAGAAAGGGTACTTTAGGATAGTTAGGTAAGATCGGATGTGTAAAAATAATGACAGTTATATTATTTGGCTTCACGCCAAATAATATAACTATCATTATTTTTTTAGAAGATTTTTTGATCATTAAATAAACATTTTTGTATTAGTAAACTGAATCAATAATTTTTTATTGTACTCTTACTTTCCCGTATATACCAATGTACTCTGTGTCTTACTCTTAACCTAATATAGTCATATAATTTGTTACAGTCTTATGTTTGATTACCATGTAATGTACTTATTCTATGGCATAGACAGTCTTCTTCTTATTAAAAGTCTCTTCATGCTAGCATCATATCAGAATTTTAAATACCCACATTTTTGGTAGTATCTTAAATTTAAATTAGAACCAGATAACACATAACCAGAAACTCGACGAAATATTCGGTAAGCTTTATGCAAATATTTAATTGAGTTTGCTGGTTCTAATTTACCTTTAAGATATAACTAAAAATTGGGTATTTGAAATTCTGATATATTGCTTGCATGAAGAGACTTTTAGTACCAGTTTTTCCCAAAACTCGATCATTGAGTGTAGATGTGGGTATCTCGTAGATTTCTGAGGCAGCATAATTAGATAACTCTTTATCTTTTACTTTCTTAACAGCTTCTTCCAAGTCATTTTCGTTATAGGTGGTCGTTTGAAGTGACTGTCTTTGGTATTTTATAGGCATGATCAATCTGTAGACATTTTCACCAGTCAAATTACTCTACTGGATTAAAATACCGACTATACCAACTATACCAGTACTACTATATTACATGTAGATTAACAAAAATAACATCAGTGACATAACAGACCTCCGGTCTGGCCTTTGACCTCTGACAAATAGCAATCAGGCATCTTAAATTTAATAAATTATTCAGGAATTGATATGAATAAGATTGAGAACCATTGCATTTTTTTTATGAATCCAAAGATCGGATTTTTTTGTCCGATGCTAGGCAATAGGAGGAAAGTCCGGATCTACGCCTACAGACATCTTAGGCCCAAACAAAGGATACAATTCTAGAGAGCATTTGCTAATTCCCCGCAAAAATCAACTTAGAAAGCAGTAAAATAATGAAAACTTGCCAATATTTCACAACAAACTTTTGGAGGAAAGATCGGATCGCAAAAAATGTTACAAAATTGACACAGTTATTTCCACAGACCACCTAACCCACGAGACACGTAATCTTAACCAATTTCTAGGCGAACTATTCTGTCAAACTTTGAGGATGAATGAGACGTACGCGGGCGGCGGGGGTGACGTCACGTACGATGGGTAATAGGGATGTAGGCATGTCGATATTGTTTATCGATAAATCACATTTGGTATAAGAATGCCAAGAAAAAAAACCAATAATCCAAGCAAAAGTTTTTATTTTGAAATATGAATTTATACTAATATTATAAAGAATTTGTTTGTTTTGTTTGAAAGCGCTAATCTCAGTACCTATTTATTCGATATAAATAGGATCAGATTTAAATAGTTCAAACAAAACAAACGAAGTTGAATGATGATATAACAGATCAAAATTAAAATCACAATTAAAGATTTTGTTTGATTTAACAAGATATTTTTGCATTAGATGGCCCGTTTATTGAAGGAAGACTATAAGCTATTATAGGTATATCATCAAGCAACGATTCAAAGGAGCGTAACCAGTTTCCCAATTTGTTGACATTCATGGTTAATGCGCTCCTTTAGGTATTCAAAAATGTAAAATCAAATTTAAAACCACGGGGTACAGCTAGTTGATAAAAATTTAAAATCAACTGTTTCGAGTTTGCGCTAGCTCGACAGGAGACATACCACCTCTCACTAAATACCATTGCGAAATGGCGATTGTGTTTCACTGGTGGTTGAGAAAACCAGAAGCCGAAATCCCTTCCCCCTCCCTAAAATACCTTCCATTCATAACGAAGGCAGCGATTTTGGGGAGAGGTAAGGGGGCGGTATATACATTAACAGCCATTTTCAATATTCGAACTATACATGGATTTTGAGATTCGAGATTCGTGTTTGACATATTTTGTATGGAGCTTACGTCAAAAACGAATCTAAAATGTACAGAATCTATCTATAGATCGAATATTGAATTCCGTAGTCAGTCAAAGAAGTATCGGGTATGGATGATTTGCTTATGGTTCCAAATTAAAATTTGTTTTTTTTTATTGTTCATCTTGTTTAATTGTTCTTCTTTCTTTTCCCTAAACTCAAATTACCACTTCGTGGCACCCGTTTTCAATCGGTAGAAGACATAAACCACCTTCTAGCTTCATCATCAGACCCTGGTTACCATCTATCACCAAACTACTCGTCAAGACAAATCAAACGAGCCCAAACTCTATGATGAGGTTATGTCGTTTAATTACTGAGTTCCTATAGTCATCTTCCAGCTCCATCATCAGACCCTGGTTACCATCTAGAACCGAAGTACTCGTAAAGACAAATGAAACAAGCCCAAACTCGATGGGGCTGTGTCGTTTAATTACTGAGTTCCTATTCCTTCCGGTTCCATCATCAGATCAGCTCCACGTCATAATAATTTTACATTGTCATCCGATTTACACATGCATGTTAAATTTCAGCTCAATCGGTAACCGGGAAGTGCATCAAATTCAACTTGCAAGATTTGATTTCTGACAAACAGGTGAAACTACCTAAATAAAAGCTTGTAATAATAAAATACCTAATAATTCTTTTTTGTAGGCTGTATTTTTATTTACATTCACCTGTCTAATTCATTAAATTTTTGATTAGAAATTTATTATTCAAATCAATAAAAATCTCAGTATTAGAAATCCATAAATATCGAACAGTCGGTAAGTTTTCTTCGCATCTCTACTTACACGTGGCGTCTTATTGTAAGAGAGAGATAGTCTGTAATTATAGCGTGTTAAACAAGGACAACCACTGATTCAGTACTTATTAGCAACCATTATTACTAGAACTCTGGTCAGTACTGTTAAATAATTTTAAAATAAATGTTGTACTTATCGGTGAAATGTGATATTATCTTTTTTGAAGTTATTATTTCGACTGTTACTCCCACACAACTTTATAGCACAATTCGGCATTGTTTTCGTATGTTATTATTTTCTTTTAATACAGTTTAAACGCAGTTTACGTATCTGTTTCCTGGTCGCTACTGAACGTGCGCGGGTTTGTGCTCAAAGATATCGCATTTGTGCAAATGCGTGACAGACAACGGTGCCCTTCTATTGCAAGTCTCGTGGGGTAGGTGGTCTGTGGTTATTTCAAAGCACCAGTACACACGTCCTGCTCATCGCAGGCCGTACCGCGGTATAATTAAAGAGAGGGGCTAAATTTAATGGCGCAGGCAAATATGTTGCTATTCATAAAAAATGTCGCTTTATTCGCGGTAAATTCTATGCTTCCGGTCTTATGTCACATCCGATCTTAGGCGACCCAACCTTAATAAAGCTAGGTTTCTTATAATATCACTATTGTGGACCTAGTTTTATTAGATACCACAGATAAGAGAATTAGTCAGATAGAGCGCATTCGTCCAACTAAGCGTGACGTGACACGTTGACAGCTATGTGTGCGTGACCTTTGGCGACTGGCACTGTACGGACACGCGCGTCTATGTGTGTAAAAAGTTGCCAGATTATGAATAATCTCCCAGTATTTTGCATATAGTTATGTAATATTCTTATATTCATTTGCGGTTTTGAAGAATTTACCATGGATTTAATTAATGCTTTTATAAATACATTTGTTAAATGTAGGTACCGAGTTAAGTTTTAACTACTTCGTAAATCTTAAATCTGTATATATGTATAAAATCCTTGCGTTACTGACTGACTGACAGATAAGCTACAGCCGAAACTACTCGGCGCATGAAGCTGAAATTTAGCATGTATGTTTCTTGGGAACCGTAGGGGTGCACTAAGACGGGATTTCTCGAAATTCCCACGGGATCGGGCAAAACGAGAAATACGAAAATATGTGCGTGCGAAGCCGCTGGCGTCGATTAGTTGAGAAATAAATAGTATGTATGTACACACGGCACCAAGTCAAGCTAAACAGTTGTTGTACGATTTTGATACTTATTCCCTACGCCATAAGTATGTATGTACACACGGCGCCAAGTCAAGCTAAACAGTTGATGTACGATTTTGATACTTATTCCCTACGCCATAAGTATGTATGTACACACTTCGCCAAGTCAAGCTAAACAGTTGCTGTACGATTTTGATACTTATTCCCTACGCCATAAGTATGTATGTACACACGGCGCCAAGTCAAGCTACACAGTTGCTGTACGATTTTGATACTTATTCCCTAAGCCATAAGTATGTATGTACACACGGCACCAAGTCAAGCTAAACAGTTGCTGTACGATTTTGATACTTATTCCCTACGCCATTAGTATGTATGTATACAGGGCGCCAAGTCAAGCTAAACAGTTGCTGTACGATTTTGATACTTATTCCCTACGCCATAAGTATGTATGTACACACGGCGCCAAGTCAAGCTAAACATTTGCTGTACGATTTTGATACTTATTCTTTACGCCATAAGAACGGTGCAAAGGTCAAAGTGTATAAGCTTGACGAGTAGCAGGGTGTACACGAATACTTGGATCGTTTGGGGATCGAACTCAAAACAATATTATGTAAGGTATATACTAATGGAAATTGAAATTCTATTACTATATTTATGAGAAAGAAGATATATCTACAATATACTTTTATAATACGGTAATGTATTTTTCATTAACATGACAATCATTATCACATAATCAATTGGCAAGTGCATTTTCCCTAATTCAGGCAGAACGGCGTCGACAAAAACTGGCAACACTTACATATTTCTTGCACAAATACGAATTTTATCGAAATTAAATTAGGAAACAGTCAAATTATCAATAGTTACCTGTGAAAAGATATTCCATTTTCCTGTTTTTGTTTTTCGGAACAACTTTTACAGTGTTTAAGAACGCAAGACGGCATTTTGAGAATTTAAAAGTTGAAGTGATCGTGACGCGTGAACTGTACGATGCGTCGTAGCGCACTGAGACGAGTTTGTATTCGCTTTTCAATTTTGTATTTGCTTTAGTGGCCGCACGCAACTGTGCCGTGCGTTCCATCTGAATATCACTATTTTAGCTTAGTTATACCAATGAATACAGATTTAAATAAGAAACGGGTCGGTTATTGACTATAATCTGTGGTAATTATATATCAAAGAGATTGGATATATAATACATAGAGGTAGCCCTAGTACTGAAAAATTGAACACAGTCAACTGACGTGTAAGATACAATTTAGACAATTTAATGCCATCAAATTATATAACTTTAGTGATTCATCTTTTATGACAGTTCTATCATGATTTTGAATTTAGCCGTATAATATTTATATCGACTTTTCAAGTGTTGTAAGAAATCTTATCGATATGTCTATCCACCGTATATTTTTATCTCGTTATTTTTTAGATTATTTGTGCACGTGATAAAGATTTATAAAATAAGTGGATTGCTGCAGTATGTCGTGGAGAAAATTGGGTGCCTAGAAAGCACCATAGAATTTGTTCCAAGCATTTTACTGCGGAATGTTTTTATAGTAATGACAGATGGCTCAGACTAAAAGAAAATTCTGTGCCAACATTACTCCTCCATTCTAAACGTATCAGTGTGAGTGTTTAAATCTCTCTGCAGTCGTACACTCTTGACAGAGTGGTCGTGGCTCCGTGATGAATGTCATGAGTGAGTTGTCATGCGGGTTTTGGGTCGTCATCAGCCTTCTCCTTGGCTTCTGAAGCCTTTACGATGTTTCTCCATCTGTTACGGTTCTTTGCATTGCGTGAGCATTCTACAACGGAACTCTGAGTGACAGATTTAATTAGATCAGTCCAGCGCGTAGGTGATCGCCCGCGAGAGCGCTTGCCTTCCACTAAGCCTTGGATGACCAGACGCTCCATGGAGTTCTCATTTCGGCATACGTGTCCGAAATACTTGAGGATTCGCATTTGCACAGTCGACGATAATTTGTTCTTAATTTTTAACTGTTTAAGTATGGACACGTTAGTACGCCGCGCGGTCCAAGGTATCCGTAGAAGTCGTCTCCAACACCACATCTCTAGCGCATCAATTTTTCGGCGATCATTCAGCCTCATTGTCCACGTTTCTGCGCCATAGAGGAAGATTGGGAATACGAGACTTCTCATTAGACGCACCTTGGTAGCGTTGGTGATGTTGCGATTTTTCCAAACCTTTTCAAGCTTGCCCACAGCAGTTCTTGTTATGGCACATCTCCTTCTTATCTCGTCTTCACATCCTCCAGTGTTTGTGATAGTGGAACCAAGGTAGACGTAGCTCTGGACGACTTGACAGTTGCCAATCGAGAGTATTTCTGGTTTGTTCAGTTCAGCTCGGTCCACTATCATCATTTTGGTCTTGTCCCTGTTTATCGCGAGTCCGAAGGAGAGGCTTGTGGTCTCTAGGCGTGTCAGCAGTTCCTCCATGTCATCTTTTGACTGGGCAAGAAGTGTTGTGTCATCAGCGTATCTAAGGTTGGATATTTTGCGGCCCCCAATAGAGACTCCTTTATCCCACTGGTCCAGTACAATGCGCATGATGTACTCTGTGTAGATGTTAAATAAAAGGGGCGAGAGAATACACCCCTGTCTTACTCCGGCCTGTGTTTTGAAGACTTTAGAGTGCACACCGTCGATCCGAACAGTCGCCGTTCCATCCACGTAAAGCGCCCGTATGAGACGTATCAAATGATTGGGGACTCCCATAAGTATAAGCACGTCCCAAAGTTTCTGCCACTTCACTGTGTCGAAGGCCTTGCGAAAGTCAACGAAACATATATAGAGTGTTTAAATAATTACTTGCTTTTACTTTTATTAGGGTAGCAGCGCCAAACAGGAGTCGGATCTTGGGCTCCATTCGATGTCTCGACCAAAGGAATAATTTAATTTTAATATTTTCTACAATTTTATTATCAGTGCATAGGGTTCCCACCAAGAACGTAGGGTCGCAAGCCAACCTCACCTGCAAGTGGTGTACCTGCTTATCAACGGATGAGGCTCTGGCAAACAAAACATTAGGCTCGCCACCTATTACGTGGGATCAAAAGTCTGGAAAAAAGTGGGCGTTTAATATGCCTCTGTCTACTCCTTCGGGGAAACAGGCGTGAGCCTATGTATGTATGTTATAAACAATATTCAGCCAGCTACCTGCAGTTACACTGTTGCCACGAAAAGCCACGACACGCTAAGCGACAAGCGATTTCGATGTTTATTTGTGCAGTTTAGTTCTACACTGAGGTGACAGCGCCGGCGGCAGAATAGAGAGCGGCATGAACATTGAAATCGCTTGTCGCTCAGCGTGTCGCGGCCGTTCGTGGCCAGGCTGTTAGACGACATCCACTCATTTCATAGTTTTACTATATCCTTACTAATACCTACTATAAATGTAAGTGAATTTATTTATTTGTTAAGCTTTCACATTTTGACTATTCAATCGATCATAAAAAGTTCCATGCACGTTGCTGGGAGTAATGGGAGTACAGAAAAAGGTGTAAGGTACTTTTTATCAATCGGCTTTGGCCTATAAATCAAGCTTCAGGTATCATCAGTGATTGCTAGGGTGGCAAACACAAAGGGTATGCTTATTTATTTTAATATACTGCTTTGCATTAAAACTTAAAATGTGGCTTTTTTCTTTCTTTAGTGTACGCGTGCGCCTTCCATAAATGAGACATCTTCTGTTTCTCCGACAACCAGCACTAAAGCGCCTACGTTAGTTACAATTTCTCCGCCAGTAGGTACAGAAGCGATGAAAATCGTGTGCCCTAAACACTTACGTACAATAGAAACTACAAAAAGAACTTTTTCACCTTGAGCAACTTGTTAAAAGACGTTTGTTAAAAATGAATTACCTATTTAAGACAACGTTCTAAACGTCTGATGAAAAAGAACATTGCTATGAATTCACGTATATGTCGGCGATACGCCAGGGTTATCGTGTCCAGTCCAGACTCCATTATAATAAAAAGACTCACGTAATATTACTTGGTTTATTTTCAGACGATTTCTAGCACAGAATTGAATTAAAATGTGACCTACAGTCCTTTTTATAAACTAACCGTCATTACACTTAATGTTAACAACTGCCACTTCCTTTTCAACATATAATTGAAATTACTGTACAATTAATTATCAAAAATCAACATTAATATTGTTATGAATATTGCACAACACCATATGATTTATTTTATACGAATAACAAATCTATTGTAATAATCAAACGCTGCTTTACAACATTCGCAACAGATGGTGATGGGATGCTATCAACAGGATGTAAATATAAGCGCAGGTTATTTATTACCGTTAACATAAAAGTATCAGAATAATGTTATTTAATACTAATTGATTTTACTTTGAAAGTTTCTGGAGTTATCTTAATTATTAAGCGATAAATTAAATACCCAATATTTATAAAACAGTGAAGCAGTCAATACAGTGTCTAATATTCTAAAGTAGTGAAGTTCTCAGTTCTGTGTTCACAAATAGTTATTTAAATATCAATCTTAAATATTATTAACATTTTCGTAACAATATAATCATTATATATTAATTTGCGCCCATATATACTTGATAGTTTGCAAAACGGAAATATCGTGAAGAAGGATTTGATAATTTTAGATCACGTGAAAAATAACAGTGTTATTCAAAAATACCTTTCACGCGTGGCTGGTGACAAAACACGTGAGATTAGCTTGAAGTTAAAAAAAATGCTGTGACGCTTCATTATTATGTGCTACTGAGTACCCATTTGAAACAAAAAAATATAGATTCCGTTTAAAAATGCAAGTTTGTGTAATAATTATATAAATACTATCCATTAACTAGCGTTCTGTAACTCGCCGTGTGGTTGACGGCATAGAATACAAGTGTCACCACCCCCTATCTTCCCGTGGGTGTCGTAAGAGGCGACTAAGGGATAACACTACTTATGCAAATGCCATCTTTGCGTATAGACGGAAAACTCGACATCAAACCCTATACGACTGCCTTGTTGGTCTCGCGGCATAAATGTGCGCGTGGGATCGGGAGGTCCCGGGTTCGATTCATGGGTCGGGCAGTGTTATTGGGTGTTTCTGTCACGAAAATCTCAGTAGCAGCACGGAGTCTGGAAATGTGCCCGGTACGGCAATAGGCTCGCCCCTTATTACGTGGGACTAAAGTATATCTCGCGAAAAGTGGGTGTAGAAATACACCTCTGCCTACCCCTTCGGGGATAAAAGGCGTGACGTTATGTATGTATGTATGTAACTAGCGTTCTGACTGCTGTGGACACAAACTTACGGAATGTATAACATGTACATACTTACTTTTACAAGTCTGTTTGATTTTGAACCAATATTATTGAAACTTTGATCGATATCGATAGCGGATTTGCTCAATCACTAAAAAATTTAAAAGTTACGAAATTTGTGTTCAAATTGTCTTTAGCCCTAACTGACAAACGTGCCATCTTCTTCTGGCAACTCTAATTTGTCATATGAGTGAAGAGTGTAGCTATATTCAATTTGTTCATAAAAATATCGTTCATTCCATGCTTTAGTTATTCTTCCATGTTATATATATATCACGTTTTTTATTAAATACCTACCTGCGACATAATATACAAGTTTTCAAGCACATTCGTCGGACTGCAGTAGGGCGGTCCACCAGGCACGATCACCCAGCCTGGTCAAATTGTCCCTTAGTACGGTTACCAGATGGCCAGGCAATCCGGTTTTGTCCGGGAATTTTGCGACTTCTCCCGTGTCCAGTAATTAGACTTTACTGTCCTGGATTCCGGACACCTAGATCTAATAGACCAGCCGGCACACGAGCTTATCACATGTTACTTACTTTGTGTAGAGAATAATATTGCAACATCTACATAGCACTGTCGGGCAACGACGAAAACGAAAACCAAAGAGTATACAAATACTACGTAAGAAGAGGCGCATGTGCCATAGATCATGCGAGACTTTCAGCTTTGTATGAAACGTGCAGGGAGAACTCGTACCAACATAAAGATACTAATTGACATCGTTTTTATGTTGTCAGCATTGTCATATTTGACAATATAGGGATGTACTCTCTAGTGATTAACGAATATCGATATCGATAATATTCGGTAAGAAATAATTATAATTATGTTTCGACTATAATTATACTTTTCCAACACAAATAAAAGATGTATTTAGTATTTATGTGTTTACTCAAACGAATTAGCCTATTCTATAAATCTATTCTAGATTAGCGAAGAAAAATACGCAGAACTAAAAGATATATGTATGTACATATACTGGAAAGGTTTTCAACATTTCTTCTGTAATAGGATTTAAAGAAATGTCTATAGATACAAGGCACAGCTGTTTTTCTGACTTGAGTTCCCTTTGTTTAAGTCTTTCGGCTTAAAATGCTTGCCACACACATAGTTCAACTGATGTAATTTTTCAATAGGCACATAAATCAAGTCTTGGTTTCCAGTTGCAGCTACCCATTTTTACATCTAAAAAGAAAAAAAAGAATAGAATTTTTAAGTCCTTGTGCCAATTTCTAATAACGGATTATCGATAACTGACAGGCAGCACTATTGTTTACCTACAAAGTACTAGGATATGAAACTTTAGAATATATCCTTATTTTTTATGTTTCATTGAAATATATCATGTTATATAACATTATAAATATTCATTGATCTTTATCTAGGGACATTTTGCCATAAATACCTACCCTTTTTCTTGTTTTCATTGCGCTCCTTTCAATGCTAATTAAATAAATTTAGTAACACTAACACTAGAAGTGTAAAATCACATTTATTTGGTATACACAAAGCACTTTTACTTTTACGCGGCAAAGTTCAATCTGGATAATAATGTGACAGTTGTGACATTTGACACTATTGACAGCCAAGGCGGTGATGTACGTACAACCCGTCTAACTTTGAAAGAATACTGTTCCAAGGGTACATAGTGAAGGATGCTATCTTCACGTTTTATACATATAATAGTAGCCATTAAAAAGATAGCACGTTTCATACATTCGGTTTTTTCTTAGGAACTTGCGCCAGGCTGACGAAAACTATCAACACGGCGCCATCTACCGCACGACGACGAAGACTACCACAAGACGGCGTTATCTATCGCACAACACCCGACAAAATTAAAAGCCTGAATCAAGCAAGGGAATGCATTCACACCCAATCCGTACAACATACATACAATTATTCTGTGGTGTAAAGGTAAAAGGGGATGAGTTGAAAAATACAACTTTTCACCAGGGGTTTATTCAAAAATGTGAACATATACTTAATACCAATTTGTTTTAATTGAAATTTCACAATCTAGTAGTCTTTTACATGTTATCAAAAAAATAAATTATTAAATAATTATTAAAATAATTGACATACCTATCTCTTTTTTCCATAACAAGAAAAATAAATTTAAAATCCTTCTATTGACTCGTCTCTTTATGTGTTATTTATTTATTTATTGAATATTAATATGCTTTAATTATTTTTACATTAATCATGACACCTGACTCGAGAGAGACTATGGCTTCGATTCAGTCAAAGCTATAACCACAACAGTCATCGACCTCTTCATGCATGAAGCAATGATGGGCCATAGTCTCTTTCGAGTCAAAAGCAGCTATAGCCTAGTGGATATACCAACAGACTGCCTTGCAGAGGGTATCGGGATCGAATCCCAGGCGCGCACCACTGACTTTTCGGAGTTATGTGCGTATTGAATTATTAATTATCGCTTGCCCCGTGCCTCGGAGAGCACGTTAAGCCGTCGGTCCCGGTCGCCATGAAGATCTTTGACAGTCGTTATAGGGAGTCAGTAACTATCTCTGAATAAACTGACGCTAGTCTAAGCCATGGAGTATCGCTATCCCTTCGGGTTGCAGAGGTCAGACAGGCTGGACAGGCAGTCGCTCCATGGAAAAGCTAATATTCATTCAGTCAAATCCGGTTAGGCTAGTAAGCGGACACCGGGTTGAAACTTAGATAACGCTAGGAGAAAGAAGAGTCTCTCTCAAGTCAGGTGTTATGATTTATGTAAAAATAATTAAAACCTATCAATATTTAATACATAAATAATAACACATAAAGACACGAGTCAATACAAGGATTTGAATTGAAATACCAAAAATAATGCTTGAACCTTAAGCTTCTCTGAACTCTTCGATATCCGGATCTACGTCTCGTGTGTTTGTACTTGTTTGTAATTGTAATTTATGATAGAAGCCATGGCAAGTATTATCAATTTAATTTAGAATACTAATAAGATCTCGTTTTTTTTCCTGACTGATAGGAACTTGACCATTACAGCATTTATCGGGATTCAAAGAATCACTTGATTTGCCCCTTCGACAGAAAGAAATCTCTTTAAATTCGGCCAAATCCAAATTATCTAATTTTATTTTGAACTGTTCAATACCTGGTTCATTCACCACAAGTTTCTTCACGATTACTGCGTCTTTAGTTTTTTTATGAACCAGGCTGCGTCTTATGATCTAATAGAGCTTTGGCATTCAATTATTGATGAAGAACTATAGAAAAACCGCATTTCGTCGGAAAATCATACTTGCCATTGATTTTCCAAATGTTTTGCTGCATCTCTCCCCAGATCATTGAGGTGCTGCAGAACATTGCAGTTTCCTTTGCAAGGGTGGAACATCAATTTCAGAAGCCCACAGAGTGCCGTAGTTTTAGAATTTCGCCCATATTTTGCCAACCCCTGTTTTCATGATCGTTGTAATGAGTAAAAATTGGACCTTATGGTAGTCTTGGCTGCGGAATCTCAAGTTGAAGGAGCCAGTCCTTCTCCTTCCTCCGTCCTTCTTCTTATTTTGGAGGCAGTAAAGACAAATTAAATGTATTTTTTTGTTACTGAGGACGAAAAAACTACAACACATTGAAAATCCTGCATCCGTGGTCCAGTGGATAGCATATGCGACTGCTGATCGGAGGGTCCGGGTTCGATTCCCGGGTCGGGAAGAAGTGTTACTCGGTTTCTCCTAATACCTACTCAGTAGCAGCTCGGAGTCTGGTGATGTGCAAGAGGCTTGCCCCCTATTACGTGCAGTGGCGGCGCTAGGCGTCGGCGACGTCGGCGACCGCCCACGGCCTCGCGCCTGAGGGGACCTCGCGATTCGGGAAAAAGCTAAGCAGATGATAATGACTTTAATTATTTTCGAACACGTGCGTGACAAGACCTGTGTTGGGTGAAAATTTTTGAATTGTCATTTATTTATTCATACATTATTTTGTAATTTGGCTCATTTAATTTTGACGGTTTTTTACTACGAAGTAAACAGGGCCTCGCCATCGATTTAAAGGGCCTCGCGAACTCGATGTCGCCGACGTCCACATTTGGTCTAGCGACGCCACTGATTACGTGGGACCTAAAAATTCGTGGCGAAATGTGGGTGTAATATTTACGCCTCTGCCTACCCCTTCGGTACTACTATAAATGAAAATCTGTTGCAAATAGCATTCAATTTTCGTCTGTAACTTTGTTTTTTTATTTTACGACTATATAGTACGTTTTTCGAGATGTAGAGAATTTAATTTGCATCTCATCATGTTTTGATATTTTTTGTGCGACCTATAGTTTGCCAGATATACTTACTAGAAAACCCATTTGTACCACTCTTTACAAGATGGTGGCCGCAGGCAACCCCACAAACTTGGATTTAACTTTACATGGGGTTAGTGTAAAGTTAAATCCAAGTTTGTGGGGTTGCAGCCCTTGTCCTGGCATCTATGAAATAAAATTGCGTCCTCTGTCGGTGTGTGACAGTGCACGCTAAGCCCAAAAAATGTAACATTACGATGGACTATAATAGGAATTTAGGCACGAGTCGACTTATCTCCCATTGCTCAAGATGAGTACACATAACTCCTTTTTACTTTTTGCTATTAAATAGCTGATCTCAAATAACATGACTAGACTCTATTTTGTTATTTGAGATCAACGAAATCAAAATACATTCAATTAACTTATCTCCTTTTTACCGTAAAACTTAGTGATCTACTTTATCCAACTGTGTAATAAGCTAATTTTTTGAATTTTTGATTCATCCCCTTTTACCTTGACACCAGTAGTAACAGTATATTCTAATCTATGGTCCAACCTCTCTGGGTATAGTAGCACGATCTTATAGCAGTCTTGTGGTAGCCAGATAGTAGTGATGGATATATTAGCATTCACATTAATTTTAGCATGTGAATTTTCATTTAGCATTTAGCATATGAAATATCGTTGCGAAATTTCGTGAATTGTGAATTCATCGTTTCGTGCGCGATTCGGTTCGTTTATATTTTTTTGCTAACGCGGGAAACATGTTCTCTGTCTCGTCCACGGGAATACTCAATATATCCGTTTCACCTGACACGAGAAGTGAAATTATTAGCAAATGGTGCGAATGCGAACGATGATGTTAAGCAATTATTATCTTTGATTTACTCGTATTTAAGGTCGTATATTGAGTGAATGCGTGTGAATGTATGTTTAGGTAATAATTATCTGTGTTTACACGCGTTTGGCGCGCTTCGTGTTCGTATTATGTCAAAATTTAGTACCTACGAATTGGCACATAATAGTGAGTTTTGTTTACGTATTTGATAAACTTTCTTTCGTCTAATATTTATTGTTGTACTTATAATTGATAATAATATGAACAAATTATAATAAGTAGGTACCTGTAAATAATTTTGGTACCTACCTACTAAATTTAATAATACACCAGTTTCTATATTTTATTGTTAGTCCCAAATCTAGATAAAGTAGGTAATTAGTAAGTATGACAGAAGGTCCTTAAATTTGTTAATGTTGTTATGTTTATATTATTCTTTTGCTTTAATTGTGACCATTATCTTACTTAGGTACATAAAATACCTACCTGAGCAAGAGTCTTTCTTAAGCGAACGCGCTTTTTAATTCGCATATTAATAAATTTCACACTTCACATACAACATTATTATTAATCACCGTTATAATTAGCAAATATCATAGCAATAGCATTTAGCATGTTAAGAGTCACGAATTCGCATGCTAATGAAATTAATGCGAAATCGCATTAATTGCCATCACTACCAGATAGTAGACAAAACATAGAGTTAGGAAACCGAGTGTTGTTCGTAACAGTGATGATTTATCGATAAATATTTTTGGTAAAATGTCTAACTTTAGTATGTGTCGATATATTTAAGTCGAAGAAGTAAACAACTAAAATATTGAAATTGTAGTTTTTGCTGTCGACGCCTGACAGTGCTTTGCCAAGACTTGCCAGACAGACAGTACTAAAAAAATTCACGTGTTTATTTGTTCGTTTTAGCCATAAAATCTATTGACAAAAAGTATCCATAAACTAATGAGCGATGCGTTGCGAAGCGATGCTAAGAAACTGTCACTTAGATCATGTATTGTTCGAATTTAAAATTAGGTAGTAGAGTCTTGCTGATTTCAGCATGAATGGGCCGGCTCGACCGGGGAAGTACTACCCTCTCACAGAAAATCGACGTAAAGTAACAGTACTTAAACTGTTGCGTTTCGCTCGGTGAGTGAGAGTGCCGGAGGCCCTATCCCTTAGTCCTTCTCCCTCATCCCACTCCTTATGCTATCCCTTTTCCCAACCCCAAGGGGTGGCAACGCACTTGTGACTCCTGTGGTGTTGCTTGTGTTCATGGGCGGCGGTTATTGCTTACCATCAGGCAATCCGTCTGCTCGTTTGCCGCCTTTTACTATAAAAAAAAAAATATATTATACCAGATTGGCTAATGCGGCAGGCTTTGGCAATTTGTTTGCGTCGTATCATATCATGTTGCTTGCTATCGCTTACCTACGTTGGACACGGCTCGATTTTTTTAGAGTTGTAGGTAATCCGATTTGTGATACGCCAGCACAAATGATTCGCCACGCCGAAGCTTACGGGTTCGATTCCCGCTCAAGTCAAACATTTGTGTGCATGAATATGGATGTTTGTTTTGGTCTGGGTGGTACTATGTATAATATGTAATATATTTACAAAAAGTATATACCTATGTATGTTTATCGATTGTCTAGTACCCGTAGTACAAGATATGCTTAGTTTGGGACCAGATGGTGTTGTGTGTTCTTTATATGAAGTTCTATGCAACCTCGCACACCCACCCGCGTCACAGTCGCCGCAGTCCCTGAAACGACCGAACTCCCCAAGCCGCAACTGATGACGTCACCAACGCCGGCCCGCACGCAGCGGACGCTGCGGCTAGCGCGGCGCGGATGACGCCCACTCTTAATTTATATTACAAACTGAATAAAAGAAATCAAGTGCGATGCGTGCGGCGACGGGAACGACTGCAGTGACTGCGGTGCGGCGCGCTGTCGCTTCCAGCTACACGTTTCTGTCCGATAGTTTGTTTCCATATTTATCTCTCATTCAAAAAACATCGATATCTCCTTTCACTGTCAAATCCCACCACAGATCTCCCTAATGATGGGATTTGACAGCACGGCTATTTAGAGAATGCAGTCAAAAATATGAGTCTGTAAAGAGTCTGTGCCTCATTAAATGAGACGCGTAATTTGACGTTATGATTAACCAACTGTAAGACCAACTGACTTTACATGTTGCACGTTCGGTATAAGGAAATATGGCGAGCATGTTCTCTCTAGTCTAAACGTCCAAACTCTCTGCATAGAGCATAGAGCATAGATATTGGTTAAAGTGTTGCTCCTTGGGCTGTCAAAAGTGTCGTACCCGGACAACTTTCAAATTCGCCGCTAGAGTCGCTAGTTAGAATCTTAGCATGGCCCACAGAAGAATACCTAAAGCATGGAATGAACGATATTTTTAAGAAAAATTTAATATAGCTACACTCTTCACTCATATGACAAATTAGGGTTGCCAGAAGAAGATGGCACTATGTTTGTCAATTAGGGCTAAAGACCATTTGAACACAAATTTCGTAACTTTTTAATTTTTTTGTGAGTGACCAAATCCGCTATCGATATCGATCAAAGTTTCAATATAGGTTCAAAATCAAACAGACTTGTAAAGTATAGTAAGTATGTACATGTTATACATTCCGTAAGTTTGTGTCCTCAGCAGTCAGAACGCTAGTTAATGGATAGTATTTAAATAATTATTACACAAACTTGCATTTTTAAACTGAATCTATAATTTTTTGTTTCAAATGGGTACTCAGTAGCACATAATAATGAAGCGTCACAGCAATTTTTTTTTAACTTCAAGCTAATCTCACGTGTTTTGTCACCAGCCGCGCGTGAAAGGTATTTTTCAATAACATTGTTATTTTTCACGTGATCGAAAATTATCAAATCCTCCTTCACGATATTTTCGTTTTGCAAACTATCAAGTAAACGTGAATTCATAGCAATGTTCTTTTTCATCAGACGTTTAGACCGTAGTCTTAAATAATTTATTTTTAACAAACGTCTTTTAGCAAGCTGCTCAAGATGAAAAACTTTTTTTGTAGTTTTTCTATTGTACGTAAGTGTTTAGCGCACACGATTTTCAACGCTTCTGTACCTACTGGCGGAGAAATTGTAGCTTACGTAGGCGCTTTAGTGCTGGTTGTCGGAGAAACAGAAGATGTCTCATTTATGGAAGGCGCACGCATACACTAAAGAAAGAAAAAGCCACGTTTTATTGCAAAGCAGTATATTAAAATAAATAAGTATACCCTTTGTGTTTGCCACCCCTAGCAATCACTGATGATACCTGAAGCTTGATTTATAGGCCAAAGCCGATTGATAAAAAGTACCTTTTTTGTACTCCCATTACTCCCAGCAACGTGCATTGAACTTTTAATGATCGATTGAGTAGTCAAAATGTGAAAGCTTAACAAATAAATAAATTCACTTACATTTATAATAGGTATTAGTAAGTATATGGTAAAACCGTTTTACCATATACTTACTAATACCTATTATAAATGTAAGTGTTTTACTAAAACGATGAAATGAGTAGATGTCACCTAACAGCCTGGCCAAGAACGGCTGCGACACGCTGAGCGACAAGCGATTTCAATGTTCATGCCACTCTCTATTCTGCCGCCGGCGCTGTCACCTCAGTGCAGAACGCGCAATATACATCGAAATCGCTTGTCGCTTAGCGTGTCGTGGCTTTTCGTGGCAACAGTGTAACTGCAGGTAGCTTGCTGAATACTGTTTATAACATACATACATAGGCTCACGCCTGTTTCCCCGAAGGGGTAGACAGAGGCATATTAAACGCCCACTTTTTGGCAGACTTGATCCCACGTAATAGGTGGCGCGCCTAATGCCGCTAATCGGGATGTTCTGTTTGCCAGAGCCTCGTCCGTTGATAAGCAGGTGCACCACTTGCAGGTGAGATTGGCTTGGGACCCTACGTTCTTGGTGGGAACCCTATGCACTGTCAATAAAATTGAACAAAAGAATAAAATTAAATTATTCCTTTGGTTGAGACATCGAATGGAGCCCAAGATCTGACTCCTGTTTGTCGCTGCTACCCTAATAAAAGTAAAAGCAAGTAATTATTTAAACACTCACACTGACACGTTTAGAATGGAGGAGTAATGTTGGCACAGTATTTTCTTTTAGTCTACGCCATCTGTCAATACTATAAAAACATTCCGCAGTAAAAAGCTTGGAACAAATTCTATGGTGCTTTCTAGGCACCCTATTTTCGCCCCGACATACTGCAGCAATCCACTTATTTTATAAATCTTTATCACGTGGAAATCTAAAAAATAACGAGATAAAAATATACTGTGGATAAACATATCGATAAGATTTTTTACAACACTTGACAATGTCGATATAAATATTATACGGCTAAATTCAAAATCATGACAGAACTGTTATAAAAAAACATCACTAAGGTTATTTAATTTGATGGCATAATATTGTCTAAATTGTATCTTACACGTCAGTTGACTGTGTTCAATTTGTAAGTACTAGGACTACTTCTATGTATACTATATCCAATTTCTTTGGCATCGCCAATAGTAGTGCAGTGCAGTCTACCAGGCACGAGCACCCAGCCTGGTCGAAGGATAAAGGATCCTCCCTCTAGTTGGAGGAACGCCACACACATACATTATTCCGCCACATATATGTATTTCTATAAATGTTTATATTTTTGACTGAAAATTATAATAATCAACATTTGATGTAAAAATACTTCAAACATTATGCCGTGTGGTTGACGGCATAGAATACAAGTGTCACCACCCCGTATCTTCCCGTGGGTGTCGTAAGAGGCGACTAAGGGATAACACGATGCAAATACCATCTTTGCGTAGAGACGGAAAACACGGCATCAAACCGTATACGACTGCCTCGTTGGTCTCGCGGCATAAATATGCGCGTGGGATCGGGAGGTCCCGGGTTCGATTCCTGGGTCGGGCAGTGTTATTGGGTTTTTCTGTCACGAAATTCTCAGTAGCAGCACGGAGTCTGGAAATGTGCCCGGTACGGTAATAGGCTCGCCCCTTATTACATGAGACTAAAGTATATCTGGCGAAAAGTGGATGTAGAAATACTGCCTAACCCTTCGGGGATATAAGGGGTGACGATATGTATGTATGTATGTATACTTCAAACACAGATTTGAGGTCAGTAACAATCTAAGATTTTTGAAAACTATTTACAACAACACGTCATATGACACAAATAGTGACAATGTTCCTGAACCGATTAAATAACGTCGGTTGTCAATGTTGTCATAATTGTCAAGTTGTCAACAAAATTGATTTAAAATTCAGCTCCGAACCCAAACATTCGTGTTTATCTTTCACGCACAATTTAAATTCCGTTGTAAAGTATTTTTATTTAGATATTTTTTTTATTTAATTAGTCATTAACATAACAGTTGGAATATATAAGTAGATATTTACCTAACGATACTGTATTGACGTTATCGAATATCTGAATTATTGTTATTTATTGTGCCAATTTAATTTCTCGTTAACAGTTACAAGGGTAAGAGAATTTATCTCAGCCAAAAATATAATTACCCGAGGTAAAATTGCTTGTTTGCGTCACTATTGTCAGCTAGTGGAGTGTGACTACAACAGTTGGTGCGTCTTGATCGATAAATGTGCGAAATTGAGAGATGAAGTATGTCGATGAACTGTATATTTGCGTTTTCATTATTTTTATTGTTGCTAGTGGCTCTCAACATATATTTTTTTTACATCCTGAGCACGGAACACAAACCCACTAGCTATAACTTTGTTATGAAATCTGATCCCACACCTCCAATAATCAGAGAAATTAATGAACATCTTAATCATTTGCCCAGTCAATACTACCGCAAAAATTCAAAATTTGTACCAGTTCAAAGGAATTTTATTTCTTTGTTCAATTCTTCTGGAACTAATATAGAAAATGTTTGGCACACTATTGAAAAAGTAAGTATCAGAAATTGTTATTGGCTTGTCAACTAGATCACTGATGTTTTACAGTACAGCACATTTGTGTTATAGTTGTAAAGTTATATAATCAAGCCAATTATATATAACATGCATTAAACATGTGAATTTCAGTGGGCTGATGAAGAATCTCTGTTCCCGCACAGAGATGGTGCACCGAGTCAGATACTACAAGCCCTGCGCACCGCACAGATAGTGCTGGTTGACAATGCTCCAAAAGGAACACAACTGAAATTACTCTTGCTGTTGGAGGTATAAAATGCTTTTTATTAATTTCTATAGCAATATACTATTGTTTATTACTTTCTAAACTTGCTGTTAAAACCTCTACTTTAGTTCAAAACAATCTAAAGCCTTTTATTTGCTCTTACAAGATTAGCTATATTAAAAAATATTATCTTATCTATGCAAAGTCCTTAATGCCATGTTTCTTATAGTTACATATTTTAAAATGTACTGCAGCATCTTATACTGCTTATTCAAATGTTGACACTTGTGATATGGATCTTCATGATGATCTCCATAAGCCAGTTGGCACATTATCATTAGCAATAAAACTCGCAAAAATTTACCTGCACTTATCCATCATACAGCTTTTAACTTATAGATATAGGTACAGGCCTTGCCAGACGATACAATTTTACCACTGATCAAATTTTCAATCGAATTGGCTTTGCCCGTCTACACAACACAATCAAATCACTGATTTGCATTCCGTCCACCCGATTGGTTAAAATCTGGTGGTACCGCCCACCCGATGAACTTGAGTTGGACGACTGGCGTCTACACGTCACAATTTCATCAAGCGATTTAGTCAAGTTGGACGTAAAATTGTGCCGTGTGGCAAGGCCTTAATAAATGTGTGCATTGGTTTGTTGGGCATTTATGCTGGCAAACTAGTACAGGTATCAAGTATGACTACTAGCATAATGCTGCCATATCCAGTATCCACTAGCAGAAGGGCACTAAAACTATAAGCAAAATGATGTCATATGTGCCAGCGAAATGGCATTTTTAGGCTGATGATGATGGACTCCATTTTGGGGCATCTTGCTGCTATTTATGGTGTCATTTTGCTAGTAGCATATAAATACACCACCAGCAAAATGGCGCACAAGTACGAGAAAATGAAGATGTTTAGACAAATTAAGTACATAATAAATCTAAATTCACACGTCTACACTTCAGGGCAAACAAAAGCTGTACTTCAAACCAAAGAGGTATAATCTGAACCATGTGATCCGAGGCAACATATATGCAGGCTTCGACCGCCACAACTCAGAAGTGCTGACGTATTACCTGGCTATGGTACTGAACTACAAGTGGATAGCACCCTCCGTCATAAGGCGGATACACTTGAACAAAGATATATTGTCTCATGCTACAGTTGGACTGAAGCGGACTATGGTGAAAAACGGTAATGTAATAATATTGTATTACTGTCTGTTATGTAGTCGACATTCAACAAATTGTCTAGCTCTTTTATGGTAGCGAATTTTGCCATCATAAGCCTAAAGCCTAAGTGAAAGAGTTTTGTTGTAATTGAGTACGACTTGACCCTATGACGCTTTGACACTATGAGCCTATGGACTTAAGTACGTTTCGCCGATTAGAAATTTAGAATTGCTGCCCTGACTATTGTGTTTTCGACCTCCACAAGAGTCAGCACTCTGTTTATCACACAAACTGTTGTTTGATGTCTAGCTGTACTTTCTTGTCTGTTGATTAAAGGTCTGTAAAGGCCACCGCGACACAGGATTTATTCGCGGTGCAGGCGCTGGAGATATCATTTAAAAAGAAATTAGACATGCAAATCTATAAGGTGATAAAACCTGGTCCATAGAAAGTTTAATTATAGTAATTTTATTAAATGTTTCAGAGAAAGGATCAGTATGCATCTACGGCAAATGCTTCTACTGCAAAGCGAACGACACAGTTTGTCCTGACGAAAACGGTGAGATCGAAGGTGCCGCCATCTTGTATTTAGACAAGCAGTTCAAAGTGCACAAGTCTCCGTGGCGACGCTCGTATAACAATAAGAAAATGGAGTGGGAGACTGATAATGATTTTTGTAAGTAAGTATTGCTTATTTTATGTGTTTGTTATTTAACATAGCAAGGGCTCTTTCCTCAATTGAAGCGGTAGCAAGGTTGTAACGATAGTTCCCTAGACAAAGTAACATTCTACGGGCTCATAGATCTTGGTGTTCGGAATCCGGGACAGTAGGGTCTAATTACTGGAGACGGAACAAAACCTAAAAGTCCGGGTCAATCCCGGAATTGCCGGCCAGCTGGCAACCCTAATATAAATACTTACTATATATCTCCTAAGAAACCCTAAAGGCCTAAAGTATTATTGTCAATAATACTTTTAGAGCTCCATAGAAATGTCAAAGATTGTATCATCTATTTTATTTTGTACAGAAAGGTGAGCCTAATGCTGAGCACTAAAAGAATACTGAATCTCATAGACATCGCGATCGTGGACTTCTTGATACAGAATGGCGACCGGCACCGCTACGAGGTGTACAAGAACAGGATCCTACTGCTGGACAACGGGAAGGGACTGGGCAACCCCATGGTCGATGAACTCGACATCCTGGCACCGCTCTACCAGTGTTGTATGTAAGTAACATATCATTACGATAATTTAAATATACGATAATTGTATACTGTGGGTATTTCCTACACATAGACTGATTGATGAAGAAGGCTTTTAAATATTATGATTTTTTAGTTAATGTTCAGTTTGTTGCAAATAATTATGCTTATTTTTATTTTACATACATACATAGTCTCACGCCTATAACCCCGAAGAGGTAGGCAGAGGTGTATTTCTACACCCACTTTTCGCCAGATATTCTTTAGTCCCACGTAATAAGGGGCGAGCCTATTGCCGTACCGGGCACATATCCAGACTCCGTACTGCTACTGAGAATTTCGTGACAGAAAAACCCAATAACACTGCCCGACCCAGGAATCGAACCCGGGACCGATCCGACTCGCACATTTATGCCGCGAGACCAACGAGGCAGTCGTATAGGGTTTGGTGTCGAGTTTTCCGTCTCTACGCAAACATGGTATTTGCATCGTGTTACCCTTAGTCGCCTCTTACTACACTCACGGGAAGATAGGGGGTGGTGACACTTGTATTCTATGCCGTCAACCACACGGCTTTTTTTTTTAATATAGTTTAATTACTATAGTTTAATCGAATATCACTGTATGCGTTGCTAGTTAAAAAAATCGTATATTGTTAATTAAAACTGATAAAGTGATAAGTTGATAACATATAATTAGTAAATGTTATGTGTAAATTATGTTTTATACCTACTACCCGTGAGCGTGCAGTCGGGACGGATCGCTAGTAGTATAAATATATATTCATAGTATTATAGCCGACCGTGCTCTAAGGCGGACGTGTAACGCGTAAATATATTTAATTTTATTGTTTAGCGCGGCGCAAGCCGACTCTCGCAATTTTTATCACCATGAGTGACAAACTTGTGGCGAACGAGCTGCTGGCGTTCCTGCAGCAGAAGCTGGATGTCATGGACGAGGTGTCGGCTATCCAGATCTGTTCCAGCAACTTCAGCGAGGAGGACATAGCGGCTGCCAAGCTGCTTCTGTACCTACAGGTCGCTAAACAAATGCGACCAGATGATGTCCCGCAGACGTGACGGGACAAAGAAAAGTTTGCAGGATATTATCACGCTGCTGAAGGAGACCGATCCTGACGACGTGCCGACGTTTGTGGCGAGGGACTTGAACAAGTTGCCTCCTGTCACTTTCGACCACGTTGATGTCACAAGCCTTCTGAAGGACATTGTGTTTTTGAAGGCAAGTTAAGCGGATGTACACAAGAAGCTACAGGCATCGCAAGACACCGTTGCACTCTTGCGCACGGAGGTAGACGACCTACACAAGGTTGTCAATATAACTGGGTCACCGGCGCGTAGTAACGTCAACACGCGCCGAGGTGCATGCGTCGACACATCGGTCGCAAGTTTCGCGTCAGCAGTTTTGTCGCCGCGGAATGTTGTGACTGCTGAGTGCGCTACACAAGCGCCCCGCAGCCCTGCCCCCGACCCCGCGGCGCCTCCGTGTATCGCCGCGCGACCTAAGCGAATAGAGGCTCAGCAGGTCACTGCAAGCACCCCCGCTGCTTCCACACATTCTTCCATGAAGTCCATGCCGGAGATGGTAAAGAACCGCGACGAGGACGCAGATGATGGTTTTATGACGGTGCAGAGGAGGAAGCGTCGTCAGAAAACCAACAAGAACTGCTGCGGTACGGCCCCTGTGGAGTCGGGTGCGAATCTGCGCGCCGCCGCACCGAACAGATCCGTCTATGTCTCTCGCCTGCACTACACCACTAAGGTGGAGGACATCGCGGAGTACGTGCGCCAAAAGACGAAATACACACCGAGAGTACAGCTGCTGGAGTCGCGTCGTAACGTCAATTTCAAGGTGTTTGTGGTGCGGGTCATGACGTGCTTTCTGGATGTTGTGATGAAGGAGGACTTTTGGCCGACGGGAGTGGTGTTCCGTCGCTTCCGCGGACAAGTGCCACACGAACGCACAACAACAACGTTCAAGTGAAGCGAAACTAACATAGTTTATAAGTATATTTATATTAACAACCACTGTTAATATGTTAGACTGTAAGGTATTTATCTATGCGACTATGCCACGCGAAATAAAATGATTTATTATTATTATTATAAACATAAAGGTCATAAAAAGCCAAGACCGATATTTTCAGATATTTACATAATAAGTCAGGTCAACACAAGCAACCATTGACAAACCCCAATTCATATTTCTTTACATTTCAGATTGTCCCATTCAACATGGCAGACTTTGGAGTTGGTGTCTGGCGGCAGTCTAACCGAGACCATAAAGTTGCTATCGTCCTTCCAAGGAGAACGATTGGCAACGGACGATCACTATCGCGCCATAGAACGACGACTACTCAAAGTGTATGCCGCCGTACAATATTGTATAGGGAAGCACGGAAGCGCCAAAGTTTTTAAAAATATAATTTAAATTATAAAAGTTGTTTTATTTCTGGCCAATTACCTTTAATAGTATATAAGCTACGGAATGTAGGGTTATTCCTGCCTGCGCCACTAAAACCAACTAAAGGTCTAAAGCCATATGACATGGCATATGGCAGACAGGAATAACCCAGAATTTCGTGGGCTGGGTACTTCTAGGAGACAAAAAAGTCCTTTACCGTGCGATACATCTGTAGATCCAATTTGGATACTTTAGCAGGTACTACTAGCCAGTGCTGGCTTTCATATCGCAGTGGTATGCCACAAGATCATGTAGTTTGCCGCAGGATACCACAGGATGGTTCGTTACCCTTAAGCCTGTCGGTATGCGCCGACCCTAAAGCGAAAAGTCGTAGTAATTAAGCCCCTTGATTATTTTGCGTATAAATCGATCAATCGGATCATCATACGAGGGACCACAGATATAGATCTAATCTACATAGATAACGCAATTATCACGATTTGTTTTGAAACCAAGCGTGCCGACTTTTTAATACCTAGGGTAGACCGAGGCGAATCGGATCACTTTTTAATTGAGGAGATAAAAATGATACTGAAGTGTAATATATGTAAATTTATTTGCCATATCGATAAGCAGTAATTATTTAGCTACATATTAAACTTTTCAAAACTAAAATAACTTATAAATTGTGCAAAATATTAATCAAAATTAAAAAAGAGAGAAATATCCGAATCGCCCCAATTATCGGGGCGAATAGGATCATACATAAAATTAAGGTTTTCTCAACATTATAAGCTTTTGCATCAATGGCAATATTGAAATAATAAAAAATCAGGACAATATTGATTACTAAAACATAAATCACATGGATACGGGCCTTCTTTCCCACTCAGACCAGCACTTTTTCATGGCACTATTTGCGTGATGGTGGATGAATATTTTTTTTATTAGTAAATACAAAGCTAGTCTCTGTGCTTCGCATTAGTTTCTTATTCAAGTTGTTCTTTTATTATTCTTCGTCTTAATATTTTCTTTGGTATCAGTCTGTTCTCCTTTTTTTCACAGCTTTTTCGGCAGTTTTAAGTTTCTTCTTAGCATCTCTTTCGTCAAGATTAATCTTACACTGAGGTGGAGACAAATGCTATATTGGTTTTATTGTCTACCACATGTCTAAATGACATCATTGGAGAGAGAAACTATTCTTTGTAAAATTGTGTATCGCTTTTTTAAATCTCAGCAGCCCGACCCAAGATTAATTCTTAGGCCAGTACTTCACTTGGGGCTATAATTTTTGTTTGGGCACCATTTTCCTGCTTGTTCTTCTTATTGTTTGTCTTTTATATGTGTGAACCATCTTTAATTGAATAAACATACTTAATTATTCTCAAAAGTAAAATAAATCATTTTAAATAAGTGATCCGATTCGCCCCTGATGACACGGTTTATTCCCATCTTCCCCCGCATGTCTCCCCCCGAACGGGGGAAAATGGGAATTTTTGTGTCATCTTCCCCCGAATTTGTAATCGGGGGAAGATGGGAAGTTGCATTCCCATCTTCCCCCGCATGCCTGACACCGAACGAGGGAAAATGGGAATGCGTGTTTCATCTTCCCCCGATGACAAGATCGGGGGAAGATGGGAAGTTCTATTCCCAACTTCCCCCGCATGTCTGCTCCCGAAATAAGGAAAATGGAAATGTTTGTGTCATCTTCTCCCGAACTTGTAATTTCATTTGTCCCCGAAATACGTTTAATAATTAATTTTGTTCACCAACGTATGGCTCGAATAAAATAAACATGATTTTACAGGAACTAATAAAACAAAGCTTCATTGGTACTATACAGTCATATTTATTAGTAAATATGAAAGTACTGTTTGTTGATCGTCAATCGAGGGACGAAAATAATTTTTATTTGTTCTCGAAATATTTTTAATAATTATTTTTGTTATTTCACCCACTGTTATTTTTTTACAGGAGTTAATAAAACAACGTTTGATTACCAACATTTTTATAAAAAAGAAATAGTACAGCATTTTCCGTTTGAAAATCAGTCATACCTACTACTATAACAATTCCTCATACCTACTACAATAACAATTGGCCACTTTCTTGAAAAGATAAGGTAATTGATAATAATATTATTAACAATTACTTCATCTCTACCAGAAAGTGGCTAATTGTAAAAAGTACTATTTCTCGGTCCATGATTTCGTTAATATTAACGAAATAATTGACCAACACACAGTACTTTCGTTGATATTATTTTGAACCTTCAAAACTTATTTATTTTGAATTCAAGTGTCTATTCTGTGATATACGATATATTTGATTTTTGGATTAATAATTTTAAATAAGAGGAATTGTTATAGTATGGCTGATTTTCAAACGGAAAATGCTGTACTATTTCTTTTTTATAAAAATGTTGGTAATCAAACGTTGTTTTATTAACTCCTGTAAAAAAATAACAGTGGGGTGAAATAACAAAAATAATTATTAAAAATATTTCGAGAACAAATAAAAATTATTTTCGTCCCTCGATTGACGATCAACAAACAGTACTTTCATATTTACTAATAAATATGACTGTATAGTACCAATGAAGCTTTGTTTTATTAGTTCCTGTAAAATCATGTTTATTTTATTCGAGCCATACGTTGGTGAACAAAATTAATTATTAAACGTATTTCGGGGACAAATGAAATTACAAGTTCGAGAGAAGATGACACAAACATTTCCATTTTCCTTATTTCGGGAGCAGACATGCGGGGGAAGTTGGGAATAGAACTTCCCATCTTCCCCCGATCTTGTCATCGGGGGAAGATGAAACACGCATTCCCATTCCCATTTTCCCTCGTTCGGTGTCAGGCATGCGGGGGAAGATGGGAATGCAACTTCCCATCTTCCTCCGATTACAAATTCGGGGGAAGATGACACAAAAATTCCCATTTTCCCCCGTTCGGGGGGAGACATGCGGGGGAAGATGGGAATAAACCGATGACACGACCCGAATCACCCCATCTTGAAGACTTTTGAAATAAACATTTCACACATAAACCTATAATACTGTGCTTAAAAATTAAATTGTTTTCTAAAATAGACCTATTCCCAAACCGTTTAAGCTATGTAACTCAAAGTTTTAACACAAATTCTTACATTAACACCAACAAATAGTAAGCATGTACTTTAGATGAGCGTGAAAATTGTAACGCACACAAAAAGTTACTCTCTGGCGAGCGGCGCTGACGCATGTACTGGTCGGATCGAAACGCCACCGATGGCAGGAGGTGCGGGGTGGAAGTGGCTTGTGAGACGTCAGTAGGTGGTATTCCTTGTCAACGCTGTATTAAAAATATTTACAAATTTCTTATTTTGATCCGATTCACCCCCTGATCCGATTCGCCTCGGTCTACCCAACTGTACGAACTGTACCGAAGCGATGCGCGACAGTATCGCTTGTGCGATATTCATCGTCTCCTAACACACAACGTCAGATCAAACGTCCAAAGCAAACGCGGCAACGTAATGTGAATAAAGTTTTAACGGTAATTTATAGTTAAGTAGGTATATTCTGGAACGACACGCAGCTTGGAATACCTACTTAAGAACAGTTTTAATATGAATTTACGCATAATATAATTTTAAAATAACTTACCTGTGATAGGAAATATGTTCCTGCCTTTGGGTGCTCGAAATTGTTGGGCTATTGCAGTTAATTATCACGCAACGAGGCATTTTTTTAGTTTTTTGCGGACGTTCGGCTGCAACAACGGACGCGCGGGGACCGGGGACTGAAGTTAGTGGCGACCAACCTCGACGCTTGGTCGGGGTTCAGACACGCGAAGTGCATGCATTTGCGTTATCTATGTAGATCTATGTCTGTGCGAGGGACTCACTGAGAATATATTAAATCGACTGATTGACCAGCCAGTCGGTCGTTAAAACCAATCGATTGATTAGTCCAAAACCAGAAAAACATCACAAATCATTCGAAATTAGCATTGCAAAATACGTTATGCTAAACAGTCTGCTGCTAAGTAGACACATAATCGTTTAACATATTGTCATATTGAAATGTAATTAATTAAAGTGACCTTTGAAATTCCTGCACCGACACTAGAAACAACTAGAAAATATTACAATTACCAATACTTATCATCATCATTACCAATACTTACGAGCAATAGTTACGAGGTGTGCAGGTGTCTTCAAAAATGTTACGAATCCTGTTAGCGTTGAGTTTACTTTCAATAATTCCTAGCTATTTTGCTGAGGAGAGTGACAATGGTTCGTTTTATTATTTCGCTTACGGCAGTAATATGCTAGCGAAGAGAATACACATCAAGAATCCATCTGCTGTCTTCTACAGCGCTGCTAAACTTGAGGTGAGTCAGCGTTATTTTTAGTACCTACCTACCTAGTTATCTTTCTGGGTTGATTCTTTGTGAATTCTTTGGCATAATTTAATACAGGTATGCAAAGCAGAATGGGCAAGACCAGTGGTTCCTTTTTTTAAGCTATTGCATAGATTTTATCGCGGGCCTTGAGCGTGGAGACCGAATCCAGAAATTCCGTAACGAAAAAAACCTGACACCCCCCACTCCGACCGGCACAGCGGTGATACTTTTCTTTTCTTCTTAGGCCCATTTAGACGGAGAGAGTTTCTCGACTCGAAGATGCGATTATCGAAAGAATATAAAAAAGTTTCTTCGTCTAAACATACACAGTTCTCGCTCCTACACTTTGGCGACAATTGCCTCGCAAGGAATATTGATTGTGTCCGTGTAAACAGAATTTCAAAGCAATAATCGTATACGAGATTTTGTGCCAGTTGCTACCATGAGTGCAGTAATTTTTGTGTCATTTTTGAGAACAAATACTCTCCAGTAAGCACTAAACTCGAATGACGATTCTCGCACTGAAAACGGTTCAAACCGATTTGTACGATACTCGTACGAACTTGAAAAAATGTCATACGAGATCGTGTTTATACAAGTCGAGCTTCTCGTAAGACAAAATCTTCTTACTATAATTTCGCTGTGTAAACAGACGCAGGTAATTATCGCCTAGCGATAAGTCATATGCGAATCTCGTATGATATAATCGTAGGCGAGAATTTGGTTCTTGCCTGAATGTAAACAATTAGATACGATAATGTTTTGGCGATTATTGCTTGTGATAGTAGTATACGATTTCTCGTACGAAACGTGCGAGAAACTCTCTCCATCTAAATGGCGCTTATGCTAGCTGTAAGTTTTCGTAATAAAATAAAATAAAATAAATTAAATTTAATTAAATAATTATAATTGCATAAGTTGATAAAAAATGCTATGCAATAGCTTTACCGCGGCAGTCTCCGAGTGCCACACACAGTTTTTTTTCTTTATCGTGTGACTCTCTGGTGTCAGAGTTTTCAGTTCATCCAAATTCCGAAGTGGCCTAATGATTCTTATCCTCAGACAAGAACCGGAACCGACAGCTTTACGTGCCCTCTGAAACATGTTAGCACTCTGATACGAATGCCATGCTTGGTAACCTATCTAAGTGGCGACCTGTACAAGCGTTTCTTAACTATGTTGTTCGGATCTGACTCACTTGCTCAAGAGACGAGACATAAAAGTCTTGCGATGATAAATGCCTTTTTAGTGATTCAACAGAATCGAACAGCCCACACCAAACCAAAGTAATCCCCTGAACCACTCACAAAAAGAATATAATAATATACTCATATTTTCTAGAAACACCGGCTCGATTTCAACATACAGGATGTGTATTGGAACGGCACCATAGCGACCATCGTGGAGGACGACGAAGAACACGTGTGGGGCAGCGTTTGGACCCTCGACAGGAGCCAAATGAGCTATCTAGACCAGTAAGGATTTTTTATGGGCAGTTGATTTTGGCATGAATTTTTTTTTATAAGTTACTACTTATAAGTTACTACTTAAACCTCTCTGATTTTGGCATGTCAGCCGACTTGAGGAGGGACTACCCTCTCACAGAATATCGTAAATTTGTTTTTCTTTTTTTTATAAGACATTTCCCGCATTAGGACTAAATCCTGTGTCGCGGGGGACTTTACTAACATACAAGTAACGGACACAATGAACACTCAGACTCGAAACAACAATTTTTGAATTACACAAAGTGTTGCCTCGTGTGGGGATCGAATCCACAACACTCGGCGCAGTGTCAAGCGGTGAGGCGGCCGCTTAACCCACTACGCCAACCATGCAGTCAAAGTAACAGTTTCTCTATTGTTGCGTTTCGTTCGGTGAATGCCAGAGGCCCCACCCTCTTTTCCTTCTCCCTCATCCCGCTCCACCTCCTATTCTTTATCCTATCCAGGTCGGCAATGCATAGGTTCCTACAACTGTGGTTGTGGATTCGATCTCAACTCGTGACAAGACTGCGATCCACAAATTATTGCTATTTGCAATCTGAGTGTTCTTCGTGTACGCTGGTTGTACATTTATCTGAGCCTCGCCATGCCCTTACCAGAGACGTCTCTGCCCTTACCTACGTGGCGCTTTCGATTCTTAAATACTTAGTTTATTTATTTTTCGTTTACATTCTTTCACGATGTTTTTTTTTATTTGGAATATCGTTCATTTCTGCCTAAAATGTACAGTTACAATGTTTTAATAGGTATTGATTTATCTTATTAAATTATTATAATTATATTATTTATTAGAATTGCCATATAAAAAAATGATGTAAATATAATTATTACACAGGCAAGAAGATGTGGATTACTTCGCTAAAAATGTAACTGTAACAACTCTAAAAGGCACTCAAGTCGTGGCGAGAACGTACGAACTCTACATGAACCCAGACAAGACTCCAGCGGACGAAGATATACCCATGGAACGACGTCCGTCAAACACGTACCTGGAGGTAAATAATATATGGCTGAAATATTACGTCGGTTTTACATATTAGTCCTAGCTCAGTGGCGTGCCATCGGAGGGCCTCTCCAGGGGTCGGGTTTCGAAACGAGTCGCCCGAATTTGAGGGTAGTGGTGGTGTAGGGGGCTTAAGGAAGTTAGTTTTAATCCCCTAAAATTAATTTTGGCTGCCGGAGTTGCGTCTAAATATTTTTAAACAATTTCCAAAAATTCTTCATTCACATATGCAAAACGGAACGTAATTTTAGGTTTTATGTGAAAGTAACTAAATAGATTGTGTTAGTGTTGTGAGCCCTGCGAAGTAGGGCTCCGTCAACCTTAGTTTATTAAACTAGTGTGAAGAATGTGGAAGTTGGCAGTGCCATACACACCGTTGTTTGGAGATAATTTTTTTTTTCAGAGGAAACCAAGTATTTCCGGCAAGTGAAAATGATGAGAGGGGGTTCCGAAACCTTCCCCCGCCCCCTCCAATCACTCACAACCCTTAAAAACGGCGACGTATTTCGAAACCTTTACCCTCTCCAGTGGCAGGACACTGAGCTAGATATGGATATATATGATATTCAGCAGTAGACTGCAACAGGTTGATGATGATGATGAGTATGCTATGCTTTAACGTGATTTTAATATGCGTAGAGTAAGCAGGGGAAATGGCGATCACTTAATGGGAATTACTTCACTTTTTTAATAAGTAGCATCTTCTCATCAAAAAAGTTGAAATTCTCGTTGAAAAAGTAAGTCTTTAACTGGTTTAGTGGTTACTGAACCTGACTGCTAACTCGGAAGTCGGGGGTTAGATTCCCATCCATGACAAATCCTTGTGTGAAAAGATCTATTTCATTCCATGGGTGTAGTGAGTGTCGACTGAAAAAAATACTTGAGCAAAAAATTCTTATTGTACCTATCAATTTTAGTAGGACATCTGTTAGTGGTTCCACCGAGTAGTTTATCATGTGTAGTTTAGGAGTTCCTGTGACCACCTTCCGGCTTCATCATCAGACCAAGGCAACCACACAAGGTCATAGGTTTTGTCAAGTCTTGTCAAACGAGCCCAAACACGACTAGTTTATCATGTGTAGTTTAGGAGTTCCTGTGACCACCTTCCGGCTTCATCATCAGACCAAGGCAACCTCACAAGGTCATAGGTTTTGTCAAGTCTTGTCAAACGAGCCCAAACACGACTAGTTTATCATGTGTAGTTTAGGAGTTCCTGTGACCACCTTCCGGCTTCATCATCAGACCAAGGCAACCTCACAAGGTCATAGGTTTTGTCAAGTCTATTCAAACGAGCCCAAACACTACTAGTTTATCACGTGTAGTTTAGGAGTTCCTGTGACCATCTTCCGGCTTCATCATCAGACCAAGGCAACCTCACAAGGTCATAGGTTTTGTCAAGTCAATTCAAACGAGCCCAAACACGAGTAGTTTATCATAATATGTAGTTTAGAAGTTCCTGTAACCATCTTCCCGGCTTCATCATCAGACCAAGGTGCATTCACAAGGTCATTCATCACTGCACCATTTCAATGTTACCGTAACATAGCCACCAAACTTACGTAAGTATGTCAAATATCAGCTTTATGGAACAGTGTACAAAGTGCATTCCAAATTTTGAACGGAAAGACACGAAGTCATAAAAATATCGCTAGATGTTTTAACGCCACCGGTACATACGTAAAATAGGTACCTACTAGATCGGTTGATCGTGTTATAACCTTGAAATGAGGCACACTTGGGTGACAAGGTGAAATATCATAATATTTCTACATTTTAGACAGAATGCTTTTTTATTATAGCGCCATCTCTTCTTTTTAATTTAAAATAACATTGCTTACAAAATGAGACGTAAGATGTCGCTACCATCGACTCCCATTTTTTCGTCGCTAGCGCCATCTGTTGTATTATTTACGGTATTAACAAGTACTTATAAAAATAAAGGTCTAATATTAAGGATCTAACGTGGCCAATTTTTATGGACGACTTGCGGCATCTGTACTGTAAAGTATTATATTTATCTATGACCGAGCTACTGCTCTAGATTATTTTATACAATTTTATCAGCTTATTTATTTTCCAGGTGTTAGCCCTTGGTGCGATTGAGTCAAAACTGCCGCCAGAATACATCGGTTTCCTCTTCTCGCTGCCTACTAACAGACGCATGGCATCGCCCGAAAGACGAAATGAATTGGGATATCCGTTTTAAAATGTTATCTAATAAATTTAAGCCTTAGACTTGCCTAGTTCGAGTTTTCATAAATTTCTTAGTCGCTTAATAAATTGGAACATTTTTATTGAACCTATACGTATTTTATTAATTGTGCATATTGGCACAGGCTACCCTGCGGATCACTATTTTATTTACAAGAAATGATTTTTAAAAATATTTTTTTATATACTCATGCCTGTTTCCCTGAAGGGGTAGGCATGTGGTGTAATGTTAAGCCCACATTTCGCTATGTTATGAATTTGTTGGTCCCAAGATCTGAGGTAATCTAGGTATGGCCCCACGGAATAAGAGCCTATTCCCGTTACCGAGCACTCTGCTACTAAGAATTCGGAAAAAACCCAGTAACATATTTTCCCGACCCGGGAATTGAACCCTTCTGCACATTTTTCGTTTCGTTATCCACTGGACTTCGTGGTCCAAAAAGTGGCCCTGCAAGAGCGTCGCCAGCCGATGGCCACAGACCGGACAATTTGATATGGAAAATGAAAAATTGGGCAAGTGCGAGTCGGACTCGCGCACGAAGGGTTCCGTAGCATCATCTATAAAAGAAAATCACGTTCGTTGTATGTATACTTATTTTTTAAGTTTCTACCTGTTTATTAAGGTCGAGTAACAAATTGCTTAAAAATTACGTTTGTTGTGTGGGAGCTCCCCTCTACATACATCATACATACATACATACATAGACTGACGCCTGTTTCCCGGAGGGGTAGGCAGAGACTACGGAACGCCATTTGCAACGATCCTGACATCTTGCTTCATTCACTCCCATCAGATTCCTCATGCATGCTCTTCTGTTCAGGGTACTTCTTAACTGTCCTGTTTTTAGGATGTCTCCAATCTGGTCAGATAAAGTAGTAGGTATAACTTCAAAAAAATTCGGGTTTGATTTAGCCCTTTATTATTAACTTTTTTTATTAACAATGATTTATTTTGAAAGGTAATATACAACTACCTACGTGTTCTGTGAAAATTTTAAGCGTTTAATTCACAGTGGTACGCGCGCCAAACGCGCTGTTTGAGACGCGCTGGCCGACGGGGCGTGCCGCGCGCGTCACTCTGAAACCAGCCTCGAGGGAACTAGAAATTTGGCGATACCTACCTATCTCCAATGTCTCAAATCTCCAAATCCATGGATAGATCGAATATTGTAAACTACCTACATCATGACATCATGAAAAGCGTACAAACATAAAAATCCCATAGATAGACACTAATTAGACCAAAGAGTATACAATTAGACATGCCATTATAGACGTTGGGCTGCCATCCAAGGAACAATTATGCTCCTTGCTGCCATCTGTCCGGAACACAGATCACTACTAAATAGTCCGGAAATCCCCGGACTAATTTGTCTTAGTTTGAAGGGCGTCCGCAGGCCCTCCGGCAGAGATTTTTGAAAAATGGACACCATTGTTGTCAGTGGTTTCCCCTTTTTAAGAGATAAGCGATTGCCGTTGTCCGTGTGGTGACGGATTATGAAAACGGAATGTCACCACCACCACACCATATCATCCCATGGATGTCGTAAAAGCCGACAGAGGGAGCATATTATGCAGAGAACAACACTGTAAGAGAAGGAAAACTTGATACAAACCCTATACCAACCCGTTTGGTATAGTAGGCCAATTTCTCCTTTCAAAGGAGAGGCCTAGTCCAGCAGTGAACTGTTAAAGGCTGATGATGATGATAACATTGCAAGGCGCGTGCAAAAATATTTTGCTGACAAATATAAAAAATACATTTATGGCAACTTGATTCGTCTGGCTTATTATTATATTTTTAATTCTTTAAATATTAAACTACAACATATACCTACAGAAGTATAACTTCAAAAAAATTCGGGTTTGATTTAGCCCCGCTATTCACCAGCTAGGTCTGGAGTTCCGTGTTGTTCCATAATTAAATAGGAGAGGGATGAGACTTTTTTTTTACTTGCCTCAGATTGCCTCTCAAACCTACTCAGTTACCTACTAAACCTCAATTTTGAGGTTGAGTAGGTAACTCAACCTCTTAATAGGTACCAGCCAAAGAAATATAACCTTAAGGCATAGAAGTAACACTAAATAACAACAGCGGTTGCTACGATTGATATCTTCTTTCTAATGGCACATGCAGTATGATAGAAAGAGCTGTCGATAGGTTTAGCAGCACGCTCTTATAGCAGCCTTGTGGTAGGCAAACAGTAGACAAAACATAGAGTTAGGAAACCGAGTGTTGTTCGTAACAGTGATGATTTATCGATAAATATTTTTGGTCCAATGTCTAACTTTAGTATGTGTCGATATATTTAAGCCGTAGAAGTAAACAACTAAAATACTGAAATTGTAGTTTTTGCTGTTGACGCCGGACAGTGCTTTGCAAAGACTTGCCAGACAGACAGTACTAAAAAAATTCACGTGTTTAATTGTTCGTTTTAGCCATAAAATCTATTGACAAAAAGTATTCATAAACTAATGAGCGATGCGTTGCGATGAGATGCTAAGAAACTGTCACTTAGATTATGTATTGTACGAATTATACCAGATTGGCTAATGCGGCAGGCTTTGGCAATTTGTGTGCGTCGCATCATATCACGTTGCTTGCTATCGCTTACGTTGGACACTGCTTGATTTTTTTACAGTTGTAGGTAATCCGATTTGTGATCCGCCAGCACAAATGATTCGCCTTTATGTAAATATTAGTACAGCAGTGAACTACTTTGTACAATCCAGTTGGCGTGAGTGCAACCGACTGCCACGCCGAAGCTTGCGGGTACGATTCAGTTTTACATTAATGTCCGATAGTTTGTTTCCGTATTTATCCCTCATTCAAAAAACATCGATATCTCCTTTCACTGTCAAATCTCATCACTCCTTAATTATGGGATTTGACAGCACGGATATTTAGAGAATGCAGTCAAAGAGATGAGTCTGTAAGGAGTCTATGCCTCTTTAAATGAGACGCGTAATTTGACGTTATGATTAACCAACTAAGACCAACTGACATTACATGTTGCACGTTCGGTATAAGGAAATATGGCGGGCATGTTCTCTCTAGTCTAAACGTCCAACCTCTCTGGTACCAGCTCTCGGAATATGATGCTTGACATCTCAACTTCGATAACTGAAACCAGCCTGGCGCAAGTTCCTAAGAAAAAACCGAATGTATGAAACGTGCTATCTTTTTAATGGCTACTATTATATGTATAAAACGTGAAGATAGCATCCTTCACTATGTACCCTTGGAACAGTATTCTTTCAAAGTTAGACGGGTTATACGTACATCACCGCCTTGGCTGTCAATAGTGTCAAATGTCACAACTGTCACATTATTATCCAGATTGAACTTTGCCGCGTTATGTAGTTTGTTTAAAAAACGTAAAAAACATACTGTAAAAGTGCTTTGTGTATACCAAATAAATGTGATTTTACACTTCTAGTGTTAGTGTTACTATATTTATTTGATTAGCATTGAAAGGAGCGCAATAAAAACAAGCAAAATAACGTGTGAAATATGGCATACAACAACATGCCGGTCAGGCAATGAAAAAAGGGTAGATATTTATGGCAAAATGTCCCTAGATAAAGATCAATGAATATTTATAATGTTATATAATGTGATATATTTCAATGAAACATAAATAATAAGGAATTAATATTCTTAAGTTTCATATCCTAGTACTTTGTAGGTAAACAATAGTGCTGCCTGTCAGTTATCGATAATCCTTTATTAGAAATTGGCACAAGGACTAAAAATTCTATTCTTTTTTTTCTTTTTAGATGTAAAAATGGGTAGCTGCGACTGGAAACCAAGACTTGATTTATGTGCCCATTGAAAAATTACATCAGTTGAACTATGTGTGTGGCAAGCTTTTTAAGCCGAAAGACTTAAAAAAAAGGGAACTCAAGTCAGAAAAACAGCTGTGCCTTGTATCTATAGACATTTCTTTAAATCCTATTACAGAAGAAAGGTTGAAAACCTTACCATTACATGTACATACATATATCTTTTAGTTCTGCGTATTTTTCTTCGCTAATCTAGAATAGATTTATACAATAGGCTAATTTGTATGAATAAACACATAAATATTAAATTCATCTTTTATTTGAGTTGGAAAAGTATAGTTCTAGTCGAAACATAATGTTACGAGCTGGGGTTCGTGATAAATTATATACACTATGCCACTTAAACTGCACTTTATTCACTAACACAAACACTAAGTATAACACTAGATACACACACTTAATTTTCACTTCACTAGTAAAACACACTATTCACACCACTAGAACAACACTAATAAAACACCACTAAACACTTCCGAATTACTTCCTTCGCTTGATGTTGATCGCTTTCCGTATTCAATTGTTACTGTCCGGTCCGTTCGCTCCCGCTCTATTTATACTGGCCGGATAACATCACTAGGCTTTTCGAGACGACTCACGATATTTCTGGAAACGTGTAAGGTGTTTCTAGAATTGCGTAAATGTTCTATTTACACCTACGCCATCTATTAGAGGATAGATGAAACAGCCTAAAACAACCGATACATCTAATCTCATGTAGTTCTCCCATTCACTGATAGATGGCGTTATTTTCAATTCGTAACACGGCCTCCCTCTTACACGTGTTCGTCTCGAACATCGTTAGACCCATAGTAACGAGCCAACCGGTCCACATGAACTATCTTCGGTGCACCTCGCGACCCCTTCTGGATTCGATAGGTGACGTCGTTCATCCTGGTAATTATGCGATATGGCCCGTCCCATCTGGCTTGTAACTTAGGCGATTTTCCTTTGCTTCGTACTGGGTTATGAAACCACACCAATGATCCCTCATCGAAGCCTTTGTTGTTTGCCTTCCGGTCGTAGCGAGTCTTCATCTTCTCAGACAAGGTACTTTGGCAGTCCTCCAAAAGTGAAGACACGTCGAATCGTGCAGCCTGGACCTTGGCGCTGGTAGGTTGCTCCTGACATCTACGCATCCAAGCCGCTCCTTCATAGGTGCCCAAATCCGTCCCTTTCTTGAGCAACACTTCCTTGTCACTCGCATTTAGTGCGCGTACTGATGAAACTTTGGTACCCCTTACCAAGGTTCGTGCAATCTTCCACGATGCCTCTTTCTCTAGGCCTTCGATAAGTACGCAGCGGTTCCCTCGACCAGAACTCCCGGGTAAACAAACCGGTACAACCGTTTCCGACCGCGGTTGAAGCGTGACATTCTTCAGGCAGTACACTTTTCCTGAAGTTGCGCCTTCCATGAAGACTTCTTCCGAGCCACATTTCAACACTCGCTGGTTAACATCGATCTCGCAGCGATACTCCCGCATGAAGTCTAGGCCCAGGATGCAGTCGTCCACTATATCGGCCACGATGACTTTGTGACGGTAAACTTTGTTGCCTAGCTTCAGATCCACCTCCATTTCACCTCGGACGGTTATGTGCTGACCGGTAGCTGTTCTCAGATTCACACATTCATTGTTCCTGAAGCAGCCCCGAAGAACCCGTCTTGCCAGATGGAAACCGACGACTGTCCGAGAAGCACCCGTGTCCAATGTCAGCTTGCATGGTGTTCTGTTAATTTCGCCTTCGATGATCAGGCTGTTCCCGTCGCATGATTGCGAGATCGAGATACTTGGGGCTCTTCCATTACCAGCCAGCACCCGCCCCGCAGTCCTGGCTTCTACTCGTTTCCCTGCTCTCGCTGCCTGGCAGGCACATCAGGTGACCCCTTTGGTGGAGACAGGGTGTCACCAGGCTGCCTACGCTTTGGGCAGCTCAAGCGGATATGGCCTCTTTCTCCGCAGTTGTAGCACCGAGGTGACGACACAACTTCCCTGATGCGGTGACCTCGGTCGTCGCGTCGCACTGCTTCCACCTCCAGAGCGTGGGCTAAGGCGTCCTTGAGGTCCTTGAAGTGCCCAAGCCTCACTGCTGCTCTCACCTCCAGGTCCCGGATCCCATCCGTAAACGCCTGTACGAGGTTCCCATCAATAAGCGCAGGAGACGACTGGTATGCCTTCCTGACCAGCTTTTCCACCTCTAGAGCCCACTGCTGCAGAGTTTCTCCGGTGCGTTGCGTCCTGTCCTTCAGCTGAGCACGATACACATGTTCGAGGTGCGCGTCTCCGTACCTCGCCTCCAGCGCCTCAAGAAGCTTCTCGTAGGTGACGTCTTGTCCGAGTGCCTCCAACACTGTCAAGGCCCGGTCGCGAAGGCCCAAGGTTAGGGCGGTTAAGGCCTGTTCTTTGGTCCACCCATTCGATCGCATCACAGCCTCAAACTGGATCTTGTATGCAGACCATGATGACGAGCCATCAAATGGTGGAACCTTAAACCCACGAGGTGAGGGCACTACAGTCGCAGATGTCACTTCGTTGGATCCGAGCCCACGCAATCTCCTCTCCACTTCAGCGACACAGGTCTCGTGATGGTCGTGTACACGCTTCTCTATAGAGGCGACGCGAGTCACAAGCTGGTCGTGTACGAGCTTCTCCACGTCGCTGATACGAGCCTCGTGCTGCTGGAGCTCCTCCTTTACCACCTTCAGGTCCTTCCCTACAGCGGCGCTGAGGTCTTTCATCACCACCAGCTGTTCCTCCAAACGGCGGGCCTGCTCCTCCTTGTCGCGGTGTAGCTGTTCCTCCAGGCGGCGGGCATGCTCCTGCATGAACGTCATCAGAGCCGCGATGTCGGGCACCGCCACGGAGTATGTGGCGCTTGCAGGCTCGACTGCAGCCGCGGAGTCGCCTGGTCCACCAGACGATGGAGAAGGAACGTCTCCGAAGCGTCTCTGGTCCAGGTCTTGCTGGCGCTGGTTCCTGGTACGCACACCTTCAGTTTCTTCCTTCGGCATAACCGGCATAATTTATCCCACTTCTGACACCAATTTGTTACGAGCTGGGGTTCGTGATAAATTATATACACTATGCCACTTAAACTGCACTTTATTCACTAACACAAACACTAAGTATAACACTAGATACACACACTTAATTTTCACTTCACTAGTAAAACACACTATTCACACCACTAGAACAACACTAATAAAACACCACTAAACACTTCCGAATTACTTCCTTCGCTTGATGTTGATCGCTTTCCGTATTCAATTGTTACTGTCCGGTCCGTTCGCTCCCGCTCTATTTATACTGGCCGGATAACATCACTAGGCTTTTCGAGACGACTCACGATATTTCTGGAAACGTGTAAGGTGTTTCTAGAATTGCGTAAATGTTCTATTTACACCTACGCCATCTATTAGAGGATAGATGAAACAGCCTAAAACAACCGATACATCTAATCTCATGTAGTTCTCCCATTCACTGATAGATGGCGTTATTTTCAATTCGTAACAATAATTATAATTATTTCTTACCGAATATTATCGATATCGATATTTCGTTAATCACTAGAGGGTACATCCCTATATTGACAAATATGACAATGCTGACAACATAAAAACGATGCTGTCAATCAGTATCTTTATGTTGGTACGAGTTCTCCCTGCACGTTTCATACAAAGCTGAAAGTCTCGCATAATCTACGGCACATCCGCCTCTTCTTACGTAGTATTTGTATACTCTTTGACTGAAACGCCTAACTTATAGGTTATGTTTGTTTTGTAAAAAATGATAATAGTATTATTTTAGTATTTACTTACCTGCAAAGATTATAGGAGTGAAAAATAACGTGCATTTACCTAAGTGCCTAGAAACATTCCATTTAGTTTTAATATCCTAGATACGGACCTACGTAATAACTCCATCAAAATGTTTAAACCTGTCGAAAATACATTTCTTTACTTTGCATACGGTAGTAATTTATTAAAAAATAGAATACGTATAAATAATCCATCTGCGGAATTTTTAGGCTGCGGCCGGTTGGATGTAAGTACCTACCTACCTAATTAAAAACCATGTAGGTACAAATAGGTAAGTATAATTTGCTACTTATAATAAATAGGAAAGTAGGTAGATAATGTAGTATCTATTTACTTAGCTAGGTAGGTAAGTCCCCTTTTTATTGGAATTTTCCGGGTGATTATTAATTTTCATAATACTTATTTCATTTCATTTTCAAGCATTGTCATCCCTCTTTTAGAGACACATTTGCAATTATATTTCATTTCACACTTTTAACATGCAGATTGCAGGTCACAACTTTTGTATTATATATATATGGATGTATAAAATACCTACTTAAATACAAACTATTATACTTATTAGGATACTAAGACGATTCCAAACATTTTACCTACTTACTTGCTATTGCTACCTACCTAATTCTTACTCACCAATTTCAATTTCAGGGTCACCAACTTGATTTTATAAAGTATTCTCCAAACTGGCGTGGCGCGTCTGCTACTATTGTGCCTACAGAGAACTCGCAAATATGGGGAGCAATATGGAGATTAAATAATGTTGACATGCCAGCGTTAGATAGGTACCTAAATAAAGTACAGTTAGTAGCATAAATCGATACTTATACATATCCGTGATTTATAATTATTGTAGGTTTGCGTTGGAGGATTTCTAGACGAAGACACACCATAATTTATTAAAAAAGAATATTTCAGGGTGTTTAAATTAACACCAAAAACTTCGATTTTGAAGTGTGCAGGTACTTTCGTTGCTGACTGTACCTATCGCCTACGTATGAAGACCTTACTAAACCGATGACATCAAACTATAGGTTCCTGTCCTTTTATTTTTTCAGGCAAGAAGGCGTGCATACCAATTGGTATTTCCCCAAAAAAGTAGACATTGTTGTTTCGGATGGGTCTAGAGTAGAATGTCGAACTTATCAACAAACGGAAAATCCAACCCCGTGTGAAAATATCGAAGACTTGCCAGATGAGCGGAGGCCTTGCATTACTTACCTTAACTGTATTATAAACGGCGCAATTGAATGTAATTTACCTGAACATTACATTGAGAAATTAAAGAGAATACCTAATAATGGACAACTGGCGCCTCCTGAAATGATTGAGAAATTGAAAAGAACAATTTGATTGCTCGACTAATAGTAATGACGGACAAATAATTATTGTATCTACAGATACGTAAAAGATGATCAATGTTATACCTAATAATGTAATCTTAGAAGAATACATATTATTGTTATTAAAATATTTTATTTTGATGTTCCTCTGCTTCTCATTTCATCCCTACTTACCTTGGCTATCCCTCAGTATCATAGCTATAGTAAATATAAGGTAGCGATAACTTAATAGAGAGACCGACAGACTGCTGGGCAGAAGATCGAATCTACGACGCGCATCAAGTTTTCTAAGTGCTAAACGATGAAGGAAAACAACGTTATGAAACCTGCAGGTCTGTGAGTTCTCCATAATGTTAGTCAGCCCTGTATAAAAAATGTCCCACTGCTGGGCACGGGCCTCTTCTCACTATGAGAAGGGTAAGGCCATAGTCCACCACGCTGGCCAAGTGCGGGTTGGCAGACTTCACGTTTTTCGAGAACATTATATATATGTATATTAACTCTCAGATATGCAGGTTTTCTCACGATGTTTTCCTTCCCCGTTTAGCAAGCGATCATTAACAATTTAATAAATATTTAACTTCTAAAAGTCATAGTGCGCGCCGTGGATTCGAACCCAAGACCCTCTGTGTATCTGTCGGTCTCTCCACTAGGCTATCGCTACTAGTAGTGTTTATAATAACATGGTATAGGTCGGTTCACGAAAGTTGACCACAAATGGCGGCCGTCGCGCATATGTACATTCGTGCACCAATGGCGTGGCTGCGTATTTCCCTTTCCGTGTTCAACTGGCGACATTGGTCTCGCCAAATCCACACGCTTTTGTATTACTACGGAATTCAACCAACCCGTGCTCAACTCGCGTCAACTGAGCACGTTTTTGCGATCAAGCAACGTTAAAAGAAGTTTTACAAAATAGTGTGCAATTGACGCCCGAAGTTGGATTCGCGCGCTTCTCATTGCAATTTGTTTAGGTGAGACTAACTCAAGTAAGTAGGTTATGTTAGGTTCTCTTGTGACCCTTAATCCAAACATAGGAGCCCTGCAAAGCAGGGCTCCGTCAACTTAGTGTTTTTTTGTTTAAAAAGACGGACGGACAGTAAAAAAAGTGTTCAGTACAACTTCAACACTTGATCACAAAGGCGTTCTCAGTAGACGCGAATTGAACACGGGCTCGTAGAACTCCTTATTGATCACAAAGGCGTGCTCAGTTGACGCGAATTGAACACGGGCTCGTAGAACTCCTTAGTACTTAATACAAAAACGTGTGGATTTGGCGAGACCGGTGTCGCCAGTTGGACACGGAAAGGGAAATACGCGGCGTGGCTCCATTCTGGACGCATTTAGGAAATGCGTCAAGAACGGAGCCACACCATTGGCATTCCGCCCGCGCCTCACCCCGCACCTCCACGGGGACCTAAGAATGATTTCTGCGCAGTGGTCATCTTTCGTGAACCGACCTATAATAGAAATTAAAGTCTCGCTTATATCATTTGCCGTATTTTCCATATCGGTGCGCGGGATTAGCATTCAGACATACCTATCAATAATAATTTGTCATTATCTCAAATATTAAAGTAATTACTATATGAGATAACGTGTAAATACAGTGAATTCGTTGTCTAAGACGTTCGTTGATGTGTGGGCTATTATGATGCAATATAGTGCAATCGATGGTTAGTTGATATCACAGATTACATAATTTACAACTCTGTGGTTGTTATATTGATCAGTATCAGTGGTATAAAAGTGCAATGTAGGTATACATACCCCTTTACGTACTCACTTTATCTCAGAATCATGCCTTAACTAAATTGAGTCGAAAAGAAAAATTCCTAATTAGCATTAGCCTAGGCATTAGCATTCATAAATAAGTGTCAAAGTGAAGCCAAATGACTAGATTCTCTGGTACTCTTCTATAAGCTTCTTAACTTCTTGTAGGTAATCTGTGATTTTACCTAAAGTCATAATACTGTCATGATTAGATACAATCATACAATAACATTCAAAAATGATTTTCGCTGTACAATAAATAATTTCTAAGTCTAAATTAATTTCTAAAATGTTGAAAGAGGAGGTTCACAAACGCGGTACATTTTTGTATTTCGCTTACAGTGCAAATTTATTGACATTCAGAGTAAAATGGTTTAATCCAAGTGCCCGGTTTGTTTCTATAGCCAGACTGGATGTAAGTTGATATATCTAGATAATGCAATGATATACATATCTTACCCGTAGCATATCTTTACACTTACTTTATATAGTGTAATATTTTTAGAACTATAGGCTGGATTTCATAAGGTACAATCAATTCTGGGGAGGACCGACGGCTACTATAGTACCCACCGCTAACGCTCACACATGGGGCGTGATATGGCGCATCGATGAAGATGATAAAGTAGCTCTTGATGAGTAAGTATATAACTACTAATATCATAGTTAATACAACTGATTACAATTATGGAAGGTACTTACTTATAATACCCAGGCTGGTAGGCAACTATTCGCACAATAATATGTCTATTATCACACAATTATTATTGTTACCCAATCTCAGTAGCAACACAAAGTCAAGAAAAGTCTCCAATACATGAGTTTAAATGTAGGTTACCTCCTTCCCTTGGTACATGGGAAGTACTTAGGGTCAGCGCAGACGAATCGGCATCGAAGAGGATTTTATAAACGCACTTGAAAATAAACTTTAAAATTATTGCACTCATCATCCTCATGATGATGAGTGCAATAATTTTAAAGTTATTATTGCACTTAAGTGCATAAATGCTTGAACCTGACAAAAAGGCTCATGCATCCTCTAAGGTACGCACGGAAATCCGTTTATGCCCTTTATTTTATATATATATATCCTCTGTAGTGTAGTGCACCTCTACCTTATTACTTATATATGTAATACTCATGTATTTGATGGATGCATTCAATAAACGACAGTCGAACGCAACACTTGTTTCCCTTACACTCCCGTCGCCCATCGTTACATTGCACCTCTTCGCTGCGCTCCGCTCTGTCTGCGCTGGGCCTTACGTTGTAAGTTTTTAGTTAGCAAGACAAGAGAGTAATTAGTAAGTACCCAATCGTTTTACAGCCAAAAAGGAGTGGACCGAAAAATATATTTTGTGAAGTACGTGACAGTCCATACACCGCACATGGGCGATTTTGAGTGTCGATCGTATATGAAGAAAGTGTACCCGCTGCCTCGAGGCAACCGCGACCCCATCCCCGTGGAGCGCTGGCCCTCGTTCTCGTACAAGCAGCTGCTGATCCTCGGCGCTGAGCAACACCAACTGCCCGACTGCTACATCAAGTATCTCAAGAGATTCAAAGATAACGGCGAAGTAGGAGGCTGGCTTACCGCACTCATGCTCCGCCGCTACGAAAGAGAAAAGCCCTGTGAGTGCTACGTCTCAGGCAGAATACCTCGAGAACCACTCAAGAAGTGGGTCCGCAAAATACTACAGCAAAGTGAAGGAAACACAAATTAAAAAATAATGTGTTAAAAATTGAGAAATCAGTTTTATTTCGAGATATCAGGAAGCGATGTTTCCTCCATAAAAATATTCAAACCAAGGATGCTATAGGATACATTGATATTCAAAACTATATTTTACTATTTTTTATAACTTTTTATTAATATAAATATTAAAATTATGAATAGGTACTCGGTTTTCATTAAATTAATTATATAAAATTGTACACTATATCAATCGTTTGGTGAAATTGTATCTAAATTGAGCATATAGCACAACGCTACCCCGACACTTACACAAAACACATACACAATTCACACAAGGAAATAAATCATTTGGAAATTATTTTATCAGTCAATAATTTATGCATAATATAATTACTAAAAATGAGGTAATGTAACTGCCTTGTAAAGTGATAATCACAATGAAACAAATACTGATAAAAATAAGAGCGTACGTATTGTAACAGTAGGTGGACAGTAGAGGTTAGACAGCAGACTGCAGGCTAGGCGCCGGCGCCGGCTCGTACAATGTACAATGGAACTAGATTATACCCCTAATATATTTAGGTTACACTTAACGGTACCTACCTACGACATTCCTCATAATTGAGCAAAAGGCACTATGCAATTTTTACACGTAAAACAATATTTGGCTATCGGATTGTGCGAGGATCGTTTCGATTCCCCTGAGGAGAGTCCCGGACATGCAGCGTGCCTTGTGCCCCGCCCTACGTTACTGCCAACCGCCCGACTACCTACTAGTTCACGACAACCGGTGGTCGGCGACTTAAATAAAATACTATCGGTAAGCCATTCGTTATACACCGCCCATATCTGCAGCCAACCGAGCTGAATATTCCGTGGCACAGGTTTTTGATTGTGTTAAAATGAAAACAATAATAAACGGTCTGTGAACTTTAGCTAACAGAAATAGTATGATGGAACGGTAAAATAGTGGTGAAAACAATGTTTGAAACATATAGTGAGTGTAGTATGGTCGCCGGTCGGCGCGTGTATGTGTCCACCTCACACAATCAACAAACCTGCTACATGAAGGCTGGAGGTCAGAAGGCACTCGTTAACCCTTAACGTTATGTTGCGGCTGCGACGCGACACGACACGACGCGACACGACGCGACGTAAGCGCACTCGCACATAACTGGACTCTAACTTTGGTTGGATGTACATCTTATTATTTATACATTTTACAGTAATTACAATTATGTAGCTAGCGTCGTAGTTATTAAGGTATAACTAGAAAACTGTCGTCAGTAACATGTTTGTTATTACAAATACAAAACAATGTATAATATAAGTCCGTATTTCGTTCAAACATTATAAATTTACCTACGAACGTGTCTAATTAAAATAATAAAGTGAACAACATGTATACACCTACTGCACAATGCAATGTGAACAAAAATATCAAAGGAACTATGTAGTTACACAATATAATTATATTAACCTAACGCCGCGGCTGTCCGCCGGCGACTCGACCCACGCCGTCAACTCGGCCCACTAGGCTCACTCGCCGACGGGCTTGTATAATCAGACACCTGTCATTATCAAAATGGAAATACGATATGAACACAATATAAGTTGAACTTTATGAATATGTACAGTAACGTTCTCATTCTACATTAACTTAGTCCGCTCACTTACACAATATATAAATATATTCGCGTTATACAAACAATACACCATCTTATCAACTCAGTAACGTGCGCTCACGACACAGTCAATCGTAGCTACACGTCAATAGTCCACTGATTAGTTTGCACAATTAGTTAGACTTTGGTTTTACACTATGTTTTCATTAAAATAATTATAATAGTAATATAACTATTAACAATAATAATAGTGGCAGGTATATATCTATTGCATTTAGTCGATGGGGAACACATTTTGAGAATAACTGCAACACGCTATAACGATCACTCGCAACAATGTTATGCAGATAAATAATAATATACACATGTATATGGTACATATATCAAGTCATTTAAAATTACCGTTGTCTCTTAACTGGTACTAGTAAGTACTGTAGTGGTACACACTCGCTCGTCACACGTACATGTACACTCTACACACACGCGATAAGAGCACTCGGACACCACTCGTTCTCACCATTACATTACGACTACTGTTTCTGCTTTAGATTCCTATTAAAACCAGTTACAACTAATTTGAAACGACCCTGTATAATTACTCTAGTACAGTTATATTATAATAACCTTCGCAATTCATAACGGCTACAATAAGTAACAGCGTACAAAAGAATTGTAATTTAGACGATTATTTTCCAAATCTTTGGTGGCTAATTGTATATAAAATCAATACTACCGATCGCTCGCAGCACAGGAGGAAACAATATCGACAATAATAATAAAACACGTGTACGGCGGTTCATCGAACGGTTGAGTATTAAAAGCGGTCGCACTCGCATCGATCGGGACAGGGGACACACTCGCGGACCGCACGCTCCCACAAAGTACACCGCGCAACTACATAACAACGAGTCTGACACCGACCGGCGCCGCGCCCGAGACCAACTAAAATAATTTGTACACGATCCCAGCCGCGACGCCACGCATGCCTCACGCCCTAACGTAAACTTAACATTAATAGGCTATGTCAAAAGTGACACCGATCTACAACTATATAATAACGTCGAGGTAAACTATAGGATCCGCGTCGAGACAAGTCGACTCACTCAATATCGTCCCAGCAAAAATATGACTCTCCTGATATGATAACCGTCCGCCGGCGCGGGGGGCGGCGGGCGCTAGCACGCGCGGTGCGCAGGCGCGGCGCCGTTGCAGCCCGCCATGAGCGGCGCGGGTGCGGGCGCGGGGGCGGGGGCGGGTGCGGGCGCGAGCGGCTGCAGCGGCTCGGCGGCGGCGTCGTCGTCGTTGCGCGAGCGCAGCGAGGACAGCACCCAGGAGGCGAGGCGGCCCGACACGCCGAACAGGTTGGAGCCGGAGCCCGTGGCCACGGCGCCCACGTTGACCTCGGGCGGGTCGGGCTCGTCGTCCAGCGCCTCCCGCTGCAGCGCGTACATCTCCTGGCCGAGCGCCGAGTGGAAGAAGCTGCGCGTGCGGAAGTGCGGCTGCGCGTCGGGCGCCAGCTCCGCCACCAGCCGCAGGAAGCTGGGCCGCTGCGTGCCTCTGTGGGCCCAGCACGCGCGCATGAGCTCGTACAGCCGGTCGGGGCAGTGCTCCGGCCGCTCCATCACGCCGCCCTCCACCACGTACCGCACCACCTGCTCGTTCGACAGGCCCTGCACACACACACACACACACACACGTTAGCTATCGACGACGATCTGACTGTTTCAATCGCATTCATATTACTTCATACTTCTCTTCCACACCTAATTGAAATTACAGCTACTAACACGGCGAAGATTTAAATACGACAGAATGACACAATGAGTACAATAATATTGTACTAAAACTATAGGAGCACGCTAAAGGATAAATAATACCTGGTAGGGCTGCATCGCGAGCGTCGCCATCTCCCATAAGACGACACCGTAACTCCATATATCACTACCACTGGAGAACACCTGCAATAAGGAACACGCATGTTTGAATCGTAATATTTGTAAGCCATCTAAAATTAAAATGAAATAAATATATTATCAAGACATGTCCGTGTGGTGACGGATTAAGAATACGAATTGTCACCACCCCATATCAACCCATGGGTGTCGTAAGAGCCAACAGAGAAAGCCAATTATGCAGAGAACAGCACTATAAGAAAAAGAAAACTTGATACGAACCCTATACCAACCCGTTTGGCTAGCGTGGTATAGTAGTCAAAGGAGAAGCCTTGTCTAGCAGTGGACTGTTAAAAACTGATGATGATGAAATATATTATCAATAATCAAAAATGTTATTCATAAATATTGAAAGAAATTTCATGCATAATTGCATCGCAGTTCTAAGGGATAGAACGTTTAAATTAACCTAATTTTTCCCAACACCTAATATACACCTGGAATATATCTCATACTTTGTTGTCTTTATAATGATTTACTACCAAATCATTGGTGTAGACTAAAATTACTAAGGGCTATAAAATAGTGCCCTGGGGCACACCAGTTAAAACTTCAATAAATTATTAAGCCTGGTCATTACAAAAACCAGCATTGTGACTATTATGCTGAAAATCGCCAATTGAAATCCATAAATACAATATTACTTCAATAGGAGTCAGCTTGATTGAAAACGAACTGTGATGATCTTCTCGAATGCAGAGGTGATGTCAATCTAGTGCCTTGATCATGTAAAAGCACAGAATATTTGGCAAATGTTACAAATATGACTGACGCAAGGAAAAAACCTTGTAGAGATAATACATACATACATATCGTCACGCCTTTTATCCCCGAAGGGGTAGGCAGAGGTGTATTTCTACACCATCTTTTCGCCAGATATACTTTAGTCCCACGTAATAAGGGGCGAGCCTATTGCCGTACCGGGCACATTTCCAGACTCCGTGCTGCTACTGAGAATTTCGTGACAGAAAAACCCAATAACACTGCCCGACCCAGGAATCGAACCCGGGACCTCCCGATCCCACGCGCACATTTATGCCGCGAGACCAACGAGGCAGTCGTATAGGGTTTGATGTCGAGTTTTCCGTCTGTGTAGAGATAATCTAGAGTTTTAATAAAAAACATAGGAAAATAAGCAAAATAAAAAACATTTTAAAGAAGCCTTGAACAGAATGTATGTACTCACCCCGTCCTTTAAGCTCTCGGGGCTCATCCATCGCACGGGCAGTAGGCCCTTGGTGCCTTTCCTATAGTAATCAGTCTCGTAGATGTCTCTGGTCATGCCGAAGTCCCCGACCTTCACGGTGAGGTCCTCAGCGACCATACAGTTGCGCGCCGCTAGATCGCGGTGCACAAACTTCTTGGCCGATAGGTAGGCCATACCATCAGCTATTTCTATAGCCATCTGGAAATTAAAACAAATATTAATAATTTTACGTTTTATATGAAAAGAAGCGCAGTAGGGGTAGGCCTCACGCAAGGTGGACCGACGATCTTGTTAAGATTGCGGGAAGCGGTTGGATGCGGGAGGGTCAAGATCGGGCTGCGTGGAGAACCCTGGGGGGAGGCCTATGTCCTGCAGTGGACGTCTCTAGGCTGACATGATGATGATGATGAAGAGAAGGACTTTTTGGTGAGTTCAATATCAGTTGAAGATATTGCTGAAAGTATGAAGTTTTGGATAGCAGATTATGCATTTACCTGCAGTATATTCTGCAACGTGGGCGGCTGGTTCTGCGGGCCCTTGCGCGGCTGCTGCTCGGAGTCGGGCCGGTGGGAGCGCAGGTAGGTCTTGAGGTCTCCGAACTTCATGAGCTCCATGATGACGAGCGTGGGCTGTCCCCGCGACACCACGCCCAGCAGCCGCACCACGTGGAACGTGTCGAACGCCTTCATCACCGACGCCTCGTTCAGGAACTCATGACGCTCCCTGGCGACAGACATCATTTTTACTCTACTGACTATTTTTTGACACGCTCGTAATTAGACCACGTTTATGTTATCTATACCACCTTTTTACTGTATCCATGGGAGTCTAATCACGTTAATGTGATCTGTACAGTATTTTAAAGACTTGGTACACACTTAGTACCGAAATCGAGGCTTGTAGGTATGACACGCGTTCCGAATATTAGTATGAAATACTGACTCCTATCGACTCAGTAAAATTCTATAGATCCCGTTTATACTAAGTCACTTTTTAGCACTTACCTATCGGTGGCGTGTTCGTTGACCGTCTTGACCGCGCAACGAGTCTCCGGTTTTCCTTTTTCTATATTCTTTGCTATGCCCTCGTACACCTAAAACGCATAAACATAATATTAGATAAGCATGGCTAGGTTTCGCTTAGTGAATACTAAAGAAAAACAAATCGAATAAGAAAGCAGATAAAACTCGATAGATCATATAAAATTCTGGATTTAGAATTAATGAGAGACGAATACAAACTTAAAACCAAGGTTGCCAATAAGAACCTTAGCTACTTTAAAGGTATAAGTAGATTAAGTGGGGGGCTTAGAGGCTTAAGAAACAAAAGTATGTGAAAGCAGGCGAGTTTTAAATACCAACTATAATAACTTATATTCGTAAAAACTATTTGAATTGAATTTCCTCGCGAGGGTACAGCCACACCGGCAGCGAGCGGGTGAGCTAGGATATGAATCGAGAATTGTTTTTCTCTTTTCATACACTGGTTTACTTTGCGAACAACATAATTAGGATATGCTAGCTATTAAACTATATGAACGACTCGTTCATATAGTTTAACAAGCGGTGCCTTCAGAGTTCAATTGGTTTTCTTAGCTATATTATTATTCACCTGCCCAGCCGTTGTTAGTGTTAACTTCACTTTAATGTTTTCCTTGAGAAAACTTCAACAGGATCACCTTCACCCGTACTAGATCGAAATTGTATTTTGAACATATTATCATGCTATAAATACTTATAGGCTTATAATATCGCTCGTGTAAATATCAATCAACTAGAGGACGCCAGCAGCTACGCCTGCACTTTTTTTTTATTTACCCGTTTTGGCCGATCCCGTGGGAATTTCGGGAAATCCCTTCTTAGTACCCACCCCTACGGTCCTCAAGGAACATACATGCCAAATTTCAGCTTCCTGCGCCTAATAGTTTCGGTTGTAGCGTGTCTGTCAATCAGTCAGTAACGTAAAGATTTTATATATTAAGATATGGTTACACTAGTGTAACCATAGGTCGGCAGGTCTGTAGCATATCATTGCGAGAATGAATCTTGTGAACAGCATAGTAAGTAGTGGTATGTATGTGTCTCACCATGCCGAAGGAGCCCTGTCCCAGCTCGCGCACGAACTCGATGCTGGCGCGCGGCACCTCCCACTCGTCGGGCACGTACACGGTGGACACGTACTCGGGGTTGACGCTGGCGAACAGCTTGTGAACAGCATAGTAAGTAGTGGTATGTATGTGTCTCACCATGCCGAAGGAGCCCTGTCCCAGCTCGCGCACGAACTCGATGCTGGCGCGCGGCACCTCCCACTCGTCGGGCACGTACACGGTGGACACGTACTCGGGGTTGACGCTGGCGAACAGCTTGTGAACAGCATAGTAAGTAGTGGTATGTATGTGTCTCACCATGCCGAAGGAGCCCTGTCCCAGCTCGCGCACGAACTCGATGCTGGCGCGCGGCACCTCCCACTCGTCGGGCACGTACACGGTGGACACGTACTCGGGGTTGACGCTGGCGAACAGCTTGTGAACAGCATAGTAAGTAGTGGTATGTATGTGTCTCACCATGCCGAAGGAGCCCTGTCCCAGCTCGCGCACGAACTCGATGCTGGCGCGCGGCACCTCCCACTCGTCGGGCACGTACACGGTGGACACGTACTCGGGGTTGACGCTGGCGAACAGCTTGTGAACAGCATAGTAAGTAGTGGTATGTATGTGTCTCACCATGCCGAAGGAGCCCTGTCCCAGCTCGCGCACGAACTCGATGCTGGCGCGCGGCACCTCCCACTCGTCGGGCACGTACACGGTGGACACGTACTCGGGGTTGACGCTGGCGAACAGCTTGTGAACAGCATAGTAAGTAGTGGTATGTATGTGTCTCACCATGCCGAAGGAGCCCTGTCCCAGCTCGCGCACGAACTCGATGCTGGCGCGCGGCACCTCCCACTCGTCGGGCACGTACACGGTGGACACGTACTCGGGGTTGACGCTGGCGAACAGCTTGTGAACAGCATAGTAAGTAGTGGTATGTATGTGTCTCACCATGCCGAAGGAGCCCTGTCCCAGCTCGCGCACGAACTCGATGCTGGCGCGCGGCACCTCCCACTCGTCGGGCACGTACACGGTGGACACGTACTCGGGGTTGACGCTGGCGAACAGCTTGTTGGCCTCGGCCGGCGGTAAGAGCGCGCGCCGCACGTACCACACGCCGCCGAACACCAGCGCCAGCATCAGCACGCAGCCGCCTGCTACGCCCCACACCCAGTCGTACGCGGACTCTAGCAGACGCTCCTGTGAAATAAGAATTTATTCAAAATGTATATACACCACTATTTTTTAATGAGTACAAAAAAATTAACGGAGCACTAGTCTCAAAACTGTCCACAAAAATACGTAATAATTGGTAAATGCATAACTGAGACTATGACCGACCCGCGTACTATGAGTAGTACCAGTAGTAAACTGCTCCATTGATAAATTCCCCCCTGTCCCTCTGCGCCCGCGCCGCGCCCCGATGCGACAAACAGTGCTAAATTGCCAGCGGAAGTGTGCATCCATTTTTTCGGAGCAACAGTTAATTGTTTGTCTACGTTTGCCCGACGCGATGGCTTATCAGTTCACATTACGGGAGTATGCTATGCTGCGTGCGTACTTTTTGAGTGGAGGAATTGCGAGTGCAGCTGTGTACCCATGGACATCCTTTTGAGAGTGTACAAAAGTGAACCGGTTAGTGTCGAACAAATAAAACAGCGCTGGACGCTTTTGACGAAGTGAAAAGACAGAAGCGTACTTCTCTCGTTAAAAAACAATTTAATAAAACGTGCCCGTCTGTGTATTGACAATGGTTGTGGACAATTTGAAGGGCAATGGAAATACTTGTAAGTAAATTATACCTACTTAAGTAAATAATAATTTGATGCGGGCGGCTCAAAATCGGTCTATGTGGAGAACCTTGAGAGAGGCCTATGTCCAGCATTGGACGTCTCTAGGCTGACATGATGATGATTAAATAATATTTGTAAATAGCAGATGATTCTAAGTTCATAAATCCGCCAATATTATTATTTTCTTTTATTACAGAATACCTTATTTTATTTTGATATTTGTTTGCTTTCTAATTACATACCTCCGTATTTCATTACTTGTAAAACGGTAGGTACATTTTGTCAGTCCTAAGCCCGGATGAAGTATGGAGAGGGTAAAATTTAGAAAATTAAAAAGTAACTACCTACACTTATTATTTTGCTTCATTTTTTTGTTTAAGGCTACCTACATTATAAGTGCGACGGAAAGAATGCGTATGAGTAGGTCGGAAAGTAAGTACTGTCAATGAAGTAGTGAATGGATTGTAAAATATGCCTATGATTTAGGTGAGATTTTCTACAAAAATACACATGATTATAACTTTGCGGGACACTATAAGAATCATCATGATAGTCGTAGCGTCATCTCGCTTGTATCCAAGACTTGGTCTCGGAGCCTATCGCTTGAACAAATTACAAGAGGATGAAATCGTAACCGTTTAAATTTAACCATTTCTGGCCGATCCCGTGAGAGTTTACTCCTAACATGTCTGTTCCCATGCCAAATTTCAACTTCTGGAGACCAATACTTACAGCTGTAGCTTTTCTGTTCGTCAAAAAAATAATTTTATGTATACATATAGAAGATAAAATGATCAATAGTATGTGTCGGGTAGGTAGTACGTACGGGTATGAATATGGGCGGGTAGACGGTGGAGAGGTTCCCGACGCCGGCGAGCGTGACGGGCGTGACCTCGATGGTGTAGTTGCCGGGGCCCAGCCGCAGCGTGTAGCCCTTGCCGTTCGTCTCGTAGTCGTCCGCCGTCACGCAGATGTGTAGCGCGTCTGTCACCTAACAACACACAATAATCATTAAAACATACAAGTTTAATTAGAAAAAATAATAATGTAGAGTCTAGTGTGCCGAACAAGAGGAACTGGAATGTTATTTCTATCAAAACATACACTTTATTTTAGAAAACATACAATTCGTAAGAAGTTCGCCGAAGTGAAGCAACGTTTGCAGAGACCGTCGTTGACTGAGTGACCGCTTGTTGTAGCATTTACATCATAAAGCTACAGTAGATTTTTGATGTAATGGGCAGCAAACGAGCAGAGTATCGCCTGATAATAAGTATTATCACTTACTATGGGCACCCAAGAAACCACAGGAGTAACATGTGGGTGCTGGCCCTTTTGATGGGATAAGGAATAGGAGGCGCAGCATGAAAAAGGAAAAGGGAATAGGCCCCCAAATAATATCACTCACTGAACGAAACGGAATAGTTTTGACTATGACACTTGGCGCTGTGCACTAGCCCCCTCCCCCCCCCCCCCCGCGGATGCAGTACTACTGTCGGACACATTGACAGAAACAGCAAGACACTGAAAACACACTTTTTGGAGGGCGCGCGCACAGGATTGTTAGAATTTACTGTTTTGTAACGAACCATACCACATTTACGCGAAATACAGTCCGTTTTGCACAGTATCTCATATTTAACTTGTATATGGATTACAAGTTTAGATATTGTTACTTTTAAGTTGATATTCTGTGCGAGGGTAGTATATACATCCTGAAAGACAATTTAAACGTGAAGTCCTACCTGGCCATTATCTTCGATGCGTGAGGACCGCACTTTGTACGCGACGACAAACCCGTTGGGGTTGACGGGCGGCGTCCACGTCACGTTTACATCTCTCAGCGTCTTGTTCGAAGCTATCACCTCCGCCTGCAAGTTGCTTACTGTATCCACTGCCACTGCAAGAAACAACACATTTATGTTATATACCAGATTTTTATATTGCGCAGCCTTCAGCGTATTCAATGACTTGTACACTCCTCCATGGACGTGCATTTGATACGTATACGTACGTTTGGTTACGTACACAAGGTGTGACGCGCTTACAATACACATGTGAAGGAATAAGGTGTGGTGTTTCTCTAACTAGAGGGAGAAGTTTTATATATGGTGATCGCGTGCGCGAACTTCGCTTGCGCGATTCAAGATTTAGGTTTTGTCGTGTCGTGTCAATAGATGTCACCGTCTTGTGATTGTTTTCGTCGTTCGCTAGATGGCCTCAGTTGTATGTAGCTACATAATGTACCAGAGTGGTGTGTGGTGTACGTACGTCGCTCGGAGGTGCGGAAGGTGTAGTAGGCGCGGTCGGAGCACCAGGTCCTCTCGTACTCGGCGGCGGTCTCGTTAGCGTCCTGCTGGCGACACGCCCACACGTTGACGGTGTACCACGTGAAGTGGCGCATGCCCGCCACAGACAGCGAGCGCACCGACCCGTCCAGCGCGAAGTACGCCGCCTGCACGTAGCCTGCGCACAATATTACACATTATGGCGCTGTTCGTCCATACTCATCAACCGCTAAGTTATACTGCTGTGATAATGATAAAGTGTTAAAAAAATGTTTTCTCTTTTTTATAAAATAAATACTAAGGGAAGCTTCTATACCATGAGTTGAGTACACACTGTTCAGGAAAATACTGACTCACGATACACGGCGTATAATAAAATCATACAAACTCACCGTCATGGTCCGTGCTGTTAGTGTAATTCTGCCCCTTCTTCGGTGTCTGACTGCCGGCCACTTTGACCAGCATGCTGTTCAGAGTATGGTACACTGAACGACGGATCCTGTTCTTGACTGATGACGCATTTTTAGAAGATTTCTTCTCATCACGCTTTGTTTTTTTGTAAACCTGAAAATATTGCGACACTCTTAGCACGCTTGCTGAGGGTTTCAACGATTCGTATCGACGAATATAAAAAAATAATATTTTTCATTTATTCTACGGCAGACTTACAGCGAAAAGAATATATTAAAATTAGAATAGTCTTCACTTTTGTGAACCTAACTAATATATTCTAAGAGAGACATTTTTTTGTTGGACAGAGGCTGCGATTCTGTCGTAAGATCTGGTTTGACTAGTAAGCTGACCTAGGGCTCCAAAGTCTTGGATGCAAGTGATGCAACTAGAGTATCGCTAGGGCAATGATCACTATCGTCATCATCATCATCCTAGCGCTGTCCCGGTTGCAATCCAAGACCGATGCCTTGGAGCTCGAGGTCTGGTTACTATTTAAACCAGATATTAAGACGGAATCTCAACATCTGTCCAATAATATAATATTATATGTCACTCTGATGATTATCACAATCTAATTATACCTATGGGTGTAAAAAGACCCATCACCAAGCCGAAGTCTACTCGTTCTGCACATCATGCCAAGTCGAAAATAATACCTGGGAAACGAATTTTTTTAAGCTTAAAGAAATAGACACATTTTATAAGCCGCAATGTATAGCACGCGAAATGCATCGTGCCTACACCGGCCATATTTACCTACAGCGTGAGCTGCGGCTAGTACCTAATAAGCGCGGTTTCAGAGTAGCGTATTTTCTGCGTGTATACGGTCGTTTCAGCATACGCGCTTGCACGCGCGCTACATTACGCGCTTCAAAAACGGGACTCGCGTAAACGGCAATATTTCGGAATGTTCGCTCGAAATGGTAGTGACATCGTGTCAGTGTCAACATGGACTCTGACGGCTCAAGCTCATACGAGCTTAGAAGCGCATCGACGCTCGTACGAGTTGCGCGTGTGCCAAAAGGCGCGCCTATACACGCCTAAAAGCGCGCTACCAAAAACGAGGTTATACGCACGTATAAAACGCTAATCTGAAACCGCCCTAACGGTGGCACTTTATGATTAGCGCGGCCGAGGGGAATGCCCTCGCCTACAGCGCAGCTGATTGCTAGTAGCGCATACACTGCGGTTAGGGAACTTTAAAGCCGTTTGTTTTAGGGAAATATTGAAAATGGTGTTAATGTTTATTTGGAAGAAAGTTTACATTTATCATTCAAAACATTTTGAATGTAAATGTTGTTGACGATTTTGGAATAATTAGAATAAAAATGTCGTGACTTTGAGCCTCAATATCTCCTGAACCAGGAATTTCCCAGCTATTACCGAAGTAAAAAATGTTCGTTATGGTTGGTACAATATGGGGTTTCAGTTTTCGTTAAGGGTCTTTTTACATCCTGTATATTATAGGATGTGTCATTTATTCCCGACATTTCAAGCGGGTTGTATCGGCAGTAATCACAGACCATTTCGTGAAATAACTACATATAAAAGACTGCCTCCAGTGGATAGAGTATGCGTCTATTAAGCACAGGTCGCGTGGGACCTACAAATTAATAACATGGCAAAATGTGGGTGTAATAGTACACCTCTGCCCACCCCTTCTATACAGGCGTGAGAATATAAAAAATAAACGTACCGTATTCTGCAGTTGGTTCTCAAAGTTGATGCTTTCGACGCGCTCAGCTTCTCGCTGGGAGTTGAACCTGGTGGTGGACGGCTTGTTCTCCTCGCAGGTACACGAGCCGTTGGGTACCAGCCCCGTTGGAGCTTTCTCTTGAGTGTCCTGCGTGTCTTCCGGCCGAGCCGTTATGGTGGTAGCCAACATGGTTGCTGTAAAGAACACTTAGAATTAGATACTAGAAAAAAAAACGCACCATTATGTTCCGCAAACAATAACCGCTAGTTTTTGCGTGATAGTGTAACAAACAAAATGAACTCTGAATTTTATTAGTAGGTATAGATTCAGAATACGCAAAATGTTAAAAAGTAGGTAGTTATGTGTAAAGCCAAGTTTAGATTTGAGTGACGTGCACACAGCAGATCAGTCAAATCGCGTGTCACAACTGAGTGGACATGGTCACACTTAACTAGGGTTCAGAACCGGGAAATCCCGGTCTCGAAAGTACCGGGAATTCCCGGTTCTTTTGTCGTAAATTGGAACCGGGATATCAAATTTGATTCCCGGTTCTTTCGGTACTTTCGGGAATTTTATTTACATTAGGCGATTCACACTAGTTTACACTACTATTTACTTATTTACTCTTACTTTACTTTTCCACTTTTTATACTATTCAAACATTCAAAACTAACGTGAATAATTCAGCGTTAAAAGAAATAACGCGCGAAATTAATGGTGCTGTCGCTATAACCAATAACTACCTACACTCGCTCGCTGTTGCTGGAATAGGAAGGAAAGTAGTAAGTAGGAACGCGACTACGACGCGGTGTCGAGCTTCCCCGCGCCTGCCGTGCATGCCCCGCCCGCACGCCGTGATCTCTCGTTCACTCAGTTTTCGCCGAAACGCATCCAAGCCTCTCCTTCATAGGTGGCACCTATGAAGGAGCGGCTTGGATGCGTAGATTACACACACTACTTACCGCTGCTATAACCTCCCGGCTGGACGTTAGAGCATCGGTAAAACTTGGGCACTTCAAGAACCTGAAGGACGCAACGAGCGAAGTCACCGTATCAGGGAAGTTGTATCGTCACCTCGGTGCTGAAACTGCGGGGAAAGAGGCCATATCCGCTTGAGCTGCCTGCAAAGCGTAGGCGGCCTCGTGGGTTTAAGGTTCCACCATTTGATAGCTCGTCATCATGACCAGCATACAAGAATCAAGATCCAATTTGAGGCTATGATGCGATCAAATGGGTGGAATAAAGAACAGGCCTTAACCGCCCTAACCTTGGGCCTTCGTGATCAGGGGTTGACAGTGTTGGGGGCACTCGGGCAAGACGTCTCCTACGAGAACCTTCTAGAGGCGCTCGAGGCCAGATACGGTGACGCGCACCTCGAACATGTGTATCGTGGTAAGCTGAAGGACAGGACACAACGCACTGGAGAAACTCTGCTGCAGTGGGCTCTGGAGGTGGAAAAGCTGGTCAGGAAGTCATACCAGTCGTCGCTTGCGCAGATAGATGGGAACCTTGTAACATTTACAGATGGAATCTGCGACCTGGAGTGCTGGCACTCTGTCTCCCCCAAAGGGGTCGCCTGCTGTGCCTACCAGGCAGCGAGAGCAGGAAAACGAGTAGAAGCCAGGACTGCGGGGTCAGTGCTGGCTGGTAATGGAAGAGCCCCAAGTATCTCGATCTCGCAATCATGTGACAGGAACAGCCTGATCATTGAAGGCGAAATTAATAAAACGCCATGCGAGCTGACATTGAACTTTTAACTGTATTTTATTAATTAAATATATTATAGTATTGACATTAACTTTTAATCTGTTTTTATATTTTACAATTTTATATAGATGTGTGTAATGTTAGTAAATTGAATTGAATTGGACACGGGTCCCCCGCGGACAGTCGTCGGTTTCCATCTGGCAAGACGAGTTTTTCGGGGCTGCTTCAGGAATAATGAATGTGTGAATCTGAGAATACTATCGGTCAGCACATAACCGTCCGAGGTGAAATGGAGGTGGAGCTGAAGCTAGGCAACAAAGTTTACCGTCACAAAGTCATCGTGGCCAGATCATTGTTAAGTTATTGTTACGAACGGGGGTCCTTTTGGTTGGGGTCCCTTTGGCTAGTGGTTGGGGTCTCTTTCAAACGAGTTGATTTCTTAAGCAAAGCCAAAAATATTGGCGATTGGAAAAAGTTGTGTTTTTAGATGAAACTTGGTAGAATGTTGAAACACACTGTTAAAAAAACATGGAACGAAATTCGACCCTCCCATAGAAAACTGCTCGATCACGTAGTCGATTTGCTATGGAAGGTCAGAATTTTTTTTACACTTTTCGACCCGTGTTTCTTTGAGAAAGTTGTTTAGGTACTTTCATGATCTGAACCACCTATTTAAATTTGGCGGGCGGTCTAAAAATAACCCTGTAATATTAAATAGGTACTTATTATGAATAGTGACCCACCGTCGCTTATCTACCCAATGTTTTATATGTCTAGAGCAATAAAGAATTTCACACATAATACACCCACACCATCTCGTCACTATTACAAGTATTTTAAAACATCGATATATAATGTACTAATAAAACGTTATTTTTTGGACTACTTACTAGATATTTTCTGTTTCCCATCACTAGCCCGTCTGTCAAAAAGATCAAGCTAACTTGTACAGGGTATAATTGCTTATAATTCAACATTAAATAAAAATGAGCACAAATTTATTACAAGAGCATAGCTGTATGCCTTGAATTTGATCTAGATCTAGTTAGATTTGAATAATATGAGGTTACTATGAATTTATTTACATTGTTCATTGTACTATATTCCAATCTTAATTCAAATAAGTAATTCATTGACGGTTTTGCTCGAGTGGCCGATATGGCTATGCCTGAAAAAACGAAGTATGGGACGGGTGCTGGAGTATTCTCCCATGACTTGAACATCAATCTCTCAACATCGCTTGGTAAACTCAACACCATCTTCCAAGCTGAATGCGTTGAGATTATAAGGGCGGCGACGGCGATCGCGGCCAGAAATGTGAGTGACCTGTCAATACGCATCGTCACAGACAGTGCCTCAGTACTACAAGCTCTCGGCGGAAACTGCTTTAACAGCGGCCTAATCATGGAATGCCACCAAGAGCTGCAGAAAATTGCAGCGAGGAACCGGGTCACGCATCAGAGGATACAAGGACACAGCGACTCCACGGGCAATGACGCAGCAGACCAACTGGCTAGGAAAGGATCGGACACAACAGCTCTAGGACCCGAACCAATTGTTCCGATACCGTTCAGCCAACTAAAAATGTGGTAACGCGAGAGAACCCTACAACAACATCAAAAAGAGTGGGCAGAACTGAAAGAGTGTAGGCAATCCAAAGATGCCATCCCCCAACTGAATAAACGACTCTCGCAAAAACTGCTGCACTCCAGCAGGAAAACACTCAAGCATCTGACTGGCATAATAACTGGCCACTGTCCACTAAATAAGCACCTCTACAATATTGGCGGCACGGACAGTCCACTATGCAGGGCTGCATGGAGACCGAAGAAACACCCGCTCATGTGATTCTAAGTTGCATCAGCGTGAGTGACCAACGGACGAGGTTCCTGAACAATCCCAGAACCATGAGCGAAGCTATGCGTAACATTGGTCAACTCATGGCATTCTGGAAGGAGCTCTCATGGTATGAGTAGCAGGCGACAACCGCGTCGCTGCTCACGCACAATGGCCCAATTTAGTGGCTAAGTGCGGAAAACACCTGTCCAACTAACTAACTAACTATGGCTATGCCTAGACATCATGCGGAAGTATCGCTGCGAGATCGATGTTAACCAGGGAGTGTTGAAATGTGGCTTAGAAGACGTCTTCATGGAAGGTGCAACTTCAGGAAAAGTGTACTGCCTGAAGAATGTCATTCTTCACCCGCGGTCGGAAATCGTTGTACCAGTTTGTCTACCAGGGAATTCGGGTCAGGGGAACCGATGTATACTTATCGAAGGTCTAGAGAAAGATGCGTCATGGAAGATTGCTCGAACTTTGGTAAGGGGTACCAAAGTTTCATCAGTACGCGCAATGAATGCAAGTGACAAGGGAGTGTTGCTCAAGAAAGGGACGGACTTACGGTCCTTTCCGTTTTCTATAATAAGAACTAGCAAGAACCGAAAATACCGAAAGAACCGGCAAATCCCGGTTCCGTTATACAAAAGTACCGAAATTCCCGGTTCTCAAAAAAAATACCGGTTCCGAAAACACTACACTTAACGTTATACAAAGATCTTTATTACCATCTAGTTTCGGGATAGGCTATGAGAAAAATCTGGAAGAAACTCATGCTCCTCTTTACAAACTAAAAAAATAATACAATTTTAAATTTTGATACACTTATATTCCATTAGAGATAAATGAACTTAACCATAATATTCAATGTAAGAAACCGATACCGCTCTGACGTATCAAACCTGGCTTCATACTGATGGTTTTACTAATTACTTTATGGTTGATCTTACGTGTGTAATGATGGATAGCAAACTTTCACGACGGGAATACAACTTTAAGATAAGTAAGTGTGGTAAAATAATTGGATCTTTATCATAATTTTAAGGTGTAGCACAACGTGAACGGGTTTGAACGTCACTTTAGTTGGAGACTGTGCACTTTGTTTTTTTTTTTATATATATCAATATCCACTTACCAGTGGACGGTTTTGAACGTCACTATAGTTCGTGGCTGCATCTTGGGTTTATTGTACCTATATCAATGTGTGACAGTACTCGCCAAACTTTATGGCCGCTCCGAACCTAGCCGCATTGCGCTGCGCAGAACACAAAATCAGGTATCAGCGGGACGTACGCGGGGCGTGGAGGCAGGGCACGCCCGCGCGCGCTGTCTTCCACCCGCTAGCGTCCTCGCCTCCCGCGCGTTAGTGTGAGTGTGCTACGTTCGTACACGACTCACATATTCGCTGAGCTCTGACAGTATCGTCGCGTTTAAAATAGTTTCGTAGTGTTACTTCTTTATTGTTTCTCGTTGCTATCGTTGTTTCTTGTTGTTATTTGTACTGATATAGTTACCATTGTCATTGATCATGCCTTGCGGTCGTTTTAATGTTTTACGTCGCCAAACACGGAAAATAGTGTATGTCGTAGTAACATTTATGACGAAGGAAAGAAGTCTAGGCTTAAAAGTCCCTTCACCTAACTGAATTTACATTACTCAATTTGATTGAATATATAATTAAACAATATAATATAGCTAATCTAACAACGTAACTGAAGTTTTTAATTTTCAATCATTACAAATATTATATTTTCTTGGTTATGACATGTCCACCCGACTGTACCATGCGCAAGTTCGTACCGATGGCTACATTCAGAGCGGCCATAAAGATTGGCGAGTACTGTACTTGTGGACGGTTTTGAGCGTCACTTTAGTTGGAGACTGTGCACTTTGGGAATTTTGTATATCAATGTGTTACTCGTGGACGGTTTTGAGCGTCACTTTAGTTGGAGACTGTGCACTTTGGGAATTTTGTATATCAATGTGTTACTCGTGGACGGTTTTGAGCGTCACTTTAGTTGGAGACTGTGCACTTTGGGAATTTTGTATATCAATGTGTTACTCGTGGACGGTTTTGAGCGTCACTTTAGTTGGAGACTGTGCACTTTGGGAATTTTGTATATCAATGTGTTACTCGTGGACGGTTTTGAGCGTCACTTTAGTTGGAGACTGTGCACTTTGGGAATTTTGTATATCAATGTGTTACTCGTGGACGGTTTTGAGCGTCACTTTAGTTGGAGACTGTGCACTTTGGGAATTTTGTATATCAATGTGTTACTCGTGGACGGTTTTGAGCGTCCCTTTAGTTGGAGACTGTGCACTTTGGGAATTTTGTATATCAATGTGTTACTCGTGGACGGTTTTGAGCGTCCCTTTAGTTGGAGACTGTGCACTTTGGGAATTTTGTATATCAATGTGTTACTCGTGGACGGTTTTGAGCGTCACTTTAGTTGGAGACTGTGCACTTTGGGAATTTTGTATATCAATGTGTTACTCGTGGACGGTTTTGAGCGTCCCTTTAGTTGGAGACTGTGCACTTTGGGAATTTTGTATATCAATGTGTTACTCGTGGACGGTTTTGAACGTCATTTTAGTTTGTGTCAGCATCTTGGGTTTATTGTATATCAATGTGTAACTGGCGGACAGTTTTGAATGTCACTTTAGTTCGAGACTTGTGCATCTTGGGTTTGTACTTACGATTGGCACAGTAGTCGCTGTTGCCGGCGAGTATCATGGGCTTGTTGTAGATGTTGGCGAGCACCTCCACGTAGTACACCTCGATGGTGCCGTTGGGCATGGCCGGCGGCTGCCATCTGATCACCACCACGTGCGGCGATTGGATCTCCACTTGTAACGACTGCGGCGGACTTGGGCCTGACACAAACGTTTTGACATTTTATATCAATTACTTAATTAATAAAAAAAAATACTCTAAACACCTATTTTATAGCCTAATGGTGTTGGTAGATTTGAGCATTCATTTGTAACAAAACACCGAGCATATGCCGCTTTTGAATTTGTCGAACTGCACAACGAGCAGAGCCAATCATCGCTGCACTATTTTCACGAACTTTCTAACGCTCACTTTAGTCAACAAAAAGTTCAAAACAAATTTTACCGTCTACTAAGTAACTTATAAGTTTAAATGCTCGCCAGAAGGCTCGATAGAATGCTCGTTTGTTGATAAAACACACTTATTTGTTTTTATGTTTTGTATTATTTGCAAGAATGCTCATTACAGCACCATTAGAGAAACCATATAAACACATATTCTACCCCTTAAGGGAACAAAGTAAGAAAATACATATCATTACAAAAAAATCATCAGAGTCATTTCAAAAAAGAAATATCCTCAATTTTATCTCTAATGTTATAAACTTTGGTATTTATGGAAAATCTAAACATCCTTCAAAATGGTATCCCTAGTAGCCTATGTCTATGTTATAAAAGGGAATACTATCAAAATTCCATGATTCGATAAAGAAAATGAGTATTTTATATTTAGGTACTATGGTGATCATCAGTACTGACTTCCTGGTAAGGTCCTGAAGTAAATAATAGAGCTCTGCGCGCCCTTCTTCTCCTGCGCCGTGGTGTATGTCTTAACATACGCCGCGTATCTCGTGTATGGCGTGAGGTGCGACAGCGGGTAGAACGACGGCTGCATGTTGAGGCACGGGTTCAGCAGGATGTCGGTTTGGTTCCCGGTCGCGACCACGTCCCGGGTGCCGTTGCGGGCCTCATCGATAGTAATGTCTAGAACATTCCATCTGAAATATAGGAATGTACAAAGTTCTTAGTATCATCGAGATTGATTATGTTGGGTGTAGGTAGAATTTGGGACTGTATTTCATTGGTTGATTTAACAAAAAGAAAATACAGGCATAAACATGGTGGTGTCTGTTTACTAATTGAATTGTAAATATATTTTATAGGTAGGAGAGTTTTGCTCATGAATCATGAATGGGCCGGCTCGACCGTGGAAGTACCACCTTCTCACAAAAAATCGATGTAAACAGTATCTATACTGTTGCGTTTAGGTTGGGTGAGTGAAGAGTGCCGGAGGCCCCATTTCATATGCCTTCTCCGTCATCCCACTCCTCCTCCTATCCCTTTTCTGAACCCAAAGGGGAACAATGCACTAGTAACTCTTCTGGTGTTGCGTGTATTCATGGGCGACCGTAATCGCTTACCATTAGGCAATTGCTAGTTTGCCACCGTTTAGACAATCTTGGTTAAAAAAAATATCTGATAAAATCAAAATAAATAGTACATATATACTAACATGTCAGAGCACACGTCCCGCTGCTCGTAGAGCGTGACGTTCTCGGTGGTGGCGATGTAGTAGACGGAGTAGCCCAGCAGCTTGCGCATGTCGTCGGCGCAGTACATGTTCCACGTCAGCACCACCAGCGTAATAAATAGTACATATATACTAACATGTCAGAGCACACGTCCCGCTGCTCGTAGAGCGTGACGTTCTCGGTGGTGGCGATGTAGTAGACGGAGTAGCCCAGCAGCTTGCGCATGTCGTCGGCGCAGTACATGTTCCACGTCAGCACCACCAGCGTAATAAATAGTACATATATACTAACATGTCAGAGCACACGTCCCGCTGCTCGTAGAGCGTGACGTTCTCGGTGGTGGCGATGTAGTAGACGGAGTAGCCCAGCAGCTTGCGCATGTCGTCGGCGCAGTACATGTTCCACGTCAGCACCACCAGCGTAATAAATAGTACATATATACTAACATGTCAGAGCACACGTCCCGCTGCTCGTAGAGCGTGACGTTCTCGGTGGTGGCGATGTAGTAGACGGAGTAGCCCAGCAGCTTGCGCATGTCGTCGGCGCAGTACATGTTCCACGTCAGCACCACCAGCGTAATAAATAGTACATATATACTAACATGTCAGAGCACACGTCCCGCTGCTCGTAGAGCGTGACGTTCTCGGTGGTGGCGATGTAGTAGACGGAGTAGCCCAGCAGCTTGCGCATGTCGTCGGCGCAGTACATGTTCCACGTCAGCACCACCAGCGTCGGGCACAGCTGCGACACGCGCAAGTGTAGCTTGTCCGGCAGGCCTAAGCAACATACATATAGCTTCGTAGTTTGCAATGTAAGATAAATTAGGAATTTACTAATATTGAATATACAACCCTTGAGAGAACTTGAGTATATTAACCGTCTGAGACTAAGGGCCCCGTTACAACCGCGGGCTGTAGCGGCGAGCGATTTCGATGTGCATGGGCTTACTCCGCCGCAGCCGCGTACCGCGACGCGACGCGTCAGTGTAAACGCGCCATGTACATATTATAATGTACATCGAAATCGCTCGCCGCTACCGCCCGCCGCTGTAGGTCGTGAACAGGCCGTGCCGCCCCGCTCCAGTGTAATTATGCTTCTACTGCACGGAGTCGGGCAATGTGCCTAGTACAGACAATGACTCCTATTACGTGGAACCTAAAAAATACGAAATGTGGGTGTACCGTGTAAATATTATACCTTTGCCTAACCCTTGAATCTATAAAAATAAAACTCTTTCAAAGATCCTCAAAATTAGAGACAATCTTATAATAGATCAATACGGCGCAATGCATAATCAGCACCTTAAATCGTAATCTATGTAGCCAGCCTGCTATTATTATCATTAGTCTACAAGCACTTAACTCAACCTCAAGAAGGTTGTGGTTTCGGCCAAATCTGTCGGTCATTTGCGACCTTATTTTCATTGGTTTTATAAGCACTTATCTCGACCTCAAGAAGGTTGAGTCCCTCAAAACAAATCAAAATGCAAATCTATCGCTCTGCGACAAAACTGATTCAAATCTGTCGCTCATCCAATAAAAAATAAATAAAATTAGACTATTTAATATTACCGATTACTTACACGACGCCAGGTTGCCATTGTTGTCTTCAGAGACTTCGTTCTCCGTGAAGTTTGACGGCGGGTTGCTGGTCATGGCCTTGAGAGGGAGTATCTGGTTGTAGCACAGCTTGGGGTTCAGGTGTATGTAGAGAGAGCCGCCGGTGATGTTGATGGGCTTGTGAGTCGTCCAGTCCCATAGAAGCTCCAGGTTCAAGTTGTTGAATATGTGCAACACTTGGCCTCTGAAACGATCACTAAATGTTAGGAAAATATTAATAAATTTAGATAGAACTGGCGCGTTAACACTTCGAATTTAGTTTGTGGAGGATAAAGATGAAGTGTTCCTCCAACTAGAGGGAGGAGCCTCTTACCAAGCTGGGTGGTCGTGCTTGGTGGCCTACAGGCCGACGGACATACTTTGGAAGTTGTTTAAATGTCGCTTGGCTTGCGAAAGTTGCTTGCGCGATTCAAGATTTTTGAATTTAGCGCGTCGTCTTCGATAGGTGGGTCGTGTCGTGGAAGTTCCGTCGTCATTGGGTAGATGGCGCTGTGTTATGTAGCTGGTCGCTACAAGTTCTTCAAAATTATTCCTTCAGCCTAGCCATATTTACTGCCTAGGTTTTGTTTCGGCAGTTTGCGACTGCGTATTATGCCATATTTGTGTAGTTTGTTTTTTATTTTTGTACTTCTTAATTTTGTTACGCGCCGCGATACGCGGCGCTTAGATGTTTCTGCTAAATTTTGCATATGGCCAACACGCGAATGAAGCCAACTTCATCCTTCTTGCTAAGGCAATCACACAAACTGCTGTCTCATGAGTGGTCGAACCCATAACACACGGCACAGTTTTGGCGAGGCAGCCACCACACGTGCCGTCAGTATTAAGTTACATAAGGGGTGCACCGTAAGTTACGTCGCACAATTTCTTATCTTTTGACCCCTCTCCCGTCCTTATCACTGCTGGTCTCATACATCCTCATTTCATACTTCATACGACGACGCCCTGCCTCTCTATAAACAACAATTTTCGAATCGTATAAAGTCTTGTCTCGTGTGGGCATCGAACCCACAACACTCGACGCAGTGTCAGGCGACGAGGCGACCGCTTATGCCATCTGGCTAACCATACAATCAATGGAATGGTCCCTAAAGTGTGAATAAAATGGGTGAAACAATACTTGGACTCACTTGTTCTTTTCGGTGGTTTCCCAGGAGCCGTGTATCTCGGTGAGGTTCTTGAGGAACATGAGCGACACGAGCGAGTTGGAGCGGATCACCACCAGCGAGCCCGTGATCTTGCGCACCGCGCCCAGCGACTGCTCCAGCACTGCCAGTGAGCCACCTGCACATTCACAAATATATTCATTCACTATGTTTCATGAAGGATGGATATACGGGGTGTAAAAAGCCCTTAACAAAAACTGAAACCTCGTATTGTATCAATAATTACGAATATTTTTTACTTCGGCACCATACCTGGGAAATTACTGGTTCGGGATAAATTGAGGCTAAAAGTTACCATACAACTTTTCTAATTAGTTTCGAAAATGATGCATTCATACAGATGTCTTATGTACCTATGGATAAGTAGGTATTTCGAGCATTGCACGCGCGCACTTTTTATAGAAGCATAAAAAAGTGTCTACGTAAAAATTAAACGTTAACGGTATTATTTTGGCTTAGTATGACCTTATCACGATGTCCACAATAAGTAGGCTTCGGCTTGGTGATGGGTCTTGTGACACTCCGTATATTCATTCACTTTGTTTTATGAAGGATGGTTAAAGAATATCGACTACTTGGAATCCAGTCTAGTACCTAAGTGTACACCGCCGCAGTGACACAGCTCATTAGTGTAGTGTTTCGAAGTATTGTGACAATGCGGCCATAAAGAAAAACCCAAGGGTAGGAGCCAAAACCCGAAGTCCTACAAGACTGCGCTGAGCTCTCATCAGTCCCTCCGCGACCACGACCGGTGCAAGACAGTCGAAACACATAGGTTCACCGCGTGGGTTACACTAGCCGTGGTCATGAGATGACTGAAACGTCAAGGGAAATATAAGCTATTAGAGGACGCCAGCAGCTACGCCTGCATTTTTAAATACCTTCTTAGTGCACCCCTACGGTCCCCAAGGAACATACATGCCAAATTTCAGCTTCCTGCGCCCAATAGTTTCGGCTGTAGCGTGTCTGTCAGTCAGTCAGTAACGCAAGGATTTTATATATTAAGATATTTACAAATAATTATGTGACATAGACACGTAACGTTTATATTACTATGTGTACAAGCAAGGGTGTCGCCAAGGAGGGCAGGGAGGGACAGCTGCAAGCCCCCCCTCTCTCGTAGATATTGAAAAAGTCCTATAATTCATACTTTTCTCATTTTCCATATAACTCACCCCCTCCTAGACAATCGGCTGGCGTGTACAAGTGGCGAAAGTGGAAAAGTACCGACACATTAATGTATAGGTAATTAATGAAGACTTACCACTAGAAGCTCTCAGCGATATCTCGAGCTTGCCGTTGATCTCAGTGCAGCCGCGGAACTGTTCGGCCGCCGCCACCGAGTCGATCTTGCCGCCCGCGCACTCCACCATGCACGTGTTGTTCGGACAAGGCTCGCACGTCGCGTTTTTCGCGTCACCCACCTACAATAGACTCTATACTCAATACAGGCCTTATTCCTACAACTCACCTTATATAGAACATACAAAAGGCCTTATTAGTAAACCATCTTGAAATATACCAACAGCATTCACAAACGATCGAGCGGTTCCTATGATCCGAACCCGTCAAAATACAGTCCGGTATAGTCATAGAACTACACATTTCTATGGTATACGTTACGCACTACATGCGTCATTCGTCTTTCGATGTCTATCGAATTCGGTGCGTGATTTCTACAACTGTATTTTCATGGACGCGGATCGGAATGATCGGATTCGGATCGGCAGTAATGCGAAAACGTTCTACGTATACGACATGATACGACACTTTTACACACATTTTAGTTTTTTAGGGTTCCGTACCTAAAATGTAAAAAACGGGACCCTATTACTAAGCCTCCGCTGTCTATCTGTCTGTCTGTCCGTCTGTCTGTCTGTCTATCTGTCACCAGGCTGTATCTCATAAACCGTGATAGCGAGAAAGCTGAAATTTTCACAAATTATGTATTTCGGTTGCCGCTATAACAACAAATACCAAAAATAAAAAAAATGAAAATATTAAGGGGGTCCCATACAAAAAACGTGTTTTTTTTTCGTATTTTTGCTCAAAATTACTAACTGTAACAGGTAGACGCTTTAAATTTTCACAGAATATGTAGTTGTATATTACCTTTCAAAATAAATAATTAAATACAAAAATAACTACGTTAAAAACAACCGACTTCAAAAACGAAAAAGTGAAAAATAATAAAGATTTAACATTAATTAAATACTACCTATTATTTATATGTGCTATTTACTAATAGGTTTGAAGTCGGTGTCAAGCCTTAAAACAAATAATAATATTTTAATCACTTAAATGTATACGAGCAAATTAATACAAAGGAAGGACTACGATAACGATAAAGATGCATAAATAAACCTAATAAAGAGCAATTTGATCTTAATATTATAAGTAGCTTCAGTTAATACGAAGAATAATGTAAAAATTAATACGAAAATGTATTGAACAGAATGTGAATTCATGTGAATTATGAAATGCCTTCTTTAATTTAAAGGCTTTTGAAATTTGATTTGGCACCGACTTCAAACCAATTAGTAAATAGCGCAAATAAATAATAGGTAGTATTTAATTAATGTTAAATCTTTATTATTTTTCACTTTTTCGTTTTTGAAGTCGGTTGTTTTTAACGTAGAACTAGTAAGTATTAAATAAAAATAACTTTATTTTTATTTAATACGTTTTAGTGAACCTATTGTTGTATTGTCAACTAGTTATAGGTAGACCTACAAAAGGTGCTACGCTACCTTAAAATATAGATCTCAAGAAACGGGAACGGATAAAAGTAGTCTTCTCTGTAAAAATGCTCTTCGGGACACAGTTTTACGCTCTTGTGAGACTATTAAAGATCCTGAAAAACGTTTGTTGGCCAGGAAAGCATATATATGAAATCACGTTAACGTCAAGAAACTCTTAAACAGTATAATTCTAGACTCGGTAAGATCCAAGAGCGTCTAGCGAATGAGCCTTTTGAGCAGAGAGCTAATAGACTTGGTCTCATTAATAATCGACAAATCATGGCATTACCGCATGATTTACGTCTTTGAAGTCACCATTATCATCATTGTGCAATTCAAATAGATTTTTGTAATAACTGAGTTCGTATCGCCACCTTCTGACTCCTTCATCGGACGAGAACGAGCCCAAACTCTACAAAATTTTGTCAGTTAATTACTGAGTTCCTATATTATTCCTATGGCCACCTTTCGATTCCATCATCAGAGCAGCTCTATGTCATAATAACTTTTCATTGTCATCCAATTTAAATACGTATACAAAACCCAACTCCCGATGTCTGACATATTTTTTTTATAGACTCACGCCTGTATCCCCAAAGGGGTAGGCAGAGGTGTAATATTACACCCACATTTCCCAAAGAAAGAAATCGCCAGAAGGCTGATCGATGCTTCCCATGACCAGAGGGCTGGTTTATATCTCGCTGAGAGAATAAGCATTGCCATTCAACGTGGCAATGCTGCCAGCCCTCTGGGCACGCTACCGCTCGACAGCGTTGCGGAGGAATTATTTTTTTTATTATATTTTATTTACTTTTCTTTTCATACTTTTGCCTTTTTATAGTTTAGGATAGTTTAGTTATATAATTAGTTTTATTTTATTGTACATTATAATGTAAATCCTACTTATAAACCAACTAGAGGACGCCAGCAGCTACGCCTGCATTTTTTTTAAATATACCCGTTTTGGCCGATCCCGTGGGAATTTCGGGAAATCCCTTCTTAGTGCACCCCTACGGTCCCCAAGGAACATACATGCCAAATTTCAGCTTCCTGCGCCCAATAGTTTCGGCTGTAGCGTGTCTGTCAGTCAGTCAGTAACGCAAGGATTTTATATATTAAGATTATACTTTAGTTTATTTAAAGTCTACCTAAGAAAAAAAATATATTTGGCAAATATTCATAAACATTTTCAAAATTTCATAAAAACCAAAATCGACTAACTGTTTTGATTGGGATTTGAACCCATGCCTTCAGAACGTAAAGCGGATGTATTATCAGCACGGCTATCGCCTTGTTATCAATTAGTGGCGAATTTAGCGAACAATTGATAGAGTGCTTACGTCATCTAACTGTCATTTCCAAATAATGAAATAGTCTTTAAACCTTTTTGCTAATTATTATGTTTGAGTACCGGACAGTTTGTCGTGTCGACGCATAAAGTGTAGACGTCAGTAGTCCTTACAATACATCATCCTAGTTAGTAACCGTAGTGATGACAATTTGACATGACACCAGCCGTCACAATTATTATTTATAGGAATTTCAGCCTTAAGGATAGGTGAAAATAAGTAAAAAAATGCTCATAAAATAAAAAATACTGGGACTACATGAAAAAGTTTTTATGGGACCAATTCGAAACTATTGCGCATCAAACAAAAAAAGAATTACGTAAATCGGTTCAGAAACCTCGGCGAAATCGGTGTACATACATCGAAAAAAAAATATATACCGGCCGAATTGAGAACCTCCTCCTTCTTTTTTTGTTTGAAGTCGGTTAAAAACGTTAATAAAGGGGGGCTCCCATACAACAAACGTATTTTTTAAGCAATTTTTTACTCGATCTTAATAAACAGGTAGAAACTTAAAAAGTATTTAAGTATACATATAACGAACGTGATTTTCTTTTATAGATGATGGTACGGAACCCTTCGTGCGCGAGTCCGACTCGCACTTGCCCAATTTTATTGAAGATACACCAATGACCCTCACCAAAGTCTACCTTGGTGAGCTTCATTGGCGTATTTTGAGTTATTTTTCAAGATGGGCCTTGGTATTCAAAATATAATGTTGAGAAGTTTCTTAGGTGTCCAGCCTCGACGGGCACTATACCATACTGTTGGGGGGTGCTTATACGTTTATGGTGAGGGTAGGCTTTGCCCCAAAAGTTTTGCCAAGAGAAACACCAAAAAGTTTTTATGGCAGAGAACTCAGGTGGTTTTTAAGGTGGGACTAAAGTACCTTAGGTCCCCGTGGGAGCAGGCTTACCTCCATATGGTCGCTGGGGCAGATGAAGACGCACTTGTCCTTGTAGATCTTGTATGCGGGGATCTTGGCGGCGGCGCGGGACGCGTCCCCGGGCGACACGGCCGGCAGCACCGGCGTGGCGCGGCACTGCTGCTCCGACACGCAGCGGTTGGCCAGCTGACAACATCATCACATAATATATAAACTGTTGATACCTACGTATTGTCTGACTAGCCGTTGTCCGCGTCCTGAGGGAACTACTTCGCCTACCCGAAAACCTCAAATATCTTACGGACCCCTATTTTTTCTAGAATAAAATATAGCCTATGTTACTCACAGATAATGTAGCTTTCTAATGGTGAAAGATTTTTTTTAATCGGTCCGGTAGTTTTTGAGTTTATCCATTACAAACAAACAAATAAACAAAAATACAAATTTTTCCTCTTTATAATATTATAAATGTAGATGAAGATTATCGTAGCTAGGAAGTTATTCGACGAGAAGACATCTTATTCATATTTTACTAGTAATTTCGAAAACATAATTATGACAACGATCATCAAGGCTATAAAAAATATTTAAAACGCGAACTTTCTGGACATTTTATACTCAGTTTTACATATAATCTCTACAATACATATACGGGATGTAAAGAAACCCCTAACGAAAACGAAAATCCCGTATTGTACCAATTATTACGATTTTTTTTTACTTCAGCACCATATCTGAGAAATTACTGCATAATTACAGGTTCAGGAGATATTGAGTATTATAGAAGCTCAAAGTCAACATAAAAAGATTCTAATTAGGTACATAATCGATGCATTTACCCCACCATTTTGTTCTTCCTATGCACCCATGGATAAGTAGATATTTCGAGCATTAATTAAAAAATATGCCTTCTTAAAAAAATATTCGTTTCCCAGGTATTATTTTTGCTTAATATGACTTGGCATGATGTCCAAAACGAGTATACTTCGACTTGACTTGATGGGTCTTGTGACATCCTGTATATAAAATTCTCGTGTCAGTGTTGGTTACAATACTCCTGAGAAAAAGTTTGACCAATATTGAACTTTCCAACACAAAAGTTAATAACAAATGCGGCAGTTGACTTTTTAAACATATGATATAATTTTACATTTTATCATAAAGAGGTCGAATTATATGCAATTATATTAATTATTAAATACTCGGGCACGATACCCCATGACATTGATGGGCAGGCATTCTACGACGCTTAAACTGTGTAAATATTTTAACTTTTTACTAGTTTTTTTTTTCTTGGTTAATGTAGATATATTGGTAGATTAAGTTTTGTTTCCTTATATTTTCTGCATTAAAAGGGTAGTAATATGAGGTTTGTACAAATACCTCGTAGGTGGTGTTAGGGCACCTCTCGACGCAGCGGCCCTCGAAGGAGAACTTGCTGCAGACGTGGCAGTCCTTGTCCGAGGGTCCGTCGCAGCCGCCCAGACAGGTGTGGTGGCAGCAGGTTTTGAGGTCCGACATGCAGCCGCGGTCGCCGCAATCCCCCCTACAAACTAAACAACATTCATTGATTTACTATAATAATAATATAATAATTATACTACCACATTCACACAACACTATCTAGTCCCAAACAAAGCAGAGCTTGTACTATGGGTACATGACACAGCATGGATAAACATACTTATGTACTTTTTTTGTAAATACATACATATCATACAAAGAAATACCCAGACCACGACAAACAAACGTTTGACTTGAGCGGGAATCGAATCCGCGACCTTCGGCGTGGCGGTCGTTTGCACTCCCGCTACGCCACCGGGTCGTCAAACTAAGTGTATGAAAGAGTACTGAACTGTAAATAAACTGTCACACTACTAGACAGTAGACTCTTTTTACTATGAGAAGAGAAGTTAACGTAGTGCACCACACTGACCAAGTGCAGATTTGCAGACTTCACATTTATTTCAAGGACATTATGGAGAACTCTACTGTAGCAAACAATGATAAACTATTTTTAATACAAAAGAAAATGCTTATCAAGTCAAATTGTGAATTTGTATTTGGGCCTTTACTATAAGACTTTCAGTAGGTTCCTAGGAGCTTGATGTGCTATCTTAGCGAGGGGTGAGTTTATTTACAGGACTTAACAGGACTGTAACATTAATTAACGGCCGGTCCCAATACTTGATCTATTTGGCTACAAGGGATACATACTTATAGAACATAAGCTCCGAATTTGTACCAACACTTGCACAAAGAATTATCTATCTATCTATAAGCTCCATACAAAATATTTGTACCAACATTTGCACAAAGAGTTATCTATCTATCTATAAGCTCCATACAAAATATTTGTACCAACATTTGCACAAAGAATTATCTATCTATCTATAAGCTCCATACAAAATATTTGTACCAACATTTGCACAAAGAATTATCTATCTATCTATAAGCTCCATACAAAATATTTGTACCAACATTTGCACAAAGAATTATCTATCTATCTATAAGCTCCATACAAAATATTTGTACCAACATTTGCACAAAGAATTATCTATCTATCTATAAGCTCCATACAAAATATTTGTACCAAAATTTGCACAAAGAATTATCTATCTATCTATAAGCTCCATACAAAATATTTGTACCAACATTTGCACAAAGAATTATCTATCTATCTATAAGCTCCATACAAAATATTTGTACCAACATTTGCACAGTAAAGAATTATCTATCTATCTATAAGCTCCATACAAAACAATTGTACCAACATTTGCACAATAAAGAATTATCTATCTATCTATAAGCTCCATACAAAATATTTGTACCAACATTTGCACAAAGAATTATCTATCTATCTATAAGCTCTATACAAAACAATTGTACCAACATTTGCACAATAAAGAATTATCTATCTATCTATAAGCTCCATACAAAATATTTGTACCAACATTTGCACAAAGAATTATCTATTTATCTATAAGCTCCATACAAAACAATTGTACCAACATTTGCACAATAAAGAATTATCTATCTATCTATAAGCTCCATACAAAATATTTGTACCAACATTTGCACAAAGAATTATCTATCTATCTATAAGCTCTATACAAAATATTTGAAATACGTGTATCTAGTAGCCAAATGCATGGATAGATCAAATATTGAGACGAACCGAATGTATAAGTACAAAATAAAATAAAAACTATATTACATAGTTTCTTCATAGAATGATGCTGCGACGAGCATGCATGATGAGGTTAATGAATGTCAAGGAAGCGAAAAAGGTGTGTTTGAACCGGAGCATTAATTTGGCGTTCCATAGTCTCTGCCTATCCCAACGGGAGACAGGCGTGACGATAGATAATGATGCTCACCTTTTTGGCAATGTTTGTCATCCCAGCACAGCAGTCGTCCACTCTCGTCCGCGGGGCACTGCCCCTGTCGCCTGCTGTCCAACACCTCGCGGCTCTGCGCGTTGGGACACAGCCCACACAGGCGCGTGTCATAGTTCAACTATAACCAACGTGCAACTGATCAATATTAATGTTAATTGGCTAATAACTAGGTCGACTACACTGCGTATTTTGACACTTAGTCATTTCGTAGGATGTAGGATACCGACCGAGGGCGCTGTGCGATAGAAGGCGTGCCGTGACAGGCGATTAAACTAGCAACTAATTATCGGGCATCGTAAAATAGATTTCATGACATAATACTTTTAATTGATACGGAAAATGATTTAAAATTTTAACTAAATAGGAAAAGTTATGTATAGAAGTGGTAAGCTCATTATGTAGGTATGTAGCTTAGGCATCAATTAGCAAAAGCAATTTAATTGAACGCTGGAAGTTTCATCGAAACAATGTGTATGTCACAGGAAAATAACAAAAACCACAAATGTATAAATTTCCAAGGAAATTTATAAACCTTCGTAGGATTATAAACGAGAGATAAATTGTATTATTTTACGCCCAGATTTTCGTAAATTGATAAACTTACCGAATTCATTCGTAAAATAACAGACTTATTAATAATAATATTCTACCTCTGTGGTAGAATATTATTATTAATAAGTCACGTGTTCCATTTCCTTCCGCGCCACCGCCATTCTTCGCGACTTTTACGAATAAACCGAAACTTTAGCGATGTTAATGAGGCTAAGTTGACGGAGCCCTGCTTCGCAGGGATCCTATTTTTGTATTCGGGTTCACAAGAAAACCTAACATAACCTATTAAATTGAACTGATGCTCACGTTCATTATCACCGACCGACCAATCAGAGAGCAGTTATTTGCCGTATTTTATAGAAGCGTAAAATTAACAGCTCTTCTGTTATTGGTCGAACCGTTTAGAATCTTATGAATGGATATCCGTTAGTTTATAAATTTACGACGAGACGTCGCAAAATGATAAATTTGCGAAAATGTGGTCGAAAGATAATACAATTTTCCTATTTAAAATCCCACAAAAGTTTATAAACTTCCTAGGAAATTTACAAATTTGCGGTTCTTGTTATTTTCCGGTGACATATAGACCATGTATAACTAAAATATGTTGAACGAACCACATTTTAGTCAACCACACTCAACCAGTTAACCAGTCTGACTGCTCGCTAGCGAGAGAGCATCCGATCAGTAATATATCTCTTAGAATATATTACTGATCGCATGGTCTCTCGCTAGCGAGCAGTTAGACAAGTCCCATAAAATGACAGTTGTAGCAATGACATCATCATTATCAAGATACAACGCATTCGTGTATTTGTACACACATTACTTTCAATTGACTTAAATAATATTACTGGAATTTTCTGTCAAATAAATCATAGTATTTATTGTAGCGGACTTTACAAACTGTTAGGTATAATTGCGTAACATATACACTAACACCAATACGCGGATCGCACGAAGTGTTGTTTGTCTCTTGCGGAGATCGAACCCACAACACTCGGCAACATGCTATACGATGGTGTGGCTGCTTTAACAATTGCAACGAACAAAAGTATTCAAATCAAAAAGAAATTGAAATGAAGAATCCAGATTCAGTAATAGTGTTGGGGCAAGTTTTATTAAGCCAGAAAAACGACAGTAACACGGGTATTTGTATTAGCTAGGAAAAACAATGCAGGCTTCGCATAGATCCAAATACATTCTAAAGATAAAATATTTAGTACTTTTCATTGGGCAGACTGGAAGTAACAGATGTGACATTTAAACAAGTTAAACTTTAAAAATGTAGAAGCTTTATTTTTAAGTTTTATATAAAGTTACCATTATCTTCATAACAAAAAAACAATACGGCATACGCTTTCAATTGATTCCATTGAAATCTCATGAAATCGTTATTGGGTTTATACATCAATATAAGGGACTGAAAGTATCAATACATCTATACATTTAAATAAAATTGGAGTGTCTGTTTGTAATATTAAAATAACCGCTTTTTACTAAATGCATATGGATGTATACACGGTACATATACCGATTTTTTTTTTTTAATTTTTGTCTGTCTGTATGTTTGTTCTCGCTAATCTCTGGAATGGCTGTACCGATTTTGACGGGACGTTCACTGGCGGATAGCTGATGTACCAAAGAGTAACTTAGGCTATATATTAACCGGGTACGCGAAGTAGTTCCCTCAGGACGCGGGTGAATCTAAAAACGTTTCTCATTTGACTTTATCCCAAAGGTGTGCCCGCCTCAACTAAAAGTCTGTTAGTGCTGTGTATAGCGTAGATAATTATATGCATAATAAAATGTATGCAATCATAGCTTCGTGGGTATATCGTTGCTATTAAGTTTATTGCCGTTGCAAGGTCGTGACATTGATCTTTAATCCTTTGAGAGCAGATATAGACTAGCTGAGTTTAGCCTGAACGAGCCGGTTCTGTCATTGGACAAGTACTGCGTTCTATTTGGTGAATAACAGTACCAGAAACCCATTGAACAAATGCATCTCCCTCTTTCGTCAAGATACGCTGTGCAGTCTGCCAAGAGCTACTGAGTCATAAGTCAAGGAATTTCTTTTGCGATTCTTTGTGCAGTGCATAGTTCTATAGAGCGCAGGTTCCTTTGAGAACCGTGCATCTTGATTGATCCTGTGACGGTTCGAAGAACCCTGTAAATACATACACTTCTAATACACTACATATATACATACACTACGTAAATGCAAATCTGCAGTTAATATATTTGAATTTGAAGCTAAAAACACTTCAGGCATGCACCGATTGAATACTTTTTTTGACATTGCAGCCAATCGGGTAGAATTTAGACCACAGAAGTCCAATTCACACGACTTCTGGTTGAAGAGCTTTTGCATAAAATCTTTTCAGCAGCAAGTCCGTGGCATCCGAAGAGTCCTCTTTTATAATTTATAAAGTTAAGCATACAGGTATCGAAACGTCAGTATTATTAATATCTACAGACTTCTTGGAAATCACAAAAGCTTGAATAAGAGGTGGTACGGTTTATAAGATAAAGACGCAAAATTATGCAAAATAAAACACATAAGCCATAAAATACAAAATCGCGGTCGTATACATTAATTAGCGAGTTTTGAATCAGATCGCATCGATAAATAATTAATTCGTGTGTTGTACAGGTTAAACACGGCTTGGCGGAACTAATGGCGAATAAATCCCACAGCTACGAAACCATGACCACTACCAGACCGAATTTAATAAGAAACTGTAATAATGAGAGGGAACCTCCGGCACAGATATGGAACTTGCAGATATTTCTTGGAAAGTAAACGATATTTAAGACGAATGTGTGGTTTATACTTGACGTTGGCTTTAAAAAATTGTAGAAGAAAAACAGGGAATCTATGTTCCATCCGTCTGTCTCGCAAGCCGGAGTGGTCCGAGATTTGTATTGCTAGCGTAATTCCCGTCTCACACAATTTTAAACGGTTTATTAGAGTAATACCGCGGTGGTTCTAGTGAGAACGCCGAAATGTGTCTCATTCGAGGGTACTCCCAGTGCCCAATCAACCGAACTAGTGAGAGGACTCCGTAATTGTATTTTTTTAAAAGTTCCTGATCTGCCATGTCAGATTATAAACCTTCTGAAAGTGTCACGGATTCTGACTAGATAGTATAAAGCACAATAGACTTTTATTTATAGTAATTTTACGTCGTTGTTTGTAATTTTGTATGTTTGTTGTTAATATGTCTGAGCGCTCCAGCCGTTGGATTCGTGTCCAGACGGTCACTACCGATAATTACAGTTTCGTAATACTGGCGCACACTGAATTGTTTGTAGATACATAGGGTAGTCACGTTTTTTAAAAAAAAAATATTCACCTGATGTCTGGTGATAATTTCTTTGAGAACGTGATTATGTTATGCACACTACCGAGGCAAAAGTTTTAACTGTATGAAAACTTCGCTCGCGTCTGTTCATATTTCATTAAGAAAAGGTACTCCAATTTTATAACTTTTAGTCAAAAATATAACCTTAAAACTATGTACATGGCTGCACCGCTAGCATAGTGGTCATGTCACCGTTTGACACCGTTTTGCGCAGTGTTGCTAGTTTGATCCTCACACGAGACATCATCATTGTCTTGCCCTTTTGGCAAATTTGGGGTCGGCGCAGTATGTCCTTCGCTTCCATATTTCTCTGTCACCAGTCATCCGATCGTTCACCCCTTTCACTTTCATATCCATCCTCACACAGTCCATTCATCTTTTCCTTGGCCCCCTCTCCTTTTCGTCCTTCTACGTGCATATTCATCACTTTCTTGCCTACGTACATCTCATCTCTTCGCGTAACATATCCATACCAGGCCAATCGACTCCCTTTTACCTTTTCATCAATGGGCGCCACTTTCATACTACCTCTAATGTAATCATTCCTAATTCCGTCCATTCTTGTCACTCCACACATCCATCGTAACATTCTCATCTCAGCAACATGCAATCATTTCTGATCCATCTTCTTTGTAGCGTAACACTCAGCTCCATATACGACAGGCCTTATAACCGCCTTATACATGCGGCCCTTTAATTTCACAGGTATTTTGGCAATTTCACAGGCATTTTCCTCACACGAGACATCTAGGTGCGTATTTGTGAATCGTGTGTTGTCATAAGTATACTAGTTCCTAGAGCTATGTCTCTTTAAAACAAATAAATAGTTTTCGTATAACAGGCTTTTATTATAATTGTTGGCATAACTTAATATAACAAACAATAGGTTGAACAGCCCTAATAAGGCATCACGCACTGGCGATTACAAAAAAGGTTTCTCGCGACAAAACACCCGGCTTATAACGAAACCTTTGGTTAATTTGAAGTACCTAGGTATTATATAAACTAGTTATAAAGTGTCAAAGCCGAGACTTGGTTTGCCGTTCGTAACAGATCGGCAAAGTTAAGCAACGCTTGCACAGGTCGCCACTGGGATGGATGACCACGTGTGGCATTTATATCTGAGCGCTACCATGCTTCGGAGGGCACGTAAATCTGTCGGCCCCGGTTCTTGTCTCAGGATATGAATCGTTAGGCCATGTCGGAGGCCTTCGGGCGGTCTGAAAACTTCGTTTGCCATACACTCACACGAAAAACAAAACAAAGAAAGTGTTATGGCGTTTATCCATCATGATAACGGAATGGTACTTCGTAAAGCCAATAACACCAGTTTTTCTATTCACCTCTTAGCAGTTATAGGAAAGAGGTTATATCAGTGGCATGCGCACATAGCTGATCCAAGGACCAGGTCCGTTTGTCAAACGAAGTCAAGTTGTATTGGATATTTCTATTTAGGAATTACCGAATTACCCAGCATAAGTACAGCAATCAGATCGCGTTGTTACAAGTTACATTTTCTTAGACATGCACTGTGCCTTGTTAGGATAGACAGTGGTCAGTGCTGTACCCACAGAAATTAATGTATTTCTTCATTTGGTTCGTGGGAGAGGGGCAGACGGTTCCTGCAGGCGGGTGCCAGCCTACAAGAGCCCCGGTCTAGTAGTTAGTCAAGCGGGCTAGGTCCCAGCTTGTAAAGAACCACAATGGGCCTGATGCCCTTCCAGCGCAGTCCAACCCTGATTGCGTACGTTATCAACTTACCCTTATAACGTTATAGGCGTTTTCCGAAGTGATCCTCGACCAGTCGATGGTGTTCGTGTAACATAGCACGTCGTTCTGCTGTATCCGAACACCGCCCCTTTGAATCTTCATCAGTGAACGAAGACCCACGGACTGTGAAAACACAAGTACATTATAAATCATGTGACTGTGAAAATACGCGTAAATATACATAAATAATGAAATAACATTGGTTCCAGCCTGTGATTTCAATTAATTCAAAATAACTGTTTTTCAAATGCGCATCGTTATGTAATAGGCCATAAACAGCAGTTTATATTGTGTTTATATTTTGGTCTACCTGTCTACTCTGTTTATCTGGGGTAATCTTTGGAACAACATAACCTTGATAGGACTTTAACTGGAAGAGAGAGGAGTTTGAAGGGCTATATGTATAAATCTTTGGTCATTCTTATAAGAATACGAAAATTCCTGAAAGCTATTTAAAAGGTTTTAGGCATTTCGCAAAAAAATCTAAAAAAAAGAAATGAAAGTATTAGCATAAACCAATTCGAATATGGAAGTTGAAATGTTCTGTGTTTATTTAAGTGGATACCTTGAAGGGCTTATAATCACAACTTGACCCTATAGAGGGCGCTGTTACCGCCTATAAAATGCTGATGTAACACCGAGGAACAACTAGCTGATTGTAAATATTTTTTATCGCGGATTGCTTTACTGCATGGCGCCAAGGTCCAAGGTGATCACATGAACTGGGCCTTGCCGGTTCGCGTGTACAATAATTGCGGCAATAATAGCGCACTTTAAGGAGTAAACAACATTCAAGTATTTAATATACATAACTATCATTATTGGAGGCAAGTATTGCGAAGAACTTATACATTTAGGACATAATAATATACTTACACAACTATTTATTTTATTAAATTTATAATTTGTGTTTTTAGGGTTCCATACCTAAAAGGTAAAAAACGGGACCCTATTACTAAGCATCCGCTGTCTGTGTGTCTGTCTGTCACCAGGCTGTATCTCATAAACCGTGATAGCTAGAAAGCTGAAATTTTCACAAATTATGTATTTCGGTTGCCACTATAACAACAAATACTAAAAATAAAAAAAAAATATTAAGGGAGGGCCCCATACAAAAAACGTGTTTCTTTTTTCGTATTTTTGCTCAAAATTACTAACTGTTACAGCTAGACAGACGCTTTAAATTTTCACAGAATATGTAGTTGTATATTACCTTTCAAAAATAAATTTAATAAAAGTAGATAATAAAGGGAGGCTCCCATACAACAAACGTAATTTTTAAGCAATTTGTTTCTTGATCTTAATATACAAGTAGAAACTTAAAAAGTATTTAAGTATACATACAACGAACGTGATTTTCTTTTATAGATGATGGCACGGAACCCTTCGTGCGCGAGTCCGACTCGCACTTGCCCAATTTTATTTTCGTTGCTCACACATTTTAGTATTATCACCCGAGTCTGACGGTAGGTACCAATATCTGATCTAACCATGGATTTGGCTACTAGAGATACATATTTGACATAGGCTCCATACAAAATAATATGCCCATGTTGTGGTCCAGACACCATTTGTAACATGTAATTAATTGCACACATTACTCTAGCAATTGAAACTTGTAGTACAGGTACTTGGTTTACGTAGAAGAAAAAAGGCCATAAACATGACCACATAATTCTGTTACGCAAGGTGTAGTGATAAAGTACATAGTATTACTTACTTCTAAGTGCTCATTATCGAATATAACGAGTGCATAGTCCTTGTAGAGCCGCGTCCCCCGTATCACCGTCAGATTCGGGAACAGGTCGCCGAGATTTTGCACGCCTTTTGTCCTGCAATGTTTGAATATCTGTTAATTTCATTATATTATTTCATCAATTATTACCCCTATTACGTGGGACCCATAAATTCATGGCGCAATGTGGGTGTATATTATTGTATGTCTATAAAAAAAAATTAAGCCTCGAGTTAAGACATTCCCTACGAACGGTGCACGGTGGCCATGGTAACTAATAGGCCGCGAGGAAGACCACATCAAGGACTTCACGGTAAGGCATCGGTCCCAGCTGTCATGAAGATCTTTGGACAGTCGTTATGGAGAGTCAGTACCTCTGAATAAACTGACACTTGTCTAAACCATAGAATATTGATATCCCTTTGGGTTGCAGAGGCCAGATGGCAGTCGCTCTGTAAAAATATAATATTCAGAATAATCCGGCTTATTTTCAAAGGAAAATTAAATGTGTCCGGTCGTGTGCCACCAACTATGTTGTGCGGTGAGGAGTTGCAAAGGGTAATCAGTTTTAGATATCTGGGGCATATTGTAACCGAAGACTTGTCCGACGATGCCGATCAGGAGCGCGAGCGCAGGGCATTGGCGGTGCGAGGGAATATGGTGGCCCGCAGGTTCGCTCGTTGCTCCTCAGGTGTGAAAATTAGTCTGTTTAAGGCATACTGCCAGTCTTTCTACTCGAGCAGCCTGTGGGTAAATTATACCCGTCGGGCCGCCAGTGCCCTGCGTGAACAATATAACAATATTTTCAGGATAATGATGCGGCTGCCTCCCTACTGCAGCGCGTCACTAATGTTTGCCGAAGCTCATACGGATAGCTATCAAGCCATTATACGTAAAAGTTCATTACTAGGGCGATTGAAAGACAGTAGCAATGACATCCTGAAGATGATTGCATCGCGTTTTGACTGTCCTATACAAAACAAGTGGATGTGTATTATGACCGGACAAGACTAATATTTTTGTTATTGTAAAAATTGACTACGAATGACTATTATTATTTTCTTATATAAGTAAGTATATTATTATTGACATTTTATTGAAATTTTAATTTGACTTGATTGAACATGGATCCATTGAAATATGATTTTTCATTTTCATTGACATTATAATTGTATATTATTATGATGTATTAATTTATCATTTCTGTGCCATTTGCTTTAATGTCTTAACTTATTCTTTGTTTCTCTGTGCAGACTGTATACAAACTAACTTTTACTTTGTTTTTATATATGGATTGATGTTATTAATCTGAAATAAACGTTTTACAATACAATTTAATAGTGAGAGGATCCGGATCTACGGGGATGATGATGTATCCTGCTTGTAGCAAAAATAGTGCCCTTTTTCTTTCTTATTGGAAACAGACGCCTGTAGCTTACTTCCGATTTTTTATCAAGTTAAATACGTGGCATTGCCTAACTTGTCAATTTCTTTAACTTTTTAAGTTACTGTCCTGAAATACAGCCACAAAAAGAGAAAAGTATAATTTCAAAGACATCGTTTTCTCATCTGTATGCGAAAGCAATTCGGATGTCCGCATTGCAGTGAAACGTAAGAGACACAACCGTGAGAAAATAATTGGTCAGTCTTGGATTAATATGGAGTTGTCTGGCAGAGAAAACTTTAGATTGTATTGCCTTAAAGAAATACAATTGCCATAACAGTAATCCTAAATCGAGACAAAGAAAAATTCCAGCAACAGACATAAAAATCAAATTCGAAGCAAAAATTTTGGCTCACACAAAGGGTTGTCTTGTGTGGACATCAAACCCACGACACACAGCGCGTTAAACGCTTAGCTCTATGCCAGACAGCAGTCAATTGCAGGTTACTCGTGGTCTAAGGCTGAAAGCCTGCGGTGCGTGGTTTTGCGGACGGATGCGCACTTCACGTTGTATTTTCAAAGGTTTGGTGCGCGTCCGTCCGCAAAATCACGCACCGCGGGAATGAGGCCTAAGACGAAGTGCAGTACAGAGTCAAATTAGGCATGGGCGTTTTCGAATTTTTACGCAAACCGATAAATATCCGATTTCAGATTTTGAAATCGATTTCAAAAACCGTTTTTGGAAATCGATTTCAGTAGCGGATGTTCGAGCGTAGCGTACGACAAACGTAAACAATCGAAATCTTTTTGTATTTTAACCAATCAAGTCAAATAAAACTCTCCAAACATAAATTCCTAATAACTATTTGCAATTTTCACAATAAAACTTAAATAGTTGCAATCTAAATTAGATATTATCGCCTCGATATTAAGTTTTATTTTATCTATTCAATCTGGAATTCATAAAACCGCCAAAATCCAAAACGATTCGCTTTCTTGGCGGCAATAAAATTCGCTTCATCTCTTTCGCTCTTTCAACGGATCAGTAAGTTAGAGAGAAACGGCAATGAAATTCGCTCTCTCTCATTCTAACTAACTAGTCGTTTGGTAGAGTGAAAGAGAACGAATGAATATGAAAACTATCGGAAACGTAAGCTTTAGATTTACTTTGTAGTTTGGTTGCGCTTGCACCGTCTGGTTCGAATTTGTGTAGTTTGCGTTATCGTGGTATGGTTTTGCGTTTTCTAAAATCGGTTTTTTCACATTGGAATATCGATACGATACGATTTCTGACTGCAATCGGATTTCAGATTCGTTTTGATATATCGGTCTCATGCCTAAGTCAAATACATATCATACACGCCAGGAATTGCACAAACAATCAGTGCTACCAATACGAGTAGGTAATCAATATTAATATTATAAAGCTGAAAAGTTTGTTTGTTTGTTTACTTGAACACGCGAATCTCAGAAACTGCAGATTCGATTTTAATAAATCTTTCGGTGTTAAATAGCCCATTTATAGAGGAAACTTATGGGCTATATAACATCACGCGATGAGCCACGGCAGCGGAGCAGTAGCCCTAAATAACGCGGGTGTCACCGCGGGCTCATCTAGTAAATGCATGAAGGTATACGCTTACCTGTATATGATGATATAATCGGTGACCTCCCTCAGTTCAGGGAAGCTCATGTTCTCGAACTCCTTGGGCGAGACCCACTCCATCAGCACGATGCTGAGCTGGCCCTCGATCACGCGGCACCCCTTCAGCTGGTCGAACTGCGTGCGCGTATTCCGCACGTCCATTGAGGGGCACACTGAAACAAACACAATTAAACATTATTAGTTAACGTTAAATTGGAGGTGGAATGGGAAGAGATCATGACTCCAAACCCCCTTTTATTGCAGATCAGTTTATTGTGGATGGTCTGTATGGAAAAACCGTAGATGTATGTAGGGTAAAACAAAAGAAAAAATCCAATAAATGTGCAATTAATGTCTCTTGTTTTCGATTATAAATAATATTAAGTACTAGACTCTGCCCGCGGTCCCACCCGTATGATTATACACCTAAATTTTCCTCAGAAATCACACTACCTATTAGTGAAAACCGTACAAAAATACGTTCGGCAGGTTTTTTCAGTTTATCGCGTTCATGCAAACAGACAGGGGAACGATAGCAGGACTTCATTTCATAATCTGTATAATACATAGATATGTTTAAAAATGTATTAACTAAATTGACATGTAAGATTACATCGCCGCACCGTGAGATGACAGAAAATCATTCTAATTCAGCTTGGAAGATTTGAGCCCGACATTCTAACGCATAAAGCATTATTCGAGTATACTAGAGGGTACGAAATAGCCATTACGTTTATAGTCAAACGTAATATCCCGGATTTTAACGAAATCTGCCAGGTGTAAATTACAAGTTCTCAATAAACATGGAGTTTAGGTAAATGTGCCCAGTAGACGGCAATCGGCTTGTTGCCTAGTACTTAGAATTTAAAAATATCTACTAAAAGTACATAGTAAATTTGAATATAATTTATCTCTGTCTGCATCATCTGCGTTGTTTAATGTGTTGCTCTGCTGGGCACAGGTCTCTTCTCATGATGAGAAGGGTTAGACTCTACTCAACCACGCTGGCCAAGTGCTGGTTGGCAGACCTCAGATGTCTTTCAAGAACATGACCAAGAACTATCAGACATGCAGGTTTCCTAACGATGTTTTCCTTATCCGTTTAACAAGCGATAATTAACAATTTAATGCACACTGGACTACGAAAAGTCAGTTGTGTGCGTGGTGGATTTGAACTCTACACCGTAGCAGTAAGAAAAGAAAAGTTTATTTTGAAACGGCACATAGGACACATAATAGAGAACAAGGTACGTATACAACAAATACCTAGTACTATTAGAACATTTATAAAAAAAAAGAAAAATATAAAAAAAAAACAATTAAGTACAATAGAATATGGCGAGGTATGTGTCCCATCGCTGGCCAAAAAAGGTGTCTGGATCAGCACTATGTCCAGTAGTAGAATTTTGTATCTCCACTAGGCTACGTCCGCGTGGTGACGGATTAAGAATACGGATTGTCACCACCCCATATCATCCCATGGGTGTCGTAAGAGCCGACAGAGGGAGCATATTATGCAGAGAACAGCACTGTAAGAGAAGGAAAACTTGATACAAACCCTATACCAACCCGTTTGGCCAGCGTGGTATAGTAGGCCAATTCCTCCTTTCTAAGGAGAGGCCTAGTCCAGCAGTGGACTGTTAAAGGCTGATGATGATGATGATGACTAGGCTACAGGTGTCTGTATATCTCTTCTATTATTCACGCGTGAGTCTAAGTAGTTAGTTTACACAATAAAAGAACAATACAATGCCAATCTATTTACCAAGGTTAATAATCTTCAGTGTTCAATAATTTACCGTCGTTTCCGTAAACAATTCAATTGTATGAGACAAATAACCCCCCGTGAAGTAACTAATAACTTATTAACGACCACTGGGACACTTTATTATACACTTATATTTGTCATATAGCATGTTCAACACTCTAATGTGCTTCTTTACTTATAACATTTCGTGCAATACATCATAAAGATCATTAAGATAATGGAGTGTGGACATGCATTACATAGTCATCTTTCTCCCTAGCGTTATCCCAGTTAGAACCCGGGGTCCGCTTTCTAGTCTAACCGGATTTGATTGAATATTAGCTTTTCCACAGAGCTACTGCCCGTCTGACCTGCGCAACCCAAAAGGATAGCTATATTCCATGGTTTTAACAAGTGGCAGTGTTATTCAAGGTACTGACTCCTTATAACGACTGTCAAAGATCCTCATGACAGCCGGGAGCGACGGCTCTCCGAGGCACGGGACAAGCGATAATTTACAATTCAATCCGAAAAGTCATTGGTGCGTGCCGTGGATTCGAACCCGATACCCTCTGCATGGCAGTCTGTTGGTATCTCCATAGCTATCGCTTATCTGTTACATAGTATAAGAATCAATATATTCAAAAACGCATTGGTGTCTACGCGTCGAATTAATTCTGCGATTACTAAACTTTTGAGACACCGGGACACTCAAGAAATCCTTCTGTTTTCTATTCAGAAACTCAGTGCTCATTACTACTTCTGAGGTAATATAAAAGTGGTACTTAGTCGGAACTTAAATTCATTATGTGCAACAATGTTGTGTTGTTTTGTTCGTTTCTATAGGTACATATTTACCATAGCTATAAGATATACTACGCTTACAGACGATCTGACGACGAACGACTAACGATGAAATGCAATCCAGGAGTGGACAGATTTTAAGATTCTACCAACAGATTAATAAGTATTACCAAATCCTTTTGAAAATTGAATGGCACGTGCAATGTTACAGCTTTTTATTATCGTCTTAGGCACAAAGACATTCCTGTTCACCGGCTGCATTGAATCAAAATCAGAAAGAGCGCAAATTGTTAAAGAATTCATGGCCGGAAATTTGATTAACGCACAGCTATAAAAAGAAACAATAAAAGGAATGCCACAGTAACGTTTTAAATATTCTACTGCATCACTGCTCTCTTATAAAATCAGTGTGAGGCATGAATGTATGGCGGGAAAAAAGTAAGGCACTGCAAACTGCAATCGTTATACCAAATCATTGGACTTGCACCTAATTGGGGTGTCTGAGGATGTGCGTTATTTCCATTACACGTTGTATTGTAAAAAATAATCATCCATTCCACAACAGTACTACACCCATTTGATCCCATTTCTAACACTAGCGATTACGCTAAAACAAATGCCTCCATGCAGAAGTTTTCAGACAGATATTAGGTAAGATCCGATTGCGTGCCAGGACCAATTTACCAGGGACAGATTTAAACTATACTGACCTATCGTATGTAATCCAAAATTCATGCCGATGAAATACAAATAAATGCATGAATTCAAAGAGCTGTTCTTATCTGTTGGTTTAGAAATTAAAACCAATGTTGGATAACACCTATCATTGATTATTTGCAACCATTTCATGAAAATATTACGTAATGTATAATAAAATCCATGCCTTCAATGACTATTTAACAACATGTTTGTATTATAGTGATATGACAAAAGCCCGAGGATTGTTCCAATAGTGCGCAAGGCCGGTGTACTGCGTAGTTCCGATGAGTTTCGTGGCCGGATCTACGCAGTTCGCTTCCCGAGGGCGAGGAAGCGAAGGTCAAGGGCTCAATGCGCATGTGCATGAGTGCGCGGGAGGTAAACCAAAATGTACGATACACGCCACGCTTAAGGTCCGATATTCGTGGAGAGAAGCGCGTGCTTTGTTATTATTGGAATATTGGGAAAATATAAGGTATTCTTAGATGCATAGCTTCTCTGGATTGTATGTATGGATGCTCAAGGCGGAGAGCATTGCACAGCGGTTTAACATACTCACAGGAACATAAAAAAAAAGGTTTCCAAGAGTTTTAAAGAGCCGGCAGCGGCTGCGTCGCAGTACGCCGGTCCCTACAATAATGTTTCGTTGGCCACATGCTTTTAAGTTTGTTCTTTACACTAAAACGACAAATTTCTGAGATCTGCAAATAGACGTTTAGTTTCAGGCCAGAACGTTGGTTAAGTAAATAAAAAACATCAAGGAAGACACACTGCAAGGGGCAACAGTAGTATTGGAGACAGAAACTAAAAAGACATCAACAATAAACTAATAGGCATGTTTGCAATGATGAACTATGCAAACCATATCTTGATAGCAATCATTGTGACCAAAACATTCTTAAACAATAAAATATGCTATTAAAATCTTGTAACGTGGGTAATAAACTGAAACATAAATGTGGTTTGGTACAAAAACATCACGTTTCCTGGACATTATCGCAGCTAGCCAAGCTTCCGCTGAACATTTTCTTTGTCTGCCACAATTTGCTATAAAGCTCAAGGCCCACTTCCATCTGTCTGTTTACTGACTGACAGATAACGCACAGCTAAAACCGGGTATTCCCGATGTCCACCACTTGTCTGGCCACCACTGGGGGACAGCGAGACAACTTTAAAACATTATTCTCGTTGTCCACCGCTGGGGGACAGCGTGACAACTTTGTATAACATTGCAGCAACAAATGCTATTCAATTTGGGTCTAGGTTTAGGCCCACAATGTGCCTAGTGTTGGTTGGTTAGGTGCGACTGTATGTAGGTAATTCAAGTAACTAAATAGGTTATGTTAGGTTCTCTTTTGACCCTTAACCCAAAAATAGGAGCCCTGCTTCGCAGGGCTCCGTCAACTTAGTTTATTAAAAATTATTTAATTGGACATAAAGTCTACTTACTAATATAATATGCTGCAATGTTATACAAAGTTGTGACGCTGTCCCCCAGTGGTGGCCAGACAAGTGGTGGACATCGGGAATAATCGGCTAAAACTATAGTGCGCAGGAAGCTGTTCGGAATGCATGTTCCTTAGGGACTATAGAGGTGCACTAAGAAATTTCCCGAAACTCCTACGGTGTCTGGCAGAAACGGTTAAATAAAAAAAAAATGCGCTACGGGCATCCCCTACTTTGAAGTAAGTTTTCATTATATTCGATACTTCAAATTAGAATAATAAGTACGATCTTGTTTATCTGTACTAAAAGATAATTTTGTAATAATATAAAATTAATGCCAGAATTTGGTTTAATGTTCTTTTATGTTTAATCTAGCGATAGATGGTGTTCTGATACTATCTATTATGGATACTTATCTATGAATTCTATCATTCACTAAAATCGTAACAAGATAAAATGTTACGAGCATCTCAACTTATTTGTTCGTAGAACAATGACAAAATTGGGAGAGATTAGATATACCTAGTGACAACATCAACAGTTCACTTTTTTTTATTTGGTCACCTCACCTACCATGCGAGCATAGTATTATTATTGTTATTATGTTTCATAAATTCATTGTCGCTGGTAGTGTATTGTATTTTATAGACGCCGAGGGATTTTATGGCTTTTAGTTTATATTTTAGTTGTTGTCCTTCCTTGCAAGTGTACTGCAAAAGAGCATTATTGTCGTTCAGTCGATAGCCGAGCATAATATGATTTTTTGTTTCATGTCAAATTATTAGGCCAGTAACGTTTATCGTTGTCATTATGCTATAAGTCTGTGCTCTTGTGACATAGGTAAGTACTTTTCTTTCTAGATGAAACCGAAATCCTTGTTATTTCTTTTACTTTAGGTTGGATAGATGGGATCTGAACGTAATTCTTGGCAAATGTGAGCCAGAGAAACGCATATTACGCACAACCACTAATAAAATGTAGCATAATAGCAGGTCAGGCGCTAATACCGCGGCATTCCAGGCTAAAAATATGGGTTATCGAGTCGTAAAGGCGTGTGTTAGTGTGCGTGCGTAGTACAACCAGGTGCATTCACAACAACACGTAACGAGAGACGGCGGCGGCGTCGGTGGTTTAAGTGCATAGTGTGCATACAATGCATATGAGCTGCCGATGAATATTGCCGTCTCACGTCCCGCTACGGTCACTCTGTCCGACGTTTATTTATAGCCAGGAATGTTATTGTAAAACTTGTCGGCTAGTGATGCACTTTCATCGAGTGTACCTACCGATATTTATGTTTTGCTTCTTCGCGCCTTTTCATGCTAGTGTATATTTATCTTATTTTGACGACTTGTAAAGCAACGTATATTGAGTCATTATATGTCAAGTTCTATGTTTGATTCCTGCGTGAGATTAAAACTTTAATGACCCAAAAATACATGCTTCTAGTGGTTCTAGTCTGAGTTCAAAACCACCTTGAAACAAATTTTACTTATTGTGCCGAAGAGGCTAGACAGCATTTTTATGTAGGTATAACTTCTGTCGCAACACTGGAGGTATCATACCCAAGGAATGAAAGTGAATCTCTTACTTCTCAGTTAGAACTCATGAGTAGCCGCAGCAGACAAGCCCACAACTTCAACAATAGTAACTAAGTACAATACAGTAAAATTCCATATTTGTACAGTATACACAAATAATGCATCAACAACGTCTCTAACGTTCAAATACCTTTTATTTATATTGGTCGATTTATATTAAAACATTTCGTAATCAACATCGAGTTATTTACAAACAAGTACAACGCATCATAAAATATCGATAATTATTTATTACGAGCGCAGCCCCGCACTGTACTTCGACGTAACTGGCTGGCTAATAATGAACGCGAGCTTGTACCGCCCCCTTCTCTTCTCCCCCTCCCCTTCTACTCCGCCGCGTCCACGCGTTTACTACGTCTCTACTACAGCCTCCACTCCTCTCGCGCCGCACGCCCCACACCCCACCTCTGGTCCTCGTACCACGAAGCCGTATGTTTTCACATTCATCGCCTAACCTTTCGTTATGAGGGCAGTTAAACCATGAAAAGGAGAGAATAGGGCCTCGTACACATCGCATTTTAACGTCGCCGTTCGAGCAGCTTTTACACTTTATGCGTATTTTGTAAATTGGCCGCCATTGAGGCCGGCTTCGTCGGATAAACAAGTTGACTCATAATTATAATAATATGTATGTAGGTACATACATATGCGTCGTATCGCTGAGAACGCTGGACTTGTAATGCTATGATGCGTATCACGTCGGTGCATTCTTTGCAGTAGTACGTTGAATACATAGTTGGTAATTCGCAGACGTATTACAACTGCTCCAACTCATTGAATGAACATACGCTCACGCTGTATTTACAATATGCATGAAGACCCTGCTTAGGGCTTGCTCTAGCTTTGATGTAGATTTTATTTTGGCAATCGGATTAATACTTAATTCTTTCAGTTTCTCGTGCATCGTCATGCCTGATTATTGTCTAAGAGAAGGATTGTGAAGAAATTTTGGAGACCATCGGTTGGGCAACTCCGGCCACGAAGAGGAATTAAATTAAAAGCGACTCTGTCTAAAACAGGAATAAGGCGAAAAGCATCGACCGTACGCCATAAAAACCACAGCTGTGTCTTCGCACTTGTCGCACTCCAACAATGGCGGGCCACGCGAATATGAGAGTGACTATGCTACGATGCTCTTGCCCCCTGAACAAAATGCAAATCTTTACTACTAAACTGAATCTTCGAACGATTTAGGCCCATGTAATATGGATTATAATTACCATTAAAGTTACTCATTGCCGTTCATTCATCATTTTTAGATTCTCCTAGTTCGTAATAACTTCTCCTATAAGTACGAGAAATACTCACAATGTGTGCAAACTAAGTAACAGATCAATGCAATCCTATGAATGGACTGGACACTCATTGTAAAGCTTGGTGGCACACAGATGGAATCTTCCGCGCACTCCGCTAACGTTCACACGACGTTATGTACCTGGTCTGCCATTGTCGAGTCGCCGTACAATAACAGACCAGGAGGCCTACCATGAACTTTTAACAAGCGATTCAGTTTTGGAGCAATTCAGTGTAGGTTCTTAAATTGAATTGTTTTAAAACGTACCATGAGGTTGTTTAAACTGAATCGTGTTTGGATTGTTAAAATGAATGAATGATATCGCTGGATTGCAATGACGCAATATAATCACATTGACAGAAAGAGACCAAGCTATACAGTTCGTGAATAATGCGGTCTCTTTCCCTTGATTGCGTTCAGAAACTATTATTCAGTCAGCCATTTTCGGCAAGTTACAATATTGTATGTAGTTATAACTTGTACGCTACAACTAAATTAAGACTCTTTTATAACAAAGCGAATATATTTTGTACTAAAAATAACTACAATATTGAATAGTTAATTAAAATACGTTACGTTACGTTATTTTTTCTCACAAAAATACCTAGCAAAACGGTGCAAATACTGAATCGGTGGAAGTTACGAACGTACCTATGTTTTGATTATTAGCATTTCAAGGTTAACAAAACAAGTAATACAATATCAAGGCCTATTTGATTCTTAGAAGTATTGTTTCCATATTTATTAATTATTGCTTTTAATGCTTATCTAATTAAGTCTGAACCCAAGTTTAAATCTTTCTTATAATGGGATATGTAAATTAGAGCACTATATTGTGATCACTATTATCTCTCTTCTTTACTATGAAATATTAATAGATTGACTCATACAAAGATTTCGCATCTAAACGAAATCGGCATTGTTATTTTAAGTGGTTTCTTTTTTGTATACAGTGAACCCTTGCGTCGAAGAGTACCTAACTAGGTAACAACCAACTTGTGCACTTGTGGAATTTTTAAGATAAGTGTAGGGATATAGTTCTGTGATTCAGTAAATCGCCACAAGCTAGGGAACTATAATATAACACAGGATTTGGAAATAAATACCCCTTAATTTAAATGCACATTGTAAGGGTACAGTAAAATTGGAAAGGGTGGTGCAAAGTATGTTCAGTAAATAAAAAATAAATACTTTATTAGCACACATAAAACTTATATTATCAAAACCATATAATATAAAAGTATTGTACCAATAAAATTGACATTATGGAGTGATAGTATTTTCTACAAATAAAAAATGTTCTTCAAGTTAGTAGGTAATGCTAGTTTGGCAATAGCAGTATGAGTGCCACCCAGAACATCATGAAAACCTTGATAAAACCTGAAACAAGTACAAAAATAAGTTTTAATTATTCAATACTATTGAATTCTGTTGATTAACTACTTAAACTTTTAACAAAAGCATACTTTACCTCAGTTTTAGTAAGCTCTTCTTATATTTTGGACAAGCAGAAATAATTCTTTATCATTCCAGAAGAATCTTTTTCCGCAGTACCCTCTGCTATTACCGCTGCCACTGTCTGTTGAGCCATAGAATAAGCTGCATGTCACCAATCGGTTTTGGTCTCCTTTGGTTTGGTGTTTTCACCCAGGAGCAGAAAATGTCAGTGCAGTCACTATCTACAACAAATAAAGGAACAATTAATGATATGTTATCAATAAGTCTCTTAGTCAAGTAACTATTGACTTGTAAGTTAAAGATACTATGTAGGTACTTAAAAAGCATATTGTGACTGCAGTCACACTAAAATATTCTATGGTTTCATGAATTTATTAGCATATTTGGTACAGAATATTTCTTACCTTAAGCATAATAATGAGATCGGTGGACGTCGCAGGCTGCATAGACAATGGTCTCAATGCTTCTCATAAATCTAGGGCCAATAGTTTAGCGAGGCGAAATCTTTTGATGAATTCTGTTTCATCGTGTGGTTTCATCAAATGCTCTTTGGTATGTATGAATACGAGTGTTCTCCAGCTTAGCGCCTTTGTTTACGACGTGAAGTCCTAGATACATTATTATCACATTCAATAAACCGAATAAAACTAGAGTCCTTGGCACATCGATTCACAAATTTCACAGAGTCTAAGTAAGATTTAACACAGTATTATAGAAATTCTGACACAGAAACCGATCTATAATTAACTTAAACTGATTTAAATCCACATATAATGTCTAAAAACCCAATTATAATTCTAACTATCCAGTTTATACACTACAAATTGTAACTTATATTGAATCGCTAAATCTGACAGATACGCGGTTCAGTTTAAGCTGACGAAGCACGTCATAGTACGGTCTCCTACGGCAAATGAACGAATGGTTTAAGATTTCGGTTCAAACGCTATCCAACTCACAGCTGCGTCGTATTGAAATGTAAACACCATAACTGAGCTGCTATAATGAGGTCATAGTACGATATTGCGGTTCTATTCAGTTTAGGTCGTAAACTGAATCGCTATAAGAGGTCATGGTAAGCCTCCAACTTATAGTGGACGTAAGCTTGATATGAGTGCTACTATACTACCTATAATATCTGCGTTTCATAACTTTGCTTTGTTTACCATAAGCCGCACACCGCGCACACGTAACAATGGCTTGACCTGACATAGGATAGGAATGCCTTTGGATTGCACTGAGTTTTCCCACGAACACTATTCATCTAAGAATCTAAGAATATTTTCTTGGACAAAAAGTATTCAAACCACATTCCTTCTTTTTCGCATCTTCGAAAAGATGCGAACGTAACACCCTACCAGGAAGAAAACGGGCTACATGCATACTTATTTCTTGTGGGTAGTCGATATATCTCAGCCACCTGGTTCAAATAGATACTTACGGTGAAACCCAATATTTGATATATCTATGAATTTGACTGCTACTGCTGCTAAATATACATATTTGTCATGTTTTGTATCGATTTTGTATCAAATATGAATCTCTTGTAGCCAAATCTATGCGTAGATCAAATATTAGGAGCGGTACTTAATTAAAGAACGGCTTTCATTGAACACGTTTGAACATTCTTTAGCGATTGAACAAAACGTCTGAACGACGCTCGTATAACTGGTTTAATGCGATAAATAATGCAGTTTATTTCATTGTGGAGCACATTCGTCTGGTCACTCATTTGACATTGCAAACTTAAGCGTAAAACAAAAGCGTACTGAATTTTTACATATTCGTATGTTATGTTACGTTATTCACTGGCAAATCGACAAAACCTCATATCAAAGAACTGTTATTTTCTTTTTCAGGACGCAATGAGCTAATGAACGTGACTTATCATATTACACTTTCTGAAAAATCCATCGATGGTATTATAATTTTGTATTTCTAATTGAGTCAGTCGCCAATCTATGACAATCATTACGGGGAATCAATACCCCTAAAATAAACTGATACTGGTCTACATCATGTAACATCGCTATCTGTTTGGGTTGCTGCGGTCAGACGGTAGTCTCTCTGTGGAAAATCAAGACTTTGTGCCATATGTGACAGACCTCGGGCTAGAAGACATGTGAGTCTTGGTTAACCTTAGAACGATGACGTACTATATAACTTCATAAAGGATACATGGAACAGGGAAACTGTTAATACTACGTCCAGTCTGCCTCAGTTGTAACGAGCTGACACCCGGTAGACGACATCATCCTCATCCTCTTATCACGTAGAGGTACACAACATGGCTAGCGAAAATTGGATTGTGACTATAGTAAGTGTGCACATACTATACCGGATGTGGACATCTATTTTGAATGTATTTATGTATTGATCAGGCAATCCTTACCTGACATCATTTCCGGTTTGATCGAAAACATCAAGATGTTTTGCGCAGCAGTTATTCTGCCTTACTCATGCGTAGGTAGTGAAGATACAGGTTTTATACCTATACCTATATTTTTTATTAAGTACGGTGTTTATTTGGATCTAAACAGAGATATGTGCGAAAATAAGAGTCCTTATGCTTCCAGGAAATACAAATCTGCAATCTATACAATCAAAACATGAATTGAATTAAAAATAACCCAACTTCCTGTGTTTACGCGCATTGTTTTTGACACTGAACTTACCGTTATCAAATAGGATGTCGGTTTTTTTAACAGATTGCGTGTGGGTACCGTAACATGTTACGTGACGATTTAATTCATGCCGGACGTTTTCCTGTTTATAACCTTGACGAGATTGCGTATCATACCGAATCAGAGTGATTGTGACAATGCGTGCGGACTGTACTGAGGGCAAACCACAATAGCATTGTAGCACTTTGCGTGGGAATGAGATAGTATGCTGTATCTGACCTACGACCACGCTTAGTCTTTCCTTTATCCACTTCAATCATATTTTCTATGACCACTTCCGATTTTCTTCGAAACACTGAGAACTTTTTACTTGCATACATAGAGCATCCAGTATAACTTGATGTAGTCATTGACAAAATGTACAATGTTAGAACTGCCAAAACAAATAAAATATGGTTTGCGATAACTGTATGCGTAATTAAATAATAAATTATGATTAGGTAAAGGACGCCTTATCATTCATAAGGTACAGGTACTAAAAATAAAAACAATTTCTTGGCTTAAATTTAGGAATCCTAACTGACATCTCTACAGATCGATAAAAAGGTCTTTTACTTTTTTATAGTACAAGAGCAGCAAAAGTGGTAAAGGTGCATTTCCGTGCATCGCAGCCGAGCGTGATCCATCGTGATGACTCCGTTTCCGAAGACTGCGAAGAAACGCCGCTACGCGCAAGGTTAAATTCTCATTGTCTGACATCAGCCGTTTCAGTCTTATAAGAAGAAATTCTCCTTGAGGCTCACCATATGGTAAGCAGCTAACCGGAGGCAATACGCGCCAGTTATGCTAATTAATAAACAGTTGTTACAGAAGCGTCGTCAGCTTTAGAGCATGAAATAAAGAGAAGCTATCTGCACCCTTTTTCCCAAAAGTTTCTTCCGCACCTCAATCGCTGTATACCTACCATTAAACGAAAAAAAAAACGGTTTTCGACAACCAGGACTCACGCTCATGGAATTCAGCATTACAGAAGGAATTAAACAACAACTAAGTACCTAACAAAACTTTAATGTTTTGGTATTGTTATCGCACTGGCTCTTCCTCTTAAAATGTTCAATAACTTTATTGTGTTTACACAGGAAGTACAGCAGGGGCACATATGTATATATATACTTACTAATAATCGAGTGAGTTACTTCAACAGACTATTTACTCCCAGCAGAGATTTTGTCCTTTTGCAATTCGAAATCTCCTGCTCTGGCAGGTCGCGTATTCTAAGCACTTGAGACCTAGGTTTTGTATACCATATAATAAGTATTTTAACAAACAAACTTAATAGACAGGATTTCGGAATTTCAGCCTGGAGTATAGACGTAGGCGCAACTCTATTTCCGACGTGCTAGCGTCGCGGCACGCATGACTCACTGCACTTTCACTGCAAATAGTGCGACGTAGCTACTAATAATTAGTAGCACTAATAGGCAATGATATCTACACGTGTAAACGTACTGGACAACAGCGCGCGTAAACAATGTCGGCGAAAACACGTGTGACTGTGGAGAATCAACTGAAACGTTCGATTATGGAGTCGGAAAAATGATCAACAAAGCCAAAATATCGTCTCGTCTCTTATGTGTCTGCCACCTGTAGTATATTATCATAATTAAGTCAGATAGTAGCATGGAAGTGTCAGTGACGAGTAAAACAACGAGACACCTTCAATATCTTCTCTATAAGTGGCTTTCTAATTAATTTCCCGCCCACCCCCAGGAGTACATCAAGGATACACGTGGCCATCTCTCCATTAAAGTAAATTGAACTCATGGAAAAAACTCTAACTCGGCAGAACTAAAAGTCGTTAACATGCACACGTGCGCGAACACGAGCGGTTCAACATAGGCGAAAGATATGGCAGAAAAAGTTATTAGTATTACTACTACGCAGTACCAGTTTAAGAGTTCAGAAAACATATATTGTGATTGGGAACCAATATGATAGCAGTCTTTACTTAATTTTACTAAGTTTTGATTTTGATGCTACCGGTCAATTTTGGCATTTTCTTTTCTTTCCCTTCTAAGACATAGTTACACGCAAAAATTCTAAGTGAATATGTCGGCTTCGACTCTGGATTATCTTTGTTGGCTCTCTTGAGGTAGACTTCGTGGCGTTTGCCAACAAACAATTTGTATAGGATGACAAACGATCTACTCCATCATATTTCAGTTATATTTAAAGTGTCGTTAATGAGACGTCTTTCTGTAATTAAGAGGCCAAAGGCAATTTTTTTCTCTCATCCATCTCCTTATTTCTTCAATTCACTGAGCTGGTAATGAGCGAATGAAAACACCTAGTATTACTAGCTATAAGTTACGGTAACTGCTTATCGTATGCTCCGTAAGCGTACGCTCGCCACTTTAGTAGGTAGTACAAAAACGCAACTGTTTCAATACTCAACGTGAACCGAATACTTGGCGATGTAAGCGATAAAAACACAGCGTACGAAGGCCGTAAGTAATTGCAAGTAGAAAACATGCGTTGTATTTCTCAGCGGTGGTGCGTCGCGGTACGTTGATTTATGCTTCCGCTCCCTGAATGAAGATATCAATGGTCGGTCCGCAAACCGCGTGGAACGCATCATCCTAATATAGTAGTGGGTGTTCATTCATACCGTCGGTAGTATGCTCTGCGCGATTAATGAGCGCGCTCTTCTGCGAAGTGAACCTCGCGTGTTGCAAGGTCGACTGCAGTTCCTATTGCGGATAGAATAACAGCATAATTACAGATATAGATGTCGATAACAACAACTTGTTAATCTACAATTTCGCAGATCTAATTTTAGCACACATTAATTTCTTCAAATATCTATATTACAGTACTGCATACGGCCTATTATTTTTGGTTCATGATGTATTGTATCTCGGCAAGTATAGGTACTAATACACCTACTGTTAGTCGATGTGCCATTTGCCTTTAACCTCTAGGTACATTGCGAGCCTGTGTTCTAGCTAACATTGTACACTAAGAAGTTGTAAGACTACATTGTATAAACCAGGACGTCAATTATCATAACCGCAAACTTACATATGTTAATAGATCAGTGAGACCTTTTACACCGTACTAAAATAGCCACATCGCTATTTATAGATGTTAAGAAGAAAGAATATGTATATTATGAAAACAAGTTACACCTCTGGCCGAGGTTAGATGAGGCAATGCAAAACATTGTTGCCTCGAGAGGTGACGAGCGCGGTAACATTCCCGTATTAATTATCATAATATTTAAGTTAGCTAGCTAAGTAGCGACGGTATAACATCAAAACTATGTAGTATATATACTTAACCGCTTGGCCACGGGGACCGGCGACGCGACTTGCGACAAGCGATTTCGATGTACTATCGACAGCAGCGACGGTTTACCACTCCTAAGGTTAAAATCGCATAGCACACGCCAACATTTGGTAGGCCACCAGTGACACGCCCCTTTGTTTTGTTTGAGTTTTTTACACTTTACATTTGTTTACTGATTCTAAGGCGATACAAACTCAACTGTGACCAGTTTGTATCGCCTTAGTTTTACACTAGAGAGACCAAAACGAATTTAACCAAATAATAAGTCTATACAACACCGTACCCATACTTTCATGACAAAGAAAGACCTCAGCCGACAAAAGAACGCCGGGATTGATTATTTATACTTAGTATAAACATTATCAAATAGGAATCAGCAATTTAACATCGGTTATTTTCTGAAGTTGCTATGATCAAAGGAATCAAAACGACTAGAAGGTTTCAAATATTTTATTACTTACCTATTTTTTTAGAGAACAATGATAATATTTGAATAGGCCGTAGGTCGGCTACATAATCTTTTATCTGAATGAGTTCAGTCCATAAAAATATACCAACATGTGTGCAGTCCATTGTATAAAAAAGAGATGCGTCTTGTTAACAAATGTTTGTTTTATGTTTTCCGAAAAGGATATAGAACCACTAATGTTTATTTTAGTAATAAACAATTACATTTGTAGGTTTAGTTAAATGACACAGTTTCAAAATAATAAACAATAACATTGTAATATTTAACGTTGTAAAATTTACTGTTAGGTAAATTAATAAAGCTACCTTGAAATAAATAAATAAAACAACAATATAGTCATTATCTCAGTAAAATTGTAATTTAAAAGTTACCTACTAATACTAAATTAATAACTAGGTAGCTACGTTACATCTTTCTAAGCAAAAAAAGACTAATTAAACCTACCTATTTCAATGATTAAGTATACCTAGCAATGCTTAAACTAAATGACATAAATAATGACCGCTCAAGAGTATTCAAGTTCTTGTGGGCTCATAGTTAGAAGTTGGGTAAAAAAAATTGTGTTTAAAAAGTTTGTTTCCTTGCAAGTGCTAGATAACAATTGTCCAAATATGATACCATCTGGCAAAAGTAAGAAAAGTCATAAAAACAAACGGTTAGTACACGTTTTTGTTCGAAGATTCCTCTTTGATTGGTTAACAAAATTAAGGGCGGAGTCACTTAAAGTCAATATGTCCAAGCGAAAATTTTTCTAAAATGGTCAACCGTGGCTGCTGTCGATAGTACATGGCGCGTTTACTGTGAGGCGACATCGGGCGCCGCGGCGTAGTTAAGCGCGCCATGTACTAGCGACTAAGCGATTTCGATGTACATCGAAATCGCTTGTCGCAGGTCGCGTCGCCGGTCCCCGTGGCCGGGCCGTTAAGGTAAAAAAGGCCCCTTACTTACGGCCATTTTCAATATTCGATCCATACATGGATTTTGAGATGCGAGATTCGTGTTTGACATATTTTGTATGGAGCTTATGTCAAAAACGAATCTAAAATCAACAGAATCTATCTATAGATCGAATATTGAATTCCGTAGTTAATCAAGCAATAATGATACCAGTCTTGATTAGAAACTGTTACAGGTCAGTTAAAAACAGATACAATTTGCGAAGGGTACATGTACTAAAACATGAAAATGTCACTTTTATTACAATTCTCTGTATAAGACAATCTATCAAGCAATATGTCAATGAGGACGTGCGTCATCTATTCTAAAACTGCATGAATGGTTTTAATTTGGTAATATTCGATGCCACGTGTAGGTCATTCGTCCTACAAGGCCGATGACACTGGACAGCTTTGTACACATTACATAGACGAGTAACGGCCGGTATCAATATTATTCGATCTATCCATGGATTTGTAGATTTGAGATACATATTTGACATAAGCTCTATACAAGATATTATGTCAAATATGTATGTCAAATCTCCAAATCCATGGATAAATCGAATATTCTATTTACTGGTTAGAAGTTGGAGATGGAAATCTGGACCTGTTTGTCGATAGCGGTGAATACCTTTGCTGCTCCTTCAACATCAGAATACTACAAAGCTCAGGCAGACACTTAAAACATTCGAAGGCAAGCTGATGGAGTAGAAGCTCAAGTACAATGTATCTTGTTTTGCAAGGCGCACTAACTACTTCGTCTAACTAGGGCAAAGAACCTCCTAGTTCTCGAAAGTACTTCTATGTCGTCATCGACAGGAACCTCAGACTAATTTGTGGTTTCTGTCTTGCACCGAGTTCGCCATAGCCAGTCGGTGTCGCAGGTCAATATCGTCACAATTACAAAACCTATATCAGATCGCGCACCTCTTGGTGGAGGCACACTATATAATAATAATACAGTCTCGCAACAGGGAGAAGGACGCGTTAGGGACGCCTTAATAACCAGCAGAGAAGATACGATAAGAACGCATACAATTTCATGAAGAAAACGCCATCATTCACCGAAACTTCGAAGAAGCACAACCTCCTCAGCTCGCCGACGTTGTTTATACGTGTTAAAGCCTCGAACTTCGCACCTGGTACTAAGTACCTGGTGAATATCACATCATCAGACCAAGAGAATCGAAACCCGGCAGCTGATCAAAGTTTAATTATTGTTTTGCTTTAAATATAATAATTTCCGTGTAATTTAATATTGCAAGAATGGACAATAATAGCCGCCTTAATAATATAACGTGCAGGATGCACTAGCAATAATTACGTATAATTACAACTATTTACTTCAAACAAATAAGGAGAAAATTAATAAGCTTATACATATTAAATATACTATCAGTAATTAAACAAACAATGAAGAACAACGATTGCTGCTTAATTGGTTCCGGGTTTTCATATAAGATGTACCTACTGACAATTTATATAAAATTGTTTACATTAGTTGTAGCCATAAACGGCACATAGTCGATGAGAAATAACCAAGAGCCGGGCACTGTCCTGTTTTGCGTTTGGTGAATCCTTAAAGACAAGGTCCCAACAATGGTGGCTTTACCCTTTACCAAAATCTCTTCCCGTCATATTATTATACTTACATAATTATAATCTATTTTACATAGATAATTACTGTCTACTGATAATCATTTGGCTGAATCTAGGTGACAGAAACTTCACTTTCTAAATCTATTAATATACTAGCTTTTGTCCGCAGCTTCGCTCGCTTAAATTCGGGGTTCTCATTCGGGTTGTAAATCATCTACCTATGTTCGAGGTAGCACGAATCTCCTTTATTGGACGGATACTTCTATTAATTGTCGTTTTAACTGTTTAAGAAATATAATTGCAAAAAGTATTTACACATACAAACTACTCAGGCCCACTTGCACAACGATTCTTAAATTGAATTAAGATGTATTTAACGAGAAAAAAAAATCTTAAACACCACTAGCGTCTTGCACAACGAAAAATTTGTCGAGTAATATGATTTAAGAACTGTCAAAATTAATTACCGAAAATCGGCTGTTTAGTGGCTAATTTCATTTAAGAACTGTCACACTGATGTTGGCATCTTGTCATTAGCGACGAAAATTATCAATAATTATATAACTGGACCGGACGACGCAGCAGGGGGAGGCCTATATCCAGCAGTGGACGTCACAGAGTATACAAATACTACGTAAGAAGAGGCGGATGTGCCATAGATCATGCGAGACTTTCAGCTATGTATGAAACGTGCAGGGAGAACTCGTACCAACATAAAGATACTAATTGACATCGTTTTTATGTTGTCAGCATTGTCATATTTGTCAATATAGGGATGTACCCTCTAGTGATTAACGAAATATCGATATCGATAATATTCGATAAGAAATAATTATAATTACTTATGTTTCGACTAGAATTATACTTTTCCAACACAAATAAAAGATGTATTTAATATTTATGTGTTTATTCAAACAAATAACCCTATTTTATTTTATAAATCTATTCTAGATTAGCGAAGAAGAATACGCAGAACTAAAAGATATATGTATGTACATGTAATGGAAAGGTTTTCAACATTTCTTCTGTAATAGGATTTAAAGAAATGTCTATACACGGCATAGCTGTTTTTCTGACTTGAGTTCCCTTTTTTTAAGTCTTTCGGCTTAAAATGCTTGCCACACACATAGTTCAACTGATGTAATTTTTCAATGGGCACATAAATCAAGTCTTGGTTTCCAGTTGCAGCTACCCATTTTTACATCTAAAAAGAAAAAAAGAATAGAATTTTTAGTTCTTGTGCCAATTTCTAATAACGGATTCTCGATAACTGACAGGCAGCACTATTGTTTACCTACAAAGTACTAGGATATGAAACTTTAGAATATTTCCTTATTTTTTATGTTTCATTGAAATATATCACATTATATAACATTATAAATATTCATTGATCTTTATCTAGGGACATTTTGCCATAAATACCTACCCTTTTTTCATTGCCTGACCGGCATGTTGTTGTATGCCATATTTCGCACGTTATTTTGCTTGTTTTCATTACGCTCCTTTCAATGCTAATCAAATAAATATAGTAACACTAACACTAGAAGTGTAAAATCACATTTATTTGGTATACACAAAGCACTTTTACAGTATGTTTTTTACGTTTTATAAACAAACTACATAACCCGGCAAAGTTCAATCTGGATAATAATGTGACAGTTGTGACATTTGACACTATTGACAGCCAAGGCGGTGATGTACGTATAACCCGTCTAACTTTGAAAGAATACTGTTCCAAGGGTACATAGTGAAGGATGCTATCTTCACGTTTTATACACATAATAGTAGCCATTAAAAAGATAGCACGTTTCATACATTCGGTTTTTTCTTAGGAACTTGCGCCAGGCTGGTGGACGTCCCTAGGCTGACATGATGATGATGATGATATAACTGATAACAATGTACCTACTTGTGTTATTGTTAACCCTAGAATCCTACACTATTTGGCGCACATGTTATTCCTACACTGGGGTACTGGAACACCCCATACTAAAATGACTGTAATCCTTAAAATAAAAAAAAACAATTCATGAAAATACGTTTTATTAAACATAATCGGTAACTTGAGATCACAAATCAGCCTTATTACACAAAGTTAAATGTAGTTTGAGCAACAGCGCTTGTAGGATTTGGTCCTTTTTTGACGATCACTGCAATGGACTAAGTTGGCATCCGGTGACGGTCCTCCAAATGTTCATGTATCAGTTCCAAACCTAATTTCAAAACTGTCTGCTGAAACTTTATATTTGGCTTATTATTTGATCTTGAACACTTATAAGGAACCTAGGAATTACAACTGGTCCCAACTTCTATTTCTTCCTCGCCAGATTTGTGGTCTAGAATAGAGCTCATTTCTTCGTAATTCAAACCTCTGACAGCCATCCGAAACAAAATAAATAAACTTCATTGAATTTTACCTTCATAATATCAAAAAATATCTGTATTTAATTCATATAAGATTATTGTTTTAATAAATAATCAAATTTAATAACTTATTACATATAAATGCATCAATCGTAATAAATAAATAATCTTACGATTTTACTACACTGGGGTACTGGCGTACCCCACAGCACTTATACAGGCGACCACACAACGCGGTCCCTCGTCACGGTATTGACGTAACGCGAGCGGTTGACACCAAACTAAAATACTCCGACGCGCGAATTCGTGGATATTAAAGAAATTGAGATATTTAGAAAACAAATCGGTGTGGGGTGCACCTGCACCCCATGTAGGGTTCTAGGGTTAATGCTCAAAAGCTTCTAGTTATTATTTGTCAATTGTCATTTCGTTGCTAGGCGACGACAATGCGTTTTGTTTTATGCTCAAAGTATATATAGTCTAAGGTTTTATGCGAAACCATACGCATAACATCGTTAAAATCGTAACAAAAAGGCTTCATGCCATGAAACAAAACGTAGAAACTACTTTACCGACCTCATAAAATGTTTAACTAAATCTAAGCGTTGTTGTCGTTGTGCAAGAGGACGCTAAATACTTTTAACTTAAATTATTTTATGCTGTTAATTCTGTTCAAAAAAATTAAATTAAGGAGTGACTTAAATCAAACGTTACGCAAGTGGGCCTTAGTACTAAGGCCCACTTGCGTAACGTTTGATTTAAGTCACTCCTTAATTTAAATTCGTTGAACAGAATTAACAGCATAAAATAATTTATTTTAAAAGTATTTAGCGTCGGCATGAAGCCTTTTTGTTACGATTTTAACGATGTTATGCGTATGCTTTCGCATAAAACCTTAGACTATAATATACTTTGAGTATAAACAAAACGCATTGTCGTCGCCTAGCAACGAAATGACAATTGACAAATAATAACTAGAGACTTTTGAGCATTAACCCTAGAACCTTACATGGGGTACAGGTGCACCCCACACCGATTTGTTTTCTAAATATCTCAATTTCTTTAATATCCACGAATTCGCGCGTCGGAGTATTTTAGTTTGGTGTCAACCGTGACGAGGGCCGCGTTGTGTGATCGCCTGTATAAGTGCTGTGGGGTACGCTAGTACCCCAGTGTAGTAAAATCGTAAGATTATTTATTTATTACGGTGGATGCATTTAAATGCAATAAGTTATTAAATTTGATTATTTATTAAAACAATAGTCTTATATGAATTAAATACAGATATTTTTAGATATTATAAAGGTAAAATTCAATGAAGTTTATTTATTTTGTTTTGGATAGCTGTCAGAGGTTTGAATTACGAAGAAATGAGCTCTATTCTTGACCACAAATCTGGCGAGGAAGAAATAGAAGTTGGGACCAGTTGTAATTCCTGGGTTCTTTTACAAGTGTTCAAGATCAAATAATAAGCCAAATATAAAGTTTCAGCAGACAGTTTTGAAATTAGGTTTGGAACTGATACATGAACATTTGGAGGACCGTTACCGGATGCCAACTTAGTCCATTGCAGTGATCCTCAAAAAAGGACCAAATCCTACAAGCGCTGTTGCTCAAACTACATTTAACTTTGTGTAATAAGGCTGATTTGTGATCTCAAGTTACCGATTATGTTTAATAAAACGTATTTCCATGATTTTTTTATTTTATTTTAAGGATTACAGTCATTTTAGTATGGGGTGTTCCAGCACCCCAGTGTAGGAATAACATGTGCGCCAAATAGTGTAGGATTCTAGGGTTAACAATAACACAAGTAGGTACATTGTTATCAGTTATATCATCATCATCATCATGTTAGTCTAGAGACGTCCACTGCTGGACATAGGTCTCCCCTTGCTGCGTCGTCCGGTCCAGTTAAATAATTATAGATAATTCTCGTCGCTAATGACAAGACGCCAACATCAGTGTGACAGTTCTTAAATAAAATTAGCCACTAAACAGCCGATTTTCGGTGATTAATTTTGACAGTTCTTAAATCATATTACTCGACAAATTTTTCGTTGTGCAAGACGCTAGTGGTGTTTAATATATTTTTTCTCGTTAAATACATCTTAATTCAATTTAAGAATCGTTGTGCAAGTGGGCCTAAGACTTAATACTTATTAAGTTATTACTCAAAATGTTATCCGGAATCTGTGGCGTTTTGCTAGAGTGGCCAATATGGCGGCTGCGATTTGTCAGTCAGAACCATTAGAATTTAACAAAATACTCAACAATCTGAATTTTGCGGATATATGTTGTCGACTCAAAATCTTTATTTTTTAATGTTTTATTATTCAGGTAAGTTTTCGATATACTCCTTGACGAAATTATTAATATAAGATTTGACACTGCGATAGCAGCGCAGTCCGTCGGTACCAATGTGAAACATTCCAAAATCCACAACTACTTACAAATTAAAAATTAAGTAAAAATACATTTTCCAGTGTGCATAGGGTTCCCACCAAGAACTTAGGGTCCTAGGTCCCAAATCAACCTCACCTGCAAGTGGTGCACCTGCCGATCAACGGACGAGGCTCTGGCAAACAAAATATCCCGATAAGCGGCAATGGGCTCGCCACCTATTAAGGTAGGGTCGCCTAAGATCGGACGCTTTGTCTATGAATTAGGAGCAAGTTGCAAACATTTTTTTTTCTCATTTCTAAATGTTATTTTCTCAGTGGACTTGGATGTAAATTATCAACAATAAAGTATACTACGGACATCTTTTTTTTTATTTTCGTAAACACTACGGTCAATGTAAGAAACGCCGTCAAAGTAACATTACATTTTATCTGATAGTCCTTCAAAAAAATTCAATGAAGCCAAAGTTCGGACTATTGTCTAATTTCAACTCTGTAGCTATGGCATTAGAATGCATAATAGAGAAATATCCGGCCTTTAGTTGACAATACTTTAATACAAACCGATTTGAAATTCTGCACGATTTACACTGAGAACATTCATTTAAAAAAAATTGTTATTTTTTTTGGCCGATCTTCCCTCCTACTACGGCCAATAAAAGCGTGACTGAGTTTGTCAAACTTTATCAACTCTGCAGAAAGGGTACTTTAGGATAGTTAGGTAAGATCAGATGTGTAGTGAAGCCAAATAATATAACTATCATTATTTTTTTAAAAGATTTTTTGATCATTAAATAAAAAAATTTGTATTAGTAAACTGAATCAATAAATTTTTATTGTACTCTTACTTTCCCGTATATACCAATGTACTCTGTGTCTTACTCTTAACCTAATACAGTCATACAATTTGTTACAGTCTTATGTTTGATTAGCATGTAGGTATTGTAATGTACTTATTCTATGGCATAGACAGTCTTCTTCTTATTAAAAGTCTCTTCATGCTAGCATCATATCAGAATTTTAAATACCCACATTTTTGGTAGTATCTTAAAGTTAAATTAGAACCAGATAACACATAACCAGAAATTCGACGAAATATTCGGTAAGCTTTAAGCGAATATTTAATTGAGTTTGCTGGTTCTAATTTACCTTTAAGATACAACTAAAAAGTGGGTATTTGAAATTCTGATATATATTGCTTGCATGAAGAGACTTTTAGTACCAGTTTTTCCCAAAACTCGATCATTGAGTGTAGATGTGGGTATCTCGTAGATTTCTGAGGCAGCATAATTAGATAACTCTTTATCTTTTACTTTCTTTACAGCTTATTCCAAGTCATTTTCGTTATACTTAGGTGGTCATTTGAAGTGAATGTCTTTGGTATTTCATAGGCATGATCAATCTGTAGACATTTTCACCAGTCAAATTACTCTACTGGATTAAAATACCGACTATACCAGTACCTACTACTATATTACATGTAGATTAACAAAAGTAACGTCAGTGACATAACAGACCTCCGGTCTTGCCTTTGACCTCTGACAAATAGCAATCAGGCGTCTTAAATTTAATAAATTATTAACAGGAATAAAATTGATATGAATAAGATTGAGAACCATTGTTTTTTTTTTATGAATCCTAAGATCGGATTTTTTTGTCCGATGTTAGGCAACAGGAGGAAAGTCCGGATCTACGCCTACAGACATCTTAGGCCCAAACAAAGGATACAATTCTAGAGAGCATTTGCTAATTCCCCGCAAAAATCAACTTAGAAAGCAGTAAAATGATGAAAACTTGCCAATATTTCACAACAAACTTTTGGAGGAAAGATCGGATCGCCAAAAATGTTACAAAATTGACACAGTTATTTCAAAGCACCAGTACACACTAGGGTTCAGAACCGGGAAATCCCAGTCTCGAAAGTACCGGGAATTCCCGGTTCTTTTGTCAGTAAAATGGAACCGGGAAATCAAATTTGAATCCCGGTTCTTTCGGTACTTTCGGGAATTTTATTTTCATTACGCGATTTACACTAGTTCACACTACTATTTACTTATTTACTCTTACTTTACTTTTCCACACTGTCTACTATTCAAACATTCAAAACTAACGTGAATAATTCAGCGTTAAAAGAAATAACGCGCGAAATTAATGGTGCGCTCGCTATAACCAATAACTAATACCTACAGTCGCTCGCTGTTGCTAGGATAGGAAGGAAAGTAGTAAGTAGGAACGCGACTCCGACGTGGTGTCGAGCTTCCCCGCGCCTGCCGCGCATGCCCCGCCCGCGCGCCGTGATCTCTCGCTCACTCATGACTCACTCAGTTTTCGCCGAAACGCATCCAAGCCACTTGGATGCGTAGATTACACACATTACTTACCGCAGTTCTAACCTCCAGCTGGAGGTTAGAGCTGCGGTAAGAATTGGGCACTTCAAGAACCTGAAGGACGCCTTAGCCCACGCTCTGGAGGTGGAAGCAGTACGACGCTTCGAGCGAAGTCACCGCATCAGGTAAGTTGTATCGTCACCTCGGTGCTACAACTGCGGGGAAAGAGGCCATATCCGCTTGAGCTGCCCAAAGCGTAGGCAGCCTCTTGGGTTTAAGGTTCCACCATTTGATGGCTCGTCATCATGGTCAGCATACAAGATCCAGTTTGAGGCTGTGATGCGATCAAATGGGTGGAATAAAGAAAAGGCCTCAACCGCCCTAACCTTGGGCCTTCGTGATCGGGCGTTGACTGTGTTGGGGGTACTCGGGCAAGACGTCTCCTACGAGAACCTTCTGGAGGTGCTGGAGGCGAGATATGGTCACGCGCACCTCGAATATGAGTATCGTGCTCAGCTGAAGGACAGGACACAACGCACCGGAGAAACTCTGCAGCAGTGGGCTCTGGAGGTGGAAAAGCTGGTCAGGAAGTCATACCAGTCGTCCGCGACCTGGAGTGGTGGCAGCTTGTCTCCACCAAAGGGGTCGCCTGCTGTGCCTGCCAGGCAGCGAGAGCAGGAAAACGAGTAGAAGCCAGGACTGCGGGGCGGGTGCTGGCTAGTAATGGAAGAGTCCCAAGTATCTCGATCTCGCAATCATGCGACGGGAACAGCCTGATCGTTGAAGGCAAAATTAATAAAACCCCATGCAAGCTGACATTGGACATGGGTGCTTCGCGGACAGTCGTCGGTTTCCATCTGGCAAGACGGGTTCTTCGGGGCTGCTTCAGGGACATTGAATGTGTGAAACTGAGAACAGCTACCGGTCAGCACATAACCTTCCGAGGTGAAATGGAGATGGATCTGAAGCTAGGCAACAAAGTTTACCGTCACAAAGTATTCGTGGCCGATATAGTGAGTGGACGACTGCATCTTGGCCCTAGACTTCATGCGGAAGCTACGCTGCGAGTGTTGAAATGTGGCTCAGAAGACGTCTTCATGGAAGGTGCAACTTCAGGAAAAGTGTACTGCCTGAAGAATGTCATTCTTCACCCGCGGTCGGAAACGGTTGTACCAGTTTTTCTACCAGGGCATTCAGGTCAGGGGAACAGATGTGTACTTATCGAAGGCCTAGAGAAAGATGCCTCATGGAAGATTGCTCGAACCTTGGTAAGGGGTACCAAAGTTTCATCAGTACGCGCACTGAATGCAAGTGACAAGGGAGTGTTGCTCAAGAAAGGGATGGAATTGGGCACCTGGTAGGTGTCCAATTCCGTCCCGCGGTAGGGTCCTTTCCGTTTTCTATAGCAAAAACTAGCAAGAACCGAAAATACCGAAAGAACCGGGAAATCCCGGTTCCGTTATACAAAAGTACCGAAATTCCCGGTTCTCAAAAAGAATACCGGTTCCGAAAACACTAGTACACACGTCCTGCTCATCGCAGGCCGTACCGCGGTGTACAGAGAGGGGCTAAATTTATTGGCGCAGGCAAATATGTTGCTATTCATCAAAAATGTCGCTTTATTCGCGGTAAATTCTATGCTTCCGGTCTTATGTCACATCCGATCTTAGGCGACCCAACCTTACGTGGGATCAAAATACTGGCGAAAAGTGGGCGTTTAATATGCCTTTGCCTACCCCTTCGGGGAAGCAGGCGTGAGTCTATGTACCTATGTATGTATGTACATTTTCCAGTGGACTAAATTGTGAATCTAAACCATTCTCAAGTCCTCTTGAACATACACAAAAAATTTCATCAAGATCAGTCCAGTCGTTTAGGAGGAGTTCAGTGACATACACACGCACACAAGAAATATATATATTAAGATGATACGTTCACTTGTAACTGTATATCCAAAAGTTTTCGCATACTTATTTATCGACCGACAAAGCCAAAGTGTAACGTGATCAATCAATTTATAAACTGTAAACATACTACGTATATTAGGTTTCTACATACTTGGTGTGACGCAGCAAAATTTATGTCATACATACATAGCCGAAATCTGTGCTCCTACCGACCGAGAGCAACCTCATCTCAGATATAAGAAAATATAAAAGAGACTTACCTATGAGGTTTTTTTTATTATATTTTTCATAGACTCACGCGTGTATCCCCGAAGGGGTAGGCAGAGGTGTAATATTACACCCACATTTCTTATGTGGTGTGTACGTATAATTCACTTGTAACTGTAGATCCAAACGTTTTCAGGTTTATCGATGGACGTGCCATAACGTGATCAATCGATTTAGGACTTGTAACTATACTGATACTTTATAATAACTAAGGGCTCCACATACGTGATACTGAAAAGCTTCGCCGATAGTAGTCTGAAGATGTGATTTGCAAGTAACTATTTAGTTGTAAACTTGTAAGTACTACATACACATAGGTCATAGGCTATAATTTCATGACTAATTCATTAGAATCTGTCGAATTGACAAGCAAATCAAATAAATATATATACTTTATATAATTATATAGTACAGACTTACATAATTATGTTGATATGTAGTATATTATTTGATAGTCAACGCGGTCGAGGCCGCGGGCGGCAGTTAGTTATAAATAAAAATGTTTATTCAACAATCAACTTGAAAAATAATACGCACGTTTGTGTTTAATATTACAAACAACTATTTCGTTGAATTTGCTTACACTTATTTTTTCTTACTAATGAAGTGGCAATAGGTATTTGCACATATTGTGAGTGAGAGCACAGATGAGAGCGTCTGAGACTAGACTAGAGAAAAATATTGAAAACAATATCTAAGAATTACATCGAGAAGTATAAAAATCTGTTCTATTCTACCCTACCCTTTAATCGCCTTAAAATGGATCTCAGTCCTTGCAAATGATTGATTTTGTAAGTCTGTCGAAACGTCGGAGTTTACAGATGTAATTTATCGCCAAATAAATTGCATAAGCTTAGAATAGCTTAATCTCAAAATTATTTCTGACACAGCTACACAAGAACACCTTTGCCTAAATAATACGTAAACAAGATTAGTACATGAAACGTAGGTACATGAAATCGAATAAATCACACATTTCTGCATACAAACCACAAGTAGAAGTAACCGAAGCCAGAATAGCATAAAGACAATAGAGCATACAACTCAAGGGTGACACGGCTAACGATAAGCTAACAAACGACGGACGCGATTGATATGGGGTGGAATATTCCGACGATAGGAAGATTAAGTAATAATAATATCATGGGACACATACGGTCATCTCATTACAAACTAGGGAGGGGCTGCACTTAGTACAATTCTATAAAAGACCGAAGAAGAAGATACCCGCTACCACAGATAATATAATACTATCCTAGTTCGCTACCTAGCTACGCTAGCACAGTTTTTTTAATTTTAAGTACTGTTTTATCCCGATTCCGTGGGAATTTCGGAAAATCATATCGTGCACCCCTACGGTCCCCAAAGAATACACATGCCGAATTTCAGCTTCTTACGCCTAATAGTTTATGTGTAGCTTGTCTGTCAGTCAGCCAATAACGCAAGAGTTGCATATATACAGATACTTGTTTGGATTTCTGATAATAAAAATTAGCAATAAGATCAACTGTTTCATTAACTGTATTGGCCATAGTAGGCACGAGTCTTTAGGGCATCTAGAGTTCAAGGAGTTTCGGCTCTGGACAGAGCAATGCCTTGTCAAAACTCAGCGTTGGACTAAAGCCACGTCTTTGAACAAAAGCGATAGCTACTTGCCTTACACGTGCCGATATTAGCCTCGAACAAAGTTTCCTCATTTGAAAAATTGCGACTTAAACTGCTCATCTGAGAGTTCGACTTAAGCTTCAAAGATCTCTATAGTCTGAGAAACTACTGCACTGGACTAACATAGAGGCCTATGGCTAAGTTTTTGCATTCTGAGGAAGAAAGTTCATACGCAGCGGTGGAATTGCAGATTTTATGACCTATTCGTAAATACCAGGTCACTCAGAAAGTATTGCGAGATTTTTTTTTATGTATGTGAGACTGGCCAGTTATAATTTATTTAAAAATATGATTACTTATAAGTAAAAATAGGGAAGTTCCATATTCAAAACATCTCTCCAAATATTTTGCGAGCTAATAAAAATTACCGTGTCTCATTGAAAAATGGATTTGCGTCGAGAATATTTTCGCGCTGATTTTTAGGGTTCCGTACCTCAAAGGTAAAAAAACGGAACCCTATTACTAAGCCTCCGCTGTCTGTCTGTCTGTCAGTCTGTCTGTCACCAGGCTGTATCTCATAAACCATGATAGCTAGAAAGCTGAAATTTTCACAAATTATGTATTTCGGTTGCCGCTATAACAACAAATATTAAAAATAAAAGAATGAAAATATTAAGGGGGGGTCCCATACAAAAAACGTGTTTTTTTTTTCGTATTTTTTGCTCAAAATTACTAACTGTAACAGGTAGACGCTTTAAATTTCACAGAATATGTAGTTGTATATTACCTTTCAAAATAAATAATTTAATTCAAAAAAAGTAAATAATAAAGGGCATCCCATACAACAAACGTAATTTTTAAGCAATTTGTTACTCGATCTTAATAAACAGGTAGAAACTTATAAAGTATTTAAGTATACATACAACGAACGTGATTTTCTTTTATAGATGATGGTACGGAACCCTTCGTGCGCGAGTCCGACTCGCACTTGCCCAATTTTTTTACGATTTTAAGTGTGGCCTGAAACCGAAGTTTTTGAAGTCTATCGGACGAATCGTACGATAGACTTCAAATTGCATTCATGGATGAAAGCCCTTCTAAGGCAACCGTGTATCGTCGGTATAATGAATTTAAGCGCGGTCGACTAACTTTAGGGGATGAAGAAAGAAGTGGTCGCCCTTTGACAGCCGTTACGAAAGAAAACGTGCTAGCAGTGAACATTTTGATCCAAGACAATAGACGAGTTACATACAAAGAGATTCAGCATATTATACTGCAGATTGGATCAGGAAGCCTTCACGAGATTCTACACGTGCATCTATGGGTGCGGAGGATCGTTTCACGCTGGGTGCCGCACAACCTCACCGATGTTCAGAAGCAGGCAAGGGTGGAATGGTGTCATGATATGATTTGAAGCAGGCTCGTCTCGGCGTGTTTACGACATCGTTACAGGTGATGAATCCTGGATTTATCAATACGATCCAGATTTCCAGAAACAAAGCGCCAGTCGACGGTTTGGGTGTTTCAAAACGAATCAACGCCTACCAAAGTAAAGCGACCTAGAAGCGGGGGCAAGATTTTGATCGCGAGCTTTTTCATTTTGACTGGCTACTTGGTGTCAACTCCTTTACGAAACCAAAGAAGCATTAACGCCGATTGGTATACTACCAAATGCTTTGCAGAGGTTTCTCTGTTGCGAGCAACAAGCGACCAAACACAGGGCTCCGCTGCCCACACCGCAATCAAAACAAGGGACTTCCTAGACAGCACACTGGTCAAACTCCTGGGTCACCCTCCTTACAGCCCTGACCTAGCACCGTGTGACTTCTTCTTATTCCCAAAAATAAAAAATCGGCTCAAAGGGATACAATTTTCATCGCCGGATGATGCGCTCTCAGCGTTCGAGCAGGCTGTAAACGAGGTGTCTGCGGCGGATTGGAAAAAGTGTTTCGAAAACTGGTTCAAACGCATGAAACTTTCCACAGAGGCTGGTGGAGAGTACTTTGAAAAGATGTAATAAAAATATATTTACATATAGAACATTTTTTAAGTGTCGCAAAACTTTCTGAGTGTACCACGTACCTATATGAAATATTAGATGAACCCGCGGTTACACCCGCTTTATTTAAGGCTACTGCTCCAGTCCCGTGGCTCATAGCGTGATGTTATATAGCCTATAGCCTTCCTCGGCAAATGGGCTATCTAACACTGAAATAATTTTTCAAATCGGACCAGTAGTTTCTGAGATTCTCTGAAACTCTTCAGCTTTATATATTAGTATAAGATTTGAAATTATAACAATAATAAATCCTCTTAAATAATTATTTTTTATTAGTAAAAAATATTCAGCATTAAAGGAATCACGTTCAAGTCGTTACTCGTATTCCTTGAAAACTCCTCCAAAGGTAATATAAATCATAAGTAGAATGCGTAATGAGGAAAAGCGTATGACACACGTCTGAAAAATTAGCACCTTTTACAAACATGGTAATAACGTAATAGAATTCATAATGTAAGCTAGAAGAAAATCACTACAGAAAAATTGGGCAAGTGCGAGTCAGACTCGCGGACGGAGGGTTCCGTACCATCATCTATAAAAGAAAATCGCTTTTGTTGTATGTAGGTATGTATACTTAAATATTTTTTAAGTTTCTACCTGTTTATTAAGATCGAGTAACAAATTGTTTTTACTATTTACTTTTTTTCACTTATTTTGAAAGGTAATATACAACTGCTTATTCAGTGAAAATTTTAAGCGTCTACCTGTTACCGTTAGTAATTTTGAGCAAAAAATACGAAAAAAGAACACGTTTATTGTATGGGACCCCACCTTAATATTTTTATTCTTTTTATTTTTATTTGTTGTTATAGCGGCAACCAAAATACATAATTTGTGAAAATTTCAGCTTTCTAGTTATCGCGGTTTATGAGATACAGCCTGTTGACAGACAGACAGACAATGGAGGCTTAGTAATAGGGTCCCGTTTTTTACCTTTTAGGTACGGTACCCTAAAAGGCAATAGTCGCATCAACCGGCATGCACGGCCTAAAGCAGACTAGAATGTGATCTTGGCCTATTCCCTGCCAAGTTATAAAAATAGAAATTCTGTATTTTTATAAATAACATACAATGACATTCTCATCATTAATTACGTAAGACCAATTTGGGAGGTATCCCAAAACGGCTATGTTCGGATTGGTTTCTCTATCCTATGCTCGGTGATCTAATGATAATAAATCTTAATTTAATGTGAGTCGTATACGCATTTAGTTTGGATAATTTTACAACAGTTTTGTTATAGCATGAATCATCTTCAACCTACTAATAGGCTACTTAATATTATAAATGTGACAGTTTGAATGGTTGTTACTCAATCCTCTCGAACTACTGACCAGATTTCGATGTTTTTTTACACGCAGCTCTTGGGCGGCACAAATGTTTACCGTCGCTAACACTCGCAGAGCTCCAGGTATGTTTAAGCAGCTCGTATCGGGCACTGTTCCAGACTTACACCAAGGAGTAACGTGGCAGTTTACAAACACAAATTTATCTTAATTTTCGGATGATAATATCAAAGATTTATAGGCCATAAATACAAAGATTAGATTTTTGGCACAAACTCTTTTCTAGTTTTTTTCCTAAACGTATTCATAAGTGCAGCGATACAATGCAGCGAAAATTTCATATACAAATGTAAAAAATACTGTTTACATTTCGACAGCCGAGTTTAGGTGCCGCCTCCGTGTCGCTACAAAGAAATCCCTGACTGAAAAACCTAATAATACTTACTACTCAGAAATCCAATCGCAGCAAACATACTTCGGTCCCGTGACACGCCACACAACCAACTCCTTTACAAAGCTAAAATGCTGCATTTTAGCATTGCGGCATACCTAAGTAGTTAATACCGTGCTTCGGAGGGCACGTAAAGCTGTCGGTCCCGGTTCTTGTCTAAGGATAAGGATCGTTAGGCCATGTCGGAGGCCTTAGGGCGGTCTGAAAACTCCGACACCAGAGTTGGCCACACACTCACACGAAAAAAAAACAAAACAAAACAAAACAAAGTAGTTTATTACTTGTAAGCATCGAAAACTATAGACAAAATGGGTAGAGATAAAGGGAGTAACTGCGAAAAGATGAGAAACATTAGGTGTTCTCAAAGACTCGACGAAACACGCTTAATTTCCGTCAATATCCTGAAGAAAAATCAGCCCTCCGATCGAGCTGGCTTTATCAAGCCTCTATTGCAAAGGTTATAAATAAAATAAAATAGACAAAGGAACGAAGTAGAGCGTAGAACAGATAATACTTGTTTTATAAAAGGGTAAAGTAACACGGAACTTAATTACTTAAGCGATATTTGATACGGTGAGAGTGATTTTATCCATTACGCTGTCCATGGTCGGCGAGTACCCGCTAGTATTTACTGAGTCAACTTTAGCGTAAGTATCTGTTTCTTTTCCTGTTGGAGAAAAGTAGATTGCATGTGACGTAACAAGTAATAACAATAAGTACTCTGCTTTGAAAATCTTAATAAATGATACTCGAGCTGAATTTCGGAGGAAGTCTCTTCGTAGAAGTACTTTCTTTAATATGGACTTCATATCAAGCATAGATCGGAGGCTACATATTACATATCTCCATACATATAAAGATGAATGATACTCAGAGGACATACCTATTTTTGGCTTAATTTTTATATGTCACGTAGTAGAGCGTGAATATGTTGCCGTATACTTGGCATGGTTCTGGAATCCGGACTGTTTCTAAGAATTTCTTAACAAAAAACCAATAGTACTACTAAATCAAAGTTTGGTAATGATATTAATATTACCAATCCATACTGTACTGATATTATAAATGCGGTTGTTTGTTTGTTTATGTATGGAGATAGTTGAGAGGCTGGAAGAGTAACATAGGTCACTTTTACAGCGAGAACCGATTTCCACAGGGGCAGAGCCACGGACGAAGGCAAGTTTAACTATATAAATGTGTTTTTTTTTTATATAACTCATATGTATGTACATACCAGTGAGAACATCGGGGAAACCCAACACATGTTACCTCTTAGGCATTTCCCAGCTGCTTGTTGCAATTTTAAATAAAAGCGCCAATAAAATACAATCACCGCCGACTTCTCGATCTTATGTGCTTAATGTTCGCTTGCTTCGTGTCTTGGAAAGCTTGATAAACTATCAGTCCCAGCTCTCATAAAGATCTTTTAAATATCCTGACACTGACAATTTCACTATATCCCTTTACATTGCGGAGGTCAGACGGTAGTAGCTCTGAAGGAAACCTAACAATATTTAAATTTTAAATCGCAAATGTAAAAACGCTCACGAGATAGGAAGAATTGTGAGGAAGATATGAGCATGTTTTTCGCATTCTAGAGTTTTAATAAAACAATATGCGCAGTTAAGTTTACATGTTTGTATATTTATTTACATTCATGATATAAGAATGCATATTGTATTGTATAAATATTTTTGCTGATAGTCTTACAGTTTCCTAAATTACACCTAAATAGTTTAGTGGTTTAGCATAGCTTAGCGGTCAAAATACAGTATCTCTATCTTCCTCATTTATAAAATAAGCATAAAAAACAATCGATGATTATTTTGCCGGGCAATTGTGATTCATGAAAAACAACACAAAATTACGTGTTATGAATAAAGTTTATATTAAACATCCGGTTGCAGTCATATCAAAATATCGGACATTTGATAACATCGGTGAATGTATAACTGATATAATCGAATAACGGTTATTTTGATATCACTTATAAATAACGAGAATTGGAAAGCGTGTTTTATATGCTAATACATACAGCGGGTAGGTGTCGTAAGGAGCACACAACAATTCCTGTAAATAATTGTACGCGCATGATGTACGAAAGTGCGTAGGATAGGCTTTCGGTGGCGAACGTTTTATTCGGGGAATGTAATAAAAGTGATGCGGCGGCGGGGCCGACCCACCACGTGACCTGCGTTTGAACTCGCCAACAATTTTGCACATAGACACTATTTGTTTACGCATACCGCGTACGCGTGCCACGGCAATATCAGCCTAATCCAATCTGCCATCTCCGCGTTGAAATACTGCGACATTAACCAACGCCTATTCAATTTATCCGAATGACAGTTGCAATACATGATGTAAATCAAAAGTAGGAGAAGCGGATGCCAAATAAAAATGTACAAAAATTAAAAGATGATCATTTTAATAGAATTGAGAATTGTCTCGTATCTGTCCATTTTCTAGTTTGTTTATTGCATCGATTTGTCCAATCTTTCAGATGTGTCCAAGGATGACTCAAGTTATAAGACAACCTTCGTATTTTTTTGCATTCTAGAGAACAGATCCTATTTTAAGCTTTTTTATTATTTAAAATTCCACCACATTTTATTTCCGGGTTCACCACCTATAGATGGGCCATTCTCTTCCAGATAAATTGTAAATTTAAATTAAAACTGACAGAGCTATCTGAGAAATTAACAGGAAAATAACAAACAGAGATAAAACTGGGCAATAGTGTTGCGAAACTGATCAATCTATATGTATTAATGACCGTGGTAAGGAAATGGTAAGTCATGACTTCATGATTCTAATTTTGAGTTTTTAGATTACAGCCCTCTAATAATTGAGGCATCTATACAGAAACGATCACCTAAACTACGCGTTTCTTATTTGTTACTCTGATATTGTTTGTGTTTTATTGCGTTCATTAGAAATATAATTTCCGGTTCAGTTATTTTTTATGCTGCAATGACCAACGCATAATTAGACAAGCAACAAATAAAATATAACATTACACCTAATTTATCGCTATTGTGTCACCAATTAACAAAAATATCTACTCGAAATTACATGACGGAATGATGTACATATTTTACATATAGTACATATTTTTAAAATAAATAATGACAGCTTTATAACTGTGAACCAAGTGAGTATACTTATTATAAAATAATGATAATGATGAATAAAAAAAGCAATATTACATTCTAAAAGTAGGAAACGAGTCGACAGTCGTGCGTCCTTGTCACATCGAGTCACAATAAAATCAATAACAACTCCAAACTATTAATTTGCGTAACTCTAACGCGCATTTGTGTCTTGTCCGCTTATCTCCTTTCACTGCATCTATTTCGGGTCGCCGTTGTATGTGTCAACTGTATAAAGTTAATTACATGTAACATAATTACGTATATAAGATACACACAAAACATACAAAAAATGTAGTGGGTATGTGTGTATCGGGTGCGTCAAACAAACAGTTGGCGGTACACCCATGTGAGGCACGTTTATTTGCGCGCGGTGGCCTCGCGGGGTGGAGCTCCGGTTGTTTACGTCGCAGCCGCCGTCGGTTGTGATGACTCATTAACGGTCGCTTCACCGAAGACCATGCCGATTTAGGTGGACCAATCGATTTCTCCCAATGATAAGTACTTACACGCACAATACAGTTACTGCGCAGCGTTCTAATGTCAACCTCGGTCACCAACCCACATGTCATATCTTATGAGAGTTGAGTACACAACTATTTTTATTACAATTATTTTTGATAATTACGAAGATTGCGTATACTCCACGCATATGTAATAGCAACATTCCTAGGCATCGAAGTCAGCATGCACGTCACGAGGATAATGTCCGCAGTTCCTACTCATGTGGGATGTAGTTAAATTCAAGTCTTGACGTGGATTCGCTTTTTTGGCAATGATTTCGGATACTTCACAATAAATGGTAATTATCATAAGTGACCCGATGACGGCACTGATAGCGCGTGCCCTGAGGAGTAGAGATGCTGCTACGCACGTCGTCATCACGTTTGGCATCACGTACTGATCATTGTAGTACGTAACATATGCACATATAGCGCGAGCCTGACTTGGCGCCGTGGCCATTTAACGCCTCTATCAAATTACACACAAACAGAATAATTATTTTGCTTAATTGGAGGCACGCGAAAAAATTCGCTGAAGAAATTTCTCCGAAGATTCTGATCTTGTTTTTTGTGTATGACTTTTAAATAAGAGCACATGTGTAATTGTGTACGGCTAGGTGTATGCTATGGCGAAGCAGCGGTCGTGTGACCCCATTTTTCGAATTTCCTTCTATGTTCTCTATCTGTTTTCACACTCATATTCGGTGTTTCTTACGCAAACGTGACATGTTATCGCTTTGATATTTTTCTGTCCCTGTCACACATATTCCTCTGAGAGCGCTTTTACATGACGACTTGACATTAATTTACATAATTGTAGATACATAACAAATTGATATGTAAGAAACCGATCTTTTGCTATCTTTCTAGGCTAAATTGTGAGTAATTTTCAGAGTTATTCCGGACACAGTCGGATCAATCTGTGAACGTAGGCGACCCGAATACAAGGAAGTTGATTTTCGAAGGCCAACATTCATCTGGGATTTCTTACTTTTCCCAAGACTACAGCTATGCGGCTAAGCTAAAGCTCGTAGGTATAACCTTACGATAAAATATTGTCTTACAAGAACCTATAAATTGGCGCCTTCCGGATTCCACAACAGAATTATATACACAAGTGCTGTCTCTTTTTAACAACTGTATACGATTATGACTGGTTCATGATTATAATATTACTCAGCAAAGAAAACATTAAGCTATTTCGATTGTTTAACAGCTGACTATTACGGTAACGGCTGGATTCAGCAGGACTGGTGAGAGTTCATATCCGTAGAGCAATTGGTGGCAATCGAATTGATAAAGTTTTAATTAAACATAAGTTGCCTGACTAAAGTTATTGGACATTTCAACTTCTTCAAAATATCTGAAGCCTAAGCTCTGTGTGAAACGCCCGAGGACTTAGGTTCACTAATCATGAAGTAATTCCAGGTTTAAATATACTTTCCATGCAATTTTTCCAGATATGTGCTATCAGTGTTCAGTATTTTTCCGCTTTATGACTTAAATGTGGGCTGAGCACGTGGTATTGGCAACTCTAACTAATGTAAAAACAGCCCGCGCTACGATTACTACAAAAATGTCCCACCCTGACATAGATTGACGACTTTCTTGGGCATAAAAACCCGTGTGAAACGTTCGTGTTAAGTGATAAAATGTCCAGCGGCATTCCTCGGCGATCACATAATTTGAGTTGTTTATTCATTAAGTTATGGCATTCAAATGAGCGGCGGTAAATGGCGCGGCTAGGTCGGCGCGCGCCGGTCGCCGGCTCCGGTGCGGTGGTGTCGGTGGTGGAATGCGCTCGGAATGCACGCCGGTGCAGATTGCCGGCTGCCTCTCACCCCGCGCACTGTCCTCGTACTCGCGAACACTAGACCGGTTCTTGAGCAAGTACCGCCGCTTTACCATTTCTAGTATCATTTAAATGACAACAACACACATTCTCTAGTACTTAAACCCTTCCGCCGAAAATATTTCACAATTGTAAAAAAAAACGACGCTTAAATCTCTTATTCCAGCCACGTTTATACGATTTCTCAAATCTCGCATAAATATGCGAGATTTGCACAACCTTGAACTTGTGGAAAAACATTATGAAACATGTTGTTTAAAAAGTTATTGGTTTTCAATGTCGCCGACGCCGTTCAGCCGTAAACATTTAACGTTCTATAGAAATTACGTCTCTCTTGCAAATTCTCTGCCATTCAACACAGCAATTTCTAATAGGTAATTAAATTTAATTCAGGTCTACTAAATACGCTTATTGATCAAACAATGTGACAGACTACTCTCTCACAACTAAATGTACTACTTTCTGCGTCATCATTACATCAACAATCACATCTCAGGTGATAGGAACAACGGAGGACTCCATGGATAGGGATTAACCTTGTCGGCTACCTTTGCCTTGTCGGGATTTGCTTTCTAAGCAAATATTTGCTCCAATCTGATACCTACAATGAGCTAATTAAATAGCTAAGCTGTATCTTTCTGATATTGATGGCAGACTTCATCCACATTTCTGCTCTGATTGACTTGTTTAGATTGGAAAGGAGTTCTCAACCACGGTGTAGATGCCAATATTTTGAGGCTAGGCAGGGTATGTAAAAACAGACTGTTTTGACAAGCACCATTTCAACTGTTGACAGAAATGCCAACATATAATGTTCTAGGTACCGCCCACCGAGAGAAAGATGGAAGGGACTACAAGTTCGCGTAGTGTATAATTTCTTTGCTATGTATTCCTCCGTAATTAGTAACAATGGCAGACATTTTTGGCAATCGCTAAACTTTTAAGTTCTTAAAACTGAAGTTATATATGGAAGGAGAGTTGTAGAATGTTCTATAGATTTTTAGATAGTTTTAGCACATTTAATTTGTTGACCCAATTATTGTGATAGTTACAAATAGTTTGATATTGACATAGATTTAGAACAAGATTGTCTGTACTAGGGACAAGTTATTGACAAATGTCAGGCGTCAACAACGGACACTCTAAAGTAGTGGTTTAAAACAAACGAGTGTTAGATTTTAATACTTAACATAAAATTTGTGCCGGCTGTATTGTGACTTGTTATTCTGGATTTATTTACGGGTTTCACCTTAATTCGGTGGGTGTACTAGCATAGACTAGCACATATGCCAGATAAATAGTATATACCATCAATTGTCACAATTGATGGTATAGATATACTTAGATGGTACTGGATTTTCTGCTGCTTAGGATCGAACAATGTATCCCGAAGGTAAGCTTCGCCTCCTAATAAGGTGGATTTTAACATGTTACCTTGATCAAGATGGCATTATGCATGAGCCACAGAAATTATATCAATCAACAATATATCGTCATCGCCTTTCGTAGAGTCCGTCAAATGCGTGCTGTAAAAGTAGATCTAAAAACGGTAATTATAATAAGGAGATAAGACGGTAGGTTGATAAAGAGCAAACTGTTACAAAGTGCGTTGGGTACGTCATGGCAGAATAATCTGAGCTAGACTTTAGGTACACAACTACATTGTGGTGGGTTGGAGCGGCGATGACGGGCTTTATTTGTGCCCAGTGACGTAGCCACTACGCAGAATTCCCTTTGATTTTCATCACGATGACTTTATAAAGGTTAATACATTCAAATATCAAGGTTTTTGACATCATAAGGAATTATATTGCCCTTTTAATGTATAATCGTAAATACAACGTTATGAAAATAAAAAAAGGAAATTCATGGCTACAATATAAGTACAACCTTTCGAAGATATTATTTTAAATAATGCAGCAATTTTGAAATCAGCTGTATAAAAAATAATTACATAAATTGGTTGGTAATGTTAATTGGTACATTATTAATAAAAATACCAATTAAAAACAGACTTCCCATTTGTTTTAAAATAAGATATTTCCAGTAATTTCAGGTATCAAATCACATCTAAAGGTTAAAATATTCTTTTCCTCAATGAAATCAATCAAATTTTTTCCTCAATCCTTCCCAAGAGCCTTAATGCAAGCATTCGATAGTACGGTCAATTCTTAGAATCGAGATGTTTACTTCGTGTGTTTTCTTATAGTATTTTGCCTTTCACCACAAATATTTAGTGAAAGTAAAAAAGGCTACTTGCCTTTATCATGTTTGCTATTTAATTTAATACAAAGTGAATGGGCATTTACATTTATCCGTTTGTTTTTTTATATCATGATTTGACCTCGTTCTGTGAAAGTATATTTGTGAATAGATTGATAGGTATAAGATTAAATAATTGTGTAGATAATGTGTGTATCGATAGTGATGTATTTGTTATAGATCAGCTGGTGTACGATTATGGAAATGGTAATATGTCGGGTGATGTGGCGGGCGCGGGCGGCGGCGGCGCGGCGAGGCGATGGCGCGGGCATGACGCTGACGCTCGCCCGCTTGGGGCCTCTATCTTCAAAACAACACTTGTTGCGGAAATAGCGACGAAAAGCGTTTGCTCGTCGTGTCGTGACGCGGATACCGGCACGTTCACCTCTGCCGACCGCATGTCACCCTCAACCACACATGCTATCCTCACCACTTCGTTTTTACCTATGTTTAAAAGCTGATTATTTCTAATTAGCTATGCGTATTTGTGAAAAACAAAGGTGAAATCGTTGAAGGGTCGGTTCATTAATAGTGTTATTGTATATTAACTAGTTGCTTGTTTTTGTAGTTGAAGGAAATTAAACTAAGCTATATTCTTAATTCACACGTATACATGACTTTTATACCATCTAAAGTCGATGTTTCGAAATTGTTCTTTTTTTATAAAAGCACATATTATTTCGACAGACGTTACTTACGTGCATTTATCGTTACAACAACATATAGTCCCAAGTTATGCACCTGTTACAGCGACTTGTAAAAAGTAATTTTGGTTTAAGTGAACTCTTTGTTTACAATAATCACAAATTTTGGACAGTAAAATCAAATCAAAACAAATCGTCATTTGGCCTTGTCAAACAAGATAGTTACGTAGCGTGTGCGAAGCGCGATAAAATTAGCTGATACACTGACATTGAACGCAAAAACAAAGTGGAGCGAACTTTGCGCATGCGCTCAGGTAATCAGATGTGGGGCAATTTTAGCAATCGCATAGCTAATAAGTGCGCGTGTGTATGGGGCAAGAGAGGCCCATATCGGGGGCCGGTAGAAATGTTTAAACGTACTAATTGGAGCGAGCGAAGATGACGAGTTGGGTCGTCGACCGCTACCTTCGTGAGTGGAGAGTATCGTGTGAGGTTGTTAGCCTTTGCTGCGACCTAGACTGAAGCACAGCTGGTCGCCTCGCGGTGGTCGCGGCTCTTCGACGCGACCGCCGGCGCCGCCGGTGCGGTCGACACGCGCCGCTACTCTCATTAATACCTACCTGTCTGCGTGCTTGTTTAATAAACCGCATGTGATTTACCCATCTGCTGCATCGCACATGTTTGAACTTGATTTTAATGCAATTATTTTTTTTACCATATTCGGTGTCTTCTAATTAAACAACGATTGCAGTTACCTACTCGGAATTCTGTTATATGAATAATTTTCTTCAAATTGAAAACTTAAATAATATGATGCGTCTTTTAGGTAACTTCAACATACTCATTCATACATCTTTCAGGTAGGTTCATATTGAGAAAATACATAAAAACTTAAAAGTTTATTATTATATTCTCATGAAAATAAGGCATTGTCATAATTAATATGACAATGCCTTTTTAGCGGGATTATAGTGTACTGCGATTTATTCGATAAAAGCTCTTCACTGCTGTGCTATCCCGTATACTTACCCAAGTAGGTATTCATCTTTATATGACCGTGACAGTAACCTTCTTGTCCGTGTCCTCAATAATAACTATAACACTAGGGATGTAGTGGGTCGGGAACGCTTCGGAAAGGCATTTCTGCTCTTTTGCCAAGAATCATAACACTGACGGTCTGACTCAGGCTTAAAAGTCAGTGAACATTTCGGTAACCGGCGCGAAGCGAGGCAGGGGTATGTATTCTGGATCATGTCTAAATATTTCCGTTTACACCACTATATTGGAATATAAAATATTTCTTTAGCAGCGGCGATAGCCCAGTCGTAAACATAATGGACTGCTGAGCCGATGGTCTCGGGTTCGATCCCCAGTTACCCCGGGCACACACCTATGACTTTTCGAAGTTATGTGTGAATTAAAATGTTAATTATCGCTGAACAATGTGCCCGGTAGTTGACAATAGGGCCGCCCCTTATAACATTTGGACCTAACCGTAACTGGCGAAGTGTGAACCTGTGTAACACACCTCTGCCTTCCCTGTGAAGTTATGAAGTTATAAAATATTTCGGGAACCATTTAAAAAACAAAGCTATAACAAACCACTATTCCTCTATAGCATTCACATTGATTTAAATATTTAATATTGAACCAGATCGCTATCGACTATCAATAATAGCTGTTTCTACTCGTGTTTCGGCTGATTGACATAATGTTATTCAGAGATGTGCACTCAGCCGTGCGGTAAGGTTAACACCCTACAGTCAAAAGTTCATTCATTCCACGTCACACAAGCACAAGGTATATTTTGGGCTAAATGATAACTAAATAAAGGTACTGATAGACTTGGCAATTCACTTGTAATGAGCATTGTTGCGAATGTTACATTACAGGAAAATGAAACGAGTGTTTTTTCGCCAGAATGATCATGAAAATGTTCGTAGCGATGGTTGGCTGTGTTCGTTGTTCATGTCGACAAATTAAGAAACGTCGAATATTCGATGTTTTGTTACCTGTACCTAAGGCTGGTTTCAGAGTGACGCGCGCGGCACGCGCCGTCGGCCAGCGCGTCTCAACAGCGCGTTTGGCGCGCGGACCACTATGAAACAAGTTCGCGTTTCTCATTGCAATGTATGAAGCTTCGGCAACGCGGTCGGCGCGCGCGTCTCACACGCGGCGCGTTTGAACTGCGTGACTATGAAACGCTACTACTAATCTAGTGTAATTGAAAGCGCGCGCGTGTGGCCGGCGCCGGTCAAACGCGTGACTCTGAAACCAGCCTAAATGTCATCGTGTCTTTTATTTTAATTTGCTTGAGTGTTTTTCCTTTGTGACGTGAATTAATATCTGGATCTGCACCCTCAAATCTACATCTGGTCAAACTTACGCATATCGGAATCCCTGTAAAGGCTCCTACATAACAGTGCCGGGGGCACGGCCCCCCGGGTGGGCCGGCGGGCCGCGTGGGTTGCAACTTGCTGCTTGTGTGTGGTCGCGTTCTATACAACTGGAATGATGCTCCGGCGGCTTTTTGTGGCAGATGCCGGGGGCCTGTGCCGCCGGCACTGTGTGTAGCAGCCTTAACAATTTCTTGACAACTACTCCGATGTTCAAACTATATCTCATTGATAGACTTCCTGCCAATTAGAAAATTTCTTTCCTTTAAGATTGTGAAAAATGGTATTGCATCATGGCAACATTATGAACTTCATGCTTTATTGTTTTATTTATTGTTTCATCTTCTGGGGTTTGGGTCAATCACAAGGGTTAAGAGGGGCTCTCTTCTACAGGCGTTCTCGGCTTACCGACTAAAGCCATCGCGGTGTCCATTGACGACTGTGCAGCAATGGGGGCCACGCGAATCGCGATTTGCATTTTTTACGGGGACCCAGCCAGATTCTCGAGTTGTTGTATATTTAATATTTGGATTATTCATAAACAACATACATATTTCAATGTTTGAAAAAAATAAGCCTGCCGCAACACAAGCATTATAGGTACGAGTATTAGTCTCCATAGTGTGGGTGTTGTCTTTTTAAAGAAAACTAAGAAGGTGTTGAAGAATATGTCTATGGTTTATTTATAGTTATCTCGTCTCACGTAAATAAGACAACCGTAACATTAATATTTTTGCTACGAAGGCCTTCAAGCGTGGTACTTATATATTTATCACAATCACATATATTTTTATCGCACTTCTTAGAACTGCCAGCAGGTTTTTCGCTGATTACAATATAACGTATGGCAATAACATATTATTTTTATACCACCACTCGGCAGACGATATTGATTTAACATCATACGTTTTAAGGGCTTAATTGCTGATTAAATTTGTCACAGGACGAGTATGAATATTCACTTCAGCATTCTGGCTTTAGCATTCAAGTAAACGTACCTGCTTCTGCCTGACTTCCAAACAACGCACAACACAGCCAAAATTATGGGGCGCAAGCAGCAGAAACTTGGCATGTATGTTCTTCGGGAACCGTAGGAGTGAAATGCGGGATACGGGATCGTAAAGAAACGGTTGATGTAATATAAAACACTAGCTGTTTCCCGCGTCCTGAGGGAACTACTTCGCGTATCCGGTAATTTATAGCCTAAGTTACTCCTTGGTGCATCAGCTATCCGCCAGTGAAAGTCCCGTCAAAATCAGTCCAGCCGTTCCAGAGATTAGCGAGAACAAACAGACAGAAAGACAGACAAAAATTGTAAAAAATGTCATTTCGGTATACCTATGTACCGTGTATACATCCACATGCATTGAGTAAAAAGCGGTTATTTTAATATTACAAACAGATACTCCAATTTTATTTATATGTATATAGATGTATAAATGCGGGCGTAGTTGCGAGCATCCTCTAGTTAAGCATAACAACTGACAGACAGACAAGAGACTGCAATTAGTACCAAAAATACTCATATAAAAGTAGTTCTAGTTATAGATATACGATATTGCATGCCATATTTGAACTTGTACTGAAAGAATTACCCGTTGTACGACGAAATAATATGCGTGAGTTTTGTTGGCAAAGAAATCAGCTTGCGTGGTAAACAAACGGACCCAATATAAATACCTATAGAACACCACTTGCGTAAGTTCTGCGTTGACGAATCATTCGTCGGCTGTAGCCCGAAAGTACATGTAGGTAGGTATAGCTGTCTTGATAATTTTCCATCAGTGATCAGCACATTCAAGGTTCATAATTGAGAGCTATTAGCACGGCATATGTGAGTAAAATGGTAAAGATCAGCATAATATCATCATCATCATCAGCCCTTTATACTGTCCCACTGCTGGGCACGGGCCTCTTCTCACAATGAGAAGGGTAAGGCCATAGTCCACCACGCTGGCCAAGTGCGGGTTGGTAGACTTCACATGTCTTTTGAGAACATCATGGAGAACTCTCAGACATGCAGGTTTCCTCACGATGTTTTCCTTCACCGATAAGCAAGCGATAATTAACAGTTTAATACGCACACTTCGAAAAGTCATTGGTACGTGCCGTGGATTCGAACCCGAGACCCTCTGCGTAGCAGTCTGTCGGTCTCACCACTCGGCTATGGCTGCTTCAGCAGTAATATACATCTAACTAAATAGTCCCGGTTCTGGTACTGAGAGAAATATTATTATTTTATTTAAGTGCAAATACTTTTTCATTGGCTCAATTATCAGCAGTGAAACAAACAACCTCCTGAAAATGATTATCGTGAATGAATATCAACACTTATGTATGATCATCACAACAATTACTAAACAAGAACAGAGATATGCAGCTCCAAATAGTAACAACTAGTTATGCTACTACAGTTATTATTTATTTTAAAAGGTTAATCTGTGCCTAAAGTTTCTTGCTCTGGAGCCTATCCTACATTTCCTTGAACGTAGCATTAAGACACACTTATTAAAAAAATGCATTGTTTTTGGATATAAACAGATAAAATTTCAATGCCAATTTTCAATTCGACACACATGCACTAGTTAATTAAAAGCCTGTACTAAGACAGCTGGCTTAATAAACCTTCGTGTTCAATCATCAATACTTAAAATAATACACCTCCATTTAAATGTTCAACCTTCTATATTTATAACAATAAGAAAGGTCAGCAAACGCACTACATGAACACGAATCCGGGTTAAATCATTACAAAGTGTGCACATCAATGAAAGTAAACAAGAAACATGAAGTCGTTTGTGCCGCCACCGCCGTATGTTTATAAATACACCTTACACGTGTTGCACACAATTCAAACAACAATTTATATATTTCGACGTGACAATGGTATGTTTATGAGACGCACTCCACCGGCCCCATTCACATAGGCAGAGATACTAGCGATGAACAACCCCGTGACCTATTTCCATTATTGTCTAGAATATAGGGCGGGATAAATTTAACTGCGAGCAGGACGGGCGTCTATTTCTCGGCTGGTAATTAGAAAAGTAAACAGTACTGCGAACCGAAATAGAACGCATAGCAGACATAAATACATACGCTTTGCATACAAATAGCCTTGCAGAGTGGACTCAGAAGACGATCTAGCCAACGATTAGGGTTCAATGGTCCGTCTCAGCGCTCTGTCTAACTGCTCCATCCAATCTGCTTCTCCAGCTGCTACATATTACAAAACTTTGAAGATACAAGTACTCTAATATACTCACGCTGTGCTCTGGCTGTTTTTAACCCGATATGACGTTATAATGACCATGTTGTCGTCTCGATTGTTACGTCTATTGAGTCATATGCCTTGATATCACGGCCCTTTCCCTCGAAAATTAACGACGTCAAAATTTTTGGCATCAGTTTAATGAGCACGGTCGGTAGGAATAACAAATATAATAACTATATGTATAATAATAGACCACTTAGTGGAAAATTAACAAACATGTCTAGTAATGACAAATATGAAGTTTATGAGTGGTGCAGTGTGCATGTGCGGTGGGAATGTACGTAACGGTATTCGGTTATCAGAGCACAAACAATGTTATTTTAAGACTAATCTCCTTTACGCACGATAGCATATAGTCGTTCGGACAAAACTTTGATACTGCGTTTAAGGCGACATTGGAATAACAACGAAATTTAAGCGAATCATAAATAATGAGTTCACGTTTTGTAAACTTCTGTTGAGATGCGGCGAAGTAACGCGAGCGGTGAAATTTCATCAGTTATTTATTTGGTATTTGACATGAATCAGACGACTATATATATTTCTCACCTGTTATTTTGTCACACACGCTATGTCGATTTTGTAACATTTGACGAAAATAAACCGTTCAATCGCATTTTTACGCCAATGACATCGTGTACGTGATGTACTAGATTACACAAAATAAATTCAAGATTAAAACAAAAAAAAATACTTAAGGCGTGTAAGAGCGCATTTTACGTAACTAATGAGAGTGATACTAATAAAATGTTATGTTCCTAGTGCAATTGTGATCAAAGCGTCTTTATAATATATTAATATTGTTTTCAAAGCCCCTCTTTACAATTTCCGTTCACGTAGGAGTGTAATGGGCTTTGTGCCTACGGATTGAGCATTTTTCTAATACAATCAGGTCGCAGAAGACGGTTACTTCGTTTGGTCGACAATAACATTTATTGGATAGGGACAAACTGCAGCGTCGTTATGGTTAATTACCAGAATTAATATGTTGATCTTTTAAAAAGGAATCCCTTCATGCTTGGATTAATTACTGTATCACGGGGCAGTTTATAATTGGGCTTAATAAGCTATATGTTCACGCGATATCTAAACCATTCATGATTCCTATTTACTTTGTTATATTGTATGTAAATAATTATAATTTGCAATGCGCTTGTGCTAAGTACTGAAATGAACAATGCTGCATAATTGCATAAAAGAATAACGTAACCATGTCGACTTAGATTATTCAGATTAGTATTGCAAGCATATTGTTAGTTAATAGGTACTGGGAAAACCTACTCATTGATGGGATTGATATTACACATTTCTTGGTGTAATTGACAGTTTTCTCGCAGAAAAGAAGGTCTCGCATTGTTTAAAACCTAACATTAATTTTTATATTGATATTTGATTTATAGATTTGTTGTGCCCCCACAACGAATATGAAATCCAGAGCCAGATCCAGATTGGCATTAGGTAGCGCGATTTATGTATTGCAACTTAGCCCCATAAATAAGGATTAATTATCTAACGTCATCATCATCGTTACCATCCAAGAGGGGCCTATGTTCAGCAGCGGACAAAGTGGGGCTGTCCCTACTTGGCATTGTTCTTGGCATTTCACTCGGTCTTGTGTTAAGTAGCCCGTGTTCGATATCGTGTAAATTGTAATTACCTAAGTGCCACGATTTAATAAAACCAGGCACAACATCATTGTGACAGGTTCTAAAATAACATTTATTCTTATTAAGATTTAGAGATGAAATTGTAATGTTTATAGTCGGATTATTTACAAATATTGACTCAAATTCCCGGTATAGGATTCGAATCCATTCATGTTTTGTTTTCATTCTATGAAATTGTGGAAAGAAAATAGATGAAACTAATTCCGCCCTCAAACGATAAACTAATTCTATAAGACTGGAAAGGGATCGCAAACATGTTTCTCAATTCTAACAAGTGGTATAACGCCTACGCGAGCTATTCCGAGAAGCATTATGGTGTAAGTGGTTCAGCGCTATTGCAATCATTGAGAGGGATGCGGGGTAGCACGGGTGGGCGTGGGAGTGGGACGCGTCTGAGAATAGTCGAGGATTATGATGCTGTATGCTGACCTGCATCTGAGTTTTTTAGATATGGAGTAGACTACAAATAGCTTTTAATAAATTTTCGGGTAAGTCATGATATTTTATGTGTAGTGATGGATACAACCACAGACCACCTGGATACAACATAGGTAAAAGTCACTACCCAAATTCATTGGGGGTATGGTAAGAGGTGACTAAAGCAAAAAGTATTTTCGAGAAGAGATGGAAAACTCGTCATTAAACACTGTACCAATCCGTCTGGCTAGGGTTATATTGTAGGCCAAATTCATTTAGTTTTTTAGCGACTGGAGCATCTGAGATTCCTTAAAATGCAGATTCTACTGAACGTCTACACCAAGCATTACTGACGTCTACATTGTGAATCGTTGCACGCACTATGCGGGCTCTATAGGTAGCTATAGCAGACACAATCCTATTCATTTTACACCCTACAAAAATTACGCCTACGAAAAGAGTTCATCGACCATGACTCGTAAGTAGCTTAGTGAGGGAAAGTCCTTAAGAATCTTAAAATTTAATGAATTCTTTACATTTAGTCTGTTGCTAACGTGAACAGTGTAATGTATAATTATTATTGACAAGACTGCGCTCGCGACTCCGCGGCTCCGCCTGTGTGAATAACTCTTAAACCTTACTCAGGATTCAGGAATCTATCTATACGCATATACTTACTATACAACGTGTAATGGAAATAACGCACATCCTCAGACACCCCAATTAGAAAACCTTGTTACAATCATAATGCATGCATTGAAATATTTTTTTTATTTGCGTAAATAATGTTTTTTAAAGAAAGTATTAACTCAATTAAAAGTGAAAATCGTGGTCACTTTAAATCTACGCACGCACACAAACGAAACGGTTGCTATGGTAAACAAACAACAGCGATCTGATACGAAACACAATACGATATAACAAAATGTATGAAATTCAGTCTGTAAACACTCTGATAGAGTGGGGTTTACAAAAATTATGTTTGAACAATTTGTCGGCTACTGTTGATATTACCAAAGATATTATGAGTATTTCTTTCCATCACACTTTTAAGCTATGGTGTGGACAGTCGAATCATTTATTGTTTGTTATTAATATGCACGATCTATTGTTTCTTAACATCGTAAGTGACTATTGTGACTATCTTAACTTAATCAGATAAAATAAAAGAATATCAATGAGAGAAATAAACAAGAAAGGCGTGTTTAAAGTTGTCTTGTGAATCTAAATACTTACAATAATAGAATAATAAAATATTAAAATAACTTACAGGCTTAAATCACATTTCTTTCGTCCACGTAGCACTTAGCACTTCAGTATTTCCTAACAAATCACATCTTTTCACTGTTTCAAAAGCAGCTAGTATCTTAATTAATTAACTACTCGGCACTTTTTCTCTCGTCACAATAAACTGGTGATTTAATATTTCTCCACAATGAGAAAGTCCAGGGGTGACAAGTCAACATCAAGATGATGTTGAACTTTTCACTTTGTTGTTGAATGATTAAATTATACACCATTACACATTTTGTAAACAAGTGAACTTTTAAAAAGGTTTTCACAGCACTCACTGATGCTCGGGCCACACTACCTTACCGTCTACCGGGCTGTTACCGCCATAATTATGGCAATAAATTACCGTTAAATTACTGCGTGAAGTCGTGTGGTTACACTAGAGTTTACCGAGATATGCCAATAAACTAGGCGGTAAAAATATCATTTTTCAAGATGGCGGATGAAGCTGCAGCTGTTTGGTATTTTATGAGTGCCAATTATTTTAACATGAATCTTTTAAATTTTTAGCTTTCTGTCGGGTATCCCAGAGAGACGGTTCGGATTGCAATAACTCCAAAAATTTGAGCGCTTTTTCATTTGACCACTCCATATCGGTAGATAGTGTAGATACGTGCGTCGTCGTCGAACTCGTGTTGCACACTGAACAAACGGTAGTGTGGCCACAAACGCAATAATTACTGCGGTAATTTTCTTTGATGTGCGAAAAAGACCGCCGCCGGAGCTATTGCCTACCGGCATATGCCATATTGATTGGCATTGTAAAATTATGGCCATAAATCGCGGTTACACCTAGGCGTTGTTGAAATTATGGCAATAATTGTTGGCATATCCCGGTAGTGTAGCCCGAGCGTGATAGAATCAGATAGATACTGGTTGTACTTGTCATAACATGTCTAAGCGCATCGCCCGCTGCGCTTGTCATGCGCCAGCGCGAGCGAGACATTACGTCTCGCTCTTTCCCGTTGTTTATTACCTACCTTAGTGAAAGATAGATGATAGACATTTTGGTGGTCAATTGTGTGCTATTGTCTTTTGCCGTCTATTGTGTTGTATTAATGTGTGCGTTTGTGTAAGTCAACGTGAAACCATATAACAAATGCATTTAAAAATAAGCCGTTCTGCTTTGATTTAAGGTTTATTTTCGAATAGCTCTTTTTTTTTTATTGTGTTGTTTTAATGTGTGCGTTTGTGTAAGTCAACGTGGAACCATTTAACAAATGCATTTAAAAATAAACCGTTCTGCTTTGATTTAAGGTTTATTTTCAAATAGCTCAATTTTTTAAAAAATGAGTGACTACAATTTACGTTATTTTAATTATTTTAAGACTAAAAATAAACAATGTTAAAAATAACGGAAATGGATTCAGTTGCCGATTCTGAACAAAGTACTTTCAAGATGTGCATTAAACTTGTTACATGTTGTATAAACCTCTTATCGGTGAAAACTGAACAAAAATCCGTTTGGTAAGTCTAATAATCTAATCTAATATTCTACCACATTCACACAACACCATCTAGTCCCAAACTAAGCAGAAGCTTGTACTATAGGTACTAGACAATGGATAAACATACTTATATACTTTTTTATTGTAAATATTATACATAGAAACACCCAGACCAAGACAAACATCCATGTTCATGCACACATTTTACATCATGACGAGGCGGGGACAGTAGTACTACAACATGAATACATACGTCTCACTATAACATAAAAACAAATAGATAGTGCACTGAGACAAGGATAATGTTATAGAATGAAGATGACCTTGTAGGAGACCTTGTATAAATTGTAACTTAAAAATGGAGAAGGTAGAAATAAATTAATGGATGAATTAAAATAAACGCCTTTTAATATGCTTTCAAGGATAGTGAAAAGTTAAGAACGAAAATAATGAAGTCGGTTTTTTTTCTTGAATACTTGATTAAGAGCCTCAGTAAATACTAATCCTTGTAAGTTATTATGATACAAAATTAAAAAATATCAAGTACAAAATGTAAATTAAAAAATATAGCTTCCTGAATACAATTCATTTTGCATTCTACTATATGTTGTATAAACGTAAGGTTCTGTAATGTAATGTATCGAAGGAGAGTTGTTTTCCTTTATAACTAGAACGATACAGAAATGGTACAAAGTATGAAAGCCAGTACTATTCGAAGCTTACGTGGATCACAAACGCATGCATAATACCTGGCGCAATTTTGTTTACGCTTTACCAGCCTAATGCTGAAACTCCTGCAGACTAAGCTACCTTAGCACAGAGGTTACGGCTTCCGACCTTGAAACGTCACGTTAGCGTTTGACTAGCGCATAATTAGTCAAACAAAGGTGATGTGTACATGTACATAGTTTGAGCGCGTGGACTCGTAGATGTTCAACGTATGTATAAATGCGGTAGGTCAGCACTATCAGATGGCTTGTCGATTACGTACGGCGCTCAGCGCAAACGCAACTTGTCGTCGCATGCCATGTAGATAATGCAACAATGTTGCCGTATATGAATAATAACAGATATCACGTAATAAATACTGATTAAACCGGATAGAGATAATTGTGTGACCGTGAGCATTTGTGATGTATTATGAACGTTTGAGTTATGCACTGCATTTACATTTTATCTAGATCATTTTTCTAGGAAACGATAGAAAAATATTGCAAAATATAGACGTACACTTTGATATTGCTGGTAAGTTGTGCACTCAGGGCCGAGATCGGGATAGATATAAAAATATTGTACCTTTATTGAAATGAGCACCTTGAAACAGCAATCTAGTGTCATTAGTCATCACATTTAATTCAAAAAGATAATCACGAATTAAAATATTTATTTATTAAAAAAAATACTAAGTAATTTAATAATTCGTAATTTAGAAACATCTTCATTATGTTTTATGTTTTACAATAAAATGTGATTATATTAGGTTTAGTTAATTAGTTCCCAGAAATCTTTTCGATTACGCTGAGAAAATTTTCACAGATATTTCAAGAACAAGAAAAGGACGTTAAAATAATAATTTTAATGATAATATTTTAAGACTAGACGACCTTCATTTTTGGTATTTTATTGTCTGGTATTAACCAAATATTGTTTTAGTGTACACCATACCTATTTGCGAAGTCGGAACCAACTGTACTGACGTAAAGGTGAACATTGTATATTGCACAGAAACTACATAGTTGGGTACGAAGCGGCGCCGATGTTCCTAGACTGAACAATAAGGCCACGAGGACCGCGATCAAACGTGCGATAACCGCCTAATTATCGTAGTAGCGAGTAATCTGATAACTTCTTCAATACTATAGTTTTCTCAGAAATTTGTACGAGTTTCATATATTACTATTTTTTGTGTTTTTCACTTATGCGACAGGGAACTGGCGTCATAACATGGTAAGTGGTGTTTATCTAAAACTTCCCGTGATAAAGGTTATAACTGCATGGTGTTGCGGTTATGTTGTCACGTTGCTATTGCAAGTGTACAATAATTATAGTCAGTTCCATTTCCAGGATATCATTATTCGTTTTGTTATTATTCAGCTTCCTTTCTCTGCTATCGAAAACTATCGAACAAATTCACAAAATACAAACACATTTTTTTATCTTACGTACGACTTAATTGAAAGAGATGGTGCCGTTGCAACAAGACAGATTTTTTATAAATAAAACATATTAATTTATATCTTATCGCCTATTCCTATTTTCGCTTAAGATATATTGCAATTTTATAGGTTTACGGCTGAAGTGAGCAAAACATACACAGTCCTACATAAAACAGTTTAGCACAAATCAAAACAGTGTTTGAGATCAATCTGCCATGTTGTGGATAGGCTATAGTCATTTTTAATCATCAATCACTATTACTTTAAATTCGAAGCACGCTGAACATACAAATATTAAAAGAAGTATGATAGCATCAAACAGCATTTTCTTAAGAACACATATAACAAATGATTTACGTAGAAATCGTAAGCGTATTTGGATCAGTGTTTATTTATATTACGGAAAACTGTTTATTGTAAAGTATTTGTTGTACGTAAGTATTGTATAGAAAGTTGTTTACAAGTCGAGAAGATAGGTCTGTAATAGCTATATGAGATAGTCGAGCCGTTTGGTGGCCTCGGTCCGGAGGCCACCGCGGCTCGAGGCGCACAGCCCGCCGAATGCGGTAGGTCATGTGTTTACAGAAACGTTACAGTCTGCTACAGGTTTGATGGCTGAAAAACACAGACCTTGACGAGACTTTCGTTGTTACGTCGTACTGTGATTGTAAGATGTTCGAATCAGTTTATAATTTCAGGTCAGGCAACAATGTAATCCATATTCACAGTTTCAGTGTGAAAAATTAGCCCCTATCTCATTTCGTCAAAATCAGCCCCTGTCTCATTTCGTCAATATCTATTTATGCCAAAATGTTCATATTGGTTTTATGGAGCCCTGGATTGTTTAGATTTACAGTTGGACTCGTTATATGATGACTTTATCGTCCAGACAGAAACAGTAATGCGTGTGAAACAGTTAAAATATTATTCTGTCGCTTTTATATCATCATCATGCTGGGCACGGGCCTCTTCTCACTATGAGAAGTAAGGCCATAGTCCACCACGCTGACCTAGTGCGGGTTGGCAGACTTCACATGTCTTTCGAGAACATTATGGAGGACTCTCAGACATGCAGGTTTCCTCACGATGTTTTCCTGCACCGTTTAGCAAGCGATAATTAACAATTTAATACGCACATAACTCTTAACAACTACGGCACCTAACTTATGCTGGATTAGTTACCTACTTTGTCAAGGAGATGCTTATTTTTAATTTTCATTTTATGAAGTTTACCATAAGTAATTTCATTCGTGCTACTTACTTACATTTTACGAAGGTTTATGTTGTTTAAACTTAGTTGTTCTAGTGCAAGGTCAATAGCGTGAGCAACAATGTAGCTCAGATATTTACTTACTATTTAGAAAATCACACAATGTGAAACGATGTTGACGGTAATAATACTACGATTTATTTATGTTTACCCGGCGCACTGGACTTGTAATAACTGTGTTCAATACATAATTACATTATAAATATAGACTTGTTTTGTTCCGTACGTTTTCTGTGCGCTCACAGAAAACATACCCAACAAACCTAGTTCTGAAATTGCTCTAAAACGGGCGCCAGGTTCTGATGCACTGCATTGCCATTTACACAGACGTCAGACGAGTACAAATTTTATAAAAAAGAAAAAACACATAGGATGCCCACAGCTACGCCCACATATTATAAGTATAACCGTTTCTAGTAATCCCGTGAGAATTTCAGAAAATCCCTTATTACTGTACTCCTACGGTGACCAAAGAACATACATGTCAAAATATGCCTATAACTATAACCTTCGCCCAATAGTTTGGCTGTGCGTTGTCTGTCAGTCAGTAATGCAAGAATTAAATATACACAGATAGCAATTTTTTTTATTAGGTATACACCTACGAATCCTCTGGTTTCCAATACCGTATGCGGCATTGAGCAACATTGAGCAACATTTCAGTAAAAAAAAAAGTCTGTAAGTATATCCGAACCTCAACATTAATTATTTGGTTCCGTTATTACATCCAGAGGCAAACGAGCGACCCAGTCCATGGTCACACCTCCGCTCACGGACATCGTCAATGTCAAGGATTTATTGAGCCAAGCCGCAGTCTAACATAACAGTAATTAATACTTGTTTTTGAGCCTCATGCGATGAGATTAATATTTTAATTTAGAGGCAATTTGTATTATAATGGTAGTAAATAAGGATTCGATATACTCGAAGGTGAGCCGATATATGATATTGTAGTTATTGTACCCACTAATCAGTGAGGATCATAAAACCATCTCGAAAGGGGAAATATGGAAGAGGATAAAAAAGCGGCATCCGACGGGTTCCCAAGAGTAATAACATGTTTCTTTACGTACGGGAACAAAAAAGGAAGAGGAAATAGACATATTGACAGAAATGAAGTGAAGGTTATTGAGCCATCAGTCAGCCAACAAAACGCTACACTGAGACTACAGAATAGTTGCTTTAGATCGAGTATAAGTTATAACCGAGAGGAAATAAGACGTTATAAAATAAACCAAATGACATAACATACCAAGTTGGTCAAAAAACAAATCGTATCCTACCCACACTTCCAGGAAACAGCTGGTCTATATTGTACATGGATATAGCTTACACAGATTAAACGAGTTTACATCAGTACTTGTAGCATACTATTACATAACAACAGCACACATACATGTTAGACACACGGATGTGTTCGTGTAACGCGAACTTGACACGTCTTCGCCACTAAGTGTTCGGTTCAACCAGTCTAGTGTAGTGACTCAAATACCTGCTATGATGAAATCAAGAAACGGACGCGTGGAAAGAATGGACAAATAAAAGTATACATTATGATATTTAGTGCTTAGGGAGACTGTTAATGGACCTCATAACAAAATAAAGTGAAAATTGTTTTCGGAACACTTTAAATACGATATTATATACATAGCTTTGTTTCAATACACGTTTACTAATAGCATATGTTTATCAACTAGTGAGTTCTGGCGGACCTCATCTAGTCACATTTCCGTTTTCCTCTAGCCTTCACATTTTTAATCTTACTAGATTAAAAATAACTTATAACTAGAGTAAAACAATAACTACGTGATCCTTGATGTAGCGAATATAAAAGAGAAGGCAGTGAAGGTTTTCAAATGTCTGTCTTCACCTATGAACACACTAGCTGACTTTAAGCGCAGGCCACACCGCCAACTGACGGACGTAGCGGGCGAAGCGGACGACATCGTTTCACCTCTTTTCATACTTTGAACCCAAGTATGAAAAGAGGTGAAACGATGTCGTCCGCTTCGCCCGCTCCGTCCGTCAGTTGGCGGTGTGGCCTGCGCTTTATTATGATTAAAAATATTACAGCGAACTCTTCTTCCTTATCGAACTTTCTTTACCGAAGTCAAGCCGAGCGACATGCAAAGCTTAACTTCGAGAAATCAGAAGCCCTTGCCGTGGGAGCGTGTCGGAAATTCTACGAAACAGTCCACCTTTGGAACAGTTCCCCACTAGGTTAAGGTCGCTAACGCTATATATTTAAACAGATTATGTATGATGCAATAATATGTACTGTTTCGTTGATTAATACAGCGTAACTATTGTGTCCGGGTGTTATAATATTCGCGTGTATTGCTCATCACAATAGTCATATTAGTGTTATCTCTTACAAATTATTATTATAGTGCCTCTACTTCATCTATTTGAATTTTTATTGATGACTAGAGGACGCCAGCAGCTACGCCTGCATATTTTTAAATTTACCCGTTTTGGCCGATCCCGTGGGAATTTCGGGAAACCCTTCTTAGTGCACCCCTACGGTCCCCAAGAAACATACATGCCAAATTTCAGCTTCCTGCGCCCTATAGTTTCGGCTGTAGCGTGTCTGTCAGTCAGTCAGTAACGCAAGGATTTTATATATTAAGATAACCACGCAGCGTAGTGATCAAATTCTCTAAGAGATATTTAATACTATGTGTATATGTTTATGTACGCATAGTAGTTTACATAGCCCCGTTAGTTTAATAATATTATAGACTAATACTGATATCATCTTTGCTGTGAGTAAACGTGTGTGGGCGACTATATTGTGGGGTGGTAACCCACGCCACGTTTCTCCGTCCGTGGACACCATTCCAATTTATTTTTCTTCGGTGCCTCGATGTTTTCTACTAAATAAACATACATCGGAATAAACTCCAGTTACCAAGAGGAGTAGGCAGGCATCGTGAATTTTCTGTCATTTCTTTACAAAGGTAAAGATTTCCATTAAATTTTTTTAACTCTTGTAAGTACTTCTAATTTGAATAATTCCAATGTAAATGAATGAAGGCATTTACTTAGCTTATAATTCGAAGAATAACAGGAAAAATAATAAAGTAAACCATATGTCCAGTTTTTATAAAATAGTAATATTAAATAGCAGATAGATAACATTCCTGTAACGAGTACAAACATAAACGAAGAGTCAATGACTTTCTTATCAAAGAAGAATTCTAACGTCAGGTTAATAGTATTATCTCTATTTATACGATTTACGCTTCATCTGGTTCAGAGTGACACATGCTATTGATATAATTATCTTATGTACAAATACATGTGTATAACGACTGTCGAGCGTCATACATCACATTTCGCCAGATGTGTTTTAAGTCATTCTTTTTCAAGGCATTCAAGCAGAATTTAGTTACCATCAACAGTAATTCACCGATTCACTACCATAGCAAATCAAGTGAAACTACGAAGAGTTGTGGTCAAGTGGACTACTACTTCTTCGCATCTGATGCGTTCTATGATGTGACGCTTTTACACTTTACATACTCATAAAACCAAATAATGTAATAATTTTAACACATAAAACCGTCGCGTTGTCGTAAAAATCATTAACAAAATTAAGCTATCATATTCATATGGGGTATAAATTTTGTCCGCTGTCCATTCCGTGTGGTGACGGATTAAGAATACGGTATGTTAATACTCTATATCATCCCATGGGTGTCGTAAGAGCCGACAGAGGGAGCATAATTATTATGCTGAGAACAGCACTGTAAGAGAAGGAAAACTTGATACAAACCCTATTCCAACCCGTTTGGCCAGCGTGGAATAGGTAGTAGGCCAATTCCTCCTTTCAAAGGAGAGGCCTGTCCAGCAGTGGACTGTTAACGGATGATGATGATAAATTTTGTCGAACTGTACTAAAATTCAATAACACTGCTTATACCCATGACCCTTGCGTTCTCTAGTAATCTTGTCACGACGCAAGTGTAACCATCTCAGGCGTTATTTTTAATTGGAATTTAAACATGTCATTAACAATAATTTTTCATTGTCTTCCGGTGTACGTCATACGTAGCATGGCATAAAGCATTGTCGTTGGTATGTATGTGTTATTTCGGCGCTGGTGATCGCTAAGGTTCATTCAATTTAATAGCACAAATATTTATACCGAACTATGCTGAACCGATTTCACTAATTCTTTTTTTGTATTATTCCTTGAAGTATGAGGTTGAATTGTTATTTTTTATTAGTTTCTCTCCGTAAGAACCAACGGAGAGAAACTAATAAAAAATAACAATTAAAGAATCGACTGTTAGGCAGTACGAAGTTCGCCGGGTCAGCTAGTTATATTATAAAATTTCATATACTTAGTTAAGTATCATCCTCATCAGCCCTTTATACTGTCCCTCTGCTGGGCACGGGCCTCTTCTCATATGAGAAGGGTTCACAGACTTCACATGTCTTTCGAGAACATTATGGAGAACTGTCAGACAGCAGGTTTCCTCACGATGTTCTCCTTCACCGTTTAGCAAGCGATAATTAACAACGCACATAACTTCGAAAAGTCAATGGTGCGTGCCGTGGATTCGAACCCAAGACCCTCTGCATAGCAGTCTGTCGGTCTCTCCACTCGGCTATCGCTGCCTTCTCGGCTATCGCTTCCTTCTAGAAGTTAAGTATAATTTTCTGATTCTAATAATATTACTTAATGCTACTAATTACATGTAAAGATGTGTTATACAATAAATATATACATATCTATATCTCGACTAGCTATAAATTATTCAGACAGATTGAAAGTATATCGTCATGAGGATTCTCGTGCGATGTGGAAACGCACGATGTGCATAGTATTAATAGTTTTGTACAGAGAATAATGCAAATAGACCTCTAGTCTATTTATAGGACGAGTAACAACACAACAAAGTCACGAATGAACACCTCATATTAATTAGTTATACAGAATTAATTTCATTACAACATATTACATACATTTGCTTTCAGATAGTTATAATTTTTATTACATTGCTCTACCAAAATAGCTATTTTTATCTATAATCTTAATATATAAAATCCTTGCGTTACTGACTGACTGACAGACACGCTACAGCCGAAACTATTGGGCGCAGGAAGCTGAAATTTGGCATGTATATTCCTTGGGGACCGTAGGGGTGCACTAAGAAGGGATTTTCCGAAATGCCCACGGGTTCGGCCAAAACGGGTAAATCTAATAAAAATGCAGGCGTAGCTGCTGGCGTCCTCTAGTAATTAATAATAGACGAAAACGTCATAAAATTGTGAAATGAAAAATAGTTTGCAGCCGTGATATTTATATGCATGTGGTAAAATGACCTTCTGCAAAGTCGTCTTTAACAATAATCATGCCTTAAAACATTTACTGCCGTGTTAGACAGTAGAAAATAGTTTGCGGTCACTTTTTACATTGCGGCGGACGGCGACGTTTAAAGGCGAATATATTCTCTACTATTTAAATGTATTTTAAATACAATTGTGGTTTCGCTATCAAGAACAATAAAGGCAAACATTTACTTTATTTATAAACTGTTTAACCACAAACGATTGTATAATAGTGTAGTAAATACGTATTTTCTTTAACGTAATTTTCTTACGTACGCCAATGCGAAACAACTTCAGGTGGTTATAATCGCGGTTTTAGTTACGTAACTTCAAAAAGGAGTGTTAATTTTTGATATTATTAAGTACTTTTGTAATATTTTTCTGACCGGATGTTGGTATATTCTTAAGAGTTTTGTAGAATAGTAGCCCGGGATACTACCTATTTAAAAAAGCTTTTGTCAAGGTGATCTAGATAATAAACATAACAGGCGAAAATCAAAATACTTACATAATTACTTATTTATTGCAATCTTGCATTACTGACTGCCAGGCAAACTACAGGGCTCAAGAAGCTGAAAATTGGTACGTATCATTTTTCTTGGGGAGCGGATGAGTGCACTAACAAATGACTCACAAGGAATTTTCCGAAATTCGCTCAGGATCGGGCGGGAAACGTATTTTGCGCCGAAGGCATTCTCTATATTTAATATAATCAATGTTTAACTGAAAATATTTAATCCATAATAGTGCTATGCTGAACAAGTTTATTTTTTTTAATAATTTCATTTACAAAACAAGAGTGTTTTTGAAATGTGATGACACCAACTTCAATACTAAACCGGAAATTTGTTTTTATCAAACGAAAACTTCATTAGAATATTGCGTCGTTCATTTCATGCTTATAATGTTAGAAGCCATATTGGGATAATATACCTACCTACTTGGTTGCACTCAAGTCCATATCGATCAAGGAGCAATGTATAAGCATTGGTATTTTAACTTACACATACACACACATACACAACGTCACGCCTTTTATCCCCGAAGGGGTAGGCAGAGGTGTATTTCTACACCCACTTTTCGCCAGATATATCTTAGTCCCACGTAATAAGGGGCGAGCCTATTGCCGTACCAGGCACATTTCCAGACTCCGTGCTGCTACAGGGAATTTCGTGACAGAAAAACCCAATAACACTGCCCGATCCAGGAATCGAACCCGGGACCTCCCGATCCCACGCGCACATTTACGCCGCGAGACCAACGAGGCAGTCGTGTAGGGTTTGATGTCGAGTTTTCCGTCTCTACGCAAAGATGGTATTTGCATCGTGTTATCCCTTAGTCGCCTCTTACGACACCCACGGGAAGATAGGGGGTGGTGACACTTGTATTCTATGCCGTCAACCACACGGCATTCAACCACACGGCATTCAACCACACGGCATTTATTTTTAACTTATCTGTATATATAACATTCCTGCGTTCCTGACTGACTGACAGACAAGCCAAAACTATTTGGCGCAAGAAGCTGAAAATTGGCATGAGTGATCAAAATAAACATTTTCTTTCTTTCTTGATCCTTGGGAATCGCAAGAAGAAGAAGGGATTTCCCAAAATTCCCACAGGGTCGGGCAGAAATAGTTAAATATAAGAAATGTGCGGGTGTAGCTGCGAGCATCCACTAGTAGGTACAGGATATCAGGCAATAGAATGTTGCTTGATATTTTTTATCTTAAATGGTGATTCTGTGGCGGCATAAAGTATGAGTGTTCTTCTTATTAGAGGAGGATGGGTGATCTCCTTCTATTTGGAGGAACACCCACACCTGATTTCTTCACATGTCTATGTCCTACCATCCAACCAGATGATGAAGATCAGGATTTTAGTCATTTATACTTTGTCCAGTGTTGAAGCTTTTCTTACAAATATATTTAGACTAGAAAGCGGATCCCAGGCTCCAAAGCAAATGACTTGGATGCAACCGGGATAAGCGTAAGACGATAATGATGGACTTTGTGTTCTTTCCAAAAATGGCAAGGTCCGAAGCACCCGGAACCGTCGAGCATGTATGAACAGAGTAATGACTGTAGAGGAAGCGCGTGTGGTTTGTAAGGATAGATGCAAGTGGCGTTCCGTTGTCTCTGCCTACCCCGACGGGAAAAAGGCGTGCGTATGTATGTATGTATATTGTGTGTTCTTTTCCTGCAGCAGACACGCACGGTAGCCAGGCTCTGTTTTGGCTTTCGAAAAATGGGCATGCTTGTCCCTTGCACTTCAGAGAGTAACAATGCTTCGAGAACTGTGACATCTTTTACGCCATGACGACATCGCGCAAGTTATACTCCAAGTACTAAGCACACAAAAGTTGTTTACTTCTTTATCCAATTTTCACGCCAAAACTAGTCAACTATTTGATTGCTGTTATCAGATAGCTGAACTACAACTAACATAGATACAGGGGGACGGACGGCACTAAACATCGCGAATCAAAACAATACGTGTGCTAACATCGAATTTCGTAATATTTGTGTGTTTAGTTTGCCTAATACAAGCACTACTTACTACTAACACGTTTCCTCTGGTCCTAGGTAACTTTAAATTTCTATTACTTTTTTATTACATATTGTTATATTTTACCTCCCTGGTTTTTACTTAACCACTAAAGTTTAAAAAAGATTAATCTTTCCCATTGACAGGCTTACTTAATTCGATGTCGGGTAAATCTACGTATAATTTGCAATAGCCATAAGCTTTTATAATATTGTTTTATTTTAATATACACATATGATAAAACGGCGGATACTGTTACAAAATACATACCTACTTATTATTGTAAGAATCACCTGTTATATAAATATTTACTAGTCGATATGCCAATTATATAAAAATACTAACACACAAAACAAATTGCATAAACAAACAAATATCGATAAAACTTATCAGGGCGCCATGGATTTTATTTATCTATGTTTGTATGTGAGAACCATTCTTATCAAATTTCAGGACACGACACAGTCATGCGTTCACATACTTGCACACATCGCCAAGGTAGTGTAGGTACATTTTTAAACAAATATGTTGATAAATAATGATACAGATACGCGTATCCATACAAATGTTATAAATACGAAATAACTGCTTGTTGGTCACATTCTCGCGGCTTAACCGCTGTACCGGTTTTTATAGAATTTGTTATGCTGATAGCTAAACATATAGGAAATTGTATAAGCTTTATATTTTCCATAAAATTGGAGCGCTTGTAATGTCTATTTCTGTGCGTTTTTAACTTCGATGTACAAACGATTTATGGCGTAATTTTTAAAAGCTTTACGAAATCTGACCATTACGTTTACGTAATTTACAACTATGGGTAGGCGTGAACATAAACTTAAGACTATTCGGCTAAACTTAGGTTTATTATCGAGACAGTAACCGAATTAGAGAGAATGCACGGATAACCCTATCAGTTGCTTAAACAGAATGGGCCTTATTACAAAACAAGGTCTAAATATAATACCAGGTTTAGACCTTGATGGAGAATGTTTAAAATGACTTTTTGAAGAAATTATTTATTTATTTTTATTCGACATTTGTTCTAACATATTTGAGTGACAATAGTTTTCCAAAAATGTATCTATAGTGCACGTATAATCAATTAAACGCAGGTAAGTTTAGTACTAAACCTTGATTTAGATTTAGTCCATGTTTTGTAATAAGGCGGTATGAGACTTATCAAAACGTTCTTCGAGGACATAGTGATCTGTGATACTATGGCATCGTGTACCAATACTAGCAATCTTATTTATTCATACTGCTTTAAAATAAGAATACCGAAACACCAAATAAATATTTCAAATAAATATTGCGTTATTCAATTCGGTTTTGGCGCCGACACGATCAAAATAACAAAACAGTACAATTATACCGATGAGACATACGTTCAATGTCACCAATAACAGATAAGTGAGAAAAGATAAGGTAATAATATAATAAGTTTGTTAGCGTTGAGATAAAATAAAAGCATTGTGGAGCTGTGGCGCTGTTGTACTATGGATAGATAACGCACTGTAGCGTGCGTCGTACTAGTTCAGTACTATTTGAAACGCGTCATACCTACTTTATGCTCGGTTTAAAGGCCTACCCACACGGCACAATTTTACCACTGATCAAATTTTCAATCGAATTGGCGTTGCCCGTCTACACGACACAATTAAATCACTGATTTTCATTCCGTCCACCCGATTGGTTAAAATCTGGTGGTACCGCCCACCCGATGAACTTGAGTTGGACGACTGGCGTCTACCCGTCACGATTTCATCAAGTGATTTAGTCAAGTTGGACGTAAAATCGTGTCGTGTGGATAGGCCTTAAGTAAATATTACTAGTCGGATTTTGACTTTTTCGCGACATAAAATTATTATACACTGAATCGTACACTTCTGAGCAGGCATGTGAAAAAGTTAAAATTGTTTAGAAATTCATATTGCACAGCGGCTGGATGTCGATATTCAGACCGAGGTATAAAACCCTAAGGGATTATAATGTTCGTGGACCAAAGGACCAATGGTCAAAAAGAGAGTGAAATGAAGACACGAATAAGCAATCTATTTAACTGTAGTAAACAGAAATAAAAGTAGTACGAGTTAATTGCGAAGAGAAACAACACTGTTTCATAATTTCATAACAGAGACAGAATAGAGTAGAAATATCTTGGCAGCCAATTATGTTCTTCCCTGTAGCTACGCTAAACATTTCTGTCATCTGTAAATAGGTACGAGTACGACATAATATGTAGTTTATGCAAAGGAATCGAAATACGGTACCGCCATAACAGTGCTTCTTCCTTGAGTTGTACCGCCTGAAGACTGACTACGCTTCGATCGGCGACGGGGCGGTCGGCACACTGACCATCTTCAAGGTCGGATCGTTGTAGAACCAAGTACGAGCGGAAGAGCCAATCAAAGTGAAAGGTGATCTGGTGACGAAGCTAATCGTCATCATCATCACCATCTACTCCAATTATCTGACATCATAATTACATTTACGTCAGAGCGCTACCATGCTTCGGAGGGCGCGTACCTAAAGCTGTCGGTCCCGGTTCTTGTCCAAGGATAAGGATCGTTAGGCCATGTCGGAGGCCTTCGGGCGGGCCGAAAACTCCGACACAAAAAGAATTACATTAGTACCGTGGGTTCCTTTTATACAATAAGCACCCAGTAAGGAAGCCTTTTCATATTCCCTCCCTAAATGGGTAAAATAGAGGTTGACATTATATGGCGGGCGGAACCGCTGAACACAGCTCGTTTCAAGGCATTGTGAAGAAGAATAGGGGAATGGAAGTAAAGAAGAGGTGGTACAGATCTATTCCCATTACATATTATGTAGCTTTACGCTGCAGTTGCAATCGCCTTTCTTCTTGCTCTTTTTGCTCGCCTCCTTAAAGGTATGGTAGCCTTAAGGTATAATGTTACAATTTTTACTATCACCTTACCTTATAGTTAGGCTATCAAATACAAAAATAAATTATTAAAATCTGTTTGCTAGTTCCTGAGATTAGCCCGTTTAAAGAAAACTTCAACTTTATTATATTTCCTAGTATAATGGCGAACGGAAATGAGTTGGTCAGTCGGTAGTACTAGCGATGGTTAAATATAGAATATACTAACATTGTTATTCATAGCATCATTAACGTAATAATTATTTGTAACTCAATGTGTCTACTATGTAACGTAACATAATAATTATGAATGAATTAATTTAGCATAATATCTCATTTACTATGTGTTGCGTACCGGAAAACACCTCACATATACCAAATATACATATATTTTGTCTCTCTTCGACACGTGTATTTTGCCGAAAAGTACCAATGACGAATAAAATATCTGTCCTTTGAGCCATGCTGCAAGATTAATTTTTGTGGCCAGGCTAGAATTTTTAAATCCAAATTGTGATCTACTTAGGGGCCTCCAGATACCTCCATTTTACAGGTATGGATTAAGCATGCATGAGGAATCTGATGGGCGTGAATGAAGCAAGAGAGATATGTCAGGATCGTTGCAAATGGCGTTCCGTAGTCTCTGCCTACCCCTCCGGGAAACAGGCGTGAGTCTATGTATGTAAGTATGTGGATTAAGCACAGTAGGTGCACAATAATAAAGTCTGAGTTATGTGGATGGGTATTTAATATGACTGTGAAAGTTTCTACTATCTTGCCAATTTCAGACTTCGAGATCAAGTAGGTACTAAGACTTTTCGTTAAGTTTGTGAACGTGCGACCTGCCTTTTGCATTTTATACATAGCTAGTCAATGAACCAGTCAAATTCAACTACACGCCTGCACCCTCCTGTGCTTATTCCCAAAGGGCCTTTCCCGTCGTGCGTACTAGACAGTATTCACAGAAATCCATTACACACCCAGCCACGTGTCAACTTTACTAGAACCTAGAACGCTGCATCAGAAATGCCGCGCTATTTCTCAATATTACGGCAAAGCCATCCTCATTTGCAAACATCCCCGACGCTCTATACAATCGTGCAACTTGTATCGTCGCTCTATACAGTCACACCTAGTGTAATTAATATATTATATTAGTAAGTATTTAGCACTACTTATTATTAAGTACAATAAACTTTATTAGTTCCATAAAAAAAAAAAAAAGATACATGAGCACTAGTAACACAACTAAGTCAAAAGTAATACACAAATTCCTAAAAAGAGGGTCAGAAAACGGTCCCCTTCGAGGTCGTTGACCCCGACAGCTGGAAAGCATAGACAGGGATACGTAAACAGCTGGCACACAATCAAAAGATTAATATTTAATAGGTGCTACTTAGGGTGGCACGCACCCATCGACAAATTTCAGTTTTACTACAACCGACATCTTATCTTAATATATAAAATCCTTGCGTTACTGACTGACTGACAAACACGCTACAGCCGAAACTATTGGGCGCAGGAAGCTGAAATTTGGCATGTATGTTCCTTGGGGACCGTAGGGGAGCACTAAGAAGGGATTTCCCGAAATTCCCACGGGATCAGCCAAAACGGGTAAATTTAAAAAAAATGCAGGCGTAGCTGCTGGCGTCCTCTAGTATCTCATAAAACTGTTTTTGAACTACGTCACGCGGTATAACTTTTTTATGAGTTACACAGAAGATTCAATGAATCATAAAATGCTGTATGGATTTTGTTGGTCAGTTCTTTTTTTATTTTCGGATTGATGCATTGAGGTGGGTTATGCAAAGATATTTTAGCTTAAGCTGAATAATCTTTTGATTTTTCTTTCGTTTTTTATAGCGCGTTCATATATATCTAAACTTATATCAGGGCTAGATATAATTAATGATATAGAAGATCTTAAGATATCCAATGAGTGGAGTTGTGGTGGAGTAGCCCAAGTAAAAGAAGGTACCCAAGGGAGTGCGAGGGTTAAATCGGTAAAAACTTTTGGGAAACGCTGTAGGTTTCATAATTTTTTCAGTTTTTTAATAATATTTTTAATAGTTTTTCCTAAGTATATTAATAATGAGGACGAAGTAGAAAATAATTTCCGAAATTCAAAGATGTCGCTACGTGAAGCCCACGCTCACGGCTCAACAGAGATAATATTTAGACGAATGTTTGGTTACGTCATTGGACACTTGAAAATAACATCAATAACAGCACCATAATAAGTTAACTGGTCACCAAATATCTAATAAGCGTATTTGTATGACAATTGCCTTTTGATTTGTGGTAATTTTTTGCCCGTTGCCTGGGTTCCAGGTTCGTTTACCGAGTTGATTGGATTGGGTGCCTTTTTATCCCAAGACAAAAAACGTCTTAGCGAAAACCAATACTTTTTGAGCATAAGAAGTTTTCTTTTCTAGTATTATAAATACCAAGGATTATTTCCTATTGTACCAGAATCTAACTCTACGCCATTATAACATAATTTCTAAGTATGTATATTTCAATATGAATACGTTAATTGCGGTGTATTCAAAGACACCAATTGCTAAACAACAAATGTGGAAATATCAGTGCGCAATTGCGCATATTACACGGCCGAATGAATTTCGGTCCGGTTCGCAAGATAACGGAGGGCGCCTCCTAAACGAGGCCTCACTGGCACGTCCGACGTCGAACAGACAATACAAACAAACAACACCGAACCGACTCGTTATCTCGCGGATTAAACACCACGATACTCACGTCACCGTACCGGCTTTTACAAGTTCGATGCCACGTGTTGACATACCAAAAAAACGCGTATCGGAAGGAAAAAAACATGTTTACCTAAGTTGGTAAGGTTCAGGTTTGCACACAGACCATCGGCGTAGCGACGCGAAGACGCGATAACGATATCTAAAACATGATTCACTTCGAGGTCGATTTAGGTTTATGAACTGGCAAATTTCGTGCAACGTAATGTGTACTCATACGACGCTTGCCTTGAAGAAGCAACCGGAGCTGTATCACACCCATTACATCAACAATTCCGTAAATCCTACGTCATGTTCTCGTGCCACTAACTAATATGGTGACGGGGGTGGCGAATTTATTGGCGTCTACTGTCAAAGACTAGACCTAAGATAATTTGCAAGCCCTCAATCAAGGAAAGAAAACAGGACGATTTGCCCAAATGTCCATTACTGGACTACGGAAATAGTCCTGCGACAACATCTTGTCAAAACGTTAAACAAGACAAAAAGTGCTATAATAAAAAGCGATACTTAAAAATATTTTTAAGTTATCGCCACCTAATTAATGAAAGGGAGACTGGAACGTGAGAAATAATCAGGCTGTGGAGCAAGATGGCAGATACAGATGAAGTGTCAACGGACATCGCAAACACTTCGCCGGGGGAACTAATGATCTAGTAGTTATTTTTATTTCGTGTCATAAATCGTGTAAGCTCAGGTTTCATTATAAGTTACATAATTATGATTGAGTTTTAAAGGGCAGATTAATTTATAATAATTTGTATTTTTGATAAAGGAGATTACATACTAGAGGCTAATTTTGTTTAAAGAACGTACGAAAACTTCAATCAGTCGGGCTAACATCGTACTAAATACCACTTACTCATACTTAGCAAGGTAGTCAGTCATCAGTTTGGTTACCAAGCAATAGGATTTGGCATTCAAAAGCGTAAAAGTCAACGCATTTGAAACATAGTGTAAACTTTTTGGATAAAGTGAATTCGTTAATCGGCTACTAGGGTTGCCTACTTTTTTAGGATCCTTTTACTCTTGAGCGTAGGCGTGCGATTCGCATGCGCTCATCGAACGCCTACGCTCAAGAAACGCTAATTTAAGTAGTTCTTACTGGACAATGACTGCTGTCAAAGACAAACCTAAGTGACCATCCAAAAACAAAGACACAATTTTTATGAATTTTTGACCCATCCCCCGTCCTTGTCACAGCTGGTCCCATTCATTATTCCACCCCATTCCTTCTATATGTGTAACCAGATTTACATATGTATAGCCTCTAAGCTACTCTTTAGCTTATCGTTACATTGCTAAACGTTTTGAGACGTGGTGTGCAGTGTAGGTACTCACCGCCATCAGCTAGCTGCTCGACGGCAGCGTCCACGGGCGGCCAGGCCAGCAGCAGCAGCCACGCCACCGCCGGCCAGGCGAGCCCGTCGCACGCGCGCCGCATTACGCCGCGCCGCGACCGCGCGAACACCACATGACCCGAGCTGCAAGGATAATAGATACGTTACTTACACCATATGACCCGAGCTGCAACACAATACATACGTTATTTATGGCATGTTTAACCTCTGTTTCTATACTAACGAGCGATTTCAATATCCGATCTATCCATCGATTTGAAGATTCGAGATACATATTTGATATAAGGGCCATACAAAATAGGTCGTGTGAAACCGGCCGTACCTACGTTAATGTTAAGAGGCGGATATATCTGATGCATACATACATAACGTTTGACTAGGTCATCGCCAACTTAACATGGTTGACATGACATGTATGCGTAGCTATATTAATTTCGTGAATCCCATGAGGCAGTCTCAGAGATTAAATTTTTACAAAAATTTATTATAAATAATGAATAAATAATTTGACGAATTAATAAACAAAGTTTATTTATAATCGAATATTTGTTGTTCCAACGCTTTATCCGGTTATGTGGCACGCTGATAAATAATCGAGTTCCGCGCATTTATCATAAAACACGATAATAAATCATTATCTCACACCAGCGTACAATAGCCTGTCTGCAAATTGCCAACCTTATTGTACGCTTACAACAATAGTGGTTTCCATTGATGAATGAATATAAATTTCATTGATTAAAGTGTCGGCTTGCTGAGGCCAATAAATGGTATAAAGAGCGGGGTAATTAGCGTGGGAGCCGTGGTAGTTCTCACGACACGAGCCGTAACAGGAAAATATTAATTACCACTAACAAACACGTTAGGTATTTAACTAAATAACCTCCATTATGTGAAAAACTTCGCCGACCGCATCAATGACAAATAAATAATATTAATTTCAGTAATTATATTCTGCAAATAACACGCTTTGCATTTGTGATTAATTGTACATTATACAATCAGTTTTGTTATTTGCACAGTGTATTCAAAATTTTAAAGATTTTCCACTTTATTTGAATAGTTTTAAGTAAAACTGTTTAGGTTATATTCAAATAACCTAATTAGAGTCATTATAAAAAAAATAAAAAAGAGTACAAAGTGAACATTGTTAATTTTAATATTTATTAATTTATCTATTCAATGGATTCCCATCCATGTTAACTATAAAGATATTGCTAATTGAAATGCACACACATGAAGGTTGTGATTATTCTCAAAAAATTCATCAATAAGAAATTATTCCTGCCAATATTTCTTTAATCTATAGATACAGTTCATACAGTATATTTAAAATCAAAATAAAGTAGATCTTTGTAATAAAATAAGATCTACATTACTAAAACATAAGTACTTACTTATTTACGTACTTGAAAAATAAGAAATTTGTCTAGTTGTGTGCCAGATAAACAGCGCAAAAAGCTTTTCCAAGTTTGATGGGTTTTTCACTAACAGCTAGCTGAGGTAACAAGGATTTGGCACCTTAGATTAAGTAAGAAAATGTACCGTTTTTAATTTACAATGTTGTATGATTACGTACTTTGACTCATGTTCAACCGTTTACCCTAAACCTAATGAGACATAAATTAAGTCTAAGCTGCGTCCAAATTGTAAGCATTACCTTATAGACAAAGTTGGACCAAAGACAATAAAGTACAAGTAGTTGAATACCAGCTTGTAATCACGTACTCACAATATAATGCATACAGGACTGGCAGGACATTTCAATTTTAAATTGTACTACAAACATCGTCGTGAGCCTAAAGCAGGCTAATCTACATAAGTGCAATGGCGACTACGACGTGGACAATGCTATCACACACAACTTGCTACGTTTGCCCTGTAACGTAATATGTACCTAAGTACTACGCTTATTTATTTTTAGAGAGTGAGAAATGTATCCCGCCCACGTCTCGCTAGGTCAAGTAAGGATTATTAATACTACGAATTCCCTTCTACAAATGTAATGCGAGACTTTTATCCGCACCAAAACGCTAAATGTCTTAGCTCAGAAAACTTCCTGGTCCTTCTTTCTTCCATCAGGTAGAAACATAACCTTCAGACTAGTTGCGTTTATTCTTGTCATCAATGCATAAAGTTTAGCAAACACAACCATGTCTTCTAGTCAACGTAGCGCCTATCATCAGCTACGCCGGCCGGTATCACGAAAAATAAACATAGTGTGGGCCTACATTTTATCCTAAAACGGCATTTAGAAGTAATCTGTCTTAGCCTTTCTATTATGCAGTAGTATTACAATGGCTACCCGCGTTTTGTGTGTTACAAGGCTGTGTCATCGTGACGCCAAGTGGCGCAGTGGCGCCCGGCTGACGGCGAACCGTCACGCGTCCGCTACGCACATAGATTTTCGGCGCTAATCAACTTTCAGGTTAGATAACGATTGGACAGCCGAGCCAGAACTGATTTGGCGGGAAAATGTATTCCAAAATAAACAATATAGATCACATGCACATAAATGACGCTAAGCCTTTTTAAAGTCAGGACTTCAGGAGGTTAACACAGCTCGTAATTTTCACAATGGCCTATTTGTAAGTAGTAAATGTCTTCCAATCGATAATATTAAGTATTGTTCTTTATTTTACATCTCTCATGTTCGGTAAGTAGGTTCTTATTAACTCCAAATGGGGCATGTAGGTGACTAATTAGCGCTCTAGGGTAATAATGTAGCTAGAAAAGCCCTAGGGCGGTAAGTAATTAAAAAAAATACTTCTTTCTTTCAAAAAGTTCGCGTACATCTAACCATCATACTGGCAATAGACATCATGCATTCAGCCCAATGACCAAAGAGGACGCTTTGCTATTCAGCCTTGTCTTCGTGTGAGTATAATAGTCATCAATTTTAAATAACGAAGAAGCTCAATTTCGTTCTTGAAAAAAAAAATGTTCTTTACTTGATTCTTTTTAATGAAAAAAGGCGGGAATAGAAAACTTTTACTTTAAATATTGTTTGTTTTTGTTTTTTTTTATAATTACGTGCTAATTAGGAAAAGCATGAGTTCTTCAAGTGATGAAGATATAAGCTGCACTCCCGATTCAATGAAAATGGAAGCTGAAACAGCATTTAATTGTTTTCATTTCACTATAAATTTCAACAAATAAAATGTTTTATTCTTGTAATGCCGGTTTTTTTCTACTTACCTCACAATCGAGATGTAAAGCAGAATAGTTAGCTCGGGTGTAAGCACCAATTGCACCCTCGAACTATAGGCGCCCTCGCTGCGCTCGAGCGCCTAAATATCTCGGGCTGCAATTGATACCTTACAGCCCTTGGCTACTAATCTACTATTACTGTCAATCTAAACACAACCACGTGGAACGCGTCATATTAACCTTAAATGCAGCCGAACACATTGGCGTTACTCTCTCTATAATACTAACATTAGTTAATATTCCACTTACAGTCTAACAGCAATAAGTATTATGTTTTGTTATGTCTAGAATACGAACTGAGAGTCAGTTTGGCAGATTATTTATTTACAAAATACCCATGTGGATGTGTAGAGTTCCAAGTTTCAATTGAATCAATTACCAACACTCTGAAGACGATATTTCCTAACAGCTATATGTTGTTTACGTTTGAAAATACATACATTATCTATCGATGATACCATAATTACAGAGTAAATGCTATTGTTTTTTTTACTCGTCGTTACTCTATTATTGACACTTCCGGTACACAGTTAAAATGAGCGCGAAACCGTGAAAGCGCCAACGTAAATACGACAGAGACGGAAAAAACATGATTGCGCCAAGGTCCTATACGGCAGGCAGTTAAACCTTGGCAGATAGGGAGGGGACTGTTTCCCGCGCTGCATTATTTTGTTGTTTACGCGGCGTGTCGTCATAGTAAAAACAGAATAGTAAGATAGCTTCATACAAATCGGCCGCCGCGCCGCCGCGCTGGTTTGAATGTACGCGTGAGTCGCCGACGCCGTGTACGCACGCACTTTTCACGCACACAATCTCACGAGCGCGGCAAGCTCGGCGCGGATTCAGTACGGGATGCGCCGCGCGTCTGATCGAGCGTATTCATGTAGGTACTACACTGCTCGCCCGCTCGAATTGTTTATATACATTCAGTTTTGTAATAAACGTTATTAATATTATACATTGTGTTAAATGACAGTAAATTAAACTTGTTACATTTTTCTTGCTATAAAGGGCATTTACATAGTTATATAACGCTTAGTCAGTAGGTATTTGAAAAAAAATATATGCAAGCTTAAATTCTGTAGTATTCAGCGCAATCACTAAAAAAACGGCGAAAAAGCGCGCGCGCCGACAAACCCGGCGCCGCGGTGTAAACACGTGACAACCCGTGCGTCATCGCAAGAGTAGGCAATTAACTCGCCGAGCTGCCTTAGCTAGCTTACTATTCTGTTTTTACTATGGTGTCGTGGCGGGCAGTGAGTTCGACGACCCCATGCCGCACCACGCCGCCATATTTTTGGTAATAAATAATAGATAGAACAGCGCAGCGCACCACGATCGATCAGACCGCGACCAGTGCGGCGGCGCGTGCTTGGCTCGGTACTCGGGACCCAAAACATTGCACCCCCTCCTACCATTGAACACGAACGCACTTAGGAAGCGCACTACACTAAACTTCACAACAAATCAACTTCTGTTACGATAACGACTGTGAACCAATCTATTAATTAATATACGTTCTACGTAATTAGTTAAATAAGATGTTCGTAAAGCGACAGCTAGTTTGGCAGCAGATATAAAAATTTTAAATAAGAAATATCGCAGTGCAGTATCTTGGGAAGAGTGGCAAAGCTTGGAAAGTTTGACGCGCCATTTGGATTCTTGTTGGTTGGGTGCAGCCGCCCCAAACCGACTTATAGGCACTAATTAGATTAGATGGTTAATTACATAGCGTACGTTTTTAATACACGGGAGTTGCATGATAATGACTGCCGATGCTTTTTTAAAAGATAACGACCCCATAACACGATAATGTATTAATCATTTATTAGATTTCCATGGGCAGATAAAACGTATGAACTCGGACAAGGTAGATACGTCGTTAGCTGTAAAATGTATTTAAGTAGGTACCTACTGCTTATTATACGCATGAATTTATGTATGGTAAGGTTCTTTGCTTTGTAGATAGAAAGAATAATATTATGCAGAAAAAATTATCGCAGAATAACATAACAGTTATAAACTTATCAAGGAAAGCGGAACTATAATGGAAGTGCAACATATCAGGTAATAGGTAGTAATTCAAGGTCGAGGCGGCTGTGAATAAATTTTCGAATTATTGTTATTGTGTTGATAAGACTTCTAGATATTATACGTTTCTCGCGCACTCGCTTATCGATATCGCATTCTTTATAATATTTGTCTGTTATTTCATGTATTAAATTATTTGTTGTGGTAATATTACATCTGAGGTTCGCGTGAAAATGTTGATTTGACGTGTCAACTCGTGTGCTTATATTGAGGACCCAGTTAATACGTACTTAGAGCGTTCCTACTTAGAACGTAGTCAAAATAGTTTTTCCTGTTGCGTGCCTACCTACGATAAGTGTGTGTAACGCATGAAACATGCAATATGCATAGATCTATAGGTTATCATTTTGATTTAACGGTTTGAACTAGTTTGAAGCCGGCTTGCTAGAACTTGGAACATGCTTGCTTGTCTACTTTATAGTTTTCTATTGTAGGTACCTAGTCAATAGTAAGGTGGATAAGTAGGCATAGTATCGAAGACAGTGGTACTTAGCTCTGCTTTTTGGAAATATTATAAATATAATTTATCAACATTTTGTTTGTTCGTTTGTCTTTCTATGCTAAAAAAAAAAAAAACACGTGCCTACTTACTATTTCAATTGACATGAATTGAAATAGTAAGTAGGTACCTACGTGTAATTTTGTTGATAAGTTATGGAGACTGAGCTTAAATATTAGGTATAACAGGATGGTTGTAATAAACAATTGGAGCAGCACTCCAGGTATCTACCTAACTAGTTACTTAATATCGTATTAGCATTTTAAATCCGTCTCTATTGATAAATCAAGGTGGATACACATTAAAGTAGGTACCTACCCACTAGGGAATGCAAATCTCGCGAGATTTGGGCTCAAGCGAGATCTCGCGAGATTATGAAGCCAATCTCGCGAGATCTCGCAAATTTCGAGATCTCGCGAGATTGACAGTTTTGTATGTTTTTTTGTAAATAATCGCAATATTTGAATAAATTAGGACATAAATAATAACCATTTTAAGTATTATAATATAAGATAAACATTACTTTTCTCACAAACTTTTCAATAGACTTTTATGCTTCAAAAATTGTTTGACGTGCCTATCTGTCTATATTTTTTTAATAAACTTTTATGAAGTAAATTTTTACGGACGGATCTGTCAAATAAGAAATGAAAGAAACAACAAGTCTTCGCTTCTAATATCAAACAAAAATCTTTTAGTAATAGGTAAATCATTTCTTTTATAATAAACAAAACAACGAGAGGTCAAAAAAAATTTACTTATCATCTATGTTGCTAAACTGAGATATTATTATCAATTAGGTAAATAAAACTATATCTACTCTGTAGACTTTTTCGATGTTACAGATTAATTAACAAAATATACCAATAAGGCAGACTATTAGAAATTACAGAACCTAATTAACAAAATATATATATACCAATCAAAGGGACGATTGGTTCAGTTCCAATCACAAGCCATTATTACGAATTATTTTCAAAAGAGCTCCTTAAGAAGCACAAAATGTCCAAAGAATCGTCTGCTAACAGCTTCCTTTTCTGTTGACCAGATAACCAGCCGCTGAGGTCCTTTCGGATTCAACGCGAATTGAAACCGCAGTTCTCAGGCAGACATCCACGAACTGCAAAATTTTGCCTTTTGACCCCCCGGACTCGTATACATTCATTTCATTTTTTATTAATGCCGATACCGACAAATTGCGATCCGTCCGTGTCAGTTCGCGCTTCGAATAAGACGTTTTAAGGCTCGAGTGCAATCTCGTAAATCTCGCGAGATCTCGCCCATTTTTCGACCGAGATTAATCTCGCTAAAAAAGGCCGAAATCTCGCGAGATCGAGATTCCCTACTACCCACCGCTCTAAGCGACTCTTAATCGTAAAAGAACAGCTGCCGATCAGAATACATTTTTTTTTTAAATAAATATAGATTCTTCTAGCTGTGGAAGAAACACCAAAGCTAAGCTTGTCTTATTTGTATACCTACCTATTATTGTAAAGACCGTCATCGATAAATAATGAACATGAGAGCCAATTCCACATATTGTTGGGTCATCCTTATCACAAACTTTGTTAGATGCCTAATTAGGTATGTAAGTAAATAATTTCAACTTTACGTATAGGTAAATACCTATAATTAACCTACATTTTTATTATTCATTTTTTTACGATGCAGATACCTAATAGGTAAGTATGTATTCATGTTACTACAGCGTTAGCACTAAATGCCTACGCAAAAATTAAATTAGGCATAAAAGGTAGGTATAGGTGCTTATCTAGATTACCTTTAATTATGTCGAATAATCGTATAGAAACTTAGAAAGTGCACGAAACACTAACGAAACCCCAATACAAACAAAAAGGAACAAATAGATAACTTTCTGTTTACCTATTACTATTAGTTATTATTATAGATTATATGGTGGATATAGGTACATAATATTTTTATATGTTAACATAGGTAATTACGTTTTAGTATAGATAGGTATTTATATCTAATTCTGTTTGTGATCTGATTGGCGCCTGGTTCCCACGTCGTTGTCCAATGACATCTATTTTGATTGATTCAAAACTTGAATGAAATAAGGAATGTTGTCCGCTTCGTTACAGCGATAGACAGATTATTTTAAGTCAGTATTTAACTAGTTACCATAAATTATCATGTACAAATCTTAATCAGCGTTTACTACGCTGTATGCTTATGTGATAAATTACGTCTCAGAGTTAAAAAGCAATTGTAAGACATTACGGCAATACAAATCACAAGACGACGCTATACTTACTATGTTAGCGATATAAATATTTTACTACTACGGCTTATTTACAACGGTTAACAATAATTTATTATTAGTTACTTACTTTAATTTTAAGGCATGTACGTGATTGTGTATAATAGGTAATCGTAAACACTGAACTAGCTATCGCCTACGAGCACGAACATAGTCGCCATCGTGTTGCCGCTCCCCGCCATCGCGCACATTTCGCCCGCCTGCCTGCGCTGCGCCGCGCCGACGCGCCGCGTCGTTGCGGAGAAGGGCACAGAGTTGTTTACACCACCGCTTACACCACGTGGTGTGCATCGAGCATACATATGGTCACGTGGCTCTGTTTTGTACCTGAAATCCGAATCTATACCGCAAACCACGCAAAACTGGATTTGCTTAGTCTAGCTTTGGTCGTAATCAGATCGAAAACAAATACGAAACGCTACCTGAGCTCGGTGCCAGCCGTACTTGTCTGCTCCTCGCGATCCACAATGTAACAATATTTCACAGAATTTGTAATACAATATTTCTCACTGTCACTCAGCACAGAACATTTGAAATGTTTAATTTTATAATAACAAAAACAATAACAACACTATTGTAAACATAATACGCGGCAAACATCGGATAACGTACAGACGAGTTATCACAAACGACGCGCGCGAACGACTGAGGAAGGGAAGCGGAGTGCGCGGGGACGGTCGTGCCGTCGACCCAGTCGAGGAATGCGGCTCGGCTCGCCCGTTCTCGCGTGCTTATTTTTTTGCTCAGTCCGGCAGGACGCTCGAGGGACGCTCCAAAGCGCGTTCTTCATAGGCTTTCAGACTGGAACTATGAATTTTACCTTACTAATACTGAATATCTTAAAAAATGTATTGTATTTTAGAACAGTAGGTACGAAAGGAAAGCTCTGGCTCTGACGGAAAATAGGTATGACATGAGCATCATACAATTCAAAATTTACTTTCGTTTTTTTTTCAGGAAATGAAAAACTGGACAAATTCGTTCAGCCTTATAAACCACATAATAATACCCATTCCTTTCGACAATGTTTTAATTTATCCCATTGGTGTACAATTAGCTGTTGTAGTTTGTAGTAGATAATCTAATAAAGTAATCATAATAAGGAACTGGCTTTTAGTTCAAGGGCAATAGGTAACATTAGAATTCAATTCGCTTTTCATTTGAATTCCTATGTGGTGGTAATAAATTTAAATCTTATTCTCTTCTTAGTGAGAATTAAACATAACTTATCAGGTACCTACTGAAATGTTTTGCATGTTTGTTTGACATAATTGCAAGATAATGTGACAATAAATTTTATCGCATTGATTAAGTAAGTACCAGGTCTTTAATTTCGTGATCCACAGATGCACTGGGTACCTACTATAAACTTTATTATAATCGAGAAAAAAGCAATTTACTATTAAATCTCTGAACAGCATGCAATGGTACGTAAGTAGATACCTTTTTAAGTACATAACTCTATAAATGGCTGCGAGCGCATACACCCCTCTAGATTCGCTCCTTATTAGGAATTAGGAACTAGCTGGTACCCGCGGCTTCGCACGCGGAAAGTAATAATATTTTATTTACACTTTCATACTTTGCGCGAACCCCACAACCTCCTCAATCAAGCCCTTTCGTAAAATTCGTTCCTAGCGGACGCCTAAAATAAATAAACTACGTCTCAGCGAAAATATACACATATAGGTATATATAATACTTAGAGTCGGTATCGTTACAACAGCGCAAACTACCGGGTCAAATTGAGCCTATATGTAGCGCTATAAAGTCCTCTACCTTGCAGTAAAAGTCTCATCGGTTCAGCCGTTCCAGAGATTACCCCGGACAAACAGAAAGACAGACAGACAGACAGACGGACAAAAATGACAAAAAGGGTTGTTTTGGACTTGGAATCGTGTAACTAACTATATGCACTTGAAAAAACATAGTTATTTTGAAATCACAGACAGACAGTTCAATTTTATTTATATGTATAGATGAGTCGAAGAAGTAAAGACTTGTTATCGTGACAACAGCGCCAACTACCGGGTCAAATTGAAGCCTAATTATGTAGCGCTATAAAGTCCTATTTCTTGCAGTGAAAGTCTCATTTGAATCTGTTCAGCCGTTCCAGAGATTACCCCGGACAAACAGAAAGACAGACAGACGGACAGACAGACAGACAAAAATGTTAAAAAGGGTTGTTTTGGACTTGGAATCGTGTAACTAACTATATGCACTTGAAAAAACATAGTTATTTTGAAATCACAGACAGACACTTCAATTTTATTTATATGTATAGATGAGTCGAAGAAATAAAGACTTGTTATGGCGACAACAGCGCCAACTACCGGGTCAAATTGTGGCCTATATGTAGCGCTATAGCTAAAGTCATCTTCCTTGCAGTGAAAGTCTCATTTGAATCTGTTCAGCCGTTCCAGAGATTACCCCGGACAAACAGAAAGACAGACAGACAGACAGACCGACAGACAGACAGACAGACAAAAATGTTAAAAAGAGTTGTTTTGGACTTGGAATCGTGTAACTAACTATATGCACTTGAAAAAACATAGTTATTTTGAAATCACAGACAGACACTTCAATTTTATTTATATGTACACTTGAAAAAACATAGTTATTTTGAAATCACAGACAGACACTTTAATTTTATTTATATGTATAGATGAGTCGAAGAAATAAAGACTTGTTATGGCGACAACAGCGCCAACTACCGGGTCAAATTGTAGCCTATATGTAGCGCTATAAAGTCCTCTTCCTTGCAGTGAAAGTCTCATTTGAATCGGTTCAGCCGTTCCAGAGGTTACCCCGGGCAAACAGAAAGACAGACAGACGGACAAACAGACAGACAAAAATGTTAAAAAGGGTTGTTTTGGACTTGGAATCGTGTAACTAACTATATGCACTTGAAAAAACATAGTTATTTTGAAATCACAGACAGACACTTCAATTTTATTTATATGTTTAGATGAGTCGAAGAAATAAAGACTTGTTATGGCGACAACAGCGCCAACTACCGGGTCAAATTGTAGCCTATATGTAGCGCTATAAAGTCATCTTCCTTGCAGTGAAAGTCTCATTTGAATCTGTTCAGCCGTTCCAGAGATTACCCCGGACAAACAGAAAGACAGACAGACAGACAGACAGACCGACAGACAGACAGACAGACAAAAATGTTAAAAAGGGTTGTTTTGGACTTGGAATCGTGTAACTAACTATATGCACTTGAAAAAACATAGTTATTTTGAAATCACAGACAGACACTTCAATTTTATTTATATGTATAGATATAGATGTATAGATGTATAGATGTATAGATGTATAGATTAGTAGACGTACGCCCCGACACTGGTGCCCATACGCCCCTTATGATGTGCATGTACTAGAGGAGATGAAAGTAGAGCAAGCGAAATAATATAAGTAAGCAAAATTAGTTTTTATGTTAGAAAAAATGGAAATAAGTAAAAGTGAAACAAATATGCTTGTAACTAATACAGGTATATCTAACGATTAAACGTCTAAATTGGTTCTTATTGTGAATTAGAGCCAGACTGTAATTTGATGCATCTTATGACGTGACGATCATCATCCTCTTAGCGTTATCCCAGTTTCAATCTGGGGTCCGCTTACTAGTCTAACCGGATTTGGCTGAATATTAGCTTTTCCACAGAGCGACTGCCTGTCTGACCTCCGCAACCCGAAGGGATAGCGATATGCCATGGTTTAGACTAGTGTCAGTTTATTTAGAAGGTAGGTACTGACGCCCTGTAACGACTGTCAAAGATCTTCATGACAGCCGGGACCGACGGCTTAACGTGCTCTCCGAGGCACGGGACAAGCGATAATTAATAATTCAATACGCGTTTAACTCTGAAAAGTCATTGGTGCGCGCCGTGGATTCAAACCCGATACCCTCTGCATTGCAGTCTGTTGGTATCTCCACTCGGCTATCGCTGCCTCCGACGTGACGATAAAAAACAATAATAAGTGTGGCAATACATTCTCTGTTTTTTTATTTAATTTAGTAAGGTAATTTATGATTCAAAATGTATTAAGTACCACTTTTATAAGTGTTACGATTTTTACTCATGCCTCGTAAGTGACATACTACTGACTGATAATTTTGTAACCAGATTGTTTATTGACAACTAAACTTCTGTTTATTTCTGTTACCCATGTACTTTTCAAAGTAAATTACTGATTGATAGATAACTTTGTTACCATATTGTGTAAGCGCCTAACTCCTGTTTACTTCCACTACACTGGCATTTTTTAATGCAACTGTTGTTCAATTCTTAGTTCCAAGTTCATTTATATTTGCCGGGTTGCATAGTTTGGCCCCTTTTAATAAATATACAATTATTAAAGCTAAAGTCTACGTTTACAAAAAACGTTTTTTAAGAAATAAAAACATAATCGGGATCTCAGTATTCCAGTATTGCATACCCTAGCAACTTGACTCAAGCAATATAACATATAAAATATGTATATAAAACATAATACGTTTAATTTAAATTTGGGAGCGCAACTAATAGTTCAGAAAATATGATTTGGCTATTCGTACTATTTTGTTTCTAAAATTGTAATAAAATCATACATTACGTGTAATGGCACCTCAAAAATGATTAAATAATATTTTATTAATTCGCCCTTTCAAAGGGAGCGTACGGGCTCTCCAAAACGGGGAAACGAATTTGCAACTTTTCTTAACGGGGCAAATTTCAAGGGGCGCATGAGCCCGCAGCCAAATATTATAGTAATTTTTGAGGGGATAGGGGATTTCCCGAAACACCCGCGGTCGAGAAGCAACGGTCGAATAAAAGTGCAGGCGTAGCTGGGGGCATCCTCTAAGTAGGTACTCCAATAGGCTTGTGTCCACTAAGAATAAATCGGTTTGATTGGAGTATCTATAGATTCATTATGTTATGATTTTAAGATGTCAATAAAGTTTATTATAAAAAGGTAAGATTAATGTTATTTTTTATTCTAATTTTTAAATTGATTAATGTTATTATTTATTATAAAAAGGTAAGATTAATGTTATTTTTAGGATTCTAAAACTAAAAATAATGTATTTATTCTTGTGACAGTGAACACCAATCAGAGAGCATTACGTCAAACAGTACGTCCGCCATTCATGTTGTTGACGTTTTAGTAGTAAATACAACTAAAACGTCAAACTTTCTACCTGTCAAATCGAATATAACAAAATAAAAGTGGGTACATCAGACCAGACTTAATTCACGGTTTGTTTTGTTTTGGACTTAGTGCTATCACTCTACCGCCATGATGGTTTACAGCGTTTTCGTGTCAAATTCAAAAAGGTTTTTAAAAAGCCATAATTAGTAGGTAATGTTGCTGATCAATTTTTCAAGAAAAAAATTGGTTGCCTGTAAAGTCTGTATACGGGCGAAAGTTTTACGTGACAACGACTTTGAGTGGTAAAATAATTTTAATGTGAATATTCATTCGTATAGTAGGAAGAAGGATGAAAGACGCGTGCCTTTCACTTTTTATGTGTGTCTCTCTCGCTCTTAGGCGGGACGCGTGCCTCTCACTCGCTCTCATTGTGAGCGCATAACGTGAGCGGAGCGTAACGCAGTTTCTTGAAGTGTCACCCGGCAAACCAATTTATAAGACGTTGTCACGTCAAAAATCAGGTATTTCAGTTTAACATCTAATAAAGGAACGAATTAATCGCTAATTATATTTTAGGACACAAGCCTATTATAAAAGCGCGACAAACAATTAAGTTTCCATAATTATGTTAGTTTTCTATTTATTATTTACAAACCAATTACTACTTTAATGCTTAGGTTTTGTAACTTTTTCATTCATTTTTTACATATTTATTTGTTGACTTAGATTAGTTAGAATATTGACAAGCGTTGTCTATTAGTGTTGCCAGGTCCGATTTGTTTATAATCGGAGTAGTCGAAGAAGTAATTCGTGATTTAGGAATTTAGTTCGGGACAAGCGGTTTCGCTAATAATATTACTAGTAAATTTAAATTAAGGTAATAATGGGCAAACATGCTCGAATGTCTATCTATCTTTCCATCTATATTGCCACGCCTGTCTGCCATTGGGGTAGGCAGAGACTATAGAACGCCACATGCTTCGGTTCAAACATACATCTTTCGCTTCCTTGACATTCATTAACCTCATCATGCATGCGCGTCGGTTATGGGTACTTTTAATTTGGACCTTTTTCAGTACGTCACCTATTTGGTCAGCGTACGTCCGCCTAGGGCCTCCCCTACCGACATTTCCATTCATTCTCGCACGATACACTCCTATCGTATTTCTTCTTTCATCCATCCGTTCCAAATGTCCAAACCAACGCAACATTCCTTTTTCAATCTTTGTCACTAAGTACATCTTCTTTTAGACCACACTTCTCGAATATTTAGTAGAAATTACAAAATGTAACAGTAAAATCATAGTTCAATAAATAAAACAACCCACAACACTAGACACTGCGCCGAGTGTTGTGGGTTCGAATCCCAGAATCCCACACGGGGAACACTATGTTTCGAGTCTGGATGTACATTATGTCCGTTGGTTGTATGTTTGTAAAGTCACAGAATTTATTCCAAGTGCAGGAAGTGTCTCAAAAAAAATTATTTGTTGATTGATCGTGACATTTTGTGTCCTGAGCAGGTGCAAATCGGCAAGATTAATCAGAATAATCAGTTGATCTACAACTACTTCAATATAGAAAATTACAGCATTTCTATAATATAGTAGACCGCAAAATGCGTTTCTTTCCCATGTTGCTGATGCGACGAAAAAGTGAATTTACAATGTCTTTACCTGATCCTTTGGGAACATGCGGACGTGACGTTGGGCACGTATTTACTTTTTGCGTCCAACTGCTCAGGGGTAAACGATTTATCTAGAAGTTTATAATGAGAGACTATTGTGATGAAAGTATTGATAGCAAATTATAATATTTAATTTTTTTTTATGAGCAGATGTAGTTTATGAACTGCAGATTACTACAATGGTGCTGACGTGATAATTCAAAAGTAGGTATACTATGTGTACACACGGCGCCAAGTCAAGCTAAACAGTTGCAGTACCATTTTGATACTTATTCCCTACGCCATAAGAACGGTACAAAGGTCAAAGTGTATAGCTTGACGAGTAGCCGTGTGTACGGTCTACCTATTGGTTTTCTTTGTAATTTCGATATGGTATTTTAATTCTAGGTTAAAGTACCTACGTAGGTCCTGTACTAAGAGACGTTTGATTATTTAACAAATAAGTATACTAAATAGATAATAATCCTTTGATATGTTAAATTTCTTTTGGGGTTAACGTGCATTTGTCAGAGGACGCAATTTTATTCCATGGATGTCAAGAGGGGGTTAGTGTAAAGGTAAATCCAAGTTTGTGGGGTTGCAACCCTTGTCCTGCGGCCGCCATCTTGATAATAATGGTACAAATCGGTTTTCTGGTTTATCTGGCAAACTATTGGTCGTACAGAAAAATTGCAAAATATGTTTGATTGCAAATTAAATTCACTACAACTTAGGTCCCGTAGCATTTAGTTGAAAAATTAAAAATGTTTGAGGAGCAAAGTTGTAGAGAATTTAATTTGAAACAAAACATTCTTAAACATGTTCTTTGCACGGCTAATAGTTTATCAGATAATCAAGAAAAACCATTTGCACCTGAACTCTTTCCAAGATCGCGGCTGAGGGACAAGAGGTACCTACGACCCCACAAATTTGGAGCAATCTTTACCTATACTAGCCCTCACTACACATCTGTAAAATAAAATTGAGTCCTCTGATAACTGCAACCCCAAATGTAACTTTTGTAATGGACTATTAACAAACATTTGTTCTCAATATTAAGTATTGTGACCTTCAAAAGAAAGAACTATAGACAACATGTATATGAGAAACGTGGCTACTGGATAGTATTTACGAGTTATGACACCTTGCAACTATTATATAATAAAAATATTGAATGCAATTTATATACAACCAAAAAGGAACTTAAATTACGAATTAGTAAATAGGTCTAAATTATTACAAAAATACAGTTATTTTTGTGACCAGTGTCACCAAGCACCAAAGCCCTTAGTTAAAATTAAAAAGTGGCCAAGATCATTTTTAGGGTTCCGTACCTAAAAGGTAAAAAACGGAACCCTATTACTAAGCCTCCGCTGTCTGTCTGTCTGTCTGTCTGTCTGTCTGTCTGTCTGTCTGTCACCAGGCTGTATCTCATAAACCGTGATAGCTAGAAAGCTGAAATTTTCACAAATTATGTATTTCGGTTGCCGCTATAACAACAAATACTAAAAATAAAAAAAATGAAAATATTAAGGGGGGGTCCCATACAAAAAACGTGTTTTTTTTTCGTATTTTTTGCTCAAAATTACTAACTGTAACAGGTAGACGCTTTAAATTTTCACAGAATATGTAGTTGTATATTACCTTTCAAAATAAATAATTAAATAAAAAAAAGTTAATAATAAAGGGGGGCTCCCATACAACAAACGTAATTTTTAAGCAATTTGTTACTCGATCTTAATAAACAGGTAGAAACTTATAAAGTATTTTAGTATACATACAACTAACGTGATTTTCTTTTATAGATGATGGTACGGAACCCTTCGTACGCGAGTCCGACTCGCACTTGCCCAATTTTTAATAGTGTTCTGAAATCAAATCCTTCCGGTGCTTGCGGTAGCAAATCCATTTGGATTTTCTACCGCAGCGTAGAATTAAATGTTAATAATTATTTTAAAGATGTTCTATGCAGTGTGGGGCAAAGTCACTGATTTATCAATCTGCGCAGTTTGACTATTTTATAAAGTACCACCTGTTCCCCGTGGTTGCAACCGCCTTATTTTCGGTATCCCAGATATCCATCCACACAAGATCCACACACAAAACATGGTCAGCGACTAGCGAGGTATAGCAGGTAAGCCAAATCATCTTTTTGTCTCACTTGACGCTTGCTATTGTGACTCAAATTAGGCGTGGCTTATGTCCAGCAGTGGACTACAAAAGGCTAAAGATGGTGATAATGATAGTGACTAGCTGTTTTTCGCGGTTTCTACCGCGTCCTGAAGGAACTACTTCGCGTACCCGGTTATTTTATAGCCTAAGTTACTCCTTGGTACATCAGCTATCCGCCAGTGACAGTCCCGTCAAAATCGGTCCAGCCGTTCCAGAGATTAGCGAGAACAAACAGACTGACAGACAGACAAAAATTGTAAAAAATGACATTTCGTTATATGTACCGTGTAGAGATCCATATGCATTAAGTAAAAAGCAGTTATTTTAATATTACAAACAGACATTCCAATTTTATTTATGTGTATAGATTATACTTATCCGGGCTTATATTATTTTTTGTTTGACAGGACCTTTAATTTTTTTCGCAGCCGATTTTTTTTCAAAGCTTATAAAATCCTTTTGAACTTATAACAAACATTTATTTTCGCATCAACAACAGTATGCCTGCTGTTGACGCGAAAATAAATGTTAGATATAGATAAATAAATTGCGAAATTGTGATAACATACCTACACATTGTAAAATTATATATTTATAAAACACTGAAGGAACTAGAAATAAGCTTCTTTAACTGAAAATCGCCAGTCATCCTCCTAACCTAACCTTACCTACCTACTGACCTAGTTTTAATCTAAGACTTCCGCCGACATGTTTCATTATGTTTAAAGATTATCAGAATGATGCGCAAAATGTACTACTTACCCACAAATTGATGAACTTGCCGTAATTGCTGTTACGTTATACAGGTGTCACAGGACCCATCACCAAGCCGAAGTCTACTCGTTGTGGACATCATGCCAAGTCATATTAACCAAAAATAATACCTGGGAAACGATATTTTTTTTATGATTTCACATATTTTAAACCACAATCAAAGCGCGCGTGTGCAATGCTCGAAATACCTACTTATCCATGGGGTCATACAGGGCATCTAAAGAACATAATATTGGCAGGGTAAATGCATCAATTTTGTACCTAATTAGAAAAATTCTATACTAACTTTGAGCCTCATTATCTACTGAACCAGTAATTTCCCAGGTATGGTGCCGAGGTAAAAAATGTTCGCAGTGATTGGTACAACAAGGGATTTCAGTTTTCGTTAAGGGTCTTTTTACATCCTGTATACATAAGTATATCTACCTTTGCCCGATGTTTTGGGGTTTGGCATGGTGCGGCCACGCCGCCGTTTGACACTGCGCCGAGTGTTGTGGCCCACACAAACCCCACAACTTCTGGGTTCGATACCCACATGTGACAATTTAACACCTTGTGTAGTTGGCCGTATGTCGTATTTTTGTAGTCCTCTAAAGACACGCACCGCGGCAGTTTTGCGACAAGGTATGCTTACTGCAAATTGGCGCAGCTATAAGATTTCGACAAACACCACGGAGGTTTCTTTGTGCATGCCCGGTACGCCTGAATGGGAGAGACCCCTTCACTAAGGAGTGGACGACCCTGTAATTTGGGTTACCACCAGAAAGAGAAAAGCCGCGAGAATTTACCATTGATTCCACTGAGACGCGAATACTACACATTCAGTTAAATTCTAATTAAGTTTTTTTAGTTGTACCTATGGAGTAAAGGAAAAATAAAGTCTGGCCATATTTACATACTTTATATTTTTAATTAGAGCATTCACAAACCACAATCATGGTCACCAATTTGTTACTGAGATCGTGATTGCCTTTTCAAAGCACAGGAAAACGTGCGTTTGTAAGTTAGTAGGTACATATGTCATAAATGGTCCCTTTCCATACCTATATGTAAATTATGGTGACAAGTTGATTAGCTTCACAGAAATCGAAAGTAGCGCTAATATTCTGTTAAATGGTTAGGCTAGTTAGCGGAGCTCGCGCTGTAAGGTGAAAGATGGTCTTAGATGCGAGAGTGATAACGATGAATGATGATGATGATGAAACTGATTTTCTTAGGTACTGTACCAAAAACAGTTTCGTGACTTTATTGACGCAGACACACGCTAAGCTAGCCTTTGAAGTGGCATGATGTAATGAAGTATAATTATTATTTAAGCGTTATTTATTCAATATAGCCTAGTGGAGATACCAACAGACTGCCATGCAGAGGGTATCGGGTTCGAATCCACGGCGCGCACCAATGACTTTTCGGAGTTATGTGCGTATTGAATTATCAATTATCGCTTGTCCAATGCCTCGGTCCCAGTTGTCATAAAGATCTTTGACAGTCGTTATAGGGCGTCAGTACCTTCTAAATATACTGACACTAGTCTCAACCATGGAATATTGGTATCCCTTCGGGTTGCGGAGGTCAGACAAGCAGTCGCTCTGTGGAGAAGCTTAATGTTCAGCCAAATCCGGTTAGACTAGTAAGCGGACCCCAGACTGAAACTGGGATAACGCTAGAAGGATGATGATTTATTAATATGATATATTTATAGAACAGTGCTACTGTCTGACTGATAGACAAGCCACAATCAAAACTATTGGGCGCAAGAAGCTGAAGTTTGCTATATACAGGGTGTCACAAGACATCACCAAGCCGAAGTCTACTCGTTTTGGACATCATGCTAATTCATACTAAGCAAAAATAAAACTTGGAAAATGATTTTCTTTTTTAAATTGGCACATTTTTTAAGCCGCAATTAAAAGAGTGCGCGTGTAATTTTCGTATACCTACTTATCCATAGCATGGGGTCTCATTCCTTAGAACGTTTTCCGTCATTCTTAACTCTCTCAACAGATGGCTTTACTAGTATCGATTGTTATTGATGACGTTCATACATAAATGATAAATAAGAAAATAAAGTTCTAAAATATGATATTTATTAATTAAAAAATCCCTTTATTACGACTAAATAAAAAAATGAAACATTTAATTGAATATGAATATTTTTGAAAAATATGATGTGCACTTCGTTGCTCTGGAGGCCAAAATACGTACTAGCTTGTAGTAAAACCACAGTCAAATAATCCATACAGTCGTTCGACGAACGCGTCTAGACGGGTCAATCGTGCGGGGGGCAAGAGGTGAGACGCGGGAAGAGCGGTACCTACTTACGTATGTCGCCTTAGTTCCTAACTAGGTACATGTTTTTGGGGGCTGGCGCGTGCTTGTTTTTTGTTCGTTACTTATTTATTTGCTTATGAATATTAATTAAGATGGTGCATACGACTTGTGCTGTGAGACTTTGCAATTGTTCATGCTGCTTAAAGATAAAAAAGAGGGATTTAAAAAATCTGCGTTTACACCAAAAATAAAAATTTCATTAATTATAATTATTTATATTATTTTGACACGTTTGTACCTATAACCACTTAAAATAGTGTGTATGTACCTACTAATCTACTAACTTTATACAATATCTCATGTCTGGCCAAATCACAGAATAAAGTAGTAATTACTGTACGTAAATAACATGGCAGACGTAAGAAAATAAGCGTTGTAAGGTAATATTCGATTAAAGCGTGATTTTAATTTCATGCAATAAGTACCTAACCTAGTTAGTATTAATATGTATCTTGGTAACAGCGCGTCCTAGCTAAAAAATAACCATATTTTTGGCCCCTTTTATAAACCCCACACATGTTCTCAGTAATCTCATAGCCCGGTCACCTATCCATAAAATGACCTTGATGTCTATTGCTTTACCTTAACGTAGTTTGATCGAAAATAGATCTGCACAATACTTCATATCGATAACATAGGCTTTGCAAGCTGATCCCATGGTTGCCCATCCATTAAACGACCGCTATGTCAATCGCTTTATTTTAACTTGGTTTGTACGATAACGACATAGTATATCTGAAAAAATGCTTCATGTCCTTAACCACCTCCCACGACACTTGCGGGATGAAATAGGTGCTGACTGACACTTTGTATTCAAAGCTGTCACCGCTGTTCTAAAAAAATATTATCGTTAATTATTGTAATATAATAAATAAGTGATTTACACTATAATATTCATGTAGCGTAGCAATTGTAATATTTTTCTAAAATAAATAGACGGTGTTTAAATAAGTAGGTATTGTTTAAATGTGGCAGCCCTAGCCTACTTACCCTTGTCTAGACGTTGTCGGCTTTTTCTACGAGATCAAAGGCGTCAAACTACTGTATGTCTTTATACTGTGGTAAAACGTTACAATGAGTTAACTTTCACTCGGCATTCATAGATGGCGCTTTTACGTATGTATATATTTATTTAATTTGGTATTAATCTGTAGATGGTAAAATAAATAAATATTTATTAAATAAACATCAAATATTTGAAAAAGTAAGATATTATTTTAACCAATGAACGGCCATGAGCATTTATTTTAAAAAGTACCTGTATAGGTACCTAGTCGAGCGATTGCGTTTTGTTTTTACATTTAAGTACGTAAAAGTAGTGTAATTTAAATTTTATACATAATAACAACTTACTGTGTTTGTAGTAGTATTATATAATATTTTTTTATAAATTATGTTAATCAATATGCGTCTTACATTTATAGGTACCTACCTATAGTCTGTTCAAGATACGAAAAAATAAAATGTAAACAAACCATAAAATGATTCTTTTAATTTCGCCTTCGCAACAAAAGTAGATTTAAGTTAAATACTCCAAGCGAAAGATGCAGTTAGTTTTACAAAAATACGCCTGTCCCTTCAATTCATAAATAATACGGTATATTTTTTACCTTTTATTTTTTTCGTAGGTATCTTGAACAGACAATAGCAACTAATAAACAGTTGATGTTGAGTATGTTGTAAATCAAGCTAATGAAAAAAACAAAACGCATTTTTAAACTTTGATAGCCGACTTCTCTAGAAGTCTAGAACTCATTCGCTTGGTTCCCGATAGGTATAGTATTAAATTTATCTATGCCGATAGTCATGACTTCATGAGTCGCACAATTGCAAAATCGCGTACCAAGTACACCAAGTGCATCAACATCACTCTATAAAAATACCAGGGTCGAAAACCAGGTATCAATATACTTGCAAGTTTTTGGGCACTCGAGTATAGAAAACTTCGTGTGACGCCCTGGTAATGCAAGTTTGTATTGAAAAATAAACCTTATCTTAATATGAGTAAGGATGTTTATCGCAAAATTTGGTAATGGACTTTTCTAAATACTTTCATGAAAATTTATTCCTTACTACCATATATTTAAGGAACTTTGTCGCGCAAAACCTTGCAATTTTTATATTCCTGAGTACTCAAAATACTTTCAAGTATTTTAGTGTTTTGTGCGATAAAGTTCCGTAAATGTATGGCAGTAAGGAATATTATTTCATAAAAGTATCTGTAGGGTAAATACGCCATACGTCGGCCCCTCCCCAAAATTCGGCCGTCTGCACATTTTCGGCTTGCGTTCATTTAAAACGTATTGAAGTTACAAATTTGCCACTCGAATTACAATCTTAGTTCATAATCTATATGTACAACCGTTACTTTCCGATTACGTTACACACTCTTCGCACACTGAGCGTCAGTAGCGATTGCGCCGTCGAAGCGTCAATTTCATATTTAAAGTACCTTACTTGCTGTGAATACCCACACTTCGGGGATTGATATTAGAACGGTCAGACATTCCTTTTTTATTGTTTTAAGCATTATTATTAGTAATTAGTGATTTTTACTATATTTTGAGATAGATTTTTCAATGTTTAACGTATTGTTTTAAGGGAAAATAGGAGGCCGCCAATAGAATACCAATTTTGAATTAAAACCGGATTCTCGGCCGTGGCCGACTAAAAGTAAATGCAGTCTGTTTTATAATTTCCAATTGTACTAATTCCATTGCCTTAATAAGAGAATTTGCAACGCATATAGGCAAATAAATCTATTTTACGTTTAATCGCCAAATACCGGCCGGGGTGATATTAGTTGAATCTCGAGAAATAATGTACACAAAATAGAGGCTGGCTTTAGAAACATTAAAGATCGTAATGTCGACCAGCCTCGAATTCGAGCCCAACTATACAGGCTGATTACTTTTCTTATTTTCTCAAAATTAAATATTTATTATACGTTTATTTATTTATAATATAAAGAGTTAAGTTTAAATGTAGGAGTTGATATTATTGAAAACATTTATATTAGCTTATTATGGTATGGAAATATAAGATATAAATTGCTCTTTGGAACTTGCTACCTTAACCCATGTTAATTACGTAGCTTAAAAATATAAATATATTCAATAATGATACTCTGGGCCAAAAATGGTATGAATTATTTTTGAAAAGATATCCAGAACTAATTATAATTATTTTGATGTTTACTTTGTTATAAATTGTAATAATTACCTAACGTTATTTAAGTGCAAATAAAAAAATACTTTACCTACTATTAAACAAATACGATTAATAACGTATACTTAGTGAGACTCCTGCCAAAATAAATCATATTAATAATATTTATCCGTCTTAATTTAAAACATCCGATACCCGGCCGATATTTGGGAAAAACGCGACCGACCATTGCCCGTGAATGGCCAACTTTAGGGATTTTTCGTTCTCGACGCATATAAACCTTAGTACTTTTTCCTTGTAGTAGAAATGTCAACCTTATGCCCATAAACATGAAATAGATTTATCAAACTATCCAAAACCGCATCGGAAGCTATCCTTTCGTTGCAAATTGATGGTGCCAGACCGATTCCAAAACAGAAAAACCGTAAGGATGCCGACATTTAGCGTATTTACCCTACTACGTTACGGTTGGGAGTCGGTAATACGCGAAACGTGTTCGCGTACATTTAAGTAAAAAATACTTTGAAAGTGTTGCAAATATTTTAGTGTTTTGCGCGACAAAGTTCCGTAAATGTATGGCGGTAAGGAATAATATCCCATGAAAGTAAAAGTACTCCGTTACGATCGTGGATCGGCAAAACGCGAGACGCGATCGCGTACGTTTAATTCAAGTAAGAAATACTTTGAAAGTGTTGCAAGTATTTAAAAAAAAATCGTTACAATCAGCTTCAAAATTACGAATCCTACAAAATAAATGATTTTATAATAGTTCAATTTAGTTTTTTATCTAATTCTGTTTATCCACTTTAATGGAGGAATAAAAAACGACCTAATTTATCAATTTTAAAATATTAATTTGCCAACATCTGGATTTGAGTTATTTATCTAAATAACTAACTTGCACGTTTGCATAACTTGCTTGTAAGGCCGAATTAATAAACCAATTGTAATGACTACTGTTTTGCGCGCGACTTCGTTCCCGTGAAAGTTGAAGAGAAAAAAATCCAACGTTTTTGCAAGATTTTTTGTTAGTTGACGAGGTACCTATCATGGTTTCATAAATAAAAAAATAAAATGAACTGTTGTTTCATTTCTATATTTTAATAGTTACCTACCTATTCCCCTTTTGCAATCTCGACGTTCGCTTCGCCAGGGGTTCGCCATTTAGGTTACATTAATTTCGCCTGAATACCAATTTAATTAAGAATATAATAATACAAATAAAGAATAACAATTTTCACGAAGCAGAACTCAAAGGAAAGCACCACCTAGTATAGTAATGTACCTATTATATTATCTGTAGCATGCACCACAGACCCTGGGACCACCGACCATCAGACCAAGGCAACCTCACAAGGTCATAGGTTTTGTCAAATCTATTCAAACGAGCCCAAACACTAATAGTTTATCATGTGTAGTTTAGGAGTTTCTGTGACCACCTGCCGGCTTCATCATCAGACCAAGGCAACCTCACAAGGTCATAGGTTTTGTCGGTTTTATCAAGTCTTGTCAAACGAGCCCAAACACGACTAGTTTATCATGTGTAGTTTAGGAGTTCCTGTGACCACCTTCCGGCTTCATCATCAGACCAAGGCAGCCTCACAAGGTCATAGGTTTTGTCAAATCTATTCAAACGAGCCCAAACACTACTAGTTTATCATGTGTAGTTTAGGAGTTCCTGTGACCACCTTCCGGCTTCATCATTAGACCAAGGCAACCACACAAGGTCATAGGTTTTGTCGGTTTTATCAAGTCTTGTCAAACGAGCCCAAACACGACTAGTTTATCATGTGTAGTTTAGGAGTTCCTGTGACCACCTTCCGGCTTCATCATCAGACCAAGGCAATCTCACAAGGTCATAGGTTTTGTCAAGTCTTGTCAAACGAGCCCAAACACGACTAGTTTATCATGTGTAGTTTAGGAGTTCCTGTGACCACCTTCCGGCTTCATCATCAGACCAAGGCAACCTCACAAGGTCATAGGTTTTGTCAAGTCTTGTCAAACGAGCCCAAACACGACTAGTTTATCATGTGTAGTTTAGGAGTTCCTGTGACCACCTTCCGGCTTCATCATCAGACCAAGGCAACCTCACAAGGTCATAGGTTTTGTCAAGTCTTGTCAAACCGGTCAAACGAGCCCAAACACGACCAGTTTATCATGTGTAGTTTAGGAGTTCCTGTGACCACCTACCGGCTTCATCATCAAACCAAGGCAACCTCACAAGGTCATAGGTTTTGTCAAGTCTTGTCAAACCGGTCAAACGAGCCCAAACACGACTAGTTTATCATGTGTAGTTTAGAAGTTCCTGTGACCACCTTCCGGCTTCATCATCAGACCAAGGCAACCTCACAAGGTCATAGGTTTTGTCAAGTCTTATCAAACGAGCCCAAACACGACTAGTTTATCATGTGTAGTTTAGGAGTTCCTGTGACCACCTTCCGGCTTCATCATCAGACCAAGGCAACCTCACAAGGTCATAGGTTTTGTCAAGTCTATTCAAACGAGCCCAAACACTACTAGTTTACCATGTGTAGTTTAGGAGTTCCTGTGACTACCTTCCGGTTTCATCATCAGACCAAGGCAACCTCACAAGGTCATAGGTTTTGTCAAGTCTATTCAAACGAGCCCAAACACTACTAGTTTATCACGTATAGTTTAGGAGTTCCTGTGACCATCTTCCGGCTTCATCATCAGACCAAGGCAACCTCACAAGGTCATAATAGGTTTTGTCAAGTCAATTCAAACGAGCCCAAACACGAGTAGTTTATCATAATATGTAGTTTAGAAGTTCCTGTAACCATCTTCCCGGCTTCATCATCAGACCAAGGTGCATTCACAAGGTCATTCATCACTGCACCATTTCAATGTTACCGTAACCACGGCAGTGGCGTAGCGTGGGGGGGGCCGGGGGGGCCATGGCCCCGGGCGGCACATTTAAGGGGGCGGCAAAAGACGCCGCGAAAATTAAAATAAAAAGATCATATTTTAAAACACATGAATTAACCCATTCATGTAAGACAGCGCGGTGGCGCAGGCGCAGTAGAAAGAACAACAAACGAAAACAAAATCATTCTTTGTTTCATTACGTGCCCTTACTTACGCACACCGGCGCCAGCGCAGTAGGCGAATGGGGCGCCGCGCGGCAGATAATATGCCAACGTTAATTTTTGAAATTATTTTTGATTTGCTTCAAAATACAACATAATCTTAATAGTTGAATAGAGACGAAAGCATGTACCTACAGGTCTTCTAAGACATTACTTTGACTCCAATATTTGTGATCTTCGCGTTAAAATCAAAGCCACAAATTACAAACGCCTTTTGCGAATTTTGGACGTAACCCTGTGGTACTTGACGCGGGTTTTGTCCACAAACTTACAGATTTCGCATCTCAATTCCTTATTTTAGTGAAAATAAGACGTTATAGTGCGTTTGTGTAAAGGCCATAAAATAGTGACGGGCAGCAACGTCACCCGGCTACGCCCAGCGTCTTGCCATGCCGCACACTAACGCACAATGGCACCAGGTCTCGGTCGCCCCTCAATTCGGAGGAGGATACCATTACCTTAGATTCAGGCCATCTTATGTACTTAGACGAGGAGACAAGCGATTCTAAGGCGTCATCATTTTATGCCGACTTTGAAAGATCCAAGTAGAGCTTAAGGTCATTTTAGAGATGCTTGCTGTTAATATCAAATTACATCTTATGTTAAATAATTTAGTTTTTATCTCTGACTACGAACTGTTACGCATAATCGCTCCAAAATTTATTGCCATGAAATAAGGCCTCCAGTTTCCGACAGCTCCGTTATTCCTGGCAAAGGACGCGGTGGCGGTAGCGGTGGTGCATAGGATCTGTTAGACCACCTTCTTCTTCTTCTCTCTTGGGGTGGTAACGGTTTCCTGGTCAGGAGGAAACTTGTCAACAACATTGTGGAAGTCGGTTGTGAGTCAAACCTGGCAGCATACCTCATAGCGGCGTTGCCTAAAGATGATACATGTTTAAGCGCCGATCTTAACTCACCCTGACGAGAAAGCTGAGGCCATGTACAGCTTTGTAATGAGGGTCTTTAATGCCAAAGTGGAAGGAGAAGGACGAAATGAAACGAAAATCGGAGCCTACGGCATGTGGCATAAACTGGGATTCAACGAAAAATAATTCAAAATAATCATAGGGGTAGTTATTTTCCACGAAGCAGGGGCTCTTTACAATTAAGTCCGTTTTCAAGAAGAAGGCCGCACAGATAGTGGATTTGGCGAAGCTCCGACAATGTGAGAGAGAAAGAGTTACACGATGGACCGAAAGCACATATTTAGACATGTCGGTGATCAATAGTTTAAACATTGGAAGCGATCACTGACTAGTACGAGGCTCTCGACATAAATATCAACCTTATAACTGAAAGAGCCCAGTCAATGAAGTCTACTCGCCGACTCTGCGTTGCCCCAGTCAGCCATGAATTCTGAGCAGTTCCAACTAGAATTGCAGAATTATTTCAATCTCTTTAGACACCACCGACAGCATTACTTAGAAGGCAGATACAGTGGTCACGGTACTGACGGCACTAGGAGATTGGTCCCGAAACGGCCTCCCCGCACTGAGAAAAAACAATGAGTCTAAACTTTCAGCCGAGACTCTCGAAATGATGAAGCTGTCAGCTGTCTTTGACAGATGGGAGCGCCGTGAGCCAACAAATACGCAACGTGACGCGTGCGTGGGATCATGAGGTATCTTCGCTCTGCAGTTGAGGCGGCCGGATCTAACGAAACTAAGAACTTCGGATGACCGCACCCTCAACTCAAAGTTCGAGATTCTCGAAGAGGTTGAAAGTTTTTATCCACACTTGTGTGTATATCTCGCGTATAGACAACTAGACCTAGTACTGACGACCACCGAGCCTCACTGACGCGCCACTCACCGAAGACATCCCGGATGTCGACCATAGCGAGGTCCAGGCGGGACCATAGGAATTTAAACTTTCGTGTTCATTAGTATTACTTTTTCATTTTCCTTCGGGATAATAATATGCCACGTACCTTTGTTTTGAGTAACCGATATTTTGGTACTGTTGCAAGCGCCATGTTCACGGATGTAGGTACTCTACAAAGTTACGCGGTAATATTTATGCTGTAGAAAAATGTAAGCACTTGTTTAGGATCTATTGCTATAGTTGATTAAAAGCCCTTCAAATTTCCTTCATGAAAAGCCTTGAAGCTGTCTAGACCTAGACAAGCTATATATTGCAGCCAAGAAACGTAAATGCCGCTGAGAGCTGACACGTTTCTCCCCTAAAAATATTATTCCCTATGCTTTACGATATTACAAGTGAGATGAATCAAATGACAACTAATTTGTTTAAAACCATCAAGCCGTTTGGGGTGTAAAGACAAACTATTGAAATACCATACCGACCCGAAACACTCCCGATAAACGTTACATTTCTGGCAGAAGTAGCAGGGTACCTAAAAGTAGAGGGGGCGGCAAATTTCTGATCGGCCCCGGGCGGCGAAAATCCACGCTACGCCACTGAACCACGGTAATATAATCTAACAGTATTGTAACTCGGCCGTCTTCGTGAGTTATATACCTACCAGACGCGCCGCATGCGAGCTGCGGCACGATAGCGGCTGCGGGTACTGTAGGCACGGTCCGCCCAGTCTAATGGGTACTCTGCTCGAGGCGCGTAGGTATAACTCGAGTTTCGTGCGTTTGTATGGAGTTACAATACTGTTAGATATTATTACCGTGCCGTAACATAGCCACCAAACTTACGTAAGTATGTCAAATATCAGCTATATGGAACAGTGTACAAAGTGCATTCCAAATTTTGAACGGAAAGACACGAAGTCATAAAAATATCGCTAGATGTTTTAACGCCACCGGTACATACGTAAAATAGGTACCTACTAGATCGGTTGATCGTGTTATAACCTTGAAATGAGGCACACTTGGGTGACAAGGTGAAATATCATAATATTTCTACATTTTAGACAGAATGCTTTTTTATTATAGCGCCATCTCTTCTTTTTAATTTAAAATCACATTGCTTACAAAATGAGACGTAAGATGTCGCTACCATCGACTCCCATTTTTTTCGTCGCTAGCGCCATCTGTTGTATTATTTACGGTATTAACAAGTACTTATAAAAATAAAGGTCTAATATTAAGGATCTAACGTGGCCAATTTTTATGGACGACTTGCGGCATCTGTACTGTAAAGTATTATATTTATCTATGTCCATAGTAAATGTACAGGATAAGAATATCCTATGTCCCATGGATAAGTAGGTATTTCTATTTTTTTATTATAGAACGGTTGGCGGGGTAATTACATCGATTTTGTACCTAATTACAAAAATTGTAGGTATATTAATAACTTTAAGCCTCAATATCTCCTGAACCAGTAATTTCCCAGGTATGGTGCCCAAGTAAAAAATGTTCGTAATGATTGGTAGGTACAATATGGGGTTTCAGTTTTCCTTAAGGGTCTCTTTACGCCCTGTATGTTCCTCGGGGACTAAGAAAAGATTGCCGATGCGGAAGAAACGGCTAAATTTAAATAAAATGTGCAGACGTAGCTGCATCCCCTAGTTCTAGTTAATTATACCTAGTATACCTACCTAAAACTGATCAACTTACAAAATATCCCATCTTCTGAATGCCGTCTTCATCTAAACTGCAACAAATAAATATTTTTGAATCTATCTATCTATATAAAATTATATTGGAACAGCGGCTCCTTTTATGACTTAGGCCTACGCCACACTTGACGGAAATTCCGTCGCGGATCTTCCGTTACGGTAAACGCTGAGAGCAATCGGAGCGACGGATCATCCGCATAATATGCCTGGTATTGGTTATTTACATACAATAACTTGTATAGGCGTTCCGCCGTGGAAGTTCCGCGACGGAATTTCCGTCAAGTGTGGCGAAGGCCTTAGTCATAAAAGGAGTCCATAAGAAAACAATATTTTCTAAACTAGTCCTATGACCGATAGCAACAACTAGGTCAGTTATACTTTTTTAAGGCCTTCTAATTTATTTTAAATGCTAGTTTACGTTTTTCTTTGAAATGGTTAAGATTTCAAACTATGATCATCTCTCAATTTGTGAGATCAATAAATAATTCACTTTGCTACCTTAGAAAGTCCAAAATGATTGGGATACAGAAGTTTATGTCCGAAACTATAAAATGCGTGATTAACCTTAATAATTAGGCCTCAACTTATAATACTAAGATTATGCTATAAGTATATCCACATTTGGACGAAAATAATGTTTTCAAGTGCTATTAAAATTAAAGATAGTAAAACCCAATACCTATTAGCCTGAACTAGGACCTTTTATACACCATAAACGTAAAGTCTTATGAACACAGGTTCGAATTCCTGTCGTCCTTAGCTACTAAAAGGTGATAAAACTTTACAATGTTGATAGGTTATGTAGATTCTGAATTTTACGCGCAACATTCGTAAGGAGCAAACACAAAATCGCCTGGACTCCTACTGGCAATTCAGATTCTGTGTAGTTGTGTACTATTATAAGATCCTCCTAGCGTTATCCCAGTCGCTACCTAGTGTTCACCTACTAGTGTAACTTTGTGTGTATTAGCTTTCCTACAGAGCAACTGCGGTCTTGCCTCGGTTACACGCCTTGGGTTCCTCAAGGTTTAGCAAAGGATATTCAATGGCTCAAGATAGTACTTATTTAGAGGTATTGATCCCATATGACGACTATCAAAGCTCTTCATCACAGCCGGGACCACAAGTCGGGACCACTACTAAATGGATGTTGATGCAACTTTTGAATAGAATATCACATTTGCTTCCTTGTAATGTGGTCCACAAGGGCGAAGCCTCGGAAAGAAGCTACTGGAACATATTATATATAATGTAGTATACATAAAAATGGGTTTTGCTTCGGCGACTACCTAAAATGTGTGGTACAGTAAGCTACAGCTTTTTATGCCACCGCCGTAGGTACAGTCAGATACATATTATAAGTCCATGTACATTGACGTGATTCTTAATGGTTATATCGACTCAAATAATCTGTATATATAAAATCCTTGCGTTACTGACTGACTGACAGACAAGCTACAGCCAAAACTACTCGGCGCAAGAAGCTGAAATTCAGCATGTATGTAATGTATGTTCCTTGAGGACCGTAGGGGTGCACTAAGACGGGATTGCCCGAAATTCCCACGGGATCGGGCAAAACGGGAAGTTCGAAAATATATGCGTGCGAAGCCGCTGGCGTCGACTAGTTACTTATTATTAACTTAGTAAGTACTCGCAATATATTAATACAGTACCTAAGTAGGTACCTCTGAAGTTAGTGGTACTTAGAGCGTTTATAAATTGCCCGGCAGAATCGAGGAGTTTTAAATCATAAACGACTCTGCAAATATTTTAAAGTGTGTAGCGACTTATGTAGCTGACTGTACACGATATGAAATCATCGCAGGAATGTAGCACATCGTGCTTGACCCCTATAATTGTTTACGTCCTTAGCAAGCGCGTGTATTTGGCAGTAATGTGCTGACTGTGCTGTCAATGACTCCACGTACCTACTACAATAACAATATACTACACGTGTATCGAAACAAACAACTATTTTGCAATTGTTGAGATATTTTTATAATTTGAGCATTTGTGAACCATATTGTCTAAAAGTAATTATGCGATATTATCGCCAGAGCCAACCTCGTCAGCTATTCATTTATATTGCAGGTTTCTCACGATATCAATATGGTGGCCGGACTTATGTTTGTTTTTAAACGGTTTTATCTAACTTGATCTGTTGGTTTACTTATGTATCAAAATTGTCTCTAGCTACTTTATTTGCATTTTACTAGCATTCCTGTACTCCTACTAAGTTTATAACGCTTTCGTTACAAGTGGGTTCAAGATAATACCTAATATAATGTGTGAATCAAACTATTATGCTTACGCACTTGCGATTAGGATTATTCTAGTTAACTTTAGAAAAGTCGTTTGCTGCGAACTGAACCAATTAATAGAAGGCACCTTGTATTAAAAATACAAAGTATCACTACACTATTCTCTCCGTAGGTGTAGCAAAAGGCGACCAAGGATTTACGATGCACAAAAATATTTATGAAGAGACGGAAATCTCGACATAAAACTCTATTACCAACCTGGTATTCCTAGTAAGCCAGCGTAGTATACTAGGCCAAAGCCTCCTACTATTGACTTACAAAGTTATGGTGACTCTAACTGGGAGAGACCTACGTTCAGCAGTGTTTTGCGCTGATCTGTGTCGCAAGGCGAGCAGCTACTTATACGGCTGTAATGTATCCAGGCATATTCCTTTCAGACAGTTATTGTGCACTAATACTCGGCAACTTAGTCTTTGAGCTTCGATGATTTCAGCATGAATGGGCCGGCTCGACCGGGGAAGTACTACCCTCTCACAGAAAATTGACGTAAAGTAAAAGTACTCAAACTGTTGCGTTTCGTTCGGTGAATGAGAGTGCCGGAGGACCTATCCCCTATTCCTTCTCCCTCATCCCACTCCTCATCCCTTCCCTTTTCCCATCCCCAAGGGGCGGCAACGCACTTGTGACTCCTGTAGTGTTGCTTGTGTCCATGGGGTTACCATCAGGCGATCCGTCTGCTCGTTTGCCGCCTATTACTATAAAAAAAATACTTGAAAAGTGTTTGTGAAAATATAACAAATAAATCAAGATATTCACGCGGGCGAAGCTGCAGTCTTACGTATGTGTCCTACAAATATACGTACATGATTGTAAAAGTCGGAAGACACAAGTGCTACTGCTCCGAGGATATATCAATTCCTCAGGATGCACCGCAGTCGCGTTTGCGGATGCCAACTTCCGTAACAAAATTAATACACATTTTTACTGTAAACGTGCTATATGTATGGCACAGCGACGATCCACGTATGACCCACATTACAATAAAAATATCCTTTTCTTGAAAGAAAGAGGAGAAAGCATTGTCTTTGATTTTATGTTAAGACAATAGACACGAACCTTAGACCAGTGTAAGTATATTTTTATTTCGCACGTAATTTCGAAAATTCAGTTGAGTGCACTGTGTCTCAAGGGATAGTCTCTGTATGTCTAGTGGTATCTCAACTAAGCTATTATAATAGTTATTAGTGTGTGTGTGTGTGTCGCTGTATGTACACATTAAAATGGTTTCATATCTTAATATATAAAATCCTTGCGTTACTGACTGACAGACACGCTACAGCCGAAACTATAGGGCGCAGGAAGCTAAAATTTGGCATGTATGTTCCTTGGGGACCGTGGGGGTGCACTAAGAAGGGATTTCCCGAAATTCCCACGCGATGGGCCAAAACGGGTAAATTTAAAAAAAATGCAGGCGTAGCTGCTGGCGTCCTCTAGTTCATTCATAAATACAAACGCGTTCCATTGTCCGACAGACGCTAACTTGATTGTCAACAAGATAAAACGCCCGCACTCAAACGCATAGCCGTAGACAAGTGTAGTTTGTAGTATCAAATCTCTCACAGTTCTCTGAAATCGAAACTATCGAGCTACTAAGGATACTAATACTTATTACTTATGACGGAGCTGCCGGATTCCAACAGCAGGCCAAACCCTGTTGGGGTCAAAGTAAAGTATACTGAGCTTCGTCATCAAGGGACGTAGTTTTAGGAAGTAGGACTCGAACAACATCGAAAAAGAGTGTCATACACCTCCTCCGCTAGCCATGTCGGTCGTTTATACTCATACGACCGAATAGTGGAGTTGAGTAATTTTACAAAAAGAAGAGAAAAGGGTGGTATCAAAAGTATTTGTATACTCAATTTTGATACCACCCCCGAAATTGTAGACATTGCGACCACCGACGTTTGAACATGTATTAAAAATGAAACCCTGGGCACAGAATAAACTGCCCTGGGTAAGGTGTTGCATTGGAATTGTGACGTTCCGATCATAACGGATTAAACAGCATTATTGTGGAAAGTGAAATTGGTAAATTAGAATGAAGAATGTTTAGTAGCTCATTGGAGTTTTAAGATTAGTTATTTGTTGACATAAGAGCTTGAGAAAGGCAACTTTTTCCGTGAACCCAGGAATGTAAAACTCTACGGGACCAGACAATTGAGAAAATCATGTAAAAGTCCTTTAACACCAAACTCTATATTCTAATAACGACCTATTTAACATAGTAAATTACCCTAACTGCTACATCGTAGCCGTCGTAGGTGGCCTGTGAGTTTGATTCCCAACCTAGACAAATCTTTGGGTGCAACGCATTAATTTTTTCTCGTGCCTGGCGTAGGATATGTATCGTATTTATGTACCTGTGTAATCTGATTTCTAAAATAAGCTCTATTTAGTTTGTACTCGTAACCGTAAGACGGTATGTGGTTTATCCTGCGATATAATATTTTTATTATTCCACGAGAATTCGCCAGATCTAACATAACTTGTATTACTACGGTACATGCGACGCCATCTTTAAGTCTATTCAACTGCCAGGATAAAAGTGATTTTTCGCATCAATGGCTTAGAAAACTATAATGGAACTGAACGACTATTCCACCAGCATCTGCAAGGTCGTGAGCGCTAGAAAGTATTTAAATGTAATGAGATATTTAAGATTTGTCTTAGATTTGGTAATTTATTTTGATGATTGAGTAATAGGTAAATGATTAATTGTGTTCGGTTGAGGAGCCAGCCACAGAAGGCAGCTGCCCACCTGATTGAACCTATTGGTAGCCGTGGTTCATGGACATGTTCTGCAACAATCATGAACTATGATGAGTCATCAAGTGAAAACGGCTTGTGTAACCCGAGCCGAAACCTGGAGGCAAATAGAAATTATTTGACTTTTTTTTTTTTTTAATCTTTATTTAGGAAACAAACAATCATTTACAATTCATTGATTACGAAATAAGTATTGAATACAGACTGGGAGTTCCATATAAATTACAACTTATATAGATAGAACAGAACAAATAAAGTCAAATATCTATAAAATTTTAGTCAAAAGAGAGAGACATTAGAATATTCCACGAGATTTCCACTCTTTTTTTTTTATATAAAATAACGAATACATATTGTGAATATATGAAATTATACAATTAATACTATGATACTTGAGAGTGCAATACCTATTAAATTAAATTCATACTGTTTGATGAGATGCTAACAATGTTCTTTTAATTTTAGATTTGTATACATGTAAGCTGGTACTAAACATATCTATATCAGTGAATTGGTTATTGTAATCATTAACGCTGCGTCTAAAGAAGTTGTTGCCACTATATATAGTTCTATACAAGGGCACTGAGAATAATGTCTTCAAACGAGAATTGGGTCTGGGTACTCTGAAAGCAATTTTCTCAATACATTTATTTTACATTACTACATTTATTTTAAAATAGTTACTATTGAGACTCGTTACACATACCTATATTCTGAATGTGCACAAATCGTGAAAGTATGTATAACAACATAAATACTTTTACGATCTGTACAGATACAGCTATAAGGAAACGCATTCTTATTCATTAGACCGCTAGCGTTCCAAAATTCCATTAGCTGCCGGAACATTAGCGGATACAGGATTCTGCTTAAGAACGATTGACTCAATGGAAGTTGGGTAGAGTCATCTGATGTCTGAGCTTATTAGTAAAGTATGACATACGACGTGCTTAACGAAAGTAGAACGTCTTTGGCTTAGTTGAAGCGATCAGTTCTTACTGAAAACAATGTAGCTCTATCAAGCGATCAGTTCATACTGAAATCAAGGTAGCTCTATCAAGCGATCAGTTCTTACTGAAAACAATGTAGCTCTATCAAGCGATCAGTTCTTACTGAAAACAATGTAGCTCTATCAAGCGATCAGTTCATACTGAAATCAAGGTAGCTCTATCAAGCGATCAGTTCTAGCTGAAAACAAGGTAGCTCTATCAAGCGATCAGTTCTTACTGAAAACAATGTAGCTCTATCAAGCGATCAGTTCATACTGAAAACAAGGTAGCTCTATCAAGCGATCAGTTCTTACTGAAAACAATGTAGCTCTATCAAGCGATCAGTTCTAGCTGAAAACAAGGTAGCTCTATCAAGCGATCAGTTCTTACTGAAAACAATGTAGCTCTATCAAGCGATCAGTTCATACTGAAAACAAGGTAGCTCTATCAAGCGATCAGTTCTTACTGAAAACAAGGTAGCTCTATCAAGCGATCAGTTCTAGCTGAAAACAAGGTAGCTCTATCAAGCGATCAGTTCTTACTGAAAACAATGTAGCTCTATCAAGCGATCAGTTCATACTGAAAACAAGGTAGCTCTATCAAGCGATCAGTTCTTACTGAAAACAATGTAGCTCTATCAAGCGATCAGTTCATACTGAAAACAAGGTAGCTCTATCAAGCGATCAGTTCTAGCTGAAAACAAGGTAGCTCTATCAAGCGATCAGTTCATACTGAAAACAAGGTAGCTCTATCAAGCGATCAGTTCTAGCTGAAAACAAGGTAGCTCTATCAAGCGATCAGTTCATACTGAAAACAAGGTAGCTCTATCAAGCGATCAGTTCATACTGAAAACAAGGTAGCTCTATCAAGCGATCAGTTCATACTGAAAACAAGGTAGCTCTATCAAGCGATCAGTTCATACTGAAAACAAGGTAGCTCTATCAAGCGATCAGTTCATACTGAAAACAAGGTAGCTCTATCAAGCGATCAGTTCTAGCTGAAAACAAGGTAGCTCTATCAAGCGATCAGTTCATACTGAAAACAAGGTAGCTCTATCAAGCGATCAGTTCATACTGAAAACAAGGTAGCTCTATCAAGCGATCAGTTCTAGCTGAAAACAAGGTAGCTCTATCAAGCGATCAGTTCATACTGAAAACAAGGTAGCTCTATCAAGCGATCAGTTCATACTGAAAACAAGGTAGCTCTATCAAGCGATCAGTTCATACTGAAAACAAGGTAGCTCTATCAAGCGATCAGTTCATACTGAAAACAAGGTAGCTCTATCAAGCGATCAGTTCATACTGAAAACAAGGTAGCTCTATCAAGCGATCAGTTCATACTGAAAACAAGGTAGCTCTATCAAGCGATCAGTTCTAGCTGAAAACAAGGTAGCTCTATCAAGCGATCAGTTCTAGCTGAAAACAAGGTAGCTCTATCAAGCGATCAGTTCTAGCTGAAAACAAGGTAGCTCTATCAAGCGATCAGTTCTAGCTGAAAACAAGGTAGCTCTATCAAGCGATCAGTTCTAGCTGAAAACAAGGTAGCTCTATCAAGCGATCAGTTCTAGCTGAAAACAAGGTAGCTCTATCAAGCGATCAGTTCTAGCTGAAAACAAGGTAGCTCTATCAAGCGATCAGTTCTTACTGAAAACAATGTAGCTCTATCAAGCGATCAGTTCATACTGAAAACAAGGTAGCTCTATCAAGCGATCAGTTCTAGCTGAAAACAAGGTAGCTCTATCAAGCGATCAGTTCTAGCTGAAAACAAGGTAGCTCTATCAAGCGATCAGTTCATACTGAAAACAAGGTAGCTCTATCAAGCGATCAGTTCATACTGAAAACAAGGTAGCTCTATCAAGCGATCAGTTCGTACTGAAAACAATGTAGCTCTATCAAGAGATCAGTTCATACTGAAAACAAGGTAGCTCTATCAAGCGATCAGTTCATACTGAAAACAAGGTAGCTCTATCAAGCGATCAGTTCTAGCTGAAAACAAGGTAGCTCTATCAAGCGATCAGTTCTAGCTGAAAACAAGGTAGCTCTATCAAGCGATCAGTTCTAGCTGAAAACAAGGTAGCTCTATCAAGCGATCAGTTCTAGCTGAAAACAAGGTAGCTCTATCAAGCGATCAGTTCTAGCTGAAAACAAGGTAGCTCTATCAAGCGATCAGTTCTAGCTGAAAACAAGGTAGCTCTATCAAGCGATCAGTTCTAGCTGAAAACAAGGTAGCTCTATCAAGCGATCAGTTCTAGCTGAAAACAAGGTAGCTCTATCAAGCGATCAGTTCGTACTGAAAACAATGTAGCTCTATCAAGCGATCAGTTCATACTGAAAACAAGGTAGCTCTATCAAGCGATCAGTTCATACTGAAAACAAGGTAGCTCTATCAAGCGATCAGTTCTAGCTGAAAACAAGGTAGCTCTATCAAGCGATCAGTTCTAGCTGAAAACAAGGTAGCTCTATCAAGCGATCAGTTCTAGCTGAAAACAAGGTAGCTCTATCAAGCGATCAGTTCTAGCTGAAAACAAGGTAGCTCTATCAAGCGATCAGTTCATACTGAAAACAAGGTAGCTCTATCAAGCGATCAGTTCTAGCTGAAAACAAGGTAGCTCTATCAAGCGATCAGTTCTAGCTGAAAACAAGGTAGCTCTATCAAGCGATCAGTTCTAGCTGAAAACAAGGTAGCTCTATCAAGCGATCAGTTCATACTGAAAACAAGGTAGCTCTATCAAGCGATCAGTTCTAGCTGAAAACAAGGTAGCTCTATCAAGCGATCAGTTCATACTGAAAACAAGGTAGCTCTATCAAGCGATCAGTTCATACTGAAAACAAGGTAGCTCTATCAAGCGATCAGTTCTAGCTGAAAACAAGGTAGCTCTATCAAGCGATCAGTTCTAGCTGAAAACAAGGTAGCTCTATCAAGCGATCAGTTCTAGCTGAAAACAAGGTAGCTCTATCAAGCGATCAGTTCATACTGAAAACAAGGTAGCTCTATCAAGCGATCAGTTCTAGCTGAAAACAAGGTAGCTATATCAAGCGATCAGTTCTAGCTGAAAACAAGGTAGCTCTATCAAGCGATCAGTTCATACTGAAAACAAGGTAGCTCTATCAAGCGATCAGTTCTAGCTGAAAACAAAGTAGCTCTATCAAGCGATCAGTTCATACTGAAAACAAGGTAGCTCTATCAAGCGATCAGTTCATACTGAAAACAATGTAGCTCTATCAAGCGATCAGTTCTTACTGAAAACAAGGTAGCTCTATCAAGCGATCAGTTCTTACTGAAAACAAGGTAGCTCTATCAAGCGATCAGTTCTTACTGAAAACAAGGTAGCTCTATCAAGCGATCAGTTCGTACTGAAAACAAGGTAGCTCTATCAAGCGATCAGTTCTAGCTGAAAACAAGGTAGCTCTATCAAGCGATCAGTTCATACTGAAAACAAGGTAGCTCTATCAAGCGATCAGTTCATACTGAAAACAATGTAGCTCTATCAAGCGATCAGTTCTTACTGAAAACAAGGTAGCTCTATCAAGCGATCAGTTCTTACTGAAAACAAGGTAGCTCTATCAAGCGATCAGTTCGTACTGAAAACAAGGTAGCTCTATCAAGCGATCAGTTCGTACTGAAAACAAGGTAGCTCTATCAAGCGATCAGTTCGTACTGAAAACAAGGTAGCTCTATCAAGCGATCAGTTCTTACTGAAAACAATGTAGCTCTATCAAGCGATCAGTTCATACTGCAAACAAGGTAGCTCTATCAAGCGATCAGTTCATACTGAAAACAAGGTAGCTCTATCAAGCGATCAGTTCATACTGAAAACAAGGTAGCTCTAACAAGCGATCAGTTCTAGCTGAAAACAAGGTAGCTCTATCAAGCGATCAGTTCATACTGCAAACAAGGTAGCTCTATCAAGCGATCAGTTCATACTGAAAACAAGGTAGCTCTATCAAGCGATCAGTTCATACTGCAAACAAGGTAGCTCTATCAAGCGATCAGTTCATACTGAAAACAAGGTAGCTCTATCAAGCGATCAGTTCATACTGCAAACAAGGTAGCTCTATCAAGCGATCAGTTCATACTGAAAACAAGGTAGCTCTATCAAGCGATCAGTTCATACTGCAAACAAGGTAGCTCTATCAAGCGATCAGTTCATACTGAAAACAAGGTAGCTCTAACAAGCGATCAGTTCATACTGAAAACAAGGTAGCTCTATCAAGCGATCAGTTCATACTGAAAACAAGGTAGCTCTATCAAGCGATCAGTTCATACTGAAAACAAGGTAGCTCTATCAAGCGATCAGTTCATACTGCAAACAAGGTAGCTCTATCAAGCGATCAGTTCATACTGAAAACAATGTAGCTCTATCAAGCGATCAGTTCATACTGAAAACAAGGTAGCTCTATCAAGCGATCAGTTCATACTGAAAACAAGGTAGCTCTAACAAGCGATCAGTTCATACTGAAAACAAGGTAGCTCTATCAAGCGATCAGTTCTAGCTGAAAACAAGGTAGCTCTATCAAGCGATCAGTTCTTACTGAAAACAATGTAGCTCTATCAAGCGATCAGTTCATACTGAAAACAAGGTAGCTCTATCAAGCGATCAGTTCTAGCTGAAAACAAGGTAGCTCTATCAAGCGATCAGTTCATACTGAAAACAAGGTAGCTCTATCAAGCGATCAGTTCATACTGAAAACAAGGTAGCTCTATCAAGCGATCAGTTCATACTGAAAACAAGGTAGCTCTATCAAGCGATCAGTTCTAGCTGAAAACAAGGTAGCTCTATCAAGCGATCAGTTCATACTGAAAACAAGGTAGCTCTATCAAGCGATCAGTTCTAGCTGAAAACAAGGTAGCTCTATCAAGCGATCAGTTCTAGCTGAAAACAAGGTAGCTCTATCAAGCGATCAGTTCTAGCTGAAAACAAGGTAGCTCTATCAAGCGATCAGTTCATACTGAAAACAAGGTAGCTCTATCAAGCGATCAGTTCTAGCTGAAAACAAGGTAGCTCTATCAAGCGATCAGTTCATACTGAAAACAAGGTAGCTCTATCAAGCGATCAGTTCTAGCTGAAAACAAGGTAGCTCTATCAAGCGATCAGTTCTAGCTGAAAACAAGGTAGCTCTATCAAGCGATCAGTTCTAGCTGAAAACAAGGTAGCTCTATCAAGCGATCAGTTCATACTGAAAACAAGGTAGCTCTATCAAGCGATCAGTTCTAGCTGAAAACAAGGTAGCTCTATCAAGCGATCAGTTCTAGCTGAAAACAAGGTAGCTCTATCAAGCGATCAGTTCTTACTGCAAACAAGGTAGCTCTATCAAGCGATCAGTTCATACTGAAAACAAGGTAGCTCTATTTAGTTTATTTTATTTATTTATAGTCTCACGCCTGTATCCCTGAAGGGGTAGGCAGAGGTGTAAATATTACACCCACATTTCACCATGAATTTTTAGGTCCCACGTAATAGGGGGCGAGCCTATTGCCGTTACCTGGCACATCACCAGACTGCAACTGAGTTTTCGGAAAAACCCAGTAACACTTTTGCCCGACCCGGGAATTCAACCCGGGACCTCCGATCAGCAGTCGTATACGCTATCCACTGGACCACGCAGGCAGCTCTATTTAGTCTGTGGCCCAATTAGGGAATAGTCAGGACACACAGCTCAAAACACCGTCTGCCGTTGAGGCAAGAAGGCTCTGGAGTGGCGACCACGTACCAGACGACGCTGGGGTAGTCCGCCCACAAGGTGGCCCGACGGTCTCGTTGTGATCACGCTGTCGTAGTCTTAGTTGGTGCACCAAAATTAACTTCACTCGATAAACTTGAATAAACCACCATCGAGTAAATATCCATCCGCTACCTTACCTTATTATTAAGGCACTTTGTCTTCAAAAAAATGAGTACCTACACTTTCCCGAATTCACGAACAAAAGTGTTAATGCAATCTTCTAATGTTTTTGAAAGTCGTATAATGAATAAGAGGTGGACGAATAAAAGAAACACTTTTGCTTTTACGTGTACACCCATAAGAAATACTTTTGCTTTTACGTGTACACCCATAAAACTTTCTTTCCAAAATACAAAATTCCAAATTTGTAGGAGTGATTGGAATTAATATTCGAGGCACATCTCAATTTTTTTATAATGTCTACATTCTGCGAATCTAGAGGCGGACGTTCCGAAGTTACAAGCGTTCATTGTACATTGTACTTTACTCCGGCACCCTAAACTGTTCTGGTTACAAAGTTAACTGAAGTGACTGTATAAAATATATTTGTGTATACAAGTATTATCGATAGTTGTCGTAATTGGCGAAAATAACCGTCCTTATCAATCTGGCTCATACCTACTCACTGAGTGACAAAATTATGTAGTTATAAACAATTTAGTTGTACTTACCATGCTATGTGTGTAATCACCTAAACTTTAATTAGCTAGGCGGAAGAGTTGGTGACGCTTTAATTACAGATGGAACCCCTGCAGGAATAAGTTGAAGTGAACCGTACCAAGCACGCTTCTAAGTCTTACGTATTAGGTACGTATGGAGTTAAAAATAATTATACATTTTATACAACTTTCCAAATGCTGTGCTGCTGCATATTTCTGAAAAGAAAACCCTGTCTACTCCTCCGCTTACCTAGCACCTTAGCGTATCTTGGATTAAATCATTCTCATTTTATAAGTGATCCTTATGGCGCCCCAGTATTAACCTAATTATACAATGTACAAAATATCCTACAAGGTACAACTTTTCTTAGAAAATAGGCCTAATGCGATGTACAATCTTAGTTACCCTGAGACCACTACTTCTAATTTTTAGATCCCACGTAATAGGCGAGCCTATTGCCGTAATCGGGCACATCACCAGACTCTGTGCTGCTACGGAGAATTCAGAAAAACCCAGTAACACTTTTGCACAACTCGGGACCTCCGATCAGCAGTCGCATACGCTATCCACTGGACCATGGAGGCAGTCATTCCAATCAACATCATCAGCCCTATATACTGTCCCACTGCTGGGCACGGGCCTCTTCTCACTATGAGATGGGCAAGGCCATAGTCCACCACGCTGGCCATGTTCGGGTTGGCGGACTTCACATGTCTTTCGAGAACATTACGGAGAACTGTCAGACAGCAGGTTTCCTCACGATGTTTTCCTTAACCGATAAGCAAGCTATAATGAACAATTTAATACGCATTTAACTTCAAAAAGTCATTGGTGCGTGCCGTGGATTCGAACCCGAAACCCTCTGCGTAGCAGTCTGTCGGTCTCTCCACTCGGCTATCGCTGTTTTTTTCATGTCATTCCAATCCCTCGGGGCTAATTATAATTTATTTCACCTTCCTCTTGAAATAATTGCGTAATTAAGGCCCGTTTCATAAATGTTAGTAGGTATACATAAACATTAATAGTTTTACTGCAAATCAGCTATGAATAATAATAGGCCATAGAAATTGAAGTCGTAATATGGTGCATTACTATCAGCGTATACCTACTGCAAATGAACGGTAATCGCATATTCAGTGCACCAACAACAGTATATAAATAACTCATGTTGCAATAATACTATGTTAGCACTCTATGACCCATCACATACCTACGCTAACTAACTATGTTAGTATGACTGAAGTGGCGTCTATGTTGCTAAAACATTTTCTTCATCAAGGGCCCTTGTCAGGTCTTCAGTTTTTGGCTTTTATTACAAAGACGGTCTTTCACTTCCTTTTGGTTGAGGTTTATTTCTTAAGTCTTATGGACTAAAACGGACTTACCCTTATCATAGTGAGGCCCGGCTCGTGATCAGCAGTGGGCCAGCTTATACCTATGTATACAGGGCTGATGATGACGATGCGCTTAAATGTACTTGTTCTTTGAATGTAAATAAATGTCCTTTATATACTTTTTAGTCGGGTTTATGAATAGTAGACAGGTGAGCTACTTATATATATGAAATATGACCCATCCTATAAAAAATATATAAATAGATACCTAAGTTGTTTTTACAAACCGTAGAAACAATTAAGATTTTTCTTATAAATATATATTATCAATACATTATTACGCGGTCAGAGGTCAACGGGAATTTGTTTGGCTTATTATCTAAATTATCTTACACTTGGGGCAGTCATGATGGCCGAGTCGTTTCGTTGACATGTTCCATACACTTGAATTATGTTTTTAACTAGTTGCGTAATAAATAAATGTATGAATGACAATAGTTAAGACTCTTTTACACTGTTTACGACGACGTTTCAATTTGATATTCATAAAGGTAAGATTTATCGACAGAATCTTTCAATGTTATTTTTATTTATTAAAACAAAGTATGACAATTATTTTGAAAAGTACCAGGGTAACAGAAATGAACAGAAGTTAGGCGTTTATAAAAAAGCTGACAAAAGTTAAGTATCGGTAATATGTTTTGAAAAGTACCAGAGCAACATAAATGAAGAGAAGGTAGTCCTCTATAAAAACCTAGTTTTGAAGTTATTAATCAGAAATTAGGCAGTGATAGGCTGATATGGAAAACTCATTACAATTTTAAAAGTAGTAGTGTGTAGTTAGATCAAAATAACTTACTAAATTAAATATAGGTAAATAAAAACAGAAAATTTCTTTATTCTTCAATCATTTGAATTTACACAACGCAGTATGAACACTATACTAACACAGACAGCAATATTTTTAACACAATGTAAAAAAAATATAAGCAGTAAAATTATGTTTTGTCTAAATATGCTATTTTTAATAATAATATCATAGATTATAGGGAAAAGGGACCTTCAAAAGAAAAAAAAATCTCCATACGCCACTTGAAAAGGGACGTACGGGCTCTCCAAAACGGGGCGAATTTGCAACTTTTATGCACGGGGCGAATTTTAAGGGGCGTATGGGCTCTCACCCGATATTTTTATGCAAAGAGCTAGAAGATTAGCTCAGAGCTATACGTAGTGCTGAATGAAGTTTTCATGCACAATTTTCTTTTCTGGAATCTGTTATGGAAATATTTACCAGAGCTTAAACTTTCAGTACCTACTTAATATTAGATTTCTACATCTCACAGACTTTTGATCAAATATGTCTGCCATAGCCGTTCTACAGGCGATCAAGCAGCTTCAACGCCTGTATAGACTTATCCGACGCTTAAACTTGTAGGAGTATTTAAGTCAGAATATCATCTTAAATAATTTAAATATACTTACTTAAAGATGAACTATGATGGGATATGACGGGAGGACCCATCATCAGCCTTTAACAGTCCACTGCTGGACTAGGCCTCTCCTTTGAAAGGAGAAATTGGTCTACTATACCACGCTGGTCAAACGGGTTGGTATAGGGTTTGTATCAAGTTTTCCTTCTCTTACAGAGCTGTTCTCTGCTTAATATGCTCCGTCTGTCGGCTCTTACGACACCCATGGGATGATATAGGGTGGTGACATTCCGTACTCTTAAACCGTCACCACACGGACGTACGACGTGGATGACTGATAATCCTAAGATCACTGGTGTAACCCATACTGAAGAGGAACATAGAAGGTAAAAATAATTTCACTTTTATTTTCAAGAATTCAATTAACAAAAGGATTTATAGTATTTAGGTATTTTTTAAACCTTCAAATTCCAGTCACAGATTCTGTTCGGTTTTGTAATACTCGAGCAGATTAGGTTAAATTAATCCAAATGGCAAGAACTCACGATATTATCAAGTACTGTTCAATATCTGACAGATATTTGATATATAGGCCTGAAGCTGTATGTCTTCCAATGTTATTGTATTATACCTATTATTAAATAAACAGGGTAAGTTTGCTTACTCACCCCCTGAGCAGGTATTGGGAGTATATTTGATCAGAATGTTAATGATATTTCATGTATTATATCCTGTGAATCTGTATCTTACCTCCAGTATAAGTAAATGTAATAAATGTGTATGAATTGTACAAATAAAGTATTTTGAACACAAGCTGATTATAATAGGAATTACTGTTGAGGAAATAGTTTTGTTCAAATACGCATTAACTTAAATATGAAATAACCTATTGTAAACTTGTAATATGAAATCAGTGCCTATGTTCATGTAACATAACTAGGTCCTACGGATTCAATCCGAGCAGCAATTTAAAGAATCGAAATCTTCTGAAATTGTTGTACTGTCTGATGAAGTGATGACATCAGCCAGCTACCAATTTTAAATTCAATTCGTCGTTAAAAGGTTATAGGGATAGTAGACCATTAAGTAGGTCCATAAATTAACCACTTTATGGTATATACGTTAGTAAATCGAACCGTTGAGTCTCACCTCGTACAAACACGGCCGTGGTTGATAAGAAAAACTTGCTTTCATTGATAAAATAATGCTGGTTGCGTAAACGTTGTTTTTCAATGGCTGGTGATAAGCCGCAGTGGCGCCCACGCGAAGATAAAGAACATGTACCTACGTTCTACCAACTTCGACGTACTTAAGTTTAAAGCAACGTAGGTATAAAATAATATAATAAGTGTGTACCAGGGTAAGGGCCAGTATAAACTGCTCCATTTTTGTATAGCAATCTTTTATGTTAGTAGGCCAGTTTATGATGGTGATTGTGTCCGTGGGAGATGATTGTGTCCGTGTCGGTACAGATGAAGTTGTATTTCGAAAATGTATAGTTTAAGAACTGATTCATTAGACCCGAGGCAACGCTACCATGCCACGGTGAAACAGACGAAAACTATCCAACCCCAGCTCCGAAAGTCCGAAAACTCCTACAGAGGTGTCGATAAAATGTATGTCATCAATTTAATAAAGCTAGATGTGAATAAGAGCTGATTCCAATATTTTTCTTATTTGTCTATCGAGAAGTGCGGACTTGGATGTAAAGTTTGTGCCAACTTTGAACAGCACTTGAACAACCTTGAGTTTAAGAAGACTTCATGCAAAACAACTGCCAGTTTTTTGTTGTATTTGGTAAGTGGTAGGCCTACCTACCTATTGCGTAATAACTGGAAATCTCTCGGTTTCCAAAACCGGCGGTTTTCAGGCTGCGAATGATGATAATGATTCTGATGACGATAAAAGTGTCGACGTACCTATTTATTTACCTATGGACGGTCCAAATATTTTATCTATCCAAGGATTTGGCTCTGGAGACACATATTTCAATGGAGCTTACCAGTGGCGTAGCTAGGTTGGGTGGCACCCGGGGCGGATTTTAGTGGTGTCACCCCATCGCGGGTGTATTGCGGTTCATTGCCCTCTCCAAAGCATCTGAGTCCTCCCATGGCTTTTGAATGATTATCTTCATAAATCCTACGATAACCAGGATAAAGCTAGCGTTCCAGGGTCGAGCCGAACCTAGACAACGCCTGTGAGCAAAATCTATGAAGCGCCTTTTTTGACAATATTTTTTTAGGTATTAAACTGTTGACTGAAAATATTCCTCAGCTTTATATAGTACCTTATTTCCTAATTAAGTAGAAAAAATCCGCTTGCGATTAGCAATCACGACTAATAAGGAAACAAAGTTAATTCATCATCATCCTAAATCCTTTTTAGTTAGTTTTGATCCAACCCGATGTGATGTGACATGTGACACATATTGTGTATGGGTTCAGTCACTATTTTTTTATTTTTGCGAGTGAGGAAGTTAATACTTGTTGTTTTGGCTTCCTCCGGGGAACAAAACAAAACATTTGAAAATGTGGGTGTAAGGTTCACCCTAAAATGCCAAATATCGGTGACGGGCAGCAACGTCGCTGCAGCACTGGTGCGAAAGCTACGCCTGACATATTTTGGGATTATGTGAAGTTCGCAGCGAGGCGTAGAATACCATTACCCTAGATTCTAGCCATCCTATTGTACTTAGAGAGGGACATCAGCAATCGCAAATATTTTGATCTGGTTTATTTATATAAAATAATTCATTCAATTATTGATTCACCCGAATTGCTTTCGCATATTTCTTTTAACATTAAATACAGTTTACGTAGATCGAACCGTGTTAATCTCTTGCCTTGCAAATTTATAAAAACAATATTTCTTATAACAATCCGCTGGTAAGAATGGCTAGACAATATAATGAATTAGTTACAACTAATTTACAGTTAGACATTTTTCATCCTAGATTTTACACATTTTTAAATATTCTTGAAATCGAACTTGAAAATTGTCCAAGTATATGCACCTACTTTGATATACTCGAATGATGAAGTGGAGGAAATGTATTTTGACATTTCTAGAGTCTTACAGAACACCTAAAAGGCCCACTTCAATGTTGTCATGGAGAACTACAACGCCAAAGTGGTGAGTGCATATCTACCAATTGTAGTGGGATCGCACGGATTTGGTAGGAGTAATTGACCACATCTGATAGAAATTCGTCACTTCTACCTAGTTCCGAAATACCACCGGACGAGTTACCAGAAGGCAGCCAAGAGCTTAAACGTAGAAAATCCCCTGTAGAAGTCGAAACAATGTGCAGCTCTAATGTATATTTAAATCTAGCCTGTTCTCGTGGAGTGGCGGACAAAACCCTTTTTAAGTTCTGTCGACACATCACTCTCTTGAGCAAGTATTTAAGCTGTTTTCTAGTGTCATGAGTCACCACCAAACGTTTCGCGTCTTGCTTGATGAGTTTTAGACCTCCAAATAGTCCGAAAAGATGAGACAATTTCGAGAAGGCTCGCAAAAGAATACAGCTTAACTGGGCAGCGTTTAGGAAATCACGCCGCTTTTCGTCACGCTTACCGCAACGACTTAAGACAAAGTGTGTTCTACCCGTGACATACAGAACGTGGAAATTGACGGTACGACTGGTTCACCAATTTGAGCTCGCTTAACAAGCTATGGAGAGGGCTACGCTCGGAGTTTCTCTGAAGAATCGAGTTCGAAATGAAATCATCTGCCAGAGAATCAAAGTAATCGAGCCTTAAATCAAAATAAAACAAAATAAAACGAAGAAATTACCTGATTAGATATCAGTAGTGGACTGCTATCCGTGCTATCCGTGTGGTGACGGATTAAGAATACGGATTGTCACCACCCCATATCATCCCATGGGTGTCGTAAGAGCCGACAGAGGGAGCATATTATGCAGAAAACAGCACTGTAAGAGAAGGAAAACTTGATACAAACCCTATACCAACCCGTTTGGCCAGCGTGGTATAGTAGGCCAATTCCTCTTTTCAAAGGAGAGGCCTAGTCCAGCAGTGGACTGATAAAGGCTGATGATGATGATGATGAGTGGACTGCGGAAGGCTGAAGATGATGATAAATTATATTTATATTTTTTTACAATTGATGATTTTTGTACAAAATGGCATAGATTAAGAAAGTCAGCTATCTTAGATATAGTGGGTATGTACAAATTTTAATTGTGCTTAATTTTTGCAGTAATGCCCAACTGGTAGCGAATTTCACGTAATTAGGTAAATAGCCCAGGTACTAAGTATATAAAACTGGAGAACATAATTATTTCAGACAAATATAATAAAATATAATGTCAAAATAGAAGGACGACAAAAAGCGCTTCATAGGTTTCGCACACAGGCCGCCGTCTTGAATCGGCGTGGCTCTGATACCTACACTTATTATTATGAAATGAAGTCCCCTTTCGTTCTGTAGCTCAAAAACAACAAAACGGATTTTTGTACGCTTTTCACCAATAAATAATTACTATGATTCCTTAGGAACGTTAAGGTGTAAGTATTATTCACGTGGACGGGACGAAGGCTTATATTTACTAGATACTAGAGGCTACTACAGCTACGCCCAGCCATTTTATTTTAACCGTTACTCCCCGATCCCGTGAGAATTTCTTGAAATCCGTTCCTAGTGCACCCCTACGGTCCTCAAGGGACGTGTAAAATTTCAGCAACTGACAGATAACGCACAGCCAAAACTATTTGGGACAAATAGTTTTGGCTGTGCGTTATCTGTCAGTCAGCCAGTAACGCATTTTTTCTATATCCATCTGTAACGTTACACATCTGTGTAATGTGCCCGGGTGTCACCCCAAAAATGGTGTCACTCGGAGCGGACCGCCCCCACCGCCCCCCCCTTGCTACGCCACTGGAGCTTACATATGTTAAATACTAGATAATACCCGCAGTTACACCCGCGTTATTTAAGGCTACTGCTCCGCTCCCGTCGCTCATACACACATCATCAGCCTTTAACAGTCCACTGCTGGACTAGGCCTCTCCATTGAAAGGAGGAATTGGCCTACTATACCACGCTGGCCAAACAGGTTGGTATAGGGTTTGTATCAAGTTTTCCTTCTCTTACAGTGGTGTTTTCTGCATAATATGCTCCCTCTGTCGGCTCTTACCCATGGGATGATATGGGGTGGTGACATTCCGTATTCTTAATCCGTCACCACACGGACGATCGTCGCTCATAGCGCGATGTTATATAGCCTATAGCCTTCCTCGATAAACGGGCTATCTAATACTGAAAGAATATTTCAAATCGGACCAGTAGTTCCCGAGATTAGCGCGGTCAACCAAACAAACTCTCCAGCTTTATATATTAGTATGAGATATAAGATGTATCTATAATCTCCAAATCGGTGTATAGATCAAATACTGGTACCGGCCGATAGTCTGTTGTAAGATAGCAGTAATTAAGATAGCTCTTAGACGTTGAAGAATGTCGACCAGAGTCCTCTCGTAGCTAACATTCAGAAAAACCAGAGATTACCTTGTGTGGTCTTGGAAACTGGACTAGAAGTTATGTCTAATGTTTAAACGCAGATTTATTATGTGTTTGCTATGCGATTAGCAAAGTAGTAATTGCTTAGCATTAAGAGTGACATTTTTATTTAGTAGGCACTCTAGGTTAACAAAATTGTTAAGGTATCATGGAATCCTTAATGTATTTTAAAGCGGGGAGACGAGGCGAGAATGGAATAGGCCAGGAGTGCAATAATACTGTTTCTTTTACTTGTGGTCAGAGTGGGATATGAGTACCACGGACGCGCGGGGACTGAAGTTAGTGGCGACCAAGCTCGACGCTTGGTCGGAGTTCAGACACGCGAAGTGCATGCATTTGCGTTATCTATGTAGATCTATGTCTGTGTGAGTACCCATTTTACAAAGTTATAAGTGCTTACTTTATTTTTGTTATTTTAGAGTTCAATATTGTACAAATATTTTGTGATAGCTAGAAAATTTTATTTTGCTACGCCGCGCGTCATACCGATTTTAATAAGCAACTAATTCCAGCTCACTTCTGTTTCTGTAATCAGGCTCAGGAACAGTAGTGTCTATAGAAGACTCCGACTTTTGAAATTCGCGGGAAGCCTCAGATAATGTCGAACTCTCTTTTGGAAGCCGCATCCTATACTATCAGGTCCACCTAAATCCGAATATCTGATAAAGAAACATATTCACGGATCTCCAACAGCATCATCTGTCATCATATCCCCCTATTTTCTGTTCGATTATGTGCAGCCAACGTAATTTAAGGAGTTCGGTATTTGAGACCTATGCGACACTACTTCTCTTTTTTTATTATTTTCCACTAAGGTTTACTAGCCTTTGAGGGAAACAGTAAGATATGGTTAGGCAACCTACTGGTACTGTTGACTTGAGACCTTTAGAACTCTATCTATTTTTTTAACAAAAATAAGTAAATTTGTATGTTTATCCAATACCTAGTACCCATAGTAGGTAGTAGGTACATGCTCTGCTTAGTTTGGGACTAGATGATGTTGAGTGTACGTGGTAGGTACAACAAATATAATTTATGTAACTATGTTAACAAATTCAAATTATTACTTTACGTGACACAGTTTTTTGATGATTTATACATAGATGAGAGAATTAGTATCAGATAGAGCGCATTCGTCCAACTAAGTGTGGCACGTTGACAGCTATGTGTGCGTGACCTTTGGCGACTGGCACTGTACGGACACGCGCGTCTATGTGTGTGTAAAGTTGCCAGATTATGAATAATCTCCCAGTATTTTGCATATAGTTATGTAATATTCTTATATTCATTTGCGGTTTTGAAGAATTTACCATGGATTTAAATAATGGTTTTATAAATACATTTCTTAAATGTAGGTACCGAGTTAAGTTTTAACTACTTCGAAAATCTTAAATCTGTATATATGTATAAAATCCTTGCGTTACTGACTGTCTGACAGATAAGCTACAGCCGATACTACTCGGCGCATGAAGCTGAAATTTAGCATGTATGTTTCTTGGGAACCGTAGGGGTGCACTAAGACGGGATTTCTCGAAATTCCCACGGGATCGGGCAAAACGAGAATACGAAAATATGTGCGTGCGAAGCCGCTGCCGTCGATTAGTTGAGAAATAAATAGTATGTATGTACACACGGCACCAAGTCAAGCTAAACAGTTGTTGTACGATTTTGATACTTATTCCCTACGCCATAAGTATGTATGTACACACGGCACCAAGTCAAGCTAAACAGTTGTTGTACGATTTTGATACTTATTCCCTACGCCATAAGTATGTATGTACACACGGCGCCAAGTCAAGCTAAACAGTTGCTGTACGATTTTGATACTTATTCCCTACGCCATAAGTATGTATGTACACACGGCGCCAAGTCAAACTAAACAGTTGCTGTACGATTTTGATACTTATTCCCTACGCCATAAGTATGTATGTACACACGGCGCCAAGTCAAGCTACACAGTTGCTGTACGATTTTGATACTTATTCCCTAAGCCATAAGTATGTATGTACACACGGCACCAAGTCAAGCTAAACAGTTGCTGTACGATTTTGATACTTATTCCCTACGCCATTAGTATATATGTATACAGGGCGCCAAGTCAAGCTAAACAGTTGCTGTACGATTTTGATACTTATCCCTACGCCATAAGTATGTATGTACACACGGCGCCAAGTCAAGCTAAACATTTGCTGTACGATTTTGATACTTATTCTTTACGCCATAAGAACGGTGCAAAGGTCAAAGTGTATAAGCTTGACGAGTAGCAGGGTGTACACGAATATTTGGATCGTTTGGGGATCGAACTCAAAACAATATTATGTAAGGTATATACTAATGGAAATTGAAATTCTATTACTATATTTATGAGAAAGAAGATATATCTACAATATACTTTTATAATACGGTAATGTATTTTTCATTAACATGACAATCATTATCACATAATCAATTGACAAGTGCATTTTCCCTAATTCAGGCAGAACGGCGTCGACAAAAACTGGCAACACTTACATATTTCTTGCACAAATACGAATTTTATCGAAATTAAATTAGGAAACAGTCAAATTATCAATAGTTACCTATGAAAAGATATTCCATTTTCCTGTTTTTGTTTTTAGGAACAACTTTTACAGTGTTTAAGAACGCAAGACGGCATTTTGAGAATTTAAAAGTTGAAGTGATCGTGACGCGTGAACTGTACGATGCGTCGTAGCGCACTGCGACGAGTTTGTATTCGCTTTTCAATTTTGTATTTGCTTTAGTGGCCGCACGCAACTGTGCCGTGCGTTCCACCTGATACTAATTCTCTCATCTGTGGATTTATAGTGCCCTAAAGTTATGTAATAGAAATTGCAATCCTATTTATGTTAGGTCTTAAAACTGGTAGTAAACATAAGGTATGTCAGGTATTGAGTCACACTGATTTATATGGTGTACAATAATGTGTGATTGTTTATAAGGCGTAAGATAGAGAACCAGAATAAATAATTTATTATAAAGTGTAAATTTTGAGAGCCGAAAGCCCATTATGATTGTGTACATGACAAGTTGGCTGGCTTGCTGGTTGTTTGGTAGGTGTATAGTTAATAACGTGAGGATTATCTCACTGAACCAATAGCGCAAGCTTTAACTCTCATAGACAATCAGTTGTCCATGTTTACGACGTATTCTGCCAAGGGCATAACAATATATCAACTGCTAACTATCGTATACACAGGACTCCTAAATAACTTGTAACTTTTAGGTAGCACTATTTTAGACTGCCTACCATTCATAGTGCGTTGAAAATTGTGTCATGTGTGTAACTAAAATAATGTTTGTAACATTATTTTAGTTATGAGTTATGAGCAAATGCGCTGCCGCATTAACAGCGGATATTGTAAAAATACCACCCGAAAGTTGACTAGTATGGGAAAATAAGGGAAGATGGAAAAACAATAGAGGCTTAGCATGGGTGGTACCCGGGACATCAACTGCGGTGGTCAATCTAGGTTACCACCAAGAGTTCATTCCGAGCTTTTGACCGGCGGTTGTACTGTCGAGCGTCACCCCATAATTGATAAAACCCTCCGGCACGTTCGTCCTTCTATCTAGTCTTGGAGGAGTCTGTGCCTTCAGTACTCTCTCAAGCCCATTGAACGTCTCAAAAGTAAAATAACGATTAACAATTAGCTAATACTTGGTTTAAAGGCTTTTCTACTTTTCAAACAATACTACCACTGAAAGAGATTAAGTAAGTAGGTATGTATATATAAATCAAAACGCTACACAAAACCAAAAGTGGAAATCACATACAAAAACACTGGACGAATTCGGAGTTTGTTGATTCAGGTAGCGTGTGCCACGATTATGCTCCCTGTGTGTAAAAAAGAGCGCTAGTCCATTCCATGTATAATTTCCTTGCATAAATAAATAATAATAACCGTTTCATATCGGTTGAAACAAGGCCTATATGCTAATAAAGCTCTTGTAACCTACTGAATGTAGAATCCAAGGTTCTGATTTGCGTTGCGAGTCGGTGCGGATGGGTAGATACTTACTGTATCAATATTTGCTCCCATAATATTACGTGTTTCACGCATGTATACACGAAGGGGTAGACAGAGGTGCAGTTTATATAGGTATCTATAATTTATGGTTTGACACAGCCAAATGAGAAACGAAAATAAGGCTCTTGACAGACTCTATGAGCATTCAGAATGTTCTAGTAGGAAAAGCCAAGATATAGTTTAATAATAGTAGTCTCAACTTTGTCTTCCTTTAAGTACCAAATCCGATAAGTCGTCGTGGATAAAACGAAAAATTATGGCACGGGACCAACAGAACGGCACGTTCTATCCAAAGTTTAAAAACTAACATAGATTCAACAGAAAATACGATGCGTGGAACGTATAAAATAATATCGGTGTAGTGCGTTTTTATTGGACATAATTGGCACATAAGTTTAGTAGGCATGGCCGCCGTATGATGTAACACCGCGTTAGTAATGCGCTCGAATGTTCGATGCGCAGTTAACCCCAATCGCCCCCAATCGAAGGACTAAATTGTTTCACCAATCAAGTAACATTATCTTTGAAAAATATACTTAGTACTTGTATTATGTTATGTGTATATGTACTTGATGTGTGAAGTTCAATGGCACAATCCTTTGTTTGTGCTGCGGGCGTGTTGTGAAACCAGGTTTGTGACAAAACGTCGAGGGGCAAAATGGCTGCAGGTTGTATATTTAGATTCAAAGATTTTTTTACATTGTGCGCTGTAATGCTAAGTTAACTGAAGAAATTATAGAGATTGCTATTTATCATTGACTTTAACGCATATTGTCTAATGAAAATAATGCCTACACCATATGTTACAGAAAGGTGTTAGGTATTGCACAAGTAAGGGACCAAACACAGAAATTGTTAATTTCTGTGGATCCAAAATTTACATTAAATTTTTCCGATTGCAAAATATTTGCAGGTTACTTACCTGATTAGAGAATTATCTGGCCTAATGGTTAACACCCTGGTTAAAATCGTAATCTGAAGGAACATTTAAATGTTCCTTCAGATTACGATTTTTGAATTTAATGATTATTTAACATTGTTAACAATGTTAAATAATCATTAAATTTTATAGAACGGACCTTCAATGCGAGAGGGACTTTGATTCTTTGCAGGGCTTTTGAATGAAAAAAAATGTTTAGTATGCAGCAGTATGTGCTGGACGTAGAAGTGATCGCGGATCCTAACTGGATGTAAAGCGACCACAACCAGTCTCAAGTTCATCTTTAGAATATCAACGGTGTTGCACATATAAAACACTAGTGGACGCCAGCGGCTTCGCACGCACATATTTTCGAATTTCGCGTTTTGCGCGATCCCGTGGGAATTTCGGAAAATCCCGTCTTAGTGCACACCTGCGGTCCCCAAGGAACATACATGCCAAATTTCAGCTTCTTGCGCAGTATCGGCTGTAGCTTGTCTGTCAGTCAGTCAGTAACGCGAGGATTTTATATATTAAGATAGTATTATTTTGTCATTAGCCCTTTGTGGCGTTATATTCAAGGCGCTATGTATCGGCGGTAGGGCGGTGGCAGAGACGCGGGCGGCGTCGGTCTACGCGTGATTGCTAATTGACCTGCTTAGTGACACCGGCCTCTCGGCTCCTATTGACGACTTACTAGTAATTATTGAGTGTTGAGCTCATTTACAACATTACTTCGTCGTCTGTAGGCATTTGTAGGTATTTGACTGATACGTAAATATTTATACTTACTTTATAACTTTCGATCGTAGACAAATCTGCTGCCCACTTGTTGGCAAGATGCTGGTAATGGCTACAGAAGGAATGTAAGAACAAACAAAGCCTACTGCACTCACATGACTAGATGACGCCGAACATATTTTTTTTAATTTCAGCATTGCTTTGTGATTTGAGCATTGCTTTGTGATTCCGTGGGACAAACATGCCAAACTTTAGTCTTCGTTGTCTGTCAGCCTGTTACTGTTATTCTTCTAAACGAGCCACTTTCATGAGTAAGGCTGAAACATCACGCCATAGCTCTTAGGAACTGAACAGAAAGAAAAACACAGTAGAAGGATTTGGAGAAAACACTCGATACGTAGAATGAAAGATGCACTACGACAAGCGGTTCATTGACGAGTTGTGGCTGGTTATACCTGTCGAGTAGTGAGGAATAAAAATAAGTCTTTGTTATGTCGCTATTGCAGTAGAAATTCTTAGTGTATGCACTGAAATCTACTAAGTTGAAGGAAGCTAGTAAACTTAGTTCAAGAGTGTTGAGATGGATTCCTATGTTATTAATTGCTTGATGGCTATTTAATCGATATAATGTTTTCTAAATTTAAACATTCAACCTTTCACAGTTCTCTGGCAGACATATGGCTTAGGCCTTTCCTTATATGTGTCACAGTAGCAAAAAATAATAGTGGTTTAATGGGGAGATCTGAGCAGGCTTTAAATGTTGACGCTGAGCTTTCCGTCTCTTTCCAAATATTACTATTTCCTCCGTAATAATATAATTTTATATAGACAATAATTTATCACAAATGTAGCAAAATCAAAATTTATTATAATCATTACCAGACCGTAACCTACCGTAACGCCTTACGAGCAAACCTACACGAGAAACTACTTTGGCGCTCTTTAACTTAAATGGCAAGCTCTTCAAATGAATGGAAATTCACGCTGTCAAGTAATAAAATCTTTGTATTAACATGCGATTTTTAAAGAAACGTACGTCTGATTAAAAAAACGTCTGCTTTGCTAATAAAATTTATGTGTGTTTTTTAATGAATATTGATAGTTATACAGTTAATAAACGAATAATATTCTACCGGGTTGTAAGACAATATGAATGCTAGAGTGCTTAGTTGTAGGTCTTCGTATTGTCTGTTCTAGCCTTTTGAAACTCCTAAAACCAAGCCAGATACATCACGCATGAATTCCTATCCATGGGATCCATTGGGAATCATCATTTTCCATATAAAACTACATTTACATCTTAAAAGGACCCGTTCTCATCGACGAATGAACCAGAATGCGATACATTGGTGTGCAAATTCGATCTAGACCCCAGGTTCTCTTTCCACATCATCTGAAGAAAACCTGAAGTAGGTATTAAGTAATAAATACTAATACCTACATTACATATTATGCAATGTCAAAGAAACATCCAAGTTGCTGCCAACCGAGAGTAGGTAAGAGGTGATGAGCCGCTTTATTTTGCAACAAAAACCGCGCATTTCATCACAGTCAACCACAACGTACACCGCTTCAAATAGTAATCATTTTTTCGTAACTAATAATAACACAGAAAACTATATCAAAATATTACACCAAAATATAGCGGGACTGAGAAGTAAAACCGAATTGTTAGAAGTGCACTTATGTGAACTTTTAAGTAATAAGTCAAAACCCGGCGTCATATGTTTATCAGAAACTTTTATACAATGCGGAAATGAATCAATGGTAAATCTAAACGGCTAAAATTTAGCATCATCCTTTTGCAGGCAAAAAAGTCAGAAACGCGGTGGAGTGTGTATTTTGGTAAAGCGTGGTTAACATTTTATAGAACTGAGTAATATCAAAGCTCTATCGATTGACAAGCACTTCGAATGTTGCGCCATTGAATTACTTGACCAAAAAATTATAATTGTGTGTTTGCATAGGACACCAAATTCTGACATTAACATATTTTTTATTAAACTGGACATCTTGTTAAATAAAATCATATATCATTCTGACAAAAAAGTGGTAATCACCGGTGACTTAAATATAAATACATTAAAGATAAATAAACAATCAACCGAATTATTCAATCTTACAAAAAATTACAACCTAACAATGCACATAACCCAACCAACACGACAAAAATCTTGTATTGATCATTTTATTAGCAACATACCAACAGCTGAAGGAGAAATACTTCAGCTTGGATTATCTGATCATGAAATGGCCCAATTACTCACCATTCTTACAACTACTAAAAAGCCTTTGCTTACAAAATACACATTGTTCAAGAGAGATTATTCTAAAGAAAATATTCTGAAATTTGGACACTGTATAGCAAGCCTATCATTTAGCGACGTACTAGAGGAATCTAATCTAGATCTAGCGTATACGAAGTTTCACGATCATATAACATTATTTTATAATTTATGTTTTCCAATACTCAAACGGATCATTTCTCGTAAGTCTAAAAAAATTGATTGGATAACTAAAGGGTAAAAGTAAGCTGTAAAACTAAGCGTCTACTACGATTTAAAAATTACCAACAAAAAACTGAAACGTGTAAATTGGAAATCAAGTCTTATTCCAAATTACTACGAAAATGTATCTTTAGCTCTATGAAAAACCACAACTATGGGAAACTCAAAAACAGTCAAAACATATGTAAAACATCATGGCAATTAATAAAAAATGAATCTGAAGGCATACCAATAAAAAACTTTATATGTGAGATAAACAAGGACGGTTCTATTCATAAGAACCCAATAGAAATAGCACACTCCTTTAATGACTTCTTCTTAGACGTTCGTACAAAACAAAACAACACAAGTAATAACATAAATATACCAAGTACATGTAATAGTATTTATCTAACACCGTGCGTCTGTCCTGAGGTCCTGAAAATTATTTTATCGCTTAAGAATTCAGACTCAGTGGGTCACGATGAATTCAATACAAGAATTTTGAAAGATTGTGCGATTGAACTAACACCAGTCCTAACCTATCTGATTAATCTATCGTTCAGTCAAGGTCAATTCCCTAATCTACTTAAAAAGTCGATAGTAAAACCTTTATATAAAAAGGGTGACAAGTCTATAATGGGTAACTACAGACCGATAACACTAATATCCATAATTTCCAAAGTATTCGAAAAGGCTATGCATAAGCGAATATACGATTTTGTTATGAAACACAAAATTTTGAGACCCGAACAATATGGGTTCCAAAAGGGCAAGTCTACAGCTCTAGCGTGCTTGGACCTTATAACCAAAATCTCAGAAAGTTAAGATAATAAAAAACAAACTACTGGAATATTTTGCGACATGAAGAGTGCTTTTGATCTTGTTTCTCACAAACTTTTACTAAATAAAGTAGAAAAGTGTGGTATTCGGGGCCCTGCCTATCAATGGTTGGAAACCTGCTTAAAAATAGAGAACAATGTGTTGAAATTTTAAGTTTAGATAATAACGGACACTTGAAAGCACACCGATCATCGTATAAAGTTAGTAAATCAGGAGTGCCTCAAGGCAGTATTCTTGGACCTTTGTTATTCCTGATCTACATAAATGATCTGCCAAGCGTAACTACTGACTCTTGTATTTTATACGCTGATGACATTTCCCTCGTTATTACATCCAATTATTCCAATATTAAGTATACTAATGACATAAATAAAAGAATTAATGCTATAATTCAATGGCTCCATAATAATAATTTGCAAGTTAATCTGACTAAAACGCAATTTATTCAATTTAGAAATTATGGGACGAAGCCTCAAACATTAGATATAAAATACTTGAATGACAAGTTAAAAGAAGTAAATGAGACACCCTTCTTAGGCATAGTTATTGACAAGAACCTTAATTAGAAAGCACATGTAGATAAGGTCTGTAATAAAATAACATAGACTCACGCCTGTTTTCCCGAAGGGGTAGGCAGAGGCATATTAAACGCCCACTTTTCGCCAGTGTTTTGATCCCACGTAATAGGTGGCGAGCCTATTGCCGCTTATTGGGACATTTTGTTTGCCAGAGCCTCGTCCGTTGATCGGCAGGTGCACCACTTGCAGGTGAGGTTGGCTTGGGACCCTAAGTTCTTGGTGGGAACCCTATGCACCCGTAATAAAATAAATAAATTCATATATGTTTTGGCAAAACTGAGAAAGACGTCGAGCCCTGAAACAGTTATGATGGCATACCACGGCTACATCGCATCGATATTAAACTATGGTTTAATTATCTGGGGAAATTCTACGGATTCGATTCGTGCGTTTATCACTCAAAAAAAGTGCCTTAGAGCCATTTGTGGTGCTGCACCATGGCATTCTTGTAAGCCTCTTTTTAAAAAAAGATACGTATTAACCCTCCCTTGTATGTACATTTATGAAACAGCTAAATTTGTAAGGCAGCACCCCAATTTTTTTACGAGAGCAAAAGATGTATATCCAAGAAACTCGAGAGATCCGGACAGAATTGTCTTGTCACGAATATCAAGAACAAATCTGTATCAAAATTACTGCTACGTGATGTGTGGTCGTATTTATAATGCCATTCCACGTAGCTTAAAATTGCACCCAACTTCGAGATTTTTAAAGTATTTAAAAGAGTGGCTGCTTAAAAAATGTTTTTATACTATAGACGAACTATTTAAATGTAAGGGAAAAACAGGTGTTTGATGTACCTAATATATAAACAATAATCTATAACAATTTATAAATTATATAGACTGATATTTAAATGCTGTAATATATATATTAGTTTAATCGAATACATGTATGTAAATTAAAGTAATTATATGTCAGTTGCCTTAACTACTACTATTGTGTTGTGTAACTTGTGTACGTACGTGCTGTTATAATATATGACAGTACCTACTATTTGCATGTCAACAACCTGACAAAGATGTGTTGGTCTATATCAAAATGTTTACCATCAAATGTATTTACCACATTTTGCAGCAAATAAAATTTATTATTATTATTTTAAATGATCATCAATCACCGAACTAAACGAAACAGTATGTTAGTATAGATATCTATTCTGCGAGAGAGTAATAATTCCTACTTACCTTTCAAACAGGCCAATTCACGTTGAATCCAGCACGTCTCTCCATGCCCTACTTGGCACTATTTATATCAATTTGTGGATTCTATTATAGATTTAGTTTCCCTGAGGTTGATTATATAATCCATACACAAATATTGTCTACGATTCATTTCATTTTACCAAAGGCATCATCATAATATTTGCGTTATGTCGGTTGCATCCAGAACTATCTCCTTGGAGCAGAGTCTGACCAGCTTTGACCGAATATTATTTTTATCTCTCTCTATTAGTCTTCGAAAATCCAGGCGCATCGTGAGTTAGGACCCGTTACCCTCTGCACGGCAGTGTGTCGGTATCTCCATTAAGCTATCGTTGCCTATACCTACTGCGTTTAATCACAAAGACAGATTTAAACTTTCCTTACTGTATGTAACAATTGTTTACATCTCAACACCGTAAATCCTAACGCACCGGCAGACAAAAAGACATAAAACGAAAATACTCCTTTACATGAAAATATAGCTACTTCAGATCCACTCCGGTGGCTAAATGTGTGTATACTATAGCCGTTGAGCCGTCGTATAATTCTTCAAAGGTAATTTTAGTGTGCACTGTTTGTTAAAACACATTTGTAGTGAGTTAGTGCGGTGCATTTGGCAGCCGAGTTGAATGATACTGCGACTTTGCGACGCGACGCCATATAAACAGTGTTAACATTACATAATATGTTTACACGGAATAACGAATATTGGCAGGCGCGACCTCACAGTACCCACTAAATGGCTGTATCTGCCTCGCATATCTTCTAAAGAGTTTAATGTGCCATTGTAAACTGTTTGATTACGTTGTTGCTTGTTGATCAGACACCTATATTATCTGTAGTAAGTGCTTGAGGCTTTAGGCAAGGGAGTCTAGTGCTCATCCCAGAATGTTGGTTACCGATTATATACCGGATATATTTTTTTATTATGTTATTATAAGTAAATATTATTAAATTCGTTCAGATTATGGTATTGATAGTAAAATTATTATTATTGTTATATTAAATTCGTTCAGATTATGGTATTGATAGTAAAATTATTATTATTGTTATATTATGGTATTGATAGTAAAATTATTATTATTGTTATATTATAAGTTCGTGTTGACGTTCCTAAAGACAAGATTGTCAATATGTGAGCACTATGTAGTTGCTTTCTTTTCAATTTTTATTATCATTGTCATGCAGTTCTGGGTCGTCATGCTCACTTAAAAGTCTTGCTTATGGTGGCGTTGTGGGTCGGGTGGTTTGGTTCCCTAAAAAATGGTTGAGCTAAGCTATGGCTGAGTCACACGTCATACTCGTGAACGGGTGCCATCTGCCGGGACTGGTCGGCTCTGAACTGCTCTCGAAATTCTGTCAAAGGATAACTATATTGGAGTTTATAGTCGTCTCACATTGTACTCACATATTTATACTTTATACATTATTTTATATATTATTAATTTTAATCACATTGTCTGGACTTTAAAAGAGACTATGACCTCTGAGTTTGTTTCGGATGTTTCTTCTCACGGCAGTCAGTTAGGAAACACCGGCCTCACCTAGCTTATTTTTTTTTAAAGTATGACTTTGTTTAAGTGTTTGTAATGAACCTATGAACAAATAAATGATTTGACGTTGATTCGAAAGTCCAGGTTGGACATCAAAGTAACTTCTTACTATTGTATTATAAAGACCCAGGGCCGTCCTGAAAAATACGCCAGTGGTTGGTGCCACTGCCAATCATTAACCACCTCTCAAATATTAGTTCATCCCTTAAGACAGTATGTACATATGTACCTATGGCACGTCGTAATAGGTAGTCAAGTAGATTACGTAAGAGAAACCGTTCTACCGGCCTATAGACGCAGAAATGCCATGACCCCACTAAAAAAATTACGTGTCGCACTAATTGCTGAATCACATCATTGGTACTACCTCATCATTATCTCACCTACTTAAATTCTTGCCTAGTAAATTGCCATAGACTATACTCACTAGATATACATGTATGGTGACCGTATATGTTTTAACTTTGCTCAATTAGAGTCCAGATCTAACTTTGAGCTCCATCAAAGTATGCACCGAAACTCAGTCGAATATTCGAAACCGCACTCCCGGCAATAACACGCCGAGCGTATAAAGTTTACACTTACATTATATTAACCCCATTCACATCGGTACCAACGGACTACACTACAGTATACACAGCACAGCTTTTAAGCTGGCCGACTCTGACGTCCGAACACTCGTCACAATGGCGGTGGCTAATTTATTTGATTGTTTACGCAACCGATACTGTCAGATTCATTGAAAGGTGAATGGGAGGTCGTTGGCACAATGCGAGTATTTCACGTTTCACTATATAGTATTCAGTAAAACTAACAATGAGAATGAAACTGTAAACGTAATGTATGATAAGATGTTGTATAGCCCATTTTTTTTAAATACCTGTTCATCTTCCTATATTTTAAGGCCTGAGGCTGCCTGATCCGAAAGACTGATTGATTTTAAATGTTATGCATGTCAAAATTTTCTACTAATATGTAAAATAAAATAGTGGCGGTTTTCCTTCTAATCTCCTAAATCATCTAGGGTCCATCGCACTCAGTCTAACGTAGATAGAAAGAGGAAAGGAGAAAATTAATAAGACTAGATAATCAGTACAAAACACATTTATTTCCTTACACTTATCATACATTATTAGATTATATTATAAGGTATTTACAGTGAGATAATGCAGGGCCGGGTCGTCTGTATCGTATAATTCCTTTAGCGCTTCTAAAACCATATTCTGAATGTAGTCGACCTGTAACAAGAAAGAAAACACATACTGGTTCAACTTAAAATTTAGATGTTTTAATTATTTGGACATAAACACATCTATTCGATAGGCAAAAATATTGTCAATATTATTTTCATGAGAACTGCCGCATAAATTCTCTATCGAAAAGGCTCAAAGTCAAAAAAATTATTCTTTTAGGTCTCAAAGTGAGGCTTATGAACGTTAGCTTTACAAATATTCAACGAAAAGGACAAGTATAAAAATGTGGATCACAAAAAGTGTTGTTCCGTATGACCATGTAATGCGAACGCACGCTCGAGGTAACCAATGCCATCTGCAAATGGTAGTGCCCAAGACTAAGGTGCCGGAAGTACTGCGGCTCTATCACAATGGTGCTTCGGGAGGTCACATGGGTGTTAAGAAGACGCTTACTAAGGTCCGAGAGCGGTTTTATTGGCTCCACTGTCGGAACGACGTCGAGGATTGGTGCCGCAAATGCACAAGTTGTGCGGCTGTCAAGAGGCCACACACTCGTAGCAGAGGTGCATTGAAGGCGTACAATGTAGGAGCTCCAGGGGAATCTGGACAACAGATGTCTGAGAAGATGAAGACTCGCTACGACCGGAAGGCGAACAACAAAGGCTTCAATGAGGGATCATTGGTGTGGCTTCATAACCCAGTACGAAGCAAAGGAAAATCGCCTAAGTTACAAGCCACGTGGGACGGGCCATATCGCATAATTATCAGGATGAACGACGTCACCTATCGAATCCAGAAGGGGTCGCGAGGTGCACCGAAGATAGTTCATGTGGACCGGTTGGCTCGTTACTATGGGTCCAACGATGTTCGAGACGAACACGTTTAAGAGGGGGGCAGTGTTACGCCATCTATCGATGAATGGGGGTACTAGAAGAGATTGAATGTATCGGTGGTTTAAAGGTAATTCAGCTACTCTGTACTAGATGGCGTTGCTGTATCGAGTATAGAGACTGTTCGAGATTATTTCGACAGTTTTGTGGAAGAGTCTAGAATGCGCTAGTGATGTTATCCGGCCAGTATAAATAGAGCGAGAGCGCGCGAGTCAGGACAGTTACAATTGAATATCGAAGCGATCAACAAGAAGCGAAGGAAATAAGTCGGAAGTGTTTAGTGTTGTTCTAGTGGTGTGAATAGTGTGTTTTATTAGTGAAGTGAAAATTAAGTGTGTGTATCTAGTGTTATTGTGTTAGTGAATAAAGTGCCGTTTTTCTGGCATAGTGTATATAATTTATCACGAACCCCAGCTCGTAACACTATCATTCGTGCTTCGAAATGCTAGACCTTTTAGGAAAGCCACCTCTCTATTAAGTATTAACATTGTACTGTAGTTTGGTAAGAAGCATAATTGAATACTGTTCGTCTGTATGGGCACCTATCTATAAGACTCACATAGATCGCATAGAAGCAATTCAGTGAAGATTTGTCAGACCCTTATGCTCAAAATTTGGATTGCGACGTAAAGTAAGAGGATACAAGGATCGACTTCAACATTTCGAAATGATTACTCTTGAGAAAAGAAGGTGCATTAGCGACTTGAGTACCCTACATAAAGGCCCATCCACACGGCACAATTTTACCAGTGATCAAATTTTCAATCGAATCGGCTTTGCCCGTCTACACGACACAATCAAATCACTTATTTGCATTCTGTCCACCCGATTGGTTAAAATCTGGTGGTACCGCCCACCCGATGAACTTGAGTTGGACGACTGGCGTCAACACGTCACGATTTCATCAAGTGATTTAGTCAAGTTGGACGTAATGGACTGCCGGCTCATTGAAATGCTCCATTTTAAGACACCAACGAGATCTGTGCGCACCCCACAACTTTTCACTCTACCCCGCAGTAATAACAATGTTGCATACAATAATCCAATGTCACGAATGTATAGGCAATACAACTCTATTTGCTCTGAAAGTGATATTTTCCATGATACAATGTATTAAAAACTACCTGTTAAAGTGTAACATCCCCTATAATGAAGGCTAATTGCAAATATAACATTATCGTTGCACTTCAGCAACAACTTCATTCAATAAATTTATTTATTTTTTACCTTATTTTACTACCATTGCTTGCATTTGCTCACAAAATGTTTAAATAAAGTTTAAATTATGTGTATGATTTTAATTTGACTTCAGATTGGAAACCGTATAATCTTAAATTGAATGTTGTGTAATGCTTAATCTGTTGTCTGTTAGTGTACCTACCTATTTAATAAAAATAAAATAATAAAAATACCTGATCGGGTGGACAATATCCATCATCAGTAGACCTAGCCACGGTGATCAGTACAGGCGGCGGCAGTTTCTTCAGAAGCGGCACCATGGCCCGCCTGACCAGACGCTGTATTTCTTCCTCACTGCTAATGTGGTACGGCAACCCTTCCTGGTCTCGGGTGCAGCCGCCCGCGAACACTGCCCACCAGTCTGGCTTCTCGTTCAAACGCTCAGCTTCTTTTGATATGGCCTTTGCTAAATCTGAAACCTGTCATTAATATTAGGTACTAACTACGGTATTCAATATTCGATCTATAGATAGATCTGTAGATTTTAGATTCGTTTTTTTTGACATAAGCTCCATACAAAATATGTCAAACACGAATCTCGAATCTCAAAATCCATGTATGGATCGAATATTCGAATATTCGTCATATTTTTCAATTTGGAAATAAGAAACTTACAAGAGAGATTCCTTAAAAAAATCAGTCCAGGCAGACATTATAATATAATTCAAACTATAGTATTTCATGTCTTTCACAAAAGGCAGACAGTGATTTGAGTCATATAATGTAAACAAATGATTATAGAAGAAAAATCATCAAACTTCACTGTTGGAGTTTGATGGGTCCTAAGTTTAGTTTGAAACCTCGAGACCAAGAGCAGGTATTTCATCTTTATTTTCTACTAATTGCGTCATTGAGGGCTTTTTCGTAAAGATTTTAATATCGTTTCTTTGCCTAATTTATTACACTGTATCACACAGTCTGTATGTAATACTGACCATTTCGTAACGCATTGTTTTCTCTCCTTCGTAGTTGTCGAAGTTATCGTGTTGTTCTAAGTGCTGAAACAATTCTTCAAGCTCCTCAAGTTGTCGCTCTCGCGCTGCCACAACTTTGCCAATAGTTTCATCGTCCTCCGTCTCAGGAAGTTTGAAATCAAATATCGGTAGCAATCTATCGTAGAGCTTAATATTTTCGTATAACGCTAGGAATGGATTACCCGTGCTAAAGAAATCCAAATCGATATCAAGTACATATGGTTGCGTTATATTGAGATTTTTCACATATTTCTGTAGGCTCGACTCATCTTCTATTGAGGTATCGGAAAGCTCGGCAGATGTGAAGATGAATTTTCTTTTGTTGACTAGTTGTTGTGAATATAGTGCGTCTGAGAGGTAGTAAGGTTCTTTGCTGTCGACGCGGAGTTCGCCGGTCGAGGGATGGTCGCCTACGTGTATGGGACGAGTCCCATCACGGAACTGCTTCGCCCAAGGAGGGCGCAGCCAAATTACTTGACTAATATGTCCGGCGGCAACGGCTGGTAATATCCAATTTTCTATTTGTAGCAAAGGCAATACGTGCCTGCCCGATCTTGCTTCCTCTCCCTTCAGCTTTCTGTCAATAAGCATGTCGGGATGTGCGTCGAAGTGCAACATAGCTGTTCCTTCTAAAGGCAATTTCTTGCCACCGATCGCCGAGTATATAAACTGCAACGCATCGTTGTGTTCTTCGACAACATAGACCGGAATTTTCTTGAAATGTTTCATTGGTGAAATCATATTTTAGGTAAATGCTATATCAGTATCTTCTCTAACATCCTTACACTGAAAACAAAGATTGTGGTTAAATCTGTACCTGTAGGCATTTTACGTAATAGGTTACGTTACGTTAGCACTATCTATTGTTGTGGTGGTTACGGTATATATTATTATGATTACGAAATTAGGAGCATCTAAATGAAATTAATTTATTGACAAAATCTCATCTAACGTGCCCATAAAACTGAATTTATAGTTTAGAACGTTTTTTGAAAACACTTTATAAACATAATATCTATCTAATAACAATCAAAACGTAAACAATGTCTGCCATTCCACAAGAGGAGAGGCTCGTTCTCAAACTTATTCAGCCTATTCGACGTTTTCCAATGTGGGTCAAGGGCGTCAAGAAAAAATCGAGGGTAGTCCCACCCCGCTGCCCCGCTGGCCCGAATTACTGCGCATTTGAAACACAATATTTTTAGCTACTGCGTCGTGTCGTGTGTTTTCGGGGATATACTTCCGCAGTTATGTACAGCGGGTTAGTTTCATATTGCGCGCTGTCTTTTGGTACAGGTAGGCTGAATAGACGTAAGTCTGTTAAAAAATATCGCGAATACTGTGTTATTAATCTGATTTGTAGTGTGTTTTTTATGAAGGACATCTTAGTAATGGCTGTTTGGGCATGTAGCATAAGTCTGCATTTATTTTTGAGATTAAATGATATTTGCAGAGATATGCGAATAAGGAAATCAATTGAGTAGAATACAAGCAATTATTATCTGAGAAGGGTACCTAATTGGCGAGTTATGCGTAGTATGAGTTATTATTGCCGCTTATCGGGATATTTTGTTTGCCAGAGTCTCGTCCGTTGATCGGCAGGTGCACCACTTGCAGGTTGCAGGTGAGGTTGGCTCGGGACCCTAAGTTCTTGGTGGGAACTCTATACACCCCCGTAGTAAGTAAGTAGTTAAAACAATACAAACAGACAAATACAGGGTGCTGATTTGCATGTGCAAAAACATTTTAAGGCGTTAATATACCTACTACTATAACTGAATACGAATACATGAAAAAATAAGTCATTAAAAGTAAAAAAAATATTTTCCTTACACTTCGAAACTTAACTCGTCAACGCCAACGGCAACTGACGCTCAACTGATCACCATTGCAGGTGCCTAACACACACACGCGCACACGTCCCTACAGTGACTGCGCGAAACAGTTTTAATTTGCACAATTTTTACAGTTTATTCTGAATTAAACATAGGTAAAATTTAATGAAAATAAGGTCTTATATCATCGCACACTCTTTCAAATAATTTTGAGGTGAATAAGTAAACTGTCTATATTGTATTATTAAAATATTTTGCAAATACATATCAACGCCCTATATATTTGTATTGTAAACAGTTTGATAGTATCGTACAGCAAATAAACAGTGAAGCAGATATTACTGGTATTGTGGAATGTAACCCAGTATTGCAAGTATCAGAGTTCGTTTTAATTGGTCAACAAATAATGAGCACAGCTAACAGATATGTTGGTACTTAACGTCGACTTTTTGACTGGCCTATTGGTTTTAGGTATTAGTGACTTTGATTGCTCTATTTTGGCAAGCCTAGGTAACTATTTATCGAGGAAGGCTATAACATCACGCTATGAGCCACTGGAGCTCAGCTAGTATAAAATAATAATGTTTATAGCAATGTATAGTTTTAAATACTTATTATTGTAGTGTAGTTTGGATCAGTAGACCGTATGTCCGTATTTATCTTCAAGATATTATACTCTATGACAAGGTCTTCATCAGTGACGTTTTACAAATCTACTTACTACTGATTTCTGGTGGGTCCTACTGACAAAAACAACACACGAATAATCTGGTCAATTACAATATTTAATTTAATATTCACCAATATTTCTCCTGAATCTCTTGAAATGCGATAAATAACCCATATATCAGCGGTTTTAAAAGTACTTGGGCCAAATAGGAAATAAAAAACATCTCAGATAAATACACATCGCCGTTGTTTTCCTTAATTAAGGGACTTCCCATTTTACTCGCCGAATTTTATCCGCAAGTACTTCTGACTGCGGGTAAACCCGAAGCCCTTATCCAATACCGATAAATATTACGTGTCCTGAAAACAATACACTATACCTATCTACTGCCTTTTCTTCAAAGACGTCCACTGCTGAACAAACGCCAAGCTCCCTACATAGAGTGTAGACCGACCTCGAAACTCGCACCGTAATAAAACAAAACAAGATCGTCGATATACCTTTCAGGGAAATCTACCAAAATTACCCAACCTCTTCAAGCTATTAAAGATTCGTATACTCACAACAGTATTATCTAAGATTTCATCCAGTATCGAGACTCTTATAAATGCAGTGGTAAGCTCCCCCGAGACCAGGATATTATTAAGGCGCAGTAGAGTGTTGTGGTGTGGGTATATTATTCGAGTTCAACGGGGGGGGTGTGGGTTAGGCGCATGGATCTCATCAAAGCGGGCTATGAACGTTTTCCATTAGCCTCGGCAAACTTCCGACAGGCGCGATGCGTAGTGCGCGGCTGCGGCCGGGAGGACGCACAGAGTAGAATATATATGCAGACTTACTAACCCCTGCCTATCCGTGATAATTATACATTCGATACATAGGGCCCAATTCACCACCTTTGAAAGAAAGACCGCCTCTTACAGATACATACGAAATTGAAGCGAAATCTGACAATTTATTTTGACAAGAATTTATCAGATATCCCGTTGGTCTCGCGGCATAAATGTGCGCGTGGGATTGGAAGGTCTCGGGTTCGGTCAGGTAAAGTGTTATTGGGTTTTTCCGTTAGGAAATTCTCAGTAACAGCACGGAGTCTGGTAATGTGCCCGGTACGGCAATAGGCTCGTCCCCTATTATGGAACCTAGCAATTCATGGCGAAATGTGGGTGTAATATTACACCTCTGCCTACCCCTTCGGGGATACAGGCTTGAGTCTATAAAAAATATATATTATCAGATACCGGTTAAACGAGCCAGTATATTTATTAAACGGTGAAGGAAAACATTGTGAAGAAAGCTGGAAATCGAATGACACGTGAAGTCTGCTAGCCTAACTCTTCTCATGGTGAGAAGAGCTCAGCAGTGAGGTAGTTGAGATATATACAGAGCTAATGATGATTAACCTATACTTACTTATCATATCAGTAGTCCTATGATTTGACGAGCAGAGGTGTAGAGGGTAAAGACTACTCCTAATACATTAGTACGCCTAATTAGCCATGCTTTGATATATTAGAAAGCTTCCTAATTACCTACGTAGGTGCATCCGACAGATGATCCGAGTCTTCCGATGCGGCAAATGCTGTATTGCTACTGAAATTTTCCTTCAAGCCTTTCTGCTAAGACTAGAAACGAGCAAATGAGCTCAAGGTTGTTATTGATGCAGTGTCCGTCAGACCTCTTCAAGTTTCATAACAAGGCCACTCCGATTACCACTTATTACTACGCCAGAACTTGTTAAACATAAGTTTCGAAGAACAGAAGCTATTTTAGAACGTTGAACAAAACAACAATCACGCGAAAATAGAAAAAGGCCCTCGGAAAGTATTAGCATGAAGTGTAAGGCTGATCTCTCTGCAAGGACGCCTACTCTTGGGCAGGTCGGTCGGCGGCGCGGAGGAGGGGTATTGTGACGGCTCGGCCCGGGGTCGATACCGCGCGTCGCTGACGTCACTACGCTACTACGCCCGCCCAAACATACCCCCTCCCTCCCCGCTCCCTCGTGACCTATTGCGCCGTAACACCTGGGTCAAGGTATGGAAGCCGCTCCGGACCCGCCCGGCTGCTAAAATACCGCCCTGTATACTATGTTACGTATTTAAATGAAGGTGAACAAGTCTTTTTTTAACTTGTACAAGTGTACGGCCATGTTTGCAGAGTGTAAACAGCGCCATTGATACGGGCCAGCTCTATTAATACCGCGCGTATGACGACGTAGTGGCTCCCATAGCCTGTTTATAGACTTCGACAGGTGAGAGTACCTGCCTACGTTTACGTAACAATATGCTATCAGTGAGTGAGCAATCGATTCTAAATGTATAAGAACGCTCAATGGCGTGTTTGGCTCCGTCGGAAAAGCGATTCGGAGATTTCCGCTAGGGAAATATCACAAGTACGGTAAGGAATACATGCCAGATGCCGCATTACATACTTCACAATTTCATGCACTTCTAAAAGTGGCGGCTAATCTCTAGCACTTGATAAAATACGCCAAAGTACACCTACACCTTTTTTTTTTCTTTTTTTTACGAGGTGGAAAATCTCTTCGGATCTCCGACTCTTGGGGGAAATGAGAGCCGGAGTATGTGGTGTTACCACTAAAAACTACCTCGACTTTCTCATGTACCCATACATACATGTATGTCGTGTCGGAGTACTCTCCGGGTATCGCCGAAGCATTCGTCGCTACCCTCCGACGGGTATTGGCCCGCCAGATGGTCAGGCGGGCCCCAAAAAGAAACCAATTGGCGGCGGATTAAGGTGTTGGGCTCCGCCGCCAAAACACCCAGCGGCCGCAGAGGATAGGGAGGACGGCAACGCAACACCGCATCTCCTCTTCCTCTGCGGCCCCACCGCGACGCAACAATGGTGCGCCCCCATTTGGTCGCGGGAGATAGGGCGCGCCGCGCGCGGCAACGCAACACCGACACGCCTCTCCTCCCGCGACCGCGCCCGACTGCGAGGAGCAGACAGAACTGTCCCCCGCACCCACACCGTTGGACGCATCCTGCGCAAGCCCCTCTAAGCCCACGCGGAGCGTCCACTACCGGAATCTCTCTTAGCTTCACCGCGGGTGTCCAATCCACAGTTACTGAGCCCCCCCACCACGACAAGGTGGAGATCCTACGGGGGGTTAGCACACCTATACCTGCAGCCTTAGAAGTAAAAGAAAATGTGGCGTTTAACTGCAATAGAAAATGGTACAAACTGGTAAATGTAAAGTAATAATCTGAATAGATCTACCTAATATTTTCTCAATTAAAATAAGTCCATAAACTATTTGCATTTCTAAATTATAAAGAATGTCACATATACGTTTGTATATTTGTAACAAAACAATGCAATATCTATTCATTAAATTAGGCTTGATTATCTGTATATATAAAATCCTTGCGTTACTGACTGACTGACAGACAAGCTACAGCCAAAACCATTGGGCGCAGGAAGGACGCTGAAATTTGGCATGTATGTTCCTTGGGGACCGTAGGGGTGCACTAAGAAGGGGTTTTGCGAAATTCCCACGGGATCGCGCAAAACGGGTAAATAAAGAAAATGTGCGGGCGTAGCCGCGAGCATTCTCTAGTTGTTTACAAATACATAAACAAAATTGTGTTGTGAAAAGATCTACTGTACCTCTTGTATACAACTACACAATAGCCCTTACACGGGTGTAAAAATCAACTTATTCCTTACATCGCCATTCTTATGTAACACACACGCCGCTAACATCCTGGAGTAAGTTTTAAGAGAAGTGGAGCGTAGCGGATGCGCGGGGTAAATTGATTTTCTTTTTTTTATTGCTTTCGGTAACATTCGACCTTGTTGTCCATTTCGTGCTAGGTTTCTTCCACTCGTGAATACTGCTGTTCTAGTCGATTTTATTTTAGAGAATTTCAATTTAAGAAAATAACCGCTGCGAAAAAACTTCGAAAAAGTTATGTTATGAGTTGCTACGCGTTATTACGCACTGAGAAAAACAGAATACGACAAAAGTCACCTCACAACTAAAAATCTTTGCTGAGACTTTAATGCATTAAAATAATTATTCTTAACTTACAAATTACAAGAGAAAGTCTGCATCTACACGCGCATACCTGTATTTTATTTTAACTATTTCTGGCCGAACCCGTGGGAGTTTCGAGAACTGCCTTCTTCTTCTTTCCCTGCGGTCTCCAAAGATCATACCTACATGCCAAATTTTAACTTCCAGCGCCCTATCGTTTTGACTGTGCGTTGTCTGTCAGTTAGTAAGACGAATTCGAAGTTTTCTTTGTCTATAAATCCTAAAACTTAATGAGAACTTGGGACGATATAACCATTCAAAATAACTTAAATCTATATGGAGTTATGTAGCTGACTGTACATGCGAAAGTATTTTGCTGTCATGAAGATCTTGATTAGTCGTTAACCACCAACCCTAAGAAGAAGATAATGATGATTTATGTTGAAAGTAATATCGTGTAACACAGAGCTAATCATTGACATATACTCTAACGATAGACGGAGCATTCGCTATAAATATTTTGTTCTAATTGTCTAATGTATGACGTCTAATCGTACTAGCGCAACACACAGGCGCAAGCAGCGCCAATGACTTACAGTGTCTAGTTATTATTATAGCCAATCAACAACAACAAGTCCTGGCATCTTACAAATGAGTATCCAATAGTTCTCTAACGCTACTGGCTGCTTAATGTCATTTGCAAAGATTATTTACTTCACAGAAGAGATGTTTTCTGCCTACAATATTTCATCAACATAATAAGAACAGTTTATTCATGAAATTAAAGGAATTAATTGCTGGGGGTTTATTTAAGTAAAAAAATAGAATCTATAAACATATTCAGATGTTTTTATTACAAAATAGAAAAATGTATTCGTGGGCGTAAGTTCAAGACTTGCCTTAGTTGCTTCACGAATAATTCTAATTTTTAAACTTTATAATTATCTTACTATGAGAATTGCTTAAGCATATATATCTAATATATAAGGCAGGATTGTTTGTCATTCTGTAAAGATGCCCTTGCTGACCACAGAGTTCTAAACCTACACATGTGGCAGATGGCACTATGTATGTACCATAAGGAAACCAACTATTAAAAAAAAATCAATGACGGAGTGGCCTGAGTAGCTTAGTCGGTACGGTATCGACACGGTTCGTCGTGGTCGCGGGTTGAATTCCTGCCTAAAAAAATATTTTGAATTGCAGTTAAATTTACTCTAGCAAGAAATGCTCAAAAATATATTTTAATAACTTTACTATACAATTGCCAAAATAGGAATTTAAACTTTCGTGGTCATTTAAACTTAATTTAAATTGCCACCAAATACAATTAATTTCGTGTTTTTTTGTCTATTGGTCGCATAATGAAATCAGGATCTGTTTTGGTCTCATAGTTCAATATTATTTTTGCGTATTTTTCTATAGCTGCAAATGTGTACCTACTATGATGAAGTGTCGAAATATTCGTTAATACGGTCATTACGACCAACTTACCAAAAAATAAAAAGAACACAGAATTAGTGTTATACAACGTCAAATTGGTTTTATAACATTAATCAAACTAAAAAACTCTTAAAACCAATACCTTCACGAAGTCTGGTCTTGGTCATATATTTTACCTACAATCACTTGCAATGTATTTCTGCATAGTAGTTAGTCTATGATCGTAAATGACGTCACATAAAAATAAAGAAATACATTTTAATGTGGTATTATGATACATTTAACTGTTTTATTTACATAAATAAATAAAAATATTGACTAACGCTACTACAGATACAAGTTCTGATTAAAATTAATCGATATATCGTCGCCACACAGACAATAAACGAAGTGGACCCATACTGCAGGAAAGTCAAAGTGACACTAGATTGCTTTGCCGGTATGTTCATGCAAAGCATTTGAACAAAGTAAATGTTCTGAATGCTACATCTAGTACTTTAGTACATATATATCGATGGAGCTAATAGGATATACCAGTAATCGAATGTGTAATAAAATTATAGGGGGACTAATAAAACGAGCGAATAAAAAAAACACTAAGCGACTGATGACGAAGGCACTAACACGGCACTAACATACCTAAATAAAGTATTTGTAGCCCAAAAAAACTGTATACGATCTATATTTGGAGTTGCTCCAGATGTATCATGTCGTCCTTATTTTAAACTATTAAGTATTACCTTTTCCTAGTTTATATAAACTGGAAATTGGCAGATATGTTCAAACAAGCCAGAGATGTAACAAACAGAACTAATATTAGGTACCCCAATAGACTAGTGGTAGACTTGGTTCCAAAAATAAGTAAATTGCAAAACAATTGCTATGTTATGTGTAAAACGGTATAAGTACAATAAGATAGGTACCTGAAGAAATAAAACAATTACCATTAAATCAATTATTACATGCTTTGAAAAAACTACTTTTAGACAACACTTTTTATTCTGTTAAAGAGTTTTTAGAATACAAAAACTAATGGCAAAGTGTAAGATTGTTAGTCTTGTTTTTAAGTCCTTACTGTAAAGAACTTATAAAAATAACGCTAACGCTATATATAACAATGATAAAATAAGCATATGTTAAAATGTTTTAATAAACCACTTATTTGTATGCTATTAATAAGATAGTTAAGTAGGCCTGTTGTGTTACATTTAATCCCAACACCTACATATGTAAAAAAACCCTATTTACTGCGAATAAAGATTATTTGTATTTGATGATGAGATACTGTATTAATAACTTAGCGGCGTGAATTTAAGTAAGCGAAAATTAACTAAACGAACGACGAATATTCCAGCAGATAAATCTAGAACGAGCTTACTAAAAGCGGGTTGTGATTAGGGAATACATTCTCGTTATAGGCCGAGATCTTGCGAGATTTACGATATTGCACTCGAGCATAAAAACGTCTTATTCGAAGCGCATGTAAGCTATTTTTGGATAAAGGGTCACAAGGAACCTAACATAACCTATTAAGTATCTCGAGTTAACGAGACCTTTTTCATATAAACTATACGTCGGCCTTGCATACTTCGCTCCAGTGAACTTTCGAACTGGCTTCTGGCGTACATCGAGATCCTGTACTTTGGATTCACCCCAACATACAAATAGGAGGCATCGCATTGTTCCGCGGACAACGGTATTTGTTCTATCGAATACAAGTCTCCGCAACGCAAAAGGATAGCAATATGCTCTCCAAGCCACGGGGCAAGCGATAATTAACAATTTGATTTAACCCGATACCCTCAGTGAGGCAGTTTATTAGCATTACCACTACGCTATCGATGCCTCTTGTGTCCGTATAAGTTTGGTTTAGATTAAACATTTGTCGATAGTGTTATCATCCTAGCAGATTTACCTGCTCATCATCGTCCTAGCGTTATCCTGGTTGCATCCAAGACTTACGCCAGACACCGGGGTTTGCTTACTAGTCCAAATGACAGAATATCAGCTTTTCCACAAAGCGACTGTCGCCTGCAACCAAAAGGGATAGCGATATCCCATGGCTTAGACAAAGAGCTGAGATATTTACATAGAGGCGCATTTCGTATGGGCGCTCTGAAGACAAACTTTCTGTGACCCAAATTGCCGCTTGGCGGCGTGGCAGTCGCGCCGTGACAGCTGTCTTTACGAGCGCAAGAGAGACGGAGAACAACGCCAGCGCCGCCACGGCGCCAACTACGAACTAAACTGAAGACAGTCCCTACTTGGAATCGGCACACGAAATCCTTAAGAACTGCGCTTCTATGTAAATCTGTATTCATTGGCTTAGATTAGTATCAGTTTATTCGAGGGGTACTGACTCCCCGTAACCCGTAACGACTTTCAATGATCTTCATGAAAGTCGGGATCGACGGTTTAACATGCTCTCTGAGCCACGAGGGAAGCGATAATTAACTATTTAATATGCATATAACTTCATAAAGTCAGTGGTGCGCGCCGTCGATTCGAACCCTATACCTACATGGCGACTCCGTCTGTTGGTATCTCCACAAGGCTGTCGCTGCCTGTGCCACATTTATTTCTTGCGGTTTTATTCGTACAGAATATGCCACTCTACAAGTGCATGCCTGGTTTAAAACTGTTTCCTCATTCGGCTTTTCCTTCTTTTATTCTCTAAATTGTAATCACCAATGACAGCCATCAGTAATGTTTCGCACCATATTTAAAGCTAGGCGCCGCGAACTTCTCGGCTTCCGTGGCAGAGATACCGTCATCATCAGCCCTGTATATAAACTGTCCCACTGCTGGGCACGGGCCTCTTTTCACAATGAGAAGGGTAAGGCCATAGTCCACCATGCTGGCCTTGATATTGTTTTTCGAGAACATTATGGAGAACTCTCAGACATGCAGGTTTCCTCACGATGTTTTCCTTCACCGTTTAGCAAGCGATAATTAACAATTTAATACGCACATATCTCCTCCTCCGAAAAGTCATTGGTGCGTCCCGTGGATTCGAACCCGGACCCTCTGCGTTGCAGTCTGTCGGTCTCTCCACAAGGCTGTCGCTGCTTATTGAGATACCGTGAGAGCACATTTTTTTTTTACATTGAATGATTTGATTACTAAAATAGGAACAAGGGGATATAATTAATTAGGACATATAAGTACCACTCATACCAGTACCTGACTACTGTTAGCCCACGTGGAGGTAAGTTCAAGGGCGTCGGCAGCCGTTGGTCTAGCGGGGGGGGGCAAAGTCCTAAGCCGATGGCCTAGGGCGCGGGGGGGGCAAGTTGATATGGAAAATGAGAAAAGTATGTTTTTTGAAAATTGTACGGCTTTTTGAAGGGGGGGCAGCTGCACTGCCCTGCCCCCCCTAGGCGACGCCCCCGGGTAAATTGTCAAGGCCAAAGGTAAGCTATATTATTGCAAAGTTTCATCGAAACCCATTCAAATATTTTTGCGTAAAGGATTAAGACATCCTTACATCCATCCATCTTCACAAACTTTCACATTTATAAAAGTATTAAAATATCAAATGCTTTTGATATTTTAATATTAGTGTAGCTACAGCAATAATATTGTATTTCCTGATATAAAATCAATATGTCTGACATTGATGTTGCCAAAATAAATTTGTGTAGCTATTTTTCTTTTTATAATTATTATAATTTAAACATAATAAACTATGTTAAATATGAACATTATAGGCCACTAGATTTATATTCATTGTAAATTGTTAGTTAAAATGTACCTTATTCTTATAAATATTTATGCTGCATAATAAACAGACATGTATGTAATATTTAAAATTTAAAACAAAGCAGTATAATTATTTACAAATGAATTATTAAATAATTAAATTTACATTATTAGAATGATATTATCGTTATTTAATGACATATGAGTTAATTTTATATATACATCAGAGTGATCTAAGTTATGGTCAGCAGCCTCTCTAAGGCCGAGTTCCAGGTGCATGCAGTAAAAATACATTTTGTACATCTCTGGAGACATCCTAAAAACTCTATCTATCTAAAAAAACTACTATCCTTACCTTACTATCCTAAAAACAGGACAGGTTAGAAATACCCTGAACAGAAGAGTATGCATGAGGAATCTGATGGGAGTGAATGAAGCAAGAGATATATGTCAGGATCATTGCAAATGGCATTCCTTGATTTCTGCCTACCCGTCCAGGAAACAGGTGTGAGTCTATGTATGTAGCATCATTGCAGTCGCAACTCGGGCTCTGCTTACTAGTCTAACCAGATTTGATTGAAAATAAGCTTTGCGACTGAGCAACTGCCTGTTTAACATCAGCAACCCAAAGGAATAGTGATATTCTATGGTTTAGACTAGTGTCAGTTTCTTCAGGGGTACTGACCCCTTTTGAAGACTGTTATAAATCTTTACAAGACCTGGCATCAACAGCTTAATGTGTACAGCTGATAATGAACTATATAACACACATAACTTTGAAGAGTCAGTCGTGCTCACCCAGGATTTGAACCTGATACCCTTTGCGTGGCAAACTGGGCTGTTTTGTTAAGTAAGTTTACCTTTGAATAAGTTTTCTTCTAAATATAATACAGAGACTTGGTTAAGAAAATCTTGCTTGTATTATCATGATTTATCTTACATACTACACTAAGAGGCACTAGGAGGCGGAGACCGCCATCTAAAATCTATAGTAGCGCTTCCACAATCTCGGCATTTATAATAATATTTGCTTTAAACGCCTGCTAAAAACATTCCGCAAACATAATTTCTATGTCACAATCATCATTTCATGTGTTACTCTAAGAAAAAGCAAATTTGCAGAATTTAATGCTAATATAAATATCTAAGGATAATTTTAAACAACATTTGTTCAAATTGGCTTTGCCAAGTGGAATAATGTAAATATTACTGCATTTAAAGGTACTTACCACAAATAATGGTGTTATCGTAAAATCATAGGACATAAAAAGTTTAAATATTTACCTAGTTCTCTCCGTAGATATTATTCAGATATTTCATTTTAATGCTTTGTAACTGGATAACTACAACAACCCGTAATTTTATCAGTACAAAATAATGTAATTATTTACAATATTTTAGGTTATAAGTTTGTTGTCAGTTGTGACACTTGTGACAACTTGTGACTCGTGCTCGTGACGCGTGACAGTAATGACACTATTGACAGCTAATAGCGTAGACAGAGATAGGATTCTCTGTCTACGGCTAATATCTGGGATTAACAGGGATTGGACATACCTACGAAATTAGCAAGCATACCTAAGAAATGTTGGGCGAATAAAATGGTTGTATATTTAGAGTAAAATGATTTTGTAGGAAGTTAAATTAAAGTTGGTTGAAATCTTTTGCTAGATTAGTTTATGAATTAAAGAAATGGCTTGTAGAAGAATGCTTTTACTCTGTAAATGTTTTTTTAAGAGTACTCCTTGCAGTCATATCACTTCAGAAATGCATTATTGTAGTGAATGTTTATTAAGTAATAAGTACCTTAGATTTTCTTTATTTTTCATTGTTTTCTTCCTTCATTGGTAATTTTATTTTTCACGATCTATAAATTTGTCTTAAATTCAATGTTATTTTTCGCATAGATATATTAATATTTGCATGCTACCTAGATATAGCAAAATGTGTCTTGTCTTTTTTATATTTTTACCACCTAATCTGTACCACATTTTCTGCAAATAAATGATTATTATTATTATTTATTCCATAATACAAATACGGGTAAACATGGTAAAGCGAAAAACTTCCCTTGTTTGATACAACACTATAACAAAATATTCTCTGGTAGCCAATATCGATACTGTGTCGCTGTCGTGAGAAAGTACCGGACATGAATGGCGCCATAGATACCGTAATGGTTTAATGAAATACACAGCCGGGGCCGAGCCACCCCTATGTGCAATGTGCGCGGCGCACACAGGCGCCAGGGTAATAGGGGCGCCGCGCGCCGGGTGAAATGCGTTAATTATTAGAATTACTTTAGAAAAAGGACGACAAAAAGGCGCTTCAGAGATTTCACACACAGGCGCCGGATTGGGTCGGCGCGACCTTGTACACAGCCACACTGAAATACCATAAGAAAAATCAAAATCGATATCAATTTTATTTGATTTTTTTTATTAGCCTTTTGAAGTGTCCCACTGCTGGGACACTTTTTTTTTATAAATATAATTATTTTCTTCAACGTTTCATTGCCAGGAATGCTTCCATACAGTTGCTTTTCATGTTATCTGTTGAAAAAAAAACATAATATAATTATTTCAACTGCCAAATTTTCCTCAACATAAGACAGAATGCAGAGGTTTTGGGTTTTATCACAGAATAAACAGTACTTACGTACAGAAGCACCACTTCTAAAACCAATTCATTGAAATTGCGACTCTTGCTACTAAGCAACAAAGTGCAATTCAGCTCGCATAAGCACTCAGTGCCTAATGCGATGCGGTATTCACCTAACCTTTCCCGCTCTTTTCTAACATATAACACTGTCGCTGTTTGCGGAATGACGCGCTAGCTGTCGCGCTAGGGTTGTCGACTTGCCGCTGCTACTATAATATTTATTCATCGTCTATCTACCTACTTGACCACGTACCTAATAATAAATAATCATCCTATAAGTATCCTATCCAACTATTTGAGCTCGTAGAACAAAAACCACAAAAAATCTGGTCGTTTACATTTTCACTATACTAATTCTTAGTTATTTCCTAAACGCGTGGACCGATTTACATGATTCAAACAGATAAAATGGTTTTTGAACTAGATCTTTAATTTGACACCATAATCGTTGGGATATCTCAACAAACAAAAAATCTAATTTTCAAGTTGCTCTCGTAAAATTAATAAAATCAAATTTTCAAGTCGACAACCCTTGCGCGACGCGTCGGACGCGGGCTTGGAAGCCGCGCGAAAGTGTAGGCACTGTAGGTACGGCCGAGTGAAGGAAGCCTGGCTTTATGTAATCAGGGCTAAGTAAAGTAAGTTAGTCAAATATGGCTTAATGAGTGGTCTGTACATAAATAATCCCATACGACATTAAGCAATGAAAGTAACTGAAATAAAAAACACTAAAAAGACGTGTGGCACTTGGAGACCGCCGCGGTAAAGCTATTGCATAGCATTTTTTATCAACTTATGCAATTATAATTATTTATTTATGCAGTATTTTTTCTTTGATATTAATTCAAGTTACACTTTGAGCGTGGTGACCGATAAGAAAACAAATTTTTAGCTCTTTATGCTTTTCTTCTCTATAAAAAGAAAATATCTAGGGGAAAATAGGTATAAATAATTAGGTATTAATAGTGTAATTACACACCAAAATAATTATTCATTCAAAAAATTTGAAAAAAAAAAACGATATTAAGAGTTTGATCATCGAATTTCGCGCAATGTACATTTATATAGATATAATATCGTATATACTTTCTCTGCGCGGCATTAATGTGTAATTACCTATAAGTACATAATAAAAAAAAATATTTGTGAATCATGCGGTGGGTTTAATTTTGGTAGGAATGGTAACTTTGGTAGAAATTGTACTTTTGATAAAGATGGTAGTTTTGGTGGCAATTGTAAGTAACATGCTACCAAAACTACCATATATGCCAACAATACAATTTCTACCAAAACTACTATTCCTACCGAAAATACAATTCCTATCAAAATTACTATATGTACTAAAACTACTATTCGTACTAACACTATCATATCTACCACTTTTTTGAAAACTACCATTTCTACCAAAACCGCCGGTGCTGTCAAAAGAACCATTTCTCTCAAAACTACTATTCTTACCAAAACTACAATTTCTACCATAACTACCACTTGTAATATAATTAATGACAATAGTAATGTTCCACATAAAAAATACCAAAACTACTATTCCTACCGAAAATACAATTCCTATCAAAATTACTATATGTACCAAAACTACTATTCGTACTAACACTATCATACCTACCACTTTTTTCAAAACTACCATTTCTACCAAAACCGCCGGTGCTGTCAAAAGAACCATTTCTCTCAAAACTACTATTCTTACCAAAGCTACAATTTCGACCATAACTGCCACTTATAATATAATTAATGACAATAGTACCTACTATGAACCGCTGTAATAATTACATAGATTTAGTATATACTAACGAATAATTATGTTCCACAAAAAAAATACCTTTGTATAAGTAAAACATTTTATTCTAAACTAAACCTTAATTAGTAAGCAGTAAAGTTCATAATACCCATTCACCCTTCACATATTAATCAACTTGGCGTAAGCGCCAAGTTGATTAATATGTGAAGGGTGTTAGGTTTTTTCGTTACGGAATTTCTGGATTCGGTCGCCGCGCTCAAGCCCGCGATAAAAGCTATGCAATAGCTTAAAAGAAATCGATAATATTAATTACGTTGATGTGTCGATATCGATAGTTTTTCAACACCCTGCAGCTCATTATTAGGGTAACTAGTAAAAAACGGGCAATTACAGAATGCAAAAGTTAACATTAGTATGGATCTTTTTATTTTGCACTGAAGACTATTGAAATCTTAATATATAAAATCCTTGCGTTACTGACTGACTGACAGACACGCTACAGCCGAAACTATTGGGCGCAGGATTCAGGGAGCTGAAATTTGGCATGTATGTTCCTTGGGGACCGTAGGGGTGCACTAAGAAGGGATTTCCCGAAATTCCCACGGAATCGGCCACAACGGGTAAATTAAAAAAAATGCAGGCGTAGCTGGACGCCAGCGTCCTTTAGTGTAATACAAAATTGAACTATTCTATTTGGTAACTTTAAAACGGAAATTGCATTATGCAAACAGGAACCAAGTGTTTTATTTTATTATTCAACTGACTATTTCATAAACAAATATCGGTACATTATAATTGCATTAGAACTAACTATAACTAAGTGGCTATTTACACATAAATTAAAACAATAATTTCTATACTTAAATAACTAACAAATAAAAAGAAATACATAAAAAAAAAGTAAAAGCAGAATTTAAAGGGCGTCATGGAAATCCTCCACATCGCCATCAATTGGAAGCGTGCCCAGAATGCTGGCAGCATTGCCACGTTGTATGGCAATGCTGATCTTTTGTGCCAAATATAGGCCAGCCTTCTGGTCATGCGAGGCGTCAACAAGTCTCTTTGAAAGATCTCTAAAAAGAGATCTCGCACTTGGACCCCATGGTCCCAACGTTTCAACTCCAAACGGCTCAAATACATAATCCCCTACTAGATTTATGTATTTGCGCCTTTTGAGAGTCTCCGCTGAAGCAGCAGCAGCGCCCGCACAACCCGCTGTGCTAGGAAGATGAGATGGCGCAAGGGTGTCGACTCATGTTGCGTCCCACACCAAAGGCCTACCCAGCTTCCATGGCAGTAAAGACATACCGTCTGGTCTCTTACCATCTTCGCGTGCCAAGCCCTGAGGTTCAAGTTGGGCTGGAACGCCAGCGGGGACAAGAGCCCGACGAAATATGTCATTGAGGTTGGCGTGTCGTGAAATACGACCTGCGCTCCTGCTACATGACAGACCATGGTGACCAAGGCTGTCGACAGCCTCTCCACAGCGACAGCGATGTGGAGAAACACATGGCGCACCTAAACGAAGGCAAGAAGCAATGCGGAAGGTCGTATCGTCCAACATGATACCTATGTTGGACGATGGCAGTGCCTGAAGCCAAAGCCCTGACTCCCACTCTCCCACAGTCAGCAAACGAGCACGCTCTGCAGCATTGGACGACGTACTTAAGAGATTTTCTCGTACCACGCTGCAAAGCGGCCCGTCCCACTGCCTCTGAGAAGATGGGATTCGGGGTAACTCGGTGCTTGGACAAGCCATTCTCCATGCATTCATGGCATCGGTCTTACACGGCACCTCAGAATTGACCAGTGTGGGTGCTAAAATTTTCCTGGTCAATTCTTCAGTGCTGTGGACCGAGGACAGGAATGCTGGTATGCTTACGTCAGTAATTTTGCGAACGCCAAGGCCGCCCAGGCGTACAGGCAAGGACGCCTGTAGCCACACTCGGTCGTTCAGGGCCAGAATTAGAATGTTGCTTAACCCTTAATCAAACAATGGTAGAATATATGCCACATTCGATCGATCGATATGTTTTAAGAAAAAAAAGTAAAATTTGAATGCAACCTATAATTATTTTTGCTTATCTATTAGAACGATTAACAAACTTTTGAATCTTGGTGGTGGCGGTAAAAGAAAAATAAAGCTATCGTTTGTCAGTGACTGTCAAAATCAAAACATGCGCGAAAATTTATAAATTTTGCACTGAAATTGTGATTTATTTATAAATATTTGATTTGTGCTTGGAAAAAATCCGGTAAGTACATAAGAGTTATTTATTTGTAAAGTGTATGATATTGTTAGGTGTTGAGTGTATAAAATTGGTTGCTTTGAGTAATAATTATATCTAAAATATGTTCATAAAGTATGTGGCTAATATATGACCATTGTACGTTAGCAGAAGTAAATGTTTCATATAACGAAAGTATTGCCGTGTGGTTGACGGCATAGAATACAAGTGTCGTCACCCCCTATCTTCCCGTGGGTGTCGTAAGAGGCGACTAAGGGGTAACACGATGCAAATACCATCTTTGCGTAGAGACGGAAAACTCGACATCAAACCCTATGCGTGGGATAGCGAGGTCCCGGGTTCGATTCCCGGGTCGTGCAGTGTTATTGAGTTTTTCTGGTAGGAAATTCTCAGTAGCAGCACCTGAGTCTGGAAACTATTGCGTGGGTCTAAAATATATCTGGCGAAAAGTGGGTGTAGAAATACACCTCTGCCTACCTCTTCGGGGTTCTAGGCGTGAGTCTATGTTTGTAACGAAAGTATCGTTGTAGGAAATTTTGTCAATATATATATACCTAAGTAATTTTCGTTGTTGTTATTGACAATTTTTTTATTTTTATAGGTCAAGATGTCATTCAGTAAGCCACTATCTGATGGTACACTACGTGGTATTTTGGAAAATTGGCCCTCCGGGAATTTCGTTTGCGTTTAGCAAGAGCACTGATTAGCGATTTCTCGTGCAAGAAGCAGAAACCTATTCAAGAATAAAAACGGCGGCAAATTCGGCGTTCCCGATGAAATTAGGCTTCAGAGCGTCGGAATTCACTTTCCAGAAGCTCAAGAGACTTATAAGCGCTGCAAGTTTTGTTCAACTCGAAATTCAGAGGATTACATACAAGAATAATACATCTCATTTTATACACTAATGAAATGGTTTTATTTTCCTAATCAGACAATGGTCATATAGCTGCCACATTTGAGAATCGTTATCAGACAACGGTCATATATTAGCCACCTAAAAAAAATACTGATCCCGTTATTATTTTTTTTATTTTTCGTTTTACATATCTTAATTACAGTATAATTAACTAGAATTAACCAAATATCCCGACATATCGCCGCGAGAAGCTCGTATCCGATTAAGGGTTAAAGTAATTTGTACAAGTTTGTCAATTTGGGCGAGTGCAGATGGGTTTTTCCAAAAAGGGGAAGATCGAAGAGCATATGTAAATTTAGGGACAAAAAGACAATAAGTACTTGAAAATAGTAAAAGCCGAATGCATATTAATTTTGAGTAACCTTTTCCATTATGCAAGTTGGAACCAAATGAACTTTGGTTCCAACTTGCATAATGGAAATGCTAATGATTGCATAAGGTCCTAAAGGAGCCAAATGGCATGAGTATTTTTAACGTATAAATACAAAATAATTAGAGGAACCACTCAGCATGGTTCTTTTCTGTTATTTGAGAGTTGGCCAAAATGAGTTGGTTCCGCAATTGACAGGTGAAAAGTTTCATTTTTAGTAGTTAGAAAATCTACCATATTTTTTGGGAAGGCAGAAAACGTTTTTTTACTACTATCTGTGTACTTAACTCAATTTCATAAAAAATGTGGGATGGTTCCCGTTTGCATATAAGGTTCCATTTGCCGTTCTTCATCTTCAGCAAGAAGCTTTGAGAAAAGAATATAATATGGAGTGGACAAATAGTACATATGGATAATTTACATTATAGAAATATATATGAAATCGACATAAAGCCACCAAACATAGTGTTGTCTCGTTTTTACTTAGCGATATCTCTGTTAGAAAAAAGAGATAGCCATAGGTTACTGAATACACTGATCATAGTGATTTTTTATCAGAAATGTCAATCGTGCCAGTGTCGCCATATTATTTTCAAGGTGTTTTTGGTACATCTGCTGTCAAATCGTTGTGTATCGAACATAATAATTTTGATTTTGTGCATAAATATGTCTAAAAACCAGATGAATCAGTGCTTCAGGCTTTCCTAGAGATCGTAAAATCATGCCTAAGTGTTGATTTGAACTGTGCAGTGCAAGATAAAGCTATAATCAACACAAATGTACTCTGCACAAGTAAGTAAGAAGTCATGATTTATATTGTTGAATAGGATTAGTATTTGTACAAAATATTGTTACAAGAGGTTCTTTTTATAATAAATTGAACAGGTTTTAGCTTCATTATGGCCTAAATGTTGTTATTTTCGTAGTTTGGAATTTTCCATATTTACGTATTAGAGGTTAGAAGTGATGTTACTGCTAATGTCGATATGGGTTATCGATATATCCGTAATGTATAGATACTTCCACAAACGATAACATTGTTAAAAATATCTCGCGTCTGTAAACGGAAATAAATGAAACATTCCACCAATTTTGTCTGTACCTAGTAAAGGAAAAGCGATATTTGACTAACTTACTTCACTTAGCCCTGATTACATAAAACCCAAAACCGCTGCATCCTGCTCTATGTTCAGGAAAATGAGCAGTTAAAATAATAATATTATGTTTTTTGCCAACAGATAACATGAACAGCAACTGTATGCGAGAATTCCTAGCAATGAAACGTTGAAGAAAATAATTTTATTTATAAACAAGAGGACGCCCGCTGCTACACCTGCACATTTTTTCGACTGTTTCTGTCCGATCCCGTGGGAATTTGAAGAAAGTTCTTAGTGCACTCCTGCGATCCCCAAAGAACATACATGCCAAATTTTAGCTTCCTGCACCTTATAATTTTGGCTGTAGCTTATCTGTCAAGCAGTCAGTAACGCAAGGATTTTATATATTATACAGATAAAAAACAAATAAATAACATGTATTAATCAATTATGATTTTTCTTACCCCCTTATGATATTTCAGTGTAGCTGTGTGTTTCATTACGGTATGTATGGTGCAAATCAGAAATCGCCGACATAAGGCCGGCGCGCACTGACGTCGCTGCATGGCAAAGGATTTTATTACTGATCAAATCATTTTCATTCTTATTTCAATGAGTTTAGGATTTATATTACTTTATTTCGATACAATCGTACCGCATCCTGCCGTGGCATGCCGCGGGACGTCGGGACGCGTCGCGGCACGTCGCGGCATCGGCGGCATACTTGGACGCCGCGGCATGCCATGGCGTCTTGCAGTGTGCCACGACGTAATCAGTAGGTAAATAAGTTCCTGAATTCACCGTTAGTAAATCTTGTTCTCATAAATAATTTCGTAGGTATGCACGCTAATTCGTAGGTACGTCCAATCCATGTTATTCACAGATCTGTGATTTATTACTAGAAAAAGTAAGAACCCTTCAAAAACTTAAAAAAAATAGTTTTCTTTTTCATCTTTTAGCAACACAAATAGCATTTGCTAGTACGTTAGCTTTAACCATTTCGACTTCTTACTGAACCGAGACAACAGTGATTTTAGCGCTGGTATGAACGCTCTCATCGCAAGCTTTTAAAAGTGCTTACGCCAGAGTTCAACGCAATCGTTTTTTAAATCCTCGTGCGAATGATGGCTAAAGGTTTGTCGATAACAAAAAAAACTTGTCGATATATGCTTTGAGTTGCCTAATATGCGCCAACCCTAATGGACGCCATTTTATTTGCATACGTTTCGTAGGTATGCACGCTAACTTCGTAGGTACGTCCAATCCATGTTATTCACACATCTATGGCAAGAAGTGCTATTGATACTAAATTCCAGTCATGCCGCGGCACGTCGCGGCATGCCGCGGTATGCCACGGCGGGCCGCGGCGTCCTTCGGGCTACCGAAACATGCCGTGCCATCAATTGGCGCCGGCCTTTAACTTGGTGGAGAGTGAACAATGAAAGGTACCGTCTTTTGTTTGCTGTCCCTCAAAAAAAGATTTTTATGCACTGATACATTCAATGTGAATATGCAAAAATATGCGAATATTCGCGAATTCCAATATTCGGTACATCACTAGTACAAAAGGGTGAGTAGGAAAATAAATAAAACATCATAGTATACTTAAATATACCTTTATTTTAATATTATATTGTTTATTACATATGGAAGATATAAACTGGGTCCATACTAAAAAATGTCTCATGATTACTCACAAAACCAAGTAGATTGACGTGAATCAGATTCTATCCTCAATGATTAAAAATGGCAACAGTAATAGACTTTATGGTTATTCACTTTATAACATACTCTTCTATTTAGATTATCAAAATTAGGATTACGTTATAAGTAGTATAAATTTAAATGCTGTTTCGCAATATTAATTTCAAGACTTTGAGACTTTATCTATTTCATTTTATTCAGAAAGATACTAATAGTGAGGCACACTGCTGGGCGAATATGTTTCTGGATAGGTCAAGTCTATTTTGATCAATTATTAATATTTAGCATTTTAGAAAATAAAAATTTAATAGAACTAAATAAGTGACACCAATCGCACATATAAAAGATCTAAACATTTATAACATTGCGCCCTTAATACATTGACTTCGTAAAGATCACATGTGCCTACCTTTGCTTATTCTAAAACGCAGTGTTTGTGATAGTCAACTGAACTTAACCTAATACAATGATTTATCTAGTCCAAGGTCACTAAGAATATGTTTATTAGTAGATTTAATCTACGTGTATGAACTCTTACCAGATGGGATATTAAATTAATTTTATGCATATAAACTTTCTTATTACCTAACTCAAAGATGGGTGGGGAATAAAAAACGAATTTTATACTTACCCACTATGTATTGCGATCCCCCAAAGCATTATTATACATTAATTTTATATCAATACTCTTTTTATTGAACTATACTGACTTTGACTGGTTTAACATAAACACTAGAAAATCTAAAGTTGCCTAACAAAATCTTTGAAGGATCGCAATCGTCTCAAAAACGTGTGAACCAACTATTTTGTACTTTGTTCACTATATTTAAGAAATATATTACGTAGGAGCCGTGATCAGGCACTGCTTTATATTTTATTTGCTTACAACTGCAACTACAGACAATAAAATGGTTCATAGGAATAAGACAAATTATTTCATAAAAGTTAAGTAATGTCTAAGAGGCATGTAGCTGTGGACGCTATAAAAAGTTTATAAGAAAATAAACTATGAAATAATCAATTTGGTTACCAGTCTTGTGTGATTGTCTTCGTAAAAGTGTCGTCTTACAATTCGGCTACATGCCTGTTAGTCAGTACTTGGTGTTACAACAATACTGCACCGTATTCAGTAGCGTATAGCTATTACATTTACTAACATTTATGACTTGGTAGTAAACATGAAAACTTAAAAGGCCGGTAGACTTAAATGCTAGGTGTTGTGTGAAGTGTGGAGTGCGTGGCTTGAACAGTGGACAGTGCAGTGTAGTGACGAGAGGAAGGGAGAGTTGCCCACAGGGCAGAGTGGGGAGTGGGGAGCTCCGTGTGAAGCGAGAGGCACCGAGTGGCGGCGGAGGTACTGTCTCTTACATTATACGACAGTTCTCTTCTCCCTCGCGCAGTTCTCCCAGCTGTTCGCGGCGCGGGTACTTGTGCGCGAGCTCGCGGTGTCGCTGCGCGCTCGTGCTTATCTGTCGCCTCTGTCTCTCGGATATTGCCACCTCCTGCACAACACATACATACATTATTTTTGTATTAAAAAGTTGACACACTATTCTAATCATCTTGCAAGAACCTCGTCCTTGAATTGTTCCTCTAGTGTAACTGATGTACTGTAGCGCTAAAAAGTGACTTGACTTACCAATCATATCAACAAAGTTAAGCAATGTTTGCACTTGTCTCCACTTGAGACAGATTACCAGTTTCTTATAGCATCTACACCAGAGCGTTACCGTGCTTCGGAGGACATGTAAGTCAGTAGCGTCAGAGCTCTTTTTACTGGGATATATTTTATTCAAGCTAACAGAAATGACTACTAAACGGCTATCAGTTGGGCATACCTCCTGTTCGTTGTTAAGCAGCGCGGTGGTGAAGGAGTCGGCGACGAACCACTTCTGTCCCTTCATGACGATGTCCCGCGGCGGGTCGTGCTCGGCGCCCACGTCACACGACCACACGGTGGCCACGGCGCCAGGCTCCAGCTTCACGGTGCGGTGGAACTTGAACAGAGTCTCCAGATCGCCCGCCTTGCGCACGATCTGGTACCCGCCCAAGCTCAACTCCTATACGACATAAGTAAATCATTAACGTAAGCTTCCATACGATCAACGTCAACGATAGCCGAGTGGAAAGACCGACAGACTGCTACGCAGAGGGTCTCGGGTTCAAATCCACGGCGCGCACCAATCTTTCCAAAAAGAGTAAAGTATAGGTTGAAAGTTGGCATTTTGGATATGCTGCATTAGCTACATTTATAGATTTTACTACTAGAAACTGATAAATAAATTGTTGAGTAAAAACCTTCATAAGAATAGTTGTTGGATACAGGTATATGAATCCGTTTAGTTGAAGTTCTTGTCAAATTTATGTCAATGAATTAATCATATGTGGGTAGTCTGAAAAGTTTCCGACCTAACATAGATATAACAATAGTTAAAAAAAAAAAAAATGTTTATGTGCAAACAAGTCGGCGGTGGACCAGTTTGAAAAAAAATTCTCTTGGCTCGCTCATAAAGTCGAGGCACACTAGAAACAGGTTTTGTATACGAGTGTCATTGTGCGTGTAAAGTAGCATTGGAAGCGACTATGTCTTGCTGAGGGATTCTCACCCTTATGTGAGTGAGTGAGTACATAGTCTCAATGAGACCACTTACTGGAGTAACTGCCAAACGAAGTACAATTACATCCACAATACTTTGTTGACTAGTGCTGCCCTAGTATTTTCGTGTCCATCGTTAGATGGCCTCAGTCATATGAAGCTACCGTTACAAAGACAACGTGGTGTATGTTTGTGTGGTACCTTCTTGCCCTTGTTGCGTATGCGCACGAAGGTGCCGTCGGGGCACGCCTCGGCCACCTCGAGGTCGCCCTTGGCGCTGGACGTGACGCTGAAGTCCTGCAGGCTGCGCTCCTCGGTCTCGTCCAGCAGCGTGCGCTTGCGCGCGGCGCGGAGGGGAGTCGCCCTCCGCGCGGGAGTGCCGCGGCTGGCACTCGCGCTCATGGACGCGCTGGTGGAGGCGCGCGAGTCGCGGCCGGGGGACTGCGTGGTGAGGTTGAGGCGGTCCTCCTCGCCCTCGAGCAGCGCGCGGTAGGTGGCGATCTCGTAGTCGAGCGAGATCTTGATGTCCATGAGCGTGGCGTACTCGCGCAGCTGCGCCGCCATCTCGTCGCGCAGGCGCGCCAGCTCCTGCTCCAGCGACGCCAGGTCCTCCGCGTGGCGGGCGCGCTCCGACTCCAGCTGGCGCTCCAGTTCGCGGCACCGGTTCTGTACACATTACAACTATTGTCAATCGTATTCTACCACACACTCAACACCATCTAGCCCCAAACGAAGCATAGCTTGTGCATAGGTACTAGACAATGGATAAACATAACGAAAATTAAAATGCCATACTGTACGAATAATTACGAACATTTTTTACTTCGGCACCATACCTGGGAATAACTGCTTCAAGGGCTATTAAGGCTCAAAGTCACCATAATTTTTTTTCTAATAATTACAAAATCGATAAACTTTATACATCTTCAATCTTATGCACCCAATGATAGGCAGATATCTCGAGTATTGCACGCGCGCGCCTTACATTGCGGCTTATAAACTTTTTTATAATTTTTGCGTAGTCTTTGGCATGATGTACAAAACGAGTAGACTTCAGCTTGGTGATTGATGTTTTGACACCGTGTTGATGAGTGATGTGTTACTCACGCTGAGCGCGGCGTTCTTGTTCTCGAGCTCGTTGAGCGTGGCGTTGAGTCCGTCGATGCGAGTGCGCATGGTACGCAGCTCCTCCACGGCCACGGTCGCCGCCGTGCTGTTGCGGTTCGCCGCGTTGTGCAGGTTCTTCAGCTAAACACAATATTATGCATTAATTACAGTTCATAACATATAGAAAGAAAAAGCCCTGTTCACAGAATCAGGTATGCTAAGGACGTTTGAAGTGAAAACAAAGCTGATATTCAATGAAATCAGAGAACCTAGACTGTCTAGGTTCTCTGATTTCATAAAAAATAATAAATTTTGCTTTGTCTAGGCTAGACAAAGCAAAATTGATTATTTTTTGGTTCTAAAAGACATGCAGAAATTTAACATTAAAGGATGGCGCGCACTGACGGCGCGGTACGGCACGGCATGGAAAAGGACTTTATTACTGATCCAGTAATTTTTATTCTTATTTCAATGAGTTTAGAACTCATTACTTTATTTCGATACAATCATACCGCGGCACGCCGTGGCATACTGCGGGACGTCGCGGCATACTGCGGGATGCCGCGGCAGGTCGTGGCATACTGCGGCACGCCGCGGCATGCCACGGCGTCCCGCAATATGTCACGGCGTAATCATAAGGTAAATAAGTTGCTGAGTTCACCGTTAGTAAATCATTTTCGATAAATTATGTACCCAGAATTGTTTTCTATTATTGTCATCCAAGAAGTGCTAAGAGTCGCAAAAGTAGTCCAATTATCACATAAAACTTTTCATGGGTATTTATTAAAGCTCACACCAGGCAACACTAAACCCAAGTATGAAATCTTCATGTTTAGGAGGTACAAGCTTATCTCTCTTTACATATAATAAAATGAAGTCTGCGCCGCATCCTGTCTGTATGAGCGCGATAAACTCAAGAACCACTGAACGCATTTTTGTACGGTTTTCACCAAAAGATAGTGTGACTCCTGAGGAAGGTTACCCTGTAAAATTCATGCGGGCGGAATCGTGGGCGAAATCTGGACCTAACTAAACCCAACGTAAGTTCAGGAATTGTATTACTTACTTTGTTTTCATAGAGAGCTTCAATTTCATCACGGTTGGCCTTGATGTTTGCTTCTTGCTGCTCCCGCAGTTCCTGCAGACTCTGTTGCAGCTTGGCTTCATACTGCTGAGCCAGGCGACCGTCTAAAAGCAATAACCAAGTTTTAATAGATGACAATTTAAATTGACAAATTATAATTTTAATTTACACAGAGGCCTTACCAATTTTTTACTGAGGAGCATTCAAAGTAGTATCACAGTCAATTTATTTTTTCAGTTCCAAAATCTAGGTGACTTTGAATGACATAAAGAAAAAAAACAGACCATTTCACACTCAGGTGTCCTGTAGGCAAACTTTTTTTCTTTAGCAACATCTTAGTGTCGTTATTTTTTGTGCACTATGCGACTATGCCTAAACCTAACTAAGGAGGAGTGAGGAATAAAACATTGGTAATAAAGACGAAATAACTAGTTAGGCGACAATAATTATAATATTATTAAGCTAATTTTTATATGATTCATTCCTAACAATTACAGAACAACAATGGCTGTACACGAAAAGCCGAAAATCGGGCTCAGTGAGACCAATATGGTGGTGGTGATGATGATGATGATGATGAATAACTAATTCAGCTCACCAATCTCGGAGATCTCCACTTGGCGCCTGGTGCGCGTCTCCTGCAGCTCCTGTTGGAAGACCTGGTCCTTGAAGGACAGCTCCTCGCGGAGGCTCTGCACGGTGTTCTCCATGTCGATGCGGCACAACATCTCCTCTTCCAAGGTCTTGCGTGTGTCCGCGTACACCTTGCGTAACTTCTCCAGTTCTTTGGCCAGCTCCTGCATATGGCAAAGGAGAAATTCATAAGTAATATTCTACCACATAATATTCTCTACCACATACAAGTGGTGTTGGTTTCTAGGTGGTTTAACACATTGACTGCTGGAAACGTATATGGTGTGTCCCAAGTGTCGGATCCTGCGATGCGGCTAGCCCACAATAGTCGTGTTTAGGGGAAAAATATACAAGCGTGCACAATTGTGGTGAAATTTACGCTAGGACTAAAAGACGCAATTGCGTTCATCGTACTAAACCATTAAAATATTGCTATAAGTACCTTTGAGATGCACAGCACAAAAACCAGTAGTTATGGGGAAAAGCTAATAAAATTATGATGGACTCTTGGCCCCAAGGCGAAATTTTGGTTGCAACCGTCATAATGCTATTATGATGATGTATGAAAGGTTAAGTCGCTTGTATGTTTAATTTTGTTTTTGTTTGAATGACAATGACATATAATGTGGAATTCACTGGAAATGTTGGCTTTTATAAGGGTAGTAAAGTTATGTGTCAATGGTTATATACAAGCAATGTTTCCGAGTATTATAGAGCTGTATATGGCAATGTACGATATCAATTCCATTGAATAATTCATCGTAATGCGAATGCATCGCTCGTAAAATAAGTCAATCTCAATCGAACAGTAACAAGCAAAGTGTACCCTACACTGACTTATAAGGAATTGCGGCACCAAAAATAAACTTCGTCATGTTTAGGTCAGGATTACAAAAAATAGAAGAAGGAAGTCAGTAAAATGATTCATGTCTCAATTTAGTTTTTTTTTATAGTTATAGGCGGCAAACGAGCAGACGGATCGCCTGATGGGAAGCAATTACCGCCGCCTAAACCCCCGACACAAGCAACACCACAGGAGTCACAAGTGCGTTGCCGCCCCTTGGGGTTGGGAAAAGGGATAGGATGAGGAGTGGGATGAGGGAAAAGGAGTAGGGGATAGGGCCTCCGGCACTCTCACTCACCGAACGAAACGCAACAGTTTAGGTACTGTTACTTTACGTCGATTTTCTGTGAGAGGGTAGTACTTCCCCGGTCGAGCCGGCCCATTCATGCTGAAATCAGCAAGGCTCTACTACCGAGTTTATTAAGTAAGGGATAAAATTATGTCAATTTGTCAGTCCTGTTTATCCAGCCTTATCGTCAGCGCAGCTTTGCCGATTTTAACTGGAACTACTGGTATAGAATTTGACCCCGTAGATTATGCCGCTGTCGAAATAAAACTAATTAAAGCGGGTGTAACCGCGGACAACAGATAGTTTTATATATAAAGTGCGATACGCACCCTAGCTTCATCTTGAGCTTTCTTCTTGTCAGCAAGCGCGCTGTTGTATTTGTTGCTCTCCTCTGTGAACCTGGTCTCGTAGTGGCGGGCCAAGTTCTCCGCTTGCGTGCAGTCCTTGGTCTTCTTGTCCAAACTGAAATTGGAACAGTTCCATATTTATCTAACGTATGCATAGCTTCAGCTTACAATACAATTTACTATTCATGAACCAACAATAGACTACGTAATATGTTCAAGCTAAGTTATTGAAGATTTAAGTGGTCTGTATTTTGTCAATGTCAAATTATGTAAATAGGTAAACATTCCATCCATATAATTTAGAGGGTCGAGTCGAGAAACTCAACAGTGCGATGTGTAAACGAGGTGATCCTAGCAATAAAGTCGTGTTTCCATGCGACCGGGCGCACGGTGTGAGGCGGTGCGTTGCGCAACCACACACACGGAATGTATTTGTAAACACGCCACTATCCGGTTCCCGCGTATTCTCTTCGTTTGAATAGATACTTTACATACGCACGCTAGCTAGTTCACTCTCCTCTTTCCCGCGCGTTCAGACGTTCAACTTTATAACGCTTGGAACCCGCATAGGGGCCTTGGCCGAATTAACGAATTATCACGCAACGTCGCCGATGATAAAAATAAAGACTGATAACTTAATACTTTAAGTGAGGAACAAACGTTCGGTGATAAAAGAGAAAGAGCATAAAACGAGGCTTGTGGGCGCTTAAGTGAAGCAAAATCGTATATTATTTCGTTTATAAATTCTCATACCATTTTTATTTAGACATGACACATGAGCTCAAAATGTATGACGTCAGTTGTGTTTGGTGTTATCTAAACTAGAGGTGGGCGATTATGAATGATTAATATAATCGATTTCCTTAGTAGTACCAACAATAATAATCGATTATGAAATTAGTAACTAATTTATTTTCATAATCGAATGACGTTACTAATTTGAACTACTAATCTTGTTAAGAGTATAATCGCTTGTTGGCTGTTGATTGTTGAATAGAACAGTCGTTGTTGTGATTCGTTGCAGTCGTGTGATGTTTGTTGTTCGGAGTGGAATCTTTAAGAGTAACTTCACTAACTTATTTCTTTAAATATATTACATATGTATGTTTACCTACTTTTAGATTGCTATTAGTAAATAAAACTTACAAAAGTATCAATGTCAGTTCACCTAAAATAAATAAATTAATCTGTATCTACCTAGTGCGTCCGTGTGGTGACGGATTAAGAATACGGAATGTCCGTTTGGCCAGCGTGGTATAGTAGGCCAATTCCTCCTTTCAAAGGAGAGGCCTAGTCCAGCAGTGGACTGTTAAAGGCTGATGATGTTGATGACCTAGTGCATTTTAATTTTTAATCGTATGAAAGTGAAGTTATTGTCCATTTCCTGTCTTTCTTATGTTATGATAATTTTTGCTAAGTAAAAAATCTCTTATAATTTCATTCCCGGACCAAAAATATGCTATAATTTTGGTTCGTTACATTTCAGACTGGATAAATTGGAATAACGGAGAAATTTACTTTAAAAAAAAATGCTCCGACCGCCGACCCTCTAAGAAAACATTTAAAGTTTGGCAATATTTTGCTCTAGAACCTGAAAAAACACACGCTACATGTAAATATTGTAACAAAAAGTATACATTTTATGGCAATACTACAAATTTAACGTGTCTCGCTCTGCAACAGATATCGAGTGTCGACTCCCGACGGCTAACTAAATTAGTAACTACTAATCTGTTATAATCGGGATATCTCGAGACATGTTCATAATCAAATGATTTCATTAGTATATCTCATAATCGCCCATCGCTAATCTAAACATTCTTTATGTCACACTTAGTACACCTACTATTGACTTACGACTTGCGAAGGTCACATTATCGACTTCCGGACATTTTGAAGGTGAATTCATTTCAAATAAATGTAGTAAATGATACTTAAAATGAAACGTGATCGTCACCAATCATTGACTAAACTCAAGCGTATTATATTGTGTAGCGTGCGGCGCCAGCTCTTAAACTTACCAATCTATTTTCGTATATATGCCTAAATCGCTCTATAAATATCAACTTTTTCAGCGACCTAGTTTTTGACAACATTACGAGACATGCGTAGATTTTTCTGTTGTGCTTTAGGTTTAATGTGTTGGTAATATACATGTGTATGTTTACCGTTTACTTGCGCGACGCGGGAGGCATTGCGAGTATTGCCAATTCCTGCTAAAGTTCTATGATGTGGCACACAGCTCGGCGAAGTTATACCGGCGGCGGATTCTCGAAATTATACGATCGCATACATTCAAGGAATCGTCATCATTATTATTGTATTCGTATTTCGAAGGCTACATTGATGTCATACGTAATTATAACGGTTACGTCATAGCTAGCGTCTCATCGTAAGCTTGTCGCAGCTCTGGTCAATTTATTAAGCAGGAAACATTAAAAATCATCCAAGCATATCGCTGAATATATTACCTTGCGTAATGTAATCATGTAGACGGCTTTTAGTAATGACTAGTGGACGCCCGCAGCTACGCCTGCACATTTTACCCGTTTTGCCAGATTCCGTGGGAATTTCGGGCAATCCCTTCTTAGTGCACCCCTACGGTGCCCAAGGAACATACATGCCAGACTTCAGCTTCGTGCGTCTAATAGTTTAGGCTGTAGCTTGTCAGTCAGTCAGTCAGTACCGCAAGGATTTTATATATACAGAAGACAGGCGTGAGCTGCTGTGAAACAGATTTCACTAATATCAAAGCAGTTTTTTCCTCTCTTTATCTAAATGAGGATAATTACAAAATTAGATTAAATATTGTTTAGTTTATAAAAATGTGTCATGGTAACAATATTTTTTAAGGTAAATGGTAAGCGATGATCTCATGTGTTTATTTTAGTTAATGTCGTATGTATTTTTCGTGATCACGACTACATTGGAGCGGTTAAGCTCACACGCCGTGGGTCGCGCCACACGTTTAGCTGACGTAAACTTGCCAGGGTCAACAGCCGTGACTTACAAACTTAATGGGTATTCCTAGATAGAAACCTGATCCAATCTTTACGCTTAGCACCCACTTAAATTTATTATCATTTCACCGCTATATTTTACTTATTTTTTAAAGTTCTGAACGATTTGAATAAATTGACGAAAGCTTTGAGTATTTTTTAGCAACTTTAAGCAAGAAACAAACGTGTGCAGTTGGCGACATACAACAATATACATAGACGAGATTTTGATTGTTTCGCGACTAAAACTAATTGTTATTCCTGACATATTTAAGCATTACTGATAAACTAAATCTTTCTTTGATCATAAAATTCATAATCTGTAACTTTCAAATTTTAAATCGAATATTTTTATTCACAAAAAGCCTTTTTAAAACGTTTCAATGCAGAACAAACTTACGTCGTTATCTGTACTGGGCGTGGGTTGATATGCCACCATAAACTGGTATTATCGGCCAACGCGAAATTCTATCGCTCCCCTTTTACCGGAATTCATGTGTGAAGACTTACACAGTATTATTTATCAAACTACGTAACTATTCGCAATCGTAATTACTGTATTTAATGATAATTTACTACATCAGGGGCTAGATTAGATAAACCGTGTGTATACATCATTTTAACGGTCGAGTAATGAAAGGCAGTGAAATGTTTACCTTACGAAAAGAACGAGGAAAACTTCCCTGACCCAGTTGCAAAATTTGCGTGCCGCAAGGTCGCGGTTTCGTACCCTCGGACTTCCGTGCAATTACGACACAGGGTGAACCGTATAAAATATTTAGTCCATAGTTTGAAAATACGATATTTACGTACGTAGAACCATTTCAATGTGAAACAGCTGCCGCTAGTTCCACTGATTTCAAGGGAATGATACCTAATATAATTATTCTCTCTTGGAATCGTGTTTTAAATCAGTCTATGGGGAGAGCCTTTGAGGAAGCCATCAAGCTGTGGACGTCTATCGGCTGATATGATGATGATAATCAATATACTTGCGACAACTTCAGAGTCAGCTTGAAGTTACCTGAGATCTAGTGTGTATTTTAAGTTCATCAAATTGGAAAGAATTTTTGTCTTTACAGATAAAAATGAGCCCGTATTCTCCTCTCGAGGCAGGTAGAGCGGGAGTGTGCGAGTCTTCCCTTGTGGACAGGCGAACTAAAACCACCGCAGTGTCCGTCGACGACGTTGGGTAGCGGCCGAATCGTGCATATCGCGCTTAGCACACTTTGACGCCGACTCATAAAATTTGACTGAGAAACGACCAGCAATCTCTGTTAACTTCACATCAAGCATTGATATAAACGCAACCTGTCTGTAAAGAATTCTATTCGTACTTTATTTCGCGAATGCGACGAGAATTTATTTATTTAAGCTTGACCTTCAGACGTCGTATCACCATTACACAGTTACCAAAAATGGCGAACAGAGTCAAGGTGAGAACAAAACATGTTTATTATCATCACATTGACGGTCTTAAGAATGCAATTAGCAAGGTAAACACTGCATTTTATATAAAGAATACAAGGAGATGGACCTATGCATACTTTACTTGTCTAGATGTGACATTCTACTTGTGGAACTAATTGAATTAATGCTTAGTCATAATCAGTTGTACACCTGGTAAACAAAACATTGATTGTTTATAAAATGGTTGCTTGTAATACACAAAATTACAGCATCAATAAAGTCACCAATACCAAGGTTACCATGTAAAATTGGGAACTGTCGTGTAAATAACTAGTACAAATATAAATAATGATGTGTACATATAATTTATACAAGCAAATTTAAAGTCGAGAGAACCTCACCTTGACATAAATAGATTTTGATCTATGACGCTTCCTAAGACTAAACATTATTGAAGATTATTTTGTTATAAACTTAAAAATGTGATCTACATTCAATATTTTTATGAGTTTTGTGAGTTCAACCTACACATGTTAGGCAGGCTGAAAATACAAGTACATACATACACAAAAAGTGGTTGACATTGCAGAGTAAAAATGGAGGGCATAACATCTTTTTTTTGTACTGCAGACAATGGCATTTGATAACACAGTGGAGGTCAAATAAGACTTAATTTATTTTATTTTTGCGTTTTAATTCAAACACAGGGAGTGATATAAATAACATGAAATACACTTTAAAATAATATTCTGTTGAGATTATGTATACAAATTACTGATAGATTCCGTTCAGTATTTTGCTAAGTTGTCCTGCTTATTAGTTCACAGTATTTGGTAACATTATCAAAAGATTATGAGTACCTATCTATAAGACTGTTTTTTTTGAGTATTCTAAAGGGTTTTCGATCAATATGATAGCTTGGTAGCAGGTTCAACTAAAATAGTTGGTGGGTCTTGATTAGCCCACATAGAGGATGTATTGTTTATAAACAAATGAGTAGAGTTACAAAGTATCGGCCAGTGTAGATGCATTGTTATAGCTAGGAATGTGATTAGTTCGGTTAAATCGGTCTATGATGTCACTGTGTCGTAAAAGCGAGGTCGCCGCGCACCGCGCTCGTCACCGCACCCGCTGAGAAACTCCGCCGATGACGTAAACTTACTAAGCTAAGGTTAGCCGGAAGGCTTCGCAACACATGCACTGAATTAATATAATTACACCTATGCGATTTGATTGGGACGTATTGGGCATATTGTATTAGATTACTTACCGCTTTTTCAAATCATCATTCTCTTCGTATAACCTCTTCAAGTCAATCTCTAATTTGGCTTTCTCACGCGATGTATCGTCTAAAAGTTTGCGAGCGTCTTGCAATTCATGCTCGTAAATGCCTTTTATGTTAGAAACCTCGCGTGTGACCACCTCCTGTGTAGTTTGGATCTCCCGACGCAAGCCAGAGTTTTCGCTTTCCAACTGGCGCACCTTATCAATGTAAGCTGCTAAACGATCATTGAGATTTTGTAGGGCATCTTTCTCTTGCAGACGGGTGTGTCGTGTAGGGCTCATTGGGCTACTTGGCCTGCCGGCAGAGCTGGAAGGGCGGCTTCCCACAGGAGTGCTCGATTGCTGCGGGCTTTGCACGGACGATACAACACTGATGTTAGATGACGATGTAACAGTCTTTTTGGTTTTCGACGACATTGTAGGATACTTGTTCAGTCACAATAAATAATTTTCACACAAAATAAAATAGTTTCACACCAACTCGTACTCCTTCAACCAAGCGTAGAGCGCACGAACCAAACGAAAAGCAAGCGCTAAACGCACCAATCAAACCGTAAATACCGTAATAAACCCAAGCTTGTGCGATCACGTGACCGTTGAGCATTGAGTCATAACTAATGTTGCCAATGAAAATGTTCGTAATTGCAAAGCAGATTTAAATCACCGTTTACAAAATATTATAATGCTAATCTATTTTTACGTTCAAATTAAAAAATATGTTGTGTAAAATCAATATTTATTGTGTTAAGTTGAAGTTATACATATAACTTGTTCAATAAAAAGGAGAACGAACTTGATATTTTTCATGATTCCTTACGCGTTTTCAAGAGTAGGGTACTGAAATCATTTTCATAGCGTATTGTGTTTTATAATATAATAATGATGTACATAATTACATACGTTTATCTCAATAGTTATTAAGTTGTTTCCCATATTTTGTATTCTTTTTGTTTAGTTTAATTATATTTTAGTTTAATTTTGTTTAGTTTTAGTTCAATTTTGTTGAGTATTATCACATTATCACAAATATTAATAGAATGCTGCATACATCAGTAATTGATGTGCATGTCAGAAATGTTCTTACTGTGATGAATGTTCATATATATTACTGTAATGCATAACATGTACATTGTTGGTGTGTCAAATAAATATAAATAAATAAATAAATTACCACGCACAAAAATATATTAAACTGCTTTAAGAGTATTAACACTATAAAATCTGGGATAATTATTAAAAATAGCCGAGGAGTAGATAAATGCTATATAACTTCAGTTGACACTTTTGACAGCTCTCAATACAATTACCACCATAACCTCGAAGCAAAGTTGTATTGAAAGCTGTCAAAAGTGTCGTACAAAGACAACTTCAAAATTTCTCCGCTAGAGGCGCGCGGATAATCTTTGCATAGCCATTTAGTAGTGATCAAAGAGATTGGATATATACATACAAAATGTGTCAAATAGGTGTCACTAGTAGGCAAATCCATGCAAAGGTTGTAATCGAAATCAGTCGTTAATTTATCGAAACAATAAAAAATCTGCAATATTATCTCAAAATATTTGAAGTTAGTTATGCTATTTCCAAATAACGGTAAGCATGAACTTCATCTAAGTGTAAGCTTAAACGCAATATGGTAACATTCTATTTAATATTTAATATACTCAAGGAGCTAGATATACACCTGATGAGCCGTGAGATTCAAGATAGCGGGACCAAGTCCCCAATTTAAAATTTATCATAATACCGAGTGTGTACTACAAAAATATGTACTATTTGGAACAGTTTGTACCAGAAACGAGAAATTTTTACCTACCTCTAAATCTGAAGGAAGTTATTTTACCTCTAGCTGTTAGATTGGCCAACCTGGGCGTTGTGTTGCTATATTTGGTATATAATACTCCCATTTTAAATATAAATTATTGCTAAAAATGTACTTACTTTTTTTATTGCCTAAGCGATCGTATTAATTATTTGGAAGTAATGTTTGTAACAAAACCTCTTGATATTGGCATGGCTATATGCATGTACATTTATTTTCATACGAAATAACTAATTTCCTATGAAGATAAGTAGTTATAATAAAAATTTTGTCTATTTAATATATAAAGGTAAACGCATCATAATTACGCCAACGTGAGGTTCTAATTATTATCAAATACAAAAACTGCAAATTTAATTTTCATATTTATTTTGAATAAGAATGATGTGGGTGTAATATTACACCTCTGCCTACCCCTGCATGGAAACAGGCGTGAGTCCATAAGAATGATCCATGTGGACTGCCAATGTTATGATGATTCGTAACTGCTGTCATATTCTGTATCAGACTCAGAATTTAATTCTATTATGAACCTGTCCATTTCAGCATCCGTAGATCCATCTGTTTCACGAAGCTTGTCTTCAATGTGGCGCTCATGTTTGCATTGTTTTTGTCAGTCTTCTGCAGTGATAGATTGAAAAGCTTCTTCAGCTAAATTCACAATGTTGGTTGCCTCTTGTCCTACATTTTTGCTTGTGACTCGCCTTTTAATGAGACTCCACATAAGTTCAATTGCGTTTAGCTCGCAGTGGTATGGCGGTAATCTAACCACTTTGCGGCCATGAGCTTCAAGCATTTGAATTTTTGAAGCATTTCCACTAATATTGGGTAAAATGTTATGCACGGGTAACCCTATTTTACATTCCTGTCATCACAGAGTACAATTCCAACATAAAGAAAATAAACACCGACATCTGTCAGAGGTAAAATAACTGTGAACGGTGAACGGACTGTAAAATATGTCCCTAGTCCCGCCACTGTGACGTACAAAGTGGTGGGACTATCTGAATCCCCGGAATCGCCTACACTACTCAGAGCCAGGCAATTCACACCATTTATAATATACATACACAATATATATTATACGTGTGTTATACTCATTTTTTAATACAATTGGAAGTGCTAAATTAAAGTTGTGTGATTAAAACGTCATAATTTTCACATTCATAAACTAAATACCTACTTCAATTTTTAAGATATCTACAAATCATTTGTAACAATTGTTTTTGCGCAATAAAGATGTTATCTATCTATCTATCAAAAGTTATCTGTCATTCATCGTTATCTTGAACCAGGGACATGTTCACTTCACATACTCCCTTAACCTTAGAGGTACAGATGTCTCGTTTCGGGTACAAATGCTACTTAAGTAGTACAACACCGGTATTGTGATAGATTGTAAATTGGGGTATTGGTCTCGCCATCTTAACCGCAGTGTGTTGAATAAGTTAATCTAATAAAAATTAATCGGGCTAAAACCGAAGAACCAATGAGAATGCAAAAATATACATAGTCTCATACATAGTCTCACGCCTATAACCCCGAAGAGGTAGGCAGAGGCGTATTTCTACACCCACTTTTCGCCAGATATACTATAGTCCCACGTAATAAGGGGCGAGCCTATTGCCGTACCGGGCACATTTCCGGACTCCGTGCTGCTACTGAGAATTTTGTGACAGAAAAACCCAATAACACTGCCCGACCCAGGAATCGAACCCGGGACCTCACCGGACCTGGATCCCACGCGCACATTTATGCCGCGAGACCAACGAGGCAGTCGTATAGGGTTTGATGTCGTTTTCCGTCTCTACGCAAAGATGGTATTTGCATCGTGTTATACCTAAGCCGCCTCTTACGACACCCACGGGAAGATAGGGGGTGGTGACACTAATTGTATTCTATGCCGTTAACCACACGGCTATATAATACATATATATTTAAATATTGCAAAAATAGAGGTCCCTTTATATAAGGTCTATTTAGTTATTAAATATGAATTATTGTCATTAAGTTATGAAATAATCATAAATTATGAAATGAGTACGAAAATATCAATTGAGTACGTACCTGGCATGTACGGAATGGTTAATGCAGGTAGTCGAAAAATATTAATCGAGAAAATTCGCTAATATTCATGGATATCTCTTTATCAATCTTTTAGTAAGCGACATTCAGCGACAAGCATAAGCACGACTCTGCTCACGATTTCCGAGCCCAACCAGCGGCCCTAAACATTGCTGAGCATTATGTTCATTTCATGTACTGTTTATCCATATTAGTTAAATAACTCGTTTGACTCTTTGAATACAGCAACACGTCAAGAAAGACACTTTGATCTTTATACCGTCATTGTGGCGTAGAAAATAAATATCAAAATCGTACTGAAAATGTGTAGTCTGACTTAACTACTTTTAAACTACCACGATTTGTACACAGTCATATTAAAAATTATGTAACGGGTCTGAATCGTGTTAATAACGTGCCTCTACGCCCGATCGTAAGTCAGATCGATTCACCCACTTACGACCTAGCGAAACACATCGCAGCGGTACTGCAACCATTAGTAGGTAAGACATCGTCGTTTGTAAAGGATTCTCGCCATTTTGTAGACGTCATCAAGAGCATGAAAGTAGAACCCGACGAAGTGATGGTGAGCTTTGATGTCGAGTCACTATTCACAAGCGTTCCAATTCAAGACTGCCTTGATGTGGTCGAGAGTAAACTAAGGTTAAACGGTCTGTCTGATAAATACATTGTTCTACTGAAACACTGCCTAGACGGGAACTATTTTCTATATCGTGGGCAATATTACCTCCAGATTGACGGAGTGGCCATGGGTAGCCCTGTCGCACCGGTAATGGCCAACATCTGGATGGAACATTTTGAAGAAAGGATCCAACTACAAGCGTTCCACGTAAAGATATGGAAAAGATATGTCGATGACGTGTTCTGTATTATAAAGGGTAACAAACAGGTTGTAGAACAATTAGCAGATCACTTGAACTCCATACACCCTAATATAAGGTTCACTTATGAAATGGAGACAGACAGATCGTTAGCCTTCCTCGATGTGAAGATCAAGGTGAGAGAAAATGGAAACCTGTCACACACTGTTTACAGGAAGCCCACACACACGGACAGGTACTTACACGCAGATTCACATCATCACCCGCGACATTTGCAATCCGTTATTGCTTCATTGACAAAGAGTCATCATCAGCCCTTTATATTGTCCCACTGCTGGGCACGGGCCTCTTCCCATTATGAGAAGGGTAAGGCCATAGTCCACCACGCTGGCCAAGTGCGGGTCGGCAGACTTCACATGTCTTTCGAGACCATTATGGAGAACTCTCAGACATGCAGGTTTCCTCACGATGTTTTCCTTCACCGTTTAGCAAGCGATAATTAACAATTTAATACGCACATAACTTCGAAAAGTCATTGGTGCGCGCCGTGGATTCGAACCCGGACCCTTTGCGTATCAGTCTGTCGGTCTCTCCACTAGGCTATCGCTGCTTGACAAACAGAGCATATGACATTTGCGACCCCGAACACTTAGATAGTGAGCTCACACATGTTCGGGAGGTATCAGGGAGTATCATATTCAGGTCCGAGGATGGCTACACACTACACGAGAGCTAGCATCAATTTGGGTAGTTAATTGAGGCAAGCTGTTAACTTGCTTCATACCTCTACTATTATACCCCAACACAAAAATTCAGACCTGGCTGGCGAGTAACGGAGCTACAGAACATTTTGAAGATATTTTTAATTCATAATTTTCTATTGCCCCGCTACTCGCCAGGTCTACAGTTCCGTTCCGTATAATAGGAAAAGTATGAAGTAAGTTTTCAACTTGCCAAAAATACCTACCCAAAATTGATGCCAGCTCTCCTACTACAAGTTCAGTTATTGTGTGCGTCAAGATGGCGGGACCAAGTCCCCGATTTAAAGTCTAGTACAATACTAAGTACAACAAAAGTTATCTGTCATTCATCGCTATCTTGGACCAGAGACATCTTGACGTACTTGATTTTGCACGATTTGTAACGATTTTCATAAAAATTCAGCTATAAAATAAATCATCAAATTGGCGGGACCAGTGTTTTAATTACATAAGTTTAATATGGCACTTCCAATTGCATTGAAAATTGAGTATAAACACGTACATATGTAGTACTAAGTCCATGGGCGTCACCAAGGGGACGCAGAGGTGAAGGGCGGCTACCCCCTACAGAGATTAAAATGGCATACAATTTATTATTTTCTCAACACTTTTCTCACTTGCCATATCAACTTGCCTCACCCTAGGCCATCGACTGGCGTCTTTGCCCCCACGACGCCTTTGACGAAGTCTTCGGTTTGTGCATTGCCTGGCCCTGTGTAACGTTTTCAGATGATGATGTCTGACATTGACTGTCAAAGTGGCAGGTACATCTTGATGTATTTCTTTCACGTTCAGAGGTACAAATGCCTCGTTTAGAGTACAAATGGAACATATATAGTACAAATCTAGTATTGTACTTTAAATCGGGTACTTGGTCTCGCTCCCGCCATCTTGACGCACACCATTTATTTAGTCTAGTTCAGGATCGGTCAACTCAGTTCTACGAGATTTTTATAGGTGGGCTGTTGGTCACGACAGAGACATCGATAGTGGGGAAATGAGATAGTGATATAATGGCTGCTGAAGTGAATGACCACTGGAAAAATTCACTTAAGATTAAAAGGTTTTTATTTTATTATTAAAACCACTTAGATATACACGATGCGCAGTTCGGTTTCCGAGCCGGACTTTCTACTGAAAGCGCCATACTGAGCCTCAAGCACACTGTGCAATACTATACAGCGAAAAGTACGCCTGTGTATGCGTGCTTTCTCGATCTGTCAAAAGCTTTCGACCTGGTTTCGTATGACGTATTATGGCAAAAGCTAAAGAAAACGGGTGTGCATGCACAGGTGCAAAATTTGTTTCATTTCTGGTATGCTAATCAGACAAATAGCGTAAGGTGGGCCAATGCCTTCTCTGACACGTTCAGGCTGGAGTGCGGCGTGAGACAAGGTGGTTTGAGTTCTCCCAAGCTATTCAACCTGTACGTGAACGAGCTTGTGGTTGAACTCAGCAGCACCAACATCGGATGTTCTATTGATAATGTCAGCATGAATAATTTCAGTTACGCGGACGATATGGTGTTGCTGGGCCCAACTATCAATTGTTTAAGGCGACTATTGGCCATTTGTGAAACGTATGGCCATAATCACGGTCTAATATATAACAATGTCAAAAGTGTATATTTGGTTTTCAAGGCCGCAGGTAAATGTCCATCAAGGGTGCCCCCAATAAAATTAAACGGTGTTGAGCTGAACAGGGTTCACCAGTTCAAGTATCTTGGGCATTATGTTACCGACGGTCTTGATGACCATGATGATATTGAAAGGGAGCGGAGGGCATTGGCGATCAGGAGTATCATGTTGGCTCGCAGATTCGCTCGCTGTAGTAAAGAAGTCAAAATTACGCTTTTCAAAGCATACTGTCAAACCTTCTACACGAGTGCCCTGTGGGTCAACTATACTCAGAGGTCTCTCAATGCCTTCCGCGTCCAATACAATAATGGATTTAGGATGCTGTTGGGGCTGCCCCGCTTCTGTAGCGCCTCGCAAATGTTTGCAGAAGCGAGAGTCGATGGCTTCCACGCTATCGTTCGCAAACGGGTAGCCTCGTTACTAACCAGAGTGAGGAGTAGCTCTAATAGCATCCTAAAGGTAATTTCTGAGAAGTATGACTCGGACATATTCAGGAGGTTCATTCGAGTCTTGGTCACTTGACCGGGACTCTGGTGAACCTCTTCAATATATTATAAGCTACTTAGCTAAATATAATTACTAACATAGGTTAAGCAAATTGTTACTATCACACTATACATCATGGACTCTGTCTGAATAAATAAATATATTATTATTATTAATACTATGTTAAACGCTTTGAAATAATTATCAATGGTATTTTTGGTAATTACTTAATAGAGCAAAGTATGTTAACCGCAGTGTAAAAAAGATAATTGAATATATAATTTTTATTAATAATTTTGTGTCATTTACTGGTAACACTACAAGAAAAATGTCTGCCGCCGCTTGCGCACCGGTTATTTTGTAATTTCGGTTTATTTTCGTTATTTGGATATACAAACTACTGTTTTGATTTCTCCTGCGTTAAAAACGTTGTATCGAGCACCATGTTCCTCCATTTTAGTGTTTTTTGTGAAATCCTGTGTTATTTTGTGACATATAGACTTCATTTTTTGAGAAAGTGACTCTAGATTACCTTGTTTTAAGATTTGTATGTATTGCTCTATTAAAAAATAAATCTGTTATAATGAAGTTACATATTTTATTGAATTCTAAACTGTGTTTTTTGATAGTTTTCTTTGAAAATGTGGAACGCTGATTTTATTAGTAATCAGGTTCTATAGAAAACCAAATCTAAATCGGCATACACATTAACTTCAAGGAACTCTTCGAAAAATACATTGCCTCATATTTTAAACCCATAAACAAGCTAACAGATAAACCTTTAAAGGTATATAAACCACCAATTTTGAATTGCCCGCGCTAATACCAACATGACGTTTACGATAGTTTTGTGTGGGCTGCAAATAGATGGCGTTAGACGCCAAGGAGAAATTTCCTCACTTCTGTATGAAGTTGTTGGTAATGGTCATTCTTCTCTCTGAGTATAAATGTTCTGTGGTCTAGTTCGGCTTTTTGTATGTTATCTGTGCCACAAATTATTCATATATATAATCTGTGCCCAAGTGAAGTGACGGGTGTCGTCAGGTGTCGTTGCTAAGTTTATTTTGTATTGTGTTAGGTTAGAAATAATCAAATGTGTACAAATAAGTGAAATGGCTGATATAAATAACTTATTTGATTGTTTCGAAGACACTACTGTGCACGAAGCATCAGTACAATTTCCTAACATCAAAAAAGAGGACAATGTGTAAGTCTCACGTCGTAAAGCAGTTCGTAAATAAACATAAGTGAAGTCTAAGTGGAAAACCATGTCTTGTTTTCAGAGAACCGGCTTCGGCACCATCAGAAGCTGTTAGTCAGAAGCGTGCGCATGAGGAAGCGGAACATGTTGATGAGCTAATCAGCAAGAGGGCGAGACAAGATGACGATGAAGATGTGGATTTGATTAGCGACATAAAGTATGTTGTTGCGCGATGTGTTGTAATTTCACGATGTTCTGTGATCTGTGAAATACTTATCAGCTATATAATGCGAGTACGTTTTTTTCAGTGTAAATCTGCTCAGTTCTCGTATAGTGATCCATACGTTAGAGACAAATGAGGGCTGCACGCACGAAGTGGCGATTCCCCCTAACCACGAGTATGCGCCTCTCATGCCAATCTCCTCAGAGCCTGCCAAACAGTACAGCTTCATACTGGATCCCTTTCAGAAGGAAGCTATACTGTGTATAGATAATTTGCAGTCTGTATTAGTGTCTGCACACACTTCTGCTGGTAAAACTGTTGTAGCTGAGTAAGTATAATATCTAGACAAAATATTCTTTAGTTTGGGACCTTAATTACATTAATAAGTTGCAAGGCAAACAATAATTAGATGCCTATGATGTCTTTTTCATTGATAAAATAATGAATATAAATGCTGACCTGTGTAACCAGCACAAAACACTGTGAATTTTTTTTTATGATATATTCATTATTCATCTGATCTAAAATAATTACTCTATGTTATGTAGGTTGTTATTTGTGGCTTAAAAAATTACTGTTTATGAGTAGGATATCTTTCACAGTTGCGGTAATGTTTTTGATGCTTGAAATATTATCTTTTGTTGATAAATCTCCATTGTGACAGCATATTCTTGTCAATTTTATTTAAAAAAAAATTTATTTAAAAAAAGCTGAAAAAAGCACAAGGATCGAAGCCCAGTGGGAGAGGGTTCTTTTTGTAATAGTATCAATAATGAATAGGATATACTACAAAAATATCTAAAAACTTCACAAAAAATAGCAAAAAGTCTCATCTATTGTTACATTAAATTAATATTCATCGATACTATTCTAACAACAGCGCCATCTGGGTGTGACAGTATGAACTACTCAGACAACATCACCTTTAGAAATGCGCGAGCGCGCTCTTTGACACAGTCGGACAATAATGACAGTGACCAACATAATTCGTCACTGGATGGCACCAGTCATAGTGTCCCGTGTATATCTGACGATGAAGAGACAAGCATGATTGTTGAACTCAGGAAACAAATCGAAAATCTTACTCTACAACTACTTAGCGCTAACACAGAAATAGATACACTTACTTTGGAAATTAGTTCACTTAGAGAGGAAAATGAATTATTACAACGCAAGAATCAACTAATTAAGAAACTTAGTAGCAGCCCTATGAAATTAAATAAATCGACCCCGAAGAAAATGGAAATTCGACAACTGAAGGAGGATAAATCTGTTCAAACAGATGACACATTGTCACAACAGCATTCGTGCAGTAAGAAGCAGATGTATTTAAAATCTAACACTCCAAGCAAATCCATATCATCACCCACAAAACAAGTAGTTCAAACACCAAAAAATAAAATGTATATTATAAGCTCAAATAAAACAAATAACAATATATTATCTTTGGCGAAAACATACTTTGATGAACAATACAATATATGCCATTTCTTATATCCTAATGTGGGCATTAAGTATTTAATAAAGGACATAAATAAAAAATTAGAAACATTTACCCTTAACGATATTTGTAATATAATAATTGGCGAACATGACTTTAGAACCTCTAACAATTACATTTACCTTATAAGTGATCTGAGAAATATATTGTTGGCTAATAATCACACCAATATTATTATCACTCTACCGACATATAAAAATGACATGTACTCTAATTTATACAATTATAGAGTAGATTTATTTAATAATTTATTGTATTTGGACAATTACATACATACATACATAGACTCACGCCTGTTTCCCGGAGGGGTAGGCAGAGACTACGGAACGCCATTTGCAACGATCCTGACATACCTCACTTGCTTCACTCACTCCCATCAAGTTTCTCATGCATGCTCTTCTGTTAAGGGTACTTCTGACTTGTCCTTTTTTCAGGATGTCTCCAATCTGGTCAGAGAACGTTCTCCTAGGTCTTCCTCTTTGTCCTGTCCCATTCACACTAGCCTGATATATCTTCTTTGTCAGTCTATCGTCATCCATCCTCTCCATGTGCCCAAACCATCTCAACATGCCTTTCTCAATGCTTGTCACTACATCTTCTTTTACCCCACACCACTCTCGTATCACACAATTCTTTACTCTGTCGGTCAAAGACACACCACACATACTTCTCAGTGCTCTCATTTCTACAGCATTTATTCTACTTTCAAATCTCTTCTGCCATACCCAACTTTCACTACCATACATAAGGGTAGGCACTAACACACCTCTATGTACAGCCAAACGTGCCTTTTTGGACACGTTTTGACTGTTCATAAACGCCTTCAGAGCTCCATTCACACAATTACCTGCATTAACTCTCCTTTCAATATCTGCTTCATTCTTACCATCTCTTGTAAACAACGTACCTAAGTAAACAAACTTATTCACTTGTTCCACTCGCTGTCCATCGATCAAAACATTACAAGCCGTAACGCATTCCTCCTTTTCAAAAACCATAACTTTTGTTTTACTTACATTCACTTTCATTCCTTTCCTTTCTAACGCACGATGCATGATTGTTACCATCTCCTGCAACTCCTCCGTTGAAGATGCAAGTATAACCTGATCATCAGCATAAAGGAGGCATTTGACGAGTAACCCATTCATCCTTAATCCGCAGTCACTATGTTTTAAATCTTGCAAACAACTGTCCATGAAGAGGTTAAACAGCCACGGCGACGCTACACATCCCTGTCTAACACCTTTATCGATGATAAACCAGTCAGTGTATGCCCCGTTTATCCTCACACAAGTTCTAGAATCCTCATAAAGAGATTTCAGAGCTCGAATGAGGCTGCTGTCCACCCCATTCATTGACAGCACCGACCACATTTCATTCCTCACCACTTTATCGTAAGCCTTTTCCAAATCCACGAATGCGCAATAGACCTTTTGATCTTTGGCCAAAAATTTTCCGGCTATGCTTCGCAAGGAAAAAACCTGATCCGTGCATCCCATACCCTTTCGGAATCCCGCTTGTACATCCCATATTTTCTTGTCGGTTACTTCCATAACTCTTTCAATAAGTACCTTTGCATACAATTTGCCAACAATGCTGAGAAGGCTAATGCCTCTATAGTTTTTGCAGTCTTGTTGCGAGCCTTTTCCTTTATAAAGAGGCACAACTACAGCTGTGGTCCAGTCATTAGGTACTCGGCCGGTGTTCCAACACAAGTTATATAACCGCTGCAACTGACCAACTATGATGAACTGTCCAGCCTTCAGCATTTCGACTGTAATCCTATCATATCCTGCAGCCTTACCTACTTTCATACTTCCCAGTGCCTTCACGATCTCATCCACGCCAATAACGCTTTCATCATTGCTATCATTACAATTCACTTCAGCTATCGGTGTCTCTATCGCCGTTCTTTCGAATAAACTTTCAAAATACTCTTTCCATCTCATCAGTACGCACAATTCACCATTTACTATACTTCCATTCTCGTCTCTGATGGATGTGTGTTCTGAAGATTGAGTTCTTCCTCGAACTGCACGAACGGATTTCCAGAAAAACTTAATGTTCCTCTGGAAATCGTCAGATAATCTGCTATCAAACTCATCTTTCTTTTCCTCTTTTTTCCTTTTAACCATTTCTTTCACTATTCTTTTTGACCTAACAAACTCCTTTCTTGCTTCATCTATGTCTACACTCGTTGCTTTTCCCATTCTTTCATTTGCTCTGGCAGCCAACCAATCTGACCAAGCTTTCTTCTTCTCTGACACTGCTGATTGTACATCCTTATCCCACCAAGTATTCTTAACCTTTCGTATTTTCCTTCTCTTGATCACACCACATACTTCAGACGCTACACATACTACCTCTTCTTTAAAGGCCTGCCATAATTCTTCCATATCATTTATGCCATCGAATCTCTCAAATCTTGCTATCAATCTTCGTTTATACTCATCTTTCACATCTTTCTCTTGTAGATTTTCTACTTTCATTCTTTCCAAGACCCTATTTTCATTACGCTCTCGGTGTCGCCATCCTTTAAAGAGCCCACTTATCCGGCTCAACACCAAGAAGTGGTCTGTGTGGATGCCGATCCCTCGATATACTCTTGTATCCAACACATTCTTTCTCAATCGTTCATCTACTATCACAAAATCAATCATACTTCTTCTAACATTTTTCGCCTCTCGCGTATACATATGTATCCTTTTATGATCAAACATGGTGTTTGTTACACAAAGGTTCCACTCCAAACAAATCTCAAGCAGTACTTTTCCATTTTTGTTCACACTCTCATCACCAAATGCACCTAACACCCTTTCAAATCCATCTCGCTTTACTCCCACCCATCCATTGAAATCCCCTAACAAGATCAATCTTTCATTATCCTTGCAGTTCCTCAAAATCTCTCTTAAACTCTCCCAAAACTCCTGCCTTTCGTCTTGCTCATGTTGTGACATACCCGTAACTATATTGACCGGGGCGTATACCCTCACAATAAAGAGACGAGTAAGTCCTACTTTCATTCTCATCCACAGTAGCCTAGCATTTACACATTCAAACTCTTTTACGCACTCATTCATTCGCGCAGACAGTACTACACCAACTCCCTTACAGGCTCTGGTGGTACTATCTACCCCAGACCAATACGCCGTATATGCACCATGCTTGGTGGTGTCACACCCTTTTCTTTTTGTTTCATTCACACAAAGAACATCAATCTTTCTATCATCCATCATCTGACATACTTCATCCAATTTTCCGTTCATTCCTCCACCAACATTCAATGTTGCAAACCTGCTTTCCGTAGGCCGCTTTTCGCCCTCGCGGGAAACGAGACGTGACGGGTTGCGAACCGCGTCGCCGCCGTATGGAGAAGAATAAGTTTTTGTTCCCATAGCGTTCACAATTGCACTCATAAATACGCCTATATTTTAGATTCGAATGCAAATTTGCTTTATGATAATAGTATGTTTAGAAAATCAGGTGTTTTGAATAATTATGGTATGGAGATTATATTTGAGAGCCTGCACAGTCTCATCAAAGAGATTATTGAGAGCTTTCCATCTTATATAATGACACAGGAAGACCAAGCTGAACACTTAGAGACAGCAATACCAACACCGCAATTTTTTCGCATATAATTACATTAATATATTACATCAAAACATAGCTGGATTAAGAAGTAAATGTAATGAACTTACTATATGTTTACAAGAGCTTATAGATATGAAAACTGATATTGATGTTATTTGCGTGACGGAGCATTTTATGATGGCAGGTCATGAAGACTTATGTATAATTCCAAATTATAACTTAGCTGCATATTACAGTAGACAAAATTCTAATAGAGGAGGCTCATGCATATTTATTAAAAAAGGGCATCTCTGGAAATGTATACCAGATTCAATAACATCACCTGTAATTTCAGTTTTTGAATGTTGTGCTATTGAGTTAACCAGTTTTAAAATGATTGTAATTTGTATTTACAGAGTCCCTCAGCCCAACAACCTCAATATTTTCTTTGAAAAGCTTAATAAATTACTGATGTATCTAAATAAGCATTATAAAAAACATAAATTAGTTATAGCTGGGGACTTTAATATTAACATTTTGAATTATAATAGCATTGCCTCAGAATTTGAATGTTTACTTTTCAACTATAATTTGAAATTGGTAATAAGACAACCAACTAGAATAATTAATGGAACATGCATTGATAATTTTGCCCATAACTTCAAAAGTAAATGTAAATCTAGTGTAATAGAGTTGGCATTGTCGGATCATACCGCTCAGCTGTTACAATGCTGTGTGAAAAAAGTATGCCTTATCAAATATTGGCGAACTGAACGCAGAGACTATTGCATGGAAAATATAAAAAAAATTAACTACTATATTGGAAAACCTCGCTTTTTCAGAGATGTATTCTGTTAAAGATGAAAATTTAGCGTATAATATATTTTATGATCTGTTTAAATTATTTTATAATCTCTGCTTTCCGTTTAAACTTATTGCAATAAATGTTCATAAAAAACACAAATGGGTCTCACGTGGTATAAGGACCTGCAGCATAAAAAAGCGAAAGTTGTTATGGCAATATCGAAAAGTTCCAAATGTTGTCAATAAAAATAAATTATTAGAATATACTAAGACATACAAGAGAATAATAAAATTGACTCAACGAGCACAAAATACTTTTGCTATAAATACTTCACAAAATAAGTCGAAGACAACATGGAATATTATAAATAATTCGAAACATAACAAACCACATCAATCCATATCTAGTGTTAAAATAAATAATGAAATTATTAGTGAGCCCAGTAAGATATGCAATGCTTTTAATAACTACTTTATCGACAAAATAGCCCCAAAAGCTGTATTATGCCAAAGTCAATATAAGACTTACATGTCATCCTCCATGCAAAACTCTATTTACATGAAGCCCTGCTCGCCGTTTAACGTCGTGCAGATTATCAATAGTCTCAAGAATACAAAAAGTGTAGGGTATGACGAAATATCAACAAAAGTTCTAAAATATGTAGCTGTTAATATTTCTCAACATATTAGTTTTATTATAAATTTAAGCATAGAAACGGGTATTTATCCTGACCAGCTGAAAACAGCAATACTAAAACCTCTGTTTAAAAAAGGCTGTACTGAAAATATGGAAAACTATAGGCCCATAGCTCTTGTACCGGTTTTGTCAAAAATATTTGAGAAATACATACATAAGGAGTTAAATGCTTATCTTGAACAAAAATGTATATTGGCAAAAGAACAAAAGGGATTTCGATGTAATAAAACTATAAATATGGCCATATATGATTTTTTAGAGTTTGTGATGAGTAGTGTGGATACTAGAATACCTATTTGCTCTATATATATGGATATGACCCAGGCGTTCGATTATGTAGAACATGACATTTTGCTAGGCAAATTATATACATATGGTATACGTGGGAATGTACTCAAACTCATCGAGACATACTTAAAAGACCGAGTACAATACACAAACATTACAAGAATAAGCCATATAACAAAAAGAGAGTATGTAAATCAATCTGAGCCACGTAAAACATTATACGGTGTACCTCAAGGTAGTGTACTGGGTCCACTGTTATTTATAATATACATAAATGATTTACCTAATGCAACTAAAAACTCAATATCTCTGTTTGCCGACGATAGCACAGTTACCATCAAATGTAAAGAAAAAAACATGTACGAATCAGATATTAATAATGTATTGGACTCTGTTGTTACTTGGCTTAATGTTAACAATTTAAAAATTAACACCAACAAAACAGTGATAATGCACTTCAGTCAACGTATACCAACAACTAAACTACTAAACATACATATTAATGGCAAACCAATTAATGAAGTTGATACCACAAAATTTTTGGGTTTGACTATAGATAAAAAACTGAAATGGAACCCTCATATAGAACAATTATGCAAAAAAGTTAATAAAGCTGTGTATGCTTTGCATGAACTAGCTCAGATTGTTAATATTGATGCTCTTCTGACTGCTTATCATGATAATCATGGTCTAGTAGCCTCAATCCTGAGATATGGAATAATTTTTTGGGGTAATTCCACAAACAAAGATATTGCTTTCAAGGCTCAGAAACGTTGTATAAGGGCAATGTTTCACCTCAAAATGACTGAAAGTTGCGCACCCTTTTTTAAAAAATATAACATCTTGACCCTTCCGTCCATATACATTTATGAAATAGCAGTTTTTGTCAGGCGTAACATGAGTTTCTTTGAGCTGGCTTCTGATAATTCAAAGCGTCTACAAAGAGACAAAAGCCGACTATGTATGCGTAAGACAAACACTACGTTAATGCATAACAGTGTTTTTTCTATGGCCCCTAAAGTTTATAATAAATTACCAAAACGTCTAAAGGAAACAGATATGGCTATATTTAAATTTAGATTAAGAAAGCTACTCAATGAAAAATGTTATTATAGTGTCGCAGATTTCCTGTCAGATAACATAATTTAATATAATTAAACTTTAAATTTTTCATAACCTATTGACATTCATCTTTAAATTATATATTTATTCATAATTTATTTGACGTTTATTATTCTTTGATTATTTGACAATATTAATTATGTGACATATTACATTTTTATTTTTGACATTTGACAATATTAAATTTTTATTTGACATGAGCTTGGTGACATCAAATTTAATTTTAATTTTCATTTTACTGTTTATTTTAATTTAGTCACTGATATATTTTTTACTGTTTTACTTTATTTTAATGCGTCATTTATTAATTTTATTCAATTCACGTTAATGGATATCACAATACTAAAGCACTGTAAAACACATCTATGTATGTCAAACTAAAATTTGCACACCTCTAAGAGGTAATAATACAGCGGACTTACTGATTTTGTAACAACTGATATATTATTATGTACATACCTGTTTTATGCAAATAAATATGATTTGATTTGATTTGATTTGAAAATTAATTTAAATATGTATAATTTATGTTGAATCAGCCTTAGCTTTTATCTGCCTTTCTATAAAAAAAACATACATAAATGTATGTCTAAATGTATCAGTAACCTATTTTCACAGGTATGCTATAGCATTATCGCTGAAAAACAAACAAAGAGTGATATACACCACGCCTATAAAGGCCCTGTCTAACCAGAAGTATAGGGAGTTCTCTGAAGAGTTTCATGATGTGGGCCTCATTACTGGAGATGTCACCATCAACCCTTCAGCGTCATGTCTAATTATGACCACCGAGGTAAGATTTCATATTGTATGTCTTAATAATTCATGCATGTTTATAATCAAGCTGTCTCAGGTCCCAATGAGTGTAATTTGGAAGTGCATTAGTTGTGAGGGTTTATCACCAATGGCAGTCATTGCGTGAAAATATACCACTGGACTGAAATTTTACTGCATACTGCATTTTACCTTAAATGCAGTAAAATCTATCTAGAGGCAAAATATAATCAAACCTTGTAAATAAAGTTATTGCATAATGCTATTGTTCTTGCAAATGATGAATAATATATTTTATATTCTATAATAGTCCAAGTCCGTGTGGTGACAGATTAAGAATACGAAATGTCACCACCCCATATCATCCCATGGGAGTCGTAAGAGCCGACAGAGGGAGCATATTATGCAGAGAACAACACTACAAGAGATGGAAAACTTGATACAAACCCTATACCAACCCGTTTGGCCAGCGTGGTATAGTAGGCCAATTCCTCCTTTCAAAGGAGAGGCCTAGTCCAGCAGTGGACTGTTAATTGCTGATGATGATGATGATGATATTCTATATATCTATACTACTCAAAACAAAATAAGGGCCACTAAGATTTTTTGCTGTACCATGAAAATAATAAAGACTCAATTGTTTTACTTATGTAACTACAAAATAATGTTATTGGTTATATAATATAGGCTAAAAATTGTTTAAAAAATAATCATCATGAATTGTTTTTTAAGTTCATAATGAAATTGGCCATTTTGAATGAAAAACATGAACAAAAGAAATCACCGTAAAAAGACAAAATACTGTTGTTGTCACTTTTGTTTCGTCTTTTTAGTAACTAGTATGTCCTACTCTCTTAACAATACACTCCTAAAGCCTCGTATGCATACTCTGGATCAAATTCCTCACTTTTTCATCTGGAATCTCCTCCCAGGCACGTTTTAAAGTGTCAATCAGCTGCTGTTGGTTGTAGACCCTTTGCTCTTCTCTCTAATCCTTCGTTTCAATTGGTCCCACTATTGCTCGATTGGATTTAAATCCGGACTGTTAGCTGGCCATGGTAATACCTCAATATGAGACCCTTCTAGGACATTTTAGGTCGATCAACCTGTGTGTGCACAGGCATTGTCTTGCATCAGGATGAATCCAGGCCCCGCTCGCTGTGCAAATGGGATCACTTGAGGTCTGATGACATCCTCGATGTAACATTCTGCAGTTACGGTATCCGCATTTAAAATGGTGAGCTCGGTTTTACCGTGTAAACTAATCCCACCCCAAACCATTACGTTGGGACCACCGAAACGGTCAACTTCGTGGACGCAGGACTCCGAAAACCGCTCGCCGCGTTGTCTCCACACCCTAACATGCCGATCATCATTGAAAAATTTTACTTTGCACTCGTCTGTAAAAAGCACCTTGCCCCACTGATTAATCCCCCAGTTCAAATACTGACGGGAGAATCTTAAACGGTTTGCACGTTGAACCCTGGTCAGAGGAATTCGAACAACTCGTCGTCTTGACATTAGCTGGTCTTCGTGCAATCGATTACGTATTAGTTTGATCATTGACACGGGTACCCGTTGTCAGCCGTAGGTGGTGTTGTAACTTACGGGCCGTTACTGTGAGATCACGACGAGCACTTCGTTGGACGTACCGATCCTCGTGCGCCGTTGTTACACGAACTCTACCTGAACCGGGTCTCCTGCTCCTGGCAGCACTGCCGGTCTCTTGGAAGCGATTCCATAGATTTTGGACAGCTCTTCGAAAAAATCCCAACTGCAAACCCACGTAACGATGAGAATATCCTTCTTGAATCATAGTTATGGCTCTGGTTGCCGTAATTGTATCCATGTGCCTTCGTACTGGTGGCATGATTAACGCGAGATGATAAATGAATCAATTAAAATTGAAAAGTAAAACTTTTTTCCTAAATTAACCGAGACAAGTTGAGAAGACAATTGAATAAAAACATAAGAATAACATCCAATTATTTTTTTCTTGAAATGATGGCCAATACTTTTCAAATTAGAAACACGAACACCAGCATAAAAGAGATCAAAACCAAAGAGTTCGTAATATCAATATAATGCTACTTATCAGTTACTTATAGTTTACTAAAGTGCATTTAAATGTAAATAAACTAGTGGTCCTTATTTTGTTTTGAGTAGTATATAATGTTATGTTTGGTTTGTGTGTATGGAATATCGCTATCCCTTTGGATTGTGGAGGTCAGACAGGCAGTCGCTCTGTAGAAAAGCTAAGATTCAGCCAAATAGCTAGGTTACACTAGTGGTAAGGGACTCCGGGTTCAAACCAGGATAAAGCTAGGAGGATGATAATTGTTATGTTTGATTTGAAGCCAAGATAAAAAAGTAAATAAGATATTCTTTATTTATCAATACAAATTGTTTGTTTACGTAACTTTATTACATTTTTATTTTATTCTGTTTGCATTATTTTAATTTTTCTCCTTTAGTTTAGTTTCATATTGGATTGGATTACTATTGCTGATTTATTTTTCAGATCTTGAGGAATATGTTGTACCGAGGATCAGAAATCATGCGAGAAGTGGGTTGGGTTGTATTTGACGAAATCCATTATATGAGAGACAAGGAGAGAGGTGTTGTCTGGGAAGGTAGGTCATGAATTATCAGATGTCAACACTAGGTTGTGTGATATAATTACCTACTAACAAACAGTGTCAATATTAACAAGGATTTTAGCTTGCTGATTTTGCTTGACCAGGGAAACTACACTCACAGAATATTGATGTGAAGTAACAGTACCTAAACTGTTGTCTTTCGTTTGGAGAGTGAGATTACTGGGGTCCTCCATTTCATTCAGCTCTGCCTGCTATGCTTTTTCCCATCCCAAAAGGCAGAATGTACTTGTGATTCCTCCTTTTTTAATTTTTTTAGTTTTGTTTATTATGGTGGAAGAAACTCTCCTTATGAGCCATCTCAACTCGAGGCCAAACCGGCCAGAATGTGTTCAACCGGGCTTGGGACTGACGGAGGAGGTGTGTGGAGGCTCTCCCCTATAACGAGGATTATACATACCCACTAAAACCACGGCGGTGTCCCTACGGGTCCCGTGAGTGGCTGGGTCACACTATTCGCGGATAGCATAATTTTCCGTGACCCCGCCCGGGATCGGTCCGCCGTTGGTGTTGGCGGGCCCCTTCTCGTTATGACTTGGGAGGTGGCGCGGACACAACGCCGCCTCCTTGCCTTTTGGCGGACGGGGAGCAGCCCCAGCGCTCGCCGTCCGCAGGCACTAAAACGGCCGCAGAGGACAGGGAGGATGGCAACCCGACAACACCGCATCTCCTCTTCCTCTGCGGCCCCACCGCGACGCAACAAATGGTGCGCCCCCATTTGGTCTCGAAAGATAGGGCGCGCAGCAACAACACCGACGCGCCTCTCCTCCGGCGACCGCGCCCGACTGCGAAGGACAGAAAGAACTGTCCCCCGTATCCGCACCTTTGGACGCATCCTGCGCAGGCCTCCATCAAGCCCACGCAGAGCGTCCACTCCCGGGATCTCGCTTAGCTTCACCGTGGGTGCCCTAACCACGGTTACTAAACCCCCCTACCACGACAAGGTTTAGGCGTTCCGACCTATTACATAAAAATGCCATTTAATATAACTAATTGTTTTCGGTATTCAACTTATTTTATATATTTTCAAAACTAAATACCTACAGTTTTACTCCTATAACCAACAGAGACCCTAATCCTGCTACCGGACAACGTGCACTACGTGTTCCTGTCAGCCACCATCCCCAACGCGCGCCAGTTCGCCGAGTGGGTGTGCCGCCTGCACTCGCAGCCCTGTCACGTGGTGTACACTGAGTATCGACCTACTCCGCTGCAGCATTATATCTTCCCCGCTGGTGGGGATGGGATACATCTTGTGGTTGATGAGAAGGTTTGTTAAATTGTTGGATTTGATGTTATGAGGAATAGTTTGTGTAAGTATTAAATAAACTCTGTTCTAAAAGTAATTTGTAGATACATTACTGTTTACGCACGGCTTCCTCGATAAAAAGTCTTCTTTCTCTTAGCGTTATCCCAGTTTCAGTCTGGGGTCCGCTTTATAGTCTAACCGGATTTGGCTGAATATTAGCTTTTCCACGGAGCGACTGCCTGTCTGACCTCCGCAACCCGAAGGGATAGCGATATTCCATGGTTTAGACTAGTGTCAGTTTATTTAGAAGGTACTGACGCCCTGTAACGACTGTCAAAGATCTTCATGACAACCGGGACCGACGGCTTAACGTGCTCTCCGAGGCACGGGACAAGCGATAATTTACAATTCAATACGCACATAACTCCGAAAAGTCATTGGTGCGCGCCGTGGATTCGAACCTGATACCCTCTGCATGGCAGTCTGTTGGTATTTCCACTCGGCTATCGCTCCTATTCCTCGATAAAAAGTAATTAATAAAATATTTAAAAATATAATATATAAATCATAATTGTAAAATCTGGTAAAAAATTACATGCAAGCAGGTTATATGGAAGAAGGCTGTTAAATTACATACAAGGCGGATCCCTCTTTTTCATGTGATTCTAATTCAAGTAAGGAATCTGTTAAATTGTACTGTAGAATGACTCCAACATTTTTTATTCATACACAGCTGTGTAAAAACTCACCAAAATCCTATTTTTACTTGTAAAGTGTAAAATAGAGAACCTGTTAAGTTGTACTTCAGAACTATTCTATATTTACATGTACACCCATAACATCTTCTCATAGCGAGAAGAGGCCCGTGCCCAGCAGTGAGACAATTTATATACAGGTCTGATGATGATCCAAAACACCCATTTTTGTTCGTCAGGATCGTTGCAAATGGCGTTCCGTAGTCACTGCCTACCCCTTCGGGAAACAGGTTTGAGTCTATGTATGTATATTTATTGTAGAGCATATTCAAAGAAGACAACTTCAACACCGCGATGGCGGTTCTCAACAACGCCGGCGACGCCGCGAAGGGTGACCAGAGGGGCCGGCGCGGCGGACCTCGCGGGGCTAACCAGACGAACATCTTCAACATCGTCAAGATGATCATGGAGAGGAATTTCGCGCCTGTCATCATATTCAGCTTCAGTAAGAAGGACTGCGAGTCCTATGCTATGCAGATGGCGAAACTGGATTTTAATACAAGTGAGTTGAAGATTTTTAGAATTGTTGGTTACATGCCGTACCCTGACAAATCGATTAGCGCTATTTTTCTCTTTTCTCAACTCTTATGGGTTATTCTTTCTGGTCGTTCCCTCAATGCTGAGGATGGTGACTGTATGTCAATCTTCACCACTCGGTCTGGTTCTGCACCATATGTACCGCTCCCTGTATCTGGCCTCCAGTCACCTCCTTGAGTTGGTCCACCAATCTAGCTGGCGCTCTTCCTCTAGCGCGCTTTCCTTCCATTTGTCCGAGAATAATGTCGTTTCTCCAGGCTGTGTAATGGGGATCGCATTATGTGCCCAAAGAACTGGCACGTAGTCAGCAGGCGCTTGGTGACCTTCAGCTCTTCGAGGATGGAGACATTGGTTCTCATAGCTGTCCAAGGAATGCCTAGCAGTATGGGTCATAGCAAGTAACAACCTATACATAATACCTCGACATAATTGGCTTGTCAAATTCAAAATCCCATTTTGAGCAAATAAACTACACACATCAACAAAGTCTAGGGATATCTTAATCCTAAATTATTTACGAGTTTATAGTTTAGAACCTTGTTAGTTTCCACAAAAAGTTTATATACAGATTAAAACCTCTTTTATTCTATTTTCAAAATTTGAACATGGAAAGAAAAAAAACAAAATAATAAACAAAATATGGCGGCAAATTTGCTAGTAATTCGTTACATTAAAGAAAGTTAAAACTGTTTTATTATAATTACTAATGAAAAGGGTTTTTAATTGTTTTTCTTTTTTAATTTAACGTGACGTACGAACTTTAAAAGTCATGTCACGTCGTCATTTGAGTCGAGATGAAATGTTACGAGCCGTGGGCATGTTAGAAAATGGTGCAATTCAACGCGTCGTTGCTGAGGCCCTACATACCAGTCAAAATGTGATATCAAGGTTGTGGTCACGTTATCGCAGTACTGGAGAAGTGGCCGAACAGCACACAGGTAGATATCGTGTTACTACGCAGAGACAGGATCGATTTCTCCAAATGACCGCCAGAAGACAACCCAATATCACAGCGCTGCAACTAGTGCAAAGGCTCCAGGAGGACCACCAGCTGCTGGTAAGCGACCAAACCGTGCGAAGAAGGTTACATGAAGTTGATCTTCATGCTCGAAGACCATTGCGTGTTCCAGCATTGCGACGTGGCAATCGCGGTCGACGGCTTTCGTGGGCTCGGGAGCATTTACCATGGAGTGACGAACAATGGTCTTTGGTGCTGTTCACCGATGAGTCCCGGTTTGGGTTTCACCCGGATTCACGAAGAACACGCGTTTGGAGAGCTCCAGGGAGAGTTAGCCGTCTACGGCACCCTCAGGAGGTCCACCCATACCAAGGCGGGACAATCATGGTGTGGGCAGGAATTCGTCTTGGCGGACGAACCCAACTCGTTTGGATCCAAGGCAGCATGACTGCACAAAAATACCACGAGGAGGTAGTAGAGCCCGTTATTGTCCCACACAGAACTCAAATAGGCCATGAATTTCTACTCATGCACGATGCTCCTTGCCATACGGCGCGGCTGGTATCGACCGCTCTCCGAGAGCACGATATTCAAGTTTTGGATTGGCCTGCACAGTCGCCCGACTTAAATCCTATCGAGCATGCCTGGGACATGTTACAACGAAAAGCTTTGAGAGATTTTCCACCAAATTTGACGACTGAACAACAACTTTACGAACACTTGCAAAGGACATGGGACCTCATACCGCAGCAAGACATTGACAATTTAATTTTAAGTATTAACAATCGATGTCGATGTGTAATCAATGTAAGAGGTGGCAACACTGATTATTAATGATTAGATTTTACAAGATTTTTTCCATTTTTATTAAAATTAATAGTTTTTTAAGAAGAAATGTTTGTTGTTATCATACTAATTTTCCATGATGATTAAAAAAATTAATTTTTTTATTTAAAACAAAAAAAAACACGAAATGTTTTTTATTTTTATTAAAGACCTTAAAATAATCTATGATTCTTCTATTTACTGTATCAGAAAATTCTTCATAGATTTTTTGATATTTGATGAAATATAAAATATCCCTAGACTTTGTTGATGTGTGTATATTAGTACCGAGAGTTGTAAGTTCGATCTTTACATAACACAAAGTGTCTCTTCAGACACGGGAATAAGTCCCAGTGTGGTGAAGAGTACCCTTATTCAATCCCTCTCGCCCTAGGAAAACAAGAAAACGAGCATGCTTTAAGTATGGTCGTTTTCTTCTTTTCCTTTTTCCTGCCAGTGCCTAAAGATAATAAACGATTACTCATCCGACTATTGACTCTTGTTATCATGGATGCATGGGCTGCAAACTGCTTAACAACCATTTTCTTTCTTGCAGTTGAAGAAAAGAAGCTAGTAGACGAAGTATTCAACAACGCGATGGACGTATTGTCTGAGGAGGACCGCAAGTTGCCGCAGGTCGAGAACGTGATCCCACTGCTGAGGCGCGGCATCGGCATCCATCATGGCGGACTGCTGCCCATACTCAAGGAAACTATCGAGATACTCTTCGGATTGGGACTTATCAAGGTAAGATGTGTATTGAAAGTAAAAGAGAACGTGATCCCGCTTCTGATGCACGGCATCGGCATCCATCATGGCGGACTGCTGCCCATACTCACGGAAACTATCGAGATGCTCTTTGGATTGGGACTTATCAAGGCAAGATATGTATTGACATTAAAAGACCTTCTTTTAATGTCAATACAGTAGACGAAGTATTCAACAACGCGATGGACGTGTTGTCCGAGGAGGACCGCAAGTTGTCGCAGGTCGAGAATGTGATCCCACTTCTGGGGCGCGGTACTATCAACGCGGACTCAAGAAAACTATGTAGACTCTTCGGATTGGGAGTTACCAAGGTATAGAATACGATGGTAGGCCTTGGTGTCGGGTTGGAAAATCCTCATGGAGTCCCTCCGCCCTGGCGGAAGGCCGAAGGGGACTGTCAGACTCTTACTGACTAAAAACCAACTCCTGTTCCTCATGTGTCGGAGGGTCGGGTATCACCGAAGCATTCTTCGCAACCCCCCGACGGGTATTGGCACGCCAGATGGTCAGGCGGGCCCCGAACAAAACCCCCTTGGTGGCGGATGAAGGTGTTGGGCTCCGCAGCCAAAACACCCAGCGGCCGCAAAGATAGGGAGGACGGCAACGCATCACCGCACCTCCTCTTCCTCTGCGGCCCCACCGCGACGCAACAACGGTGCGCCCCCGTTTGGTCGCGGGAGGGACACCGACACGCCTCTCCTCCCGCGACCGCACTCGACTGCGATGGACAGACATAACTGTCCTCCTCCCCCGCACCCGCACCTTGGGACGCAGGCCTCACTCAAGCCCACGTGGAGCGTCCCCTACCGGGATCCCGCTTAACTTCACCGTGAGTGTACCTTAAACCCACGGTAACTGAGCCCCCCCACCACGTCAAGGTGGAGATCCGACGGGGGGATACGATGTTAGGCCTAGCTGTCTCTTAAATAGTTGTTACAATTATTACAAGAAGGTATATGTGTGTCAGCCATCATTATTATTAACCTACCATAAAACATTATTGTATAAATATGTGTTTACGGTATACAGGGTGAAATTAAATAAATGCGACAAAATGAAATGGGAGCTTCAGTTATAGTACTCTACGGCCGACGAATCATGGCGGGTCTGAAGCTAGCCTTTGCGAATTACCGCGCATATACTCGTGTAGAAAACTGTTATTGCCAGACTTTATATAATTAATATAGGTACCAGTAGTATTTTAGGATGAATGCATCTCACCTGACAATAGTGGCAGATATTTTAACCGGAACATACACAATATTAAACTAAGGTCTACAAACAGTACTTGATACGATGGTGTATCAACTAGGATACTGAAAACCGCGTCTAATAAAATATCAAATCCAATGAGCCACATAAGAGTGTCCCACGGAATTAAAAAGGACCATAATAAAATGGCTCTTTAAGAAACATGATAAACATAGTATGACTCGTTACAGACCTAAGTATAGCATTGATTCCAGTCATATCAAAAATATTTTAGAAGGTTATCCATAAGCCCGTTGAACAATCGGAAACAAAAGAAACATACCTGAATGCTGCCGATTTTTTTTTTGAAAATTGCATTGACAAACAAGATCGAACGGATTATTCTTTAGGTAGACACACACACATCTTTTAAGCCGCAATTAAGAATACGCGCCTGTTGTATTCCAAATAAGTAGGTATTTGGAACATGGCACGCATCGCATGGTATGCACCCATGAATAAGTGTCCAGGGCTGTATAGGACCTCTATAGATCATTATCTAAAGATATATGTTTTATGACTGCCTCCGTGGTCCAGTTGATAGCGTATGCAACTGCTGATCGGAAGTCCCGGGTTCGATTCCCGGGTCGGGCAAAATTGTTACTGGGTTTTTCCGAATACTCAGTAGCAGCCCGGAGTCTGGTGATGTGCCCGGTAACGGCAATAGGCTCGCCCCCTATTACGTGGGACCTAAAAATTCATGGTGAATTGTGGGTGTAATATTTACACCTCTGCCTACCCCTTCGGGGATACAGGCGTGAGACTATAAATAAAAAATAAAAAATATGTTTTATATTTGCATTATGATAAAAGTTTTATGACTAAAGTTGTAGAGAACTTAATTTGCAACAAAAATCTCGTTCACATATTCTTTGTGCGGCCAATAGTTTACAAGATAATCAAGAAAAACTATCTGCATCTACACTCACTCTTTCCAAGATGCCGGCCGAGGGACAAGAGGTACGTCCCAATAAATTTGAATCAAGCTTTACAATAGCCACATCTGTAAAATAAAATTGCATCGTCTGATAAATGCAACCCCAGATGTAACTTTTCAATGGACTATAAATACTTTTGACATCGTCTGTACTCAAGACAGAGATGGTAAAGCGAATACTAAGGTGTGACAGAGACACATTATATCGCACCGAAAACTTCAAAAGTAAAAAAGAGATGTCCAATGTACGTGTTTGACGCTCAATTTAATCGATTTTTATTGATATCGATTAAAATTAATTAGAAAAATATACTTGTATTCAATTACATATAAAGATTGAAAATGTGTTCCAACTCTTTTTATTTATTTCAACGTTCAAAGATAACTGATATAAGTAAATCTGGTATTTAAACCGAGAAAATAAATTTTATTAGATTTGTTTTTTACTAAAAACAAAATCTCACTATATTGCTTGGTTTAATAAATATATTTCATTTTATATCTTATAGTACTTTTATAATTATAACAAAAATAAATTAATTCAAAATCAATTAAAAAACTAATCGATTTAAATTTTTGATTGAATAAACTATTTATTTGTATTTACATAACGTTCATCACTGGCCTAGACTACCGCCCCGCTCCCCCGTTTCTTGCCACCGCGTTGTTCCTAAAAAGGATTACTGCGCCGCCTTCTGCGCGAACTTCAGACTCGCCACCGTTAACCGCTCCGTTGTTTCAAGGGACAAAACACCCTTTTTTCCAAATCCGTTGCTTGCTCCAAGGGACAAAAGTCCCTTTTTTTTCTGAAGCCGTAGACTGCGCACAAGTAACTAATGTTCGTTTTATTAAAACTTAACGGATTACGCTATATTATATATCAATAGACGCGTAATGAAATGAGCTTTCGAATGATACCAAATAATACCAAATAATATACATGAAGTCCACGCAAGGGCAGTATAAAGTGAAAATTAGAAATATTTTCCCGCCATTGTTGAGCGCGATTTTATATTTCTGACATATTCCTTTTCCTCGTCGTATTTTTTAAGGGAGGTATATAAATATTATACACGGTTAGAAAGGTTATTTAATTTACTTTTAGAGGAAATAAATATAATTAAAAGAAACATTTAATTTTAAACATATAAAAATAAAACAAAGAATTGATTGTTAATTGCCGCCTATTTCCGTTTTTTTTTTTTAATACCTTTTTATGTTATATCACTGATTCAAACCTACATAAGTTTCTTACCAATTAGATTTCTAAGCAAAAGAACCATTTCCGATAAGAATCCGATAAGAATTACTCTTACTGGAATGTGCACAGTTGTTTACTTTTTCCCGCTAAAAATAACCTGAATATCCGCAAAATTTTTCGATAATCAATATCTCATGAATAATACGAGTATTATACATCATATTATAGGTTTATTTATATACTCACTAGAGGACGCCAGCAGCTACGCCTGCATTTTTTTTAATTTGCCCGCTTTGGCCGATCCCGTGGGAATTTCGGGAAATCCCTTCTTAGTGCACCCCTACAGTTCCCAAGGAACAGACATGCCAAATTTCAGCTTCCTGCGCCCAATAGTTTCGGCTGTAGCGTGTCTGTCAGTCAGTCAGTAACGCAAGGATTTTATATATTATTAAGATAATAAAAAAATAACACAGAGCATAAATGTAACGTTATCAACATATATAAGTATTTACATTCAATAAAAAAGAAATGCCGTTTTTTTCGACAATTGTTTGTAAAAATCTCTTAAATTAAAGTAATACACAATATTTATTATTTTTTTATGCTGTAACTTCATAATTAATTAGTTTATTCACAATTAAAACATAAAAGTATCTTATATAATTATAATATATGTTTACAATGATGTTTTTAATCCATAATTACGCCCCGCGCGCAAAATGCAAAGTCAGCGAAATAATATTTTTTTTCACATGCTAATATCTAAATAATTTTTCAAGCAAGTATTGCTATAATTTTATATATTTGTTAAGATAATATTACCAGGTATATAACATAGCAAAAGGAACCAAGGTAAAACTCGTATTGTTATCACGATAAGCAATTTTTTTCGACTAAGTCGTAATTGTTTACATAGCATCCGGTTCGGCCCCTCGCATAAAGTAAACACTTCATTCAAACGTAGTGTATTTGGGATCATATGAAAGAATAATTCATTTACTTGAACAAAAACATAACTTCAACACCCTTACGCTACAAACGAATAAACAATGACTGATTTATTGAGCTCGCTCGTCAAGTGCTCGCGACGCGTTAAGCCGTAAGCACTTGGGATTTTTTAGGTACCTACGCGAAACGACGGAGTGGTTAAACTGCCGTACTGTAACATAGTAAATAGGTATAAACTGTTTTTTCTACAATTTAAATCGATAAAAAAAACGTGATTATCGTTTTAAAATGGTCCATTGATGTTGTTATCTTCATTTAAGTACGAATTATCGATAATCCAGAAAAAATATTAATACGCAAAATAAATAATAATATTAAAATGTCAAAAAAGCGGCCGGGCGGTCGGAGGCGGCGCGGCGCGACTCATTCATAGCGAGAATGTACCTAAATAATTGTGCCACTACACGATAACGGTAGTACGCGAAAGTCTTTGATACTTTAACTATTTTACCGTTTTTCGTACAACTGATAAAAGTGTACTAATTTTTCATTTGTTCTAAATTTTCTTGACAACACGTATTATTGTATATTTAAATTTGTCGCATCGATTCAATTTCACCCTGTATAATGGCGACGATATTTACAAATCCACGTAGAGTAGTTTCTATAAAAAATTAGATGTAATATATTTTTGTGATTGGTCTGATATTTACTATAATTTCTATACAAAGTCTTGTTTTGCTTATCTGTTATGGGTTAGTAGACGGATTATGTTATGTTTTAAATAATTATATAACAAATCTCCCTGATGCGTTTACGTGTTAACAAAGTTCATTAACAAATATTTGTATTTCCTTGTATTGAAAATGTTTGTGTATTGCAGGCGCTGTTTGCAACTGAAACATTCGCCATGGGTCTGAACATGCCTGCCCGCACAGTCGTGTTCACTAACTGTCAGAAGTTCGACGGAAAGGATTTCAGATTTGTAAGTAGAAGTTTGAACCGGCCTATTCATCAATCAATTGTCTGTCTTTTCAATAGATTTTACAATTTGTAGCAAACAAACATTAATAATAATTCGTGTGGCGACGGACTTAGAATTAAACAAAATGTCACTACTACATTTCATTCCGCGGTTGTCGGAAGAAGCAAATACACTGAGCAAAAAGTATTTTTTGCTAAGAGATGGAAAACTCAACATTAAGACTGAACCTTTTTTTATGCTGAAGGTTTGAAACCAGGGCGACTTTTCGAAGTAATGTGTGTTTTCAATTGTTAATTATAGCTAGCTTAATGTTGAAGGCAACAGTCGTGAGGAAACCTGTATGTCCTAGAGTTCTTCATAAAGTTCTCGAATTACTTATTTTTTCCCCCATTGGGATCCTCCGACCACTGTTTGGTCTGCACTTCAGTGCCAACCGCTGCGCCTTCACAACATGTGGACGTAAAGCGACGCTTATGGCACTACTCGTCAGGAGACTGGGATGGCCTGCGCAGTTATTACGCGTCCATTCCGTGGTCTCAGCGTTGCTTTGGTGGGAGGGATCCTTCGGAGAGTGCGTCTGCTGTTGCTGGGGAAATTCTGTTAGGTATGGAATATTATATTCCATCCACTTTTGTCACCAGCAACGCCAGACTCCGGCCCTGGTTCGATCGCGAGTGCGCCGATGCTGTTAAACAAAAACGGTTAGCGTACCGTGCTTGGATCAGGGCTCGGTCTCGTCGCGATCCGAGTGTCCATCTCATCAAAGCGGCCTATAACAGAGCCACTAAGGTCTGCAAGAGGGCATACATCAGAGCGGATGCACAGCGCGTTGCACGGTTTGGCCAAGAACTTCTGTCGCACCCTACGGGAAGCCGTGGATATTGGCGGCTGGCCAAAGCCGTGCAATCCAATTTCTGCCAGTCTTCGCTGCCACCGTTGCGATGCTCTGATGGATCACTGTCTCATGGGCCGCAAGAGAAAGCTGACTTGCTTTTTAATCTCTTTGCGGCCAACTCCCGAATCGATGACCGTGGTTCGCAGCCGCCATCTATAAACCACTGCGGCCACTCCATGCCTGATGTTCGCATCAGGCAATGCGATGTTCGCGCGATACTGCGGTCTCTCGATGTCCGGAAAGCCAGTGGTCCCGACGGTATCCCAGCGGTTGTTCTTAAGAAATGTGCAGCCGAGTTGTCTCCAACGCTTACACGCCTGTGTCGTCTGTCTTACTCCTCTGGCGTCGTGCCGCAGGCTTGGAAGGAGGCGAACGTACAACCGATTCCCAAAAAGGGGGATCGTTCTGATCCAGCTAACTATCGACTCATAGCCATCACCCCTATTCTCTGCATGCTGCTGGTATTCGAACGGATTATCAACACCCAACTCGTTCGCTACCTAGAAGATCGCTCTCTTATCAATGATCGACAATATGGCTTCAGACCGAAACGATCAACGGGCGACCTTCTAGCGTATGTCACTCACCTTTGGGGTGAGGCTATGGACAGGCACGGGGAGTCGTTGGCTATCAGCCTCGACATCTCCAAAGCCTTCGATAGAGTCTGGCATCGTGCGCTTCTTTCCAAGCTTCCGGCTTACGGCTTGCCACCTCGATTGTGCAACTGGGTTGCTAGCTTCCTGCATGAACGACGTGTTCGAGTTATTTGCGAAGGTCTAAATTCAAAGTTTATGCAGGTAAATGCTGGTGTGCCCCAGGGATCCGTCTTATCGCCCACACTTTTTCTTCTGCATATCAATGATATGCTCACTTTTGGGAGCATACATTTGAGATACATACTTTTTGAGATCTTAGACGTCACAGTGAACAGACGTGCCTTGCTTACAATATTATGTTTACATGTTTAAATTAATTTAATAAATCAGTGACCTACATAAGACAACACAGTAATAACTATACGCTAAGTTTGCATTAATTAATATGAATAACAAGTGAGTGTTATCGATAATGGCTACCATAGAAGGTAGCCCTTTTAATCGGAGTACGAAGACGTACCGTGGCCCTCCCAGCACTCCTCAGCCACCACACCATGCCGCTGACGGGGCTATAGAAGCCATGTCCCCCAGTGACATCAAACACTGGTTGTCCACCGTCGAACAAGCTCTCAACGAAGTGTGCCAAATTGCTGCAGATGGCAAACTCAACTCGGAACAGAAACTCAACATCAATGCTCTTGCACGACGGGTCTTAACCGGAGCTTCTCAAATGGCTGTCAATTATACAACTTTGAAGCAAAGGGCTGTCGTGATTAAAACATCACTGGAAGCTCGTAGAGAAAAGGAAGACCTTGCTGGATGCCTTACTGACTTGAAAATGTCTATTACGGAGACCATCCAGGAAAGCTCCAAGAAACCACTCGCCCAACCAGTGTCCTTCGCTGATATGGTCAAAACTAACAAAACCAGCCTGCTGCGCCCTTCAAACCTTAGCTCGATCGCAATCTATCCTAGTGATAAAACAAAAACTAGTGACCATACGAAATCACTTGTGCAGAAAATAATCTGTCCTGAGCAGATGAAGCTGCACGTAAGGGGATTGCGTAAGACCAGGGACGGAGGTGTCATCATTAGCACAGATTCGAAGGATGACATTGAAAAACTCAGGAAGTCTACAGAACTGAACAGCTCTGGCCTGAAGGTGGAGGAGCCCCATAAAAGAAGACCGAGAATAATACTCGTAGGCGTACCTGCCGCTCTTCGTGACCAAGATGTCTATGACTGTCTCTATGCACAGGATATAGCCGAAAAAAAGATACCAAGTATGACACGAGAATCATTTTTGTCCTCAATCAAATTAAGCCATAAATCCGGCAAAAAAGATGCGCAAAGATGCAATTTTATTTTGAAAGTAGCCGCTATCATCCGGAATGTACTCATTAATAAGGACAGAATATACATCAGCTGGATTGCCTGCAGAGCTTATGACTTCACGCTCGTGACCAGATGCTTCAAATGTCATCAATATGGACATGCGGCGAAGACCTGTCGGGAGACCATATCTACGTGTGGACATTGTGGAGAACTAGGTCATGAGACGAAAGACTGTACCAAGAAAAACGAGCCGCCGAAATGTGCATCATGCTTGCGGTACAAAAAACCGAGCAACCATAAAACCGGAGACCTGGAATGTCCAGCAAAAAAGATGGCAGAACAGAGGTACATAAATTCAATAGACTACAATGAGCCTAAGAGCGCCGCCCACTAATTTATCAATTAGAACTAATTTGTAAGTTTTATACTTTTTTATTATCTATAGTTTATAAAATAAACTATGACTAATCACTTAATTAAGGACCTAGATAACAGCTTTACTTATTTTTCGGAAATTTGCGATACTGAGAATTGCAGACAATACATATCCACTTATAATAGCCCGTTAACGATACTAACTCAAAACATTCGCAGTATATATAAAAACATAGATAGTTTAAGCATTTTCTTACAAAGACTTAATGCCGAGTGTGATGTAATAATTCTCACGGAGTGTTGGCTGTCACATAGAATTAGCAATGTCCCGGTATTACCGGGATACAATAGTTTTAAGACGGCGATAAATTTAAACCAAAATGATGGCATAGTGGTATACACAAAACAAACTTTGCATATTACAGTCGAAGAGCCAGATGTCCAGGAATGCAACTGTCTCATTATTAAAATCGGAACTAATATTGCCATTGTCTCTATTTATAGATCTACTTCATTCAAAAATTTTTATGTGTTTCTTGATTCCTTAGATAATATCCTACAAACTCTGTCATCGTTTGATAGCGTAATTATTACTGGTGACCTAAATAAAAACCTAAATTGCGAAAATTATGATGCAGGGACCCAAGAATATTTGAATCTTTGTGCATATCACGGAATTCTTCCATCGCACACTTTCCCAACGCATCAGAGTGGGTCATGTTTAGATCACGTAATGGTAAAAACTAGACTTCCTTGTTTAACACTTGTCACCAACTCATCAATAACCGATCACTGTGCTGTTTTGTTTACGCTTGAATTAACGCAATCTAAGCATAATGCCCGCCCGTTACAAAGGTCAAAACTAAACATGACTAATCTAGATCGCGATTTAAATAATATTGATTTTAAACCAATTTACGATACTGATAATGTTGACATATCTATGTCTTATGTTATTAATAAAGTACAAGAGGCTATTATGCAAAATACGAAATTTATTTATTTGAGTAATAAAAATAATAACATTAAGCCTTGGATAACCCCAGGCCTACTCAGATGCATTCGACATCGTGACAAATTGCATAAAAGAGCCAAGCAAGATTCCAATAACTTGTCGCTACAAATATCTTATAAAAGATACAGGATTTTTTGCAATAGTCTATTAAAAAGAATAAAAATAGAATATGACAAATCACAGATATATCAAGCTGGCAATAATACCAAACAACTTTGGAAGATCGTAAAATCCGTTACCTATATGTCAAACCAACATAAAACTGATACGAGCTTACTACAAACACATAACACCCCGCTATCTTCTGTTGATAACGTAAATAGCTTCTTTGTCAATATCGGTAAACAACTAGCTGAAAAAATCCAAGGTCAATTTAGCAGCGAACAAATTAACAACAGTACACCGATTGCGACCTGTCTTAAAAGTGGTAAATCTTTTGTGCTTCTCGAGTCTGATGAAAGTGAAGTAGAACGGATCATTCTATCATTAAAGAATAACACCGCGGCAGGGTGGGATAATATCAGCACTAATATTTTGAAAACGTTTAGGCATATTTTAGTGCCTCCATTACCTCACATATTTCGAATTTGCCTTTCTAATGGCCTTTTCCCCAAATGTCTTAAAAAGGCGGTAGTGATTCCTATTCATAAATCTGGCAAAAAAGATCTTGTAACTAACTACCGACCGATCTCACTATTACCGTGTATCTCCAAAGTCCTGGAAAAAATTATCAACAATCAACTAATCTCGTTTCTTGAACAAAACTCTCTGTTCTCGCCCAATCAATTTGGTTTTAGGCCTAAACTTTCAACAGCAGACGCTGTACACAAGTTGACCAATTATATATCAGAGGAACTTGGGCAAAGTAAACATGTCATTGGCATCTTCCTTGACTTGGCGAAAGCCTTTGACACTGTGTCAGTACCTTTACTTTTGAAGAAGTTGGATGCACTAGGAATAAGAGGAACACAGTTAAACCTATTCGAAGACTACTTACAGGATAGGTACCAATGTGTCAAAATAGACAACATCATCAGCTCCGATTTGAAATTACCGCAATACGGTATTCCACAAGGAAGTGTTCTCGGTGGTACTCTGTTCCTAGTGTATATCAATGACCTCTGCAACTTAAACCTTCAACAAGGAACCATATTTTCGTATGCAGATGATACTGCACTTCTGTTCTCCGCTAAATCCAATATGGAAGCCCAGGAGTATGCTCAACGTGGGTTTAATGTAGTAAATAACTGGCTTGGACAGAATCTTCTAACTCTTAATACTGAAAAGACGAAATTTATTCAATTTTGTATGCGCAAACCATTAACTCATTCATATCATACACATATTTATGCACATAACTGTTCTAATACTGCGAACAACTCTTGCACCTGTCCGGAGATTGACAACACTACTACCATAAAATATTTAGGGGTCATACTAGACGAAACACTTTCCTTTAAACAACATATTGTCGCTTTAACTGCAAGGGTACGTAAATTACTATTTGTCTTCAAAAAATTACGCTTTATTGCAGATCATAGACTCATTATACAGATCTACAAGGCCTTGTGTCAATCTATAATCCTTTATTGTATAACTTCTTGGGGCGGTATTGGCAAATCAGTGATGCTAACTATTGAACGAGCACAACGAGCAGTCCTAAAAGTAGCCACTCGACGACCTTTCCGCTTTCCCACGAGCCTACTGTATGAGTCTTGTAATGTTCTAACAGTTCGTCAACTCTTTATACTATATACTGCACTAAAACAGCATACTGCACTTACGTATAACCCCAACCTCACTAACACTAAAAGACGGAAAGATATTGTCTGTACTTCAAGTTCTGAATCAAAGTTTGTATTTACTAATAGATTCTTTGCATTTTTAGGTACTTTTATATATAATAAAATAAACAAAGAAACATCGATATATGACCTGAATTACGCTAGAGCTAAATTACGTATCAATCAGTATTTACAAACTTTGAATTATGAACAGACCGAGAAATTGCTGAATGTTATTAAATAAGGCAGCATAACTGTGTGTCATTCCACAAGTAATAGTTTTATATAAGAATTCTTTAAGTTTTATAGTAAGTAAGTATTTAAAACATTTATTTCTAGTATTGTTAAGTACGTAGACATTTATTTTTAGTGTCACCTAGATAGTTGTGAGTGCTCTTTATGCCTGTAGCACAGGTTTACCCTAGTACAGGCACCCTATACTAATTTTACCTAATTTAATTAAATATAAGACCATTATCATTTTGTAATTTCGGAAAATAAATAAATTATTATTATTATTATTATTGCTATGCAGATGACAGTACCGTGCATGGGCGGTATCTCGGCCATCCTGCGGCTAAGCAGGCCGACATTGAGGAAAATAGGCGAAAACTTGTCGCTGAGCTTGACCAGGTTTTGAACAGCATCTCGAATTGGGGTGCTGAAAACATGGTCAAGTTCAACGCCAAGAAGACACAGGTGTGCGCATTTTCAGCAAAGTTATCTCCATTCCTTCCCCAACCTTCTCTTCTGGACACTCCACTACCGATACAGGACAGTCTAAATATACTTGGTATGGACATACGCCGCAATCTCAACCAGAGAAACTACATTGAGGGTGTCATTAAATCGGCATCTCGAAAACTCGGAGTCCTGAACAGAGTGAGGAGGTTTTTCACGCCGGAGCTGCTGTGTCTATTATACAAGAATCAGGTTCGCCCCTGCGTGGAATACTGCTCTCATCTCTGGAACGGCTCCGCTCAGTACCTGCTAGATGCCCTTGATAGATTGCAGCGGCGTGCTGTCCGTATCATAGGTGACCTTGAGGCTATAAGACCCTTGAATCTCTGCAATTACGCAGGGACATAGCCTCAATGGCTGTCTTTTACCGATTGTATCACGGTGAGTGTTCAGAAGAACTCTTTCAACTCATCCCACCCTCTCCTTTCCTATCCCGAATAACACGTGCCGGGTTAAAGTGCCACCCTTATACGGTAGATCAGATACCGTCACGTACGAAAAGGTTCGGTACATCTTATCTTTGCCGTACCATAAAGATGTGGAACTTACTGCCAGCTCACGTGTTTCCTTCCTCCCTTGATCCTGGGTCCTTTAAGCGGGGCGTGAAAAAGCATCTCTCAAGGCCGTCAAAGTGAGGGCCGTCATGTCACATTGCTTAAGCTTTGGTTTCCTAGGAAAGCGGTGCCGTCATATAGTGGCCGTAAAATTACGGACGCAAAAAGGCGGCCGTCTTTACGGTGACGACATGTGGAAAGTGCCGTTTTAACACACCGTCAGTCATTTTTTAAAACAAACGTCAAACGAAAAGTATCCAAGATAGAAAATCGACGACCTTGATTTAGCTTTAGTAATTATTTGGAGGATGAACTATCATCAGAAGAGGGAAATAGTCGTATGGCGAAAGACGATTTATTCAAATCTCGTGGTACTGAAGGTGCATTTGAGATTTTAGTACGTCGCCGTTTTCAATACAACTTTTTATTATATTTTGTACGTTGTTCCGATAAAAAAAAACACATACGTATTAAAAATCGCTTCACCGCTATCAATGAAACGTTCACGAAACCATCTGACACCGACAAGACGGCCTTCATGCAAATGGCGGCACCGCTTTTTGACGTTACGGTGTCAGTTACCGCTCTCTAGGAAACCGCGCCATTTTGTTTACATAGACAACGTTCTAGTGACGTCATTCACCGATGTATTACGACCGCTATATGACGTCACCGCTTTCCTAGGCAACCAAAGCTTTAACCAGCAATTGGGGATGGTGGCCTTCCCAATAGGACTTCACTGTCAGCTTACCATCAGGCAGCGTGAAGTCAATTTGACAGGTTTTTTTTTTAATAAAAAAAAAGACGTGAAGTCCGCCAGCCCGCATTTAGCCAGTGTGGTGGACTATGGCCTTAACCTTCCTATAGTCCTATAAGCCGGTGTCCAGCAGTGGGTCAGTATATGTAGATGCAGTATGCAGGGCATGATGATTTGGACAGACAGAGGCCGCACATAAGTCGCCGTCTCCGAGTTGGGCCTCCGCCCGTTCGCCGACGGTCTCACCTGGTTCGTGCTGACGGCGTGAAGACTGAAGCGGCCCTGCCCCACTCAGGACACCCGTAGGGCACATACAGTCCATCCCAAACACCTGCCCTTTATTTAAAGGCAACGACGAACCTGCTGACTGGGAGTACACCACTCTGTGCCAGCCTCCAACCAACCATAGGGGTTTGCGCGAGGTCCAGACTGGCGTAACTTGGACATTTGCCTCAACATGAAGTACCCGATTTATGCTTTGCAGATATCATCAGGCGAGTACATCCAGATGTCCGGCCGCGCGGGTCGTCGTGGCTTGGACGACAAGGGCATCGTCATACTGATGATCGATGAGAAGGTCACGCCTACCGTGGTCAAGGGTATGGTGCAGGGCAAGGCAGACCCCATCAACTCGGCCTTCCATCTCACTTATAATATGGTAAATATAAATCTTTATTGATGTTATCTTGTCCGTATATTTGAAAATAATAAATAAATAATATCAATTTGATTGAAAATATAATTATAATAATCAAGTTCAAGTCGGACTTGCTTATGAAGGGTATCCATTTAACATACCTTACATCTTCACCTCATATCAATTCTCTCTTATCTTTTTCGGCAGCGTAAATAACATTGTTTGCGGTTATTGAAAATGTTCTATATATAGAGAGATATATCTCTATAACTGTTGACTTCATCTCGTTCAAATCAATTTTCTTTGAAAGTATTTCATCACCATCCAGCATACGAAACAGCGTACATACAGGGTGTAAAAGACCCTTTACGAAAACTGAAACCTCATATTGTACATCGGTACAATGATGATCGCATTACGAATATTTTTTACTTCGGCAACATCCCTGGGAAATTACTGGTTCAGGAGATATATTTAAGCTCATAGTTACTATACAAGTTTTGTAATTAGGTACGAAATCTATGCATTTAGCCCGTAAACCTGTTTTATAGATGTCCTATAGATGCACCCATGATGAATAAGTAGGTATTTCGAAAATTGCACGTGCGCACTTTTATTTGCGTCTTAAAAAAAATGTGTTTCCCAAGTTTTATTTGCTTTGTATGACTTGGGATGATATCCAAAATGAGTAGACTTCGGCTTGGCATTTCTTATGGACGCTCTGTAGACAAACTCTCTGTGACCCAAATTGCCGCTTGGCGGCGTGGCAATCGCGCTGTGACAGCTGTCTCTACGAGTGCAAGAGAGACGAACATTCTTCCTGTGTATCTTAACTACGAGAGCAAGACAGACGGAGAACGACGCCAGCACCGCCAACGGAACCAACTACGAACTATGTACACTGGCGACAGTCGCAACACTCGCCACTTGGAATCGGCACACGAAATCCTTAAGAAATGCGCTTCTATGTAAATTTGTATTCAGTGGTGATGGGTCTTGTGACAACCTTTATATATTTTCGTCTTTATTATCACTGTCTTATTTTGAAAGTTACAGGTCCAATATAAGTATGTAAACTGAAAACACGCCATGTAAAGTTATAGCTAATAGTAGACTACTAATTAACGTGGTCTTGATATTAATACAGAGAAATGTACATTTAGGTGCTGAATTTACTGCGAGTAGAAGAAATAAACCCCGAATATATGTTAGAGAGGAGTTTCTTCCAGTTTCAAAACCAGGCGGCTATACCAGACCTTATAGACAGTAAGTAATGTGTACATTAATTAAATTCAATTACTGATTAAAATTACTGCCTCGTTGGTCTCGCGCCATAAATGTGCGCGTGGGATTGGGAGGTCTCGGGTTCGATTCCCGGGTCGGGCAGTGTTATTCGGTTTAGCGTAAGGAAATTCTCAGTAGCAGCACGGAGTCTGGTAATGTGCCCGGTACGGCAATAGGCTCGCCCCCTATTACGTGGGACCTAAAAATTCAAGGCGAAATGTGGGTGTAATATTACACCTCTGCCTACCCCTTCGGGGATACAGGCGTGAGTCTATAAAAAAATATATATATATATATTAAAATGACGTTTTTATAAAACTTCAAAGAATCCAACCGTAGTTAAGTAGTCCTAGATTATAGTTAAGTCTAGTGATTGTTTTAATTTTTGAATAGTTGTTAGACATCTTTTCTAAATTATTTGATTTGTTGTCAATATTTCACTCTCATGCTCTGCCGACTGTCTGCAGTGTTTCACGCATAAACTTTAATTATCGTTTGTCTTCTACAACAGAGGTGAAAGCGAAGCAGAAAGAGTACGACGCGTTGTCGGTGGATCAAGAACACTCGATAGCATCGTACTCCAGTATAAGATCGCAACTGGACCTGCTGGGAGCTCAGTTCAGATCGTTCATCACCAAGCCGGAGTACTTGAAGCCGTTCTTACAGCCTGGACGGTTGGTCAAGGTATGTTATATGTAGCATTTTATAAGTAACTGGGCCTGGCCAGTTGTTGCCATAGAAGAAATATAATTTAGAAGTTGAATTTGCTTCTTTATTTGTCGATTTTATTAGTTTTGGAAGAGGCCATAAGAGCATTTAGCAGGGGAGCCGGGTTCCCACACCAGTAGGCCCGGCGCCCACTATCGGTGGGCATCGGTGCGGCTCGGTACAGCTGGGGCGCCTTACGGCGGCCGAGAGTGGCTTCGGGCGCCTGAGAGCTGCGTTGGCAGTCGTAAGCACACCTAAGGTAGCTGATTTTGGATAGCCTCAGAATAGTTCGGGCGCCAGAAACATCGCAGAGCAGTCGTAACGTTACGTGAAAACAGTTGGGCGCGTAAATATATAAGGGTGGATTGGGACTCTTGAGCCTCGGCGTCTGGACAGCCTCGGCGTCCTTAGCTATGCTTACGGCTGCCGAGGTAGCCAGAAGTCGGGCGACGCAGCTCTCAGGGGCCCTCGTCCGCCGTAAGGCGCCCGAGCCGCATTGATGCCCACCGATAGTGGGCGTCGCGCGCCGGGCCGTATGATACAGCCTATCCCAGAATTTTGGTTACTAATTCGAAATTCTAGACTGGTCACCTTAGAAATTTCACACATTGTTTTTTAAGAGAGCCCATCCTGAAAAAGAACCCTAGATTCACCAATGGGCTCAGTCCTGTCATTTCTAGTAATAACTAAACGATCCAAGACCTACTTATACATATACATACACACAAGTGTGTATTAAATTATTGTAAAACTAGACGTCGCCAGTGGCTTCGCCCGCGTCAATTATACATATAAACCTTCCTCTTGAATCATTCATTCATTAGTTTTTAAGATTTAAGCATACATAGGGACAGACAGACAGAAAACAGACATTGTTTTATACGATGTAGTGATAATATTGACTTTTGCTAGGTGAAAACGGAGAAACACGAGTACGACTGGGGCATAATAGTGAACTTCAGGCACAAGACGGGCAAGGGTCGCAAGGGGCAGGAAGAGAACCCACTGACCGCGGAGACAACTATCATCGTCGATATCCTGCTGCACGTGAAGAAAGCCGCTGGTGAAGACCCCGAGAGTAACGTGCCCTGCCCGCCCGGTGAGGTAACGTATCTTTTCTTAATCCATAAGTCGATTGTTCAAATCCGGCTCGTAGGACCCGGACCGTGTGTGACTTTACATCTTTTAATTGCTAATGATAGTTACCGATAGATAGATATGAGTATCGGGAACCAGTAAATTAATACGGTGAATAGTTAAATATTTTGATAGCAACTAAATAACTTATTCTAAGAAGTATTTGTCTGCTAATTTTAACTAATACCGTTAACTTCAAACTTCTTAACTTCAAAAAGTCAGTAAATCGCGCCACGGCTTTGAATATCCAACCCATGGCGCTTCAAATAAAAACGTTGAACCTACCTCTCATCCTCATCACCATCTTAAGCCGTTCTCGATCATTTGACGTAGGCCTCCATCAACAATTTCCATACCATTCTGTGTTCGTCTTAGTCTTCAACTGACAACCTACCTATAATACTTACAAAAGGATTATATTCCAGGCCGGTGACGTGGAAGTAGTTCCAGTGCTGCACACGCTAATATACCAGATCAGCTCTCTCCGAGTGTACTACCCCAAGGACCTGCGGCCCGCAGACAACCGCAAGTCCGTCCTCAAGACCATCGGCGAGGTCAAGAAACGGTTCCCCGACGGACCGCCCCTGCTCAATCCAATCAAAGATATGAAGATTGATGATCAAGTGTTTAAAGAATGTGTGGATAGGATAAAGCAATTAGAAGAGAGGTTAGTTTTGTATTTCTGATTTATTACGTTTTGACAACTTAGACGCTAACACATTGTTTTAAACTTTTGTTGATAGAATAAGTTTCTCGATGCCTATAAATTAAGTTATAAATAAAAAGGATTATTTAACAACAAATTGAAACTCTATTGTGCTGTTCATGAGTTCCTAACTGGGCCAGAAATGGGCATTGTTCTTTGTATGAGTCAGACAGCGGTGTAACCAACCCAACGACAACCCAACCTACTAGACGCCGCATGTAAGGCGAACACTTTCGGACAACACAGTAGACTTATACGTCTTATATAAGACCAATTTGGACCAATTCCAACACAAGATATGAATTATGACGTTCCGCAAATTTGAACCGGCCCATTAGAATGCATTTTTGTCGCCCCCCCTTGCCCCGCATACCTCACCGCTTTGACAGAATTTTTTGTTTGTAGAAATGAAAACATTAGGTGTCTAGTAGGTTGTGTTGTCGTTGAACCAACCCTAACCCTAAGCCTTACTCCGTCGCGGCCGCGCGCTGATACCGCTTTCGCCTCAGAATAAACGCGCCATGTACATCGAAAACGTGCGCCGCTGCCGCCCGCCGCTGTGGGCCGTGGCCGGGCCGTGTTTTGTTGAACTTATGAACAAATTTTTGACTTATGACTTGGAAATGAATCTCTTTCGTAGACTGTACGCGCACCCCCTCCACTCAGACAAGAGCCGGGGAGCCCTGACGGCCGCGTACGACAGGAAACAAGAACTGCACGAAGAGCTGAACCTCGCCAAAGCAGAACTGAGGCGAGCCAAGAGCATCCTGCAGATGGACGAGCTGAAGAAGAGGAAGAGAGTGCTGCGCCGCCTCGGGTACTGCACTGCCGCTGACGTCATCGAGCTCAAGGGACGGATCGCCTGTGAGCTCAGCAGGTATGTACAGTACCAGTCAGTCTGTCACACTGTATGTAACACTCGCAAGCTACAGCAGACTGCACCAAGAGCTGAAACTCGCCAAGATGTACCCGAGCGTTGTCAAGTTGCAGATAATGACTAAATATTGACGTAACTTTTATGGTGGTAAAGTCACTCTTTTTCGGCATGAATTGGTCAAATTGATCGGAGAGTTTAAATTGACGTAAACTAGTGGTATTTATATTGCTGCGTTTCGCTTGGTAAGTAAAAGTGCCGGAGGCCCAACCTCCTCCATCCTCTCGCCGTTTCTCAGCTGGGAAGGAAGAGAGGATGTGAAGGTATAAGTGAGGGGCTGTTGCCGCAGTACGCGATGGACCAGCTGAGTACTAGGGCATACCTCAGAGCGGATGTGCAGCGTATTGGACGGTTTGGAAAAGAACTGTAGTCGCACCCTACCGGCAGCCGAGGATACTGGAGACTGGCCAAAGCCGTGCAATCCAATTCTGCCACCCTTCGCTGTCCCCATTGCGATGCCCTGATGGATCACTAGAACATGTACCACAAGAGAAAGCTGACCAGCTTGTCAACCTCTTTGCGGCCAATTCTCAAATCGACGATCGTGCTTTGCAGCCGCCTTCAATAACCCACTGTTGCCATTCAATGCCTAATATTTGTATCAGGCAATGCGATATTCGCACAACAAGCTGCGTTTTCTTGATGCTTTCTGGGCATCAAGAAAACGCAGCTTGTTGACCAGTAACCCTGACGCTATCCCAGCCGAGGAACTTAAGAAATGCGCTGCCGAGTTGTCTCCAATGCTAACACGTCTCTATCGCCTATCTCATGTCTCTGGTGTAGTGCCGTAGTCTTGGAAAGAGGCGAACGTACAACCAATTACCAAAAAAGGTGATCGTTGAGATCCAAACAACTATCGACCCATTCATATAACCAATATGGGTTCAGACCGAAACGATCAACGGGTGATCTTTTAGCGTAAGGAGTAGTTGGCTATTAGTCTCGACACTTCCAAAGTCTTCGATAGAGATTGGCACCGTGCGTTTCTTTCCAAGCTTTCAGCCTACGGCTCGCCACCACGATTATGCAACTGGGTTGCCAGCTTCGTACATGAACGCAGTATTCGAGTCCTCTGTGACGGTCGGTCATCATTGTTTCTCCATCTATTGCCTACAGAGTTTCTTCTGCATATCAAAGATATGCTCACTACTTAAATCATACATTGCTATGCAGATGACAGTACCGTACACGGGCGATATCTCGGACACCCCGCGGCTAAGCAAGTCGATATAGAGGCAAATAGGCGAAGACTTGTCGCTGAACCTGACCAGGTTCTGAACAGAGTCCCGCAATGGGGTGCTGAGAACTTGGTCGAGTTTAACGCTAAGAAAACAGACATGTGCATTCTCAGCAAAAGTTTCTCCATTCCTTTCCCAACCTGCTCTTCTGAACGCTATACTACCGTTACGAAACAGTCTCAATATCCTTGGTACGGATATATCTCAACCAAAGGAAACCACATCTAGGGTGACATTAAAACAGCATCCCGTAAACTCGGGAGTCCAGGAACAGAGTATCATCCGCTTAGTACCTACTGGATGCCCTCAGATTGCAGCGGCGTACTGTCCGTATCTTTGGGAATCCTGAGGCTACTAGGACCCTTGAGTCCCTGCAATTACGCAGAGACATTGCCCAATGGCAGTCTTTTACCGCCCTTATCACGGTGGGCGCTCCGAAGAACTCTTTTAATTAATCTCATCCTCTCCACGATAGAACAGATACCGTCTCGCAAGAAAAGATTTGGTGTCTCCTATCTTTGCCGAACCATAAAGATGTCATTACCTACCCACGTGTTCCGTTCTTTCGATGAACCTGAGTCCTTCAAGCGGAGCATGTGAAGCTTTTCTCTAGTCCATTATTAATAATATTTTAGCCTTTATATTGATTAATGATTTTGGTTGCAGTGCGGACGAGTTGCTGCTAACCGAGCTGATCTTCAACGGTGTGTTCAACACGCTGTCCCCGGAGCAGAGCGCGGCCCTGGTGAGCTGCTTCGTGTGCGACGAGAACGCGTCGCAGAGCTCCTCCACCGGCGAGGAGCTGCGGCAAGTGCTGCGACAACTGCAGGTATATACCGACATCATTACGTTGTGTTGTGTTGTGACACCTTGCTGCTACTGAACGCGTCGCAGAGCTCCTCCACCGGCGAGGAGCTGCGGCAAGTGCTGCGACAACTGCAGGTATATACCGACATCATTACGTTGTGTTGTGTTGTGACACCTTGCTGCTACTGAACGCGTCGCAGAGCTCCTCCACCGGCGAGGAGCTGCGGCAAGTGCTGCGACAACTGCAGGTATATACCGACATCATTACCTTGTGTTGTGTTGTGACACCTTGCTGCTACTGAACGCGTCGCAGAGCTCCTCCACCGGCGAGGAGCTGCGGCAAGTGCTGCGACAACTGCAGGTATATACCGACATCATTACCTTGTGTTGTGTTGTGACACCTTGCTGCTACTGAACGCGTCGCAGAGCTCCTCCACCGGCGAGGAGCTGCGGCAAGTGCTGCGACAACTGCAGGTATATACCGACATCATTACCTTGTGTTGTGTTGTGACACCTTGCTGCTACTGAACGCGTCGCAGAGCTCCTCCACCGGCGAGGAGCTGCGGCAAGTGCTGCGACAACTGCAGGTATATACCGACATCATTACCTTGTGTTGTGTTGTGACACCTTGCTGCTACTGAACGCGTCGCAGAGCTCCTCCACCGGCGAGGAGCTGCGGCAAGTGCTGCGACAACTGCAGGTATATACCGATATCATTACCTTGAGTTGTGTTGTGACACCTTGCTGCTACTGAACGCGTCTCAGAGCTCCTCCACCGGCAAGGAGCTGCGGCAAGTGCTGCGACAACTGCAGGTATATACCGACATCATTACCTTGTGTTGTGTTGTGACACCTTGCTGCTACTGAACGCGTCGCAGAGCTCCTCCACCGGCGAGGAGCTGCGGTAAGTGCTGCGACAACTGCAGGTATATACCGACATCATTACGTTGTGTTGTGTTGTGACACCTTGCTGCTACTGAACGCGTCGCAGAGCTCCTCCACCGGCGAGGAGCTGCGGCAAGTGCTGCGACAACTGCAGGTATATACCGACATCATTACCTTGTGTTGTGTTGTGACACCTTGCTGCTACTGAACGCGTCGCAGAGCTCCTCCACCGGCGAGGAGCTGCGGCAAGTGCTGCGACAACTGCAGGTATATACCGACATCATTACCTTGTGTTGTGTTGTGACACCTTGCTGCTACTGAACGCGTCGCAGAGCTCCTCCACCGGCGAGGAGCTGCGGCAAGTGCTGCGACAACTGCAGGTATATACCGACATCATTACCTTGTGTTGTGTTGTGACACCTTGCTGCTACTGAACGCGTCGCAGAGCTCCTCCACCGGCGAGGAGCTGCGGCAAGTGCTGCGACAACTGCAGGTATATACCGACATCATTACCTTGTGTTGTGTTGTGACACCTTGCTGCTACTGAACGCGTCGCAGAGCTCCTCCACCGGCGAGGAGCTGCGGCAAGTGCTGCGACAACTGCAGGTATATACCGATATCATTACCTTGAGTTGTGTTGTGACACCTTGCTGCTACTGAACGCGTCTCAGAGCTCCTCCACCGGCAAGGAGCTGCGGCAAGTGCTGCGACAACTGCAGGTATATACCGACATCATTACCTTGTGTTGTGTTGTGACACCTTGCTGCTACTGAACGCGTCGCAGAGCTCCTCCACCGGCGAGGAGCTGCGGTAAGTGCTGCGACAACTGCAGGTATATACCGACATCATTACGTTGTGTTGTGTTGTGACACCTTGCTGCTACTGAACGCGTCGCAGAGCTCCTCCACCGGCGAGGAGCTGCGGCAAGTGCTGCGACAACTGCAGGTATATACCGACATCATTACCTTGTGTTGTGTTGTGACACCTTGCTGCTACTGAACGCGTCGCAGAGCTCCTCCACCGGCGAGGAGCTGCGGCAAGTGCTGCGACAACTGCAGGTATATACCGACATCATTACCTTGTGTTGTGTTGTGACACCTTGCTGCTACTGAACGCGTCGCAGAGCTCCTCCACCGGCGAGGAGCTGCGGCAAGTGCTGCGACAACTGCAGGTATATACCGACATCATTACCTTGTGTTGTGTTGTGACACCTTGCTGCTACTGAACGCGTCGCAGAGCTCCTCCACCGGCGAGGAGCTGCGGCAAGTGCTGCGACAACTGCAGGTATATACCGACATCATTACCTTGTGTTGTGTTGTGACACCTTGCTGCTACTGAACGCGTCGCAGAGCTCCTCCACCGGCGAGGAGCTGCGGCAAGTGCTGCGACAACTGCAGGTATATACCGATATCATTACCTTGAGTTGTGTTGTGACACCTTGCTGCTACTGAACGCGTCTCAGAGCTCCTCCACCGGCAAGGAGCTGCGGCAAGTGCTGCGACAACTGCAGGTATATACCGACATCATTACCTTGTGTTGTGTTGTGACACCTTGCTGCTACTGAACGCGTCGCAGAGCTCCTCCACCGGCGAGGAGCTGCGGTAAGTGCTGCGACAACTGCAGGTATATACCGACATCATTACGTTGTGTTGTGTTGTGACACCTTGCTGCTACTGAACGCGTCGCAGAGCTCCTCCACCGGCGAGGAGCTGCGGCAAGTGCTGCGACAACTGCAGGTATATACCGACATCATTACCTTGTGTTGTGTTGTGACACCTTGCTGCTACTGAACGCGTCGCAGAGCTCCTCCACCGGCGAGGAGCTGCGGCAAGTGCTGCGACAACTGCAGGTATATACCGACATCATTACCTTGTGTTGTGTTGTGACACCTTGCTGCTACTGAACGCGTCGCAGAGCTCCTCCACCGGCGAGGAGCTGCGGCAAGTGCTGCGACAACTGCAGGTATATACCGACATCATTACCTTGTGTTGTGTTGTGACACCTTGCTGCTACTGAACGCGTCGCAGAGCTCCTCCACCGGCGAGGAGCTGCGCCAAGTGCTGCGACAACTGCAGGTATATACCGACATCATTACCTTGTGTTGTGTTGTGACATCTTGCTGCTACTGAACGCGTCGCAGAGCTCCTCCACCGGCGAGGAGCTGCGCCAAGTGCTGCGACAACTGCAGGTATATACCGACATCATTACCTTGTGTTGTGTTGTGACACCTTGCTGCTACTGAACGCGTCGCAGAGCTCCTCCACCGGCGAGGAGCTGCGGCAAGTGCTGCGACAACTGCAGGTATATACCGACATCATTAACTTGTGTTGTGTTGTGACACCTTGCTGCTACTGAACGCGTCGCAGAGCTCCTCCACCGGCGAGGAGCTGCGGCAAGTGCTGCGACAACTGCAGGTATATACCGACATCATTACCTTGTGTTGTGTTGTGACACCTTGCTGCTACTGAACGCGTCGCAGAGCTCCTCCACCGGCGAGGAGCTGCGGCAAGTGCTGCGACAACTGCAGGTATACACCGATATCATTACCTTGAGTTGTGTTGTGACACCTTGCTGCTACTGAACGCGTCGCAGAGCTCCTCCACCGGCGAGGAGCTGCGGCAAGTGCTGCGACAACTGCAGGTATATACCGACATCATTACGTTGTGTTGTGTTGTGACACCTTGCTGCTACTGAACGCGTCGCAGAGCTCCTCCACCGGCGAGGAGCTGCGGCAAGTGCCGCGACAACTGCAGGTATATACCGACATCATTACCTTGTGTTGTGTTGTGACACCTTGCTGCTACTGAACGCGTCGCAGAGCTCCTCCACCGGCGAGGAGCTGCGGCAAGTGCTGCGACAACTGCAGGTATATACCGACATCATTACCTTGTGTTGTGTTGTGACACCTTGCTGCTACTGAACGCGTCGCAGAGCTCCTACACCGGCGAGGAGCTGCGGCAAGTGCTGCGACAACTGCAGGTATATACCGATATCATTACCTTGTGTTGTGTTGTGACATCTTGCTGCTACTGAACGCGTCGCAGAGCTCCTCCACCGGCGAGGAGCTGCGCCAAGTGCTGCGACAACTGCAGGTATATACCGACATCATTACCTTGTGTTGTGTTGTGACACCTTGCTGCTACTGAACGCGTCGCAGAGCTCCTCCACCGGCGAGGAGCTGCGGCAAGTGCTGCGACAACTGCAGGTATATACCGACATCATTAACTTGTGTTGTGTTGTGACACCTTGCTGCTACTGAACGCGTCGCAGAGCTCCTCCATCGGCGAGGAGCTGCGGCAAGTGCTACGACAACTGCAGGTATATACCGACATCATTACCTTGTGTTGTGTTGTGACACCTTGCTGCTACTGAACGCGTCGCAGAGCTCCTCCACCGGCGAGGAGCTGCGGCAAGTGCTGCGACAACTGCAGGTATATACCGACATCATTACCTTGTGTTGTGTTGTGACACCTTGCTGCTACTGAACGCGTCGCAGAGCTCCTCCACCGGCGAGGAGCTGCGGCAAGTGCTGCGACAACTGCAGGTATATACCGACATCATTACCTTGTGTTGTGTTGTGACACCTTGCTGCTACTGAACGCGTCGCAGAGCTCCTCCACCGGCGAGGAGCTGCGGCAAGTGCTGCGACAACTGCAGGTATATACCGATATCATTACCTTGAGTTGTGTTGTGACACCTTGCTGCTACTGAACGCGTCGCAGAGCTCCTCCACCGGCGAGGAGCTGCGGCAAGTGCTGCGACAGCTGCAGGTATATACCGACATCATTACCTTGTGTTGTGTTGTGACACCTTGCTGCTACTGAACGCGTCGCAGAGCTCCTCCACCGGCGAGGAGCTGCGGTAAGTGCTGCGACAACTGCAGGTATATACCGACATCATTACGTTGTGTTGTGTTGTGACACCTTGCTGCTACTGAACGCGTCGCAGAGCTCCTCCACCGGCGAGGAGCTGCGGCAAGTGCTGCGACAACTGCAGGTATATACCGACATCATTACCTTGTGTTGTGTTGTGACACCTTGCTGCTACTGAACGCGTCGCAGAGCTCCTCCACCGGCGAGGAGCTGCGGCAAGTGCTGCGACAACTGCAGGTATATACCGACATCATTACCTTGTGTTGTGTTGTGACACCTTGCTGCTACTGAACGCGTCGCAGAGCTCCTCCACCGGCGAGGAGCTGCGGCAAGTGCTGCGACAACTGCAGGTATATACCGACATCATTACCTTGTGTTGTGTTGTGACACCTTGCTGCTACTGAACGCGTCGCAGAGCTCCTCCACCGGCGAGGAGCTGCGCCAAGTGCTGCGACAACTGCAGGTATATACCGACATCATTACCTTGTGTTGTGTTGTGACATCTTGCTGCTACTGAACGCGTCGCAGAGCTCCTCCACCGGCGAGGAGCTGCGCCAAGTGCTGCGACAACTGCAGGTATATACCGACATCATTACCTTGTGTTGTGTTGTGACACCTTGCTGCTACTGAACGCGTCGCAGAGCTCCTCCACCGGCGAGGAGCTGCGGCAAGTGCTGCGACAACTGCAGGTATATACGGACATCATTAACTTGTGTTGTGTTGTGACACCTTGCTGCTACTGAACGCGTCGCAGAGCTCCTCCACCGGCGAGGAGCTGCGGCAAGTGCTGCGACAACTGCAGGTATATACCGACATCATTACCTTGTGTTGTGTTGTGACACCTTGCTGCTACTGAACGCGTCGCAGAGCTCCTCCACCGGCGAGGAGCTGCGGCAAGTGCTGCGACAACTGCAGGTATATACCGACATCATTACCTTGAGTTGTGTTGTGACACCTTGCTGCTACTGAACGCGTCGCAGAGCTCCTCCACCGGCGAGGAGCTGCGGCAAGTGCTGCGACAACTGCAGGTATATACCGACATCATTACGTTGTGTTGTGTTGTGACACCTTGCTGCTACTGAACGCGTCGCAGAGCTCCTCCACCGGCGAGGAGCTGCGGCAAGTGCTGCGACAACTGCAGGTATATACCGACATCATTACCTTGTGTTGTGTTGTGACACCTTGCTGCTACTGAACGCGTCGCAGAGCTCCTCCACCGGCGAGGAGCTGCGGCAAGTGCTGCGACAACTGCAGGTATATACCGACATCATTACCTTGTGTTGTGTTGTGACACCTTGCTGCTACTGAACGCGTCGCAGAGCTCCTACACCGGCGAGGAGCTGCGGCAAGTGCTGCGACAACTGCAGGTATATACCGATATCATTACCTTGTGTTGTGTTGTGACATCTTGCTGCTACTGAACGCGTCGCAGAGCTCCTCCACCGGCGAGGAGCTGCGGCAAGTGCTGCGACAACTGCAGGTATATACCGACATCATTACGTTGTGTTGTGTTGTGACACCTTGCTGCTACTGAACGCGTCGCAGAGCTCCTCCACCGGCGAGGAGCTGCGGCAAGTGCTGCGACAACTGCAGGTATATACCGACATCATTACCTTGTGTTGTGTTGTGACACCTTGCTGCTACTGAACGCGTCGCAGAGCTCCTCCACCGGCGAGGAGCTGCGGTAAGTGCTGCGACAACTGCAGGTATATACCGACATCATTACCTTGTGTTGTGTTGTGACACCTTGCTGCTACTGAACGCGTCGCAGAGCTCCTCCACCGGCGAGGAGCTGCGGCAAGTGCTGCGACAACTGCAGGTATATACCGATATCATTACCTTGAGTTGTGTTGTGACACCTTGCTGCTACTGAACGCGTCGCAGAGCTCCTCCACCGGCGAGGAGCTGCGGCAAGTGCTGCGACAACTGCAGGTATATACCGACATCATTACGTTGTGTTGTGTTGTGACACCTTGCTGCTACTGAACGCGTCGCAGAGCTCCTCCACCGGCGAGGAGCTGCGGCAAGTGCTGCGACAACTGCAGGTATATACCGACATCATTACCTTGTGTTGTGTTGTGACACCTTGCTGCTACTGAACGCGTCGCAGAGCTCCTCCACCGGCGAGGAGCTGCGGCAAGTGCTGCGACAGCTGCAGATATATACCGACATCATTACCTTGTGTTGTGTTGTGACACCTTGCTCCTACTGAACGCGTCGCAGAGCTCCTCCGCCGGCGAGGAGCTGCGGCAAGTGCTGCGACAACTGCAGGTATATACCGCCATTCAACATTATCAGCTTTTGCCGCATCGTTACTCCTATTCCTCATCAATATATTATAGCATGCTGGTGCATAGTAGTACCACTCTAGCCACCGCATATTCCATTTTGACTCCGCCTGTTTACCATCAAATCATGACAATGTAAGCTACTGTGCAGCAAATAGAAGATATTGCAAACTGTAAAAGTGATAATTTTGTTGAATACGGATTTCACCACCATCACCAGAACAGGCTGTAATACTCATTTTTCAACTGTCTGACAAGCATTACTTGCCAATGGATAGGTATTATGCGTCTTTTGACTTACGGCCGGACCCAAAATTCGATTCGATTATTGGGACTAACCGTTAGTTTATCAGATGACAAAAATACATCCTATACTTAGATTTTATCTAATGCCATAACCTTTTTTCTTTCTTAGGAATACGCCCGTCGAATAGCGAAAGTGTCGATCGAGGCCAAGATGGACTTAGACGAAGACGACTACGTAGGGAAGTTTAAGTACACGCTGATGGACGTCGTGCTTGCCTGGTCTAAGGGCGCCTCCTTCCTGCAGATATGCAAGATGACCGACGTTTTTGAAGGTATTTTGATGATCATCTTTCATTATTTGTTCATGTATCGTAAGGTCCTAATGTCTAGATTTAGTGCTTGGTAGTGTTATACCATTTTGATATTATCATGTTGCCAAAATTGAATATAAATAAATAAGGTATGTTTTCTTCGACTTTTAGTTCGGCTTACATCGACCAAAATCGCGGATGGACCTTATGTTTTTTTATTTTTTAAAAGGCAACGCTTGCACTAGATATAAAGCCTGTGTCGTGGGGTGTTTTACAAACATTCAATCAACGGACACAAATCACACCCAGATACGAAACAACAGTGTATGAATCATGCGAAGTGTTGTCTCGTGTGGGAATCGAACCCACAACACTTGGCGCAGTGTTTAGCAGTGAGACAGCCGCTTAAACCACTACGCCAAACGTGCAGTCAATATATAAAAGAAATATTTAGTAACTAACTAAATAATAGTCTAGTAGGTTTTAGACTTTTGATGTTGTAATTTGTGTGCTAAAATTGAATATAAATATATAAGGTATGTTTGCTTCGACGTTTCAACCGACTTACATGCAGTCTTAAAAAACCTTTTATTATTTCAGGTTCCATAATCCGCACGATGCGTCGCTTAGAAGAAGTCCTCCGTCAGTTGTGCCAAGCCGCCAAGAACATCGGTAACACAGACTTAGAGAACAAGTTCAGTGAAGCCATTAAAATGCTCAAGAGAGATATCGTGTTCGCCGCCAGCTTATATATGTAACGCTAAGATTAATACAAGTATGTGTATCAGTATATTGTGTTTCATTTATGACTAGAATTCACCCGCGGCCCCGCCCGCGTGAATTATACACTAAAAGCTTCCTCAGGAATCAAACTGTCTGCTGGTGAACGCAGTACAAAAATACTCTTGGTACTTCTTACAAAAAATATATATACACCATTATTTTTTAATTAGTACAAAAACTTTAAGGACATATTAGCGAAGACATTATTATCATATATGTGACGTAAGAATTTCATAATATCTGTAAATAGCAAAGTTATAATCATTTGTCTTTTGTAGAAAATCTCACCTAAATCATCGACATATTTTACAATCCATAAATTACTTCATTGATAGTACTTACTTTCCGTCCTACTCTTACGCATTCTTTCCGTCGCACTTATAATGTAGGTAGCCTTAGAGAATAAAATGAAGCAAAATAATAAGTGTAGGTAGTTAACTTTTAATTTTCTAAATTCTACCTGGTAGCGCCATCTATCCTTTCCATTGTTAGTTAATTATGTCAACGTCAATGGTTCGTCGCTGCTCGGCCAATCCGAGCGATCCTTTTCATGCATCCCCTCCCAAAACGCCTCGCTATTGGCCGCCCTGCTCAACGGCGACGAAGAAATATTGGAAGATTCGAGACGCGCCGATCTCATGTCCGCCGCATACCGCAGTCCGCACCGCCATATATAATTATTACCGCTTATACCAAAACCTAACAAAACCGCCCGCGAGTGAAAGTGATTTGTGTAGTGGTGTGATTCAAACAGCTTCAGGATTTTCGAAGACATCAGGAGGCTGCCATTTGCAAAGAAAAGACTGCCGAGCAAGGTAAGAGGCTCCTATCCACTTCACCTTTTCACTTCCTCATTTCCTAGTCGATAAGAACCCAAATCCTACAGTCCATAATATTAATAGTTTTCCCAAATCGGCTAGGAACGTTCGGTTCGCCGAAACATTTTTTTGGTCCTTCGAGCCGGATTCAATTACGTTTTATACGTAAAACCTCGATATATCTCTATACCTAGGCAGTTATAGCACCTAGCTATACTCCTAGTCCATTCACATAACCGTCACATGGTTGTTTTCGCACGCATCAGTAGGTAATATACTTTTATGTAGCTACCTACTTACCCAATTATTATTTCTGGAACTATCATAGTTGTCTTGTAAATCTCATATTTCAAGCAACTTTTAATTCCACCGCTTTAAAGTGTTGCCTACTTAGGTAAAATGATAGGTACTTTAGATATTCTTATTTTGTTTCGGTCTCATTAGCTTATACTTACGTAAGCATGTCACAACAAAAGAAGTCACGCGTGTCGGAAGACAAAGAGATGACAATCTTAGAAGCAAAACGCAATATTTTATTTGAGCGTATTCAAAACATTTATGAGCGTTCAAATACCGCAGCCGTTTCTGATAGTAATAGGGAGTCATTTCTCAGCTATTGTATGACAGTAGATAGTATTCGAACAGATTTTCATAAGTTAGTAGACGATTATAACGCAAGATTGCTTTCTACTAATCCTGATGAGAAACCGAATTATCAGGCGTACACCTCTTTCGAAGACCTTTATTGTATTATTAAGCGTATACAATCGCAATTGGAGGGTAAATATTCGGCACAGCCCGTTGCAGCGGCTCGCAAGCCGAGGTTACCGCCAATCGAGATTGTGTCGTTTGACGGAGATATACGAAATTGGCCGTTATTCTATGCGAGTTTTAAGTCCACAGTGCACGATAATGGTTCTCTGACAGATGCTGACAGGTTGTACTATTTAATAGGTAAACTGTCACCGAAGGCCCAGTCCGTATTTGCAGGTGTCACACCCAGTGCTGAGAATTATCAGGTCATATTTCAGTCACTACTTGATAGATATCAAGACACTCGCGTCCTAGCGTCTACCTACTTTGATCAAGCTTTAAATCTTAAACTGTCCGGTGCCGCGTCTGTCGCGAATTTCCAGCTGTTTATAGATAACTTCGTAACCGCGGTTAATTCTCTTAGGAACTTAAAATTGGAAGATCTTTCCGACTTTATGTTGCTTCAACTCGCTTTAAAAAAGTTTGACACTGAAACAATTCGTGCTTTCGAGATGACGGAATGCAATAATAAAATACCTACACTAGATAGTTTTATTTCGTTCATCAAAGATCAGTGTCGAATATTTCATAATACGCAGTCTAGTTCACCTAGCCCGTCTAACTCTAACAGCAGCAAACAAAGGTCGAAAAAAGCGCGAAATAGTAATAATAACTCGGTCCCTAATCCGCAATCTTACGTAACATGCTCGGAATCTAAAAGTAATAATTCACAGAAGTGTCTGTGCAGTAATATAGTGCACGACCATTTTTATAAGTGTCCCGCCTTTAATGGTTTAAATCCAACTGCTCGTTACAAGTGCTTAAAAGATAACAAAGCATGCATTAATTGCTTAAGTATAAAGCATAAAACGAGTGATTGTTCTAGTAGGACGAGATGTCGTTCATGTTATCAACGACACCACTCATTATTGCACTTCGATAAAGGTAGTCTGTTGTCAAGCCAAGCCGCTAACCTTGACACACTTACGTCGCAGGTGCAGGCTACGATAACTGCGCCTCCCACGATTCAGAGTGAAATATCGTTGTCTACGACATCCATCGCGCGGGCGACGCGCACGCGCGGACGGCCCTCGCGCATCTATAATGATCCGCGCGGGGCCAAAACGCAGTGTATGGCGTCCAAGACGGTACTGTTAGCGACAGCGCAAGTTATCTATTATGATGTTAATGGGTTGCCGCACATGGTAAGTTGTCTACTCGATAGCGCGTCTCAGACCAATTTAATAACATTGGATTGTTTCAAACGCCTCGGATTGTGGAATAACTTTAGAAATACTAGTTCAGTGGTCAAAGGGATCGGCGGGTCAGAAAAACATTGTAAGGGTTCCGTAGATGTTAAAATACATTCGCGTTTTGATAGGGATATTAATTTTAACATTTCTTCGCTTATTGTGGAGCGTATCACGGACGCATTGCCGAACGCTCATGTAGACGTAGCATCACTCACTCACCTCAGTCATTGCCGCTGGCAGACGCGGAGTTTGCGAATCCGGCAGGCATTGATCTTTTGATCGGAGCTTCAATATTTCCGCACTTGCTACTAACTAAAATAGTACGTAGTGAGCGATATGATTTACCGCCCGCTATTGAGACGGTATTTGGATACGTGATTATGGGTACCGTACCTACGTTACATACTTCTCATTATATTACGTCTTGTTGTTGTTCTGTTCTTCAAGAAATCAAGGTGGGTGCTAAAACTGTGTGTAAGATAAAGCACTAATTAGCTATGCTATGCTATGCTATGCTATACTACGCTATGCTATGCTATGCCATGCGATGCTATGCTACGCTATGCTACGCCATGCTACGCCATGCTATGCTACGCTATGCTACGCTATGCTACGCTATGCTACGCTATGCTACGCTATGCTACGCTATGCTACGCTATGCTACGCTATGCTACGCTATGCTACGCTATGCTACGCTATGCTACGCTATGCTACGCTATGCTACGCTATGCTACGCTATGCTACGCTATGCTACGCTATGCTACGCTATGCTACGCTATGCTACGCTATGCTACGCTATGCTACGCTATGCTACGCTATGCTACGCTATGCTACGCTATGCTACGCTATGCTACGCTATGCTACGCTATGCTACGCTATGCTACGCTATGCTACGCTATGCTACGCTATGCTACGCTATGCTACGCTATTAATAAAATATACGCATTTTCCGACTCCAAAGTAGTGCTCGCTTGGATTCATTCTTCTCCTCACCGCTGGCAGACTTTTGTCGCCAACCGCGTTAGTAAATTGATTGAACTTGTTCCCGCTACTTGTTTCAATCACGTCGCGGGTATTGAGAACCCCGCTGATTGCCTGTCTCGTGGTGTCACTCCACTGAATCTTCTGCATCATCCATTGTGGCATCGTGGAGCTTCTTGGATTTCCCATGATCCGTCAGAATGGCCCATGCAACCCTTTGACCACAGTGCAGAAGACGAAGATGTACCTGAACGGAAGTCTGTTTCTTATCCCGTGATTGCTGAGGTTGAGGAGTCTCCCATCTATGCACTCGCACTACGCATGTCATCGTGATCTAAGTTACTCCGCGCCATCGTTTATGTCTATAGGTTTCTTAGGCACCTACCTAATGGGACTTTTGTATCAAGTACTGATATTAAATTCGCAGAATGTAAGTTACTACGAGCTGTACATGCTGTTCATTTTAGAAACGACATTCAAAATTTGAAAGACAATGTACCTTGTTCGCCCGCTATCCTTAGACTCAAGCCGTTTCTCGATGAACACGGCGTCATACGCGTTGGGGGTCGTCTGTCAAATTCGGATGAACCTTATAACTACAAACATCCTTGCATTCTGCCGCGACATGATCATGTTGTCGACCTTCTTGTTGATTTTTATCACAAGAAGCACCTCCATGCTGGTCCAGAGTTGCTTATGTCCTTACTTAGGCATAAGTATTGGATTTTAGTCGCTCGACGAATAATTCGTCACAGAATACATAAATGTAACGTCTGTTTCAAATTTCGTCCGCGTCCGACTTTCCCTCCCATGGCAGATCTCCCTAGCCAGCGCATCAACCAGGTTGATAAAGCGTTTACACACACCGGTTGTGATTACGCAGGACCACTGCAGTATACGCTAGTGCGTGGTCGAGGTGTTACAAGCCGTAAAGCTTGGCTATGTATTTTTACATGCTTAACGACGCGCGCTACGCATATTGAAGTTGCGACAGATTTAAGCACGGTGTCGTTCCTTGCAGCCCTTAAACGATTTCTCTCACGGCGCGGCCCTATACAGTGTTTGTATACGGATAACGGGACTTGTTTCGTGGGCGCAAGCTCTTATTTACGCGACCTCTATAAGTTTCTCAGAGAAGAATACCGTACTCGTCTTCAGGAAGAACTTTCCATAGATCATATTGACTGGAAGTTTATTCCACCAGCATCAACACATTTCGGTTGATGTTGGGAAAGCATGGTCAAAGTAATTAAAACGCATCTCTTCAAAGTTATAGGTCAACAGATCCTCTCTTACGAAGAGCTTTTAACTGTCCTTGCACAAGTCGAGGCACTGATCAACTCGCATCCGCTCACGGCATTGAGTAGTGACCCTGCAGAACCATCCGCGTTAAGCCTTGCACATTTTCTAAACACAGTGCCATTATCGTCATTTCCGGCTCTTGAAGCAGACTCTTCAAGCTTGCTCCAGAGACATACTCTGCTGGATAAACTCGTGCAGTCGTTCTGGCGGCGCTGGCGTGCGGAACAGCTTCAGGCTAGATCCAAGTGGAATAGTCCTGCATCCCCCATACAGGAGGGTATGTTGGTCGTCATAATACACGATAATTCTCCGCCGCTTTCATGGCCGTTAGCCATCGTAGAGAAAAACTGCATACTTCCAAGGACGGTACAACCCGCGTTGTTACCGTGAAAACTGCGAAGGGGAGCTACGTGCGCCCTGTTGTACGTCTCTGTTCGCTTCCAACTCAGTGAGATCTAGCCTGAAGTTGGATCTACCTCTTAGTTTAAGTATTTAGTTTGTAGTTTTCGCTGTTATTGCGTTTGTAGTTTTCGCTAAAGTTAATTTAGATTAATTTTATTGTCATATCGCTGTCTTAGCCTATTGATAGGTTATGCGGTAGTACACCCAACATAGCTAAGTTCAATTTTTTTTTTAATGGCAACCCTTTAAGGCCGGGGGGATATGGTAGCGCCATCTATCCTTTCCATTGCTAGTTAATTATGTCAACGTCAATGGTTCGTCGCTGCTCGGCCAATCCGAGCGATCCTTTTCATGAATCCCCTCCCAAAACGCCTCGCTATTGGCCGCCCTGCTCAACGGCGACGAAGAAATAATGGAAGATTCGCGCCGATCTCATGTCCGCCGCATACCGCAGTCCGCACCGCCATATATAATTATTACCGCTTATACCAAAACCTAACAAAACCGCCCGCGAGTGAAAGTGATTTGTGTAGTGGAGTGATTCAAACAGCTTCAGGATTCTCGAAGACATCAGGAGGCTGCCATTTGCAAAGAAAAGACTGCCGAGCAAGGTAAGAGGCTTCTATCCACTTCACCTTTTCACTTCCTCATTTCCTAGTCGATAAGAACCCAAATCCTACAGTCCACAATATTAATAGTTTTCCCAAATCGACTAGAAACGTTCGGTTCGCCGAAACACTACCCTTGCATTCATACTTCATCCTATTAGGGCCGGCAAAATTTACCGTTTTACAAGTAATTAAATACGGAGGTATGTAATTAGAAAGCAAACACATATCCATAAAAGAAGTTATTCTGTAATAAAAGAAAAGAGTAATTTTGGCGTATTTATGAAGTTAGAATCAGCTGCTATCATCATCATCATGTCAGCCTAGAGACGTCCACTGCTGGACATAGGCCTCCCTCAAGGTTCTCCACACAGACCGATTTTGAGACGCCCGCATCAAATTATTATTTACTTAAGTAGGTAATTTTTACTTACAAGTATTTCAATTGTTCTTAGAAATGTCCACCACCATTGTCAATACACAGCACGTTTTATTAAATTGTTTTTTAACGAGAGAAGTACGCTTCTCTGACTTTTCACTGCGTCAAAAGCGTCCAATATGCGCTGTTTAAATTGTTCGACACTAACCGGCTTACTTTTGTACACAGTGGTGAGCATGGAGGCCAAGCTACAGGCCCGCCTCAACCGATCCACTGGCTTGCAAAACACTTCCCTGTACAAACGCACAGCTGCACTCGCGTGATGTGAACTGATAAGCCATCGCGTTGGGCAAACGTAAACAAGCAATAATTGTTGCCGCGAAAAAAGGATCCGCTCGCTACCGTCTTCAATTTAGCACTGCTCTTTGACGACCGGTTGGCGCAGCGGTAGTGTAAGCGACTGCTACACCGAAGGTCGCGGGTTCGATTCCCGCTCAAGTCAAACATTTGTGTGCATTAACATGGATGTTTGTCTTGGTCTGGGTGTTGCTATGTATAATATGTATGTATTTACAAAAAAAAAGTATATATGTATGTTTATCCATTATCTAACCCATAACACAAGCTCTGCTTAGCTTGGGACTAGATGGTGATGTGTGTATGTGGTAGAATATTTCTCTTTACTCACGGCTATCCTTCTAACTTTGGTGTCAGAAGAATAACCGGACCTTTGGGAGGCTTACACGGGGATATGGATCCAACGTGCAGAGGCTCGTAGAGAGTTTTAATCTAAAATGGGATGGGACACATGCCGCGGAGCCTCCACAACTGCACTACTGAGTACAGCTATGGACTAGCCGCAGCAAATGTAGGACTATTACAATGATGTGGAGTCTAATTTACTAGTTTATGGGGATGGGTGTTAAATGGACTGGTAATAATGATACTACGGATAACAAACGGCACCTGCCAGTGATACTCCTATAGCATCCGTCCGCGTGGCAGGTGGTGACTCACCAACTCACTAGATGGGCCCTCTCTAAACAGCCGCCCAAAGCAAACAAACTCTGCCATAAAGACAGCCAGAGGGCAACACCGGTGCGAGTGGCTAGGGGTGTAGAGCGGTGCGGCACCGGTTTCGCCATCGCGGGCCTCGTGACAACGGAGGCCCGGAGCGGGTTTCCCCGTAGTTACGCCCTTGACAATGACACTTCCACCCCCGAGCGAATAGCTCTGCGGCTTCCCTCTGGCCGGCCGACCAAGGCAAGCCAGAGTTGAGTCCTGCGGGCACTCTTGGAAATCCACTCCGGCCAGCCAATAAAAGCAAGCTGGAGACGAGGCCCTGACCGACCCCATTCGGGACCGCAGTGTCGCCACACACATTCAGCTCGCCACAAAGCTGCCCTGCGGTTGTAAGCTTTCTTTTCATCTTGTAATACATTTTTTGTTTATATTACACGATGAAGGTGATGTTTGAAAGCTGTTACTCTGCCCTCTGAGATTGCGTTAGTCTCATAATGAGATAACGGCTGCCCCAGAGGGGTGTATATGTAGAATATATTATTATTTTGATTTTTCTTTTGTTTTCTCGGTTACCCGGTGTCAGACTGATGCTACGGGCCTAAGCCAAGTGAGCATCAGACATAGTTTGAGTGTTAAACTGTGAGGTGTGTGTGGTGTTAGTATTGGTTAGAGTTTGGGTACTGTCCGGTTCGCATTGTAAGAATTTTCTAACCAATCTGCATGTATTGAGTATTACTGCCTTTTGTAACAGGTAGTAGGTATTATCTGGTAAATTTAAAGTTTTAAGTGATTGGTGTAACTGTCTTGGTATAACTCCTGTTGTAGAAATAACAATTGGTACAATAGTTACTTTTTGTAAGTGCCATAATCTTATAATTTCGTCTTTAAGCTCAATATATTTGCTGAGTTTTTCTGCAATAGTGTTCTGAATGTTATGTGTGTTTGGTACGGCAATGTCTATTAAGTATCCTGTTTTAGTTGTTTTATTTATTAGGGTGATATCAGGTCTATTATAATGGACGGTGCGATCAGTAAGAATGGCTCGGTCAAAATATAATTTGGTTGTAGAATTCTCAAGAACTGTTTTAGGGTTATACTTATAGTAGGCTGTTATGGAATCTATAAATTTGTATTGTTGTGCAAGTTTTTGATGTATTTATGTTGGCTACCTGGTCATGTCGATGTTTGTAATCTGTCTGGACTATGGACTTACATGCGTCTGTTATGTGTTGTATTGTTTCTGGCGAGCTGTTACATTTTCGGCAGGAGTCATTTTGTATCTTTTTTATAATGTGTTTACTATAATTTCTGGTTTCAATTATTTGATCCTGTATTGCAAACATGAACCCCTCAGTTTCAGGGAAGAGTATGCCTTGACTCAGCCATGCGTTCGACGCTTCTTTATCGACGTTTTGTTGGCACAGGTCGTGACGATGCCTCCCATGTAGAGACTTTTGAGCCCATATTGTAATCTTAGTTTTATCGTCGATTACTTTTTGATTCAACTGTTCTGTTGTATCTAACAAATTGAGAGGGGTACTCTTTTTATCATTATGACTTATTGCTTTGTGGAGTGTGGATGTTGCTGCTTTGGTAAGAAAATATTGTCTGAGCGTAGTTATTTGTTTATTGTGTAGATTTGTTATGTCGATGACTCCTCTGCCTCCTTCTTTTCTGGGTAATGTCAGTCTTTGTATGCAGGATCTAGGGTGAATCTTACGGAATTTAGTCATTGTAGTGTTTATTTTGCGTTGCAGATTTTTAAGTTCCGTTTTGGTCCAGTTTATTATACCAAACGAGTAAGTTAATAATGGGATGGCAAAAGTGTTGATTGCTTTAATAGTGTTCCTAGCATTTAACTGTGTTTTTAATATTGTGTTAAGTCTATGTTGAAATTGTAGAGTCAGTTTTTGTTTTATTTCTTTGTAATGTATTTGTTGTGATTGTTTATATCCCAAATATTTATATTAATGATGTTCGAATCTGCTATTTATAAATCGCATGCTATGAACTATATGCTAAATTTTTTTAGCATGCTATTAAAAATGCTATAATATATCATGCTATCGTGCGAAGCGTCAACACCCTTCGTGAGACCGCTAGTTTTAGCACATGTACTTACGATTTAGCGCGCTGAACGTAGGTTAATATAGCGTCGACAAACATGCTATTTGCCTAACGAGTCTGAAGACTTAACGCGTGGTGTGGGGCAGATAACATGGTGAACGGTAATGTTAAACATGAATAAACAATACATATACATATTTGTACATTTCTTCTAAGTATAAAATGTAATCATTATGCACAACAAACTAATATTAACCAACTTATTAATAATAAATAAGTCAATTAATTTTCCTTCATACTTTTCAGGCTTAGGACTGTATATAGTTATATTGAGTTATTTAAATCATTTTAACACACATGTTACATAGATAATTCATAGATACACAGTATTACGTGTCCTATCACAGATTTTTTAAATCAAACACAAAACACTTGAGAACGTAAAATAACTCGCGAACTTATATGCCTACTTAAATCGCGCGAGCCAACGAACAGCTAAAATTCACGCGCTACGCAAGTTCACGTCTAGCTGCTCGCGTTAGCACGCGAAGACTGATCGCAAATATCGCAATTCGCAGCGCTGCGAACGTGCGAAGTGCGATATGCCGTCGCGTCGGCGCGGTGTTTGATTCTATATGCTATATGCTATTTTATAGCACGAACGAGAACCGACTGAACTTGCTATTAGATGCGAAATAAAATTAGCGTGCTGTGCTATTGTGCTATATGCTATATTAACCACCATTAATTTATATGCGTCGTGCTCGTCTATTGATTCTATGTTTTCGTTTGTATTTGTTGTGTAATGGTGATGGTAAAGTTGTCCTGCTTTTATTGAATTTATCTTGCATTTATCTATACCAAATGCCATTTGGATGTCTTTTGTGAACATTTCTGTGAGAGAAGCCAGGTCGTATAGTTGATTTTCGGTTTGCGCGTAAAGTTTGATATCGTCCATGTAAAGAAGATGGGTTAGTGTGTTTCGCTTTGTCTGTCAAAATCGGTGTATTTTAAAGTGTAGCCTACTGAGGTAGAGTTCAAAATGTTGGAAAGCGAGTTTAAGGCCAGGCAAAACCACAGTGGGCTTAGCGTGTCTCCTTGAAAAATACCTCGCTGTATCCTAATCGGGTTCATTTCTATTGTCTCTGTTGATGTAGTAATTGAAAGTGTAGTAGACCAGGTTGTCATTAATGTATTTAGGACATTAATAATCATGGGGTGAATTTTGTACATGTGTAGAACCTTTAAATTATTATTACTGTGGCGCGGGCACAGAGGGACAAGGGGTGGCGAACTTCGAGTTTGCACAAATTTATCAATGGAGCAGTGCCGCGTAAAATTACTACTACAACATAGTATTTAGTTATGCATTTACCAATCATTAAGTATTTTTGTGGACAGTTTTGGGACAGTGTTGGAACTCAGTATTTTTATTTTTTACATACATAAATAGGATTAGTTAAAGATGCTTAGAGCCCCATTAAATTTTTTGTACTAATTAAAAAATTGTGGTGTATATACAGAAAGGGCACTTCAATTAATAATATGCTACCTGTCCGCGTAACGAATGAGATTAGAAATGGCGGACAATTAAGCCGGTACTGTCAGCATAATAAGTAAAAATGCAGTCAGCAAATACTCCGGCAGCTTTGCCCAGCGGCCAAGAAACTTGTGAAAACCGTACAAAACTCCATTTGGTAGTTTTAAACTTTATCCCTTTGATACAGACACACAGAAAGGCGACTTCAATTAATAATATGTACTACCTGTCCACGTAAAGAATGGTATTAGTAATGGCGGAAAGTTAAGCCAATATCGTCAGCATAATAAGTAAAAACGCAGTCAGCAAGTCCTCCGTCAGTTGTGCCAAGCCAGAGATATCGTGTTCGCCGCTAGCTTATACATAACGCTAAGATTAAAACAAATGTGTATCAGTATACTACTGTGTTTTATATATGACTGGCTCCACCCGCGTGAATTATACACCTTTAACCTTTCTCAAGAATTAGACTACTAACGGTGAAATAATTTGAATTTGGTTTTGGCGCTTGAACCTTGTGAATTAAGGCTTTTCAAGGGAAACACTGGAAAATCACATTCGCTTCATACGGGACAGCAAAAATATTCCAGACGTTAAAACGAGATTCGTAATTTCCATTTTTAGGCGTCATCTACATCTATACGTCATACTCTGCACGTTAGTACGGCAAGAGCCAATGTGCCAATAGTATTAATTATGGCACTCATTGCTGCAATGCGAAGTATGGTGACGGCTGAAGCTGCAGTTAACGGGAATTTATTTCTTCAGAGCGACGGGGCATACTGCGATACTCGGGCTTGATCGACCGCCCACCTTCCCCTAGTTATGCCACTACGTCGAGAACGAAGAAACAATACTCAACCTACGCGTGTTACCTTGGAATTATAATAACATACATACATACCTATACCATAATATTGGCGATTCAAGAGTGGCCACGAGTTTTATTGCCCGTTCTTTCTCGTGGTTCTACCTATTGCTTTGCGAACGAGGCAGTAAATGTAAATGTAGAAGCATTAAGTTAATGCAATTTAAAAAAACTTGTGACCTAGATGAATAAACGATTTTGACTTTGATTTTGAATTTTTATGCGAGTGCCGAGATGGAATAAATTGTTGAAAATTGTTAAGAACTCTATGAACATATTTTAGGAGTAGGTATCGTTGATAGAGTTCTTAACAAATCCAACGCCTCAATTCAGCTCGTAGGTGCTCCATAAGCTGCTAAGAATGTCTGGGCCTAGGATTTATTTTGATATCGAATGAGACCGACGTCGTGAATTGCAGGTAGCATCTTTATGACTTAATTACCTTTCCTATTTTCCATTATGTCTAAATTTCTTATAGCATCGATCTGGTAAAAGACTATTTTCAAATTGAAATGAACATAGAATATATTCCAAATTACTACTTCACTACCACGAGCTGACGGCAGAGCCCCGTATTCTGCTGCATTCTGCAACGATCTTGGGCTTTTACAAGTTTATTTTTATGAATTTTAGGTTTCAAAATATTACATAAATCCTACATTTGGTGGAGTTTTTTAGGATCTCAATTTCTGCTATTTTAGTTGTCGCATTTTCATCTGAAGAGCATAAACTACATTTATCTCAATACTGTCTGGTCTGCTGAAATTTATATTGGGACACCGTGTTTCAAACAAGTTTTGTGCGAAATATCTTGAGTATAATATACAAGCAATTGAAGATATTTCTTTAGGATTTCGACAGTAGATAATTATTTTATAGGTGTCTGTATTTCAGGATGTAGGTAAGGGAAATAAAGCACATAGTCACAATGTTATAAGAGAACTTTATTGTTGTAAGTACTGTATATCTATAGCATGAACTGGCAAGTAACAAAAAGAACAATATTTTACTAGATTACGCTAGAGAACCATGTTCACACAGTTCCCGTGCCGAATGGTACAACTATTAACTTAACATAACAAAATAATACAACAGTGAGTATAACATTTGCTTTCCGTTCCGAATAATCTTTATCCAACATGAATTTCGAAAAGAGTTCTATAAGCTTTATTTGAACGCAACTGACAGAGGGACTCGACTATGGAACCAAGTAATTTTGAATTTATTTTATATAAAAATGTATTAAGATACACAGGGAAAAGTGAACGTGGCAAAGTTAAAAGATCACTGTCCCAACACGAGTCAGTGCATCCGCTAGACAACTATTTTAACGAGGACCATGTCAATGTGGGATCAATATTTACGCGCCACACTAAAACATTGATAAAGACCTTATTAAAATAATCGATTTCATTATTGTAATACATGAAAAAATTTAAAAATTGCTTACGCTATAGTCTCATTGGTGCCTGAATTGATATGTCCAAGAACTAAACGCGAAATAAACGCTAACTCTGTCTAACTATTACATTTGAGTAACTAAACGAGGTATTTGTTTTGTGTCTATAGTTACATAGAACTAAATCCCGCGAAGTGCAAGTAAAAATATTTGCACATGGTACAAGACGCGAGCTCCGCCTATGCTATGTTAAGTATACGCTATTATTATCGGTTAATACTTAGACGTAAACAGTAAACACTCGCTGCGCGTTCGACTGCTATGGAAGACTCGACGCTTACTAGAAGCACTTTCAATACATTTCCAGTCGTTCGCCACTCACCAGTTTAAACAATCTCTACGCCATTAAATCGACTCCTTACTGTATTATTTATACAAAATGTACAATTTCTCAAAAGCGCCTTCAACGATATCTGTTTATAGTTTATGAATATGTCGTGTACGATATGAATATGTTATCTATATCTACCGACAACTAACGCTACGCCAACGATTGGATTATTTACTCTTAGAATTTCAATAAATTGGTAAAAGAAGATAACAGTTTATGTGCGTTTCAAAGTTGCCAAATTGCATTAAAACCAAAAATTCTTTTTTTGAGTTGGCGTAACGTACATCAGGGGTATGATTATGATATATGCACATTGACTACAGTAATCTGCTTGCACTGCCATCCCGGGAATAGCTATATATTTTAACATTTTATTTTATTATTGCTAAAACTTCTCTATTTTATGTAAGAGAATTTTATTATCTAAATGACTCGGATAATGTATGCTAGCTACTGTATCATATAAATGCTGGTAAAATTGTTTAAAGACGCCAGTTACGTGGCTATTCTAAGAACGCCTATGCCCGCTCAGTTCTCTTTCCACTTAATGTTAGGTAATGTCGCGGAAGCGAAGCTCGTGAAGAGATTACTGTGACCAACGCGCGCGATACAAACGCTAGCTTGCTATTGTCCGTCGCAGCAGGTGTGAGGCGTGACGCGTGCATCACACATGAGTATGTACAATCAAACAAGTCAGCGCTGGACCATTTTGAAAAAATACCCTTGGCTCGCTCATAGTGTCGAGGCACACTAGAAACTGGTTTTGGATACGAGTGTCAATGTGTGTGTAAAATAGCACTGGAAACGACAATGTCTTGCTGAGCGATTCTCGTCCTTATGGTGGTCCAGCGGGAAGTTGTTCGACTGTACATGACACAAGCTGTGGCCTCTCCTCACTGACACCGTGTAGTGTACTTACTGACACATATATCGTAATACTGTGGTTTGGCACTCAATCTCTGTCGACTATCTTTATTAGGAATATCTGTATAGGCGTGTAGGACATTTGTACTATTTCATAAGTTTGCAATAAAATGGACAATAGCAAGCCGTATACTCGTGCACATTATGACTATTCAATATATGATATTATATAAAAATTCTATTAATGTAATTATGTGGATCTGACTTTTACTCCTATGTAACACTCACATTTAGGTTAGGTACAAACAAGTTAATAGGTAAATATGCTTATTCTCTTATACTCTGAAATTTGAAATTTACGTATTAAAGTAGAATGTCAGTTCTTATTGAACGTTCCGAGGTCTCGGCTCTCAAGTTGAAACGACCGAAAGAGATCTCTATGATATGCAAATAATTATTGTTACAGATCGATATGATGAAGTTATCTTACGACAGCAGAAGTCGAATTTGAACGACCTATATATGTATTAGCAACACACTTTCTTAAAATTGTAATAGGCCATTTAAGTTAGTAAAATATTTACAATAAAAATACGAAACTGTTTACAGTTTCTTTACGACATTACTCGAAGATTAGGCGAGAAAATCACTAACGACTATAATGGAAAGTCGTAAGAGATGCAGGCGTCGTCAGCGCTTCGCGGCCACAGAACTCACAGTGCACTCGGACTGTGAAAAAACTTATATGACGTGTTCCGAGCTTCCGCGATCTGATCCAAGCACACAGTTGTTACAAGCTCCTTAGAATCGATTCAGACCTGTCAGATTTGTTCCAAGTTCACTCGGTTCTTTTGAGGCGGGTCGTTTATGTTCCGAGCGTGGCACGCAGAGGCGCTGCGACGCCTTCTCGACGACACAACGATTTTTTACATTACACAGGCACACATAAATTCAGCAAAAAAAATCTCTACAAACAAATATTTTCTTATTTACATCAACCCCTATGCAACTATTATTATATTATATAAGTTTGCGATAAAATTGAATGACAGATATCAAGAAATAAATCGAATTAGGTCTCAACATAGGTAAATTTTTCTAAAACAGTTTCAAACGATATTAATAATTTACATTAATTATCTTTCAATACCTATTAACATTAGCTATAATTTATAAGATCTCCAAGTTTGTGATAATCCTCGATTTAAATTTAACAAGATATTCGTTACCTACCTATTTACTGTATGCTGTCCGCATCAGTTACAATAAGAAAGTGACAACTTAACAGAGAGGAGAAAATATTTCAATAAACATCGTATCCTAACTCGACTATAATCCTGTCTCAAAACAAGATCAAAAGTTCATTTGGTCGGACCAAAACTTCAGTCGGTAAAATTGATCAAAACTGAGACCGCGCGGCGCAGACTACTGGTCCGGTCGCGCGGTACAACTAGCGACACTCACTCGCTCGAACACACGAACGCCACTCTCGGTAGAAGCTTTCCCTGAGCTTGTCGTAAAAGTCTACGAGATAGCAGTTAAAAAATCGATCGAATTAGTGAAACTGACTGGGGGCAGAAAGCTTCGCGCCATCTCGGCGTTGGGGGCGTGTGCCCCGGGGCAGGTGGTGGTGTTAGTGCAGCGCGCGGAGTCACGTGCTGAGCACCGCGCGCAGCACCAGTGGCGCCACCAGCGACGCCAGCGCCGGGAACGTGCGACCACCGCGACCGCACGACAGGATCTCGATTTCCTGAGGACCAACATCATTTAAATATACATATATACAAGGTGTAAAACTGAAATCCCATGTTGTACCAAACACTACGAACATTTTTTACTTCGGCACCATACCTGGGAAATTACTGGCTCAGGAGATATTGATGCTCAAAGTTAGTATGGAATATTTCTAATTAGGTACAAAATCGATTCATTTCCTCCCAGGGCCGTTCCGACCCAATCCAGCGCCTGTGTGCGAAATCTATGAAGCGTCTGTGCAGTGGCGTAGGCTAGCTTGGGTGGCACCCGGAAGTTGGCAACTTTTTTTTTTTTAGTCGATGCCTAACAATGCCGGGCTAACTCTCGATGTCGTTTTTAATATTTTTTTAGATGGGTGGCACTCCCTACGCCACTGCGGCGCCTGTGTGCGAAATCTGTGAAGCGCCTTTTTTGGCAACCTTTTTCGAAAATAACTATTATAATTAACGCATATCTCGGCGCGCGGCGCCCCTGTCACCCTGGCGCCTGTGTGCGCCGCGCACATTGCACATAGGGACGGTTCGGCCCTGTTTCCTCCGCCAATATGTTCTTTAGATGGTCTACGTATGACCCATAAGTAGGTATTTCGAACATTGCACGCGCGCGCTTTTAATTGCGGTTTACAAAATGTGAAACTTAAAAAAAAATTCGTTTCCCAGGTATTATTTTTGTTTAGTATGACTTGGCATGATGTCCACAACGAGTAGACTTCGGCTTGGTGATGGGTTTTGTGACACCTGTATATAGATAAAGATATATCGGTACGGTTTATCTTGGTAGAACTTTCTTGGTATCGGAACGTTAGCTGTTCCGATTCCGGCTTTACAAAAGCTTCAAATTAACCAATCAGCTAACACGATGTCGCGTTTTGTTGAGCTCTCTCTCGTACCGTCAACTTACTGTTCGTTCTCTCATGTCCCTTTTTAGCGGCTAGAGGCTAGTAGGTATTACGTTATATAAAGGGAACTCAAATATTTCTGTCAGTCAGAGTTACCGCCGTACCATACATATATAACTTGGTCATCATAGTTGATTGAATCGGGCGTTACTTGGCGGAACTCCATTGTAACCTAATGGAAGGAAAGAGGAACCCACAACGCACCCTCGGATTGACCACCACAACTATTGCAATAGAAAAAGGTTGACAATATCGAACTTTTCTAAAAGGATAAAGGATATAGGAATATAAAGTATATATAATAAAGGCAGTGGCGTAGCGTGGGGGGGGCCGGGGGGGCCATGGCCCCGGGCGGCACATTTAAGGGGGCGGCAAAAGAGGCCGCGAAAATAAAATATATAGTATACGCGCGCACTGACACGATCCAAGTAGGACCGCACGGCAGCGCGGGCGCTGTAGGAACTACGCAGGGGCGGGGTGAAGTACTCAACTGTCGAATAGTCTTTCGAAGTTAGCAAGCACCGAGCTTTCCCGAACAGAACAACAATCGAAATTTCATCAATTCGGATATGGGTGTGTTTTTTTAATTTTGTCACGATAATCCGTAGTTTTTCTTTGTCAACTCTTTAATGGGTTGTAATATTCCGGTGATCTGCGAGCGTGTTATGAGTAATTTATTAATCCATATCAGGTCCGAGCCACCTCTGTGTGCGGCGTACACAGGCATCAGGGTAAAAGGGCCGCCGCGTGCTGATGAAATGCCAGCGTTAATTATTGCTTCTAACAATTTCACAATCTTTATTGTTGAATAGGGAATAATGCATGTACAAATCTCCCAAGACAATAGTCACACCTGAGCTGTGGTTTAACTTTAAGCAAAGCACTTGAATTTGGACTCCAATGTTTATGAGCTTTCGTTAAAATCAAAGCCAATTATTTCACATATTACAAAGGCCTTCTGCGATTTTTGATACAACCACGTGGGACGTGACGCGGGTTTTGTCCATAAACTTACAGATTTCGCCTCTCAACTCCTTATTTTTGCGAAAATAAGGAGTAGGAGTAAATGCTATTAACCGGTGACGGGTAGCAACGTCACCGGTGCGAGAGGCTGCGCCCTGCGGCCTTCATCAAGACTACCGGGCTTCGGCAGGCTACCAAAATCAATTATACGGCATACCTTGCGACCTACAACGAACTTAATCTACGGCAAAAGAACACCTCGCCGTGCTCGAGGTAGAATTAAGTCACATAAAGTGTTACATATCAGAAGTTTATCAGAAGTCCGAAAACAGTTACTCTAGAGTCAGGTGAATTTTGCTACCATCTAGAAGGCGGCCTACTCTTGGGGTGGCGTCGGTTTCCTCAGGAGTCAGGAGGAACAGTTTGTGGAAGACGGTAGTGTGTCGACCCGGGAAGCGTACCTCGTACTTAAACTCACCAATAGGGGCGGCCTAAAGGTGATGATAGGTACAATTATTTGCGCCGAACTCAACTCACCCTGACGAGATGACTGAGGCCAAGTACTAGGACCTTGTTAAGGCAATACCTAGTAAGACTAAAGCTCAGTACTTCAACGTGAAAGTACAAGAACGCGGCGAAACGAGAATCGGACTCACAGCGTGGGGCACGAGAGTCATAGGACCAAATACTAGTTAAATTCCTCGTAGCAAAGGGGATTTTCTTAATGAACTCTTTTTGTAAGAAGAAGCCTCACATGCAGTGTATTTGGCGAAACCGCGATAATGTGACAAACAAGGTGAAAGACTCCATCTCGACGGACCGAAAGCACACATTTAAAGATAGTGATCAATACGATAAGCAACTGAAGAGATCACCGACGAGTACGAGGCTCTCTTAATATAAACCTCAAAACGGAAAGAGCCCCGTCAATGAAGCCTACTCTCAGACCTACATTGCCCCTCCCACCGACAGCATTAAGCAGAAGACGGTCAGAGTGGTCACGATACTAAGAGATTCGGTTCGAAAGATCTGCTCTACATAGAGGAAAAACAAGGAGTCTAAACTGCCAGCCGAGACTCTCGAACTGATGAGGAAAAGACGCCAGATGCCCTCCTGTCGGCTGTCTTCGTCGGAAGGACGGGCCGTAAAACGACAAATACCGAAGCTTACGCGACGAGACCTCCAACGCTCTAACACTCGAGCCATCGAGGCTGCGATCGAGAAAACCCCGGGGATCAAAAGTCTTCGCTCTGCAGTTGAGGCGACACAATCAAACGACACTACGATGACGGATAGCCGCACCGACAAATCATAGTTCAAGATTCTCGAAGACGTTGAAAGGTTTTATCGACTCTTGTTTACCTCGCGGGCAGACAGAACAATTGGACTTAGTACCGACGACCACATTGCCCTACTAACGCACCGCTACACCGAAGCCACACCCAACTCTTAAAAACAACAAAGCAACTAGTGATGACGGAAATCCATCGAAATTTACTAAAAGCCGTCTTGGCCTAGACTAAGCTTGTATATTGTAGGAGAGAAACGGCCGCTGCCGTGCGCGACTCATTAACACCGCTGAGAGCTACCACGTTTTGTCGTAAAATTTTTATACCCTATGCTCTATGATATTCGTGCAATTAAGACGAATCAAATTATAACATTTTTTTTTAATTCTTTATGCCGTATAGAGTGTAAAGCCAAACTAAAGGACATACTTATAGACATACAAACATACCAAAACCCGAAAAACGTTACACTCCTGCACAAACATTGGGGTAAAAAGGGGGCGGCAAATTGCCAAACGGCCCCGGGCGGCAGAAACCCACTCTACGCCACTGAATAAAGGACTATAATAAAGTTTGATCATCATCAAACTTTTTTGTAGTCCACTGCTGGACACAGGGATTTTCAAATTTGCCTCACAATAGCATTATGAATCAATAGAATGATTTCCCAGATAGATGATCAGACACGTTCATATGAGGTATCAGTTCTCCGTCACTAAGATACTATTTGCGTCGTATTTTTTTAGTCGCCTCTTACGTTTCACACGACTTAGGTATGGCTCCCACGGAATGAAATGGGGTATTACACTTAGTATTCTTATTCTGTCACACTTCTCTACCATTTATAACAAGATAAACGGAATTTTACCGTCCGGCAGTCAGATTTACATCAACTATCATTGAGAATTCATTGAAATTCATTGACATTTATAAGAAATCGGACTGGCGGACGGTAAAATTCCTTGTAGTGCATAAACGCTCTAAAGCAAGTGGTGTGTCACCTCCGGGTGGTAAGATCCGCAGTGCGCGGGTCGGCGGCGGTGGTGCCTCGGCGCGCGGCGGCAAGTGGAGCGCGCGGCCGCCTCGCGCGCGCGCACGTCGAGCCGCTTGGCGCCGCACGGACACAGCGTGTCCACCACCAGCAGGATCAGGTTGCTGTGCGGGATCTTCTGGACGCTGAATGGCCTGCGCGCAAATATATAATAGATATCATCATGCAAGTAGAATTTTCACTAAACCATGGAATCACTTTGGAATGCGGAGGTCAGACAGGCAGTCGCTCTGTAGAAAAGCTAATATTTAGTCAAATCCGGTTAGATTTAAAAGCGGACTCCTAGTTCCAACTAGGTTAACGCTAGGAGCATGTAGACTTTACTAAACACTTAATCAACCTGTATTGGACCTGTATAGTTTTGGACCTGTATAGTTTTGTAGAACACATCTGTACAGGTGGAATACGCAGTGAGAGTAAGTTCGGTACAGCTCATACGATTGTAGAAAGCCTTTGACCGTGTTAATCAGAATAATTATAAGGAATAATATTATGATTTCGAATTGATATTACAATGAGCCTACGTTATGATTATAACGTAGGATCATTGTAAAAATTGAGAAAACATTGTGTATTGAGAAAATAGATCTGAATATTATATTTTCGACAAGAAAACATGTTGTTTAGTCTTAGCTCCAAGCGGCGTCCCACAAGGTGCTTGGCTAAAGCCGTTAGATTAATTCGTTTACAAAATGCAGATTGATTATAACTTCTTCGTTTTGCTGACATCTGATTCATAAACAATCATCAATATTCATCAACACCTCTCGTGTTAGTTTTTTTAGCTCACCTTTCGCAGCCCGAATTATGGCAGTTAGTAAGTTTGCCCTTAAGCGGCTGCGCTGTGTTGAGCCGCGAGGACTGCAGCGTAAACAGTTCCGCGCTGGTGTCGCACGGCCGCACCGCCGCGGAGCGCGCTGCCTCGCGCGGCGGCGGCGGTGGGATCCCAGAGCCCCCGCCACTAGTGGGGCCCCCACCGCTGGAGCCGCCGTGGGGCCGCGCCCCGTCGCTGGCGCTCTCGCCGCGCCCGTCGATGATGATCTCGTAGGTGCCGCGGTCTCGGTCCAAGTCGTCGTCGTTCTCCATATCCTCGTTTTCGTAATCCTCATAGTCTGCAAGTTACAACCGGAGTAAAGTAAGTAATTGAAAACAGTCAATAAGAAAGAAACCGATTATCATATTTTACCAAGAAAGATTTTAACTGTTCAGATTAAATGACCGAATGCGCTGTAAATTATAGTCGTTTCTACCTTCTTATTATACTTATTTTGTTAGTTCGTCGATGTCTTTGGTGTTTTATTAGCTTACCGACTTCCTCTTCAGCGTAGGGTCTGGCGCGTGCTACCACCGGCTCCCACAACGGGAACCACATTGCAAGTAGGCTGGTCAGGTAGCCACCCAGCCACGATAGCGGTTTCAGAGGCTGTAGGAATTATTCAATACATGAGATTCTAGTCATACAGGTGTGTATTAATATACTGCTGTTAAAGTTAGACTTTGGAACATTGGGAATTTAAGTTTTGGTTATTATATACGTACAATCAGTACAAATAGATTGCTTGCTGACGATGATACGATTATTTAAGTAAATATTGTAGTTTAATAAGCCAAATATGTCGGTTCTACTCAGTACCGGAAAGTAAACACCCTATTTTTTTATGACACAACTGTCGCATTAGGACTAAATCCTGTGTCGTGGGGAACTTTACAAACATACAACTAACGGACACAATGAACACCCAGACTCGAAACAACCATTTGGGGGGATCGAACCCACAACATTCGGAGCAGTATCAAGCGGCGGCCACTTAAACCACTACGCCAACCGTGCAGTTAATAATCAAACATTAAAACCAATATTTACCGTTAATTTACATCCATCGCCACTAAACGGGTTCCTTGAATCGGGGCACCTGCCCTGATGATCATGCACCACAACTTTCTTGTATATCCGGTCCTGTACGAGAGAGTCCATGATGGTCCCGTCCACCTGGCCGAAGAACCGGCCCGTCTGAGAGGCGTCTTCTGAGAGGATGATGAAGCCGTTGTCGTCCAGAATGTAGCAGTCTAGCTCGTCACCTGCGCAGGTCTTCTTGCATACGGTACCTACAGTGCACTGTGGGAAAAGAGTGACCCATTTGAATCAAATGAAATCTTGGCTGAAGTTGTAAATTGGAGGGATATTAAAATAATGACATTGAATGCTCAAAGTTGCAGATTCGGAGAAACTTCCACACACAATTTTCAATCAAATTCCGTACTGCGATCTAGAGAATTAGTCGGTTTTTAGTGTTTAGAAGGCGTCCTATGGATAATGCTGCCAGGTCTTCAGGAGATAGCTGCAGCAGTCCTGTGTCCCCTGGATTTCGCGAATGGAAGAATGCATGAGGTATGTGTTAAAATAGATCAACATACGTACCGCAGAAGTGACATTCAAGAAGTGCCTAGTGAGCGAGTCCAGTTGGAAGTGGAGTCCGACTACCGCCGCTGGTGCCCTGTGTCCTCTGGACTCGACGAACACGGCGTGCGTGGCCAGCACGAGGGGGGGGCGGCCACTGAGCTCGTCCGCCTCGGAGCCATCGCGGAACGGCACGGAGAACACGAAGCTCTCCGGCTCGATGGCGTGGTGCTCCACTGCGCGACGGTACCACTCGGAGTCGAAGGCGCGGGCGTATCTTTCGCTGAAGTGACTGAAAGAAAGTTGTAGATAAGTATAGTTAAGTACACCTTTTAGAAGAAGTAACTCACTAACAGTTTTATTGTTATTTGTACCAGGTTCCTTCACGGAGGGGTTTCCATTTAAGTGTAAAAGTAATTGACAAAGGACATCCAATTTTGTTAAAAAAATGTCTAAAGATCAGATGGGTTATTCGTTGAAGCAGTTACAATTCGCTCTCTTTGTGGAGTAAAGTCCTATATATAGCTCGAAGCGAACTATTACTGCACCGTCACTTCGTAGATTCCGACAAAAACGAAGATTCTTCGATAATTGTTGCGATTTTGTCTTTGCTTGTATTTGTAGCATCATTATTGTCAAGTCTTCCCATCTAGATCTGTTCGTGGTCTATGTATACTTAAACAATTAAAAATTGCCACAGTAGATATACAGATATGTTGACTGGTACAGAATTACGAGTTTTGCAAATAAAATTATCATGAATGATCATCTTTGATACTTGAAAACAGATATTTTTGTCTTGACCCTAGGGGGCAGATTTTATCAAGGAAAATATTAAGAAATCCTTTGACCTGGTATCAGACGACTTTGGAGGGCTTAACCCGTCTTGGGATCTTTTCGGTCCATACAAGGGCTATTTGGTAGAATATAACACTCACGGCTCAGCAGAGTCACCGCTCCTCGAGGTATTGATATTCTCCGTCCACTTGAGGAGGCCGCTGCGAGTGGCGATGAACGACAGCGTCACCACAAACTTGTGGAATCGCCCCTGTCTGGAAAGATTAATGCAGATTAATATGTGATACGGGTATAGGTTTAATTTTACAGTTTAGGGGATACCAGTATACAGTGGGATGAGATTAATTAATTGCTAGCCTACATGGTAAGGTTGAGATCCTTCAATCATGGGTCAGCCATTAATGCACCTGACTGACAAAGTTAAAGTGTTTTAAATGATGGAGGAATTATGCATCATTGGCATGTGTCCATTTTGATAGATTTAGTTTGCTATTCAGAACAAAAAGTAAATTTTATCGTGGTATATTTTAATGAAAAGTAGAAGGAAGTTTATGAAAATGTTCAGTAATTATTATAACGTAAAATACTATTGTCTAAAATCATATATATTTTCTGGCAGCAGTTCCAAGCGGTGTACCTCAAGGATCATGAGTATATTTACTGCTTTAATTTTTTAATCCACTTTTATATTTAGCTACATACCTACCCAGCAGCTTGTTTAAGTTATTTAAGTATGCATCCCCTAAATATATGCCACGATAATATTTATTGCACATTTTAAACTTTTCATTCATACAAACACTCTAGCTCAGTAGAAACACTTTGTTAATTTGCGAGGAAACTTACATTAACTCAAACAATAAATAATTTAACTAATGTAAATTTCCTCGCACTTATATAAACTTAAAAGTAAAATTAGTGCTATTATTTTACCCACGCTGGCTAAACATCACACAAATTGTTAGACATTAAAACTGGTTACCTGTTCCAAGGGCGCTAAAAAGATAAATTCATAAAAGAAAACATTTCAATAAGCCTTGGGAAACATACCTACTCCTTGTACTTATGATTTGCCAATAAACTTTCTTGCTTTTTAGTTAACTTATGTATTTTTGATGAAATAGCAAACGGTATTGCACGAAATTATAATATGTTATGCACAACATTTAAATATCGAAATAAAATTACATAAACCGATTTTAATGAAACAAGAATTACATATATAAGCAGGATGCATAATGCATTTATCATTTTATGAAAGTTTGAAGATTGCCTATAAGGGAAACTTTTTACTAAGTCTGCAACGAACTGTAGATTCATAAGAATCTACAATTTCATGTATCCTGCAGCCTGCTCACACGTTCATCAAAATAGAGTCAAGTTTCAGAAAATAGGTTCATGACATTCATGATAATGTCTTAAATATTTCCCAAGGCTTTTCACATAATAATTAAAATATAAAATACACATTATTATCAACTGTAAATATTCACATAAAACATAGCTCGACTATTTGCTTTCGAGTCTACGAAAAATAGTTTCTTCAAAACTTTTCTTCAATCGGTGTCGGAAATAGCTATTACTTAACAAACTTTTCCTTAGCGGCAGTGAATAACTTTCTATTGGTACTGCAACCATTATGAAATATGTTTACCTTGTTAGGAGTGCCATTAAAGTCGCTATCGGGCTATTTTTGTGACAAACACATATACAAATTAGTAACGGAAAGTAAAATAAAGTGCTCGTGAAATAACTGCTATATTCACATGCAAAGTGTATAATTTACATAAACGTATGTTTTCCTTTTGCATTGAGATTGTAAATTAACACAAGAAAGAGGGCATCAGGTTTTTTTAATTCTCCATGACCAAATTCTTGGCGTCTTAACACTCGATTGAGAACAGCTGAAGCTGGTAGACTTTTCGAGGTCATGAACCGTACTGAGAAAGTCTAAAGATGGGAAGGAAAATACTGCCGAGTCGGTAAATAAGTATATTGAGCGTAATTAACGTATCGTATCGAGTATCAGTTACAAATTAAAATCCAGGATTAATCTAAACTGAGCTCCTGGAGCATTCTTCAAAACTTTTTTGTTTCTACCGTAGTCCAAGAAGTATCCTCCACAATGGATAAAGTATCTATTTTATAGCTTAACAGAATTTGAGAAATAGATCCACATGGCGTGTATCGGGAGAAAGACCCAGGTAGGGAAATTGCAAAAGGCAATGGATTACCCATCAGGTGAAAGCAAAATTGCCTGTTTAAAACTTAAATTGCAATTCTATTCAAGAGATATTCGTGCTCTATCAGAATTAGAGCTCTACACGGCCTGAAGCCATGTAACTAGATTATCTAGTTCAAAGAGGTCTTCTCATGATACCTTCGACCTCTAACCGGCGGACGTTACCGGCAGGCGTGCAAAAAGCTCAACACTATCAAGAGAAGAAGGCCCAAGAAGAACAGCTACTCTGATATAATTGTGCCGCGCCCTTCTAGTGTTAATTAACTTTCGTAGGGATTGACTTTAGTGCTGTATGTCATGCTGTAATTTTAATAATACTTACTGTGAGTGATGACTCGCGTGTCCAGTGTGAGCGTCCAACTCTTTGATTACCATGGCATCCCGGATCAGGGACTGCACTAGAGTTTTGTCACCTGGAATCAACGAATTTGGGTTATAGTAGGCGTCACTTTTCAATCTCTTCTGGTCCGTCGGCAATTACAGTGAATGTATGAGCCCTATAAACATTGTCAACAGCACATTTTCACCTCCTTCTAGGTTTGAAGCACTACATAAAAAGGTCAATTTCTACGATTGTATGTCTGTAAAATAGTGTGGTAGTGGCAGTAAAATTAAACAATAATATATTAATGAACTTGCTGCGTAATTGCGAAAAAAAAATTCGACGCCTGATGCCAATAAAATTACATTTACGATACCAACGAGAAGAAAAGTGACGAGCTTAAACAGCATGAAGTCTATGATTAATTGTGCACGAACGAATGCAAAAAAATAATCAATTTTCCAGAAAAGACCGTAAAGCGCCCACAGAATATATTAAGTTTACAGACGCAATTCAAAAGTAGGTAATTGACTCGCGTACTTTTGCATGCCGGCTCACACGGGTTTAAACACGACCACACTTTGGAACCTGTATATCTCCAAATACTCACAATAGTAGGAGTCCCTGTCCTGTTTCTTGTGCGCGTTGTGCAACGTAAGCGCTCGTGGCCTCAGCGACATCCACTTCCAGCCCGGCCGGCCCGCGCGGGACAGGAAGTGGACTAGCTGCTCCTCCGCTGAGTTGAACGTTTGTTCAGAGGTGGACGCGTATTCGCAGTATACCCTGGATATGTCAGCTATAGTTAGAAGCGTTGACGGTACGGAGATTATTATATTTAACTGTCAAGACTTTAATTTTGGTAGCGAATGAATGATACCTACTAAAATAAAAATGCCTTTCTTTTCAGTAGTTACTTGTAATATGTGCAAACATTACAATATACAAATAGTATGACCAACATTAATAGATGTTTAAATTTTAAAATCTTAGACCATCATCAGGTCCGTTGACACTTAAATGAATCGAAAAAAATGGATTAATGCAATACAGATAGTCAAAGTCCAACTCATTTCAGCAAGTATGAATATTGTTGTATTGCCATTTACTTGGTCTGAAACACTTATGAATTAGTCTAGGTAGGAGGTCAGGGGCATGTACTTACCAGTCAGGGTGAACTTTCCAGTTTTCGCCTTTAAAGTATTCCGTGACTGCACAATACATACCAATACAGATTAGCAAAATAATAAGACACGAATACACATGACAGAAAAGCAGCTAACTCAATTGTGAGAACGGAACCAATTAGACTGCCGCCGCGAGGCTTTGAAGTCGTCAAAGGTCATGTAGAGCATAAACCTTTGACTTTACGAAGTTATGTGCTTATATACAATCAAACACTTTCTTTCAGAGCTACCTTTCCATTGAAAGAAAGGGAAGGCATCTGAGCAGTGTGTGGACAGGCCTCATTGTAAATGCATTCCATTTGCTACTCTGCTGAAAATGTGGCTATGCCAATTTTGGTTAACCTCGCTTGAAATGTTAACGCCAAACAGGTTTTTAATATATAAGTATCACTTTCAAAGTAGTTTTAGATTATTAATCAGCCTTTGTACGCAGATCATATTATTTTATCTTTGAACAATCAAGGCAGCAAACAAGTATAAAAGCTGGTGTGTAGGCTGGCTAATAGCAGTGGCGACAGTGCGTTGCTGTTCTAAAATAATTTCACGGAAATTGCTATTTATTAGCACAGAGCCTTATAAAGAAGCTTAGACGACTGAGCAATAATGGCCTGTGGTCTTACATCGGTAATCATTTTTTCAACGGAATCGGTTTGCACCATTTTTTTTAGCACAATAATCATCCATGATTATACAAAAATTTAGATTCTGTGCCGAACTCACCATTAATCGGGCTATGTTTAACCTCCTGTTCCGCCAGCAGTTCATACATGCCGTAGCCATCGGGCAGTACTGCCGCCAGAGAGAACGGCGTCCCGTCCACGGGACTGTAGAAGTAGCGCTGTCGTCTAGTGGCCACCCGTCTCATGTTGTCGTACTGGACTTTGACGGCTATCTCTGTCTCGCCTTCGCGTTGTTCTATCATGTCGTGGCGGAGCTGGAAATCGAAGTTACCTTCAACACCTACTGCATCACATGTTATTTATTTGATGATACTCATTTTGATTATTTTACAAAATATACATAGAAGCCAATCATAGCGCTAGCATAGTGAGTTCCTAAGGGATACAATAGACCAACGATCTGGTTAACCTTTCAGCCCAGTTAAAATTTTTTGACACGATTTTGACTGCCCTGCGCCTTAGATGTGATGGCGTCGAAAAAATTGCGTTGTACAAAATATATTATTTAAGATCGCGGGAAGCAGCTGGATACGGCATAGCTATATACGCTCTAGACCGGTCTGTGTGGAGACAATTTGGGGGAGGCCTATGTCCTGTAGTGGACGTCTCTAGACTGACTACTGATAGTGATATCAACATTACCTGCAAGCTCTGCTTGCTTTGCACCAATGTGGCGTCAGTAATGCAATCCTTTAGTGTACCGACGGAAACTTACATCGAGCAGTAGCGAGGTGAGGTTGACCCTGGAGTTCTCATCGGAGTCGACCAGAAGCTCGACGTCTGTAAGGTCTACGCTGGAGTACAGCGGCCTCAGAGTCTCTGTGTACTGAAATATCGCAACAGATTACATAGAAACGAAAGTGCAACAAACAAGATTGATGATAGAAATATGTTTTTTCAAAAAAGAAGTGTGCTACGTCGTAGCTTTTTTGTTGAATATCGGCGACCCTTTGTCCAGTTTCAAGCTGACTTTTAATTATATACTAGTTCTAATAATTAATACATGACTACAATAGTAATTTTATATTCAACAAGTTTATGATGCAAATAATTCTAATTTTAATCGAAATTGAAATTGCTAGATTAATTTATGAGATAGGTACTAGAATCGAGCCTTATAACATAATAATTTGACCATTTACCTCCTCGTTTGTGTGCTGCAACAAATATAAAATATCTATTTAAAAAATATCAGCATAAAAACGAAAACTTTAAATGAAATTACAATTTCACGAATTACAAAAAAAACGTAATACGAAATGTAGGAAGTATGTTGTCTGCGTTGCCTATACCGTCTGAATTTCACATTAATAAATCGCAGATTACAACATTCAAATAATAAAAAATACATACCAGTGGTCTCAAATCCGGATGATACAAAACATGCCCGTTGTTATCCACCATGAATGAGTAACCATTTACACCCAACTGTAATTAAAACACAAATTAATATCGTATAAAGACACGAGATGGTATATAAAACGGTAAAAAATGTGATTGGGACAGCACGCAGGGGAAGACCAAGACGGACGTTCTCTGATCAGGGGGGCGATTCAGAATCGTTCGATATCTCATTTGACATTCGATTCCGTTAATTGTCAAATGGGCTAGCTCATTTTTTGTCAAAACTATCGCATTTCCTATCAATTTTATGCATTCAGTATGTAGTAAATTAATAAATAAACCGAATTCAATGAATATTTGTTCAAAATATCTCTGATAGGCGGCTAAAAGATGAGGACAATAATTTGACATATCGTACGATAACTTATCGTGACATTCTGAATCGGCCTGCAGATCGGAGACCTCCTTAAAACAGGAAAGGTTAGAAGTACCCTAAACAGAAGAGCATGCATGAAGAATTTGATGGGAGTGAATAAAGCAAGAGAGATATGACAGGATCGTTGCAAATGGCGTTCCGTAGTCTCTGCCTACCCCTTCGGGAAACAGGTGTGAGTCTATGTATGTATGTATGTATAAAATTTAAGGCTTGGGCAAATAGCAGACGCCTCATATGGTGTGCAACAGGGACGCAATGGTGATGTAACGCCTACGCAATGTAAGTATTTGAATTATAATTCATATATATCGAAGATGTTACATCGCATGGCATCATTTAGAGATCATGGGTCATCTGCTGTATAGCTCATCATCATCAGCGCTGTATATATACTGTCGCACTGCTGGACACGGGCCTCTTGTCACTGTGAGAAGAGTATAGGCCATAGTTTACCACGCTGGCGCTGGCCTAGTGCGGGTTGGCAGACTTCACATATCTTTCGAGAACATTATGGAGAACTCTCAGACATGCAGGTTTCCTTACTATGTTTTCCTTTACCGTTAAGCAAGTGTAAATTAACAATATAAAACACACTTTACTTCGAAAAGTAATTGGTGTGCGCCGTGGATTGAGTTCCAATCCACGGCGCACAGGCCAAGCTGTCTATCGGTCTCTCCACTAGGCTATCGTTGTGTGCTGCATAGCACAGTATATAATACTAAAAAAAATTGCAACCAGTCGTCCATAGGTCTGCTTGGTGGTTAGTGACCCTGACAGATAAATTGGCTCGTGGGTACGGAACCCATCCAAGATGAATCATAGTGTCTTTAGATATTTGCCTATGTGCCCAAGCCTTCAAAAGTTTTTGGGCTGCATACCTTGTATGGTGGCACGAGCTTCTTTATTTGATCGATAGGCACGTCTGTTCCTACCACGCCTAGTAGGTTCGCTTCTCTTTGCTGCAAACAGAAAACAAATTGCTCTAATACACTATATACTAGACAGTCGTAATATAGACAGTCGAAAAGTGTTCATAAAAGACAAACACATAGATACTATAATTAAAACGATTTCATTGCATACCGTGTGGTTTCTCCTATCGAAGATTGGGACGGTCACAGAGGACATGAGTTGACCCATTCCATCGTCGGCCAAGCTGGTACTCTGTAACAATAAATATTACTTTTAGAATGTATTACTTCTTCCCGAAGTTCAGCACCTTCGACTTTATCTAATTGAGTAGGTTTGTGGTGTAAACTGACTGACTGGGTACTGTACTGTAGTGTAGTGTAGTGTAGTGTAGTGTACTGACCGTGCCGCCGACGTAGACGGGGCTCCAGTGCACGGGGTGCACGCTCTGGTACATGACGAGCGGCCGCGCCAGCACCTCCACGAAGTGCAGCACCTTCGACTTTATCTAATTGAGTAGGTTTGTGGTGTAAACTGACTGACTGGGTACTGTACTGTAGTGTAGTGTAGTGTAGTGTAGTGTACTGACCGTGCCGCCGACGTAGACGGGGCTCCAGTGCACGGGGTGCACGCTCTGGTACATGACGAGCGGCCGCGCCAGCACCTCCACGAAGTGCAGCACCTTCGACTTTATCTAATTGAGTAGGTTTGTGGTGTAAACTGACTGACTGGGTACTGTACTGTAGTGTAGTGTAGTGTAGTGTAGTGTACTGACCGTGCCGCCGACGTAGACGGGGCTCCAGTGCACGGGGTGCACGCTCTGGTACATGACGAGCGGCCGCGCCAGCACCTCCACGAAGTGCAGCACCTTCGACTTTATCTAATTGAGTAGGTTTGTGGTGTAAACTGACTGACTGGGTACTGTACTGTAGTGTAGTGTAGTGTAGTGTAGTGTACTGACCGTGCCGCCGACGTAGACGGGGCTCCAGTGCACGGGGTGCACGCTCTGGTACATGACGAGCGGCCGCGCCAGCACCTCCACGAAGTGCAGCACCTTCGACTTTATCTAATTGAGTAGGTTTGTGGTGTAAACTGACTGACTGACTGGGTACTGTACTGTAGTGTAGTGTACTGACCCTGCCGCCGACGTAGACGGGGCTCCAGTGCACGGGGTGCACGCTCTGGTACATGACGAGCGGCCGCGCCAGCACCTCCACGAAGTGCAGCACCTTCGACTTTATCTAATTGAGTAGGTTTGTGGTGTAAACTGACTGACTGGGTACTGTACTGTAGTGTAGTGTAGTGTAGTGTAGTGTACTGACCGTGCCGCCGACGTAGATGGGGCTCCAGTGCACGGGGTGCACGCTCTGGTACATGACGAGCGGCCGCGCCAGCACCTCCACGAAGTGCAGCACCTTCGACTTTATCTAATTGAGTAGGTTTGTGGTGTAAACTGACTGACTGGGTACTGTACTGTAGTGTAGTGTAGTGTAGTGTACTGACCCTGCCGCCGACGTAGACGGGGCTCCAGTGCACGGGGTGCACGCTCTGGTACATGACGAGCGGCCGCGCCAGCACCTCCACGAAGTGCAGCACCTTCGACTTTATCTAATTGAGTAGGTTTGTGGTGTAAACTGACTGACTGGGTACTGTACTGTAGTGTAGTGTAGTGTAGTGTAGTGTACTGACCCTGCCGCCGACGTAGACGGGGCTCCAGTGCACGGGGTGCACGCTCTGGTACATGACGAGCGGCCGCGCCAGCACCTCCACGAAGTGCAGCACCTTCGACTTTATCTAATTGAGTAGGTTTGTGGTGTAAACTGACTGACTGGGTACTGTACTGTAGTGTAGTGTAGTGTAGTGTAGTGTACTGACCCTGCCGCCGACGTAGACGGGGCTCCAGTGCACGGGGTGCACGCTCTGGTACATGACGAGCGGCCGCGCCAGCACCTCCACGAAGTGCAGCACCTTCGACTTTATCTAATTGAGTAGGTTTGTGGTGTAAACTGACTGACTGGGTACTGTACTGTAGTGTAGTGTAGTGTAGTGTAGTGTACTGACCCTGCCGCCGACGTAGACGGGGCTCCAGTGCACGGGGTGCACGCTCTGGTACATGACGAGCGGCCGCGCCAGCACCTCCACGAAGTGCAGCACCTTCGACTTTATCTAATTGAGTAGGTTTGTGGTGTAAACTGACTGACTGACTGGGTACTGTAGTGTAGTGTAGTGTAGTGTACTGACCCTGCCGCCGACGTAGACGGGGCTCCAGTGCACGGGGTGCACGCTCTGGTACATGACGAGCGGCCGCGCCAGCACCTCCACGAAGTGCAGCACCTTCGACTTTATCTAATTGAGTAGGTTTGTGGTGTAAACTGACTGACTGACTGGGTACTGTAGTGTAGTGTAGTGTAGTGTACTGACCCTGCCGCCGACGTAGACGGGGCTCCAGTGCACGGGGTGCACGCTCTGGTACATGACGAGCGGCCGCGCCAGCACCTCCACGAAGTGCAGCACCTTCGACTTTATCTAATTGAGTAGGTTTGTGGTGTAAACTGACTGACTGACTGGGTACTGTACTGTAGTGTAGTGTAGTGTACTGACCCTGCCGCCTACGTAGACGGGGCTCCAGTGCACGGGGTGCACGCTCTGGTACATGACGAGCGGCCGCGCCAGCACCTCCACGAAGTGCAGCACCTTCGACTTTATCTCTGCGTGCTCGTTTATCGTCACGTAGAAACCTGAACACAAAATACATATTTATTATCTTCCTCCGCGATGAATGGTTCGGTTCATTGAGGGTCTTAAAGGTCTAGTGCAGACTATATTCTGTAACGCATTTTTTTATGCTCCTTCTCGCGTCGTTTTTCTGCTTACTGAGGATCGTGATTCTCTTAATAGTTGTCAGATTGGCGACAGACAGACGTCCCAATGAGTTGTCCCAAGATATCCCATGATATTTGAAAGTACTTAAGCATATGAAGAATCATATATACATACCTTTATTAGTGCATGCCATATCCTTCATATTATGTCCAGCAGTGGCGTCCCCTCCGACGCGGTAAGTGAATATGCGCACGGGCATGTGCGGCCAGTTCCAGGTTCGGAATACGGTCTTGACGCCATTGGCACCGCCTCCTGCGCCTATCACCGCGATCGCCTGGTTGCACTGACAACCTTGTCCCGTTCGATTGTACTGGAAATACAAACTCAGTATTAAGCACAGCAATTGCTGTAAAGAATACCTTAAATACCTGAATTTTATTTTTTTGAAAAGAATACGTTCCTACCTAATCATATCAGCCGAAAGACGTCCACTGCTGGACATAGGCCTTCCCCAAGGCTTTACGATACCTTCCTACTTAATATTGCATGGTGATTCAAAAACTGCCGAACAATAATGATACAATTATTCTATACTTACCGCTGCAGTTTTTTAATCCGGTTAAATTTCGGTCAGAAAAAGCAACAAAAGAGTTTCGTGACCCCCACTTATGCGACTTACATATAATAGGCCTCTCTTATTTTGCGATATTGTAAGGCAATAGTTGTTATAAGGTTTCTTGTCAAGTTTTCCGTCTCTTGCCAAAGATAATATTTGTTTCGTGTATTTACCGAAATCACTTTTTACGACATCCACCAAATGAAATGGGGTAGTGACATTTTGTGTTCACCCAGACCAAAAAAAACGAGGGGTAGGCTTTATTATTATGACCAGGTCAAAACTTACCCGGTGAAGTATTTCGAATGCTGTGGTTAGGGCTCCTGTAAGATTCGCGACTCCTCCTGAAAGCTCGGCATTCCATAACGTTGCTTTCAACTCTCTAATAGTTTCAGGTATAGCCTGTAACAAGAAAATTAGGTATTTCACTTTGGAAATGAAAATTATTAAAAAAAGGCCAATTGCGAGTCAGACTCGCCCATTAGGACTCACTAGTAGCACTGTGAGGTAATAGTCGTTATAGGCTTTGTTGTCGAGTTTTTCGTCTCTTCCGAAAGATATTATGTACCGAGTAGCAAGAGACATAATTATTATATACTGAGAGTAGCAAGTCGGGCAGCAGAAAGTATCAGGCTCAAAATCACGCAATTGATGTTTCAAAGTTATCCAATTGTTAATTGTCGCCTGCCCCGTGCTTAGGAGAGCAAGTTTAGCCGTCTGTAGGCTGTCATGAAGATCTTTGACAGTAGTCGGAGTCAGTAGTTCAGTACCTTTAAATAAACTTACACTAGTCTGAACCATCATCGTCGTCATCAGCGTCCTAGCGATATCCTGGTTGCATTAAAGATTTACACGCCTTGAAGCCCGGGCTCCGCTTACTAGATATGAGTGAATATCAGTTTTTCCACAGAGCGACTGTCGTCTGACGTCCGCAAGGCAACGGGATAGCGATATTCCATAATTAGACCAGTATAAAATAAACTGTTATTTGAGAGTACTCACTCACCGTAACGACTGTCAAAGATCTTCATGACAATCAGAACGGTTTAACGTGCTCTCCGAGACACGGGGCAAGCGATAATTACAATCCAAGATCCCAGGGCCGCCAGACCTTAATTATTTTCCCAGACACGAAATGTATTGAATAATGTAGTGTTAGTAAGTGCTATGAGTGTACACATATTACTTGCTAGCGTGGATCGACGGCCAATTTTTAGGTACGAGCTGCTAAATGTAGGTAAAAGTAGTACTAACTTTTCTTAAATTCTCAGTACTGATTTTTATGTATGCTTTAGAAAATATTATCAAAATTTCATATATAATACTGCCGGACTCATTTCGGCGGCGGTAATTTTTAGCAGACGCTTCAAAGCTTCCAAAAGAATAACTGGTATCTATAGATCGGTAGAGACCGCTAAATGCGCCCCGCATTTAGAAAATGTATGGAAATTTACCGTCGATCCAAGCTAGTAAGTATGCGTACACTCATAGCAGATACTAACACTACATATTAATCCATACATTTAGTTTCTGAGAAAATAAGTAAGATCTGGCGGCCCTGGGATCTTACTCTATTAACTATTTAATCAAACATAACTTCGAAAAGTCAGTGGTGCGCGCCGTGGATTCGTACCCGATACCCTCTGCATGCCAGTCCGTTGGTATCTCCACTAGGCTATCGCTGCCTCCATGGAGTATAAACTATTGCTATCCCTTTGGGAGGTCCGGAGGTCAGACGGAAGTCACTCCGTAGAAAACCTAGGATTCTGTCAAATTTGATTAGATTGTTAAATGGATCCCGCACCCCTAGGTCTTGAATGCAAGAGGAATAGCGCTAGGACGATGATGAAATTTTTTTATAGACTCACGCCTGTATCCCCAAAGGGGTAGGCAGAGGTGTGTTATTACACCCACATTTCGCTATGAATTTTTAGGTCCCACGTAATAGGGGGCGAGCCTATTGCCGTTACCGGGCACATCACCAGACTCCGTGCTGCTACTGAGAATTTGGAAAAACCCAGTAACACTTTGTCCGACCCAGGAATCGAACCTGGGACCTCCGATCGGCAGTCGCATACGCTATCCACTGGACCACGGAGGCAGTCTTGATGATGACATTATCATCTTTATTTTATGTCTCCTGTATAAACAACAGCAAGTACAAAACATCAGTTATAGCAAAGCTTTGTGCTACCTAAGTGGTGTAGAAAAGCATTTCATACATCGCTATTAGCCTGCCTCACCTTAAACCTTTTGCTTAAGTGGCTTCAGAAAATAATTCTAAAGCGTTCTTTGATGAATCTAAATAGCTAGCTCAATCTTAGCTGCTATGTGCTTCCTGTGGTTATTTAACCTGAAGGTCGTCCGTGGCAGACGGTTATGTAAGCCTAAGGTCTCATTCTGACGCGACGCACAGCATGTTATGTAATTCTTGCTGCATTGAAATAATTGAAACAGACTAAAAGATTTTATCGGAAACTTCGTTGAAACATTAATGCAGTATTTGTATTCGCTCCATGTATTGTCATATTGCAGAGCTATTTTTTTTTGCCTAGATGAAAGAGTAATACTCTACAATATCAAAGTAATCAAGTGTGTTTAAACGAACTATGTGTAGTCGAAGTGTTACTTATTAAGAACATTTCTGACATTCATAATTATTCATCAAGGGAGTGAATGAAGCAAGAGAGGTATGTCAGGATCGTTGCGAATGACGTTCCATAATCTCTGCCTATTCCTCCGAGAAACAGGCGTGAGTCTGTGTATGTATGTGTGTATAATGATTCAAAAACGTTATAATTTATCAGATAGGTATAACACTTACACATCACATCATAATTGTCATTTCGATAGTGATATCAACTTATGAAAAAGAGTCCCAGAGATTGAATTAGAACCCATAGTCTTACCCAATGATAATTCAATAGTTTTGACAACATCTTAAAAACTACAAAGAAACCAAGACTTGATCGTACCTCTGTACCTTCAATACCCAGTTTCCCAATATTTATAAATATCGGACGAACAACACCTTGATATTACCTACTCGAGATTACAAACCAACGTTCACGTTATCTAATACAATTTCTAAACAATCTAGACAAAGCCTTCACCTTGGCTCACTTTGGACGGCCGCAACTTCTCCGTGGTTCTTAGAGTTAAAGTTCCCTCACGAAGGTTGCATCTGCAGCGTACAACCTTGAAACTTGCAGAACGCCCATTGTTATAAGTTCTAACAGACCAGGGCCAGCCATAGCTAGCTGTCTTCAAGCGTAATGAATGACCATGCTAGTATGTCCGAGTAACCTAGCGAGTTGGAGGAACAAGCTCTTTGAAATTAAACTTCATGCTGATAGCAAATGTAGGGTATAACAGTTTTAAGCTTCGATGGATTATTTTGTATACAGCAGCGATTACATATTGGGTATACCTACTTAAATGAACCTACTTTTAGTATAATGTCCCTACCTTTCCAATAAGTATGATGATACTAGAGGACGCCAGCAGCTACGCCTGCATTTTTTTTTATTTACCCGTTTTGGCCGATCCCGTGGGAGTTTCGGGAAATCCCTTCTTAGTGCACCTCTACGGTCCCCAAGGAACATATATGCCAAATTTCAGCTTCCTACGCCCAATAGTTTCGGCTGTAGCGTGTCTGTCAGTCAGTCAGTAACGCAAGGATTTTATATATTAAGATTACAAGATCTGTTATAATTTACAGCGTATTACAGTATTACACCGTCTAAAAGAAATGTTGTATCGGATACGAAAGTAATTCCACATTTCTTCACTGAGATAGAACGGGATTTATTTTTCCGTGCGTAGATTCACAGTAATCCTTTACGGGAACGGATACAAAATCCGTATTTGCCGTGTTTAATAACTTTACCGATATTGCTTACAAACAGTAAATAAGTCATGAGATAACGGGGGTGTTAATGTGAATAAACATACAAATATACTAATGAAACATGGCGGGTGTAACATCTCTTAAATATACAAAGTTTCATTCGTGGAATGTGTAATTTCATCCATGTTTGCTATGGGGGTAATTGCTGGTTCATCTGTAAGCAGAGTTGCCAGTTTCGCGTTCCGCTGACGTATTGACTTCTCACTATCTGTGCTAGCAATATCTTTATATTATTTATGTCTTCATTATAAACCTGATTAAATTGATGTATCTAGTATGCCGCATAGATCATGTAACATTAAAAAAAAATAAAGATATGTTTATATATGTTAGCTAAGAACAATTCTTTCTCTAAAATGCGAAAATTTTCATAACTGAACATTAGCTGTAAGGGGGGTGTACCGTAGTTCTTCAAGCACAACAAATTGGCATGCAATAATACTCAGCGTAGACACTTAGCATTCCTTCTCTCAGTTTTAATAAAAGTGTAATGTATAGATAGGGTATTGGTGGTGCAGGTCGTGTATTATCTATCCATCGATCGAGTCGCGAGTTGTCTCGGCTGTTAAAGTATGAAAGTTGCAAGCTCGCGCGATAAGGCCTGTCAAGAGCTACGCGCACTTTTCTTTGTCCCGCTGATTTTATCTCACAACTTCACCGAGACTTATGAACTGTATAAAGTGAGCACACAGTGATATTCTCGTTGAAATATAGTTCTTTACAGACACCTCGGGAAATGCAAGGATGTGTTATCAAGTAAGAGTTCAGACAGCGATATATGGAACGTCGGACGGCGATACTTCTGCTGGGGTGTTGAACTTTACGACTTCTTTGTATCGGAAACAAACTGGGTAGATAATCTCACGTTTGCAGCCTGGACACTATAGCACACAAACTACTTATAGGCAAAGGTATATCCTCTTCTTTTCATTACCGGCTTCGACGTAAAATGGCGTATGTGTTAAGTTTCACGGGCTAAACCTTTCGTGGTGTTATTGAACATTTCAAGAAGAGTAACAGGAAACGCCGAGAAGTTAATATACTTTGAGGTTTGACTCTGAGGATCAATCTAAATGTATGCTAAGCGTTAGGTGTTTACAAAAGGCATTATATTCCACATTTGAAAGATTATCCTTTTGTATTCCGATTGCTATATCCTAATTCAGCGAAGGAAAACCTTTGATGTTATTATCACATAACATCAAAGGTTCGCGTAAGCCTATTTGTAAATAGTAGAAGGATCACTTGTGTTATTGATTTCGACGCATGAGTCGAAATCAATATAGATATAAAGATATATATAGATATAGATGAAATACATGTATTTACAGTAATCTGACAGCTCGCTGGTTTGACGAAGTGTAGGACAAAGTACCAAATTCATTTTGTTTTTCTTCGATCTTATAAGACAGCTCTAAGGCATAAAGATGTAAGACTAAATGCATTGCGAGAATAGTAGAAACTCTGCTGATAGACTTTAGTTGTCTAAAGATACTCAGATTCATGGATGAACTTAAAAGGGATTAGTTTATTATCTTCTCTAGTATAGCAATGATACAGAGATCCAGATGTTTAGATTTTAAGTTTGATATTATGACATTTGTTGTACGTATCTCCATGCGTTGTACGAACTCTATCTATGAATGTGCCGGTGAATAGAAAACTAATTGAGAATTATCGTACAGCCCTAAGACAGCGATAGCTGAGTGGAGAGACCGACAGACTGCTACGCAGAGCGTCTCGGGTTCGAATCCACGGCACGCACCAATGACTTTTCGGAGTTAAGTGCGTATTAAATTGGTAATTATCGCTTGCTAAACGGTGAAGGAAAACATCGTGAGAAAACCTGCATGTCTGAGAGTTCTCCATAATGTTCTCGAAAGATATGTGAAGTCTGGCAACCCGCACTAGGCCAACGTGGTATATGCCTTACCCTTCTCATAGTGAGAAGAGGCCCGTGCCCAGCAGTGGGACAGTATAAAGGGCTGATGATGTATATCCCTACATTTGTCTTGATTGCATTCAAGACTTTGTCGCCCGGGATCCGCTTTTAGTCTAAACAGATTTGACAGAAGATTAGGAAACTAACTAAGAATATTAGTAAGATTTTTTTTATTCAATGGTAAGCTCCAAAGATCTAAAAATGCGACATGTTTACCAAACAGTGTGACTTCCAAATGCAAGACAATCGGGCAAACGAAACAGCCATATCCACAATCCAAATGGAAGGCAATAACAGCTATAGCTCAGTCGAACATAAATATTTAAATGTGGTCTGTCACGTCACCAATGTGTTTAACATTAGCGGGTGGGCGTGGGGAGGGGCAGAGGGGCACAGGGGCAAGGGAGGACCCAAACTACGATTGATGAGCGACTCCTCGCGTGACACCTCTGATAATGAAGTGGTTATGCGCGCATTCATAATGTTTTCCTTCACCCTTTGGCTAAGGATACTTTTACATTGTCTTTTGCCGTGCCAGCGCTGTCTTTAATAGGTTAGTTGATGATTGCAGGTAAAATATAGGATATGTTCTTTTTTTGTTTTTTTAAAAAGACAACTCCCGCATTAGGACTAAATCCTGTGTCGCGGGGTACTTTACAAACATCCAACTAACGGACACAATGAACACCCAGACTCGAAACAACAATTTGTGAATTACACAAAGACCGCCGCCGGAGCTATTGTCTACCGCCATTTGCCATATTGATTGGCAATATTGGCATTATAAAATTATGGCCATAAACCGTGGTTACACCTAGGCGTTGTTGAAGTTATGGCAACAATTATTGGCATATCATGGTAGTGTGGCCGTAGCATTAGAGAATCTTACATGGTGTTGGATTGGATGATATGCGTACCAACTGTCTTACGACTAGGAATACTGAAAATAGAGGAAAATGAAAGGAAATCAGCCGGAATGATGGTCTTCGGGTCCATGGCGAAGTTCTAAGATGCTATCTAATGGTTTTCGGGTCCATGGCGAAGTTTTAAAATGCTAACAATAAACTATCTGAATCTGAATCTATCATAGAACTTCGCGGTAATCGAAACAGCGGTAAAAAGATGATGATATCTCACTTGTCAATAAAAAATGCTTGATGCGCGCTTATCAATGTCGTAGGGATTACGTTGATATTTGTAGACCAAGCCTGAGTGATATGTCTTTCTACGACATTCCATAGAATTATCTTTCGTATCTATACCATGGAGATACCAACAGACTGCCATGCAGAGGGTATCGGGTTCGAATCCACGGCGCGCACCAATGACTTTTCGGAGTTATCTGTGTATTGAATTGTTAATTATCGCCTGTCCCGTGCCTCGGAGAGCACGTTAAGCCGTCTGTCCCGGCTGTCATGAAGATCTTTGACAGTCGTTACAGGGCGTCAGTACCTTCTAAATAAACGGATACTGGTCTAACCATGGAATATCGCTATCCCTTCGGATTGCGGAGGTCAGACAGGCAGTCGCTCTGTTGAAAAGCTAATTTTCAGCCAAATCTGATTAGACTAGTAAGCGGGCCCCAGATTGGAAATGGGATAACGCTAAGAGAATGAATGATCTATACCATTGTGATGATCATGCCGGCGAATCAACCGTACCTACTGATTCTCTGACAAAAATCGTGTGTGTACAAGGAACTTTAAAATCACCTGCCTTATTTATTGTGTTCACGCACGACGGTCGTTTCACGAACTTTTAATGTGTTGTCACTATGTTTATTTTTATGATGTGTAAGGCAATTATTGTCGCTGAGTTTTATTGCTAAACTTAGCCTAGCGTGTGGTTTTACAAGAATTTATTTGCTTGATATAGGTATGTAGAGAGATGTAAAGTTGTTTATAGAGAAAAATGCATTTTCTTTTAAACGATTTTCACTATCCAGTCTGCAACAATGCGAGTTGAAAAAGAAAGAGAAAGGGGTATGTGAGAGGGTGGTATTACGTCTCCCACTCAAGGCTGACAAACCCTTTGTTCCAAAGCAAAGTTCACAACTTAACTATGAACAAATTTGATCGTAAATTCGTTAACATCGAACTATATATAAACTGTGGCTCAACTTAATTGTGGTATTTGTGTGCAGTCAAACTAAAATGATCTGATAGCCGATATTAATGGCGTCGCATTAAAGTAGTTGGATTGAATCCATTACTGCGTCGCGTCGCGTCGCTAGGACAGATGAGTATCGCTTCGCGCCGCGCCGCACCGCACGCGTCTCGCGACACGCGATGCTTGCATTTGCGCAAGCACATTTACGATAAATAACAACAGGATGCTTTATTTTGGTACTAGCTTTTGCCCGCAGCTTTGCGCGCGGATGCAAGAACACGTAACTGTTCCATGTGTACGGGCCTCTTTTGACTAAAGAAGGGTTAGACCGCAATCGATCACGCTGGCCAAGTCTTCTGTTCTCAGAAGACTAAGTTATGGAGATGGCTTAAACATGCAAGTTTCCTCACGTTGATTTATTATGCTTAATTTTACAGCGTTTATCTTTAAAAATATTTTGACAAAAAAATCACAGGTTTTGTGACAATACTGTGACCCAATTTTTACAATGTTCATACAATATTTATCGAACAGCATCAACCTGTAGGTACAGCAATTAGTGTATTTAATTTGTCTTCGTTGTCGGTCAAGTAATGGCATTTTGATTTGTTGATATTAATGGAAGTTAACGCATTTTACTGTTTATACAAAGTAATTTAGGTCAAAAGCACTCACACCACTTTTAATGTACAAAAATAGAATGGACGTGAAATTTTGATAAAGAGTTCTGGCATAGAAAATGACCTATAACATCCGCTAATGAATATGATTTTTTCAGCGAGCTAGAGTTTTATAATGATGCTTACAAACCATGGTTACTTTTCGCAGGGTAGCCCTTAGGAACACCCTAATATTTATTCATTTTAGCAACAATCTATGGAGTTACCTGGAGTGTTTTGTCATAGAATGTTGTGCTCTTACGTTCTCAAATATGGCTTAACAAAATTGAACTGCAGTGTGTATGCACTATTAAAGGAATGCTATTTCTGTGTACTAGCCATCCCTACCTAAAGTAGGAAAGACAGAATACACCGGCTGAAGGTTCAACTTAATGCCTTGAACCATCGTCATCCTGTTTCCTCCCTTTTCTTTTCTCTAGGTAGCTTACAGATCAGTGTCTAAAAAGCAGCCACCGTTGACAGTATTTACGTAATAATGAGATAAGTAGGTAACTGTAACTGTCTAGATTAAAACTAAGTGTTTGCAACTCCGAAATCCAAAACTTTATACAAACTTAATAAAATTGGGATAACAAATTCTTAATAAAACGTCAACAAAGAACTTTAAAGTAACATACGGAAAAGAATATCCTAACAAAAGTAATATGTCCAAGTCAGCACAAAATAAAAGTTAGCAGCAAGCTACCCGCGCGGGTCATGTGAGGACGATCGTGACAAAGGCTTACGATGGAAACTTATCAAGGTACTTGCACATTTAGCGGTCGAGCCTTAATGGAAACCTATTCAGAATGACTTCATGTTTAATTATACATGGGGAATAGGAAGATTTGGGCCAGAATACGTTCGGCTAACGGCCCCGTAATTAACTAGACCCGAAGGTACCTAGGATCACGGAACATCGTATTACTTTGGAAATTAATATTGTTTTAGGTGTTTGGCAATTTAAGGAGATAATGGAAAATTGTTATGGTGTATTATGTGCATATAATAATATATTATAACGCAATTACATAGGTAATATAATTACACATACAAAAATCGTGAGATCGTAAGTGACTAATAATATACTTCAGAAGTAAGTGCAGACGTTGCTAATGCGTCACCATTTGGCATTTCACGATAGTGACATGTAAATATCAAATTGATAAACAATATATACATAACGCTGAATTTCTTTTTTTGAACAATTTATGGAGCAATAGAATTATTATCAGCGATTCTATAGTTCACTATAATTTTATGGATGAAGTAAAAAATCTCAAGAAGACAGGCAATGAAAAAGGACCAAAAGCAATTGACATAAATCTTATACACTTACATAATGTTAAACAATATCCTGAGACAATTTACACTTGGCCATTTGATACTCTAGTTAGATCCAGCGTAACTTGAAAACTTACGGGTTGTAAATAAATTACACACACAGTCACAAACAAATTATCGTGCTCACCACACAATGCTTTCTCTTGGGTGGGAACCGAACCTTCGACACTAATTTCGCTGATAACTGCTAAGTCAACTGCAGGCCAGTCAACAGATATAAAAATAAACACAAAAATTTGTCTTGGTCGGGAATCGAATCCAGGACGTTCGCTATGTAAAGTCACCAACCGTTATGCCAACAGGCCAGCAACAGATACCAAAAGCAATATTTAAAAACGAAAATAACTAGATGCGTAGCTGTAACCGCGAGAGGTTGTTTAATTTTATTCCAAATCTCGCCATTCCTATGTTCACCAGTGTGTTTCGGGTCGCGCGATTTTTGTCGTATAATCCTTACTGCGTTATCTTACCGTGACCCAAATCCACCATTGTTAATACAAAATCGCGGACAATGTGAGCGAGTAATTGACACGCACAAACCGATATTACGGCCCGGTCACGACCTACAGCGGCGGGCAGCAGCGGCGAGCGATTTCGATGTACGTCATGGCGCGCCTAATATATATATAGATATTGCTTTTGCAGAAATGATGTTTATTATTTTTATAAATTACTACTTCTTAGACACAGTTCTTCCTCTCCTGCCAGTAGTCTTGGTGTGCTGACCACGCACACGCAGATCCCAGTATATAGACCATAATATATGGCCCAGTCATTTGGTAGTTTTACCTGAAAAGTTTCGCGGGAGTTTTTGAAAATTGTTGATTTTATAGATTTCGACGTGCTCTTTACGTATTTTCACTTTGCCACCTCGTATCTTTGCCGCTCGCGTGGCCATATTGGAAAAATGGCACTCAAAAACAGTTTTCTGAGAATAACTCCGTTTCAACTCATTTTACGGTGAAAATAGTTGTAGTAAATTAAACTACAGATTTCCTACTAATTATGTAGTGAGCTTTTTTTTTTTGTAAAGTCGAAAGTTTCTGCGTACGAAAGCTGTAAAGTTGACTCCAATACTGTCCCACTGCTGGGCACGGGCCTCTTCTCTCTATGAGAAGGGTAAGGCCATAGTCCACGGTGGAGTCCAAGTGCGGGTTGGCAGACTGAGCACGTCGAAATCCATCCAGGTAACCCCCCTTTTGAGCATCAAATGACTGTACTAATACTGCGGCCACGCGCCGCGACCGATGTCGCGTCAGATTAAATACATCGAAATCGCTCGCCGCTGCCGCCCGCCGCTGTAGGTCATGACCGGGCCGTTAAAACCTTTATACTGGGTACGCAGGCAATTCCAATGTGAAATTTACGTCATGCTTAAATCAGTAGTGACGGTAAACATTTTGTGCCGCCCATCTGCTCAGTACTTGTTTTAATTAAATTATGTACTCTAATTGCTTCTGATTGGTGTTTATGTAAGGGCTAATAGTGTGTAATGAACTATAATAATTGTGTTTTTGTTTTGAATATTTTAGTATTGTTTGATAGGCTGTCTTTCTGACAATGGGACTTCATCATAAATTGTGTGAATTTGTGAGTAATAACTTGATTTTCAATTAAAGCTACAGATGATCTTGATCATATTCATCTATTCATATAAAACGACAGAGCAGATCAAAATATTTTACATATATTGCTTTATTTTCCTTATCAGATCAAGGTTTAAAAATAAGGTCGTCCAAAATCCAAAATGTTTGCCAAACAAAATATATGAAAAGATAATCCGCGTTTTTTTAATTTAGTGCCTACTCGATTGCACATTCTGACAAATATTTATAAGATGCGTTGCGTCGGCAGTCTGATATTAAAAGCAATATCTTAAAGAAGCAGTGACGTAGACACGAACTCAAGTTCATAAGGTCGCACGTTGAAAACGTGACATTTACTTCTGTAGGTATGAGCACAGATTAAAGTTATGAAATAATTTTAGGTCTCATTACATAGCTTTCAAGATTTGTCGTCAGAAAATCCATTCGAATCCTACTATTGCGACAAGCAGTTACATGGCAAGCCAATGTGGAAAGCATTGTTTTTAAAGAGAGGGAGAGAGAAAAGAGAGCAAGTACCTAATTTATTTGGTTAATTTACGCAAGCAAAAAATAAGTTTTCTTTTCCCTTTTTTATATATTGCTTCATTATTTTCTATATTTGTTAGTTATTTTTAGTTAGTTATTGAAGTTAGAATTAGTAAAAGGATTTCTTTTTTATTATAGGTACCTATGTATAAATAGAAATGATATATTTTCGAATAAAAAGAAGTTCCTGTACGTGAAAGTTGCTCAATATATACATACACGAACCTACCCATTCTCTCAGTCACTAATTCATGTATTCCATTATTGTCTGGAAGAAATCGCTCTTTGCGATAAGACCGCCCTTGTACCACTAGTTTTAAGTTGTGTAAATATGATCACTGTACTCTTGTATCTTTTTTGTTCTGGTGTACAATAAAGAGATTTTTTAAATCTAATACATTCTTATGTCGTAGTACTCGTAGTGTAAGACGACCCGCAATCACGAACATTTGTGTGATCAGCCAAATTTTGGTAAATACACCAATATTCATACATTGCTGTGCCGCAGAGCACTCAAATGAATACAAAACACAACTAGATTCATTATATCTAAAGCACGTTTGGTCTATGAAGAGAACACACTGCAATTTAGTGTCTTGGTAATCGTTTAAGCTTACGCCACCAAACTTTCAAATTTCAGTAAAAAAAAAGTATTCTCACCTGAGCCAGCACCTTCGTATAGCAAGAATGGAGCTCAGCTACAGAGTCACTGTATCGGTAGATATTGACAAAGTCGTTCGGTCCCAGGGTATCCAGCAACGCAGACACGGTGGACTTCGCCAGGCGCCAGTAGGAGGAGCTCAGGTCATCAGAGTCGTCGAGCAGGATGACCAGGTCTTTGGGAGACGTGGCGGCCTCCACGAACCAGTTTGAAGACCTGAAGTCGTAGAAGTCACGGGCGTGGTGCGAGTAGCCGTCTTCTGGAGGCCACGACATTGCTGGGAAATAAATATTTTGTTAAACTTTAAGTTAACATAAATGGCTGTCGGTTTAGTTAGGATTTTTTTAGAAGTACCTACATGATTTCATGGTGATTATTACACTTTAATTTAAAAGTTATGTAGGCCGCGAAATTTGTCCTCGATCGTGTGGCTTTGAAACGGGACAAAATATAGCCTGCAGACCGTGGTCTGCACTGTATATTTGAAATCAATGTTTTGCGATGTCGGACTTTTGTCGTTCAGCGTAAATCATATAATTCAATGTAGTTCGGCCTCAGAGTTAAATAGACGATTAAAGATTGTTAAAACGACAATAATTTTGATTCGGACCATATCACCAATGAAATGAAAAATGTACCTATGTGTCCACGTTAGACGACCCAGTGATACTACGCCGCAGATACTACGCGGCTACGAATCCCGCTCAAGTCACATTTTGTGTGCATGAACATGGATTTTGTCTTGGTCTGGGCGTAATATGTAGATATTTACAAAAAAAATGAATTTGTGTATATTTATCCATTATCTAGAACCCATAGTACAAGCTCAGCTTAGTTTGAGACTAGATGGTGTTGTGTGTATTTGGTAGATATTAAATATATACCTGGATACCGCCTCATAAAGCCAGTAGACGAGGCGTAGTACTGCCACGAGAGTGTGGGGTCGATCTCGTAGTTGTTCACGAACAACGGGTCCAGGTGCTCCGACCACGCGATCTGATTCTGCACCTCACCATCTGTATCAAAAGAAATTGTACAAACATCATGTATCAGTAATACAGAAGAAGTTTAGACAACCAAAGTATCATCAGTTGATTGTCGGACAGAATGATGACTCTGATGATTTCAGATTCTGATCAAGTAGCTGGACTAGGCCTCTCCTTTGAAAGGAGGAATTCGCCTACTATACCACGCTGGCCAAACGGATGGGTATAGGGTTTCTATCAAGTTTTCCTTCTCTTACAGTGCTGTTCTCTGCACAATATCCTCCCTCTGTCGGCTCTTACGACACCCATGGGATGATATGGGGTGGTAACATTCCGTATTCTTAATCCGTCACCACACGGACCTAAGTATGTATCATCCAACAATTTTCATACCAATTAATATTATTTTAATCATGACAAAGGTATCCGTAGTAAATTAAGTATAACATATAACAAACACAACAACAATAACGTAAAACTAACGTAGCCCAACGCTAAGCTATAACGCAGAATAATTCACGTGCTTTTTAAACTAATGAATAATGCATGAATGCAGTAACTTCCAGTTATACAATAGCAGATAGTCGCGACAATGTTGGCACCCTGTCTAGCAATTAGGGAAATTTTCTTTAACTACCCATTAAAAGAAGTGTAATTGGCAAAGTTGGTTCATTGGGCAGCCGTGATTGCTTTCTCCTGAACCGCCGGCCGGAAAAATTAATGGTTCGTCTGTGTACTATGGGTTAGTTAAATAAACGCACCAGCCCTATGTAATTTCGACCTCTAAATTGAAAACGCCTGTCGGTGTTTTGAGGTTTCTGGGAGTGACCGCTGTTTTGTAGATATAAGTGAATAAAGCCGCGTGTTTTTTAAATATAGCAGTTACTTCAAATAAGCATATAACATTATAAAGTATTATAAATAGCATTAATATAAGCATGCGATAAATATATAACATGTTATAAACGTCAGCATGTAAAAGTGTGTGAAACAATTTCCTCAGAACTTTTCATGCTGCGTTACACATTTTGTGATCTATTGCTTTGGGATATCCTGTGAAGTTATGTATATATCTTTCCGTGATATAAGGAACATTTAGATACACATATGACAAAGAGGGGCAGAAAGGGTCAGAGCGGCCGCGTGACGGCTGCGAAACATCCGGATCTTTCTACAATACAATATTACAACCAAAATTATTTAATTTTATATTCGAAAAAAAGCATATTCTAGTCTTTTTACATTGACTTATGTGACATTTTGATTCATAATTTATATTCAATCTTATCGTTAGATTAAGTTTGGATAGCGAAGCGAAGAAGATGGATAACACAGACATACTTATATGCTTTTATAACGATCAGTAAAACTCGAGCGCTAGGCATTGAGGTAGTAAGCCAAGAAAAAGTCTTCTTGTCTTGTAGAGAGAATTGCATCAAAATTGCTAGGCACTTCTTAATTACTGCATGTTAATCCAAAAATGTCCATCAAGAAATCAATAAAATATGATCATGTTTTTTCGATTTCTATCGACATTATCACTTACATATGCACCTATAGCTCGTCTGACCTATAGCTCGTCTGCTCTATTTATTTAGGGTTATTTAAAATAATATTGGTTCAAGTGGGCGCTACTAAATAGTCAAGAACCTGTCAGAGTACGTCAATCTGTCCATAAATCATTGTGGGTTCCGTACGGCAAGCCCTCGTCCCTTGTGTCAACAATATATTAGCTTCCATTATTTAGGGATGGAGAGCTGCTGGTATTTTTCGCTTGTTTTATTATTCCGTGTAAAATATGAGGACAAATGCCAAGTGCTGTTTGGGCTCGTAATCGGTTCAAGCGAAGTGAAGTTGATTCTACAATCTGTAGGGACAGCCATAGGGAAATCAAGAATGTAAGGGGTATTTTTTACGATTGTATTTAAATCTTATTTCTCTTTTATAGAGTAGGTAGACGAATTCTATCAACCGAGTGTAAATAATTGGATGATGTTTGAATAATTGCAAAGCTATGACCAAGTTATGAGTAAGAGAATCCCAAAGAGTAATGTTGCTCATTGGTAACTAATAAAAACCCACTCGTACTAAAAGAATAAGCTTAGCTGGAACTGAATTAAAAGAACCAATCGTAATTCATACCGCTAGTAAATCAACGTAGGTACATAAATGTTAGGAAAATGAATGATTCATCTTACAGGAGGACTTTTGCCCCATTATTTTTCATTCAGATCTTGTCCGAGTTTCGATTGAGTTGTGACTAGAGCTTGATGGAAAACAATGTCAAATGCGCCTCCTAGTGGTCTCTACTGACCGCTACTAACCGCTAGAGGCTCTTTAAAACATGTATGGACATTGTACCTACCGACAAACGACTTGGAAGTCTATCATACTTGGACAAGACCCACAGAATACCATATATTAAAATGCCGTAACCAGTTCCAAAATTATACAGAGTTCTACCCACCTTCAGTATTGATGTAGGGCGGCATAAGCACGGCGCTGTAGCTGGCGTTGACGGCGATGTGGTCGAAGTGCCTGCTGGGCGTGAGCATCAGGCGCCGGGCTCTTGCTGCCAGAGTGCCGTCGTCAGCGTGAACGTTCAGCCAGCGCGCGTCGTAGTACGAGCCGGGGGCGCCGTCGGAGCCCGTGCCTGATGATAGCGCTGCGGCTTCTGCGCTGTCCATTATGCGCTGTGGGAGAAATTGTAGGTTAGATGTGGAAGATTCAATTGGTGGAGATGGATGGGCTATTGAGAAATAAAACGACATAGATATTTGAGGCAGATATATTTGATGATTAATGTCGTAAATTAAGTGTATGTAACACTTGCAGGGTACATGGATAACTGCAGCTTTATTGTGAGTCATTTTTGCCAGAGCATATAGACTACTCACTTGTGAAGCTAAAGACGTTTGCATTGTAAGGGATAATCTGCGCTTAACCGATCTTTCAAAGAAAGACATGACATTTTGTCGATCGAAGATATCCGCAGCATCGTATCAGCTTGGTCTAGATACAAAATAACCTAAGTTGAAAAATATTGATCTCTGACTGTCTCACTAATCTAAATTGATTTAGTATTGTAATTTTTGTGTTATTTTAGTGTAGTACATAATGGTGCTGATACACCTGAGCATTCACTTGTAACCGAACAACAAGCAATCGCCGTTTTTTGTTTTGGCGAACTGAACAACGAACAGAGCCGAACATTGTAACGAACATTTTCACGATCTTTCTAGCGAACACCAGCCGGTTGCAGAAACGATATTTAAAATTTTAAAACGAGATTAAACCCTAATCTATTATTAAGTCGTTGCACAAAGCCAAATTCTTGTAAAATTTAATCCTTTATTAAATTTAATTTAAGAAGAGTCAAAGCCTACATTAAAGCGCGTTTTACGTTGCACAAACAGCCATTAGCGTGAATTGACACGTGAGAATTTTAAATATGACAGATGTGAATTTTAAAATCTAATGTGAGCTCAGTGAGGTATTAAAGCTCTATTGTTGTTGAATTTATCTCTCTTCCATAATATCTTATTGTACATTGAAGTGTTTGTTGCCAAATATAGCTCTATTAAATAATATATTTCAATGAATTGTAGGGTTTTACGGTATTGAAGTGGTTTACAATGAATACCTAAGTTATGTCTTAACTAGTCTTTCATCTTTGTCTGATCCCGAAGAAGATTTTCCTCGCGGTCAAATTCCGGCAAGGCGTAATATATTTTCAAGGCATGACGGCGGAGAATTACGTATTACATACAGGGTACAGATGACCAAATACGAAACATTGTAGATAAGGAGGTTTTAGGTGGTTTTAGAAGGCTTTAGGTGGTAGAGCTTTGCTGATTTCAGCATGAATAGGCCGGCTCGACCGGGGAAGTACTACCCTCTCACAAAAAATGGACGTAAAGTAAAAGTACCTAAACTGTTGCGTTTCGTTCAGTGAGTGAGAGTGCCGGAGGCCCTAGCCCCTATTCCTTCTCCCCTATCCCACTCCTTATCCTATACCTTTTCCCAACCCTAAGAGGTGGCAACGGAATTGTGACTCCTGTGGTGTTGGTTGTATCCATGGGCGGTGGTAATTGCTTACCATCAGGTAATCCATCTGCTCGTTTGCCGCCTATTACTATAAAAAAAGGAGCCCATGTCTCAAAGAAATAAATAATTATGTTGATGGTCAGACACAGTTTTTAATTTGTTTGAGGGTTTTTGCCACAGGAGCTTATCAACTGAACAGGTCTTGGGTGATTATCAAATAAACACAAATCCAGTGTGTAGATTAGTACAATGAGTTCTCAAGCCCTTGCAAAATTAAGCTCAAAATTTATTAAATTGCCAAACAGGAAAGTTCTACGTCTACATTTAAGATCTACGGCGAGTTGCAGCTAGAAATTGATGGATTTCCACGTGTCGTAGGCGCTTTGGATTGTACTCATGTTAACATTATTACCTATTAGCAGAGGAGGTCATCATCCAAGCTATAGATACCAGTGCAAGAAGAGATACTTCTCCATAAGTGTAAAAATAATTGTCTTTATTCTATCTTATTGAATTATCACAACAAAACACATTACAAACAAAATATATAAAAATATTTCTTTATCGTATGCAATTTAACCAATATGTCTTGAATAGTATAACAGCTTATTTCCTTCTCTCTTCTCTCATTTTGTGACTTCCACATAAATGAAATAACTGGGCATTTTCATATTTGATTTTATGTTAATACAAAATACAATAGTAGCGTATGTATTCAGGTTATAGAAAATCGTCATTCATGAATGGTAATAACTGCATTATATGTGTTCAAGGTTTTAAGGTTCACTTTGCTATTGACTGGAGTGGTGTTATTGTTGAATAGAAAAACGAACGTCCTCTCTGCGTAATATGTTTATTGAGACTGGTTTATTGTAAATCGTTCACATCTTTATATAATGCTTTAATGAATTGGACATACCGCCCACCAAAAACAACAGTTTTTAAATTATTCCGAATCCAAAGTTCCAATTTACAATATAGTTGTATTATAAATATTAATTTACCTATTAACAAATCTTCAGTGGACTGTAACAATACAAGTATCGAATGAATTAACTATGTAGGCATCATTATTGTAACAACAACAATAGATGTATATGACAATCACTGCACGTGAAAAATACAACTGTAATAATATTCATAATTATGTTAACAATCAAAATATACATTAATCCTATCACCTAACCGCCCACCGTTCTCAACTATCTTTTGCTTCTTTCGGCAGTGGTATTAATTTGTACAAAGGTCGCTTTAACTGATTGTTGCCTGCAGTCTGAACAGTGACCACTCTTACCATACCGTCTGCACCGGGATGCAATTGTATGACCCTGCCAAGTAACCATTTTGTTGGAGGCAAATTTTCTTCCTTGACGATCAGTATGTCTCCAATGTTAGGCGATGGGACTTTAGTTTGCCATTTATATCTCTGTTGTAATGTATGGAGATATTCGGACTGCCATCGCGACCAGAAATCTTGTGTCAATCGTTGAATGAATTGCCATCTTGTTAATAGACTGATCTTATTGTCTTCGTAACTAATATCCGGAACTCCAATCAGTGGTTCTCCTATTAAAAAATGACCGGGTGTTAGCGGCGTTTCGTTACTGTTTTCGATTTGACACAAAGGACGGGAATTGAGCATTGCCTCAACCTGTGACAAAAGGGTGGCCATTTCTTCATATGTCAGCTTGGTGTCTTTGTTTATGCGGGCTAAGTGTCGTTTCGCCGACTGAATTCCTGCTTCCCATAAACCACCACAGGTTGGCATCTTTGGTGGTATAAAATGCCACGTTGTGCCATCATTTGCTAATAGCGCCGCTGCTTCTTTAGCCACATTGTCCTTGCCTGCCTGAAACATCTCTCGCAGTTCTTTAGCAGCACCAACAAAATTAGTCCCGTTGTCGCTCCATAAATGTGAACACTGGCCTCTTCTTGCGACAAATCTGCGAAACGCTGCAATAAATCCTTGTGTGGTTAGATCTGTAACCGCTTCCAAATGAATGGCTCGTGTGACCATACACACAAACAAGCATATATAGCCTTTAGTCGCATGGTAACCACGACCTTTAGAAGTTCGTAAAAATATGGGTCCAGCGTAATCCACCCCGCTGTTCTTAAATGCTCGGTTTTGAGTTACTCGAACAGCTGGTAACTGGCCCATGAATTGATGGCTAGCTTTGGCCTTATCGACAATACATGTCTTGCAGTTATGAACACACTTCCTTACAGCCGATTTTAAACCGATAATCCAATACTTGTTTCTCAAAAATGCCATCATGACTTGAATGCCACCATGTAGCGTACGTATGTGCGCTTCATAAACTAACAATTTAATTATATGCTGGTTTGCAGGTATAATCAGAGGATGTTTAGTGTCATCTGGTATAGATGCATTTTGCAATCGACCTCCAACCCGCATTAAGCCATTCTCGTCTAGAAATGGAGAGAGTGTAATAAGAGAACTCTTCTTTTTTACTCTTCCACCTTTTCTTAATTCTTCAATCTCTCTTTGGTAAATTAAATTTTGATAATATCTTATACATTCTTCTAATATATTGTTAAGTTCTGACACTGTTAAATAAGTTTCCTTTCTCTCTAATTTGTTTCTTCTTACGAATCTTTTACAATATGCCAAAACTCTTTTCATCTTTGAGATAGACGAAAATCTCTCCCAGATAGGTTTTTCCTCTAAAGTAACATGACAAGTTGTCTTAAGCTCTAGTGTAGTCTCTGGATAATCATATCTAGCCATTTCTATAGTCTGTTCCTTTAACCAGTCAGGCCCAGTCCACCATAACTCATGTGATGCTAATTCCCTTGCCTTGATTCCTCGTGTTGCAATATCAGCAGGATTGTCAGCGGATTGAACATGATTCCACGCCTCTTTGTCTAATATTCGTGTTATGTCTGCTACTCTATTCGCAACAAAGGTACGCCACCGATTAGGCGATGATTGTAGCCAAGACAGGACAACAGTAGAATCAGTCCATAAGTAGATGTTGGTTTTAGGTATCTTCAAAACATCTACTATATCAGCTATCAATTCGGCCAATAAGGCTGCTGCGCATAGTTCTAGTCTTGGCACTGAGAGTTGTTTTAATGGGGCAACTTTAGATCGAGACGCAATCATCGTGACATGGACTCTGCCATCATCAATCACTCTGAGGTATGTAACAGCTGCATATGCTTGAGTGGACGCATCTGCAAAGCCATGTAGTTCTGTTATCCTGAAATTAGCCGGTGTTGTTCTAAACCATCGTGGTAATGTAAGGTTTTGCAAATGTATTAGCTCACTTCTATAGCTCAACCAGTCTTGTTTTACATCAGCCGGCAGTTCATCATCCCAATCTAAAGTAAGTAACCACAACTTCTGAATCAAAATCTTAGCCATTATAATCACTGGTGATAGCCAACCAAAAGGATCAAATAGACGGGCAACGTCAGAAAGAACAGATCTTTTTGTTATCGGGCTCCTGAGTTCAGGTAAGTGCACAGTAAATTTAAATATGTCGTCTTTTCTATCCCATGTTAGACCAAGAATCTTTACAATCTGGTCTAGTTTTATAACCATGCTGTCCTTTGTACATTGATTTCCTTCTTGTAGATTTTTCAAAACTTCTTCAGAATTACTAGACCATTTTTGCATTTGAAACCCTCCTCTTCTTAATATTGTTCTAATTTCTTTACACATTTTTATTGTCTTCTCTGTGTTTTCATGTCCCAGCATCAGATCGTCCATAAAGAAAGAATTCTTGATAAGCGGTGCTGTTTCAGGAAAATGCAAAGCCTCGTCATCAGCTAACTGGCTCAAAGTGCGTACAGCCAAGTATGGTGCTGCCGCCGTTCCAAAAGTAACAGTAGTTAACTTGTAAGTTTGTAATTCCTCTTCAGGGTTGTCACGCCAGACTATACTTTGAAGGCTCATGTGCTCTTCTGTCATTTTGATCATTCTGTACATCTTAACGATGTCTCCAACCACACATATCTTATGGGTACGCCAAGAGATGATTAGGCTGCGAATATCGGGCTGTAAAGTGGGTCCAACCATCATAGCTTCATTAAGAGAATGTCCATTAGAACCCTTCGCAGATGCATCGTAAACTACACGAACCTTAGAGGTTTCTTTGTCATCACGAATAACAGCGTGATGAGGAAGAAATATCGAATGTTTGTCTTCAGTTGATTTTACCATGTGACCCATGTTTATGTACTCGTGAATGACCTTTGTGTATTCTGTCTTTAACTTTGATGATTTTGTGAATTTTCTTTCTAATTGTTTAAATCTATTTATTGCTGTTTGTTTTGTGTCTCCACATAACTTCACTGTCTCTTCAATATTCTGTTTTAGAGGTAAGTGTACTGTATATCTTCCATTGATTCTTTTAGTTGTGTTTCTATATATTTGTTCACATTGTTCTTCTTCCTGTGTGAGTACACTCCTTTTCTTGTATAAGTTCGTCTCGATTTCCCAGAACTTCTTTAACATATTGTTGTCATCTGACACCATGCTCGTAATGTGTAGTGTAGTAATGTTGTGTTTGTCTTTAATTGATTTGTCTTCGCTTTGACCTGAAAGTATCCAACCCAATGTTGTCTTCTGAGCTACTATGCCATCTGACAATCTCATCAAACCGACTTCTATTATTTTACAAAAAATGTCTGAGCCGAGCAAAATATCTATTTTACCCGGTTTGTTAAACATTGGGTCTGCCAGTAATAAAGTTTGGAGTTCGGGCGACTTCATTACGACGTATTTTGAAGGTAATGTTGTAGACACCGATTTTAATACGTAAGCTTTCACGTGAATAAACTTCTCCCTTTCATGGCGCGATGTTATAGTCAGGTCAACTACATGTTTGATGGGTATCATATTTGCCTCTCCAACCCCTGAGACTGCACCATTTATTCTCTCCTTCGTCAGTCCTAAGAGTTCAACTACTCTAGAAGACACGAATGAAGCCTCTGAGCCTTGGTCGATCAATGCACGAAGTAGATGTGTGTTACCGTCGCTTGAAATGACATTTACTTGTGCTGTAGCCAACAACACTTGACGACCAGGTTGTTTCTTGAAGTAGTGCGCGCTCGTAACCCTTTGTTCTGGTTGTTCTTGTTGTTTATCACTCTCCGGTGTTGCTTCCTTAGCTTGGTGTAAAAGAGAATGATGCTTCCTATTGCAAACTCGGCACGTTTTCCTTTGTTTACAGTTATAAACATTGTGATTCGGTACTAGGCAATTGTAGCAAAGATGATTATTTTTTACGAATTCACGTCGCAGTTGCACTGATTGTTTTGCAAACTCTTTGCAGTTAAATATATAATGTTCACCCTTGCAGTATGTACATGACAGCGAAGAATTGACATTGGTGTGCGCAGATTGTAATATACCGTTTGCATTATCCTTTGCTGTGACGTGATATGTTTTGTGATGTTGTGTCTTCTCTCTTGTAACTGTAGAAGCCATGGGGGCTATGAGTTCGAGCGTACGGAACTTAGACTCGAGAAACCTTTTAAACTCCTCCCACGTAGATAACTCGTCGCTATTGTCCTTATAAGCTTGCTCCTCCCAACATTTCAATGTCTCTGAGTCCAGTTTCTGCCCAACCAGAAAAACGATTACAGGATCCCAAGAGTCAGTGCATATTTTCAAATTACGTAGGTTGTTGATACATTCAACCGTGGTATCTAGCAAAGCTTTTATTTGACTAGCCGATGGATTGGTTATCTTTTTTTGACTAAACAATCTTTTGAGGATAGATGACACAATCATTTTTTTGTTGCCGAACCGTCCCTTAAGTAACTCCCAAGCTTGTGCATAATTGTTTTCCGTTATTTGGATGTGACGCAATAACATTTCAGCTTCGCCGGAAACGCTTGTCTTTAAATAATGAAGTTTCTGTACATCGCTAATGGAAGTATTGTGGACAAGAGCTGTAAATAAATCTTGGTATGTGGGCCATTCATCATATCTCCCTGAGAAAGTTGGTAATTGTATTCTTGGTAGTTTCGCGAACGGTAGCTGGTCATTTTGTGATAAATTAGACGTATTAGAAGTTTCCGCTATTCTCTGTTTTGACTGCATGCTTGATAACAGATCGGATAAATCTGCATGTAAACAGAGATACATTTCTTCATACGTGTAAAATTCTTCATTGAGAAAGTAAGGCAACACGCCGCGCTGCTCACGTGGAGTAATCTTCATAAGATTGTTATTAGTTTGCTTGAACGAATCCCAATACTCGTCAATACATTTTATTCTCGCCTTAATATAACCTTCCGTCAGTCGGTGTTTCGGGCACTTTTTCATGTTAACTTGCGCTTTTTGTAACATACCAGCCGCATCTTCTAACGCCGATAAATATTTTGCCTGTTCCGGAGTAGGTGACGTCATTTTGCAACCAAAAAATGTCCAAATTCCACAGAAACACGTTCACTTCAATGTCTTATAATCAGTTTTTATGCACAAAGTCTTTATTATGTTATAAAATGTATTCACTAACTCACTTGTAAACAAGTTTGCATTCAATAAAAAGGTATCTATTGTTTTCGCGCGACCGAGTCCGCCGGCCACTCCAATCAATGATCCGGTTCGTTTAGACCATATGTTCAAGGTTTTAAGGTTCACTTTGCTATTGACTGGAGTGGTGTTATTGTTGAATAGAAAAACGAACGTCCTCTCTGCGTAATATGTTTATTGAGACTGGTTTATTGTAAATCGTTCACATCTTTATATAATGCTTTAATGAATTGGACAATATGGTCAATCATTATAATTAGCGCCAGGCTCTCTCTTTGTATGAATTTTCTCGGCTTTTCAGCTCAAAACGTAACAATTTTAATTAAAATCGTAAAAATGATTCAATACAACAATAACATAAACATGTCAATTTTGACAAAAGTTTTGATAGTCTTGACCACAGATTTACTAAATATGTATATTTAGAATTACACCTCTTTGATATATGTGACCATTACGTTTTGTTTAATGAAATTTTTACTCATAGTACATTTCATAGATTATTGTGCATATAACTAAACGGAAATGTTCACTCTTTTCGTTCACTTGTAGGCATTAGTTCTTCATTAGTTAAATGATGTTTAATCAAGCGTAAAATGTGTTTGTGCAACGCCATTAAATTATGACACACATTAGCGATAATCTCCCTTTAAGTAATAAATAATTAATTTGAAGCTTTCTGCAACCGGCTGTAATTAAAAATATAAAGCAAAAACGTCAAGCAAATTTACTGTCAATTCGAATGCTCGCCAGAACGTTCGTAAGGATGTTCGATAAAATATAAGTACTCGTTTGTTATTTTGTTTCGTAATATTCGCAAGAATGCTCATTACTGGTGAATGCTAAATATATCAGCACCATAAAGAACAACAATTGGAATGAAAATCATATTATAATGTCATCAACTCGAAAAGTAAATCACTTTCTATTTACAAATCACGACGAGGTAGTAAAATGTCACTGCTGTTTATTCATACAATCAAGAATACAACACAAACATTCCAACAAAAGCTTGCCGTTACTTATTTGTCAACGAAAGTAAAAGAAATATTTGTAGCGTAGCTGCTGACAAATAAAGTGTGCGTAATGACACTACGACACTGATTGTTATCGGAGCAAACACGTAGGTACGTTATTTAAAGCTAGAACCGTCGTATTGACCCATTTCCAGCGAAGCACAACATCAAATAAAGAGCCCGCTACACGTCAGCGTACATCAGTCAATACTATGACATTTGTAATCCACGCGTTCGAAACACTACGTCACGTACTACACAACTTACAAAATAATAGCTTTAAAATAAAAGTTTGTATTTGTGTCAACATTTCCCCTTTGATATGATTTACAAGGGTTGAAACAGTCAAGTCATCGGACGAGGGAGCACAAAGAGTGGACGGATAAAAGCGGTAGACAATAGGGTATTTGACTAAAAAAATCGAATTAGTCCGTCAGTTAGATTATCGAAAAATATTGGATACGTATTTTTTGTTTTATCAAATCAGTAAATAATTACGAAGATAAAACGGATCAAAGATGAAGAAACGCCTAAGAGTGGGGGGTTGTAACGTCACTTGCCAGTAAAAAGTGTACTGGCAAGTGACGTCACACGAGTTTTCAGCGAAGTTTGTCGTCTTCATTTTTAGTTTACGTGACTAAAGAAAATATACGTGTCCAATATTTTTTGGAAATCTATCTGACGGACTAATTCGATTTTTTTAGTCAAATACCCTATTGTCGGCAATTAGCCACCGTGGAATTGGGCTGATCGATAGCTGCCTTTGTTCCCACCGGCGGCGGCGGCGGCAGGCATTAGCGACCGATCAAAAATAATCAGCGCCGCACCCCTATAACACCTTCCCTTCATTTATTGAACGCGCGACGTGTTCTCCGCACAATGTTTTTATAATCGTTTGAGAGCCCATCCCAACGAATTTGTTTCATTTTGGCATCATTTCAAAAAGTTAATTTTATCAGTAAATTTGCGAACCCTGTAGCGACGCAGCAACGTCTGTTTTCCTTAATTTGATTTTATTACCCTTTCATTTGGCGGGATATTAGAAAAACAGGACCAAGTACTTATGTAAGATTTTTGTTATAATCTAAACATAAGCTTAGGGATTCGGTTTATGACCAAACTGCCTAATAACGCGATTTGCCGATTTTCAAATAAAAATGGCACTAAGATAAGATCGTGAAAGAAAGATGTTGCAGATAAATGAGGCTGTATCCAGGTCACCTGGTTCGATTTTGGCAATCCTTTGACCTGTGACCGGCTGATAATATTATAGAGGTTGCGTGATCTTAACGATCTCGAGCCGGCTTACGTTAGTGTCGACTTTACCTGCTGTAAGTAAATTTCAATACTAAAGCCTCCAACTACAATAGTACGTGCGTACTTTGAAAATTAGGCAACTAAAATGTTTGAAACGAACCGCAACACAATTTCGTTTCAAAGGAATAATGTCGAAATACATGTGCTAATGTCCGTAAAGGGAGAACTTTGTCGACAATCTGACCGGTAGTTGGCCAGCTTTGGAGCATGATTGCTGTACGTCCCTACTTATTACGTATTCAAGAAGTTTTTAGAAAAAAGATCTACAGAAAACACAGTTTATAAATGGGAGTTTTCAGTTGTGAGACGGAGTAGCCCCATCGTAGGAGCAAGCTGGAAGTGGGGGCGAAGTAATTAAAACTTGCACAGAGCTGAGCTCGGCGCACTAGCTCGCCCCGCTGCGCCGCTCGCACCGACACCCGACACCCGCTACGGACACCGTTCTTATTAAAATTAATCCTTTGATAATAAGCACGGAATCTCACTTTAGCAACCTGTGTATCTACTAACTGATATATACAAGAGAATCCCTTTGGATGCATCGTTCTCGACAAGATAGAGTAACAACATATTTGTTTTCAATTAAGTTTTGTTCTTTGCAGACATCAGATTCAACGATCAAGACTATGATGAGGTGTATTTTATTTACTTCAGAAGATTAAAGTAACAAAATAGTTCGGTTTCAGTTCTTTTGTATGAAATCGTAACGATTACACGAATTTATCATCTAGCGACATGAAGTGCGCTCGGATCTGTCTGGTTTAAAGATGGGTTACAAAATTTTCACAATTTTTTATCACAGTGAGTAGTTAAGTACCTACATTAAACAAGGCCTAAGTTGCCAAAAAACTGTGGCAGTAGTAACGAAGAGCAATATCTTCAATCATCATCACTACATAGTATAAAACAAAGTCGGTCTTCTGTCTGTCCCTATGTATGCTTAAATCTTTAAAACTACGCAACGAATTTTGAAGCGCTTTTTTAATAGATAGAGTGATGAGGGAAGGTTTATATGTATAATTAGGCACCCGTGCGAAGCCGGGGCGGGTCAATAGTAATAAAGATAAATTTCATTTCATTCTATTTCAAATATCTACTGGTATATAGAATATCGCTACCCCTTTTGGGTAAATAAGGTCTGTAGTAGTCAGTCCGTGAATAGACTGGTATGATGAAGTCGAGCTCCAAGGCTGGTGCTGGATGCAACTGATAGGGCGCTAGGTCCGCAATTGTATGTAGGCAACACCAAAGTATGATGAAAAGAACATACTGGCAAGTTTTCAGATGGTTACATACAATTTTACTTAAATTTATTTTATCATGGTAAACATTTACTAACTTCGGCGTAAGTATACATTATCACTATAACATACTACATACAGTACACGTTATTAAGACAATAATTTACAGCGATATATCAAGGGATCAAAACGTGAGCTGCGAGCACTTCGGCCACGCGATATTTCATAGAAAAGCTAATAGAGAAAACGGGCAATTTAATAATTACGTGACACCTACGATGTTTTATCTGCCCCATTAAGAACGGCGGTGAGGCGTATACCAACAATGGTTAGTAGCGTACATTCGTTTATTTTATTTCAGCTACAGTTTCATTAAGTGCGAGGTGCGACTGTCGTTTTTTCTTGAGCGCGACACGACGCTCGGTCCGACAATCCCCTCGATTTTTCAACTTTATTGTCGCGACAACTTCTCTCGACTATTGCGTCCTTATTATGCGAACTATTCTGTTTGCGAGCTGCTTGGACTAATGGAGTGTTTGCGAATGTTTTGCTGTTATATTTTAATAATTACGGGCTGTTTGCAATAGTGGTCGGCGGTTGCGCCCGCCTACTAGTAGAATTAATTAACCGCAAGGAATGCAACCGCTGTGTGTGGACGTAACTAACGCTACGTTGACAAATACGTTGACACATTTAGATTATCACATACGTAATACATAATCATAAAATAAAATATACTACACATTTTGGTCATAGTAAAAAAAAGGACGACAAGCGATCATACTCAAGTCCCACGCATTTTGCACTCTATATTTTAGATCCTAGGTAATGGTTAGCCTAAAAATGTAGAATTATGACCAAACAATAACGTAAATATGTCTCATCATCGACAAAGTTAAGCAACGCTTGCACAGGTTACCACTTGGATGGGTGACCGTGTGTGGCATTTACATCTGAGCGCTACCGTGCTTCGGAGGGCACGTAAAGCTGTCGGTCCCGGTTCTTGTACAAGGATAAGGATCGTTAGGCCATGTCGGAGGCCCTCGGGCGGTCTGAAAACTCCGACATCAGAGTTGGCCACACGCTCACACGAAAAACAAAACAACAAACAATCATCATCATCATCAGCCCTTTAAACTGTCCCACTGCTGGGCATGGGCCTCTTCTCACTAAGAGAAGGAAAAGGCCATAGCCACGCTGGCCAAGTGCGGGTTGGCAGACTTCACATGTCTTTCGAGAACATTATGGAGAACTTTCAGACATGCAGGTTTCCTCACGATGTTTTGCTTCACCGATAAGCAAGCGATAATTAACAATTTAATACGCACTTATCTTCGAAAAGTCATTGGTGCCAGCCGAGGATTCGAACCTGAGACCCTCTGCGTAGCAGTCTGTCGGTCTCTCCACTCGGCTATCGCTGCTTACTTAAATATGTCTAGCGAGTAACAAATTTATAAACTTTTCTTAAATATCCTGCAGATGCGTAAAGCTCAACTCGTTCAGGGTGACCATAATAGATACAATAACTGGCAGCTTTTAAAAGAAACCCGCACCCAACTGCGAGACAGACGCCGCTAATACAAAGAAAGGATTTAAAAAAGAAATATGTCTGGCGCGTTGATATGCCAGTCTCTTTGTACGACCGGTAAAGATGAGGGGTTGAGAGCGAATGAAGCGAAGATAAACGGCGAGATAAACGCGCGTATTCACTATGATTCCGTCTCGACGGCACCGAGGGCTCCACACACTGACGCCTTTAAATACACTGCGATAATGTATTGAACTCTTTCACCACTTCTTTATTAGTACTAGTCTTTTCGCTGCTTATAACTGATTTCAATAGGACTTTACTTGATTGAGAGTCGAGCGTGTGGCTTTTTCGTTTCCGACAAACATTCTTACTGAATGAATAAGAAAGTTAAGTTATTGGTTGTGCTAAGGGTGAACTCAAGTCTGTAGCCCGTTTGTAAGATTGTCCCTACGAACGTCGATCGTATGTCTATTGAAGTTTTTGAAGCAGCAGTAGCATAATAGATAAAAACCTGTGGATGAATGTAGGCCCAAAAGAGGATGCGTCTATGACAAGATGATTGATGTTAGGAATTTTTTACACTCGCCAATAAGAAGATACCTACCAGTTTGTGGGTACCATAATCAATTCATACCTCGCAAGTTTTTACACATACAAATATTGATTTAAAGGGTCCTTATAGTCAGCCGTAGTCTGTCAGTGACCACGGCTGGCAGGCGGAATCGTCGACACAAAGGTATAAGGTATTTCCTTTCAAGTTGTACGTTACTTTACGCGAGTGAGGCGCGTTAATATTACGTATTTGTACGATTACGGTGTGTACGCGATTCTATATACCTGTTTCATTAGTTTTTTTTTATAGACTCACGCCTGTATCCCCGAAGGCGTAGGCAGAGGTGTAATATTACATCCACATTTCGCCATGAATTTTTAGGTCCCACGTAATAGGGGGCGAGCCTATTGCCGTATCGGGCACATTACCAGACTCCGTGCTGCTACTGAGAATTTCCTAACGGAAAAACCCAATAACACTTTGCCCGACCCGGGAACTGAGACCTCCCAATCCCACGCGCACATTTATGTCGCGAGACCAACGAGGCAGTCATTTAATTAGTTGATGTCACTATTTGTATCATCGCTATACACGTATCTCTATAGCGATTCTAGGATACAGCTGGTTCAAGCTTTGACAGATTACCTTCTTATGAAAATAAACATACCTTAATATAAAATATTGCATCGAAGCGAAGTGCTACTCAAATATTTGTATTGAAATGGTACACAGTACATTCCATTACTATAAACAGGAGAGTATCTGATGTAAAGATGTTTCAAATGTGAGCTTTTCAATACCGGTCGTATTCGACGAATAGTTGTAAAACATTTTATTCTTCGTGACTCGTCTCTCGTATGTTTCATAGTAGCAATATATTCTGCACTATTCTCCTAATGGTGCTAATACACCTGAGCATTCACTTGTTACAAAACATAGAGCATTCGCCGTTTTTTGTTTTGTCGAAATGAACAGCGAACAGAGCTGAACATTGCTACGAAAATTTTCACGATCTTTTTAGCACTCTAATCAGCAAAAATGTCAAAGCCTTACTGTCAATTTGCTAGAATGCTCGCCAGAACTATCTTTTTATATAGTAATAGGCGGCAAACGAGCAAACGGATCGCCTGATGGTAAGCAATTACCGTCGCCCATGGACACAAGCAACACCACAGGAGTCACAAGTGCGTTGCTGCCCCTTGGGGTTGGATAGGAGGAGTAGTGGGATAAGGGGGAAAGGAATAGGGGATAGGGCCTCCGGCACTCTCACTCACCGAACGAAACGCAACAGTTTAGTTACTGTTACTTTACGTCGACGTTCATAAGAATGCTCGCTGAAACACACTGGTTTGTTTTCCTGTTTTGTAACATTCGCAAGAATGCTCAAATGTATCAGCACCATAATATGCCTGAGTTAAATAAACGAGTAAGACCCATTTGTTGTCTGCTAGTTCGCGGGAATATGCGAACTTTGTTGAGATGTATGTGAGAATAATTGTTGTATGTCTGTGTCTCATTATTTAGATGACCATGTTACGTTTTGGCTACAAGTTATATACATATCTAGTGGTCCTGTAAAGAGCAAAATTCGTCCTTAATAATTCATACTGTAAATCATTAAAAAAATTGTCAATTTGATTGATATTTTCTGTTTATAAAAGTACTTCTACCATAAAATTTTATTTAATTTAATGTATTACTAATCCATTCATTTACAAATCTTTAGGTTTCCATTCTCGTCATCTATATAAAGTAACAGTTCCAAACGTATGCCATCGAATGAATCATTTTCTTAAAAGAAAACACACTAGTAGTAATAGTTTCTTTTAAGAAAATTAACATATCGATTTTAAGACTTTGAAAAGCATAAACGACAGCACAGCAAAATTGGGACAAGTAGAATGATAATAATTCATGTTCCAGTGCTGAGCACAAATAGCTTCTCTCTTTCTCTTCGATTATGAGAACGGTTAGGCCATGGTCCACGTCCACTACAACTGCCCAATGCCAAAATGTAAATTGGTAAAATTCACAGACTTTTCAGAGCATTATGGGAAACTCTCCGACACGCAGGTTTCCTCACTATATCATCCTTTACCGTTAGCAAGCAATAATCAACAATTTATTACGCACTTAGCTTCTAAATGTCAATAGTGAGCGTCGCGTGGGATTGAACCCGAGAGCCTCTGCGCAGCAGTCTGTTAGAGTGTCCACTATCGCTGCCGTCATTCAAATTATGCATAATTATTTACACTACCATCAATAAGCTTTAAATTTAGACCAATGCAAAACGTTTTTCAGTATAATAATTTGTGTTAAATATGAATTTGAATGTTCGTTAATGTATTTTCGAATAGCACATTATTTTAAGTCACGTTTGGAAATAGCGATACGAAATAGTAACAACATTAAATGTTGTTTATTCATAATGGAATGACATTTAAAGGCCTGACTGTTCTAAATGTGATTTCAATTTATACACATCAGAGCTTATTTTGGAGATGGTTTTATAAATGGCAATCTAGAATTAAAAAAATGTAGTTGAAATTTAAAGAATTTATTATAAGAAACATAACTTTATTACATAAATAAAGTTGATTATAATGCCATACAGACCCAAATTATCTGTTGGAGTCATTCAATAAGCTTTTCAAAAAAGTTGCCTCGTCCACTTTTTTGAAAAGCTTCTTTTGACGGAGACTTATCAGCACATCTCTGACTTCTGTTTCATTCAAAATTGTATTACCAAACCATATTTATGTACCTTTTAGAAAATTACAGATAAGCAATATTTGGGGTACGTATGTTGAAAGGACAGTTTGAATTTTGGTCACTGGCACTGCCTTAGGAATATAGCACGTTGCTCTGTCATGCGTCGGTGTCATCATCAGCCTAAAACAGTCCACTGCTGGACTAGGCCTCTCCTTTAAAAGGAGGAATTGGCCTACTATACCCCGCTGGCCAAACGGGTTGGTATAGTGTTTGTATCGAGTTTTCCTTCTCTTACAGTGCTGTTCTCTGCATAATATGCTCCGTCTGTCGGCTCTTACGACACCCATGGGATGATATGGGGTGGTGTAATTCCGTATTCTTAATCCGTCACCACACGGACAGTACTTTATGCGTCGGTGTATTGACGTCCATTATGTTCCTGATCTGTGTTTATCACTTGCCCTTAAACATGACAATGCACCATAGCCTGATACGCAGAGGGTCTCAGATTCGAATTCACGGCGCACCACTGACAGCCTTTTCAAGTTATGTGTGTATGCAGCGTATAAATAGTTAATTGTCGCTTGTTTAACGGTTAAGGAAAGCACCTTGGAGGCACCTGCATGTCTGAAAGTTTTCAATTTTATTCTCGAAAGACTTGGCCAGCGCGTTGGAATCATAGTGGGAAGAGGCACATTCCCAGTAGTGCAACAATTTATTTAAAATACCAAGCATAATATTGTTATTACTTATACATATGTATAGATAAATCTTTGTATAGGTATACGATCATAATAAACAGCAAAACAATTTAATTTCCCTACCACTGAAATTATAATGACATTACTTAATTCAGCAGTCGATAGGTACTAGTACTAGTACTAGATTGGTAGTCATGTAGTGTGGCGACTAATTTGGCAGCGTGTAAGGGGCTGTTTACACGCGCCGACGTGCGCCCGTGACGTAATGCAATAAGTCTGCAGCGTGCGGTCGACTGTCGCGCACAGCGGTAATACGATTACAATGTACTTGTACAGACAGTAGACACTGACAACGAGTTTGTCCATAATAATATAAAAAAGCTTCAACCATATTTTGTGCTCTGATATTTTCATAATGGATAGGTAGGCCAAGTGGGAGAAGCGTCCGAAATTTGGGTTTTAAGCGAGAAGACAAAAAAAATATGATTAGCCACTTACAATCAGGAAAGTCGGTTTTCGTTTGCCATCCACGTAGTTTTAAAAAAGTAATTCATAAAAGAACTGTAATTAATTTACACTCTGTAGCTACTTATGTCGTTGACTATACGTATAGGTACGTGCAGTGACAATGTATGTATGTGAAATGTGTATGTGTTGGTGTGTGTGTTAGAGTATGCACACATACTACTAATGTACAGTACTGTTTACTTTTTGCCAGCAGAATACGATGTGTGCGTGGACCGTGGAGACATTGTGGCTTTGGGCGAACGTTTGAATTTATGCTGTGTATAAACTTATTTTAATTTAAAAAGACAAGTTTTGTAGCTTCAGTAGCTTATATGATATATACTGACTCTCAAATAACGTGGCGTTTAATTTGTGCACCGAGTGTATTTTAGCAATTCCAGCATATTCTAAGCTCGCATTTGCTTGACTTCTACGGGATGTGGTGCTAAATTGGACGAACAAATTCGCATACGCATACCGGCCGTTCTTGTATTTTTACATCAACGTACGGCCATTTAAAGTTCAGTCTTCAAACAAAATAAGGTAATGACCTTATTTTGTTTGAAGACTGAACTTAAAACATATTTTTTTATCTATTGGACAATCGCGCCGCTCATAGTCTTTATATTTACATCACTGCAGTAATAAACGAAACCCAAACTCTGATTAATCTAAATGCAGAAACGGTTATGCCGTATTTTACTGAGAGTCCTATTCTGTTCTCTGTTTGGGACGTATAAATAGAAAAAACATATAAATAAAATGGACCCATTTTATCAATCCACTCGGGTTGTACGGGCCGTCCATTAAGTGAGTGCCCACAATTAGACCACCAGCAGTCAGATCAACGTTACTCGTCAATTGACCAAGGTAGTATATTTCTAGCTCTTTATATCCTTTTTAATTATTTAAACGTCACACAAATAACATTTTACTCATACGAGGATAAAGTGGAGATATTAATGGACTGTTATGCAAAGGGTCGATTCGGATATCGGCTTTGATTGCACGGCGCGCACCACTGTCTTTTCGGAAATATATAAAACAGACTTGTAATCAGACTAACTAGAAAAACGCTAGGACCCGGGCTAACTGGGAAAACGCTGAACGATGATGATGTTGAGGCTGTAAATGAGTTCGGGTTGTTTTTTTTATTTTTTTGTATTGCGTGCACCGCACACAAAGTGTCTGACCCTTTAAATAAAACGCGTAGCAAATCGACCGCTGTATTGTGATGGCCGTATTCAGAACTTTAGTCGGCTGATTCCGTGTTTGTTCTAAACTAAGAACAGGCTATACCACATTGCAATTTCCTTGCAAAACCACATTTGCAATGTAAGCTGTGTCATGAATATTATATCCATTATATAGTGAGGCGTCTTCACGTACAAAGTCATAACGGTTATTAGATATTACGTAAGTAGGGCGATTCTGATACATGAGTGTTACGATTTACGGGACAACCCGACTGCACGCCAGTTAATAGTTAAGAACATGATACACACCCTTAGATGAGAAAAATTACATTTAAATCTTTCTGTTCGTCTATGTACACACCACTGAAACTCCTATCTTATGCCTATGCCTATACTTAGTCTGGCCATAAATACTGTTACAATAAAAAAAATATATTATATTACATTTGAATTTGGAATCTGTCATTTTTATACGATTGATTATTGTGTTTTCTCGTTTTGGCGCCAAACATCTTAATATATAATTATATGAATCTCCTGTCACGATGTTTGTCCGCGATGGATTCCTAAACTACTTAACCGATTTTAAATTAAATTGGCACACCGTGAGCAGTCTGGTCCAACTTGAGAGATAGGATAGCTTAGATCTTTAATTATAGTCACAATTTTATTTTATTGCAAATTATTTGTCTATACTTAATTGACAGTCACAATTATCTGTTAACTCCAAAAGATTCTAACAGATGTCGATAATCTTATATTAATAATTTTGTCAAGGAGTACATCGAAACCTTACCTGAATAATAAAACATTAAAAAATAAAGATTTCGAGTCGACAACATAATATATCCGCAAAATTAGGATTGTCGAGTATTTTGTTAAATTCGAATGGTTCTGACAGACAAATCACAGTCGCCATATTGGCTCTATGATATTGGCCCAAGTTTGCTTTGTACTAAGTAGTTTGTATGTGTAAATACTTTTTCACCACTGCAGCTCAAACATGCCGCTTTTGCTGCGAGACAACAGTGAACAAAACGCGATTTTGATTCGAGCGTGAGTAAAAGTAGCTTTTTAATTTTTCAATCTTCAGTGTCACGAATTGACATTGTTCAGCCATAAAGGACAATGGCAGATCTCCATACATCAAAATGTCTGAAATTAAATTGAAGCGAACAGTAATAAAAAATATATCTAAAAATTTGGCGTAAGTAACAGAGTCTAGAAATGATTCTATTTTCACTCAGGAAAGGTGGAAAAAGAAGATATCGGTGTTTGAAGTTTTAGTTAAGAATGAACAATGTAGGTACAAAGAAAGTTATAGTATGAAAGTTAAACAATGTAGGTAGGTACGTTTGAATTATCAAATGACATATGTCAGATTGACATTAAAACGCGGAAGTGTTTTGTAGCATCTAACTGTCACAGCCATAGACAAAAGCAGAGCTGCACATTTTAAATCAATTTTATGTGAAATCGATACAACTTTAAAACGATGCTGTGACGTTTTTATTTGATTTAAACGTTTTTTTGCTTCAGAAATATTAGCTTATTGATATAATGTTGATTAAATATTAAATAACTGCATTTTAAACCAAACCAACTCTATAAAGGTCGAGCGTATCGATTACTTATTTAATAATCGATACGGATATAGCACTCACGTCTATTCCTGTCACACCATTGTCTATGGCAACAATCAAATAAAAAAGTATTCGTAATCAATTGGAATGCTTTTTATCATCATAAAATACTCCAGCTTTAACGAGACAAAGTGAAAATATTAAAAATCGTAGAAAAAAAAACAATTTGTTTTGTTCATATGAAGTTTAAGGTCGCCACAACAAACCCAGACCAAATTCTGCCATTGTTCTTTGAAACATTCGAATTTTACTGTGCTCTGTCTCTTTCACATGCATATAAAAAGTGAGTGAAAAAACAAACCCCTTCGAATTCGAAATTCGATTTTGGAATTCGACCTCAAAGAAAACACCTACGGCAACGCAAAAAAAAAGATATTTGTAATAAAGAAATTACTTTTTTTTATATGTTATTGTTTACATGTTTAATTTATTATTGGATTTTAATAAAAATAAGTCTAATTAATAGTATAAAATTAGTATTTAACCAATACATTTTTATTTAAAATTACAACAATGATACATTTGAAAAATAAACATCAGGGACGCGGTATTAAAACGTGATTTAAAAAAGTAGCGGGTATAAAAATTTCGCTGATGCTGATACAGTAGGTATAGCGTAACGTGTTAAATTATATTAATATATGAAATAATCTAAAAAGATGAGTGAAACTAGCGATGATGACTGTACTTTAACACCAGAAGAGTTAAATCAACAAGTGATTATGCAGAATTCAATCTACTCCTGTTCATTTCTATGTCTCCTAAGTAATACATGTTCACACTGCTGTGGGGAAAAGTTATGTGTGCTACACGAGAGCAAAGATTTTTGTATCTCGTGCTGTTGAGTCCCTCACCACGCTCAGGATTCTAACTTTGATTCACTCGCTACGCTCGTGAATCAATTATAGAATCCTTCGCTTGCTCGGGACTCAAAATCAGCACTCGAAACAAAAAACAACTTTGCTCTCTTGTTGCACAAATAACTATTTACAGTTATATAGTATCCGCCCAATAAAGGAGATTTGTGTTACCCCGAATATCTATCTATACTATAATATAATAAAGCGGAAGGCATGGTGCATCCAAATACAACATCTATTTCGTGATCAAAGATGGCGGATTGGAAATCAAAGATGGCGGACGGGATTTTTTTTAAAGTCGATATGGGTATCGTCTCCGATATTTTAAGGAATGGGGAATTCAATATTAGGTATATAAAAATCTATGTTTGTTTGTTCATCATTTATAGACTCTAAAAATGATAAGAGATTAAGCGCCGCGCAAAGTCAATGGTAACTTTGGAAAAGGGGCTTGGAAAAAAGGGAATTAAATAAAAACTCTTAAAAAGGCGATACGAAGTTCGCTGGGTCAGCTAGTTGTATAATATTTTGTGATATATATATGGAGTGGGGTGATAAAGAGAACCGATTCGCTGTGATTGCATTACACAAAGTAGGCATGGAGCCAAAAGCAATTTTTAAAACTCTCCCTAAACTTGGTATTAGTCAAATGTTAGTGTAACGGGCTATTAATAGGTACAATGAGACCTCCTCTGTTTGTGACAGAAAAAGACCTGGCCGTCCACGTAGTGTTCGTACGAAAAAGGTGGTCAAAGCAGTAAGGGAAAGAATTCGAATTCGAAGAAACCCTGTCCGAAAGCAAAAGATTTTATCTCGGGAGATGAAGATAGCACCTAGAACCATGTCGCGTATTTTAAAAGATGACTTAGGACTCGCAGCCTATAAGAGACGCACTGGTCATTTCTTAACTGATAATTTAAAAAAGAATAGGGTGGTAAAATCGAAACAGCTACTGAAGCGGTACGCAAAGGGAGTTAATAGAAAAAAAATATTTACGGAATTTTTTTTTTACAATTGAGCAACATTTTAACAAACAAAATGACCCTATTTATGCTCAAAGCTCTAAGGAAGCTTCGCAATTAGTCAACCGAGTGCAACGTGGGCTTTATCGGACATCAGTGATGGTTTGGTGGGGTGTTAGCTATGAAGGAGTGACTGAGCCATATTTTTGTGAAAAAGGTATCAAAACATCGGCACAAGTGTATCAAAATACCATTCTTGAGAAGGTAGTTAAGCCCTTTAACAACACCATGTTCAATAACCAAGTATGGTCCTTCCAGCAAGATTCGGCACCGGGTCATAAAGCTCGGTCCACGCAGTCTTGATTGGAAGCGAACGTTTCGGACTTCATCAGAGCTGAAGACTGGCCATCGTCTAGTCCCGATCTTAATCCGCTGGAATACGATTTATGGTCAGTTTTAGAGAGTACGAGAGAGGCTTGCTCTAAACGCCATGATAATTTGGAGTCCCTAAAACAATCCATACGATTGGCAGTGAAGAATTTTCCCATGGAAAGAGTGCGTGCTTCCATTGATAAATGGCCTCAACGTTTAAAGGACTGTATTGCAACCAATGGAGACCACTTAGACTAAGCTTTTTATATTTTAAATTACACATACATACATATCGTCACGCCTTTTATCCCCGAAGGGGTAGGCAGAGGTGTATTTCTACACCCACTTTTCGCCAGATATACTTTAGTCCCACGTAATAAGGGGCGAGCCTATTGCCGTACGTAAATTGTTTTATATTTATGTATTAAACACTGTAAAAGTAAATGTTATTTGCAATTAAACAATATTTTTTCTTTGTTACAATATTTATGGCAAGACTTATTAGGTATCTTCTTAAGTTATATTTTTTGAATCAGCAATACTTTAAACCTGATATATTATCTTACGTTACTGACTGACAGCCAAAACCATTGGGCGCAATAAGCTGAAATTTGGCATGTATGTTCCTTGGAGACCGTAGTGGTGCACTAAGAAGGGATTGCCCGAAATGCCCAACAGTTCGGACAAAAACAGTTAAATTAAACCATATTTGCACTGGCGAAGTTGCGGGCATCCTAGTCATAAATATACTTAACTAGAGGACGCCAGCAGCTACGCCTGCATTTTTTTTTAATTTACCCGTTTTGGCCGATCCCGTGGGAATTTCGGGAAATCCCTTCTTAGTGCACCCCTACGGTCCCCAAGGAACATACATGCCAAATTTCAGCTTCCTGCGCCCAATAGTTTCGGCTGTAGCGTGTCTGTCAGTCAGTCAGTAACGCAAGGATTTTATATATTAAGATTATGATGAACTGCACGGTTAGCGTAGTGGTTTAAGCGGTCGCGTCGCTGCTTGACGCTGCGCGCAGTGTTGTGGGTTCGATTCCCACACGAGACAACACTTTGTGTGATTCATAAATTGTTGTTTCGAGTCTGGGTGTTCATTGTGTCCGTTAGATGTATGTTTGTAAAGTCCCCCGCGACACAGGATTAAGTCCTAGTGCGGGAGTTGTCTTAAAAAAAAAAAAAAAAAAAAACAATCTTAAGAGAGTGTAAAATATTTTAATGATTTAAATTTAATAGCGCTTAGCAGCACGCAAGCAATTCATGAAGTTAATTTACAAACATAAATCAAACAATATAGAAAACAATATCACTAAGATTATACCTATAAGCGTTTGCAATAGAACATAATGGTATGACGCCACTCAAAGTGACGCGTGTCAAGTGCACCATCAATGCTGGACCAAGATCATTGGAGCGCACTAATCGACCGCTATTACCACTGTCACCAATAGTACATTAACTAGCTACGACTAGCTAGATATTCAAATTCATTTAGGTTATACTCATGAATGTCAAAATATTTATTTACATTCAGGTGCGGATAGAAAAAACCTGGACGAAAACTCATGCCAATTTTTCAAATCGCCATTTTTGTACTTAGGCTAAAGTAAGACAGTCCAGTGTAACTGTTCAGGTTTGCAAAGGTACAGTCGGCTACATAAGTCGACAGACATTTACAAGATTTTGAATGGTATTATTGTCCAAACGAATTTTTATTTTCCAGATCTTATAACATTTGTCGATCAAGGTATAGGACTTTACTTGACTATTTTATTTAGTACGACATCAGAGTAACGATGAGAAACTTTAATTCATAAAGAAGTACCAAAATTGTAAAGAGTAGGTACATTGATTTGCGTGGTTGACTGTACGTACGTTAATTTTTTACCCATTTTAAATTAACAATATTATTAAGTTAGACACGTGTCGCGACATATTATTTTAAATTTATTTTATTTTACAGTACGAATACACAATAACTTCGATTTATTTATTTGGTATTGCGTGCCTAACAATAGCAGTGTAGTATTGCACGATATTCAGTACAATAAAGTATAATCAAGTGGCGCTAACAGAACGCGAGCACACAATTACCGGCTCATATTGTTTCTTCAAAAACCTTAGGAACTCTTTAATTTCATTGGGCATTATTCAAAAGAAACGGTCGCATGTCGGATCTCAATGAACTAGTTAGGTATTGTTGGCAAGAACAAAACGTCCGGGAGGCACGTCTAACAATAACGTGATTACTTTGCCATAACGTTTATTAAAAGGCAGTGGTCGCTAAATTGAGTTTTCTGTCGAGGTGCCGCTCCAGGTCGTTGACGTGCCCTTCGGTGGCACGACCCCTCCGTCCCCCGACCCCACTCCGCCCGTATCACTTTAATATCAAACAGATTACTTACTCGTACACTACTCACAAGTTTCTCTCATAAAAAACCCAGTACTCGACAATGCACCGACTTATAATTCCATTATTCTCCACCAGCGGCGCATTGTGCACTCTGTCATAATAGAAAACGAACAAAATTGTAAAAGCCGCAGTGCTTCCATTAATCTTTAGAAGGATTTTATTTATTCTGTTATGTCGTAATAGTTGGGAGCGTGTATCGTATATCCTAGTAGTATTATTGTTTTGCGGTGGTCCTCACAATTGAATGAGTTGCATAAGTCTCGGTGTGAAATGTTCAATACACGAGAGGGTATTATTGTGGCGGGGTAGTGCAGGCGTCGGCGGCCGCGCTTTGGAATATTGAGTAAGTAGCCTCCTGGAGAGCGGTGTGTCCTGGGCGCGGGCGGGGTGCGAGAGGGACGCAGTGAGTTGCGAAGGACGTGTGCAAGCGGGACGGGGCACCGTCTCAAGACTGCGAATCAATAAAGTCCACTCGTATAAGTCGGGCGGTGCAGCGAGTGGATATGGGTCACGGTGCACTCAGCCCCCGAGATGGTATTTAATAACCCTCTACACTCTCTGACAGATATTACTAGATCCTTCCGCCCGCGACGTGTTTAAATGTAAGCGATGGAACACCCGGAGAGATTTTTAAATGCGCTTTCAAATCGTTATGACATGATAAAAAGTGTGATCGTGTTTTTATCGTTTGCGTTTTTAAGTTGGAGTACAGACGGAGGGTGCAGGCGTGTCGGAACGGAGATGATTGTCATAGCAATTTCCGACAGCAATTGCGGTCCAATGGCGTGAATTATGTCAGAGATTTCTTGTCACAAACAGCTGGTGTTAGCAATTTGCTGATGGCGGTATTAAGGTCGAGCAAGTGCAGCGGGGTACTCGCCCCCATGCCCCTATGCTCGTCCTGCCCCCTGCCCCGCGGGGCGGCGCGCGGCACGCCACCGGAATTTGGCGGTGCGCCTTGCACTTAAGCTCGCTACAGAATTTAGGCATACACATGTATCGTGCAACGTGGCAAGCGTAACGTATTACGTTACAACCGAGCGGATATTGTACGCGTGTGCCTCCGCCTTTATCTTACAAAGGCTTGAATAAAACACGTCGGACAAATTGTGCGAAACCAACTAGGTGTAGTTCACTATTTTATAGCTTAAGCTATAAATATTGTAAGTATCTGTTACAATGTCTTGCATACTTTATATACGTTTACTAGTTAAATTACTTTGCGATATAGTATTATAAATTTCTCTAGAGTTAAGTTTAACAAATTTATGTTAGCAGATTTTCAATTTAATATCACGAATTTTGAAGAACTCACTCTTATATCGAACCCCGATGGGCCTAAAAACAATCACAATGCTATTAAATAATGTATTATCGTACAATTTCGTGTATGCGATAAAATAATGCTTTACTTAACAATATCCTCAAAATGAAAACGTCATTATATTTTATGTGAGATGATTGAAATAGTTTTTAAAGTATTCAAAAAAATACATAAGGACAAAACTGGTTTAAATAATTATATCGAAATAGCTTAAAGCATATTTTAGCAATATGGTAAGTTTTTAGCAGGTTGATGTTTAAATAAATAAAAGTAGCGAGTGAGCTCACCAGTCCCGCCGCGACCACGTTTGAAGCAAGTCAGCCGAAACGTTGGCAAATACCGAGGTATCTATGGCGTAAATATATTTATCGCAAGTAACATCCGCTAAATCTGGAGAGCTAAACTACCCACGCGTTGCTCTTCAACAATGTTATTATGTCATTATAATTTTATCTATGTACTTTGTTTATGTAAACTTTTTATTGATTATTTTACATGGTTTATGTTGATTTTATAATTCTATAGTTCAAATTGCGTATCATATGTATATATGTCATACTTACTTAAATATTTATGTATATAATTAATATTTTATTAATATCTATATGTATGTAACTGTATTGGGATAATTATTGGCTTCCGTACGTCACCTTCGTCACCTTGTGAGTTGGCATATGCTGAACTGGAGACCTGATTGCTATAGCTGTGGGACGCATGTGTTCATTACTAATTTTGTTATTCTTTGTTTTTATTCGCTTTTTGTTTGTTTATAGTTATTAAGTACATAATGTTCCCACTTATATGCTGTATAGCAATAAAGATTTCTTTCTTTCTTTCTTTCTTTCTTTCTTTCTTTCTTTCTTTCTTTCTTCTTTCTTCTAAATAACCTTGCATAAAATAAAAGTAGGTTCTACTCTAGTACATAGACAGTTCGTAATATAAACATCGCACTTCCAACTTATTCAACAGAGCTTTTACAGTTTTGTTTGAACGTAGCTATTTCCTTTAAGCGCGGACCACTGGCGAAAAGATTTACGACTGCCCACCAACTTGCTACGAACTGCTACGCTTACCGCTACGAATAAATCAGAGCTACGAACAGATAGCGAAACAAAGATGTTCTATGACGAAGTTAGGAATAGTTTTGTGCTACAATTGATTCGTTTAAGCGAAAGCGTAGCCCTTAATATTTATTCATAGGTGTATAGACCGATAGTGTAGTGGTTAAAGCGGCTGCCTCTCCGAGTAACACTGAGCCCCATGCTGTGGATTCGATTCCTACATGGTTCAGCGCTGCAAGATCCACAAATTGTTGTTTCGAATCTGGGCGTTCTTTGTGTACGTTGATAGAATGTTTGTACATCGTGTGTTAATATTTACTCATGTGTCCAAAAACCATCATTTTTTCTCTGGTAATTAACGTTGATTATGATTATGATGCTGCCTCGTTGGTCTCGCGGCATAAATAGGCGCGTGGGATTGGGAGGTCTCGGGTTCGATCCCCGGAACGAAAAAACCCAATAACACTTTGCCCGACGGCAAAGTCATGGTAATGTGCCCGGTACGGCAATAGGCTCGCCCCCTATTACGTGGGACTAAAATAAATCTGTCGAAAAGTGGCTGTAGCAATACACCTCTGTCTACCTCTTCGGAGATATAGGCGTGAGACTATGTATGTATGTGTATGTACGTATAATTATGATAATTTGACTTTGATTATGTATTGAACTTGACCAGCTTCGTGACCTTAGGATTAAACCTTATCTTAATTGGAAGAGGCCTATGCTCCACAAGTAATTGAAGATGGATAAAGTCATATAATTTGACTAAATCAGGTCTTACTCACAATGTTAATTAATCTAAGGTATAAATACCTCTGTTTTCTGGTTTTATACCATAAATTAATAAAATATCGTTAGTAAGTCCCGTTTTAGTACAAGTAGTAGTTCAAATCGTGAAAGTTTAAGATAGATCATATATTGAAAATGCATCCTTCCTTATAAAATCCTGGTATTCAAAGTGTTAGCACCTGTTCTACGAATACTTGCGCGAGGTTCGTTGCAGCGGTGACGTCACGCGGCGCCATCTTGACAAATTGTTTACGTTACATTACACGCATTATTAAGTTTATCATAGTTGGACAAGTATGCGCTAGCTCGCGGCGGCTCCGTCTTCACATTATGTAACAAGTAAATCTGTTGCGTAATACCGATGCTGATGTTTAGATGCACAGCCCGGTAGAGGTATTTTCATCCGTATTTTGCAAGACCAACTTTGAGAAAAAAAACACACCTCAACACCACCGGACTAGAAATCAATCCTGCGTCGCGGGGGACTTTATAAATCTTAATATATAAAATCCTTGCGTTACTGACTGACTGACAGACACGCTACAGCCGAAACTATTGGGCGCAGGAAGCTGAAATTTGGCATGTATGTTCCTTGGGGACCGTAGGGGTGCACTAAGAAGGGATTTCCCGAAATTCCCACGGGATCGGCCAAAATGGGTAAATTTTAAAAAAATGCAGGCGTAGCTGCTGGCGTCCTCTAGTAATATAATATACCACTACATTCACACAACACCATCTAGTCCCAAACTAAGCAGAGCTTGTACTATGGGTACTAGATAATGGGTAAACATACATATATACTTTTTTTTGTAAATACATACATATTATACATAGAAACAGCCAGACCAAGACAAACATCCATGTTCATGCACACAAATGTTAGACTTGAGCGACAATTAACGGACACAATGAGCACGCAGACTGCAAAAAACTATTCATCGATCACACAAAGTGTTGACTCGTATGGGAATTGAACGCACAAGATTTGGCGCTTTGTCAGGCCGCAAGGCGGCCACTTAGGCCCCTGCTCCAACCGTGCAGCCTACGACAATTTAACAGCAATACGGATGCTAATCCATAATCTACGTATTTAGCATTAACATGTCTCATGCACCTGTCAACACATAGTAAATGTAAATAATAAGCTTATTGTTTATATTGTTTACGTAGTAAATTCTACAATATGAAACTATTGGATAGATTCTGTTACTCTGAACAATGGTATGACGCATTGAGCAACGTAGCTTTGATCATTTACTCGTGCATATTTATATTTATATCTGAATAGGTCACGTTGACTACCTATGTAAGGGATGTAAGCATGTCATTTTGTGAAGTTGGCAACGATAAATACGCTCTTTCGCCAGGGCCGTCGGTGTGGCTATTAGCAGTAGTTTGAGGATGTAAATGAGCTTGTTTTTGAAATAAAAAGGTGCTTACAAATACGTAGGTGTTTTCTAGGATTAAAATGAGGATGAAACAGACATAATAATTAGTAGTTGCCTATCAAGTAAACGAAAGCATAACGCGTTAATTTAATGTTGTTTTATTCAAAACTTATAATCATTTTATCATCACATCATTTTAGTTTGAATGTATGTATTAAGTCTAGTTTATTAGTATTGCGTTCCTAATCTAGGAAAATAGTAATATAAATCTGGATGCAAATGTCTACTGGTCCAGACTAAACTATTAGAAAGTTTTTATGTTGTATTTGTTGTTAATGATTCTTTCAACATTCGACGATACTTTTAAAGATTTTTAATTATATGAAAGCGCGAGCGATGCTGGGTCGCGTCATTATGCACCGCTGATCACTTGGCTTTATTGCAGACTTGCTCTTAAACGTGAGGAATAAAGAATTGAGGTCGAAACGATTTTATTTCATTACCTCCTTGTAAGTAGACTTACGTGATTGGATTGATTGGGAGTGTAGAGCTAAAGTAGGATGTTGTGTGTTTGTGTAAATTTTTATCCAGTAGACGTAAAGAAAATATGTTAGAACCTATCCATCGTATCTCCTTCTTTACAGCCTTTCACAGTCAACTGCTGGATTTAAAAACCTCTCCTAATTTGCTTCACAGTAGTACTCTAAGGCGGTGGTCTGTAACAAACGCCGTAGGTCGCGTCCGACGTGACGCTGGACGCGGCCTACGAATGCTTACTATGAAAATGCACTATAGTGGTCTCTCTCACACGCCCGACGCGGCGCACGAACGCCGTGCGCTGCATCCATAGGTCGTACGCCGCCTACGCAGTCATTTCGGGGCATTCTGGCGTTACGGACGTCGCGTCTATGACATAAGGGTGCTTCTACACGGTGCATGTAGCTGGAGCAAGTAAAGGTGCGGGTTACACGCGTGGGTAATATGCGCAAGCTACTTGATCAAGTTACTCGCTTGTACTTGTACATGGTGCAAATAACTGGAGCAAGTAAAGACGCGGGCTACTTGCGCAAGCTGTACCTATGTACAAGTTATTTGTTCGTGGTCAAGAGCTACATGTGCATGCTATTCGCGCGGTAGCTTTATGTTTCGATCGCGTCAAATGTCTCGACGAACGAAAATTATTTTAAAATCATATGTTAAAAATGTAATTTTAACAGATAACATGCGCGAGTGACCCGCGCGCGTCGCAGATCACGCGAATTACTTGCGCGGGTGGCTCGCTTTGGTACATGCTCGAGTCGCTGGACCCGCACATTGTTTTAAACGATATGTTTACGGTGCATGTAACCCGCGCAAGTGCCTCAACGTGCTCAAGCTACATGCGCCGTGTACAAGCACCCTAATAAATCGTGAAATTCACAAAGGAGCAAGACGAATTACTGATAGAAGCAGTTAAATTAAAACAGAATTTTATTTGATGCCAGCGATAGAGACCATCATATTATATTAATGTTTTTTTATCATCGTATTAAAACAACCCTCGACATCTCTCTTCACGAAAAGGTCGTGACGCCTTTTTCTTCTCTCCTGCTTTGATAATGATTGTAAAACAAGATCATCATCCTCCTCCTCTTCGAGAAGAACTCATAAAATGGTCGGTTCATCCCGTCTATTTACATTGAGCGCATGCGATCGTAACTAAAATCCTGACTGACCATCGCAAACAACGCTGGACGCCGCGTCAAGCGTCAGCAGACGCCGGACGCCATCAGACGCGACCTACGGCGTTTGTTACAGACCACCGCCTAAGGTAGTAGGAAGATTTACACTACATACCACGCTGGACAGGCAGTTCGCTACAGGGTTTGATGTCGGGTTTTTCGTCTCTTCACAAAGCTAATATTTATTTCCTGTATTTTCCTTAGTCGCCTCTTAAACCCAAGGAATGAAATGGGTTAGTCAGATTTTGTATTCTTGATCCGATTTATTACCCATACTTGGATTAAATACTTCTAATATTTTTTTGCCATTTACCTTTTTTTATTAGGTACCTACCACACATTAGATTGAATACAGTATCGATAATGATGCGGGAAAATTCCAACGTTTTGGAAAATTAATATGTATTTTTTAAGAAGGAATATAATTATGTTTATTTTTATTTGCTGAATGGAATAACAGCTCAGGGATTTTTATGTCAGAAATAACGTTCCTACAAATATTCAAAATCTGTTTATAAATTCATAAATATAATATTCAAACTTTGAAACAGACAGCAAAGAAAACTAAAACAATCCTTACAAATACCAACCTTCAAAATCCTTACCCACATAATGTTGCTTAACCTTTCGATCAATACAGTAGTACATACTTCTATCACGAGCCTCCGTAATTATATAGTTGCAGTACATGCCATTAGCGCATTTGGAAACTGGGGCGTAGCGCGAGTTGACAGCGGGTTCAGTGCGCCGCCCAAACGAAGAAATACGTGCACACATTCACATATTATTTACCATATTTAGGGTGTGCATTCATACAAGACGAGCGAGGCAAGCTTAAGCTAAGCTAAGCGTCGTTTGAGAGAAACATACTATAATAAGCGAGTTAAGTAAACCAAGAAGAAATCATGTTCCAAGAAAATAAAAAATATAAAGGAAATTGTCATCATCGGCGCTGTATATGAACTGTCCCACTGCTGGGCACGGGCCTCTTCTCACTATGAGATATAGTCATAGTCCACCACGCTGGCCTAGTGCGGTTTGGCAGACTTTACATGTCTTTCGAGAACATTATGGGGTACTCTCAGACATGACGATTGTTTCACGATTTTTCTTTCACCGTTTGGCAAGCGATAATTAACAATTTAATATGCATATAACTGAAAAATGACTGCACGGTTGGCGTAGTGGTTTAAGCAGCCGCCTCGCCGCTTGACACCGAGTATTTGTGTAATTCACAAATTGTTGTTTCGAGTCTGGGTGTTAATTGTGTCCGTTAGTTGTATGTTTGTAAAGTCCCCCGCAACACACGATTTAGTTCTAATGCGGGAGATGTCTTTAAAAAAATATATATGTATATAACTTTGAAAAGTCATTGGTGCGCGCCGTGGATTCGAATGCGAGACCCTCTACGTAGCAGTTTGTTGGTCTTTACACTAGTCTGTAGTAAAGGAATATATAATTTGCGTAACTGCCAGTGATGAGCCATGAGCTAAGCGTGTGAGAAAATCTATCAATAAATACCTTTGCCGCTGAGCGAGACTAATATCACAGCTGCATATCTGCAATAAATGTACGTGGCAGCTGAGCGGCGTCTGAGAAATTAAACATGAGTAGGTACTTTTGTCTGCACGTAGCGTAAGCGTGTATGGTACTGTAGATTCTATCACCGTACTCAATTTGCTGTGTTTTAGAAGTACTGATACTTTGTCCATGGAAACAACTCTTACAAGAGACAACTCTTGTAATAAAGAAATTATGAAAGTACATCTTGAGCTGTGTGGCGAATGGAAATGTACCGAAACTTTTTTTTCTTGGCGGAAAATCCCCTCCGGAACTCCGGCTCTAGGGTAAGTCGGGGTATGTGGTGTAATTACTAAAAAAACACCCGACTGCCGACCGTCCCAAACCATCTAGCGGTCTAATCTTCGTCCCAGTGCACCATGTAAAGCATGACCTAATCCGATAAAAGGCTACCAGCCCTCGCTTGCCTCACTGACAATATCGATACTACCTATCACACATCTCATCTACCTCACCCATCTTATGAGTTAACGCAGCCATATATGAAGCGAATAAATGAGAAAAATGGCCTAATGTGCCGACTAAATTACGCTCTCTCGGCGTATTCACTTATAGTACTTTTTATGTCTGCCATGTGGGTAATTCCACTTGGCATGGTAAATCCACGCTGATTATGCTAACTGCAGTTTTAGTAAAATATTTTTTACGATTGGTTGGTTATTTTACAGTACCTACAGTTTCACGTGTTGACAGGAGTAGGTAATGCTGGTAAATCCCTGCTAATTTATCTCCCGGGGAACACCTAAGCAATAAGTATTTGTTGCAGTTTTTTGTGTTGCTATAGTATGTTTGAACGGTTTATTTCTTCAGGCTTTATGTACAGAAACGAAGCATTAATCTTGTTTTATGTTGATGTTGATATAATGATGAATATCTCGTAAGTACTTGCATATTTTTCTGAACTAGAGAAATTTCTAGCAGCTGTGTAAAAATGTCGTAAAATAGCTAACGAAGTCACCGATAAAAGCAAAATCAAAGGAAAAAAGGTAAATAAGGGTGAACAATCAAAATGATAATGACAATTTATCATAGCATCCCATTTCGCACGTAACCAGATCCCATTGTAGATTTTTATGTTGTTAAATAAAGTATGGCGCCGCGAATCGGCGGCAGAGGTTAGAGGGTGGACGTCAACCCACGGCCACTGTTTGCATTATACCTATTATATTATTATGATTTATTACTCAATCGATGCCACCTACCCCCTTCCATTTTACCCCCAACTCCCCGCGTGCCGAGCAACACGGGTAATTTCCCCAAAATGTTCCCAAAGTTCATGTACATAAAGGAATTTTAACTATGCTTCAAGTTTAAAGGAATCAGATACTTTGATACGACGGAGGCACTAGTAAATAGTTTATTGTTTAAAAATAAACATGGTATTTACGTGAGGGAAGATTTCGTTTATGCTGTGCGCTTTGTTATTTAGTTTTGTACATAGTTATTTATTTTATTTTATTTTATATATTCACGCCTGTATATCGGCGGCTAAACAGAGATGTGTAAAATCCATTTTTATTTCGGCCAAAGTTCTAATCCTATCCGGTTTGGTTTGGGCACGTGGAGCGAATGAGTGAAGAAAGAGTGACGCATCAAATTTATGAGGCTAACGTGTGTGGGCAAGTCGGACGCGGCAGACCTCGTCGGACATTCGTCGATCAGATTGGAGACATCTTAAAAAATGGCAAGGTCCGAAGCACCCGCAACCGGCGAGCATGTATGAACAGGGTAATGAATGTAGAAGAAGCGCGTGAGGTTTGTAAGGATAGATGCAAATGGCGTTCCGTTGTCTCTGCCTACCCCGACGGGAAAAAGGCGTGAGTATATGTATGTATGTTCTAGTCCTACACAGTAAGCCCACTTATTATAGAAAGAAAGTCAAACATAAGGACTTTTTAAAATTATTTTGAAATAGAAGATAAGCCCAGGCTCTACACACAGTCTATGTTGAAGTTTTTAAAGATTCTAAAATAATTTTCTATTAATAATAATGTTCAAATATCCAAAAGTGAACAAATATTAACCTAGACGACCTGTCTGCGGTGCAGTGACTTCTTTACTGCAAGGTCAACGCTTGGATAATACACCTGACATTGCTTCGTCATTCAAGCTCAGTATACACAATTTGATATGACTTCAGATTATCTATTCATACGATATTCACAAAAGAAAACGGTCTGATGCAGATCGAACGTTAGATTAACAAACTAAAACACTCGTAGTTCTAGAAAGGTAGGTAGGTACTAAATCTTTATCCTTTCTGAAACAAATCTCTAAATACAAGACAAGAAGTTACAACAGGCGTCAAAGAAACTGTTTAAAAACTCAATTACAAGAAGCGTCTGCAGCTCAGAAGCCCAATGTAAACAGAAGGTTCGAGCTCATTCCACAATGCGTCAAATTGGAAGTGCATAGTCAGAGCGCAAACACAGAGACAAGGACGAGTGCATTCAGCGAGTTCGTCGCCTCGCAACGCGCCCGTACCGCTCCCGCACCTCACCCGCGCCGACCCCGCACCGACCTCGCGCCGCGCCTCTACCGCCCGCGCAACCCTCTTTGAACATATTCTATGTAAGCACACTACACAACTGTAACCATCGTAAATAGAACTCATACCTTTACGGATACCACGAATATTGAGACGCAATTTGACGAACGTGTTTTTAAAATACAGCTCTAAATATATTGGTCGTCTCAGTCTTATCTTTTTGTCTAGTGTAACAGAGGCGAATCGCGGGCGACGTAGCGAATTCTTTCAGTTTTTAGACCAATTTAATTTGCACGAACGTTGCAAGGCGCTTCAATACAACATCGAAGCGCGTTGATAGAATTCCGTACCGGGTACAAATCACAAAACATTCCAATCCCTCCGGTTAATTGAATCCTGTAGGCCTTCATTAGAGATGGCGGGGGTCGATTCGACAAAAACGAACTTTTACGGAAAGGAGAACGTCGGCGTACGGACAAAAACCACAAATGACATTCGGGTGGCGCCGATCGAATAATTACGTCGCGCCGCCGCGCTCATGCTTAACTTAGCTTTCACACTCCAAACATCGGCGCTCCTTCATAAAACTTTGCGTACAACTTCGCACGCGCTGAATTATTACATGTTTTACCAAAACGTAAGTGCTTAACAAACTTTGTCTAAGTGAAAAGATGTCGACATGCGTATCTAAAGACTTGGCGCGTGTCACTCACTCACGTACGATGTGATCTCGAGCCGCAAACATGTATACGTGTACTGGGCCAAACTTTGTGCGACGACTTACGATATATACGCGGCGTTGACAATAGAAACAGTTCGCTCGCAGAGAGATTTATTCCATCGAAATTGTCAACTTTGCATACGACTGAAAGTTGCCCAGGCAACAGTATTCAGAGGACTAGTTGAGATTCAAAAGAATTCCAATATCAGCGGGTGTAGGAAAATGTCGAAGACGAGTGGCCGCGGGCTGCGAACGCGAAGCGAGGCGAAGCGGAGCGGTGCGAAGCGAGGCGCAACTCCATGGAGCAACGCTGAATATGTTAATGCGGGTGGTGCGCTGTCACCACAATATCGCTACTTCCAATTCACAACTCGGTCGCCTCATCGTTAACACATTCCTAGTGAGTTTGATACTGAAATGGAGCGCCGCGGTTTTATTGCTTTTGTTATACAAATTGAAATGTGCCAATTTGTGGCTTAGAGACAGATACAAAGCTATTTCTTTTCCATCGTCAAAAAGAAGATGCAGTTCTCAATTGGACTGTATAACTATTTTTTTTATGAATATCTGAATTTTACCGTTCCTACGAAAGAAAACTTAATTAGCAACGTTTATCAAAAGTAATGTTAGCAATGGTGAATCTTTCCCTAACAAACTAATCAATCGATAATTTTAAGATGGTGAAGTAACCCCCCTGTGGGATCTCCACCTTGTCGTGGTGGGGGGGCTCAGTAACCGTGGTTAGGACACCCACGCTGAAGCTAAGCGAGATCCCGGGAGTGGTCGCTCGGCGTGGGCTTGATGGAGGCCTGCAGGATGCGTCCAAAGGTGCGGGGGACAGTTCTGTCTGAAGTAGGTTATTTATTATGACAAAAGTTCTTTATTTTGTATTTTTCGTTGCTTTATTTTGTGTTTGTTAGGTTTATTTTACAGGAACATAGCCAGACTAGCTATCTTATACACATTTAAAGTAGATAGCATTAGCTACTTAAATTAATTCTTTAAAGGTGTACGACAAATACTAAAACAGAACTGGCAAGTCACTGCATATGTATCAACATATGAAATTGATAATGTTTTGATGTTCGATACAAAAAATTTCGATTTGTATTATTTATTTCATTTTTAGAATTTAAAACGACAACATCTTTATATTCCCTATAGTACAATTAATATTACCCGTATAAATGGTAAAATCCGTACGGCAACAATCCGTTTAGAGAGAATATACGTAAGCGTGGCTCGATCTCGACTCGCATGACAATTCACTTTGAGAGGATTTCACTATTGTGCACTATATTCAGGAACAGGCAGGGCTAACAGCTTAGTAGTTTAAACCCCCACCCTAATTTTTTGGGAGAAATTAAGCAAAATTTTTTTAGGAGGTTTATTACATCTTATACTAATATATAAAGCTGAAGAGTTTGTTTGTTTGTTTTTTGTTTGTTTGTTTGGTTGAACGTGCTAATCTCAGGAACTACTGGTCCGATTTGAAAAATTATTTCATTGTTAGATAGCCCATTTATAGGCTATATAACATCACGCTATGAGCGACGGGAGCAGAGCAGTAGCCTTAAATAACGCGGTTGTAATCGCAGGCATCCTCTAGTTAATGTATAAATTACAAAACATACTTCTAGAAAATATTTTTTAATTCCACATACACATGTCAGATGCTGGCTAATGTATGAATCGTAAATTACATTTCTAAGACCCTGTTTAATACCCTTGGCTGCACGGTTGGCGTAGTGGTTTAAGCGACCGCCTCGCCACTTGACGCTGCGCCGAGTGTTGTGGATTCGATCCCCACACGAGACAACACTTTGTGTGATTCATAAATTGTTGTTTCGAGTCTGGGTGTTCATTGTGTCCGTTAGTTGTATGTTTGTAAAGTCCCCCGCGACACAGGATTTAGTCCCAATGTGGGAGCTGTCTCTAAAAAAAAATTACAGGGAAAGGACGACATTACAATTTTCATAAGTTTTGAAGCAAACCTTAGCGGAATTTGGCAGCCCTTCTATTTTCCCATAAACACATTCTTCACACAACAACGTACTAGAATCTGTATCTTAGTGAAGACTAGCTGTTTCCCGCGGTTTCACCCGCGCCCTGAGGGAACTACTTCGCGTACCCGATTAATATAGCCTAAGTTACTCCTTGGTACACCAGCTCTCGCCAGTAAACGTCCCGTCAAAATCAGTCCAGCCGTTCCAGAGATTAGCGAGAACAAACAGACAGACAGACAGGCAAAAATTTAAAAAAAAAAACCTTTCTGTATATGTACTTACCGTGTATACATCCATATGCATTTAGTAAAAAGCGGTTATTTTAATATTACAAACAGACACTCCAATTTAATTTATATAAGTATATAGATACAAAATCCGACTTTAAGACCATGTTAGTAACCTGTATGTGTGACAAAGGTACCTACACAATGCAACAAGTCTTTGCAATAAAGGATTTTAAGCATTGACTAAATGCTAAACGACAAAAAAATAAAACTTATCGTTGGGGAAGAAATCGCTTTTAGCCGGCCGCCTACTTACGTATATTATGAAAATATTATCTTGCATATCAATCGAATTACTTATTATTAATAACAAGAGGACGCCAGCAGCTACGCATGCATTTTTTTTAATTTACCCGTTTTGGCCGATCCCGTGGGAATTTCGGGAAATGCCTTCTTAGTGCACCCCTACGGTCCCCAAGGAACATACAAGCCAAATTTCAGCTTCCTGCGCCCAATAGTATCGGCTGTAGCGTGTCTGTAAGTCAGTCAGTAACGCAAGGATTTTATATATTAAGATTAAGATAAGATTATTAATAGGTAATTAGACATATCAAAGTACAAATACGCTATTATTAGGGAAACTTTCAACACATTTAGTGTAAAACTAGTTCAGCATCAGGCAACGCTTCATCAGCGGCAAGGCCACACTATTCCCTAGTTCCCAACACAATACGGCACTACATCCTCTCCACAACGAAGCGATACGCCCGGCTTTAGCAAATTTAACTCGCTACTAATTAAATTCAATTACATATTATACATAGGAGGCTCTTCAAGTTCTAGTTGTGATTACGGAGGCTATTGAGAAGCCTTCAGTGAGTCGGAACTGTACTGTGTAATACACAACTGATGGGAAATAAAGTGTTTCTATTTGTATGCTGAATTTGTTTTTATTTATAGACTCACGCCTGTATCCCCGAAAGGGTAGGCAGAGGTGTAATATTACACCCACGTTTCGCCATGAATTTTTAGGTCCCACGTAATAGGGGGCGAGCCTATTGCCGTACCGGGCACATTACCAGACTCCGTGCTGCTACTGAGAATTTCCTGACGGAAAAACCCAATAACACTGTGCCCGATCCGGGAATCGAACCCGAGACCTCCCAATCCCACGTGCACATTTATGCCGCGAGACCAACGAGGCAGGCAGTGTATGCTGAAATAAATGTATTAATTTGGATCAGCCGTTTAACGTGAATAAAGATGATACATAAAGCACGAAAATTATATGATGAATAAACAAAAGTGTTTTGTTGGTCTCGTCGTTAAGTAGTTTGTTGTAAGTTTGCATGTTTGCACATGAGTGTGGCATCTCATATTTGATTACAAAAGATAAAAATATCAGTAGTAAACATTGCGTTAATGTATGTCGTCAGATGAATAAGCAAAACGAACCTCTCACGCAGTCTTTTCAAATTGAACTTGATAAAAGTCTGTTTAAAATTTCGTGTTTTAAAAAGATTAAAATAAAATCCAAGTAGTTAAGCTGTAGTCTTAGATTTACTAATTAAATAACTTGAAATAATTCAGCTTCTATAACAAAAAGCACTTAATTATGACTGTTTTAAAGCTTTACTGTAATTGTTTTATCTTTCACCAAACTTTGCTAAGGTGCTTTAAAAACTTTTTAAACTTTAAATGAATTGAACATAATCTTAGATCTGCTGAACCGAAATGTCGCTGTGAAAAATTGTTTTCGCTTAAAAACGCCTTTGTTGGATATAAACAAAGACAAGAAAATACAAATGAGAAGCTTATCTAAGGCTGGTCATTATGTGCGAGGGCCTAATGTGTCATGGTGATTGTAATGCAAGTGGTTTTAAACGTTTTTGATTGATATGAAGCTTGATTCATAGATGGTAGGTACTGTTACAACTGGGTGTAATATTTTACTATATTTTTATTTATTTGTTTATATACTCACGCCTGTATCCCCGAAGGGGTAGGCAGAGGTGTAAGATTACACTTCGCCATGAATTTTTAGGTCCCACGTAATAGGGGGCAAGCCTATTGCCGTTACAGGGCCCATCACCAGACTCCGTGCTGCTACTGAGAATTCGGAAAACCCAGTACCACTTATGCCCGACCCGGGAATCGAGGCCGGGACCTCCGATCAGCAGTCGCATACGCTATCCACTGGACCACGGAGGCAGTCTGATGATGAGTCAGAGTGTGTAATATTTTACTCTTTGTTGGAGAATGGGTGTTTGGATGTTCATTGCTCTTTCACGCAGAAGCTTCTGAATGGTTTTTTGATGTGACTTTGCAGTAATATAGTTTATAGATCAGAATAATACATGGGCTACGTTTTGACACGATAACTAACTGAGCCGCTTGAAAAGCTAATAGGTACAAAGCTTGAATGTTCAATAAAATAACCTACGGACGAGGAAAATGGTCACCTAGGACTGTTGAGAGGAACCTGCTAGGTACCAACAAGTTTAAAAAAGAGAGAGATGCCTGGTGAGAAATAAAACGCGGTAAAGAGAAAATCCGTGTGGTGACGGATTAAGAATACGGAATGTCACAACCCCATATCATCCCATGGGTGTTGTAAGAGCCGACAGAGGGAGCATATTATGCAGAAAACAGCACTGTAAGATAAGGAAAACTTAATAGAAGCCCTATACCAACCCGTTTGGCCAGGGTGGTATAGTAGGCCAATTCCTCTTTTCAAAGAAGAGGCCTAGTCCAGCAGTGGACTGTTAAAGGCTGATGATGATGATGATGAAAGAGAAAATCTGGACAGCAGATGGGAATCCAGCATACCTAACTAGTCTAACTCGATTGATTTTATTATATGTACAGATTACACGATAATGTTAATTACCCATTAAAAGTAACCCTTCGATAAGGTATGTGAGCAGTATCTCGTTTCCACTAAGGTCAGGCACATTTTACCTGCAAGTACTCTAAATTGTACTCTTTTTTGCAATTTCCCTTTGCCTTTACGTATCTCCACTAAAACATTCACCCTTTTCATTAAAATTGTTGGCATTTTAAAGGGAAATACCTGTGACACGGATGAACGGACGAAAATTAAGGTTATAGGTTGAAGGGACTAATAATTGACTCAATTTTGTTGGATTTTTTTTTATATCTGTAGAACTAGTATATATATCGTCATTATTTTTAATACCTACATGTGAGGGCTTTTAATTGGCAAACTGATAATGTTAATTGTTATATTTCATAGATGTAATTAGTCTGTAAGCGTTCTATAAACTAAATAAATAAAAATAAAATAAATAAATAGTTGTATTTTAATTTAATGAATAGATCAAACCAATGTTATACTCTAACTATGTATATGCAGGGAACAGTTGCTGGGCACGCCACGATAGTGGCGGTAAGTCCCGTGGTTGATGAGTGGTTGGAGAGACGTCACAGCGTCCTCACCTTCCGGTTGACTCAAATCCTTACCGGCCATAGTTGTTTTGGCCGGTATTTGTGAAGGATAGGCCGGGAGGAAACGCCCGGATGCCACCATTGTGGCAGCAGCTGCGACCCTGTCGAAGACACTGCGTTGCATACTTTGGCGGAATGCCCAGCTTGGGCATCGCAGCGCCGTGATCTGGTCGCGGCTCTGAATACGGTTGTCCTCTCGCTCCCGGCCGTAGTTCTGTCTATGGTCCGGAGTGAGAGGTCTTGGAACGCCGTCACCTCCTTCTGCGAAGCAGTCATGCTGAGCAAGGAGGCGGCGGAGCGGGAGAGGGAAATACATCGCCCTCTCCCCAACCGTAGGTCCGGGCGTCGGGGACGTCGAACAAGAGACGACCGCCGACCACCCTGAATTCAGTGCCTGCGGACGGTGAGCGCTGGGGCTGCTCCCTGTCCGCCAAAAGGCGGGAGGCGACGCGTGTCCTCGCCGCCTCCCAAGTAGCTTTGTGAGGTGATGGATGCGAGAAGTTTGATGGATGCAAGAAGTTTGATGGATGATTGCGAGATCATGACGAGACGGGGCCCACCAACACCAACGGCGGGCCAATCCCGGGCGGGGTCGCGAGAAAGTATGCTAATCGCGAATCGCGTGACCCCGCCAACACACGGGACCCGTAGGGACACCGCGGTGGTTTTTAGTGGGTATGCCCCGAACGCCTGTAGGGGAGAGCCTCCACATACCTCCTCCGCCAGTCCCAAGCCCAGCCGTTTTAATGGCTGGGTTGGCGGAGTTGAGACGACTCATAAGGAGAGTTTACCACCGTAGTGAACAAAAAAAAAAAAAGGGAACAGTTGCTGCTCAGTAAAAAGAATTATATTAGTAACTTAAAAAACGTGCTTATCAAAGAATAAGAATAAGAATATTTTATTTGCTAGAAACATGGTTAAATATTACAAGATGTTATGTTGTTATTATTGTACAGCATGTTTCACCAAATTCGGCATGCAAAATTAGGCGTTGTTAACGAATCTAGAATTTTTATACATACACATGTCAGATAAAATTATATAGTCAATGGATAATTAGAAAATAATGATAATTTAAAATTCATCACAAAATTATCAATACAATCATAAAATGTCAAGTAAAATAAAAATAAAAATAACAACGAGCACAATCATTACAGAATTGAGTCAAATATATTCCATTTAAGATAAATAAATATTAGAATAATTGCATATTTAAGGATTAATGTTAACCGAATCAATACTACTACGTATAATTACATTGTTCTGTTTTTGTATGTCATAAATTCTTGCAAATTATAAAAGCACTTCTCACTAAGCCATTTCTTTACAGAGCTTTTAAATTGTCTTAGAGGTAATTCTCTAACTGATTTTGGTAATCTATTGTACACTTGAATAGCCATGCAGCTGCTATTTCTTTTATATAATGTAGTTGACATTTGAGGCAGTGCTCGCTTCGTTGGATCCCTCGATAGAAATTTCTTATTTTCGTTCGCCTTTGTAAATAAGTTTGGGTGTGTTCCATCAAAAATACCAATCTCATAAATATATAAGCAAGTAATAGTGAATATTTTTAATCTTTTAAATAAAGGCCTACAGGAATCCAAAGGGGTTGCACCACATATTGCTCTAATACATTTTTTTTGGCATATCATAACCTTGCTAATTTCCGTTGAGTTACCCCATAACAGGAGACCATATCTTAATACTGACCCCACATATCCGTGATATGCAGTTACCGCTGTCTTTTCACTAGCAAGTTTACTAAGTCTTTTCAGGGCGTATACAAAACGATTTATGCGATTGCAGACTTGTTTAATGTGAGCTTTCCAGTTACAATGATTGTCAAGCATTATACCCAAAAATTTCATTTCGCTGACCTCTGAAATTTCTTGCCCACCATATTTTACTTCTATGGCAGATTTCGCACTATTGTAGTTATGGAACTGAAGAATTTTTGTTTTTGATAGATTAACCTTTAGATTGTTCGCACTTAGCCATTTCGAAATATTATTAATTGTTTCCTTTATCTGAGTTATTTGGTCGTGGCTTCCCTGATTTTGTGGTATAGCTACTGAAATGTCGTCTGCATACAAGGTACATTTATGGTCAGTGACTTTGGGGATATCGTTAATGTATAACAGGAACAATAGAGATCCCAACACACTGCCCTGAGGAACTCCGAATCGGTTAAATTTATAGCTGGAATAACATGACTGAACTGTCTGTGTTGTGTCAATGCATGAAATTTCTACGCATTGCCTTCTGTCCTTCAAATAGCTCGCTAACCAATCAAGGGCGTTACCTCTAATCCCATAGAGTTCGCATTTGCGTAAAAGAATTGTATGGTCAACAAAATCAAACGCGCTCGTCATATCAAAAAATACCACCGACATTGCTTTTCTTCTATCCAGACACTCTGTGACGTTTTAATTAAATCAAAAGCTGCCATTGTTGTAGATTTATTTTTTTGGAAGCCGTTTTGTTCATCAACTATAATTTTGTGTTTATTCAAAAATATTGTAATACGGGTATGCATTAGCTTTTCATATATTTTTGATAACACTGGTATGAGGGTGATTGGGCGGTAGTTTTTTAACTCTTCTTTATCATCTTTTTTGTATAATGGTTTGACTATTGAAGTCTTAAGCTTGTCAGGAAAAGTACCTTGCAAAAAAGACACATTTATAAGATGGCAAAGTATTGGCGTTATTTCATTGCAGGTTCTTTTGATAATCTTTGTGGATATGTCATCATAACCGACGGCGCAAGTATCATTTAACGATTTGATGGTTTTTGTAGTTTCACATTCAGTGCAAGGTATTAAGAAAATTGTAGAATCGAGTTTATTTATTAGGCTGTAATTTGGGGAAATTGATTTTGGGATATTTGTTTTTTCAATATAGAATTTATTAAAGGCGTTTGCAATTGTTATTGGGTCTGTTAAAACATTACCGTCGCAGTTTATTCTTTTTATATCGTGACGGCCCTTAACACTGTCCAGTTTGTTACCAATTATCTCCCAAGCAGCTTTACACTTGTTTTGAGCATTACAAATGTACTTATTATTTATTATCCTTCTAGAGGCTGCTATACATTTTCTTAAGAGCTTATTGTATTTTTTATAATTTGCCTTCATTTCATTATCTTTATCCCTGTAACTCAAAAATCTAAGTTTTCTCTTTGTTATAGATGATACTTTTATCCCCTTTGTTATCCACCTCGGGCAAGTAGACGTAGTGTTAATTTTCACTCTGTACTTAGGAAAACACAGATTATAAAACAGTGTGAAAGTATCATGAAAGAAATCAAAAGCACGATTACAGTCTGTTTCGACAAATACCTCACTCCATGATAAACTTGCCAAACAATTTTTAAATTTCAAGACATTGTCATTGTTGTAGTCTCGTCGGCACACATACATAAACGAAGGGTTTGGTTTGCTTGTAATTGCAGGGAAATCAAGAGTTTGTCCCGTATTATGATCCGACAAGTACAATTGATGCAGGTTACCAATTGCGCCTTTAATATTGCTGTATATGTGGTCGATGCAAGTGTGTTGCCTTGTTGGTTCATTAATGTGAGCCTGTAGGTTATAATTTTGAATGAACTCATTTAATTTGTAAGAGGAATGGGTACATTTTAAAGAGTCTATATTGAGATCTCCAGACAAAATTACACGCCTATTCATTTTCGAGTCTATTTCATGCATTAATAGTTCAAGCTTTTCAAAAAATACTGTTGTATTTGCGTTGGGTATTCTGTACACGCAAATAACTATGCACTGCAATGATGGCAGATCCACACCACAACATTCAAACAATTTTTCACACGATATTTTCTCACAAAATTCAACAGGTCTACATTCAATTGACTCGTCAACCAAGATACATACACCACCCCGCTTTTCAGACCTCCTACAGAAAGAGCCACCTAACTTAAAGCTGTGGAGTTGAATGTTGGGTTCATCACCTTTTCTCACAAATGTTTCTGAAAAACATAGTATTTGAATCTGTTTTTAAACCCTCACAACAATCGCTACCGTTTGTTCTATTTGTATTCTAACTTTAAAGTTGGTAAAAAATCATGTACAATAAAGTTTATATGGAATATAAACTTTATTGTACCATACATGCGCTGTCCACGTACCTTGGCTGCGGTAAAGGTGAGGTCATTTTAAAGATTGATTTGAAGAATGCCTTCAACTCAGTGAACATGGACTCCTTGTTGACACAGGCTAAATTAGAAACGCCCAAATTTTTTAAATTCCTTTGGCAATGCTATAGAAATCCATCAAAATTAATTTATAAAGACAATGTTTTGGAATCTGCTGTTGGTTGTCAACAAGGTGACCCTCGCGGGCCAGTCATTTTCAGCTTAGCCATTCACCCAATAATAAAACAAATAAATTCCAAATTTAACGTGTGGTATTTGGACGACGGGACCCTGGGAGGTGACGTTTCCACAGTTTTACAAGATTTAGAGCTAATAAAAAAGGAATTTAAAGTATATGTAATTATGTGTGTTTAAAACTGAAAAGTCTAACCATGATCCGTTGAATAGTTTATCGTTATAATCAAACATTCAGCCTTCTTCACAAATTTTCGGGATTATAATAGTAGTAGAATTATTTTTGTGCAAGTAAACCTTAGAATAAGGACAGTAGGGAAATTAAGCAAAATCTTGGGGCTTCCAGATCTTTGGGAGCAATAGAAACATCACCAAAATATATTTCTTAGCACATGGCACGGCGAATGAAAGACCACGGGCCACAGCGGGTTGATTAGAACGTCAAGTAGTCCTAATCCGGCACGGAATAACAAGAAAGTACGATGGCCCGCAACTGGGTCTTAGTCCGCATCCGTTGTACTTCTGTGATTTGAAGCTGTATGGACTATGGCAGTATAGTGTACTCTCGCGGCGGTAATAATAACGCAGTTCCCGTGACGCCGCCATTCAATGAGATCGGATAGAGGAACACCACGGTGGATTTAGTGGGTAGTCAGCGCTTCTGGTCGGGGAGTCTCCACACTCTCCCTAGGCTGAGACCTCGGTCCTGGTCTGGGGGGCTTAGCCCAAAAATTGTTGGTCTCCACCATGCCTCAAAACAAAGAAAAGAAAAAGGTTAAGTGTACTCACCATGACGGCGTTGATTTTGAAGTCCATGTGGTTCTTGACTTCGGCGGCGAGCTCCCGCACCAGCAGCAACCCATCCTTGCGTACTACGTCCACGTTGTACTCGTGGTATTTCTGTACAAAACACATAGTAATTAGACAACAGATCTTGAATATAGTTTCATGTATAGCTGAGGCAATAATGGGGTACAGCACCCATTTTTGGAAGTGTCTCATCTCAATTGTAAATTTCTTAAAAAACAGGCACTACATACGATTTTTTTTTCAAGCAATAAGGGCTAAGCATTTTCAAATTTGCGCGATTTTGACGGATACGTTAAACGTCATTTCGATCTGTAAGTATCATGGTAGATATAATGTCAGTTGGTCTAGTACAGAAATGTAATGACCTACGAACAAATGTTGTGTTGATCAGGCGACACTTCTTCGCTTATCGTCTTTATCGTTCGTTTTAAGCTTTTCAACGTCTCTCACACGCTATGCTAGTTTTTCTTTTCCTACTGTTTGATTTTGGAATATATCAAGTTTTATCTTTTCAAATCCCGTTGATAGTTCTTTTTACATAGCTTACCTATTTGATTTCACTGAAAAACGTAATGCACGAAAAAGTTGTTGTGTAGTTTAAAATCGTTAACAAAACTTTTACTTGACTAGAATTGACAGTCATCAATATCTCAGGGCGTAGTACCTATAATTATCACATGAACTTATATCAATATCGTGTCAAAGTTGGTTCGCCGGTTCCCAAAAATACAGGTTATAATGTCAGCGTATTAGTTTTACCTGGTAGTAGGTACCTACGTAGTAAGTTCGTGTACGTTAAGACTTGTCTCTTACACTATTTGTTAGCTGCGGTATCTGAGCTCCGCGCGGAAACGTTTGGTGTACCATCTCATTTGGCGGTTTTGTATGCTTAACGCCATGGTAGATACCGAACAATTCGGTTTTCAGATTTAGAATCTTATAGAATTATAGTTCAAAGTACATACATACCTACATACATACATATCGTCACGCCTTTTATCCCCGAAGGGGTAGGCAGAGGTGTATTTCTACACCCACTTTTCGCCAGATATACTTCAGTCCCACGTAATAAGGGGGCGAGCCTATTGCCGTACCGGGCACATTTCCAGACTCCGTGCTGCTACTGAGAATTTCGTGACAGAAAAACCCAATAACACTGCCCGACCCAGGAATCGAACCCGGGACCTCCCGATCCCACGCGCACATTTATGCCGCGAGACCAACGAGGCAGTCGTATAGGGTTTGATGTCGAGTTTTCCGTCTCTAAGCAATGATGGTATTTGCAACGTGTTATCCCTTAGTCGCCTCTTACGACACCCACGGGAAGATAGAGGGTGGTGACACTTGTATTCTATGCCGTCAACCACACGGCAGTTCAAAGTAGTTTTTGTTATAAGTAATATTAATATTACTGTAGAAAATATAAAAAAATTGGGCAAGTGCGAGTCGGACTCGCGCACGAAGGCACGTTCCGTACGTCCATATAATATATAAAAGAAAATCACGTTTGTTGCATGTATACTTAAATGTTTTTTTAAGTTTCTACATGTTTGTTAAGTTCGAGTAACAAATTGGATATGGAAGCGCCCCTTTATTATTTACTTTTTTTATTTAATTATTTATTTTAAAAGGTAATATACAACTACATATTCTGTGAAAATTTTAAGCGTCTACCTGTTACAGTTAGTAATATTGAGCATGAAATACGAAAAAAACACGTTTTGTATGGGACCCCCCTTAATATTTTCATTTTTTTATTTTTAGTATTTGTTGTTATAGCTGCAACCAAAATACATAATTTGTAAAAATTTCAGCTTTCTAGCTATAATGGTTTATGAGATACAGCCTGGTGACACACAGACAGATAGTCGGACAGACAGACAGCGGAGGCTTAGTAATAGTGTCCCGTTTTTTACCTTTTAGGTACGGAACCCTAAAAATACAGGTTATGTCAGCGTATTAGTTTTACCTGGTAGTAGGTACCTATGTAATAAGTTCGTGTACGTTACGATTTGTCTCTTACACTATCTGTTAGCTGCGGTATCTGAGCTCCGCGCGGAAACGTTTGGTGTACCATCTCATTTGGCGGTTTTGTACACTTAACGCCATGGTAGATACCGAACAATTCGGTTTTCAGATTTGGAATCTTATAAAGTGTCTTATAGAATTATAGTTCAAAGTAGTTTTCGTTCCAAGTAATATTAATATTACTGTAGAAAATATAAAAAAACTAGAGGACGCCAGCAGCTACGCCTACAATTATTTTAAATTTACCCGTTTTGGCCGATCCCGTGGGAATTTCGCAAAATCCGTTCTCAGTGCACCCCTACGGTGCACAAGGAACATGCATGCCAAATTTCAGCTTCCTGCGCCCAATAGTTTCGGCTGTAGCGTGTCTGTCAGTCAGTAACGCAAGGATTTTATATATTAAGATTGGGCAAGTGCGAGTCGGACTCGCGCCCGAAGGGTTCCGTACCATCATCAATAAAAGAAAATCACGTTTGTTGTATGTATACTTAAATGCTTTTTTAAGTTTCTACCTGTTTATTAAGTTCGAGTAACAAATTGGATATGGGAGCCCCCTTTATTATTAACTTATTTATTTTAAAAGGTAATATACAACTACATATTCTGTGAAAATTTTAAGCGTCTACCTGTTACCGTTAGTACCTAATTTTGAGCAAAAAATACGAAAAAAGCACGTTTATTGTATGAGACCCCCCCTTAATATTTTTTTATTTTTTATTTTCAGTATTTGTTGTTATAGCGGCAACAGAAATACATAATTTGTGAAAATTTCAGCTTTCTAGCTATCACGGTTGATGAGATACAGCCTAGTGATAGACACACAGACAGCGGAGGCTTAGTAATAGTGTCCCGTTTTTTACCTTTTAGGTACGGAACCCTAAAAATCATAAATTCTAATTAGTTGACTGTATGAACGTAGGGCTCAAGCCGTGAGTTGGCTTGCCAGTCGTAATAGACTCGGTAAAGTTAGCCATGCTTGCCAGGTCAGCAGAACGCTACTTTACTTCTTACGTAAAGCTGTGAGTGTTGGGTATGGCAGAAAAAGCATGAAAGCAGAATTAACGCAGTGGAGATTATGTGTGGGGTGAGACTGATTGATATAATTCCGAATGCAGTAATACGAGAGCGATGTGGCCTGAAAGAAGATGTTGTGACGAGAATTGAGAAAGGAATGCTGAGATGGTTTGGACACGTGGAGCGAATGAGTGAAGACAGAATGACTCACCAAATATAGGTATAAGGCAGATGTGTATGGGCAAGCCGGTCCCGGCCGACCTCGTAGGACATTCGTCGACCAACTTGGTGACGTTTTTAAAAACGGAAAGGTCCGAAGCCCCCGGAACCGGCGAGCATGTATGGAAAGAGTAATGAATGTAGAGGAAGCGCGTCAGGTATGTAAGGATAGAAGCAAGTGGCGTTCTGTTGTCTCTGCCAATCCTGACGGGAAAAATGTAAAGCTGTCATTGCCGGTTCTTGTCTCAGGATAAGAATCGTTAGATCATGTGCACCAGAGCTGGCTACACACCCACACGAAAAAGAAATAACGAAGTCCGTATGAACTTTATATGACTTTCAAAAACATCTCGCTATACGGGTGTCGTCTAAATGTCAACACATTGTAATTAAAAAAGTTAATGTAGTAAGTTGAGTACAAAATTGCAATATGTTGTGATTTAAAGGATAAAAACAAAATCCTCTTGCTTGTTACTACGAATTTAAAGTTCACCCAGCGGCAGATATGATGTAATTGCAATCGTTATCAACAAATACAATATAAAACATAACAATAGTTCACAGCAAATAGACTAGTGCAAGTAATATCTGCGTGTAGCACGCGAAATTTAATGCTTTCACGAGCACAGATAAACATTGGCAGGCATGTAGCGTTCGCATAATTTGTGAAAATGACAACAATCGTGTCGCATTCGCGCTACATTACGCGTTGAGTTATTGGTTGTTGGCAACATCAGCAACATGGCGGCGGCGCGGCGCGCGCGGGAACACCGCGCGACGCCCGAGACCTGTCAAATTTAAAAATGGAACGAACACATCCGGAATTTGGCGGATGCTGGCTGCCAAATTATTGTTATTCGGCAGAGGCGCCCGCTCCGTGCAGCCTTGTTATTGAATTTTGGATGTGCCCGATGGCGCCTTTGTTGTACTATCAAATCTAACGAGATGTCTCACTGTGCTTACAATATTTTTATCTGTGTAGCAGCAGATCGCTCTAAATAAAAGCCTTTAATCTAACAGCCTCATTTCATGAAAATGTTATAAATTGAAAAATGTATTATCTACGTTGATGTAAAATAGAATTAAATGTATTTAAGCTCTACCTTCTTAGTTACTACTTCTACTGCAATAACAATCTAAGTGCAAAGGGAAGTTTAACTATTAAAAATTCTTAACAACATTGAAAAGCAATGAAAGCGAAGTAAACCGTGAAATAAATAATCAATTAATTCAGAGTTATTTGTCTGTTACAGCATGTGACAAAGTTACCTCCAGATTGAATACGAACGAGCGAATAAAAAGGAATAGAGTTTATAGATCGGCGGAAATACGTTTTATGTGTAACCAGCGCTGAGTTACTCAATAAAGTTCGTTTTAAGGGCGCCATCGGTGGCGGATTGGCTATGGCGGCGCGGCATAGAGACGTCCGTCCTCTGGCCAGAGGCACTCCCCCTTCATATTACATTGTCTTCAACAACACCCCGAGATCCCCTTTAATCGATAGCCTACTTGAGCTTTAAAAAGGGGAGTCTCAAGTGTATGTAGTACTTTGGTGGTGCTATTTTGCTTTTATTTTCGTCCAGTTTAATGACTACAGGGATACAAGCGTTTGTGTACTTGAAAGCGTGGATAGGAAAGTATTCTACTCTCGTGTCAACACAATAGCGGGCGAGCTTTGGACGGTTGTCAAGCACATTTTTGAAGATTGCGTTCCTAATGAGATTGCCTAAAATATCTATAAAACACATTGCCATTGTGCCAAATAGGAGGATAAAAAATCGTAAAAAAATGCAGTTGATTGTTCAGTCATTATGGCTCTATCTAGTAACTTACTATTTGTGTTCCGTCCTTGAAAAAAAGATTTGAAAACTAGTATTAGATACATTTACTCGTGATAAGATTTTCTTTTTTTATCTCAATTAATGGAAAGCCATACAAACTTTGACACAAGCGCCTTTAAGCTAGCCAATAAAATAAAAAAGACTACAAAAAAGCAAAATATTCAAACTCTGTTACGTTGCCTACCCACACATTAATTGTTCGTATTTATTTAAGGAAAAAGGGTATTAATTGCGCAAATACAGTGTCTCGTCGCGGCGGTAGGGTCGGCGGATATTTGATTTGATCCCGCCCTATACGCGGCTGTTTGCGGCGCTCAGGGTTGCCAACCTCACGGCACCAATAAACCTACACAGGCATAGGTCGTGTCAAACTTCACGCTTGCTGTAATATGGCGTGCTTTACACTATCACAAAATTTTGTAATTTCATAAATCAATATTTTTTTATTATATTATAGACTCACGCCTGTAATCCCCGAAGGGGTAATATTACACTCACATTTCGTCATGAATTTTTAGGTCCCACGCAATAGGGGGCGAGCCTATTGCCGTTACCGGGCACATCACCAGGCTCCGTGCTGCTACTGAGAATTCGGAAAAACCCAGTAACAATTATGCCTGACCCGGGAATCGAACCCGAGATCTCTGATCAGCAATCGCATACGCTATCCACTGGACCACGGAGGCAGTCAACTAGTGGTGCGCACCGTGGATTCGAACTCGATACCCTATTCATATTAGTCCGGTATCTCCACTAGGCTGTCTGTAACCTATTCCACTTTAATCATTAGCCATATTGCCATTCTTTCAATCAATAGCGGATATGTGTGCATATTATGTAAAACATGAATTTTATAATTGTTATATCTCACGAACGGTGAGTCGTGCGAGAAAAAGTGTCAGACCATTTTTGTACAAAATTGTATGATCTTCAACTTTGTTTAACCTATTTTCAGGATAAAATTCACCGTTTTCGAGAAAATTGAAAAATCCAAATTTTTGTATGTTTGATCTTGATAAAAAAATGCAGAGGTAGGATCGATGGGGATTTTTGACATTTTATTTATAATTATGTATTTAACGTCTCTGCCAATTGTCAGCTCTATGCGAATTATGTCTAGGTTATCACTTATTTTTGTCTATTTTGACTGGACTAAAAGCAAATATATAATGGTTTTGATTCTGTCCAACGAGACATGTATTCTAGGATCAAGAAATACAACAATAGCTTTTCCATCATTATATTCATTTTTTTATTGGTTAACCATAAACTATTTTTTATTGTCGTCCTTTGTAAATTATAATGTGTTTGTTGTAGTAACGTAATTGGAGTTACAGTAGAATTATGATTTCTTGTCATTATATGTTTAAGTATATAATTATGTATCAATGTAACATTTGTTGACTAATCATAAAATCGGAAAATTAGCATCATCATCATCAGCCCTTTATACTGTCCCACTGCTGGGCACGGGCTTCATCTCACTATGAGAAGGTTAAGGCCTTAGTCCACTACGCTGCCCAAGTGCTGGTTGGCAGACTTCACATGTCTTTCGAGAACATTATGGAGCACTCTCAGACAAGCAGGTTTCCTCACGATGTTTTCCTTCACCGATAAGCTAGCGATAATTACCAATTTCATACGCACTTAACTTCGAAAAGTCATTGGTGCGTGCCGTGGTTTCGAACCCAAGACCCTCTGCGTAGCAGTCCGTCGGTCTCTCCAATCGGCTATCGCTGCTTTAAAATGAACATAACATGTATAATATAGAACTACTTGTCCCGACCCGACAGAGTAAGCTACGGCTGCTAGAAACAATAATAATAATAATAATATTCTATCACATTCACACAACACCATCTAGTACCAAACTAAGCAGAGCTTGTACTATGGGTACTAGACAATGGATAAACAAACAAAGGTATATACTTTTTTTGTAAATACATACATATTATACATAGAAACACCCAGACCAAGACAAACATCCATGTTCATGCACACAAATGTTTGACTTGAGCGGGAATCGAACCCGCGACCTTCGACGTAGCAGTCGCTTACACTCCCGCTGCGCCAACCGGCCGTCAATGCTGTCAAGGTACCTTTTATGTAGTAGGCGCTACCTTAGAAAGGGTTTTCCATTATCCCACCTTAAGGAGACAAAATGGGGTTAAAAAGTTTAAGGTGGGTGACATCGTAGGCGACTGCTGTAAATAAATAAATAAACTCTGCTAACTTTAGCCGTATTGTTTCTATAGACGGGGATGGATGTACATGGTAAACTAAATGACTACGGAACCCTGAAAATGTGCTTACGTCCAGTAAAGCGCGCCCCCGTATAGATAATTTACCGCGTCGGAGGGTCGAACCGCAGACCTGCATTATGTATGGGGTGGCCGCTCTTAATCGTCCTACCTCGTTTATTATTTTAATGGAATCAATTTCTATTAAAGATACCATTGGCCATTGGAGATAATAATAATGTAGGAGATGCATTTTGGTACAGACGCTACACATTAAGCTAGAGTTTGACCTCTGTACCGTGCTTACGGCGTAGGAAATAAGTGTTATAATCGCACTGCATCTGTCTAGCTCGACTTGTCGCTATGTGTACCATGTTTGTATAATATGCCTTAGTATTCAAGGAAAAATTGACTGCCTCGTTGGTCTCGTGGCATAAATGTGTGCGTGGGATTGGGAGGTCTCGGGTTCGATTCCCGGGTTGGGCAAAGTGTTATTGGGTTTTTTCCGTTAGGAAATTCTCAGTAGCAGCACGGAATGTGGTAATGTGCCCGCTACGGCAATAGGCTCGCCACCTATTACGCGGGACCTAAAAATTCATGGCGAAATGTGGGTGTAATATTACACCTCTGCCTACCCGTTCGGAGATACAGGCTTGAGTCTATAAAAAAATATAAAAAATCAAGGAAAACATAGCTGTGTATTTGGTAGATATTGAACAGCCTGCCTTGATTACAGTTTTATTAAATTTGTCTTTTAAAATCGTAAGAAAATTTAGTCTTACCCTCGTTATCGAACCGGAACGGACGTAGTATTTTCCTTTATTTTCGTATAATTGCAATTTGTAATTCTATATACGGTTTGGACTAGCAACCTGATGCGCGTGTATTTTCATAGTATAGAAACATATTACATAATATTCTACCACATACACACAGCACCATCTAGTCGCAAACTAAGCAGAACTTGTACTATGTGTACTAGGTAATGAATAAACATACATAATAATATATATTTTTTTGTTTTGTAAATAGATACATAGAAAAACAAACATAATTGTAATAATTCAAAACTACTTGAAAAAGCAAAACCTCCATTAGTGAGACAAACATAGAGATGAAAGCTCCAATATTACTAACGTATTAGAAATATGTATCCCATAAAAACAATACTTGTCAAAAATACCAAGTCTCGCAACCGTAAAAAGTTGTGAGTTTCATGTAATACCAAGTCGGTTAATTAAAAATCTTTATTTTTTTAAATAAATAGATTGACTCGGCCATCGCATGAAAACACTTGTTATCTCATAAGCAATACATATATAAAGTAGATTATTTAATGCAATTGCCAAGTCAATATATTTATTTCAAACATTAAAGATTTTTAATTAACCGACTTGGTATTACATGGATCTCACAACTTTTTACGGTTGCGAGACTTGGTATTTTTGACAAGTATTGTTTTTATGGGATCTCATTTCTTTTTGTAGATAGTCTTACTTTTGGCCTTTCCGGTACCTTCCACTTCTTGTACACCAACAACGAATGTTCTTAATTAAAGCTCTAACTGCAAATGTAATTTTGTAATACTATATATTTATATAGGATTACAAAGTTATTTATGCAGTTAGTGTATCTCGAAAACTAGACAGAAATTTAAAAATATTTTAGTTTTTCCTTGATTCATATACTAAACACTAATTTTATTCTAAATTTGCTTCTATGTCTGCTAGAAGTGCCTTAGACTTTTGATGATCGGTCAGTGAGTGACAAAATTAAGAATTTTGACTCGTTATAATTCTTAAACTACTGGTTTAAATTGAATGAAATTTGAAATACACCATGTTTATACAATGCCTGCATTCTTACTAAAAAATCAGGCTTCTAGGTTCATCCATAACGAAGTTATAGGGGGTCGAAAATGGCCTGAATAGCTTCGAGAAAAGGAAGGTACGGCCGTGCCGCTTTTTTGCTCGACTTGGCGTGGGCACTGCCGTGCCCCCAGATTCAATATGAAAAAAGTAGAAGTACCCTAAGCCGAAGAGGATGCATGAGAAGTTTGGGTGGAGTGAATGAAGCAAGAGCTAGCTCTGCCTACCCCTTGGGAAAAGAGCCGTGAGTCTATGTATGTAGGAAAAAGTACAGCTTATACCAAATTCTATCGCTAGCAGATATGGGCTGTGTGTGTGAGCACTATCAAAGGCACATAGTTACTTTACCAAGTATAAAGCTCAGGTAAGCTTTGAACTACGAAAAGCTTCCGTGCACTGAGTAATATTGTCAAAGGTGAGCGAGCGTCGTTAATCGTATTAAATGGCGGCGCTTATTGCACAATAGTTTGAGTAACGTTGGTCGGGCTGCTACGGTGAATACAGGTTCGATTTAAAGGAGGCTTATGTATGTCACAACGTCTCAATAATCAAATTAACATTGGATATTATATTTTTCGTTTAACTAACTAACTTTTTCACACTAAATATAGTTAAAACTCTAGTCTTATCTAGGGATGAGATTTATACCATCTGTATTGAAATTTCGGTGATAAAACCAATTAATTTCAAAATGTACATACAAGGTCAATTATTTTAATTACGATTGTGCCAGGGGACTGACAGCATTATTGAATGGCTCTAAACATTATCATCAGCCTTTAACAGTCTCTTGCTGGAATAGGCCTCTCCTTTGAAAGGAGGAATTGGCCTACTATACCACGCTGCCCAAACGGGTTGGTATAGGGTTTGTATGAAGTTTTCCCTCTCTTACAGTGCTGTTCTCTGCATAATATGCTCCCTCTGTCGGCTTTTACGACACCCATGGGATGATATGGGGTGGTGACATTTCGTATTCTTAATCCGTCACCACACGGATGACTTTAAACAACTACATGATATTTCTTTCAAAGTGTGTTGTAATACGACTTAGGAGTCACCTGGAAACCTAATCAATAGTCAAAATAACCCACTAAATCGTCAGCTATTAATTTTCCTAGATAAGTCGTTAACCGTATTTAATTCGTAATCAAATCAGTAGGCCGGCCGGCCTCAGTCGCCGGGCGTCGCTTCGGCACATCGGCTCGCTTGCATAACGTCTAAACCGGAGCCCCAGAACTCCATAGCCCCGATCCCCCGGGGGCCCCGACACATTGGCTAACAAGGAACCTAAATTCAATTAAGGCAGTTAATTTAATCCGCTTTGTGTGTCAACACCACCCACGCGGACCTCTGAGTAATCCTATATATTCAACTATTTTAATTTCTCGTAAATAATAGGCTACTATTTTGTGTTTTGTACAGTTTTGTTGTTTGAAACTGTCGTTAGTTTGGTTAATGTGTTTTCTTAAAGTAAATTATTCGTTAAATTATAATTTTGGCACCTATATACAGGATGTCACAAGACCCATCACCAAGCCGTAGTCTACTCGTTTTGGACATAATGTCAAGTCATACTAACCAAAAATGATACCTGGAAAACGATTTTTTTTTGGTGACACGTTTTTCCGTGGGCCGCAATTAAAAGTGCACGCGTGCAATGCTCTAAATACCTACTTATCCATGGGTGCATAGGACATCTATAGAACACATTGGCAGGGTAATTTCATCCATTTTATACCTGACTAGAGGACTCCAGCAGATACGCCTGCAATTTTTTTAAATTTACCCGTTTTGGCCGATCCCGTGGGAATTTCGGGAAATCCCTTCTTAGTGCAGCCCTACGGTCCCCAAGGAACATACATGCCAAATTTCAGCTTCCTGCACTCAATAGTTTAGGCTGTAGCGTGTCTGTCAGTCAGTCAGTAACGTAAGGACTTTATATATTAAGATTAAGATTAGGAAAATTATATAGTGACTTTGAGCCTCAATATTTCCTAAACCAGTAACTTTCCAGGTATGTTGCCGAAGGAAAAAATGTCCATAATGATTGGTACAATATGGGGTTTCAGTTTTCGTTAAGTCTTTTTACACCCTGTATCTAAGATGCAATTTGCACTATACAATACTAGTGAATTTGTTAATTCTTCTTAATTAGCTTTGATTTCAATGGTTATCATTTGTAATCTTGAGTTCCCCGTAGCTAAAATCTTAAAACATAGTCATTATTTTACTCCTAATATTGCATTTTTATACTTTCCCGTTGCTTAAAATAGTAGTATTAACAAATTGGTAATTAACACGAACGAAACCGCAATAAAATCCGCAAATTGTAGTTTGATTTCAATTAAAAGCAGCTGGCGAATTTATATTCGGGATTCGGGATACACTTGGGTGACAGTTCAACGAAGTAGCTGTATAGCAAGTTTATAGCGTGGTTTGAGTAGCACATTGCCTATGCGAATAAGTCTGTGTGTTACTTAATGCTTAATTTTTTTTACTATTTTATTTTATAGACTCACGCCTGTATCTCCAAAGGGGTAGGCAGAGGTGTAATATTACACCCACATTTCACCATGAATTTTTAGGTCCCACGTAATAGGGGGCGAGCCTATTGCCGTACCGGGCACATTACCAGACTCCGTGCTGCTACTGAGAATTTCCTAACGGAAAAACCCAATAACATTTTGCGCGACCTGGGAATCGAACCCGAGACCTCCCAATCCCACGCGCACATATATGCCGCGAGACCAACGAAGCAGTAATTTATGCCGCGAGACCAACGAGGCAGTCAAAAAAATTTTTGTTTTAGTTTTTCAAATGGGGAGAATTAGAAATAGAAAGAAATGAATCCTGTGGCGCAGGGGATTTAGAAACATCCAATCAACGGTCACAAAGTTCAACCAGAGTTGAAAAACATTTTGTTGATCACACACAACCTCTCGTGTGAGGATTGAAGCCACGACACTAAGCGTAATGCTAAACGACGATGCGACTTAAACTTCTACATCATGACTTCATGAGTGCATCCAATTAGTAGAAAACTGAGTGCAATGATTGTAAATGAATCATTATCATCATATTTACTAAAAAAATATCTTCTCCTGATCGACATATCATCGCAGAGCCCAAAATACTGGAGCTAGAAACATGAAAGTTCGACAGCCGGTTTCTGTAGTAACGTAAGCCACTAAAAAGGATATTTTAATACACCACTCCTAACATTCATACAGACATACATACATACATAGACTCACGCCTGTTTCCCGAAGGGATAGGCAGAGACTACGGAACGTCATTTGCAACGATCCTGACATATCTCTCTTGCTTCATTCACTCCCATCAAATTTCTCATGCACGCTCTTCGGTTAAGGGTACTTCTAACCTGTCCTTTTTTTAGGATGTCTCCAATCTGGTCAGAGAACGCCCGTCTAGGTCTTCCTCTTCTTCCTGTCCCATTCACACTCCTAACGGGCTAAAATAAATCCTGAAAGTTGTATTACAGGCGAAGCCGCTGACAACTGTTCGTTACACATAAAATCAAAGCTAAAAACCCTACAGTACTTCCATTTAAAATCATATTGAGCGTCCATGGTCATGTATTGGCAGAGGTAGTTGTTAAATGTTGGCACGTTTTCGGCTAGTTCGACTGTCCAACGGCCAGTGGGCTAGTCGATCGATTGCCAACATCGGTGTGACTGTCGCTTTAACTGCACACGGTTTTCGGATTGGTTGTGATTGAAATATGAAACAGTGCTATAATTATACAGGGAGGTATGTGAATGGCCAGTTAGTCTATACTGGTCAGTGACAAGGACGGCTAAATCAGTGGTTGTGAGTTTCTTTTCTTTATTTTCTTTTTTCCTTTTTTTTTTTAAATAGACAACTACCGCATTAGGTCTAAATCCTGTGTCGCGGGGAACTTTACAAACATACAACTAACGGACACAATGAACCCCCAGAATTGAAACAATAATTTGTGAATTACACAAAGTGTTGCCTCGTGTAGGGATCGAACCCTCAACACTCGGCGAAGTATCAAGCGGCGAGGCGGCCGCTTAAACCACTACGCCAACCGTGCTGTCAATCAGTTGGATGCCAGGACAAGGACATCTCTGTGTGTGATAAGTGTTTTATTCGCTCAGTGTCTGGATGTCATTTTTACGTCTACCCTGCATTTCGGTACATACGCAGAGATGTATCAAGATCCTTTAACAACGATTATATTTCATTCTTTAGGTCCCATATTATTGTATAGCGTACCTTTTGTAGTCTTTCAATTTCATTTGCCTCTTTTGTGATAGCAACAACAAACACACACTTCGTAAAACTATTTTCCAGTAAACCTTAGGTAATAGTAGAGCCTGACTCATATGCCCAGGGCAACCGGTAAACACAAGTCAAAACTTACACATATTTCTATAATAATTATATCAACAAGATTATTTACGTAGATAGACCTAATCCAGGACAGTTGGTAAAGGAACTATGTTAAATAATAACAGTAAAAACGTCCCGTCACGGTCGGCCGTCCGTCCGTCCGTTTCTTGCCGCGGTGGACAGGGTTTTCCACTCGGGCCCGCTCCCCGCCGCATTTGTGACTCGTGTGGACAACAGAACTCCATTTACCAACAAAAAGTATACAGCGAAAAGGGCGGGTCGTCCTTTGCCTTAGTCCTAAGGCACGCGCACACACGCCACTTTTCGCGGCTGATGCATCGCATTCTGGAAACGGCTACGTTCAATCGCTTTATCGCGTGTTTAGAGACTGTGACTTTTCTTTTTAAAAGACAACATACATAGACTCACGCCTGTTTTCCCGAAGGGGTAGGCAGAGGCATATTAAACGCCCACTTCCCGTCAGTGTTTTGATCCCACGTAGTAGGTGGCGAGCCTATTGCCGGTTATCGAGATATTTTGTTTGCCAGAGCCTCGTCTGTTGATCGGCAGGTGCACCACTTGCAGGTGAGGTTGGCTTGGGACCCTAAGTTCTTGGTGGGAACCCTATGCAACATGTGAAATAAATCTTGTGTTGCAGGGGATTTTGAAAATATATAATCAATGGGCACATAGGGCGTCCAGGCTCGAAACAACATATTATTAAGTATACATCATACGAATTGTGTTAAATCGAACTGTAGTGTACTAACTTAAAACTACGCCCTGAAGTTGCAGTTTGCCGAATATGAAGGTAGAACATTTTATAATCAAGACCAACTACACAATTGGGACTATATTGCTACGGGATTATCACGACGACACGACAAGCATTTGCGCGTGAGAGGCTATGCATTTCTTTGCATCATATACCTGCCAAAAATAGACGAAATCCCCGCTAAAAGTAGCATGTATGCTTTACCCCTAACCGAATACCAAATCACGCGAGCCTCTCGCAGATATATTAGGTGGGCGCGCCTCTCAATAGTTTGAATACATATAATGGAAATAAATAATGGCGCTGGGAGGGCTCGCCTGCCGGTACAGCCTTTCTGACTATATTGCTGTGATGTAACTCGCAATAGTCTAGCACAACATCGGATTGAATAAAAAAAATCCTAGCTTTTTTGATACATGGCAGAACTTGTAGCTGTTTGTAAAAAATAACTCCACATTTATTTTAAGTGGGACAAGCGAAACTTAATTAAATAGCAACGATGATATTACACGTCCATGAAACCGGTTAAGATTGTAGGTATTAGTTCAAGCAACAATGTAGGGATCCTTATTTGCGCTTATACGTTCTGAGGTTCGGACTTAGTCTTAAGCATCATCCCAAACCCTAATTTATTTGCAGTCTGTCACCCGTCATCCGATAATTTGCCCATTTGGCTTATGTACTACTGTATAAAGTAGCTTATATCCACCCAAATACTATAGTTATATTGGTTGGGACTGAGGACATGTCAATGACTACTACAAATTGATGCTAAATATTTCGCAAACGTATCCCTGAATAGAAGTAGAGTTTAAGTAAATTTAACGCTATCAGTGTAACGGACAACTAATAAAACTAAGCGAACTTTTGCATCTCTGTGTATGGAAACCATCTACAGCTTTTGAACAATTTAATACACCTGGTTTAAATGAGTAGCTAATCATCCCAAGTGTCAGCTTTTATTAACTGTCTATGGTGTCATATTATGCTTTCAGAGTTAAACCACATGCAGTTGGACGAACGAACTTATCGAAGCTGTAAGGCTGCCTTTTATATCAGAATGATACCCTAAAATATTCACGAATCTGCTATCATGTCTTGATACATAACATCAAACACAAATACACAAATAAGAAAGAAAATCATGACAATTTTATTGTGTCATTATATTGACTTGTTACTCCAAACGTTTAATTACCTAAAGAAAATATATTTGATTGCACAGATCTATGAAAAATTCCCAAAAAGTCTCCTTTCATTACTGACAAAGGCCAAAGTCTATTACGACAGCTAATAAATCAAATATGACATTTGAGCTAAGGGCTAAAGTTTTTGCGCACATTATCATTCAGCCTTTTAATAGATAGCCGTTAAAACATACTACGTGCTAACTCACCTGGGGCAAAATGTCCGCCTTACCAATTAAATTTTAATTACAACGCCTATCAAAAACGCCAAACTTTTAATACGTAGCACCGATTAATTAAAAATGTGTTACTAATGAAATTTAAGTTTTCGAAAGCAAGCAAGGCGAGCTTGCGCCTTGGAATTTCATATTCTCGTTAGAATGTTGAGATTGAGCATTCTAGAGGAATCTCTAGATTTCACTGTAAAGTCATTTTAAATGAGATTATTGCAGCGGTGGATGCGTTTTTGTAATATTTCTGAAGATATTTAGTTATACATACATCGTTCGAAAACAACAGATGTCGTGGAATTAGTTTGTATTGAAGTTATCCCTTAACTACAGCTAGTGTACCTAAACCACGCCGAAACTTCGACTACGTCGAGTCAAATATACGCTATTACAACTTTTTTCTCAATGTGATAAAGAGAAAATTATGCGATTGATATAGAGTCCGCTTTTTAGTCTTACTTTGGTTACTTCTATAAACAATCGTAGCATGGTTTTATGTGGCCTTCCACCATTTTAATTGCACATTATTAAATTGTAGTCGAAGGTCAAGGCTATTGCAGTATTTGCATGTTAGCAAGGTTATGTCGTAATTTTTGGTGCAATGAGCCAGGTTATTCCAATATGTATTAATGGCACCAGTATCCCACACCAAAGTTTTAATGTATGTTTCTACATTTTTAAACTAATGTGTAACATAAATTTGTGGAGAGAAAATAAACAATTAAAGTTATGGTGAAACAAATTTGAAGTTGTATGAGGCTAACCTACCTTGACGACGCGCCTTCAATGGTATTACAATTTACAGAGAAAGAGCAAAATAAAATCGAAATATTGTATTTATTAATGCAGTCTTTTGAGATTTCAGGTTTCTAACATGATAACTAAAAGATGACGATGTTAATGTTTAAATTCTAGTTGCTGTAAAAATGAATACTGTAATTATTTTGCATTCATAATTTCGCGACTGTTTACCACTGATTTTTATATAAGTATTCTCTCACTACTTCACTCATATTTTTTTTACCACTCATTTCTTTCTTTTTCTGTCTGATATCTTGTTACAAAATCTGAGAAGTAGCGTCGTCAGAGCGAATTCGAAAGCTCTTCAGCCCGTTCACCGAATGACCGTAGAACGCTGACTCAACCATCAGCCGTCTAATTAGAGCTGAGCATTCATAAAATTTGGAGACAAAGCTTAACAAACTCCACTAATTTCAATTGTCCACTTGTGATGTTTTGAAGCGTTGGTCCCCCGCGGGACGGGGCGAAGGGGACCAACCGGGGTGAGCGGGGTGAGGGAGGCTGTAGCGGAAGCGCGGAGCCACAACGGGCGCACTCCGCCGGACGCGGCGAGTTTAACCTAATTTGATTCTACGGTGAATAGTGAGTTGGACCTTCACGGCGTAGTGGGCTTAGGTCGTCCGCGGCTCGGCCCCCGCTACCTTTGTCCGATGTGGACCAAGGTAAACAACAGATACAAGCTACAGACGAATGTTGCCAGCTTCTCACCACTTTGTTGCTCGCACTACAATTGAGTTCGACTATTGTTATCGCTGCACTTAACTACTTCAGCTTTTGAGTTGTATATTTTGTTAACATTGTGCTGCTGAGTGAGAGATGAGGAGGGAAACTGTTTCGTTTTTGGAAATATTATTATGATATGGCTTTTGATAAATATTGTGAACATGAATAATGGTTTTGAGTCGGCTTTTCTTAACAGAATAAAATAATAAAATAATCTATAAACTAATTAATTATGACTAATAATGACGGAAATCGTGGAAGACGGTTGGTTGGGTCTGTGTGGAGAGCCTTAGGGAGGCTATCGTTCAGCAATGAACGACTTTCAGCTGAGGTGATTCTCTTGATGAATGACTATTTAGTGTCACACAGATATATGAAATATATTTATCTCAATGCTATTAGGTACTATAATGATAAAAATAATAACATAAAGTACTTAAATATTCTCTGCGGCTTGGTTGCGACTTAGTCTTAATATTCTTGGTATATATTTCTACCTATAATTTATTTTGTATTAAATTGGAAAATGTTCAAAAACCTCTAATTAAGTTTATTTGGCTTCTGTGCACACCTTATTTGAACTTTTTCTCACGTTGTAATTAAACTTAAAATAAATTTTATTCGTTGTAGGTTTCACTAGACGGAAAGTATGTTGTGTAACTTTCAGTTAGAAAAAGTGTCGAAGTCGGTGTATAGCTATACTTATTTTAATTTTACTTGACTTGTGTATAATTTTCGTCCTCATACCATTGGTTATGTAGTACATAATTTTATTCCAGCAATATTTATAATTACTTGCAGCTCACTGCAATAGATAAATTTGCTTAGGTATAGGCAAATTATCCACCAGGGAACATGATAATTTATATACTTTAGTTAGACTTTAGGTAAAAAATAAAACAATCAATGATCGTATGACAACTAATGACAAGTATAGTGCAACTTAACATATACTGAAGTAGATAGAGAACATTATAATCTTATACATATTATAATACAAAATATTTCATCATAGGTAGATTGACGACTCAATTCCGAACCAACGTCTCAATCCTCAAAAAACTCGGCATCAAGCAGCGTCTTTCTTCTATCGTCTAATGTCGTATTCTGACTTTCTTTGGTCATATCACACGTCGTGGAGACACAACTGTGGAACGACTTGTGGTTCAGGGGAAGGTTGAAGGCACAAGAGCGCGCGGCAGGTCACCCATGCGCTGGACCGACCAAGTTAAAACTGCACTCAATGGTCCACTCCATGAATGTTCGAGAAGGGCCGAAGTACGGGCGGAATGGCGACGGATTGTGAGGCTTGCCATCACCCCTGACGTGACGACCACGACCACTCTGCCAAGAGTGTGACGACGAAGAAGAAGAAGATTGACGAGATGTGAACTTTTCCAGTATTATACTTACATTAATTTGCTTTTTTAATAAATCGTACTAACAATATTATAAAAAAATAATTTAGAGCATTTGGAAGCAAATCCTATCTAATGCACTTAAGACGTAAAATAAGTCCAAATGAAGGCGGCAGAGATGAAAAGACTAATAGTTATTCGAAACGCAATTGCAAGAAATCACTTTAAGGAGAAAATATCTATGAAAGCCCTTGTCCTGATTGACATACTATGGCTATTTAGGTATTTTAGGTAGGAGAAGCCGCAAGTTACAGCTAGTAATCTATAAAGCAATCCTCAAGGACGTACTTAAACAATATAATTAGGTACTACTTTTACTCGCGAACATTACCTAATAAAGCAACTACATATATTAATAGGACTCAACTACGTGATCCAAACTATAATGGGGTAGATAAACTAGCTAATAAATAAATAAGAAAGTTAATAATATAAGTGATTTATTGTAAATCTGGTGGTAGAAGGGGAGGGAGGTCGATCAGAGGCGGTAATATTGAATAAGTTCGCTGACCAAGTTTCGCGCGAAACATCATATTAGTTGGCCGACCATCGACCAAGAATTTTGATTGTTTTATTATATATACGCTGTGATGATAGCAACTATGTATGTGATTTCTAGAGTGTTATGTAAGACCTAGTTTTTTTGCTGTTTTCCAATGTGTCGGATGAGTTTGATAAGTGTTGCGTTTTTACTTATTAGTCATATGATCGATAAAATCTCAGTACGATTCATATAAGTATCGTGCAAATATTATGGATATATACTCTTTATTGCTGCATTATCGGTCTCAACACGTCGATTCTGTAAAATTCAAACAACAACTCGCATTTCACGTCACTATTCGCTCTCACTTCGCATAAGGTTCAAAATGACCTTGATTTTGAATGCGAAGTGAGCGTCGAACTGACGGGAGAATTACCTTATTGAATGCCACTTTTTACGTCATCTCATACTTGATCTGTCAAAATCTCGAGGTCAATTTAGTTCAACTCGCAAACACGCTCGCAAGAGTAGCGCTAGTGTAGATTCGAATTATCAACCGAGTTTTTAGAATGCCAATCAAGAAACTCACAGCGGATTCAGATTCGAAGTTTACAATGAAGTCTTACAGAATCACACAGAAGTACTCTTACATGACCGTCGCATATACTTGATAATCATTATCTTATTTTTTTGGCAGTAAATAGCGCAATGCTAAGATATTAGAATTATTATTTTTTGTCATAAGCTTTTAAATAGAGTAGAACAATATGACAAAACCTCATGGTGTTTATTTTATAATGAGACAGCATTTAACTAATATTTGACAGTAGACAAATAATTTATTCGTGTTGCATAATTTGTAGGTATAACAGACATGATTTTTCCAGTTTGGTTGGAGGACTAAAAGAAAAAAACCACTAGCAATTTGATACTTATGTTTAAAATATGTAAAAGACTATACTAGCAGCGCATAATATCATTTACTTTACCTCTCTAGGTAAATATATAAAAAAGTCGTTAGCATTATACTCCTCCTAATCGTGTCTAGACTAAATAAATAACTTTGTAGACAAATTATTAATTTACAAATTATGTTCGAGTTAAAGTAACAACTATGTCTCAAGAGTTGTTGCATTATAAAATAAAAATTACAAATCTCTAACACTCTTACAATATGCTTTATTATCAACAATTTTTTTTATCTCAATGAGAACTTGAAAGGATAATAAAATGTAAGGAATACTTGTATATTTTCCATCTACGAAGTACCTACTCGAAGAGATGAAATGTTAGGTGTATTTATTCATGTAGTTAAGGGCTTATTTGTTAACCAATATACATAAAAAAGCTTCCTAGTACATTCTTGCCAACTGTGAATCTTACCGACAACTCTAAGACAGCCACAATCCTCTTTATAAGACATATCTAATGAAAGAAGTGTCAGATTAAGCGGAAAATCCGTAACATACATAATACAAGAGAAAGATAGTAACAAGTATAATGAAAATAACGAACGCGGTCTAATTGAAACCATTAGCTATCAAGATGCATCGGTAAGGGAGCACCACAGTTTAGTGGTAATAGCGTCTGTATCTGTACTTCGACACGTAAGTGGGTCGTGGTAGGAGGATGGGGAAAGGAGGGGAGGGGTCGGACGGTAGGGGGCGCTTCGGGAGCTTCGCAGTTTTTGTACGGGCGCGTCAGACCGAAGGCTCGCATGCTACACGGCCTCTCGCCGCTTCCTCCTCGGAGAGAGAAACATGGCACGAACCTTTCACGCACGACTCTCAGGAAATGGAAACTTTTTTTGTTTCTTTTTAAGTCCGAACACCGCGTGCAGCTTTTACCAAATATTAAAGAGACGCTTTCGAGATGTTTTGATTCTTGTAATGGTTTCGTTTTACGTGTTATTGCTAAGTGGTTTATATATTGTTGAAAGCGTGTTTATACGTACTGTTAAACTTATCTGTACAGATACAAACTAAAAAACAAGTATTTTATAATTTATGAAAAATAAAGCTAATCTTACAAAATTGTTAGTAAATATTGTGTCTGGAAATTAAGATATGTACTTACATTTTGTATTTGATTCATTTTGGTAAAATGTCTGCCAAACTCCCATAAGTCCACGCCGAATTTTAACGCCCAATTTTTGACTCTGAAACAAATATTCATAAGTTACAACAAATTCACTTCACAGGAAATACATACACGTTATAATGGTATCAAAGCTTCCTTGATTTTCTTTTTTGCAAGAATCAGTAGGTTTGTATTATCACCAGATTTTATCAATGTTTAAAGAGACTGTTGTGAGCAAAACAAGTTTAATATTATCATCACAAACTTGAAGAGCTTTGAACCTATTCAACAATTGAATCTGCCAAAAAATAAGATTCATTACAATGTTCCTCGCACAGAAAATCCAATCATTAAAGCGCGGAAAAATAAAAAATTGGATAAATTATAAATATAAAATGTGGCAGGAAAATTTGGGTAATTCTGAGAGGAAAATTTTAACATTCATCACAGAGTCTGTCGGGAAGGAAATGTGATCAAGAAAAGCAGGTAAGCAGGTTAAGCCTTTTTTTGTTCCGTTCGTTCACCTCCCCTCATTGCTAGAAACGATGTATTCGTACAATTTGTATTTGTTGCTACACGAGAATATAAATGTATCGCCGTCAGTTGGCGGGATGAGTTGTATTTAATTAATGGCCTGCCCGATACCTGCCGCGGTGGCTTGCCATCCAAAATGTACGGTATAACCATTAATACGACTCTACTTTCGTGTACTTTGCTGTAGATTAATACTAGTTGCGTTGAATTTCGTCGCTGTGGTCAGGTAAGCAAAATAATATCGACTCATACATAGTGTATGAGTTGATATCATTTTGCCACTGTTTACACTTTTTAGCGACCACTTATTCGCAGTATTTAGTTATATTTTACAGCCGAATTAACAAATCCGATGCTAGATATAAGGTGTAAGAAATCCGCTGCAAACATGTTTCGATTTAAAGATGCTTTATTAGCTGAAGATAAAAAGGACTGATGAAAACTGTCCTGCATAGATGATAAATACAACAATTATAAAGAATTTGCTAGGAAATAGTAGCTTAATTATTATACACCCAGGTGATAATTTAACACTTTTGCCTAAATCGCTAGTCAACTTTGGCGATTCGCTATCTAAATGGAAGCCTAGTTTATATGATAACATGAATATAAATCCATAGCGTGACTTAATAAGCCATTCATAACAGATCGGCAAAGTTAAGCTCAGTCAGGACTAAAGTGGTAAGACCGTTGGACTATGACGAAGGCCGGTTCATAAGCTCCGACGCCAGAGTTGGTCACACACTCGCAAGAAAAGAAAAGGAAAAAGAATAATGTACCTCAACAAGTACATCTTCATGTCCGAAATGAAAACACATTAATGAAATGTCACTATTAATTAGCTACCTAGTCACGCTTGTCCACTAATTTGTGAAGTGACAACGCAATTTTAAATGCGTGATATGTACAACGTGGAACATTGTTAAGTCGTCATTCGCGATATCCACCTAAGCCTTTCTTTCACACGGACTCGTTGTCGAATAGGAAATAGGTCCCTCGATCGGCAATCAATCGACCAGTTGAATTAGATATACTAGAAAATATATACTAGGAGATATAAAAAAATGGCTCGTCATCAGCCTTTAACAGTCCACTGGTCTACTACTAGGCCTCTCTTTTGAAAGGAGGAATTGGCCTACTATACCACGCTGGCCAAACGGGTTGGTATAGGGTTTGTGTCAGGTTTTCCTTCTCTTACAGTGATGTTTTCTGCATAATATGTTCCCTCTGTCGGCTCTTACGACACCCATGGAATGATATGGGGTGGTGACATTCCGTATTCTTAATCCGTCACTACATGGAAAATTAAAAAATGGCTAGATGCGAAAAAAAGTACTTTGACCATTATTCGGATTATGTAACAAGAAATAAACTGGTACGGGGCCCTGAGATCACAAATTGATGCGCTCCTAAAAATGTCCGTAGATAAGTTTAACGCGTGATGTGAACTGACACAAATAACAAATGTGAGTTTTATACATACATTAGAATTTTTATCCTCCTAGCGCTATCCCAGTTGCAACCCGGAGTCAGCTTGCTTTTCATCAGAGCGACTGTCTGTTTGACCTGCGCATCCCAAACGGGTAGCAGTATACCTATTGGTGAAGACTATTTTCAGTTTATTCAGAGGTACCAACGCCTTATAACGACTGTCAAAGATCTACTTGACCGCCGCGACCGACGGCATAACGTGCTAACAAAATTATTCCCAAAAGTTAGTGCTTCGCGCCGTGGATTCGAACCCGATCCCTTTAGTAATCCGTTGGTTTCTACAATAGGCTATCGTTGCCGTGTTAAGTATACTTTTGAATACACTATAATTTTAGATGAATTACATAAATGAACATTATGATATCAAAGATGCCAACTGATAACATAATTCCTGTACATAATTCATAGTTCTCAGCACAAAAATGTTTCCTAAGCCTAAAGCCTGTATAGCTACGCGTAACGCCTACATAATCCGAGTAGGCTTTATAGCTTCCGAATACGTTCATACTTATGTAAATACCATTTCGTTCTCATACAAAAATAGTTTCTGATATTACTATTTTTGAAATACTACCGATTCTGTTCTGAAATGGTTTAGCTCGGAGTAAGAGCCGAAAATATTTGCATGCTAAAATTCTGTGATCAACGTAGGTTTGTATTACTATTTTATTTACTTCAGCTCTGGCATTTATTTACTTTAACATATATACTTTCAATTAAAACTGGTATTTCTAACTAATTAACTTAATAAAAACTTCAAAAGTCACATTTTATAACGTACATAGCGTGCAATTATGGCGAGAGTTTTAGACGATCGTTTTTCAAGAGCTAATTACAGTATTAACCTTTGAAACTATTCGAAATCCGTAACCGATACCTCAAAGGTATTTCAAGGATAAAATTCTTTTATATTTATGGATTAAAGTTTTAAAAGCGGACTTAAAAAATCCAATCTACGTGGAGAAATTCTAATTTTATATCTACATAAAAGCGTGCCGTGCTGTTAGCATATACTTGAGGACACAGCTATGTATACGAGATTACTCGGTCGGAGCAGTGTGATGAAAAATCGATGGATACATCGTTGCACAAGAATTAAGTGCGAGTAGACAACGTCTAGACATTATGACATAAAACTATTCGACCCGACAGATTGCAAGTATTTTAAACATTTTAAGTTTTCAATTACAATTTTATTCATCTCAACTTCAACCACTATGCAGCTCGAAATTACGAGGTACTCGTAGGTATTATCCTGCAGCTCCGATTTGATTTAGAGTTTGATTGAGTCGCGTGCGTATTTTTCATGTACACAAGTTTAAATAAAATCTCATTAATAATGTAGTGTGGAGATAGTTAGGAGGCTAAAGAGTGACATAGGCTACCGATATCTAAGCAGGCGACGGCTATGTCAGTAGAGACTGGTCAGTCTCTTCACGATTGGTGCAAGACGCTCAAAATGTCGGCAAAAATAGGTATTTATACCTTAAATAAGTTAATTTTACGCGATTAAGACCCGCTCAATTATTTTTCATGATGTATAGAAATTGATAAAGTTTAAATTCGATTATGTCTAGTAAGCTATATTAATCCAAAGATTCATCGAAATCCATTCATCGATCCATTCTCACAATATCCCAAGATACAGAAGGATTATTAAATACCGTCTTGTCAATCTGATCAAATAAGTTTCAGTTCAGTTCATGATAGCCAATCGTCGGGACTGGTCGGCGAGTCGGGGGAAGTGTTATTGGAATAATTTAATCGACGTTTCTCAGCACTAGCGAGTCGGTAAACGTTCCCCATAGACTGGCATAATCTCACCTCTATTATGGGGGTCTTTACGCAGCTGCCAAAACGTCTTATACCTTTCCTTACCCCTTTGAGAAATTGCAATGTCGAGTATCCAAGCACTGATAAGGCCCACTTACTTGATCGTAGTTCCTTTAGAGTTTTATTTCTGTCTTTGTCTAGCAAGCAGGGTAAAACAGGGATGGCATGAGGCTGCTATGAGTCGTGTCGTGTAAATTGGCTATTATTTTTACCTCCACTTCTAAACTTCTAATCGTATCAAGATGGGTTTGACCTGCAAGGCAATGCTATCTGCGCTGCCCTTAACAGTTTCCCCGGTCGTATCACATCGCTATCAAGTTGAGATTACGCTGATAACATAAGTAATAAGGCACAATAAAGGAAATGTAAAAGACGGGAACGGTTGACCGAATTTTTGGTAGAAACTTGGTTCTTATTTCCTTGTTCCGTTTCGTTTAATTCAAGTTGTTCCACAATGTCCTCATTAGCAATCAGGGAATGTTTCGCGGCCATTGTTCGCCCAAGTTCGGCCGTCACTGCCACCGGTTCGGAATTTAGAATTATTTAAAATGTTCGTTTCGGTGGCCGGCAGGTGTACACCACTCGCCTCGGCCGAGCCTCCTGCGCTTAAGACTCGCAAGTAAATTACTTTTTAAGACTATTATGGCTAGATTACGGATACTTTTTAAATCTTTGATCGCACCAGCTTTAGAATTTCTTGCGAGTTTTTTAAGTTGCTTTTATAATAAGCAACTGCTTTACAAAGGATCGAGTGCAAGCCAGTGATAGCGCGGAGTCATGCAAGCGTCCATTATTAAAGTTTCTCCTAAACTATCAGGTATGCATTTTAAACACCTAGGTGTTTTGAAAATACTAATGGACTAATTTTATCCTCATTTCTTATTTCTACAGCTTAGTTTAACTTCATTACAAAAACTTTTAGGTACAACGTGCAGACCAGATTTAGGAACTATGTAAGTACTAGCTTTCGCCCGCGGCTTCGCCCGCATGAAAGTGAAATAAAGAGTTGCCTTTGTACTTCACCAGGCTTCAGACTATCCATATCAAATTTCATCTCAAACGGATCTGCACATTAGCCGTGTAGCATACACAGGTCCAAACTACTTACTGTAATAGACAAAGTTCATCTACATTAAATACTGAAGGCAATAAATCTATCAATTTGATAACTACTCTACAATGAGCATTGTAAAAAACATTTTTTATATGTTAAACTGTTTTATTACAATAAAAATTATGTAGTTAGAGGTTATGTACTAAAAGCTTAAAATTTATTCGGTAAGTCCTAGCTACCAGATCGCACTAATGTTCTCATCAATGTGGGGTATTGATCAGACAAATATAAAATAGTTGGGCAAGCGAAATTTCTATCATGTTTACTCTGGATGTGCTACGCCCAAAACGATTTTTTTTAGTTAATTTTATTTTCAAGTTTTTGCTTTTGTTGTTAGTTGATACTTCTCATTATCTTTTCATAGTGATCCCTTTGCTACCAATCAGGCCCTGTCGTTCGATACTCATATTGAGGTATTTGTGGAATATAGGTAATTCGCCATTTTGTTGTGGCGGCCATCTTGAATTTTTCATAGTGAGCTCTATTCTACCAATCGAACCCTTTCATTTGATACCCATATTGAGGTATTTGTGGAAAATATGTAATCCGCCATTTTGCAGCGACAGCCATCTTGGATTTTTCATAGTGAGCTATATACTACGAATCAAGCCTTTTCATTTGATACCCATGTTGAACTGTTAGAGGAAAATAAGAAATCCACCATTTTGTCGCGGCGGCCATCTTGAATTTTTCATAGTGAGCTCTATTCTACGAATCAAGTCCTTGCATTTGATACTCATATTGAAGTATTTGTGGAAAATAAGTAATCCGCCATTTTGTGGCGGCGGCCATCTTGGATGTTTCATAGTGAGCTCTATTCTACCAATTAAACCCTTTCATTCAATACCCATATTGAGGTATTTGTGGAAAATATGTAATCCGACATTTTGCGGCGACAGCCATCTTGGATTTTTCATAGTGAGCTCTATTCTACGAATCAAGCCCTTTCATTTGATACCCATATTGAACTGTTTCAGGAAAATAAGAAATCCACCATTTTGTCGCGGCGGCCATCTTGAATTTTTCATAGTGAGTTTCATTCTACCAATCAAGCCCTTTCATTTGATACCCATATTGAGGTTGTTGTGAAGTAATATGTAATCTGCCATTTTGTATCGGCGGCCATCTTGAATTTACAATCATTTAAATTCTTTTAAATCTTGATGACAATATGAGTGTATACCAAAAATCAGATCAATCTGTCATCAGAAAGGGGGTAAAATTCCAATTAATAGCTTTCAGAGCTCAGGGTTTTTGCCGACTTAGTTGATACTTTTCCTTATATTATGGCAACATTATCCAAAAATGTTTTAAATTGTAGCCTATGTGTTATTCTGATGTATAAACTATATTACTGTAAAGTTTCATCCAAATCCGTTCAGTAGTTTTTGCGTGAAAGAGTAACAAACATCTATACATACATCTTCACAAACTTTCACATTTATAATATTAGTAGGATTTAGTAAAACGACGAAAAAGGTCTTAACACTGCAGTGATCCGCTTAAAATATCTTGTTACTGTAATCGGTTTAACCGTGGCGTTGGCACCGCTGAGCATAGGGTTTCTCCGGCCCGCCCCCTAACCCGATTTGCGTTTTACCTGAATTTAATATCATTCCTTTGCGTTTGACAAATTTCTGTTCAAAGTGCGCTGATTTAGGTAATGGCACCAACGCAATACGCATCAAAGGCACCTTTTAAATTACTTATGTAATTTATGATTGTTTAATTAGGGTGAATAGGGAGCATGATTTAATTTATTATGATTAAACAAGAAACGATGAGCGTCTGCAGAGGAGTGTCGGGGAAAATGGCGAGGGTTGTCGTCGGGCGACACCTACATCTGTTCATTATCCGACGCAGAAGGCTGTTTAAGTTTAGTCATTAGAGATGCGCTGCTATCTCAGTTGCAGTCGATAACAGTTGTTTTATTAATCAAGGCGGCGCTGGTAGACAGGGCATCAGACGCGCTGCGCCTTACGTAAGGCAGGGCCGTAGTACGCGTGTCCTCGGCCCCGCGCCCCACCGCCCCGCGCCCCGGCGCCCCACCGCCCCGCGTCCTTCGCCCCGCGCTAGATCAATACCGGAGCCGGCGCCTTTGACATGTGCGGGGCGCCGCGTGCCGCTCTGCAAATATTTACGTTGTGGAAACAGATCATAACTAGTTTCATTTGTGTGTTTGTACGCCGATCGCTCCCCCCTCGACACCCTGCACACCCTCCAATAAAACCTATTTAAATTGACGAAGCTCTAATTTATGTCTCAATTATTTTACACGATTAATTACTTTTTTCAATTAATGTACTTTAGATTATTCAATTAACAATTACATTGTAGTATTGTAGTAGCGTTGGCGTGTTAATAGTAGGTTGTAGTAAATTGCGTGGACGTATGATAGAGATTAATTTAAGCGTTATTCGGTGGAGTCGGTCCGTAAATTTAACTAAAACGCTGATAGCGCGTGTGGTATCGGCCAATCAATGATTAGCCGCGTTTCACTAGAAAATAGGATAATTAATGTACACTCACGTTGAACCACAATAATGTAATGAACAGATTTACTCGTTTAAATAAAGTCAATTTCAATAATGCTAAAATAGACACATTTTGTATATAAAAGTAGATAGGGAGCTGTTTAAGCACTGATCGTAGAATTAAGGCTGATTGGCATTACGTATTTTCGGTGACTGAACTTTTTTGTGAAAGTCCTCAGATAGACAGTAATCCCCTCCCTACAACGTAAATCTAAATCTAGAACCACCGTAAAATCTAAAAATAATTGATTGATAAATTTCGCAAAGCCTGCAAAGTTTCAATTAAGCAGGCGTGAGCCTGTATGTTACTTTAGTCTTTGCGTAGCGCCGCTACGCTCACGTAGCACATTGTATGCTACGCGGAGTGCTACACTGTGCAAATTGGCTACGGTTCTACGAAGCGCTTCATTCAGTTACGATTGCAACTAGGGCGGCTTGAATTATGTTCATTAAACGTTTTACTATGTACACACTATTTAGACCATGTGTTACAGAACATTTGTATAGGTTTATTTTCTAGGAATTTGTGTCATAGCACACCTTTTACTAGGAATTTTTTGATAAATGTTGATTTTTCAGAATTGATTAGGAAAGGTTGTTAAACTTTCGCAATTGTTATTAATTACGAGTTTTCGTTCGCATTTTCATAGTTTGCCAAAATCGGCAGAATTTCAAACAAACTGTCACCCCCTGTTTTGCCACCTCTTAGGAACGGAACATAGAAAATCCCGCCTAGTGTCTACGTTAAAAAATAAAAAAATGGTGTCCACTCTTTATGTTTCTAGGTTCATACTTAAGGTTCTGCGATGATATAAAAGTGATTTTATAATACGATGATGACGATGATTAACGGGTTATAACCGTGTTATCTTAATATATAAAATCCTTGCGTTACTGACTGACTGACAGACACGCTACAGCCGAAACTATTGGGCGCAGGAAGTTGAAATTTGGCATGTATGTTCCTTGGAGACCGTGGGGGTGCACTAAGTAGGGATTTCCTGAAATTCCCACGGGATCGGCCAAAACAGGTAAATTAAAAAAAATTGCAGGCGTAGCTGCTGGCGTCCTCTAGTCTATGATATGTATGGGTATCTCTGTTTGTTCGACATGTCAAATTGAATATAAACATAGAATTGAATATCATTCTTACAATTATCATTCCGTTTTAAAAAAGCAAACCTTTTTAAGATTACTGTATATTTTACTTCGACATACAAAACAAAACTTAATGTGATGACCATGATTATTTATGACGAACATATTTGGCTACTATGAATTCGAGTACAACGTAGTGGATACCACTTGCCGCTGCAAGTGCGTCGCGTGTCGTGAATTCAATCCCGACACGGAACATAACTTTGTGTGTCCAAAATGTTAGGTTAGCAGAGTCTAGGTATTTTTTGCCTCCGTGGTCCAGTGGATAGCGTATGCGACTGCTGATCGGAGGTCCCGGGTTCGATTCCCAGGTAGGGCAAAAGTGTTACTGGGTTTTTCCGAATACTCAGTAGCAGCCCGGAGTCTGGTGATGTGCCCGGTAACGGCAATACGCTCGCCCCCTATTACGTGGGACCTAAAATTCATGGCGAAATTTGGGTGTAATATTTACACCTCTGCCTATCCCTTCGGGGATGCAGGCATGCACTATATAAAAAAACGTTTTTGTGACCGTAATTTAAATATTTCAAAGATGTACCGCCGGATGTCGTTGCAGAGGTAGGCCTCCCGTAAGGTGGACCGCCAATCTTGTCGAGATCGCGGGCAGTGAATGAATTCGGGTGGCCCAAGATCGGTCCATGTGGAGAACCTTGGGCAAGGCCTATGTCCAGCAGAGGACGTCTTTCGGCTAATATGTTTATGAAAGATCTCCGCAATAAATTTACCATAGCATGTAGTTTTTTAAAAACGCGATCCTCGTTTTGCATGCCACAGCGTTTAATACTCATTACTACGTCGACGAATTTTCTTAGTACCTTTTTATATACAGAGAAAACACCCTTACGCAGTAAATAAACTTGCCACGGTTGATTGCACCGCTAGGGGAGGATGTTCGCTTGGAATAGATACGTTGGAGCACGCACGTTGCGATTTGTGCCGACTTTCACGCACGACTAACTCCTACACAGCCTCCCATACAAAAATGCTTGGGAGATTCGGATTCGTGCGGACTGTTTCTGACCGAAGTGACATTGATATACTGGACAAATATTAGAAAGAAATCTAATACTAATATATAAAGATGAAGAATTTGTTTGTTTGGTTGAACGCGCTAATCTCAGGAACTACAGGTCCGATTTGAAAAAATCTTTCAGTGTTAGATAGCCCATTTATCGAGCATATAACCGCGGGCATCATCTAGTATATTATACTATATGATGCCCGCGGTTACATCCGCGTTATTTAAGGCTACTGCTCAGCTCCCGTCGCTCATAGCGTGATATTATATAGCCTATAGCCTTCCTCAATAAATGGGCTATCTAACATTGAAAAAAAATTTCAAATCGGACTGGTAGTTCCTGAGATTAGCGCGTTCAACCAAACAAACAAACTCTTCAGCTTTATATATTAGTATAAGATATGTAACTCATCCTTTTCTATTATATTTGTATTTAAAATTTATTTGTCCAGTCTAACATATCATTGCAGAGTCCAAACTGCTGAAACAAGAAATATGAAACTTACCCACTAAGGAAAGATTTTTAAAATGCCAATAAGAGGCTAAAAAAGGTTAAACTTTTAGGGTAGGCAAAGTGGCGGGCGATTGTCAGTATTAGATAAAATTCTATACAGACTCTCCCAATGCTGGGCACGAGTCTCTTCTCAATAAGAGAAGGAGTAGGCCACAGTACTCTAGGAACGCTGACCAAGTGTATGTCTTTCACACTGAAAAGTAGTGACCATATTTTAAATATTTTTTAATACATTTATGTTCCAAACATCACTAAATATTCAACGACATGTATTTATTAAGTACTTGTTATTGTGGAGTTGATTGCTAACGGGCGCTCGACAGTCTGAACTAGGTTTAATAAACGCTGATAGACTGCCTCAATTAATCGTATAATTGTTGTAATAAACCTGTCTGTTGTACATAACAATTACAGTTATAGTTGTTTGAATAATTCATGAGGTTACTTTGTTTACAGATATTCATTTAATATGCTAAAATATTTATGAGACGGGCCTCAATCGTGCATATTTTTGATTATTGGAATCTCTTTAGTAATCCTGTGACCATTTCTGATATATCATACAGCCTTTCGCAATCCCCTGCTGGACTAAGACTCACGCCAGTATCCCCGAAGCGGTAGGCAGAGGTGTAATTTTACACCCACATTTTACCATGAATTTTTTAGGTCCCACGTAAGAGGGGGCGAGCCTATTGCCGTACCAGGCACATTACCAGACTCCGTGCTGCTAATAACTATTTCCTAACGGAAAAACCCTATAACACTTTGCCCGACCCGGGAATTTAACCCGAGACTTCCCAATCCCACGCGCACATGTATGCCGCGAGACCAACGAGGACTAAGCCTCTCCAAATTAAGCCACAATCTCATAATGAGTCACGACGAGGGTTTGAACTACTATACCACGTTGGTATACGGTTTGATGTCCATATTTCGGTCACTGCAAAAATGTTATTTACTTCATGTATATTCCTAAGACGCCACCTACAGAAATAACTCCTACTAGACGATGCACAGCTGAAACAATTAGGCGCAAGAAGCTTAAATTTGACATGTATGTTCCTTGGGGAGTGTAGGGGTTCACTAAGATGGGATTTTCCGAAATCCTACGGGACCCGGCAGAAACGGTTAAATAAAGATGGCCCTCGCGGCCATCTTTATTTAACCTGCTTGCTTTAAGCTTATTGGAAAGACCAATAGATTGTCATAAATAGGAAAAAGCTTTAAGATTTAAATATTAGTCATGAATGTCGAAGGACCATGATACATGAGCAATTGAGCATGGTAAAGTAAGCATCATACGTAGTATAACTTACAGTTTTGTCATATTTTGAGGGTCGTTCTGGTACATATAATTTAAAATTATAAGTTATAGTTAGAGTGAAATCACTCAATTTATTCAAGAACAAAAAGTATGACAATAAATTATATGAGTGATTTCACAGTAACTATTACTTATAATTTTAAAACCAGCAATGTAAAAAAAACTATTTTTCAGTTGCTTATAACTAGTCTAGTTATTAGAACAATAGTTATTTGTGCAACAAGAGAGCAAAGTTGTTTTTTGTTTCGAGTGCTGATTTTGAGTCCCGAGCAAGCGAAGGATTCTAATCAAAGTTAGAATCCTGAGCGTAGTGAGGGACTCAACAGCACGAGATGCAAAAAACTTTGCTCTCGTGTAGCACACATAACTTTTCACCTCAGCAGTGAGAACACATATTACTTAGGAGACATAAAAAATTTCAGGAATAAATTGAAAACAAAATTCTGCTTTAATCACTTATTGTTTTAATTCTTCTGGTGTTAAAGAACAGTCATCATCGCTAGTTTCACTCATCTTTTTAGATTAAGTATTTTATATTAATATAATTTAACAGGTTACGCTATACGCTATCAGTATCAGCGAAATGTTTACTTTATACCCGCATTTTTTTTAAATCGCGTTTGATACCGCGTCACTGATGTTTATTTTTCAAATGTATCATTGTTGAAATCTTAATATATAAAATCCTTCCGTTACTGACTGACTGACAGACACGCTACAGCCGAAACTATTGGGCGCAGGAAGCTGAAATTTGGCATGTATGTTCCTTGGGGACCGTAGGGGTGCACTAAGAAGGGATTTCCCGAAATTCCCACGGGATCGGCCAAAACGGGTAAATTAAAAAAAAATGCAGGCGTAGCTGCTGGCGTCCTCTAGTTCAAAATAAAAATGTATTGGTTAAATACCAATTTTATACTATTAATTAGACTTATTTTATTAAAAGCCAATAATATATTAAACATATTAATAACATTTAAAAAACAACGTAATTTTTTTATTACAAATATCTTTAAATTTTAGGGTATAGCGCATTTCCGAACGTGTTTTCTTTGAGGTCGAATTCCAAAATCGAATTTCGAAGGAGTTTTTTTTTTTCACTCGCTTTTTTATATGCATGTGAAAGAGACAGAGCACAGTAAAATTCGAATGTTTCAAATTTATGGCTGAACAATGTCAATTCGTGGCACTGAAGATTGAAAAATTAAAAAGCTACTTTGCCTCACGCTCGAATCAAAATCGCGTTTTGTTCACTGTTGTCTCGCAGCAAAAGCGGCATGTTTGAGCTGCTGTGGTGAAAATAGTAGATTGTATGACAAGGGAGCAAAATAGTATTTTTACGGCGAGGGCGCTACTTTGAATCACGAGCCAAGCGAAGGATTCTAGAATAGAATCCCGAGCGTAGCGAGGGATTCTAACGTAGAATCCTGAGCCCAGCGAGTGATTCAAAGTACATTGCCCGAGGGAAAAATAATTTGCTCTCGAGTCATATACTCCACTTTTCATCCCCTTTCTATGAGAAAATAAAAAAATTTCTGTTCGTGGGTAATAAGTTTTGTACGTCATTGTTAGCTTCTGTAGTAGTGTTTCAGGAGTTAAAGCATTCGCTTTCATAACTCGACGAAGAACTCATTATTTTTGCAAAATTGAATAAAGTATATACCTACCTACTGATTACGAGTACAGAGACGTAATTCGCGGCGCGCGCTTTTTTTTGTTAGCGCGGGTCACGCCCGTGCAGCCAATACCGTAATACGTACCAGCCAGTTATTCATACAATTTGCATTCGATTTATATGTGTGATATACGTTCCAAATTCAAATCACTTTGCCGCCCGCTAAAAAGTTCTTAACAGAAAAGAGCTATTTTGCTCCCGGTAAAAGAGGAACAAAGCGACACTTTTCGAATAGAAGGGATGAAAATATTTTTTTTACTGAAGCACAGACATATGGTCTAGGCTGAAGTGACAACTCCTCTTTTCAAAATTATTCGTTTCGACTTATTTATTGACTCTTATCTTTTGAGTTTTCAGTATTTTTTAAACTAATTCACTGCAAAGTGAATAACATATCAATAGTTTCAGCGGTTGTAAATATTTTGCGAGACTAACGAATAGTAACGTGATTATAAATATACAAGAGATAATTTCAAAAAATGATTATAAATTATAAGCTCACTTTACGTCCTTTTAAGTATAGATTCAACAGCGCCCACTAAGCTCGCACAACAAACTACTAAAAACTCTTAAGTAAAACTTTTACGATCTTTTAAATTTTGTTTGCCATGCTTAAAAACTACTGAACAAGTTTTAATGGAACTTGCATTTATTTTATCTGCGGGAGCTCTTTGTACTATAATAATTATTATGTCTTGAGCAAAGTTTCGCGATCGCTCTCGCAAAATAACGCGGAAGCCGCACTTAAGATTTTATGATCGTTTTATAGATGGGTTAATTAAATAATGGCGTATAAGAGTACTGATTTTATTATATAGACTTTAGTTTTTTCCTGTGACTTCGCCCGTATGTAGTACAGCATACATATTGCATCCTATTTTAATATTCTATCATCTGATAGAAAACTAAAATCAATCAATCAATCAGCCTATCGCAGTCCACTGCTGGACATAGGCCTCTCCAAATACGCGCCACAGTACACGGTCCTCAGTCTTTCGCATCCAGTCTGTCCCAGCCAGAAAACTAATCCTGTGACTTTGCCCGTATGTAGTACAGCATACATATTGCATACTATTTTAATATTCTATCATCTGGTAGAAAACTAAAATAGTATGCTGTATCTACACGCAACACCATCTAGTCGCAAATTAAGCAGAGCTTAGGGTACCACACAAAGCATAATCATACACATGTACTTGGTTTTGTAAATATACACATATTGTACATAGCTTTTTTTTTATCCTAGGAGTTTCCAGCGCGTTAAAAAAAAGTCTTTAGGTAAAAGGACTTATTATTCGGCCCAGTTTCACCACTGTCGGGTAAGTTCCTGTTGAATTAATTTGTTCGATAACTCATACAAAGTTTATACCACTACTGAACTTATCTGAAAGATAAGCCCTATCCATAGATGGTGAAGCTGGGACTTAATCGTTCAATATATTCTTATAAATCTTTGCTCTCGAACGCAACGAAGTAGAGTGCACAAAGGATGCCAGGCTATATCACGGGATAACAAGAGCAACACAAGCGGGTACCATGACCGTATCTCATACGAAGCTATTGTGTCGCGTGCAGTGCGGATATTGCACGTGCCCACATGTTGCTTACACGGACAAGACGGGTAGTGGACTAATAACCTTTATGATATAGGTACTAGACTTTGAACCCGGTGCATAGTATGTTGATAAAAGAGTATACTAATTGTAAACCCCAATAACAAGTGTCTGTGTGCCAAATTTTAGGCAAACTTTCATCCTCTATTTGAGGCAAGAAGTAGGAAAAATATATTGCCAATAAAAAGTAGACTATGTTTCTTCAAATATCTCCATGCTAAATTTCTTCTCTATGTAATTGTTTCGTTAATCTAGCAGTCTATATCGGTTCATAAAAAGTGGCGATATCAAAGCAAGGCCTATCCTTCTATAGCCATTGTAATGCACTGCCTGCCGCCTTATTTATAGGCGTCTTTAAACATGTACCTATCATTAACTTTAAATACATCTCTAACATCAATATTCGAAGGTCTTCCGTTACTGAGTGACTGACAGACAGCTAAGTAAGAAGCCGTGTGGCATGTATGGGATATTTCACGAACAGTGCCAATTTAAATGAAGATGCTATACAATTGAAACATCCACGGCTTGTTTGGCTGCACCACACAATGCCCTAGAGTTGCTGTTTTGCCTGATATCGTTTAAGGTTTTCTTTTGCACTTTTGATGTAGGTAATGCTATCGTATCGTCGACGTGACGATGACATAGTACACTATGACGATGGGTTGAATGAAGTGAATGTATTTTTCCTTACTTAAAATAATATTTATGTCATATTTCATTGAATGAACTTTTACTTTAAAATTTTGAACATTGCAAAGTTGTATCCCGTGCGGGAATCACATCCACAAATTCAAAATTAATCACAGCGTCATCCGAGCAGTCAGCACTATGGATGGTGTTTGTGACCACCACTTCTGAATCACAATATCACCCAGTCCCACGCCACGACTATCTTTTCACGATAACTCAAAAACTGCTGAAGGCATTTTGTTTTCACTGATAGTTTTTGACTGCACGGTTGGCGTAGTGGTTTAAGCTGCCGCCTCACCGCTTGACACTACACCGAGTGTCGTGGGTTCGATTCCCACACGAGGCAACACTTTGTGTGATCCATAAATTGTTGTTTCGAGTCTGGGTGTTCATTGTGTCCGTTGGTTGTATGTTTGTAAAGTCCCCCGCGACAAAGGATTTATTCCTAGTGCAGGAGTTGTCTTTAAAAAAAAAGGAATATATAAAATATAAAAAGTTCTACATTTCATGTATCCGTATAGTTAGTTAATATGTCACCACACGGAGTATATTACCAACATAATAAATGCAGACTGCTGTCACTGCATATTCAATGAATAATTAGGGGCTCGATTGCAATAACGCTGCGAACTGATTATCAACATTAGTTGATAAAGTCAACATTCCAAGACTATATTATCGATTAATAGAATTTCCCAGAATAAAGCCTAATTCTTACGATTTGGCCTTTGGTGAACTCTGTTACACGACCTTTTAAGATAACCTACTGTAGAATACAGTAGGTTATCTTCGTATCGAAAATTAATTTATTTTTTGGAATTTTGTCCTCAACCTTTACTGTAAGGCGCATAGAGGTCAAAAGTAACATAATTATAACTATATTTTATCAAAATAAAAGTAAAAAGAGGGTCACCTTCGCCTTCTAAATTTCAATTTTATGTCTATTGTACCTATCTTTACGTTTGAATTTATTTTATAAAATATCATAGATTTTAAAATCTACGTCAATACATTTCTTTTAAACTCAACAATAATTTTATTTACTCATATATTCGTGGCTTACAAATAAAAATTGGATTACAGAAAAAACGATAGCACTCAAACTCGGAGAAAACCGATTTTAATATTTTTTTGTATTTGGTTAGCAATTTTTTATCCCTAAGTGATAAGCGTGGCCCTCTCTATGTATTTTTACCTTTCTACAAACATCTTTTAATTCCTTTTATGAGCATCAATAGCTACCTTAACCCAGGAAATTTTTTATCTATCAGAAAGTTTGCCGAGTCTTTTAGTATTCTTATAATACTTGTGTTGGTAGGAGCTTTCATCAATAGCGCAAAGAATAAAGATAAAAGCTCTTTTACATCTCTACCACTAAGATAAGGCATTCAAAAGAGTGCCACACATTTCTTATTGATGTCAATGACCTTATACTTTTTTCTGCTTCCACTTCAATCTCTTCGCTTATCGTGGGAAACTTAACAGACTTTTATTAAACTTTTTGTGACAAGACTCGATGTCGATATTTCAGTTACACATATTAGTTTATGTATTGTTTGTATACATATAAATAATTAATCAACGATTACAATACATCAAAAACGTAATAATAATTAAATGCTGTATACAAACTGTTCCACTAGTAGGCACGGGCCTCTTTGCACTTTCAGTCGTATTAAGTGATTGGCCAAATGCAACTTGCCAGATGTCCTATATAATTCATCATATTATAATGGATTATAATGCAGTACCGCCAGATAAGCAGCCTTCCTCACAATATTTTCTTCGCATTGATAATTTAATATGTATCAACCTAGTTCCTTCGAGTGAGCAGTAGGCATTGTGTTTTTGTACCTGTGATGCTCTAAACAGACTGCCCAATGTGGTATATATATAAAACATGAAAAAACCTACTCTAATAAAAATGCTTATAAAGAACAATAAAAGCAAACAATTTAAGTACTTTTCATATTAATGTGCTGTGAAATATAGCGTGGTGAAAGTGTGGCACAATTAGCCAAAACCATGGTAATTAAACCGTACCTAAAAATTACACGAACCAGCGCTAGTCATACGTCAATTCAGTTAAATCAAACACGATGTCAGTAATTAATAAAATCCGCTTCAAATAATTAGAGACATTGGCCGTGCCAATGTCTCTAATTATTTGAAGCGGAAATCCTCGTTAATAATTCAAAGTTTTTACAACCACTTCATTGTGCGGTGGTCCAGGGGGAGAGCGGGGTGAATAGAACAGCATCCATTTATCACGAATTGATCCATCTCCCCAACTCTCAACTGTCACTTGTGAACTTTTTCGTTTAGCAAATCGTGGCGTTGTGACGACGAAATGTCATTACCGAAATTCATCTTTGTAGCGGAAGTGGAGGAGGGGCAAGAATGGTAGGGCGCGAATATGGTTCTGTAATTGCCTGTCAATAATGTGCTTAGTGGCGCGCTCGGGTGCTGCGCTGCGCTTTCGAATTGCAAGAGGGACTGCGTTCATGTGTCGGGTTAGAGCTTAGTGTAATTATAGACGCTGCATCTAAGATGACGTGGGATTGAAGGATAATCTCTTTCTTGAGCATTTGGGTTGCTTTGTTTTGCAAACATAGCGTTTTATTGTATGGTATGCTTTCATGTTATGCTAACATAGTACTTAGCTCGATTTTTTATGTTTAAATGATATCGGACGCAGCTTGATATCACCACCTTCATGTAAGTACATGCCACATGTAAGGCTTAGATTCTGGCAATCACGGCGATAAAAGAAATGATATAATAGCTTATAAAGGACTCGCGAAAATACATGAAGTGCCTCTACATTTTACAACATCTCATCATATATTACAAAATTACATTATTACTTATAACCCTGTGAAATACATCACAATTTTGCAGCAACATAAAATTATGCTTCGTTGGTCTCGCGGCATGAATGTGCGCGTGGGATTGGGAGGTCTCGGGTAAGATTCCCGGGTCGGGCAAAATGTTATTGGGTTTTTCCGTTAGGAAATTCTCAGTAGCAGCACGGAGTCTGGTAATGTGCCCGGTACGAGAATAGGCTCGCCCCCTATTACGTGGGACCTAAAAATTCATAGCGAAATGTGGGTGTAATATTACACCTCTGCCTACCCCTTCGGAAATACAGGCGTGAGTCTATAAATAAAATAAAATAAAAAAATATGTTGCTTCGTCATCATCTCACTTTGGTGAAAATTATCCCACCTATGGCAACTACTTTGCATCAATCCATACATATAATAAAATAAAGTCCCCGCCGTGACCTTATTGTGTGAACGCGATTATCTCTAAACCTAGCGAATGCATTTTTGTACGGTTTTCATCAATATATAGGTAGTGTAATTGCCGATGAAGGTTTAGGTGTACCATTTAGGCGGCTCCTGCGCGCAAAGCCAATTTTTTTTACCAAAATACAGTTCTAACTTGGCTATAAAATCGGTCTACTTCGCCTATTCAATATTAATCACTATTATAAAGCTCTCAAAACGCATTTTGCAAAACTACACAATTTAAATTATCAATACTCGCCAAAAACGTATGTTACACTGAAAACTGAAATAAACTCCGTACATATTTGTTTCTGAAATACTCGTACGCTAGTATTTGTTCGTTTAATTTAATTTATCCGGCGCACAGGTAATTCAATTAGTTTCAGCTTTTAATTGTATTCCCACTTTATTTAATACGATTTAGCTGAAATCGGTGACTAACCGATTTATGTACAATCACTGACAAAATCTTTATTTAGCTATTGTGTGAGGTTTTGCTGCAGGGATAGCGCTTTCCAAGTTTTTAACATTGAAGTGGTGTGCACTTATGAAGAGGAATAGTTATTTGTGCAACAAGAGAGCAAAGTTGTTTTTTGTTTCGAGTGCTGATTTTGAGTCCCGAGCAAGCGAAGGATTCTATTATTGATTCACGAGCGTAGCGAGTGAATCAAAGTTAGAATCCTGAGCGTGGTGAGGGACTCAACAGCACGAGATACAAAAAACTTTGCTCTCGTGTAGCACACATAACTTTTCACCACAGCAGTGAGAACACATATTACTTAGGAGACATAGAAATGAACAGGAATAGATTGAATTCTGAATTAATCACTTGTTGATTTAACTCTTCTGGTGTTAAGGTACAGTCATCATCGCTAGTTTCACTCATCTTTTTAGATTATTTTATATATTAATATAATTTAACACGTTACGCTATACTGTATCAGCATCAGTGAAATTTTTATTCCCGCTACTTTTTTAAATCGCGTTTTAATACCGCGTCCCTGATGTTTATTTTTCAAATGTATTATTGTTGTAATTCCAAATAAAAATGTATTGGTTAAATACTAATTTTATACTATTAATTAGCTTATTTTTATTAAAATCCAATAATAAATTAAACATATAAACAATAGCCAACATTTAAAAAATGTAATTTCTTTATAACAAATATCTTTTTTTATTTGCGTTTCCAAAGGTGTTTTCTTTGAGGTCGAATTCCAAAATCGAATTTCGAATTCGAAGGGGTTTGTTTTTTCACTGACTTTTTATATGCATGTGAAAGAGACAGAGCACAGTAAAATTCGAATGTTTCAAATTTATGGCTGAACAATGACAATACGTGGCACTGAAGATTGAAAAATTAAAAAGCTACTTTGCCTCACGCTCGAATCAAAATCGCGTTTTGGTCACTGTTGTCTCGCAGCAATAGCGGCATGTTTGAGCTGCTGTGGTGAAAAATATATTTTCACGACAGCAGCTCAAACATGCCGCTTTTCATGGCGCATTTCATGGCCTCACACACTATGAAAATGGTAAGGTCATAGTCCGCCACGCTGGCCAAGTGCGGGTTGGCAGACTTCACATGTCTTTCGAGAACATTATGGAGAACTCTCAGACATGCAGGTTTCCTCACGATGTTTTCCTTCACTGTTTATAAAGTGATAATTAACAATTTAATACGCACATAACTTCGAAAAGTCATTGGTGCGCGCCGTGGAGTCTAACCCGAGACCCTCTGCGTAGCAGTCCGTCGGTCTCTCCACTGGGCTATCGTTGCTCTATATCGACCTATATAATTATATCACAAAGCAAAGTCTGTTTAATAAAAATATATCAAGCCGATGTGACCATAATGTTCCTGCATCTGATAGTTTGTTTCCTTATAAGAAAGAGTTTAAAGTAACAGACTGGATGAATAAATTTCATCGAATCTCGGCAATTTCATACAGAGTATATTATGTGGAACGGGCAAATTGTGCGATTCATAATTATGTGAAATCATCTAAGGCTACTTTGATTTCCTCAGAGTTTTACTTGTGTTGAAGGACTACATTTAATATATGGTTGTTTTTATCAAGAGGAATGATTAATTACTGCATACAATATATTTCATAAAAAATATTGTATGTATTATTTTAATTTTTTTAAGGACCATTCATGTACACACCTTTATATAGAATTTGAAGAAGTTTACTACACCATAAGGATATCTAGTCTAAAATAAAGATTCTTTCTATAAGACAGGCCGTCTTAAGTAGATAGATAGATAGATATATTCTTTATTGTACACCAAAGTTAATTACATATTCAATGACTTAAAGCTAAGTTTCATGTACAAACGGCGGCCTTATCGCCAGGGGCGATCTCTGCCAGGCAACCTTGGGATGGACAGGAATGATCAAAGCATTTTTGTGGGTATGGTGATAGGTCTAGCTTTAAAATGAAATTATCAAGAAGATTATCCTAAATAGAATACATATATACACTTACATTAACATAAATAAATGTATATAAATAAATATACGTTTTACTTACTTACATACATAAAATACATACATAATTTATACAAATACAATTAAATATATATCAATTTACTAAATAATATAATAGATACAGTTTATACAAGTGATGAAACCAGACGATAATTAAGTTTTTATATTTGTCAATCCTTGAAATAGTGCTTCTGTACCATGTCTTTGAAAATATTTATTGTGTTTGCCCTTCGAATCTCCAGTGGTAAGGCATTCCACAGTCGCACAGCCTGAACAGTAAAAGATTTGTCGAAGTAATTTGTGGAATGCTTCGGCATCTCCAGCGTTAGATCCTCAGACGACCTCAAGGATTTTACATGTGTGTCATGGAGGAACTTAAACCGTTCTTTGAGATAAGAGGGAGAATTGGGATTGTAAAGTGCATTATATAACAATGTAAGAATGTGAGTATTCCTGCGAAGACGAATTGGCAGCCATTTGAGTTTGTTGCGAATAAGTATTAATTTTTTAATGATTGTAATTGTATTTGTTTACTGGACTAGAATTTATGAATGTATCTTTCTATTTTATTAAATATGCTATAGTTTTAGACCATACATCAGCATCTGTCAATTTTCTATCAGTAGAAAATCGTTCGATATCTATACTTAGAAGTTAAGCTTAGAAGTATCAAGAGTCGTCGCCGGAGCGTTCGAAAGGCTCGATTCTTTACGATGACAAATATCAGACACGCAATGTAATATCGTATGTTGTGCTTTACGTTGAAATTATTTTTTATTTACAGGAAAATATGGCGCAACAGGTGCAAATAATAAGATTAATGTACAGGAAAGACAGGGGAGCGATGCTAACGTGTCAATTCTGCTTCATTTTATTCTGATGACGTAAATTACATTGAGATTTGCCATTGTATATAAAATATGATGATAATATCTTCAGACAACGCTCATGAAATTATCTGATGCCAAGCTAGGTAGAGCCTTGTACTACGGTAACCAGTTCAGGTGAAAATATGCTCAAAACTTGTAATTTCTACCCGACGCATGAAATCATCGCACTTATCATACAACGATTTGTCCTAGGACCATGATATATATTGATGTCGCACCTATTGTAGTCTAGTGTACATGTAGTTTGCCTGCCATGTATATTTAATGCAGGTAAGTGTTCCTGGCACCCACATTAAGTATACAATAGGTGCGACTAGCTTGAGCATTTCTGTACTCATACTTTTCTGGATTTATATCTGAGCTATTTTCTTATTTCGCTCCCATTTTTTACGTAGGTAGTCGGGGTTATAGTTTTTAAACTTATTTTTTATTTAATCCTTTTCCGTATGGAGCAAGTAAACTAACCGTGCAATATTTACATTGTCATATTTAAAGAAAGAAAGAAAGCAAAATAGGTAACGCAAAACCGCGCAAATTGTGAGCACAGCCGCGGTTTAAACTTATATTATTGCCCGACCACAGCGAAGCCAAAAGGAAGGGTAATGCTTTTGTTACTCAAGCCGTATTTTATATGTAGGTACATATTTGTTATGTGCTCACCAAGACCTTTCATTTGATACCAATCACCACGTAATGATTATCTCAGTAAATTTTTTTTTTCGCCGTAATCGGGTAAAAAGCTCATAAGCTAAAACCTTGTTACTGGTCAGTAAGTGATAAGTTATGTTCAGCAGTAAGCAGCGAACAACTAAAGAGTTGTTTCATGATGATGATGATTAAATGAGAAGTACCTACCATCACAAAAGATATCAACCAAATAAATAATGTACCTAAATAAGCTGATTGTTTTAGCCCCTTAGGGCTAGCGCATACATACAATTTTTAATTGAACAACTATTTCGTTGTGTATCATATGTCTAAAAGAATATATTGAAGCGCACATACTGTCAACTCGATAGTTGCTCGACAAAAAAGTAAAAAATGCTTATCGATTTGCTTTTGATTTAAAAGTTGGACAACTATTGATCAAGCGCTCAATTTGTATTGCATTGTATTGATGTGCGCAGACCATCGACTAGACAGTCGATCCGCGACTGACCACGACTACCAATCTCGTATAAGGATTTGAGGCGGCGCCACGTCTCTATTCTTTGTAAACACCTTGACTCGAGCGTTGCTGAATAAAGACTGGTCGATTTGAGGAGATAAAAAATCGATTGTATGCGCACTTCCATCAACTAAACTGTTTGGTTGAGTAGAAATCACGAAAAGTACACAACTCGACGAAACAGTTTAGTCGATTTAACAGTTGTATGTATGCGCTTGGCCTTAGTTTACACAGCTTAAGTAAGATATATATTAAATTTGTTTCCCCGTGACACAAATATAGTACCAACTTAAGTACACATTCCTTGCGATTTTCAAATCTGTGTAATTAACATCTTGAATATATTTATAGGTACCTACTTTACTAATTACGAAAATCGAAATATTATATATACAATTAATCCGAATTATCAGAAATATCAAAAGAAAATTCACATGCTTCTGGTATTCGTGCTTTTCGTTTAATTTTCGTTTATTAATATCAGATTTCTCGAAATCAAACTGATTTATTGAGATTAAACTTGTTAATAAAGCAAACGAATGTTCAGTTATTAATATCTTCACTTATGTAATGACTTATATAGAAACACGACTTTATTACCACATGTCATAAAAACTGTCTGTCTATCGGTTTGCGAAAATCTTAAAAACCTCTGAAGGGCTTTTGTGCATTTCCATAAATATATACACAGTGATTCATACGGAAGATTTATACATATATGTTATTTACTCAAAACTTTTCAAAATTATAATATTCAAAAGTTTTGAGTAAATAACCTATATATTATTAGTACAAGAAAGAAGTCCGGACGGGTGGCTGGTGGTGGTGGTATTTGAATAACAGAAATATACCTACAGGTAATAATTGGTATGGTAAATAAGTTTTGCGATGATTAATTCACGCTGCAGGCATGGATAGGGCTGCACTATATTTGAGACTGCAGCTGATGTCCGATTACTTTATGCTTTTTAATTTTATTACATTAATTTGACATAATTTCAAGACTATGCTACTAAAATTTAACTCGATTTCTGAGTAGTAAGCATATCAACTATTAAATTGCCCATAACATAAGCTGTTGCTGTCTATAGCGATAATACTAAATAACTACTAGACTCTTTGCCGCTTATAAGAATTTAGTAAAAAATACTAATAGGGATTTAAATGTCGAATAGTTAATATACGGTCAAATCTGTTCAGACTAGAAAGCTGACACTGGGTTCTAAGAGAGAAGCCTTAGATTCATCCAGGGCATCGCTTACAGGTAGTGATTGCAAAAATCTTTAAATGTTGTTTTAAATATGTATATCTGTAAAAAACAATTGCCTCTTACATTTGCGTAAATCTCTTAAATATTTAAGGTATTCGCATTCCAAGTCTCTTTAAAAAGGTAACCTTGTGTATTAACTATGTATCGCTCGCGGTTACATTCACGTCATAGTCTGTTTCTTAATAGCAGCGCCACCTATCGGGTCTAATTGTGAATTAAGCTATCTAGGAACCATTCAAATCCCATATAAAATTCTTCCGTTACGAATTAGCACGCATTATTGGCATGTAACATACATGCCAATAATGCGTGCTGCTGCGTCGATAACCGTGCCTATATAAAACTTGAGCAGATAAAAGTGAGAGGTCACTCACTCATTTGATTACTGCCTAGGTACACACAAAATCCCGAAAACGAATCTGTACTTGTCATACTAGGTTGTCCTAGGTAGTCGACTAGTCTTTAAGTAATTTAATTTTAGTTATTGTATTTGTTTTTGTATACTGTGTATGCGTAAAGAATTCATCTCTCTATCAATCTGCATTACTTCTGAAGCCAAAATTGCAAGTATAGGTAGGAGATATTAGCTAAGAACGAATTCTATTACAGCAATGACATAAAATTAGTTCGCAGATGACTCCGTGGGAATAAAAAGCAAATTGGCAACAACAACATGCACATGACAAACCAACGTCCCCATGATGCAACAATTACATCATCTTAGCCAAATTTTGGAATAGGAAGAATATTTCAGAGGTCCTAACTACGACAGAAAATAATATATAGGTATAGCTTGTAACAATAAAGTATGCATAACATTAAAATCTAATCAAGAATAGTGTATAACTTGACGACAAGTAGTCGACAGTATACTTTGCTAAACTCTATATATTTGTAGTTGACGACTAAAATGCGGGCTCAATTGACAACAGATAAACGTGCCATCTGAATTGAGGCTAGCTTACAAACGTATTAGATTTGCAAATGAACCATCTAATAACCTAACCATGTCACTACAAACATAAAGATTGAACAAATTGCGCAAAACAAGCAAAAGAGAGCTTTGGCGAATCAATCTATTCGCTTACAATACGACATGACATCATGCAAAACCGCTTAACATGCAGCTACGTGAAATAAGTACGGGTCTACGCTATGACAGGTAGCTACGAAAACCTAGGCACATACGCGATGTCAATGTCCTTTGGAAATGGATGAATACAAGTTTCAATATTGCTAGGGTCGATATAAAAATCGGCCAGGGATCTACATTTTGGACAATATTCGCGATCCAATATCTTCCCTTTTCTAGTATTTAGCAGTATTATAAACGCGATCATAGACTCTTACAATGTAATAGTACTCTACGTGTTAAATCTAAGGTGTAATGTGTGAGCAAATATCGGCTAGATGTCACGTTGTTGTACGTTTTTAGCATATAAATCATGTAGCTACTTCTCTTATAATTTACATAATAAACTATTAGCTACGTTCTTACATAAATATATTGTCTCCGAGGACTGTATTGCGATATTGGGATAAGTAGGTAGGTAAATACATGGCAGGTTTCATAAGATTTTTCAGCTTAGATGAATGAGCTTTTCTTGTTATCAAATATAATGTTTTAGTACTCTGAGATGTCAGTAATTTGAGATGCTTCCGTTTTTAATTCATTGATTCTTTTGATTTGGTGTTGTAATACCTGCGTAGCGGTTGGTAGCAATGACATAGAGTACACAAGTGATTTTGTTGTTCGGTGACAGGTTGGCTACGCTACGCCGTGTTGTATTGTTAGTGGTGTAGTGTTATGGTGATGTAGGGTTGTACTCACTCATTGTGGGGTATGTCCTCGAGCTGGTTGGCGAGCGCGGCGACGGCGAGGAGCGCGAGCAGGCCTAGCGCGGCCCGCGGCGACATGGTGCGACTCAGCGCCATCGCACTCCCCACATGACAGGCCACACGACAACCGACACTCGCACGTCCTACATGGGACAACACGCGCGCACTGCACTCCACCACAGAGTCTCCGAGGGGCGGGCAGACGCGCGACTCATGAGTGCGCTCAGCGGCCGGTGGCGTGCGGGCGAGCCGCGAGCGAGGACAGAGGACCAGCGCCGAGTGCGCGCCAACTTCGCCGCGCGCACCCTCCTCCCTGCCTACCCCGCGCACACCCCGCAGCCGCACTGACGCTGCGCGCGAATCATACGCCCAATAACGCAGCGGCCTACTACTTATTACTGAGATTTATTTGCTCATACATAGGGTTGATGGTCAGCGACCGGTGCGAACGCCTCCGCGGCGTACAACAACATCCGGCGTAGTAATGCGTACGGTGGGACAGCGGGCGCGCGCTTGCCGGCGTCGGGAACAGGCTGGTGGCGATGGGGTTGTGGCTGGACCACAGAATAAAGAAGAGTACTAACGCTGGACGCCCGAGGGTCGAGGTCCCGGCACGTCGAGCCGGCTGCTGGTGCGGGCGCCACGCACATGCGTGGGCAACTCGCCAGGAAATCCTTTATCGATTCCCGCGCTCCCGCTTTCTAAGGAATGTCGCAGGCGTTGCTACCGCCGAAATGTTCACCCTTCCACTACTATAATTTGGCCTAAGCGGATCACTGTACGCTCGGCGGGTTGCTTTCGTTACACCAAACGAATTTCAGGGATTTTCCTCGAATTTAAAGAAGATACGGGAAGGTATAAAATTTAACGTTTGCTTTTACGGAGTTAGGAAAAATATTTTCGCAACATGAAATTTTATGTATGGTTTATCGAATTTCGGCGAACATTTCCGCGATAACTGGCGAGTAATGTTTACGTGCCTACCGATTAAATTGGTTTTTGTATGTCTGTGTATGTTTTATCCATGGTTTCAATGGTGTGTATAAAGTCCCAACGAAGATAAGCTCAGTTCTGCTCTATGGAAATTATATCTCTGTTTGTTTTGGTTTCAGCTGCGTATGATTTATAAAAAAATATAAAATGTGCGTTTCAAATTACTCTTTATTATTTCCTTTTAAAATTCCGGAAGCGCAAGATTAGGTACCTAATAAGTGCCTACAAAGTTAAAAAAATGTACCGAACCCATAGCCGCAAGTTTTTTAGCCTGAAACTTTGAGCTACAAACACTCTATGGTTTAAAACTTAAGAGGGCATAATAATAGTGATAATACTGAGAATATATTATTATAAGAAGGATATGAATCATCTATTTACAAAAATCTAAATCTAACTATTTTGACTTTTGAGCTTGTTTGTAGCTTCATATCTACTAAATGCTTAAACCAATTTTAATGTGGTTGTTAGAAGGTTCATGAGCTGAAATGGAGCAAATATCAAAATGGCAGGATACAATAAAATACGATACAGGTACAGTTTAAAAGTATTTTATTTTCTCAATACAGTCGACATTAACTTTTGTGTTAACAATAACATATTATTTATGTTGTCACGACAATGAATTCTCCAAAATTGTTTTATAACAATAATATTAAAATGTTTGACAATGATACTTTCTAATAAATAATTGTACTTGTCATCGTTACAGGTACATTACTTTTCTTGTAAAAAGTTATTAAAAACAAATCAATTATTGTCTTTTGTAATCCAACAATATCCGACCCTATACTTTTAATATAATTTAAATACTCGAAGTAAATAAATGCTAAGGTGGACTGTCAATAATTATATTTCTTCGTTGCCCATTTGTTAATTTAAAAAAACCTACAAAAGTTAATAAACGCTTTCGTTTCAGTTACAACCTACAGTTTTTCGACAATATGTCAGTTAAAATTGTATAAAAATAATGATACAAATGTGATTGTCGTTGACACAGGCGGGTCCGACGAACAAGCACTACCTATAACTAGTGTTACACCTATATGTACAGAATATCGTTAAATTATATAGGTACGTATAAATTAATATATGCTACTAAGTACTTTGCACAAAACGTTACAACGTTACTCAACGATCGTCGAGTAAAAAGCTCAGCGTATCCATACTAACATTACGTAATTGTTACTAAAAAATCGAATGATTCGACGCTGCAATATATTCGAATGACAATCGAACTGAAATATTCGAATACAAGTCAAGTCAACATTGATGTCAAAGGATGCAATGATTGAATTATCGATCAGTAAACAAGACTTTTATTCGAATGAATTTCGATTTTTTAGTAACAATGTATTGAGCAGTGGCACGCGAGCGTCTCGACACTACGCTCCTCACACAATACTGTGCGTTGATCTTTAAATGCAGTCTTCACCAATTACTAAGTCTACCTAAAGATCACAACAATACAGTTAGGTATTAACATAACCAAGTAATCTCATAAATAGCCGCCTAAACTAATGTTTAAAACTAAATAATTTGTACAATTCATCTGAGATATCCCACAGACTTGCCTGGTGACAGAATAATTATAGACATACAAATAAATAATATTATAAATTAATAATATTTGACCACAGTCTTTAGAAAGATTAAAATGTAACAAGGGTTTGGAGACAAATGGAGATGTCTTTAAAATAGGAACACACAAATGTATAGATATGACGTTTCTACATGATATTTGGTTTTTATACATTCAAGAATTCACTAGGTCTCACACTGGAACCAGCCTGGTCCGGCACTGTCGGCACAGGCCACTAGTGGCGCTCTATGGAATGATTGCAGTACCATCGTGTATACAACAACTACAGGACTATGACGTCATCAGACACTACACCCCTCGGTACGCATAACGATATAGCCTCCACTATACGAAGATAAACTTAAAATTACAATTCTCGTAATACTGTCTTAAGGTACTGATTATAAGCGGTATTGCGAACCTTAAAACATGTTTACGTGCGATTGCTCAGCTTATAAACGAGATGAAACTCCGTAACTTTAGGTAAAGATGTCCAGTTCGATCAGGTTATTACATACAATATAATAAAGTGTATCGACGCAAGTATAACTAGTGATCACAGCGCGGGCACAGGCGGCGCGTGGTTAGTTCACAACTGACACAAGAGTCACACCCGCGCGCTTCAATGTCTCGACGAGTCGCTCTCGTGTCCCGAGTCGCGCGCGTTCTCTCTGGGCGACGCGCGATGATCCCTCTCGTCTCTGTACCGGTCACGGCCACGATCCCTGGATCTATCTCTGTCCCTCTCACGGTCACGGTCCCTATCTCTGTCCCTCTCTCGGTCACGATCCCTGTCGCGATCTCTATCTCTGTCTCTGTCGTCGTCGCGATCTCTGCGTCGGTCGTAGTAGTGGTACGAACGTCTCGATTTCCTATCGCTTGGAGTCACAACTTCGACTTTTATATTTGCTGTCGCCGTCACCTGTAACAACAGAAAATGGTTAAATAAAAGTTAAAAAAATATTATTATTCTTTCTGATGATACATGTATTACAAGTGCATGCCCTCGAAGAGATTTTCATACGCATATGGTTAAGCCCACACATGTTGAGACACCAGATTCTGAATTAAGACATCTGATTTCCTGTAGTCACCAAAATCACTCTACTACACTGACTACAAAATAGACGTACCCTCATACACAGTCAAATACCTAACTCGATAATACGTTTCCTTCCAGTATCCTATCACTGTGACAGTTTTCAACGGAAGACTTAATATTACAAAGTTTAGATAATTTCAATAATAAAATATTTACCTTAGTAGTAACAGCCCCATGCGGCGTCTTGGAGGTAGGCGTAGATCTTCCGGACGCAGAATCACTGCCGTTATAAGTGGTGGTCTCCACCACCACCTCTGGCTGCACCACGATCGACTGCATGGACGACTGCACGGAAGGCGCTGAGCTATGCCACGAAGGAGGTTCCTCAGTAATGGTGGTGAGAGAAGGAGCACTCGGTCTAGGAACGTTCTTTCCACCTCTAGCTGTCTTGTCACTGCTGGAAGAGTTGGATTTTCTCGCGTGGATCGGTGAACTTTTGGGTGACGGTGTCGATAGTCGTTCTGGATGCTCTAGCGGTCGAACCTGGATGAATGGAAATGGTCATTAGTATTTGGTGATATAAAAGTTATAGAACGATCAAATTTTATGAAAATCAATTAAAATCATAAGCTCAGATGATGAAAATGTAGATACATCAGACGCATTGCGGGTGCAGCCAAAAATGGAAGTCCTAAAGTAATAGTTTGATTTGAACATCTAAGGTATAAACGAAACGTTTGAATGTTTATACACTATACTTGTATACATAAAAAAAACTTACTTCAGCAGCAGGTCCCAAAATAGCCAATATAATCGGGAAGAAGAGCAGTCCATCGAGCAGGCCCAGCAGGATCAACGCTAGCAGTAGTCTCAGAAACAGCCGGGCAACGAAGCCAAACTCGCTAGTAGCTAGCATCGAGGCGGCAAGTGCTGCGGCTAATGCACCGTGCAGGACTGGAGCCAGGACTGACTCCAGGGCTAAGGAGGCGCGGCGACGCTTGCAGCCGATCGATGTTACGAATGCCTGGATAAATTAATGAGTAAATTAAGATTGCTATCCAAATGCTGAGCGGAGAATAATATGATGAAGGAAAATAATGCTTTTTTACTATTAGTGTGGAGGATTGTGGTTAATTGGCAATCAGAAAAGTACCTACTTAATTAAGATTTCACAACGAAATCAAGGAGTTAAGTTTTAAGTTTAGGATTTCAGAATAGTATGCAAGCATTTCCCTCAGTTCCAAAGTTGGTAAATTGGTAAATTTAAATATACACTAAAATAACCTAAATATGGAAAATATATCGCGATAAAATATATAAACTGTAGTTTAAATTCAATGTGTAACATTTTCGTAAGCCCAAGAAAATACTATATGGAGAAATAATTATTTTATTCGTACTTACCAAACATAAATGTACGGTGAAATGGACGCCTCTGCCGATAGCCAAGACGAGCAGAACCGCGGGCACAGCGGATAGCTTCACTCCCAGTAGCGCCATGGTACCCAACAGCTGCAGCACCAGCGCCGCTAGAGCCAGTGTTACTAGCACTGCTGCCCACACGTTCAGTAGTAGTACCATTACAGCCTGTAGAACGAAAATGGATTTTAAGTACCTACTTATGCTTAAAGAACGCAATCGTTTGATGAGTGTAAGATAAAGTTAACTAAAATGCAACCAATGATCAACACATTTTCATGACTGCGCAGAGCGTCATTAGTTCTTAAATCTGATGTGTGAATATTACGTTACATTAAGTTATAGCAAAAAACAAATGCTGCCTGCCTAATAAGTAGCTTTTGCCGCAATTTTAATGTGAGCTGTGACGAATTCGAGGAATATATATCAAATAATATTGAAATATGACAAAATTAACCACAACTTACCACAAAAACAGCAGCCAGAGCACACGCCAGGGCCAGGAGCAGCGATGTCCTCAAATACAAATACTGCTCCCAAAACAGGAAAGGAATACCAGACGGGAAATTGGACAATCCCTTCGCCTCGAACTTCAGACACAGCTCCCGTACCGACATTATCAGGTTCTTTATACTCTCTGTGTCACTGAGCCCCGATAAGTAGAACGGCAGTTGGGTGTATATCAAAGGAGATGACTTCGGTATCTTCAAGTCAACGTCGCTCGAAGAATGCATCCATCTTTTCGGTTGAGGCTTCAGATTCCCCTGCGAAGCACCATAAGCCAACGCATCATTCGTTGCCCACGCCGAAAGATAGTTATAAAACGCTTTCGGGTTGATAATACCGTCCTTATCCACCAATCTGTGTCCGTTTTTGGTGTCCGTTGTAACAAGTGATCGGTCGATGGGATTGTCCACATGTCCTGTCTGCACCATAAGCTTGTAAGCCAGTATGCCCTCGTCGCTGGCGTTTTTGCACCAGTACTCCTGGGTTATGCATCCACTTTCAACTTCCTTATCATAAGCGGCTTGTAAGTCTAGCAGCCAATCTCTGAAGAGGCTTAGCCAGAACTTAGTGAGGCCTCCATTGTCGTTCTTGATGATGTTCGGTATCCTAACAAATTGGTCGTGGTATTCGTATAGAAGTTTCTGGTTGGTCGGATATTCGAAATCGCCTTGTGTGACGGCGTACATACTGTAGAAGCCGAAGTACTTCTCTTGCCGGTAGAGGAATTCGTGTTCGTCCGTGTTTTCTGGCACGATGTCTGTGAGATCTAGACCGTCTTTGACTTTCGTAGCTCCCCAAACGCTCGCTAGTATGACTGCGATCAACGCTAACATTGACGTCACCTGGAACAAAAAAAATCCGTCAGTGATTCAGTTCATGTAACGAATTTTGGGCTTTAATTATATCTTTATTATCTGAAATAAGTGAGTAGCAGCAAGGAGACAAATACACAAATCTCACACAATACTTCTGCACGTCACGTTCGTAATATATGAGAGATGGTATGATAACTTGTGACGCACCTTGACGGAAGGTCTCATGATGAACGGCGCGTACTGGTTCTTGGCCCACTTGGTGAGCGACAGACTGAGGCAGCACGTCACGTTCGCGGGAGCTCCCGTCTCCTCCGGGTCCAGCGGCTGTTTACTCGTGTCCTTCCACGTATTCTGTAATAATGATATCGTTTGTAATCTTTGGTTTTTTTAAGCAGATATCTACTTCAGCGTAATCGATTTTAAGATTTTTAAGATAAGATAGAGATAAGATAAGCTTTATTTGCATAAACATGTGTGTGTACATACAAGGAAAGTGCATACATACAAGATGACAAAATAAATTAAGTGCAGACATGTTTGTCACAGCATGACGTGCAAAAATAAATTGGTTACTTATAAAATTATACAAAAAAAGATACATTTAACAATATATTATTTTTTTGTCCAAATTATTTAAATTTAATTATTTTATATTCAAATTATAAGATTATTATATATAAATTTAATTATGTAAATACAAATTCTTTCTCATTAAGAAACTCAGTCACGCTATTATATGCTCTGGCGGTCATGAAAGTACGAAGTTTATTTTTAAACATTGATTGAGGCAGTTCCTTCCAACTTTTTGGTAATTTGTTAAAAATAATTGGTGCCATACAGTACACACTTTTGAGCATCAGGGTCGTCTTAGCGAATTGGAGACAAAGTTGACTACTGTCGCGTCTATTGCGAGGAAATTCGTCGGCTAGACGCTTATAGTAATGTGGGTTCAACTTAACAAACACAGCTACTTCTAATATGTATAAGCATGGTAAAGTTAACATTTTGTATTTTTTGAAATAGGGCACGCAGCTATCTGTCTGCATAAGTCTAAACATCGCCCGTAAACATCTTTTTTGAGATTTGAATGCTGTTTCTTTTTCCGTTGAGTTACCCCAAAATATTAGCCCATAGCATAGGTGACTTTCTACCATAGTATGCTGTAAGTAGACCATCCGTATATAATGTGCATGCAAGTGTGTGTAAAGCGTACGCAGATATACTTAGTTTTTACATAACATTTCAATATGAGTTTTCCAGTTAAGGTTTTTATCAATCTGGAGGCCAAGAAATTTTGTTGAGTTAACTTCTTCTATGTTTTCATTGCGGTAATGTATGTTGAGGTTCATACTAGGTAACCGTTGCGTAAAAAGTATAGCCTTCGTTTTATTTAGGTTTATTTTTAAATTATGTTCCTGCATCCATTGGATAGCTGATTTTAAAGCATTATTTATATCAATCTCATACGTCTCTACACTTTTACAAGGTATTGTCAAAGTACTGTCGTCCGCAAATAGGGTCACTGGTTCTTCAATGCATTTAGGCAAGTCATTACATATAATAAAAGAGAAATGGTTCTAAAACACTTCCCTGCGGTACCCCATATTTTACTTCACGACCTGATGATCGATAAATTTCTTTTTTTCTTTAAAATATTTATATGTCTAATTTCAGTGATTTGATACCTTTGTCTTAAATATGATTCAATTAAATTAAGGACATTACCTCTAATGCCATAAGCTTCCAACTTGTTTAATAATATAGTATAGTGTACGTGGTCAAATGCCTGGGTCATGTCACAGAAAATGCCACAGACCGGATTTCGTTTATCAATATTATTAATTACATTGTATAAAAAGTCATATATAGCCATATTTGTTGTCCTATGTTGTCGAAGGCCTTTCTGTTCGTCACATAAAATATTACTTTTTTTTACAAATTCAGATAGTTCTTTATATATATACTTCTCAAATATTTTGGAAATTACTGGAATTAGTGCAATAGGCCGGTAGTTTTCCATTAGATCTCTATTCTCTTTTTTAAATAGTGGCTTTATAACAGAAGTTTTTAATGCAGACGGATAGACACCCGCGCTTATACTTAAAGAAGAATGGCCATTTTTGACCTAATCATGTATAGAGATAAAACTTATTATAAAATTAAGGTTAATTTTTAGTGTAACGATTTCACTAACAATTATATTTTATAGAAGTCTAGGTAAAAAGAAAAGTTTTGGGTTGTAAAGATGTTCTAGAACTCGTGAACGCATCCTTATCATAATATTTTTAATTCGCTGCATTGCTATATTATCTGTGCCCGATAATACTTCCTTGTTTAGCTACGTTCCATTTCACTTATACCACATCTTTATCAACTGGTTTTGTCAAAACCTCGAGAAAACTTAATTTTGTATATAAATTGAATCAAGTTGTTAAAAGCTGATTATAAATGAATGTATTTTTTATGTTAAAAGATATAAAAAGATAAATATAATTGTATTTCTGCCGTTGAAAACATTAGATAAGGATGCAACGAAACGTTTTTGACGTAAAGACGCCGCCGGTGACATTGGACATGGGAGAATCTGTCTGATCTGTCAAATTAATACGAAATAATTTTGGTGTATTATGTAATTCCTAGACCTTTCTATGAAAAACTGTCTTTACTGTATAATTTCTTGATAATAGAGCTACTTGTTTTCGTACATTTTATCTATATACGCAATAATTAATTATCAGGTCATTCAATGTATGAGAAGTGGCCATTGTTCTTTATGATATGACTTAGATGACCACATACTTCTGCTGATACGTGTTTTATTACTTTACTACAGATATCATCATAACCTACGCTGCCTGTATTGTTTAAAGAATTAATAATTTTATATATGTCTAGTGGTACGCTTGGTGCCATGAAAATAGATTTGTTGTTCCAATCTGATTTAATACATTTGCGATTACTGACAACGTTCATTTGTGGTTGGATTTTAGTAACAAAATATTTATTAAACATTTCTGAAATTTTCTGGGGACATGTTACTAAGCGATTTTCTAATTTAATTTGATGTATGCTATGTTTAGGTAAATTATGCTTAGCACAATTAATTATTTGCCAGCTACTTTTAGATTTGTTTTTGGATGCTTTAGTAAAATAGTTGTTTCTAGCCTTTTGTGTTAAGTGTATTATCTTTTTGAATAGTCTGGAGTACCTCTTAAAACAAGTCTTATTTTGACTAGTAGGGTTTAATCTAAGTTGCCATAAAAGTTTTCTTTTTTTACGACTACACAATTTTATTCCTTTCGATAACTACTTTGGTTTTTTTATTATATCTATTTTAATTATTATTTTGGGAAAACATAGATTGTATATCAGTTGGAACATGTCAATAAATTTGTCATAAGCTATATTAGCATCATTTGTTTCATACATTTCCGAGAAAGAAAGACTGCTGATATAATTTTTAAATTTAGCTAAATTGTCATAATTGTAGTCTCTTCTTCTCGTGTACCAGTAATTTATGGCATATAATGTTTGTACTGGACAGTGAAGCAGCTGTGCTATATGGTCGGACAGTGCAAATTCTATAACATCAGTCTTACAAGTCTTACTGAAACTATGAGCAAAATTATCTATACATGTCAACTTAGCATAACGAGTATATAAGCTTTCGCAATAAATTTATTTTACGGGTTTTTAACGTGTTTCCTAAAAAATATAAAGTAAGACGTATTGGTAAACTGCTGTTGTTTATTTTAGCAATTGTATGGAATTTAGCTTAACAGCTTTTTTCTCAAAAAGTCGAGTATTACTTATGACTCTTTTTATTCCTCTTTATAGACCCTTGCCGGCAAGCGGGCACTGGAATTGCCCGAGTAATTGATAATTGACTGCACAGTGAAAAGTTATCGCATATGTTGTTGGGTTTTATCTCTGGCTGGCTCAGGATTGGTCCATGTGGCGAGCCTTAAAGAGGGCTTAAGTCTAGAGGGCTTAATTAACCTTTCGTATGCTTAAGAGCAGATCTGCACGAGACACAATAGATTTTAATTATGTCTGGTAACGCAGCATACGAGAGGTTAAGGGCTTGGGTCCAGCAGTGGTCGTCTTTCCGCTGATATGCTGAAGTTTGGCGCGTCACCCAGTCATTAAAAAAAGAGCGAGATGGGTGATAAGTTGAAAACATACCTTATCATTAGTCCCTCGTCGGGTGTTGCGGTTGTGTCGCGTGTGCGTGGCGGCGGAGCTGTGCGGCGTGACGCAGCACAGCAGGTCGGCGCGCGCGGCCGAGCGCCGCCGCAGGTCCAGCGAGATCATCGCCGGGAACACCAGCAGCATCGAGCCCAGGTTGAATAGTAGCAAGATGGCGGCCTGAACAACACATACACATAATCATTGACAAATCTAGGGTTCATTTTCAGGGAGAGCCTGAGTCTTCATAAAACATTTTTTGAAAAACTAATTCTTGGTCAGTTGCTTAGTCATTTCAATAGACATAATCTTCTCCAAAAGAAACAGTTCGGATTTACGTGGGGTTGTTCAACTTCTTACTGACGCAGCAGTTGAGTTACTAAAAAGTATTTCTGCAGCTTGGCAGAAGTCGCAAGATGCGTTAGGTATATTTTGCGACTTGTGAAAAGCTTTTGATTGTGTTCATCACGATACTCTTATCAAGAAACTATAATATCATTACGGCATTAAGAACAAAGCTCTCGATCTCCCGACTTCATATTTGGGCAACAGAATCCAGAAGGTTGAGGTTAATGGTAAGACATCTCCAGGTTCTGCTTTAAAAATGGGTGTCCCGCAAGGTTCAATTCTCGGACCATTTCTATTCTTGATATACAGGTTGTTTGGAAGTTCGATACAAAGCCGTAAATCAGAGCTAGTATAGAATATAAATTACGCGAATAAGTAACTAAATACCAAAAAAGTATTTTTTTAACTTATGCGAAAAATCTTGAATTCAAATATAATCGAATTACTAAAGCAGATGTAAAATTTATACATTTTAAATTATTTATATAATTATATTTACATAATTATGATACATATTTTGGTCATAGACATCATCTTTCTAATACTAACAATTTAAGAGTTATTTAAGTTCTAAGCTTCAAAATATTTTAGAAGCGATTATCTCAAAGTTTCTTTTTTGTTAGTTAGTGAGTTTTCGCTCCACAACGACGCGACGATATGTTCAACATTGGTCATTAAAATGTTAAAGTTTAGTTTTCTTTTTAAAAGTAATAGATTATTTACATTAAACCAATTAACAACTTTAGAGAGTGCATTTTTTACTTTGTTAAAGTTACTCTGTTGTCGTTGTATTAAAAATAAAAGACGTATCATCCGCGAACAACACAATCTTATGATTATTCTTTACGTTATGAGGTAAATCTTTAATATACAGGGTGTTTGGAAGTTCGATGCAATGCCGTAAATCGGAGCTAGTATAGACTATGTAGAACCATTTGAACTATAAGTACTTGTCTTAAGCGAAGTGTGACCATTTTTTTTTGGCAAATTTTAATGAATTTGATGACAAAACACATAGTTTTGCAGTTAGTTGGATATAATGGTCAGTTTGGAAGACAAAAATAATATTTTTTCTATTATTTTATTGAAATAATGTGTAAGCAATCTAATGGACCATGATTAAGGCATCTGAGTCATGAGACATTTTTTTACAAACATTTATAGTGAATATTTATTTTTTAAATTTAAGATAGCTGTTTTTTGAAGGGTAAAAAAAATAACACGGATGGTGCTTTCTTTGTTCAAACATTTTTTAAAACATGCCTGGTTATTGTTCTCTCTTTTAAGGTATCAACTACACGGATAGCTCAAAAATTGTTGAAATTAGGACTTACAAACCAAATTGAGGGAGAAATTTAAAAACTCAACTGAACGAGTTTCGTGCTTTAAAAATACTATTTGAAAATGAATAATACATAATTTTAATTAAATCTTCGTTTTATTTATTCCGCTTATAAATTTTAAATTTCTCCCTCAATTTGGTTTGTAAGTCCTAATTTCAACAATTTTTGAGCTATCCGTGTAGTTGATACCTTAAAAGAGAGAACAATAACCAGGCATGTTTTAAAAAATGTTTGAACAAAGAAAGCACCATCCGTGTTATTTTTTTTACCCTTCAAAAAACAGCTATCTTAAATTTTAAAAATAAATATTCACTATAAATGTTTGTAAAAAAATGTCTCATGACTCAGATGCCTTAATCATGGTCCATTAGATTGCTTACACATTATTTCAATAAAATAATAGAAAAAATTGGTTGCCTGTAAAGTCGGTATACGGGCGAAAGTTTTACGTGACAACGACTTTGAGTGGTAAAATAATTTTAATGTGAATATTCATTCGTATAGTAGGAAGAAGGATGAAAGACGCGTGCCTTTCACTTTTTATGTCTGTCTCTCTCGCTCTTAGGCGGGACGCGTGCCTCTCACTCGCTCTCATTGTGAGCGCATAACGTGAGCGGAGCGTAACGCAGTTTCTTGAAGTGTCACCCGGCAAACCAATTTATAAGACGTTGTCACGTCAAAAATATTATTTTTGTCTTCCAAACTGACCATTATATCCAACTAACTGCAAAACTATGTGTTGTGTCATCAAATTCATTAAAATTTGCCAAAAAAAATGGTCACACTTCGCTTAAGACAAGTACTTATGGTTCAAATGGTTCTACATAGTCTATACTAGCTCCGATTTACGGCATTGCATCGAACTTCCAAACACCCTGTATATTAAAGATTTACCTTATAACGTAAAGAATAATCATAAGATTGTGATGTTCGCGGATGATACGTCTTTTATTTTTAATGTTAAACGACAACAGAGTAACTTTGACAAAGTAAAAAATGCACTCTCTAAAGTTGTTAATTGGTTTATTGTTAATAATCTATTACTTTTAAAAAGAAAACTAAACTTTTAACATTTCAATGACCAATCAGTAGCGGCTCGTTCAAAGGAGCGCTGGAGCAGTGAACTCCCAAAATTATAAAATATATGTATACAACTCATATAAACTTTTTCTAAAAACATGCTCAATATTTTAATACACACCTATTCCCTTTTCTATAATGCATATCTGCAAGTAAGTATTAGACTACTAAACTGTTTATCATAATTTTGTCAACACTCTTGAAACATACATAGGTATTTTTGTTGAGTGGAGCGCTCATAACAGCGCTCTTCGTTGACGAAAGCTTAGTGCAACGCTTAATACTGAAATGTAATGAGTGCGAAAGAGAGAGCGTTCTATGCGCTGGGCGCGTGAGACAAAAGATTTGTATGAGAAATAAGGCAAATACGGAGCGGCGCTCCTGCCTAGCTTGACGAGGTGCGCATGCGCGAATATATTACCCGACTAAATGATATGACCATTTGTCACGAAGAAAAATTAAAACGTGTGCGCCGTTTTTTTTAATAGTGTTTTGCCGGTATCATTTAAATGTAAACAAAAGCAAAACATTTTTATCTGCAAGTGCGTTGGTAATTAGAAAAGGATTGGTGTAAAATATTGTTAATTGTATGTGTGATTGTGTGTATATGTTTAAGAAAGATAGTTAAATTGTGTAACTAATATGGAATATAACAGCGTAAACTTTATAAACGGGTGGATGAAAGAAGAAATACGAAAGGAGTGTATTGTCATAGTAAAAACAGAATAGTAAGATAGCTTCATACAAATCGGCCGCTGCGCAGCCGCGCTGGTTTGAATGTACGCGTGAGTCGCCGGCGCCGTGTACGCACGCACTTTTCACGCACACAATCTCACGAGCGCGGCAAGCTCGGCGCGGATTCAGTACGGGATGCGCCGCGCGTCTGATCGAGCGCATTCATGTAGGTACTTCACTGCTCGCCCGCTTGAATTGTTTATATACATTCAGTTTTGTAATAAACGTTATTAATAATATAAAATGTGTTAAACGACAGTAAATTTAACTTGTTACTTTTTCTCATTAAAAAAGGCATTTAGATAGTTATATAACGCTTAGGTAGTCAGTAGGCATTTGAGAAAAAATAAATTCAAGCTTAAATTGTGAAGTATTCAGCGCGATCACTTAAAAAAGCGGCGAAAAAGCGCGAGCGCCGACAAAGCCGGCGCCGCGGTGTAAACAAGTGACAACCCGTGCGTCAACGCAAGAGTAGGCAATTAACTCGCCGAGCGGCCTTAGCTAGCTTACTATTCTGTTTTTACTATGGTATTGTGCGAGAATGAATGGAAATGTCGGTAGGGGACGCCCTAGGCGGACGTACGCCGACCAAATAGGTGACGTACTAAAAAAGGGCCAAATTAAAAGTACCCATAACCGACGCGCATGCATGATGAGGTTAACGAATGTCGAGGAAGCGAAAGAGGTATGTTTGAACCGAAGCATGTGGCGTTCCATAGTCTCTGCCTACCCCAATGGGAGACAGGCGCATAGAGATATTAAGAGTAGAGTGGCAGAGTGGGGCCTATTCGTGTCCGCTGGTGGGAGAGAGAACGCAACATTAAAGGCCCCCTGCATCTCTCTCTAACAATACATGCACAACAATCACAACATCAACATTACGCAGTGGCGTGCTACCTGTAACTATTATTTAAATCAGTTTATTAGTAATCAATAGTTTAAAAAAGTATTCACAAAATAAATTGTAAGCAGTTTCATCTTCTTTTTTAGTGAACACCCAATATAATCTTTAACGAGCCGCCTCTGTGACCAATGTCCAATGTTGAACATATCGTCGCATTTTTGTGGAGCGAAAACTCACTAACTAACAAAAAAGAAACTTTGAGATAATCGCTTCTAAAATATTTTGAAGCTTAGAACTTAAATAACTCTTAAATTGTTAGGATTAGAAAGATGATGTCTATGACTAACATATGTATCATATGTAAATAAAATGAAATAAATAATTTAAAATGTATAAATTTTACATCTGCTTTAGTAATTCGATTATATTTGAATTAATGATTTTTCGCATAAGTTAAAAATACTTTTTTGGTATTTAGTTACTTATTTGCGTAATTTAGTTATTTTTTTGCTGGCTGTTAGTGAATTACAAGTCAAAACATGTTCCAAAGAAAAGTAATTAAGTACATTTAGTGACATTGCAAATACTTAAACTATTGTTACTAGTGTGCCTTAACGATCTAATATGAGATTTAACCAAGTCTTTTAATTAATTTTCGTGTAGTTTTTTTCCATTGACTGAGTAGTTAGTAGTTATCGCGCTTTTTATAACTCCGAAATTATTAAAAAAATAGCCGTAAATATTAATTCAGAAAGTAGATATGTACAAGACAGCGTTTTAGACAGCTTGACATCAATAACTCATTTTCACCAATAATGTTACTTGGTGAGTTTTTGCTCCACAACGACGATATGGAAACCAATGTACAACATAATCTAGGACTGTCCCCGTCGAAACAACCATGTTTTTAGGTATAATGCTCGACATCAAACTACAATAGAAAGGCTATCAGGCAAACTCAGTCTATCTATCTATATATCTATATATCTATATCGTCACGCCTGTCTCCCATTGGGTTGGCAGAGACTATGAAACGCCACATGCCTCGGTTCAAACATACCTCTTTCGCTTCCCCAATATTCATTAACCTCATCATGCATGCGCGTCGGTTATGGGTACTTTTAATTTGGCCCTGTTTTAGTAAGTCACCTATTTGGTCGGTGTACGTCCGCCTAGGGCGTCCCCTACCGACATTTTCATTCATTACCGCACGATACACTCCTTTCGTATTTCTTCTTTCATCCATCCGTTCCAAATGTCCAAACAAACGCTACATTCCTTTTTCAATCTTTGTCACTGCATCTTCTTTTAGACCACAATTTTCCCGTATCACACTGTTACGCACTTTATCTATCATACTTACTCCGCACATACTCCTTAAAGCTCTCATCTCCACAGCATTGATTCTACTTTCATGCTTCTTCTGCCATACCCATGATTCGCTACCATACATCAGTGTTGGCGCCAAAACTCCCTGCAGTACAGCAAGGCCAGCCTTACTTGGGATAATTTCGCTACTGATGATGGACCATAAGGCGCCATTTACACTATTTCCTGCTTACACTCTCCTTTCAACATCTCCCTCACATTTTCCATCTCTCGTAAACAAAGAGCCTAAATACACAAACTCATTCACTTGTTCCACTTTTCATCTCCTATCATTATGTTACATTCAGCTATACTGTTTTCCCTCTCTATGACCATGATAATTAAATCATGAACTCAGTTCTGCAGCTTATGCAGTTAAGACAATTAGACGCTTCACAGATTTAGAAACAGCTAGAATGGTTTATTTCAGTTACTTTCATAGCTTAATGTCGTATGGGATTCTTCTCTGGGGGAATGCTGCAGACATAGATACAATATTCGTTCTGCAGAAAAGAGCTGTAATGGGAATTTATAACCTCGGTCCAAGAGTTTCTCTAAAGAAAAGCAAAGAAAAAAACATTCTAACTTTTGTATCACAATATAATTATGTAAATCTGTTATATGTATGTAAAAATATTGCCAAATTTAGTAAAAAATGTAATATACATTCTGTAAACACAAGACACAGAAATAATTTCGTAGTTCATAGCACTCGTCTCTACAAAATGAGTAGCTGTTTTATGGGGCAATTTATACGCTTTTGTAACAAGCTCCCTCATAATATAAGAAACCTATCTATAAATAAGTTCAAAATTATTGTAAAAGCTAAATTGAGTTCTAAAGCATATTATAAAATATCTGAATATAAGGACGACCAAATCGCTTGGGACTGTTCTAATTTGACACACAAAAATAATTGTATGAAATGTTTTTTTTTTAATGACGTAACTACTTGCAAAGTTGCCACGAAATAGAGAAGTATTTCATTTAATTTCATTTTAATGGTGTGAAGTTTCTTAGGTGACTGGTCACCTAAGAAACTTCACACCATTAGAACACAATTAGAATTTCGAATCGGTAACCAACATTTTCGAGTGGGCTCTAAGCCATTAACCACCGGGGTCGGTACGGCCCATCCGGCCTTGCTACATACGCCTATGCATAAAGTTAATAGTCCAAGATCCCAGAGCCGCCAGACCTACGTCATTTTAGCAAAGCTGAAATTTTGAGGATTATTAGTATAAAATCTTGTTAAGAAGTAAGCTGGCAGAAGTAATGGCCCACGGCAAGTATCTGCAATAATGAATTTAAATTTTAGACAGTATTTTTAAAAACATATTTGAATCCCAGCTTTGCTACTTTAACGTAGGTGAGAATGTTTTTTTGGTACCTTTACTTCGCGCTACCTGTGAAATGGCCCGGCTTTCAAGCTAGTGGGTCGGCATCAAAATTTCAGCTTTGCTAAAATGACGTAGGTCTGGCGGCTCCGGGATCTTACTCTATAATATTTATTATCACATTCGCTACAGAATATCTTCAATTAAGCTATAGAAACATTTTATTGGATCATAATGTGCTTGTGTTTTTAGATTTAATTACGAAGGTTCTATGATTTTCGAATCTAATGCACTTTTTATCCTAGACTAGGAAGATCGTCGTCATCATTTTTTCGTCATCTTTTTAAATGAGATACAAAGCATCAATAAATATTGTAGTAAAAATCTCATCGGCCAGACTGTAAAAAATTGATTAAGTCTGTCTATTATATGGAAATGGAACTTTCACGCGAAGATAGAAGAATTTTAATAGGCTACAGTTTTTTTCAAAATCATTTAGTATTTTAGAGTAGAAATTAGAAATTCTTTAAAACACATCGCATAATTCTAATTTCCAATCTAAACCAATGCACGATATAGACACAGAAAAAGCGCGTAAAACCGTGAGGAATAGCTAGTATTAAAAATACAATAAAAATAACTAACCTGTAGACAAAACACCCGTAACGCTGGTATTGGCAGTAAAGCCGCTGCCAGAAACGCCATCACATTACAAAGAGACGCCAGCAGCACACTAAGACCACTCTTCTTCAGCACCAGGCCTGTTCTCTCCTCTCTGGGCACGTCTCCCGCTTGCTCCACATACGTGTGAGTGAGAAGGAACATGTCCTGCACACCCAGGCCTAGTGCCAGGAATGGCACGATCTGCGTGCTGGACGCGTTGAACGGTATACCTGGAAAGTGGTAAGTGGAATTTAATATAGATAGATTTATGTCAAAATGTACGCAGACATTTTTAAACTATAAATTCAGGACTATTGTAGTCTATGAATTACAATTTCAAGTTCAGTAAGATACAAACAAATACACATACATATCGTCACGCCTTTTATCCCCGAAGGGGTAGGCAGAGGTGTATTTCTACACCCACTTTTCGCCAGATATACTTTAGTCCCGCGAATTAAGGGGCGAGCCTATTGCCGTACCGGGCACATTTCCAGACTCCGTGTTGCTACTGAGAATTTCGTGACAGAAAAACCCAATAACACTACCCGACCCAGGAATCGAACCCGGGACCTCCCGATACCACGCGCACATTTATGCCGCGAGACCAACGAGGCAGTCGTATAGGGTTTGATGTCGAGTTTTCAGTCTCTACGCAAAGATGGTATTTGCATAGTGTTATCCCTTAGACGCCTCTTACGACACCCACGGAAAGATAGGGGGTGGTGACACTTGTATTCTATGCCGTCAACCACACGGCATAGAAGATACTTGACAGAATAATTATAAAAACCAAAGTAACTTTTCCCAACTTAGTAACAGAATCCAAAAAATCACGATCGTAACGAACAATCGATTTGTGAACGTAAACTTTTATCATATGACCAAAAATAAAACATAAATATAATCGGAATGAATATGAATACGTAAAGCATGCAAAAGTGAAATGTGATAAAAAATTAAAATAAAAACATAAAATAATCACCTAACAAAGCACAGAACCCTAGTCCAGCCGCGACTGTGATGGAAAGCAGGAGAACCCCCGCTATACCCACGCCGGCTTGCGAGCGGACCGGGTCGCGCCATTGCATTAGTGTTACCGCTACATAAATTAACTGAAAGAAAATAAACCAAATAAAAATACAAATAAAATAAAAAAGTGCAATTGTGCGATTATAGAATGTAAGATTGATGGAGGTGGTAGTTATCATGTGTGCTACAAAGCTGTTCAAAAATGAGCATAATCATATTAAACATACAAGTGTATGTGCTTACTACAAAATGTCTCTTAGTATTTCTAAAGAGATCCAAAGTCTATCTACCCGCCTTTATTTGCTGTGATGGTATTTATTAGCATACAAAACTGTATTTTCGATTCGTGAGTCATCAATTTTGCAATGATCCATAATGTATAAAAGGCATACCACATCAAACAGTCTTACAATTCTACATGTAAAACAAAATAATGAAATAAAAGCACAAAATAAATTCGTCGGTACTCACCATAAACATGTATCCCAGCATGATATTCTTGAGCGACAGCTCAGAGAACTTGCCTAGGATGTCGTTGAGTGTAGATGTGGAGAACGGGTAGAAACTATACGAAGGCGATACCGACTCCGTCGTTGTCATTCTTCGTACCTCCTGTGTAATAATGCCAATGATCAATAATAATAATGACTTACAGACAGAATTCCAATCTCGGTACACAAAGCAGCCCTGCCGACACGGGATATATAGGACACAGGTGCACTATATATTATTTTCCTCGCACCAATAGTTGAGAGTGATAACATCTCGAGTTGTAGATGTACTAGTTGTACTACCGCCAACTGGCTGACTCATATACCTAAGTCAAGCCCAAAAGCACTTTTTGAAAGACGGTAAAAAATATTCCTTATACATATCCTTATCAAATTCTCGTCTGCTTTGTTCGACATGATTCGGTAATCAAGTCACAGTTGCATATATTATCGGTGTTCTTCCAAGGAAAGACCAAACAAATATACTATTGCTCTACCAAATGAATAAAAAATACTTACAGTAGCAAACTTCCTCTGCCACGAGTCCAGTACAGCAGCAGCCTTCTCTTGCGTCCAGCCAACATGGTGCACTCTGTAGTGGTCTGCCCAGTACTCGTACATCTCCCGCTCGCCCATGAGCTGGACCACGGTCTGGAGAGCCCTGGCCCTGCGGAGGGCCGACGTGGAGTTCCTGGTCACGCCGCCCACTATCAGCTGCTCCGGCCAGTGCATGTACGCAGCTGCGAAACCGTAGCACCCGTGGGACAGCTCGGCAGCTACATCTGGAATCTGGAAGATGTTGTTCGTTAGTGACTGTAGAAATAGAGCAATGCTACATAGTGCTGTAATGTATTTTGGGGCAATGGTGTTATTGGTTGCTTTGTTGCAACACTGTGTTGAGTGATATAGGAATTTAAACTTTCGTGGTAATTTAAACTTATTTTAAATTGTCTTTCGGGACATATACCACGTACCTTTGTTTGGAGTAACCGATATTTCGCCACTGTTGCAAGCGCCATGTTCACGGATGTACTGGTTACTCCAAACAAAGGTACGTGGTATATATCCCGAAAGACAATTTAAAACTGTGTTGAGTGGTTCGGTGGTTCTTCGTGGAATTGCTAACGAATCTATTCGTCTATACTGTGTGTTTGTAGTTTGGATATTAGCGACACTTCGCGTTGTAGGGATATTAGGTTTGTATAGTGCAACAGTGTTACTTTTATTTTGCCAACTAAGCTTTTCATGATTGTTGGACTTATCCATGACATATCCATAAAGGGATCCTTTATATTATTGTACTAGAAAATTTAACTTGATCTTCAGCAATGTTAAGCGCCACCTACCGCGTTCATAATGCTAGTACGCTATCAACAATTATTCAAAATGTTTTCTAACTTATAATTTACATTCTTCCTCGGCATTGTATTAACTAAGTAGGAAACTATAAAATATGATGGCGATTAAGACAACAAAACCAACTTTTGTTTGTTTACAAACATTCATCTTTTGTTACAACTTCTTAGAACATTAGAATGGACAATGAGTAAGAAACAATGCGAACTTTTAAATTTACGAGGTTTCCGAGGAAGTGCTCGCCTGCTCGGCTCCATCAGATGGTGAGCATTATTGATATAATAGTGTCATTGTGAGGGCGATAGCTGCGGCAAACGAAGCCCATTGAAGCGTGGACAATGCGCCCGCATAATGCGCCGGTCCGGCTGCGCCCGCGCCGCCGCCGCGGACAATACTCGCCCCACGACCCACACGTGGGTGGCGAGCCAATGCTCACAGAAACACACGAACAACACTACACTCTCTCCCAACACACACTATTTGTTCCACTCAATTCCACTTAAACTCCCGATTGAAATGTACAACCTGATTTATTCGGTTATTGAAAAAATTACGCCGTTGTCAAAACATAATTGATGAGCGTGGAGTCGCGTCGCGAACCTATATTTGGTGATGATGTTATCACATAGTCGGTAACGTGCATAACTTTCACACAGGGCGGCCTACCCGAGGCAGGTAGTCGCACCATCTGCCCGGCGGCGACCGCTTTCATCCTGCCTTATTACCGTTTCCAAAAATATTTTATTATCATGGAAAGTATTTAAACTTTATGTGTTCGTCTCGATAAAGATATTTTATTTGTCGTGGATCCTACACGGTGTATTTATGTGCCAGTAAAACTGTCGTAAATTGAAGTCTTCATAAAAGGACCGGGAGTTGTTGTAATGGTCCCTAATGTCGGTGCTACGGATGCGTGACAAATTATTTATACACAAGTTACAACAAGTGCACAAAATGTTGGGGCTACCTGCGTATTTCACTTATACAAATGCACAGATGGTGGAATGGTGATCCCCTTCTCTGCCATTGCGCACAGTTTTTTGGCTTTACGCAAATGGGCTGATTATAAGATCTACTTGCACAACGGATGTATCTTGATTTAAAGCTCTTAATTTGAGCTTAAGGCCAATTCTCGTATTTAACAGACACTGACACTGAATTTTGACTGCATTGCGATTTAATTTTGAATTGACTCACAATTGGTATTCTGCTTCACTTAATCTCATTACAGTATCATTTTGATATAATCAATTTATAATCTCTTGTTGGTCTCAGAGGTAATGTCAACAACTCAAAAACAAAAACATGAATGTTGCCATTGTATGGGAAAATACATTAATAGGAATGGTAATTGGATGCCACTACGTTTACATGCCAAATTAAAATTAATATATAACTAAGTAATAAAATTTCGATAAGTAAATGTTTTGGTTCCTTGGATCGTGTGGATTATTTTCAATAGGTATAGCCATCGCAGCCCAAATCCACTCATACTTATTTTATATATAAAACAATAACCAAGTAACAAACACTTATTTTGCTCAATTATCAACAATAGTCAGCTGTGAACTGTCAAACCGTAGTATCATTTGGTTTTAGCTACAGTTTGACGTTTGTTGTACGTAAATAATAAGCAGAATACCGTCCACACTAGTTCACACTTGGTTCAACTTTCGATGTAGTCCCGATCTCATTCAAGTGTTAGTTAAATTACGAGAATACCATTTATGACACCGAGACTAGATTGATATTGGAATTTGAACAAATATAATTACCAGAATCGGCCTTCTGATGTCAAGTAAACTGTTGTCTACCATTGCATTTGACGAAATATGTAAACCATTTCAGATTAGCAATCGTGTGAGGTGAGGTCCAATTGTGCGTATATTATTTCAATACTTATTTTAATTAGGGGTTCGAGACTTATGTTTCTCAATACTTACATTGCCAGTTTTCTTGTTGGGCGCCGTTTCTGGACAATGTGCATCGGTGGGGTCGAGACACGGCTTCTTCATGTAGGCGGAGGTGATGCCAGCTCTCTTCATGTAAGCTTCCATCGTGCTGAACGGGAACTGCAAGTTCAGCTTCCGAACTTCTTCTAAAACCTCTTGTGGATGCAAGTGCGTCCATTGTAACTTGTGTTGAAGTCCACTGTAGAAAAACATAGATTAGTAAACTTCAAAAGCTACCGAACCGACAAAGCGAGTAACGCCGACAAATTCTACGTAAACGTTGAAAGGGGCGAAACGGACCGAGTCTTTTGCTTTCTTGCGCTTTTTGAAAACTACCGCTCGGCTGACAACTATTAGATACGTATATTAATTGGCAAACGTTGTCACTTCGTTAATTGTTAAGAAGACAAAAAGCTTCAGAAACTTGGTCCGGCTCAACCTTACTTTAAATCGGTTTCAGAAGTATTTTTTCTAGAAATCTCGCATCTAAAAGACGTCCATTGTTAAATATAGGCCAACCCTGAATATTACTTAAAATGTAAATGGTACTCACGGAACGGATATAGGATAATCAGGTCCAAGCAACTTGGATCCCTCCCAGAAGCAGTCGAGCGGTGTGATGATCGCGCATGGGATGATGTTGTCGATGATCTTTTCGATGTGGTACGCCTCGAACTCGGGGATGCTGGGGCTGTAGCACAGGTCCTTCAGACGCCACTCTATGTCGTACATATGAACTGTGACGCGAGTCGCTGCGTGGACCACCTGATGGAAAAAAGAGGTTAAAATAAACCTGTTGCCTTTTTACCACAGACAAGACTCTCGTAGCCAGGTATGGGCTAGTCTGTTGAACTTATCTTTGAGAACAGAGGGTGACTGTTGAGAGGTTGGTTTCGTTGCAATTCTTTCGATCAACAGTCCTTTAGAATTGATCCATGATTTTGATGAAAGTATTTCGCATTTAAGTAACTGGAGAAGTCTGTCTCATTTTGATACTAGTTTAGCTAAGTAAAGTAGTGATCAAGTGAAACACAATTTAGAACCTGAGACGATTGAAGTCTGTTCCTGTGTTCCTCCATCTTTAACAGAACCCGCAAACAATTACTCGCAAGTAGGTAATTACATATGTAAGAAAATATACATTCTATAATAGGCACATATCTTTGTCGGATTACTTCCAGGCTTAATAATAACTACAATGAAAGTAATGAACTCAATAACATAAAAGTAGCAATCACAAACTTATTGCAGTTCCAATAACTTTACAATCGTAATTGCAATATTAAATGCAATAAACATTTCAGCAATGATTATAGATCGGTAAGCTAGAGTTGGGTTACATTTTAAACTTTTATTCGAATTATTCGATACTTATCGATGAAATTTTTCTTTAAGATTTATATACGAATGGTTGCAATTTTGAAATTTTAATTTATTTCTTAATCTTATCAATTTATTTGCAAGCAACAAACACGATTATTCCCTTCTATAATGTTCTTTTAGTAGTGATTCTTACACATACATATGTCACCTCGTGATCATGACTGGTGTTCTACCTTGTACCTATTTGCTCTAACGTTTCGACGTGTGTTAAATTCAATACGAAGGCCAATATATTATTTTGTAATGTTTACCTTTAGGTGTTCTAGCAGCGCTCCTGCGTGCAGCAGCGAGACGTCAGGGTCCTTGGCAGTCTGAATGATGAGCTGGTGCGTCGAAGAGTCTGCCTCTCCTAGCGCCTTCGCCGTGTATTTGAGCTCGGCTTCTAGCCGACCACCCTCTGTTGACAAAAGAGATATTGCGGTTAGAATTTACAAGTGCATATAGCCTATACCTAGAATTAAGTGTTACCAGACTCATAATGAAGATTTTGAATTCAGTGTCTCGCTTGTTGCTGTTTGTTACGCTTTCATGACTAAACCGCTAAGCATGCATGCATGCATGCATGTTTTTAATTATAAGGGATGAAACTTTGTACATGCTATAGGTAGTAGAGCCTTGCTGATTTCAGCATGAATGGGTCGGCTCGACCGGGAAAGTGCTACCCTCTCACAGAAAATCGACGTAAAGTAACATTACTTAAACTGTTGCGTTTCGCTCGGTGAGTGAGAGTTCCGGGGGTCCTATCCCCTATTCCTTCTCCCTCATCCCACTCCTCATCTTATCCCTTTCCCAATCCCAAGGGGTGACAACGCACTTGTGACTCCTGTGGTGTTGCTTGTGTCCATGGGCGGCGGTAATTGCTTACCATCCAAAAAGCTTTTTAGGGTTCCGTAGTCCACAAGGAACCCTTATAGTTTCGTCATGTCCGTCCGTCTGTCCGTCCGCAGCCTAGCTCAAAGACGCCTGGTGCTAGAAAGCTAATATTTGACCTGAATATAGACATACATTATTGCAACAAAACTGTAGAAAATATTTTTTTAAGGGTATCTCCCCTACATATATAGTTGGGTTGAATTTTTTTTTGTTGAGTACCCCATTGTGTGGGGTATCATTGGATAGGTTTTAAAAAAATATTATTAGTTTGCTCACATAATTTTTCGATCAAGTGATTGTTTTGTCAAATATCAAGATTTGAAGTGAAAAAAATTGTTAGACTCAAGTGTCCCCCCCTCTGCCGGCTAAACTATTAATTTGGAAGAGGTGAAAAAAATCACAAAAGTAGTAAATATAACGAATTTTAAAGGAAAACTATCACGGCTAAGTAGACATCACTAGTTTACGAGTAATCGTCGGTTAACTTATAAATACCTATTTCTGTGAGCTTACATTGGGAGCGCTGCTGGCTTAATCTTAAAGATGCCCGTTTTTAGTCCCATGTGAAATAGAAGTTATTAATGTTATTATCAATAATGGCCATTATGGGCAACTACGGAACCCTACATTGCGCGTGGCCCGACACGCACTAGGCCGGTTTTTTTTATTGCATACCATAAAAAAAACACCTTTTTGGCAAACTTTTTGTTTTTCTTGTTTTACAAGTAGTATACTTTTGATCGACATACAGTAGCAAGCAAAAGCTAGTATTTAATAAGTCTCTTACGATAGTAGAATATAGATAGTCCCTGCTAAATTTATCCTTTATTCTCCTAGAAATACAAAGATGTCTCGTAATTAGTGCGCCGGCAAAAACTTTGATTGCTATTAAACATGGCTTCTTTTTCCACTGTCGTGTGTGTTCCCTCGCTTTTGTTCATTAAAATAAATCTTCGTTTTAATGCGACATTCGTTATAGCCGGAGAGATCTTAATGTACTCATACCCGTCGGTAACGACTCTGATAATTTCCTACAAGGTCGGGGTATTAATACCTACTCGTACGAATGTGTGCCGTTGACAAATATCAAGCAATATCATATAATTCGTCCATTATGTTTAAAGTTTTGATAAACATGTTTTGGTGTGTCTTTGGCGACAGACATGTATAAGTGAGTTTGTTTCGGCCTTTCTTCTCAAGAAGTCATTTAGCTAGGAAAAGCCGGCATCATCTAGAATAGGGTTTTGACATGTATAAGTGTTGTAAACAACCAAAATGCAGAAATAAATATGTCTTTATGTTTTTAATTTGTTTTTGTTGGCTGTTGATAACGGAGCCAAATATAGAGTTGAGTGTTCACAAAGTAATTTGACTTATCACTTATCAGTTAATAATAGTAGCACTGTATAAGCTAATAACAACTTACACAGTGGGAACTATTATTTAATTCCTTTTTGCTAGAAGATTCAGTAACACATCTCCGTGATGATAAATGCTACGCTTGTGACATAGGGATATCTATAAAGACAAGAGAACGGCGACAGGAATACAGATGGAAGAGTTTCAAGGAATAACATCGGCTCTATGAATAAATCCTACTCCTAACTTCTACTAGAATAAGAGTTGCATCGTGTAGAGATCGTCAAACCCACAATACGCAGCGCAGTATTACAGTAAGCAACGAGCAGTAGGCCGCTTTAATCACTACGCCATCCGAGATTCAATCCCGGTACTTCGAAAAACACGCCACTAGATCACCAATTCCCATTATCCATTCCAAATATAGTCTACCACCCTCGTATATCGTAGTGTCGACACATTTGTACAACAGGCAGTGTCGAAGGGCGGCATGCTATCGTCGCGTACTCCCGACTGATTTACCGACGTTAGTATGTGACACATACGATTGGCGGCCCCTCACACGCTTAATTAGTTCATTCTATGTTGCTTTTAGTGAAATAATGTTGAACCTTTCAACATACTTGTCTTTTGTTCTTTTGTTTATCTATTTTATACAGGCGTAGCTATTTTTGATAAACGCTAAAAAAAGCTTAATGACTTGGGGCTGTTGGGAATATAACGCCTGGTATTTCGGCTTATTAACGATGAACTATATTTTTACGTTAGGAGAGTTGTATTTATATATCAGTTGCAATGAATGGAAGTCGAAACTACAACAAGATCAATGACATACGACAAGCTAAAATTTTGTGTCATAAAAGACGAATCGGCTGTACTTACAATGTAATAAGGTATTACATGATATCTGTGACAAAACAAGTCGTATCCAGCATGTGTTAAAAAGGAACAGTCTTTCTATTACTTACTTAAAAAATATTTTAATGACGACTCTACCTAATCCACGACCGTACCGTGTATAGTTAAGATTCATAATAATGTATTATATTACTATTCAGTTTAACATTATTTTATTCCCTACTCCATTTATAGCCATAAAAATCGTCACGGCATTTAATGGCATCCATGCTAACATTATTATAAACGAGAAAGCAACTCTATCGGTTTGTCACATTTTTATGGCTAAACTGGTTTTCCTATGGTGTAATAGTTGTATGCTAACGTAACCCTTAAAAACACAGAATTCTTAACATTAAGAACATAACATACATTTACTCACGCCTTCTTCCCGTCAGAATAAGCAGAGACAACGGAACACGAATTGATTCTATCCTTATAAACCTCACGCGCTTCCTCTACATTCATTACTCTTTTCATACATGCTCGCCGTTTCCTGGTCCTTAGGAACGCTCCATTTTTTTAAAACGTCGCAGTTAGTTAGATAATTTTAATTAGTATCAGCCTTAAGACCTGGATCAGCAGATCAAAAGCATTCGGAAGTAAGAAGTCGTTTTACCATCAAGGTGGAGCTGGACTCTACTGCTCTACATCGAATTGCACAATATAAATTCTACTTTCTTTGCAAAGCAAGCTTGTACAATCAGAGACCACCTTATAATGGATATGTATAGCATTACGTGAAGCCGATGTAGCCATACGTGCACTTGTTAGCCACCAAGCCGTATAAAAAAGTGACTAAAGTAATGAATAATAATATGCATAAGGACTGTGATGAGTAACAAAAATCGTAACAACTGGAAAGCCATAATCTTTATGTATCTCTCATTTTTGTCTGGCACGAAAAGAAAGTTTTCAAATCGCTATTCTACAAAAGCTGGTGTTATTTTGAAATTCGGTAATTATTGCTAGAGTGATTCTCAACATTTTTTAAGTGATAATGAATATTTTTAAACCTACCAGTCAACGAATACAAGTGTAAGGACATTTTTGACAGTTACTTTAAAACACTCTTTCAGAGGATACAGTTTTTTCTGTATACTCTAATTGCTTGGCAGTAATTTATAATCAGTCCTATGCCAAAAGTCAATATATTAGGTAGCAGTGATTCTGTGAGCGAGTTGTCAGCGGACGTGCGAGAGAATTCGTTCCAATTAACACCCGTCCTGCTGATTTATAAGCCGGTTTGCCACTTTTTGTGCCGAATTAGGTCCACGACGTGTTAGAAAAAAAAGGTTTGACAGATTCGCTTAACCTTAAATTATGTTGTAAAGGCCACTATGCGAATATCAGTGAGTTTATATTTAGAATTTTGGACAGAAAAGATTACAAACCAGCGGGTTACTTATTTAGGTACTTCGCAAGGAGCATACATTTTAATTTTATGGTATCGTTTGTATCGTGCAAATATTTATATTTCGGGGATTTTAACTCCGAAATATTTAATTTCTTTGGGTGTTGGGACACATGATTATAAGATTAATTTTACAGATTATAACTAATTCCTAAGTTTTCCATTCTTTTAGAAAACACCAAGTATATGTAAACTTAGCATAATACAAACCTATTTCCAAATGGTAGTAGCGCATGCTTATTTTATATGATAAGAGAAACAATATAACTACTGGCAGCTTTACTTCAATATTCGAATTTAGAATAGAGAAGTTGATCGTACATTCCAAGCCGTCAAAGTTCAAATACGTTGTTCTCGGAAAGATCGTTCCTTTTGAAGCCAGAGACACTTGATTTCACTTGAACACGTCACGGAGCGTGTTTGAGACTATTTTCTCACATGTGTTTCGTGTGAGTCCGTGAAACAGTGGCTTGGCAGTTAACGCCCCCGCTCCACGCTCGGAATGCTATTTTATTTTGGTCGCTAATTTATAGTGTGACGGCTCAATGTGTATATGCACAAGACGCACACAATACGAGTTCTTATCACTTCATTTCCATTTTGTGCTAATGATTTATTCATAGCCGATTTTCTACTGGATTTTATTACTAGCAGGCATGACTTGTGAAATTCATTCATTCATAATGAGATTTCATTGAGAATAGGTCGATTGAAAAGATTGAACAAAACATGTCGGCGACCTACGATATTATTTATTATCAGATTCGTAAAATCTTTGCCAATGTTATATAGGTGAGAATTATTGCAGTAGCTAATCTCAGAATTACTACCAAGTCGAAAAATATACTAAGTACTTTACTTTTTTTGCATCCGTGCTCATGGCGCTTGCAACAGTGCCAAAATATATTCGAAACAAATTTGAAAGGTGTGGTATATTTATCTGTGAAGTGAAATCAAAATTTAGACGTATTTTGTTGGCTTGATAATTTAATAAGCTACTTTTAAGCTATTGAATAAGGTTGCAAAAGCAGATTATATGAGAACTTGGCAGAGCACAGCAGTCACCTCGACGTTATTTAACACTCCTAAAACTGAGAAATACTGTACATTACTAGTCAGGTAGAAATAGCCAATCTAATATAAAAAGCAATAACGTTTAAAGATTTATTTTGTATTGTGTCCGTCATGAGTGTCTGAAGTCAAAGAAAGTTCGAGTTCGTTCGAGTTCCTCGTTCTAAGTGTGCACTTAATGTTCTGTGTATTGAATAGTTTTAGTTGGTAGTAAAGCCGCAAGTGTTCAGATGGTAATAATGTTAATGCGACGCGGGACCACCTGACAGTCGCCAGTCATTTGTTCGTCGAGCACAGATAATGTAGTAAAGCTAATGCCATCATCAATTCGCAGAACACTTTGTATGTAAATGAGCTTAATAAGCATTAAAAATTACAAAACGAGTATGAACAAAAAATCTGATGAAACGTGCCAAGAGTTTTTGTGCCACTCGTAACTTCGGATGTATGTGTATGTGTGTATGTAAAGATATCTTTGAGTATTATGTAGGCTCAACATTTCCGTGAGTGTTTGTGAATAAAATAACAGTTGTATTAGAGTTCACTTGTGCATTTGTAGTACGGATTTTCTCTGGCATCATTCTGACCCTTTTATCTGTAAAAAAGTTGGGTGACTGTTCACAAAACTTTTTTTTACACTCTGATGCAAGATAACGCGTGAACTTTTTCTGTTTTAAGAATAAATTGCGTGAAATACAGTCGCCAGGGAGCTCAGGTAGAAGAACTTAAAAGCGTTTTATTTTCGTGCCGAAATACTTAATGCGTGTCGATATAAATCATGGTTACAAGGTGCTTTAAGCATTTATAGTAGGTATTATTTCATTAGTTAATGTTTATTGCTCTTGTTACACAAGTTCGATGGACCCAAACAATTTCTCAAAGGGTGACACGCAAATGCTCGACTACAAACGTTGGTGGCTTTATGAGGAAAGTATTTAAGTTAACCGTCAGCTTAGTAATATAATCTTCGTAATTTTATCTTTATCGAACAGCAATTTTATCCAAACTATTTCAATGTTTATAGCAGGCTTTTAATATATCAGGTAATATCGTTCAAAGTATTTAACTTGAACACTTAACCGTCAGTTTGTTGCGCTATCGACGAAGAAAAACCAACATCGGGTGTATCGTTTAGTTGGACAAGTGAAGGGCGCGGGCGGCGACCATTTCGTAATCACTCGGGCTAAAGATAGCTGCACTCGTGCCGGATATTAGGGATTATCATAAAGCAAGTGGAATCGAGCGTGGTGGGCCCGCACAGGGCGCCTCTATTTTAACACCTACCAGAGCCGTGGGCGCGATTTACGAGCCAACCATCACGCCGGCCCGACTTGTATCGCCACAACATATATTTAAGTATCGGATTGTCGCCGACGTTGATAACTATGCCAGTTACCCACTTCAACTCCCAACGTGCCAAAACACACCACTTTATAAATCAGAACACCAAAATACTACGATGTTTTATTTAGTTTAGCATTCACTATTTATATACTGCATGAGCGGAAATTTGGCAAAGATTATAATAATAAGCCGGCTCGAAAATATACTGGAATTGCTGGCAATATATTAGGGGCACAGAATGAAAGACGGTGTGAAAATGTGTGAGCAAGTTCAACATTTAAGTTCACGACTTATGAGTAGAAGGGTGGGATACAGATGTGAGGTGAGGGAACGGTGCTGGAGCGCCGGGGCCGTGAGCGCGGAAACACGGCAAGGTCACGCGAGGTTATCGCGACTGTCTGCCAGCGTGCTGCTTTCACACTCACCGCGTGTTATCGCGCCCGGCCGGGGGCGGCGTCTTTTATATCGTTTAGCTACGCTCCCTCTTATCACCGCGGACGTGCGCGTTGCATAAGTCAACATAAACAACAATAATCGAGTCCGCTGACAGCACAATGCGTAATGGCCGCTTGAATGGTAACTAAATCTGTCAATGTACTCTGGCGACGATCAATGCGAATCTCAAACCTTTTATTGCATTCTCGATGCGTGTGCGTCGATAATGACAACATTTCTACTCGATGTGGTAGCGAGCGATCAGCGCGGACAATCGCAATGAATGACGTCGGAGGATACGAGGAGGAGGGGAGTGCGGCGGGACGTGCGCGCGCGCATGTGGTTGTGGCCACCCGCGCGCCGCCGTGCCCGGCCGTGTGGTCCGCACCGCCCCGCCGCCCGCGCCCGCGCACACCCGCCGCTCGCCCTCTATGCAAATTAGCCGGAGCGTAGACAACAGATGGATGGCGGAATAAACTAACCGCGTCTTTTGCGGGCGGCGCGCGGCGCAACCGAACACGCCACCGCCGCAACACTTTGCGACTTTGTTAGGGCACTCATTACTATCTCCGGTACATTAATGATATCAACATATTCAAATACCAGGTTAAAGCTAAAGCTTTCTAAAGAAAACAAACCTAATTACCTTGGCGACATTACATAAAACACAGAGTTTGGTCGGGAGAAATCTGTAACATTTCGGTCATGGTCGCTAAATCGATCGTGCTGGCGGCCGGTTTTTGGACAAAAACTAGTCGCATTAGAAGCGAGCGAGTAACGAGCGGGCGCGATGGAGCGTGCTCAGGCCGTGCCATATAATCAACGGACAGATTATACCGTGCTTGTATTGTGTATCAGTTACAAACACGCGTGGTACAACTGGCACATCTCCCATTCGACATTCGAAGAGAAGTAACCACATAGCTGTATCTACGGAGCTTTGGCAAGCTGATTTTCTGCTTACCTCAGCTGTGCCACAGAATATATACAAGTACTAAAGTAGCTGTGCTGATACAAGTTGTATGAGTAACTTTATTGGCGTGTACTTGGGGCTTATTTAAGCTTTAGTAGGTCGAGTGTGTAGTACATGTGATAGAGTCGCGTGGACACCGTGCGTGGGCGAAGGGCCGCTGTTCAATGAATGTTACTTTATACAACATTTTGTGTAGATATTTATATTTATGTAGCACACGCACTCTTGTGCGCAAATTCAATATATCAATATTTTCTTAAACTTTTCGTCTTAAAATTCGACCCCGTAGTAGTATCACGTGATCACGGAATTCATTCCCTAATTGGAGAAATAATACGGAATTTTCTACTAATAAATTCTTAGACTCTTATGCTGTGGTCTCTGGATACAATCGTTACTTAAGTAAGGGAAAAGATGATACAAAAAGTAGATATTTAACTATTCGATGGATGTATATGTCAAAGTAGACAATTTCGTATGAAGTAAGGCAAGTAACTTAACGCTTAAAAACTCTTTGATGCTCGTATCGATGTTCGAAAAGAAAGGAACGGGTTTCAAAGGAGTTTTCGGAATTCGAAGACATTTCGTATGGCATAAATTAGCGTGGATATATCAATCGAACTTAATGTGTTCGTTATACCACTGTTTATGGCAGCAGTACACCTGCCAGATTAAAAACATTTAGGCGAAGAACAGGTAACAATTGTCAAGCAAGCAAACAGAATACCGTAAGTCCTTTCAAGTCCTTTCAAGATCCGCAAATAATAGGTATTATAATGATTCTATAGGCTGCACAAGTGAGTGCCAGTTTACTCAGATCCCTGGTACAATGTAAAATCAATAGAAACGAGAGAAAAGCTCACGTTGGGAGGGCTCAGGGTATAATAGATGGACTCGGCGCGCAGCAAGGCGTCTTAACACAAAAGGCGACCGGACAATCCAGGGCCTCGTTTTTTGTGTCTCAATAGAAATGTTATACATTTTTTTAGTTTTATTAGTCGTAATTTCACGTGGGGATGTTTACGGGCGGCCGCTGCCCACCTAATTAAGTTGTTAGAGGACTGCAGGCTCTTCGGCATTGTTTAACTCACCGGCCTGTTCACCGATAAGGTTTTGTGAGACTTCGAATATGTTTGTATAGTTCGACGGTAGCCGACGTCTTAATATAAATTGACATTTCAATGATGTCGTTTTATTTTGGTGAAAAATGGTCGAAAGCAGCTTAGGGAATGCCGTGCCGGTGTGAATCAGAATGAGTTGTTATTCTGCCGTATGAGTTGTTTGTTGTTATGCTTACTGTTTGATTTCTAAGTGGGGAAATTTACTAGTTGTACAAACATCTTTAGGTTTCTCTTTCGAAATGTTTATATATTCATCGTTACAGATCTTCAGGGTTCCTATCTGCCTGCCTGTGTCAGGAAATCAATTGTAACACTCTGAATATAGTACCATAGACTACGGAAGAATCGTTATTTGTTGTTTATGTCGTAGAGCCTATACAGCGCTCGTGTTGAACAGTGCTTGACTATAATCGACCGCTTCCTTCTGTCACATCCGCCCTTTGATATTATAGTTTTTAGATATTTCCCACTGATGTGGAGAAGGATACTTATTTATTTAGATATTGTAGCATCATTTATCCTAAGATAGCATGCGACAAAACAATCCATACTAACTTTAAATTCCAGTAGCGCTTGTTTGAATACATAATCTTACTTACGATTGTATTTTTTTACTACACAAGACCAGTTTTGCTTTGTACAAACAAATATGTATGTGGAATAATCGACACGTTTTATATTGTGGTTATCTCGACAAAGTGAACTTGTCCTTTGTACCTATTCACTTTTTTTTCGCTTATAATAATGACTCTACCAGTCTTGTTCTTCTAATCGTATTAAGTATTCACACTTAGAGCAATTTATTCCACTTTTATTTTGATGATCAATCTCAACTAATTCTTTTATTACGTACGTGTAAGACCAAATAGCTACAAAAAGCCACAGTCGGTCACTATGAACCATAGGTATTATTTCTCACTACACAAAATGGTAGAGACTGTCATTTTCTTCAAACTACATAACCAAATACCGCTGCCATTTTCACTCTTTCAAAATTAAAAATATAAAATCTTAATCCTGTTTAAAGTTAAGATACCCTAGTCGCAGTTCCAACCTATTATGGCGCTCGATGCCTTACATTCATAAACGTAGACCACCCATCTTTAAAGGGTCCAAAAAATAAAAAACGCCCAGATATTTTACTTCTTTGTATCCTTTTTGGTTTCAAGGACGCCTTATGGACTTTTATTTGTTTCAATATTGCTTTTCATAGTATTTACTGATAGTTTTATGTTGCCAGTAAAATAAGTTTACATTTGAATAACGGGTAATTTTTCATTATGTAAATCTTTTGTGGGGTAAAATAACTTCGGGTGTCCGTTACTATGGGACACAATTCAAGCAACGAGGTGGGAAATCCAGAATGCGCACGTATGAATAATTTGAACTGTTTGAGTTGCTTAAATTGTCCAAGTTGTTTTAATTACAAGGATTGCTTACAGTTATCATCATCATCAGCCTGCGATAGTCCACTGTTGGATATAGGCCTCTCCAGTGCTACTTAAATTGCTCGAGTACAAATAAAATCGTTGCTAATTTGTAGAAGCGAAACGTCTTAATTTTGACTAACAAAAAGTGTTTTCGAGTGCCAAAATAGGTAATATTTGTACCTATCGTTCAAGTACTATTAGAACGAATTACGAAAGGTTAACTACTAGGTACAAATATTGTTCATGAAACGTGTCCTTTGGGTATTGGCAAATTCTATTGTTTTACGACAATTGTTCAATTTTGCTCTTCGGTGTTGTATTCAGTCATTTGTTTTACATAATTTATGGCATAATTACCCGTCGTTTTGAATGTTAGTGAAGTAAGGAATACTTTGTTTTTGAGTGTTTTGAAAAGTCATTTTAGATTTGTGTTTGTGATTTAAAACTTTCTTATTTTCTTTCTTATTTTCTTATGTGAATGCATGTATTAGTGTCTACATTTATTTACCTTACTGTTTCGTGTTATTGTTTTACGACAGTTGTTCAATTTTGCTCTTCGGTGTATTCAGTTATTTGTTTTACATATATTAATTAAATAATTAACCGTCGTTTTGAATGTTAGTGAAGTAAGGAATATTTTGTTTTTGAGTGTTTTGAAAAGTCATTTTAGATTTGTGTTTGTGATTTAAAACTTTCTTATTTTCTTTCTTATTTTCTTGTGTTAATGCATGTATTAGTGTCCAAATTTGTTTACCTTATACCTATAGAGTTTTATGAATAGCAAAACTTGTAAACGACTAGCGACTAAATTTGCTTCAAAATAATGAAGACATGTAACCGAAGAACAGATTTGGCGTTTGGCTACATATATACCTACTAATTTCGACTACTGCCTACCGCTTTAGCGTAACAGACTGTGTGATAGTGTTCCTCAATGACGTGTATGAGTGATACTTGGCTACGTAGATCGCCTCATTGCGTTGTGTTGCCCGCATGTGCCGGGAACACATCCTGTCTCAATTCCGGTATCACTAGCTCTTGACATCCCTAATATTGTCAACTAGCTGTACAGACAGACGTGCGGTCAGAACATTCATAAATGAAGTACTTCAGCTTACCAAGTTTGGTTCAAACTCTTTAAAATCACTTGTGGTTAAAACCGTTTTCAGAAATGTTTGAAAATTTTATTTGACCATAATAGTCGAAATATTACTACTTACATTTAAATATTTTGGAAACTAAAACGTGACCATATTTTTGAAGTTTGAGACTCTATTAATAGGTAGGATAATGATATCAGCAATAAGTAGGTACGTCACAAATACCATTTACCATAAAGCTGTAACTCATGCATTCATTAAAAAAGAAAAGCCTGCTACTCTATTGTTAATTTAAAACAAGAATGCAAGTTATTTTTTAAAGGTGCGCAGACATAACGAGCTGGCAGTTAATACAAAAATTATTAACAGTAAGGAGACAATTATTACAGTAAGGAGAAGTCTATAAAACAAGCGATTAATGAACGCGATTAATTCAGTAGTATGACTCAATTAAGTTTTTTTATCTTGTATAATGAAACAAACAGTTTTACTAAAGCGATAACTCAATGAGAAGTTCATGTTAAAGTGCTAACAGTGGCTGTCGGCATCGCTCGCGTGTTAAAACCTTCACGGATCATAATATTGGAAAAGTAGGAGTAAGTAGGTATATGAATCGTGTATTTCTTCGAAAATAACTGTCTTCCTTATGTCAGTTTTCATCCCATGGGTGTCGCAAGAGCCGATAGAGGGAGCATATTATGCAGAGAACAGCACTGTAAGAGAAGGAAAACTTGATACTAACCCTATACCAACCCGTTTGGCCAGCGTGGTATAGTAGGCCAATTCCTCCTTTCAAAGGAGAGGCCTAGTCCAGCAGAGGACTATTAAAGGCTGATGATGATGATATGTCAGTTTTCATCCCTAATTTAATCAGTATTAGTAGTTAATTTTTTTTGAAATATTCCCGTCAAAGTCTCTTTTTGCCTTGATGTAGCAGTCAGTCAGGACTAAAATTTTAATATAGTTATCATCAATAATATCTTTGCACTGTGAGGACAAAATGTTTATCATATTGAAATATGTATTAGGTATGATAATGAATGCAGTTATTGTAAAAGGTGATAGGTAACAGATAAGGTGCGGAAGAATGTATGTTATTTTGTATTATAAATGCAATTAATGTGAAAGATAATAGGTGAAAGAGGACAAAAATACCCGACTACGATAACTACATAATCTCTGGGACTAATACGTAGGGTTTTCCCAAAAAAGTGTTTTTACCGAACATAAATGTGATAATCTTACACAATTTGCAATGACAAATGGTCAAGGCTTTGTTTACCCCATTTTCTGCATACTGCAATTTATATTTCCAAGTATCTGAAATACTCAATTTGTCAGATAGCTCATACAATTTTTATTTTTTATAGACTCACGCCTTTATCCCTGAAGGGGTAGTCAGAGGCATAATATTACACCCACATTTCGCCATAAATTTTTAGGTCCCACGTAATAGGGGCCGAGCCTATTGCCGTTACCGGACACATCACCAGCACCGTGCTGCTACTGAGAATTTGGGAAAACCCAGTAACTCTTTGCCCGACCCGGATATGGAACCCGGGACCTCCGATCAGCAGTCGCAGACGATATCCGCTAGACCACAGAGGCAGTACAGTAGCTCATACAAATGTCGTTCTAACTTTGAATGTATCTGAAAGATAAGGGTGATGCAGTGGTGCTGAAACCGGGCTTTAGGCTCAGTTTGGTTTTGTGTATTTTGAAAATGTCCATGATATTGAGTGCCACCTATAATTGCTATACGCCTAGGCTACCAAAATCTAGATTACGTAGTGAAATACCATAAAACCAAACCATAGAATCTTCTTGGGTTTACGCGAATGTTACACATTGAAATTAAACTACAGTTTACGGATTTTATCGCGTTGTATTGGTTTCACTAAGTTATTACATTTGAAACTAAAGATCTAGAAACTATATTTTTAATTTATTAACGTCGGCTAGTAATAAATTAAAAATATAATTTCTAGATCATTAGTTTCAAATGTAATAACTTAGTGAAACCAATACAACGCGATAAAATCCGTAAACTGTAGTTTAATTTTAATCCAAACCATAGAAGTAGTTTTTCTTTATTCTGTCTGTTCTGTCAACTGATATATACACAACAATGTATTAAATAAACCAGGAAAAGTTAATATATCGTGTATTGCTCATCAATAAAAGATTGTGGGGTAAATTAATAATTCAGCTCAATGAATACCAATCAGCCGGTGGACGTGCAATGCGGACGTGGTCGGGGTAAGTAATGATATCGACACAACGGGGAATATCACCAGTGTATTGTAAATTAACTTGTTCGGAAATAGTTGTTCACTAGTTGGGACCTGTGAGTTGTGGCTACGCCTGCTTAAGATTATAGACTCACGTCTGTATCCCCGAAGGGGTAGGCAGAGTTGTAAATATTACACCCACATTTCGCCATGAATTTTTAGGTCCCACGTAATAGAGGGCGAGTTTATTGCCGTTACCGGGCACATCACCGGACTGCTGCTACTGAGAATTCAAAAAACCCAAAAACACTTTTGCCCGGCCTGGGAATCGAGCCCGTGACCTCCGACCAGCAGTCGCATACGCTATCCACTGGACCACGGAGGCAGGCTTAAGATTATATTGAGGAAAATAGCATTTTCTAATCTCATATCAATTATATTATTGCTGTTAAATGTCAACCTATAATTTCCTTAAACAGAATCAACTTTTATCCTGTGCGGAGATGTGTGTGCTCAAACAGCGTGTGCTGATTGATCACAAATTTCAAACCCAAAAACCCTCAAACCTTACAAAGCAATAGTAATACCTAGTACAATTCGCAAAATAAATAATTTAGTAAAATTACGATTTTATCGGATTTACCTTTTAGTTTTAAATTTTACTTACTTAATCACATTTTAAATCGGACATTACACCTTTCTCAAAATAGTATTATAAGTACCTAATAAAAATCCTTCCAGTATGCTTCGAATGGTTATGAGTGTCGATAAATTAAATATAATAAAGTAATAAAATGCCCTTACAAGTAGAAAAATGGAAATATATGTACGATTAAAATATCGTATAAAGACATTGAAACACAATTAGACTAAGTCGAACGGCGTACCGGACGCAAACGCTCATTCAACAGGTTGATGACGAATTTAAATGGCGTTTACGTAGCGTATAAGGGCGGCGACACACTGCGGCGTGCTGTGTAGTCCCAGCGGCGTATTCGCCTCACGTGCGTACAGACGGAAGCGGCTCTAAAGACGAGCCCATAATGCATTTGTATTCCACGAGATGCACACTGCCACAAAGTCTTTATCGTGATGGGCTTAACGTTTCTTATGTATTTTGTTTATGTATATAAAGGATATAAGCTTTCCTTTTACCTGAATATCATGTTGTAGTGCGTGGACTTTTTATTTTTATATATTTCTAATTTGGCTAAAGTTACCTGTTTATTACGATTTAGGGCTGATTTTTCAATCGTCAGTTAAAATTTACTTGACAGATAAACTGTAACCGGGCTAAATTGAAAAGTACGTAATATCATTGATCTACTTTATATACAACCGTAGTTTTTAATTTGTGAGTGTTATATTTTATTGTCTTGTTATCTTTTAACTGACGATTGAAAAATCGGATCTTAGAAAGGTATACATTAAACTTGGGAATTGTGTATTCATAGTATTGTAAATCATAGTAAGCAAATAAGTATTTTAGCACAATAATAAAAATGAATCAATTTCGATGTCAAGAAAATAAATAGATAAAATTTAAAATCTACGAACAGTTTATACTAATATACTTAAATGTCAAAATATCGCCATAATGAGTTGCTGCCTAATTTATTCGAGAAATCTGATGACATATTTACATAACTAAAATAACATGTTTATATTTAGATGAAGATCTATTGAAAAATATATTTTCTTAAAGATGTATCATTGAACGTACCTTGAACCCAAAGCTGGTCGACCCTGGAGTGTATTTGCGCGGACTTGAGTCCGACGCAGAATGTTGAGAGCACGAGTATCGCGACGAATAGTACTTTGCCGGCGTCTCCTTGGAGGAAGCAGCCCAATATGAACAGCTGTTCCTGCAGCCACGCTCGGATCCAGAGGGACGTGCGTCCACCCTCGATGTTACCCTGCAAAATAATATGAACGTCAAAATCCACTCACAAAATATACTAGCAGAACTGCTACTAAACGGAGAAAGGATTGGAGGAGCATTGGTTGATCTTGCTATTGATCTACAAATCGGATTACGAGGCAATTGGTTCAATATTATCTCAGACTAGAGGACGCCAGCAGCTACGCCTGCACTTTTTTTAAATTTACCCGTTTTGGCCGATCTCATGGGAATTTCGGGAAATCGCTTCTTAGTGCACCCCTACGGTCCCCAAGGAGCATACATGCCAGATTTCAGCTTCCTGCGCCCAATAGTTTCGTCTGTAGCGTGTCTGTCAGTCAGTCAGTAACGCAAGGATTTTATATATTAAGATGATAGTCACTGCGGGGCTCTCCACATAGATAGATCTTGGGACACCCACGTCAATACCCTTCCCGCAATCTCAACGAGATCGTCGGGACACTGACTGAACCAATTGCTTGGACAAGCAAAATTAAATTTGTTTGAAACCTAAAACAGCTCTGCCAAATAATCCTGCCTCTGTCCTATTCGCTATCTTCACTCTCGACAAGTCTCTAGTTACCATCAATCCAATTAGAGTATTAGAGCTAAATGATTCCAGATCAATTGAAAAGAGGGTTGTCTTTTGGCAGTTGACTAGCATTTTTTTATTGTGATGATGCGAAATAGAAGTCCTCGGTATTCTGAGAGTCTAATGGATTTGTTCTCTATTTACGTCCTTGACACGCATGATAAATAAAACTACAAGAAAATTACGCACCCAAATTGATCCTTCATTGAACAATATGTATTACAACCTCAAGAATGCGCGGAACAGTAGCCGTCCGCATGCTGTGTCACCGTCGACGTACTAATCTCTGTGTTGTATCAATAAATATAGAAAATACGAGCTCGCTTTGGCGGTAGATATAATAGCATCGAACTCTTTAAACGTCGAAATAATTTCTGAGTTGATTGTGATTAATGACAGGCGGCTGCGGGCTGAGAGCCCGGGGCGAGCGCACCCGTGGCGCCGGTCAGGGCGCGAGGCCCGACCGTCCGACAACACGAGATCCACCGACACACACCGAATCTCGTGCGCCGCTTACTAATTGCATAATAATAACTCAATCGATGTCTTGTGCTTAACGGCTCACGGCTCAACGCTACGATTAACCGATCGAGTGTACGTTTGCCCTTTCCAAATGTACCTACTCCCAATTTTAATGCGAAAATAATTGGCCATTTCACATTTAAATCTAGGTGCATAACTTTAGTCCAAGCTGCACCTGATTACTGATTACATATTGATTTTACAAGTATTGTCAACATGTTGTTATGACGAGAATTTAATATTTTTTTGCTGCACTTAAATCTGAATTAAATCAAGTTATTTTCGGTTAATTACAAAATAAGGAGTGCCTGCCAAATCGAGGTATCGAATTAGCATACAAAAACAAACAACATAATCATCTGCTGACAAATGATGTAGCGAAAATATCGCACCTCACTGGAAAAAGAAACATAGGAACACAAGCAGAGTAATTAAAATACCATTAGGGATTTAAGTATATCGAAGGATTCTATTATGAGCCAGTTTATGTAGATATCCTCAAGGGAATAAGTTCGGTGAACAGTTCAGTGGTTGGCAGCGAAATTGAGTTATTTAGCTTGTGAGCGTAAATAAATAAATCTTAGCGAGTTTAATAGTGAGATACAGTCGAGAATCGTACAACGTGCGGGGTTCGGTGCGGGCGGACGGGCGAGGTGAATGTCGGGCGCGCTGGGTGGCCGTGACGTCACGGACGGAATGCGCCTCCCCTCCCCCTCCGAGCGGCTCGCTCGTCGCGCGACCCACGTGGAGAACTGGAGAGTACGCAACGCGGCGCACCAACAACCATACGGACACTCCATTCAAGCTGGTCAGTATTTGGCACACAAATCTTGTAATATATCCGTGTTATCACATGGGAAGTGAGCAGCGATATCGCGGTGTAAACGCTGACGCAAGTGTTACGGGATTATTTACTATGTATGATCCGCGATGCGCCGGCGCCGCCGCCGTCGACTGCGCTTCCTGCAGATAAGAGATTGGCCCAGTAGGAGCACGTTCTCACGATCGTGGCTGCCGGCTACAATGAACTTGTACTACAGCCCATGTTCTTAGAGAGCAGTAACGATGTATTTACAATAAACACTAGCTATTGATAATGCCTTGTGGGCCGCACGGCCGTGGTGTAAGTTCGAGCGTATTGCGAATGACTGAAACGAATTCAATTTTCATAACGAACATAATTTTGTTTGAAAATCTGCTCTCTATTCATCCGATTTGGCATACCAGTTATCTAGTAGTGGAATAAGCAATATTCAACTTCCTACAAAGTCTTTTTGGGAAAAGCGAAACCAGGTTTCCCGATGTGCGCAGAACGTCCCGATTTTCAAGGGTCTGAGGACAAGTCCCGATTTGCCTCTGATCGGTTCGGAACGCTAAATGTACCGATAAAGCAATGAATAAGAAATGCACGACTCTATTGTAAATTGTAATATTCTATAAGTTCTCTGTTCAGCATGTTGCTAATATAGGTTGGATTAAATGCAGATTTTTTAGTAATACTTATTAGTTACGAAATTGTTTCGCTTGATCTACAAGCCTAAATGGCGATTTATTGCATTTTTTCATCACGAGCCTTTAACAGTCCACTGCTGGACCAGGACTCTCCTTCGAAAGGAGGAATTGGCCTACTATACCACGCTGGCCAAACGGGTTGTTATAGGGTTTGTAACAAGTTTTCCTTCTCTTACAGTGCTGTTCTCTGCATAGTATGCACCCTCTGTCGGCTCTTACGACACCCATGGGATGATATGGGGTGGTCACATTCCGTATTCTTAATCCGTCACCACACGGACAATTGCATTTAATGCAATGCACCGAAATTAAATAAAAATCGAACCTGGCAACACTAGATCAGTTCTTAACGTAGGTAATATCGTGACATATATGTCAAATGTCACTTCGTGATTGGATCACGTTAAACAGTAAATAAATGAGTAAATTATTTTGACTTTGAAGAATGTCAAGTTGCGCGTCGATTTGAAGGCGTAATAAATTATACTACTGTTTACTTATTTCAGGTTAGTTAGTTTTGTTTTATCTATAATAAATTTAACCGCAAACATTTAGAATTGGTTTAAACTTTTACCCGACATTTTTGTCATGGCGACGTTCACACTTTTTCTCTTTAGTAGGTAAGTACGTACCTCTTTGATGAATCCAAATTCAAATCAGAATTTTGTTCCGTAATTAATTAATGACTAAAATAAGGAAAACGTGGATCTATTTATGAACGATCTATTATACAATTTTATTACTTACTTGTTTATCATTATGAACGGAAACTGTAGATAATTTAAGAGTTTGTTAAGAGGCATTATTTCTTGAGCTCAGTCGTTGCCGACACTGTTTCTTATCAAAGGTCAAGCGCGGTGTAATTATAGTTTCTATAATGACTCCATAATGTGTTGCTTTGCTGTCGAATTTCGATATTGTCGTTTTCAGACGCCTGTGTGGGCTATATTTCTTATAATATAATTTAATAAAAACGTGTGCAAAGGGCGATGAGGTGATAGAATCGATTGAATATATCTTTGATTGAATGTTTGTATTATAATCTCGTAATAAAATAGGCTAGACTAACCATATGGTTGCTACCATTTCATGTGTTTTGGCAATTTGGTAATAATTTTTGGAAGAATCCTATCGTCAGTTCATTGCTTTTTCGCTATTTTTTTTCACCAATTATTTGTGGAAAGTTAAATATAATATTAAAAACTAAGATAATCATAAAATGTTTTTGCGTAACATATATTTCAAAGACTTAGATCTCACTTTCTTCAAAAATTCTTAGATAACGAAATGTCAATAAACAATTGACAAAGCTCTTTTGGCGCTCAATATAGAGACGCACCTGTCTGATTTTTTCAATTCACACTAAGCTAACATCCGTATGTCACAGTTTGGCACGACTCTTTTACAAGGTAACTCTATCGCCTGAATTATGTATCTTTTTTTCTTTCGAATACGAAGGCAAGTATCAGACCTTAATTCATTTAATTGAATGTACAACCATTGTTGTTCAAATTAATTGTGTGAGGAATGTTGACGTTATATTTGAGCTGTTGACTAGTAATGCATCATTCAAATCTGTCATGTTATCGGACAGACGCTAGACGTTAGCGGTTAGCGCAACGGTCAGAGTGAGTAGCGCTGTGATTGGCGCGATCTCTGACTTCTCCTGGCACTGACACAATACATCACGATCTGATAGAACCCCTATTTAGTCTATTCAATCATAAATTTAGTCACAGTGACATAATCTGTGAGAAATACTAGTGCCAAGGTGGTCGGCTCATACTAGAGCGCAATACTGCATGCAAAATTGACTGAGTCCGAAACCTACCTGAGACAAAATATCAGTCGATTGCGTAAGATATTAAGCAATTGCATTTTTAAAGGCAACCCCTAGCTTATTGTAACGGGCAGTCGAAACCGCCAGGCATATTTGGAAAATGTATGGAAATTGTTCCTATCGAGAAACAACTCGGAACTTGATCGAAACTTGCACTAGACCCCCGGGTCTAAGATACATTATCCGTTTCCAAATTTTAGACACAATTGGTTTATACTAAGCAGATCGTAATTTAATGTTTTTCATCAATCATTATGTCATAACGTCAAATTCCGTACTCAGGTATTGGATGGTACTAAGCAGCAAGTGCAATTTTAACCTATAAATCTGTGACATCTGACAAAATTCCGACCAATGCAGCTCTAAGATACTGGAGTTAGCTAGTGCTCATAAGTCCTGTAGAAACAAGTGCTTAGAATCACAGGTATAGCTAAATTCTGGTCATCGTGACAAACCGGTATTTCCTATAATCGAATACTTGTGGTATAAAAAATACGCCTCAGCTCCAGCGATGATCCCTACATCTGCATATAATGGGCTGTGGGCGTCTGCCCGACATTACCTCACAACAATAACCGAGCTGTCTCTATGCATTGAGATGAAACTTAACAATAACAACACCGCTTGATAATTTAATATTAAATACCACACATATAGATTTTTTGCATTCAAATACTTGAGTAATTTTGCGTATAGATTATAGTATCACGCGTATTTATTTATTTCATGTACAAAATAGTGATGTAATGCTTAGAAACCACTTTTTGCAAAGTTTATTTTAAGTTCACGATATCAGGTATTGGCACCGTGCCTGCGTTATTTCAGGGTAAAACTTTACGTATATAATTGGGTTTTAGTGCAGTGGCTTAGCTTAGGTTCGATTCTTGGGTTCGGCAAAATCGCTCTTTAGTTTATTCGCAACAGCAGCAAAGTGGTGAAAGCTACGCTTCGTCAAAAGTGCGAAATTGGGTTCTGAAGTGGATCTCAGCCTACCTCTGCACACTTAAACAGCCGCGAATCTACTCCTAATTCAATGAGAAGTCCTAATACGCAACGCGTCGTAAAATTACGTAAACAATTCAAAAATGTCATTGACATTCGTCGGCATTGGCGCGTTCGCTTCGCCGGTGGCCGGCCGGCCATTCGGCCAGCCAGTGTCCTTGGCGAGGGCCATCCGAATATATTATAATGAATACATGCACCGACGTTACAATGTTATACCGACAAGAATAAAACACCATGAAACTGCTTATTTTTTAAGTTTGTGTACCGCGGTTTGGGATCGATTCACACGGGATAAGAATTTCTGTGACTCATGATTTGGGTCACAGGAATTCTAACCCGTATGATCCACAAGTTGCAAAGTCCATAAGGGTATAACACAGCTTGTTTTCGGCATAAATGGCCAATGAGACTACTAGACCTCCGACATTTGCCTGATCTAATTTCTTAACACCCATTTGCCTTGTACAATTGATAACAGCTGTTTGATATGAAGGCACTTATTGCATTTGATTTTACATGCTTACGCAGGAGAACAGATGTTTAAACATGCGAATAAATGTCATTTCAGCTATTTGCTATTGTATAGTGATAGCTTAAAGTATGCGATAAACAAAAATGAGTCAAAAACCACTCAGATAAATGCAAATTGATGGTAATAAACAGAATTCAGGGCTTAGTTTCCCTATGACTACGCTAGGTAAAAAGCGATCGATGTCATTAATAATCTACTTAAAGAAAAGGCAAAATAATAACTAAGTAAGATGAAAGTTGCAAAAGTACTAAATTAGTTTTCTTTTACCAAAACTACTTTTCCGGGAATAGTTAAAAATTAAAAGAAAGGAAAATCATTATGTTGCGAGCAGAAAACCTGATAGATTCTCGTTGATTAGTTATTAGTCAAAAAGGAGAAAGTCGAAGTCGAATACCTGTCATTGCATGAATAGCTTTGTCAGAAACAACGCTGAAAGAAATGTCCAATACCAAGTACAAAAATGAAGTCAAGTAAAATACGATATTTAGACAACATACTTACATTTTCCGATTTAGAAACAATCCTAGCGGAATCAATAATATAATTATTAAGTATTTATTTAAATTCTGAGAATTTATTTCACCGCAACGATACAAGGAAAACGTAGAAAAATATTTGATAAAATTATTAAAATCCAAAATCCTGCTTTAATAGTTATATAACTATGCAGTAAGTAGCTATAAATTTGATTTATAAATAAAAAAATAGTTACACAACTCAATTTAACTAAACCATTAAAAGTGTGGGGTCAAAGTTTGTAATAAAATGTATTTACGACTTGAGCTCGTAAAATTCAGGCGCTGCCAACCGAAAGATAACTCTTAGAACATGATTTATTTTATGTACCTACGTAGGTCACTGGCTGTAAGTAAGTAGTGTATTTATTTATATATTCATAGAATAAAAAATGAATACAATGGCGTCTGCAAGAGTTGCCACAACTATAAATTCCAAATCATTTATGGCTGTTTCAAAATATTAATATTAAACATCGCCTCGCATGATCTGGTCCAATTTTAAACCGGCATTAGTAATAACCAATTTAAATAAATATAAATCAAATAAATAAGTAATAATGATAACTGAAGGCAACAGTATATCTATTAATTTGTAAGATATTAATGAGAAGCGGAAAGCATTCGATAATATTGAGAAAGTTGCCAAGTTAGGCACAGAACCGGTTCTGGCCTCCGTGATAACGATGCCAACGATAAAACACTAGGTTAATAGTTTCAATCATACGATTCCTTGTTTTTTAAGCACCTGGGCAAGTAAAATCTTCTGCAGCAAACTTTGAAAACCTTTTGCAGGCGAAACACCCAAATAGCCCTGAAGAAATGTGAAAATATTAGTCCACGTAGGAACGTTTGCTAAAAGAGTTAAGCATAATTCACAATAAAATATTTAGTTATAATGCCATTTGTCTTTTGAAATCTTTCGCTAAATTTTATCTTTTCTAATTTCTCTTGATTTTTACGGAACAGTTCTGATGATACTTAGCTTTATAGAATTGACACATGAGGAACATCCAAAACAACATTTTGTAGATCGCTAAATATTTTTGTGTTTTGAGTGAAGTTTGCTTACTATTAACCTTAACATATATTCTATTTTTACACGCTTCAAACTAAATAAAATAAGACGTACTAGACAACGATGGAACGTATGTGGAAAATTCGAATTTAATCACGGCAATATTCTAAGGCAGTCTTCATAAAAACCGATACTGCAGTATAAGACAAATTTACACATGGTTGGTCGCTATCACATGGGGAAACAGCTGGGCATGTCGAACTACTGGCACGGATGCAATGGTCAATGATGGGGAAAATTGCTGAGTGTGCAATCATGTGTGTGCGTACGCCACGTGTTGGGACGCACCACAAAACTAACCGCGTAATCCGATACCGAAATTGTTGCCGCCACTTGCATGCCAGAAATCACATAGATTGTATCTCGGATGTCTTGAAAAGCCAGTAAAAGGAAGTACTAGGTATATGCCGAAGTTTCTGTAGATTTTTACCCAGTTGCAATGCAACGTCTTAGATTTTTCTATAATGAAATCTAAAACATGACCGATTGTCTTGACCGTCAATCAATCCTGACACCTCTTTATAGCATTTAAACATAACAGCAATTTACGCTACACTGCCATAAGGCTTTAAATCTCATATGTTAACGGTGCATGTTTACACAGCTGCCGGCAACCAAAGTTGTGAGCATTGAAGTCAGAATCCAAAGCCATGTATTGTTCCAAATAATACATAATGAGCACCTCGTTCCAAAAATGCACCTTCAAAATTGTGGATACAGTACAATCATTTATAGGTCTCCGACGCAGCTGCCGACCGCCGGCGAACGCAATGTTTGGACAAAGACAAAAGATATGTGGGAAAAACCAGTGGAAAAGAGATGGAATGTAAACCTTCAAGAAAAGGAAAGAAACTGCCCTTTAGCCACGGTGGAAAGAGATGTAAGATCGGAAACCACAAGATGTCTCAATTCCACGAGGCGAGCTCTGTGCGGTCTTGTCAGGCATAAAACTTCATAGAATAGCATTCTTTTATTTTTATATTGAGGAAGCAGTTATGTAATTTAAATGTTTGTTCATCGTTCGAGAGTAGTACTAATATTTCGAATGTCAGATATTGGGCATCATTTTAGTATTGATATCAATTATTTCAGATTTGTCAATTAATTAATTTATTTATTAACATGATCGTACTTTAAGCAAAAGCTAGTCATTTTGCCTTTTTATTAAAAAAAAGATTTCATTAAAGTATTACCGTTATAATATAAATGTTATAATCAAAACATTTAATCCGATAAAATAATAAGAGTGTAGGATGTTTTTTTGTAGGCGTTTCGTGTGGAGCAAGCCGCGTTGATGTCTCTATCGGCGCCGATGCGCTGCGCGTGCGCGCTCCCCCGCACCTCTCATACCCCCCTCTCTTGCTCCCACAGCGCCTTAATTGCTTCATCTTGCATACGACCGACCAAGTTCCTACATTATAAGTAACTACATATCTACCGATGGTATGTTACATTAACCCTACCACAGATTACAGCTGTTTTTTATGATTCCCATAGCTGTTTTTAATATGAACTTCTTAGTAGTTGTGTAGTTGTTTTGAGAGTACGGTTTTGTGTGTATTTGTGATGTATAGAATTTATTAACGATGAAACTTTTTCACTGTTTACAAGTCGATTGTGAGAAGTACAAAGGTATTTTTTGAGAGAATTTCGAGTGGAAGTTTCGCGAATAGCCTTGGTAGGGGTGCGGACCACCGCGGGTCGTGCGTGCGGCCTTCTAGGAAAACGCTACCTTCCCCGAACCCGTCTGCCACCGGCACCGCCGTATATACACGGCCCTACTCGCACTCACAATTGCAATGCTTCCTATACAATCATCTCGCAATAATTACTTGCCTTTACACCAATTATATTAATTTTTAAATATGCTCTAATTGTTGTGATGTTAGGTCAGTAATTATTTTCACGATGTATATAATTGGTTTAAGAACGAAATTTTGACTACCCGTATAATACATATTAATCTATGATTTTGACATTAATGACATAACATTTAAATCTGTCAAGTTAGCTCAAGTTAAACTTTTAATTCGTTTTGATTGGTTTATAAATGTAAGTTAACACAGTTTTCATTGAATATTGTTTATTTGTAATTAACGATAGAAGTAGTCGACGTATTGTGGTGTCATCTGGTAAGGAAGTAGGTAGCCTAGATATTTTACATCACAAAATAAGCGCGGCCTTGATAGTACGCACGGTTTCCACTAGTCGGCGCCACCGCTTTGCGCTGCCGCGTTCCTCAACGCGATTGGCATTCGCAGAAAAACAATCACACGTGCAATATGACAATCGAAACTGGACACTGTAACTTGTATATTTGGTAAGCACTGCACCTTTTCTAGTTCGGAGAGCGCTAGGGCTGCGTCCACCCAGCTGGTGCGAATGTACAGGTCGGCGCTGTGGCGCGCCTCAGCGGCTGAGGGGGTCTCTTGCGCGGCGGCCGCTATCCGAGGATTCGCAGGAGCCTCGGAATCGGGAGCCACCATGATCTCGGGGCCAGTCTTGTCACCAGTATCCTCATGAAGACGGCCGGGGTCCGTCTGGCGGCGCACGCTGTCATATCACTCGCCGCCACATAACCACTCACTTGTACACCAGTATTCGGCACTTCTATCTAGCACTTTACCGTTCGAAACACGGACCGACACCGAGTTTCATTACACGAGGTTCGCGTTAACGTGTCGACAGCGGCGCGACTCGAGCGATACTGATTCGAGCACCGAAAGCGTACACTGAATGTTTGTTGAGCCGCCATGATGATTCGGCCGATTATGTTGCCGCGCTGCGCCCGACGGCGACCGAAGCCCGACGGAGTCGCCCGAGCACCCGCGCCTCAGGACCACACACATGTTTGCTCTGTCTCGCTCTAACGATTGAGAGGAAGAGGGAAGCTGAGCGGCAAAATAAAAGCTTTGAATGAAGCTGCTACGATTGCCACCGGATCACATCGTATGCACTACACACTATCATTACCGATATCGACAAAATAATTTGATACAGTGCAGCGGTGGCGGGAACGAGGGCAAAGAAAGTCAAATAATCACAACATACGATTGTGAGGAGTCGTTATGCAAACTGCGGTGGACTGTTTGGTCGTCCAACAGAGCAGCGAGGAGATCGCAGCCACTTCAAAGCGATGTTTGGTAGCTCACAAAAGTGATTACACCCCCACAATGGGCACAAAGCGAGTGCGTGTGCTAGCTAAACATTCACTCTGTATACAGATAATAAAGGCGGATCAAACATTCGGACGCACCATATCATTTTGTTTACAGAGTTTTCTGAGTAAAAAGTGGGACGAGAGCGCCCCCGGCAGGGCGGCGGGCTGGCCCTTTGATGTTGCCGACACAAAACGCCGCCGGCGGTGATTTAACTAATGAATTTATTTAGCGGCCGCACTGACTGATTGCCGCCCTGTCCCCGTGCACTACACTAGATACGCCTGTAATTCAGCGCCGATAGATATAAAAGGACCTCGAGAAATCCAAAATGTTGCACAGAATTACAAATGAAGAAGAAGTGTAACAAAATTTGGCAACTACATCAATATAAGAATTTCAAGACAATGACCATCACTAATCACTACAGCTCACGATCGTTGATGATCAACAAACAAAAATAAATCCTGATTCGGTTGAAAACTTAAATTTCGGGCAGAAGAATGTACAAAAATTCATTATAAGATCCGAAAAACACGAACCTAATATACAAAAAGTTGAATATTAAATCGTTATTTCGATTAATTTACAGTCCTATGAAATGATGGGCAGAATACCACATAATAAATAGCTTTTATTGACTTTCAAACTCAAAATCTTCAAAACTTTCAAGAAGTAATATCAAAAAGGTCTTGAAAAGGACAAACCACTAAAGGAGGTATTCAAGGCAACCGCGAGAAAAAGGAGAAAGACGCATTTTCCAACAAAATTGCTTCCAAAACTATTTGCGGCATCAAGAACAAGGTGTCAAACTAAACCGTCAACTATATTTAATGCCAATATTATAAAGAATAAAATAAATCAAAGTAGCGAAACAAAAAGTTACAATAGTTAAAAATTTAATACGTACTATACAAGTTTTGGTCGTAACGCAAAATAAAAAATTGAAAGGCATCAATTAGGTTCCTGTCTGCCCGCAAAAGAAGCCCAAATCGCTGGACAGAAAAGGCCATTACAATAAGCCCTCATAAGATTAAGACTCGTCAACAGATATCGTATAATCCGAAATTTCGGCTAAAATTTAATCTTCTAGAAAAAGATTTAACCTAATCTAAGTTTATCGGGCTAATCTTGAAATCCTGAGTATGTTCTCACCTGTTTTTAGCCATAACAATAGTCCAACTTGCGAAACTTTTAAATCATTTAAGTCAATACTAATTATTTATACAGAGCATTACTTAGTTGTGTGTCGATTCAGTCAGTTTCCACGTGACGTGCATTGCAGTTGAATGCCCAACTAGCGAGTACCCACCGTACCTTGTTTCGCAAAACGAGACTTGAATACCATTGAGGAAATAGCTTTTGCCAAATAAAGCCGATGCATTGGTATTCTGACATATTGCCGATATGTTTGCTTGCAATATTCATGCGAATTTAGGCATCAATGCCACCCAAGATGAATTTAGCTGTTGCTGAGAGCAATAATAATATGTCAATTTTCATGTAGAATTATATAAATGAAAAATAACTGTCCAAAGGAAAGAAGTTCTAGCGTTATCCCGGTTGCATCCAAGACTTACACGCCTTGGAACCAGAGGTCCGCTTACTGGTCGAAGTAGGTATGACAGAATATAACTGTTCCACAGAGCGACTGCCGTCTGACCTCCGCAACCCAAAGGGATAGCTATATTCCATGGTTAACACTAATGTCAGTTTATTTATAGGTACTGACTCCCTTTGACGACTGTCAAAGATCTTCATGATAGCCGAGACCAGCGGCTTAACGTGCTCTCCGAGGCACGGGCCAAGCGATAATTAAGAATTTAATACGCATATCACTACGAAACATCATTGGTGCGCGCCGTGGATTTGAAACTAATACCCTCTGCATGGCAGTTTGTTGGTATCTCCACTAGACCATCATAGTCCTATTAGTTGACAATTAGACGTAAATATCAATCGATAATTGCTAAGGAATGGACTAGTAAGCTTTTCTCAGAACGAGTTCTTTAATCGTGTCTATTTCATTACATCTAGTTCACCAGTATACGATTTTCTCCATTCAATTTAGTTATTTCAATCCGTTAAGTACTTATTAGACAAATACATGATTAAAATACCAAAGATGCTACAATACATAAAGATACAATTGGAGATGATCTGAATTATTCAAGTTATTTCAAAATAATGGCCACAAAGCATGTGAAGCATTATAGAGATAAAATAAACTGAATCGGATTAACATCTCAAGCCACACCTGACGACAAGACGATTTCACGGAGTGTACAACCTTCCTAGAACCCGTAGAGGTGTAAATGTCCCTATTGAAATCATCCCATAATGTGAATGCAACGAATAGATCCATCTCGCGATATCAGGGACCGCAAATATACTGCCACCATAATAGATATGCTGTTCCTCCTTTTTTATATGACCTCTATGCTTCTGAAATAAAGTCGGTTATCCCTCAACAAGTCCTTTGTGAGTGTTCGACATTGTTTCGTTTGTTAAGGGCGGCTAAACTCGGACATTTTGACACTTCGGGCGAAGACACAGCGGGGTGGCGCTCTATACATCTTCTTAGAACCTCGCGTGAGGTACGGAATTGAGACCGTAATGTGAAATGTTTCAATTATGGGAGCCGAGCTCGTGAAATAGCCATAGAGGGAACTATTAAAAACCCATTATTTTGAAATATAAAATATATGACTCAAGATTTTATTATTTAAAAGACATAAATTATGTAGTAACCCGTTTAATCGATATAGATTATGTAGAGCATTTCCATGTAATCCACCGTTTCTGCGATTGGTTCAATACACTCAAAATTTAAATTAAAAAATTTTGCCATTTGGGTAACACTAAAAACTTCCCTTTCGAGTTTCCTATGTATTAGATACTGTTGCCATTTCGGCAAAAAGTCTAATCGTACGTGTTGTCTTTTATTCGCCGAAATGTTACATAAACGTTCATTGGTTTTGCAAAATAAGCGTGGTGCATGAAGTTCGTTTTATGAAAGGGTGATTCCAGATCGATCCATTATCCTATGAGAAGGAAATACTCATCCTATGATTTTTAGAAAGTGCTCTTTGTTTTGAAGTGACAATGACCAAGCTTGGCCCTCAGCTGTGATAAACAAGTACCAATTCCGAGACCTTACTAAGAGTTAGCCAACTTACTCCTCCCCCCGATCAGTCAATGATGGATGATGCGCACTTATTGGCAAATTTGAGTGCCGAAACGGTGGCCAGTAGAGGTCAGCAGCAGCCGCCAGGTTCGCTTTTAGGAAATATAGGTCAAAATTACTGCCTGCATTTTAAAGTGGATCGCGTATGCGTCTGTCGTCAAGTCGGGCAAGTGTGACTGAGTTTTTCCGAATTTTCAGTAGCAGCACGGAGTCTGGCAATATATACGTGGGACCTAAAACTCATAAGGCGAAATATTACATCTCTGACTACCTCTTCGGGTACACAGGCGTGAAGCTATAAAAAAGCAAAATGTTCCCGTTGACTCGACTGTGGATCCATGAGCAGGCCAATCACTGCGCTGAGTGGCGATCGAATCCACATGAGACACCATGAGACTAAATCCGTACAACCCCTCAAGACGCTAGACCGCGATAGTACCTATGTATTTTGTTTTTAATAATCTTCATAATATTTTGGATATTTTGGAGCGACTTACTTTTGACAAAAACATGCATCAATGCTATTCGCCGAGTTAATATAATGCAGAAAGTATATTATCCATTACTTTAACTCTTTATTAAGAAATAACAATTCCAAGAAACAAAGATATTTTCATCATAACGTTTTCCAGAAATAAATTTGTTTTCTTTTTGTTCAGTATCAATGTAAGAACAGTGTGTAAATGAACTATCCGACACGAGTGCATCAAATCATATTTCAAGTTAAAATAAGCGGTACTTAACTTGAGTAACGTATTGGGCCAAGTACAACGATTGCAATAAAAGGTTCTTGTGAATCATCATTTGATTTAGACGAGTGTACCAACTTTATGAATCATACTTAGAAACTGAATTAGTTAGTTCGGGACATTCTCTAACTCTGTTAAGTTTGTTTCAGGACTAAAACGGAATCGAAGGGCAGATCGGTACTGACCACGCATTGGCGATACCCACCTGTTTCTAATTCAATATGGCCTTAATATCTAAGTATACGATTATTATTTGTCGGTTCAAATAAAAGCTTATTGTAAATATTGTTTTGGCAAATAATAAACTTCATTTGTAGAACCAAAAGTAACAACATAATCTTGAAAACCGATATTAACGAAAAAACAAATTAAAACTGAAACACGAAATTACATCATCTTGGAGATGATGCAGATGTGTAACCTAAAATGGTAAGGTAATTAAGTAGTACACTCAGTATTTTCGCGTATTTAATTTCTAGGTAAACAATAAAAGTATCGCGTCCTATGCATATAGCTCGCATTCGTAATCACATATTATAATTCTGGTCAGCGTTCGCGATGTTTAATAAAAATTAGTAGTAGCGGTCTGTCGAAAGACGTGACATTGACGAATTTATGGCGAGTCAATCGCACGCGTTGAATTAAACGTTACTGGAAAAGACATCGGACGTCCAAGCGCATAATTACACTCGCACCTCAATCACAATGCTATTATTCTTCGATGCAAACTATTGCTGGTTCATTGTCACTTGCTGGTCTCTTCCAGTTTAATGTTAATGCGAGAAATTGTAGTGGCCAGCTCATTGACATGTGTTGACTGCGGCACAACTGACGTGCATGTCGCCACACCGTTTTATGGTCCTCGTAAAATAAGAAACATGCCACGAGATGAATTTAGATTTAGGAATACGTTTATGCGGACAATTGACTGGATAACCAAGGACAGGCAGACAGATACCGCTTCGTTTTAGCAAAAAATGCTTCACCGACATATCAGCTTTCACTTTTAAATGGTTTTCGTCGATAAGTATAGATAACCGCGATTGATTTTAAATTGCATTAATTTTTTTTAAAACCGATACGATTTCAGAATTATATATCCGTAAGTAAATGTTACTTTGCCAATAATTACCTTCAATTATGATATAAATAAGATAACTTGTTTTATCGAAATACAGAGAACGATTAATGTTGTAAATGGCATCAGAATATGGTATTCATATTGAATGAATGTAAGTACTTATAAACTTTTGCGATTTGTATATTTATGTAATGAATCCCAATATTCGCGACGCCTTGACATCCCGAGACTAAGGTTGGTAGGCCCCCTCCCTTAATGACGGGACAATTAGAAGGTACTCTACCTTTTATTTATTTATTTGTATGGGCAAACAAACAGATACATTCATTACTTAATAAATAATGGTTTAACAAAGAATAGGTTAGTAATTTAGTATGTAGCCCACAACGTTATCCACATTTTGAAAAATGCCTTTAATTCAAACTAGCTGAGGCCACGGTTACATCCGCGTTATTTAGGGCTACTGCTCGCACCCGTTGCTTATAGCGTGATGTTATATAACCAATAGCCTTCCTCGATAATAGCTTTTATCGAATAAATCGCATTATAGGTACTATAATCTCGCTAAATAAGGCATTCGAATAAGTGTCTCATGATATTAGCGCTTTATAATATTAAAAATAAGTATAAATAATCACGCGGTTGAGATCCGCTACATAAAAATTAGTATAAATTTAGTCATAATTTTTAAATGTCACTTGAAAAAAGCTTGTTAAGGTTTTTAAAAGGTAGATTAAGTTATTTTCACACTCACATTTCCTTTACGAGGGTCACATAAAAAGCGAACCCTAAACAGGTGACGCGTCAGAAGATATTCGATCTGCAATATTTTTATGTTTTTGTTTTTAAGTATGGGACTTCGACATCTCTCGATACGTGTTCTTTGATAAATAAAATAATGGAAGTGTAAAATAATTATCGATTAAATTTCGATAGATGAAATTAACAAGTTGTAGGTTCCGGTGTATATACTAAAATTTAGTGTATTTTTTATGCTGCCTCGTTGATCTCGCGACATAAATGTGCGCGTGGGATTGGGAGGTCTCGGGTTCGATTCCCGGGTCAGGCAAAGTGTTATTGGGTTTTTCTGTTAGGAAATTCTCAGTAGCAGCACGGAGTCTGGTAATGTGCCAGGCTTCGGGAATACAAGATTCTATAAAATAAATAAATAAATAAAATAAAATATAAAATATTATATGCTGTAAAATATATTTTCTCTTGCCGATCATTCTCCTTTCCTTATCGCAAATTTCTAATTCGTAGGAGTTTCTATTACTATTATGCTTTTACTTTACGTATTTTTGTAAACCTAGAGACAGCTCGCGGCACGGATTGTGAGCGTTGATGTCTAATGTACAGTAGTTGAAAACTGGACTCGTATGAGGCACCAGTAGAGTCCGAAGGATGCGAGGTTCCTGAAAATATCAATTGGAGGTAAAAACAATGCAAGACTACATATCACTATGATAGGATTATCATGCTGCCATTAATCATTGCCTGTTGCTAATAAAAGGGGTTGCTTCGATACCCTTAAGTAGTTCTTTAACCAAAAATATATGCTTAACACCAGAAAAATAGAGTGTAAAATTACAATAGTACTAGCCATTTTAGTCACGACTGCACTTCAAATTGTATTCAAACACCAAATGTAGTAAATGATTACCAAATAAATAGGTTATGTTAGGTTCCCATGCGAGCCTTAAACCAAAAATAGGAGCCCTGCGAAGCAGGGCTCCGTCAACTTAATTTATTAAGGTAGGTGGTGTAGCCAAATCCAATTTATGTGTTGGTATTTCATACAACTAACAAAAAAACTTTGGTTATAATTTTACATTAAAATGCTGGTTTAATTTTGGTGATCATTTACTACTTTTGGGTTAACAATTATTTATTTGGAGTAATTTTTCTTAAATAGGTTAGCGAAATGTTACAACTTTGGTTATAAATTTACATTAAAATGCGGGTTTCATTTTGGTGATCATTTAGTATTTTTGTCTGTTATATGTTATTATATCTGATGGTAAGTTAAACATAAGCCCTATTAAAATATAACTGAATAAAGTCTTATTTTGCCCCCACCACTAGTTCGATCCTACAACCAATACCACCAAATGTATTTTCAAATAATGTTATGGTTACTGTCTGAAAATTATGGTATTTATAATATAATTTTAGTATTATTTCGTTAGCTCAAATGATGATCCTTTGCATGCGAGTTTTCTTTAAAACCGATGATTCAGGCTCGTTGACCACTTGGACTAGTGACACAAGTTTGCGCATAAAGCCGCTTAATAAGCGATTCTACGGCACATTTTGAGCTTACAGAATCTAGGAAAATTTCATCCTTTGTCTTGTCCAGGAAAACTGGCTTACCTTCTAGGAAAAAAAGAAATTCATTCATTCATTCATTCGTGGTGGCGCAGCGACCCAAAGTGAGTTTTGGCCTTTGATACGAGATCTCTCCATCTTTTTCTGTCGTGGATGCACTCCTTTCAGTCCAGTTTGAGAAGTCCTGCTAGATCTTTTAGGACTAAAAAAAGAAAAACATGCATTTATTTCGCAACGCGCAAGGGACACAAAAAGCATAAATATTATAGCACAACACAAAAAAATATATAGCACCTAGGATAAATCAACTGTTTTACGATATTTCAAGCTTGAAGTGCATAAAGCATCCTCTTTCAGCACACATATATTAAGGTATATAGTCAAGGTATCTTTCAATACATATGAGCTTAGGTATATTGTAAGGCACTTAAGAGACAACACGTCACAATTGGCACATCATTGATATTATGGACCTGTGTGTTAACTGGCTAACTGTTAAGAACGTGATTGCGCATGGATTATAATTTAAACTAGCGTCCTGGTAAATCCAATCACGCGCTTTTGACGCGTCTGATTGGGGAGGTCTGAAGAAATCAATGAGATTTTTAGTGTAGTTTTAATAAAGCCTGACTATAAAATACTAAGTAAGTTAAAATCAATTTGTTGTTTTTCATTTAAAAAGACAACTCCCGCACTAGGACTAAATCCTTGTCGCGGGGGACTTTACAAATATACAACTAACGGACACAATGAATACCCAGACTCGAAACAACCATTTATGAAGCACACCAAGTGTTGTTCCTAGTGCGGGCGTTGTATTTCTTAGACAATCATTTTTGAGGCACCGAAGGTTAATTAATGTCGCGGAGAACTTTGTAAACAACTTAACAAGTTTTAGTCCACGTACATAAAGATCACTCTGGCCCGAAACAACAGTTTTTAGTTTACACAAAGTGTTATTTTGTATGCGTATATAGTCCACAGCAGTTAGTACAGTTTTAAATGACATGACGTAAGACCGATTAAACCACTATAACGTTAGTTGCAATCAAAGGTTATATACATGGAAATTCAGACGTTTCCACAGTAGAACGTAATAAAAATGTACCTACTCTTCATTACATAGTATTAAAACAAAGTCTGTCTTTTGTCTGTCCCTATATATGCTTAAATTTTAAAAACTACAACGGATCCAACGGATTATAAAGCGGTTTTTTTAATAGATAGAATGATTTAAGAGGAAGGTTTATAAGTACGTATAATTGACGCGGGCGAAGTCACTGGCGACGTCTAGTTAAACATAAGAAAACATCATTAGGCTTGATAATAAACTTTTCTTTAGACAAGTTACATTGTGAAAATGACAGACTTTTAATATTCGTAAGATCTCCCGCGATGCAGTATTTATTCCTTACGAAAGAGTTGTAAAGAATATAAGGCTGACTTTTAATTCCGCATAAGTTATTCTTCGATTCACATACGAGTTTACGTTTTATACGTATTATCGCGGTAACGGCGCAGTATCACCAAAACTTACTCCTGTAAACTCTATTAATTAGGAATAAAATGCCAAAAAAGTAGACAAATATTGTATAATTGTATAATGGTAAATGATTGCACGATAATTTTCTGCCGAAATAACTTGGTAAGCAGCAACAAACAAAAAACTACAGTCGTTAATCGACTTCAAATATGAGGAAGTTCTCAATTCGACGACTCTATTTTGTATATTTTCACATTGAGTATTTATTTTCAGGTCATATTTGACTAAAAAGTACTACTTCTTCTTCTTTCTCTTAGCGTTATCCCAGTCTCAATCTGGGGTCCGCTTACTAAAAAGTACTACTATCAAATTTAAATAGGTAGTAGCGTTATCGCGTCAATTACACAAACATTCAGCGGGCGGTCGAGCGGCATTGTGCTTTTGTAAAAAAATAAAGCTATCAAAACGTAATCATTATAATGTAACCCAATTAAAGTTGAAACAATACCGACATACCTATTATTATTGGAACAAATGATACAACGCAAGATAAATGTAATGAAAAGAATGATGCCGAAATTGATACAACGTTTTTTTTTCTTGAGGACCAAATATATCTGATGTTTTATCTAAAATTTTACAAAATAATGTCTAGTAATAATTTATTTATTTATTTATTAAATACTTTATTGTACACTATAAAAGGACATTTCATAATAAATCGTTTTACAAACACAGTACGATGGGCGGCCTTATCGCTAACAGCGATTTCTACCAGGCAACCTTTGGATGGAGATTATTGATAGGAAAGAAATGGTAGTTGCAAGTGTACCAGTAAATTATGATTATACTTTAATTATACACATTGATATATAATAAATACTACAATAATATACCTACTCATACATAAATAACTATACATACACATACATAAATAATATATAATAAATACATATAATTATATATGAGGAGTGTTATAATGATAGCTAGTGATCCTTGTCAAGAGATTTGAACCTCGTCACCGTCTGAGCCTGCCTTATATGAAAAGGTAATGCATTCCATAGCCGAACAGCAGTGACACAAAACGATTTATCATAAAATCCATCATCATTCCCACCACAATGGAAAGTAGCTGAAATTAAAATGATTCTCAAACCTGGTAAAGCACCTGAAGATAATACATCGTCCTACAGACCGATCAGCTTACTGCCTGTGCTATCAAAAGTTATGGAAATACTATTCTTAAAGCGACTTAACACCGTAGTAGTAGAGAATAAGGTCATACCTGACCACCAATTTGGTTTTAGAAGAAATCATGGCACTATCGAACAGGTGCACAGACTAGTGGAAGAAATACACAAGGCTTTCGAAGGCAGGAAATATTGCTGTGCAGCATTTCTCGACATATCCCAGGCCTTTGATAGAGTTTGGCACACAGGTTTATTATACAAAATAAAAAAACAAATCCCAATAAACTATTATATTCTTCTTAAATCGTATCTCGCTGACAGATTTTTTTGCGTTAAGCAAGGAGAAGAAGTAACTGAACTCCACAGGACGCACGCGGGAGTGTCACAAGGAAGTGTACTTGGCCCGATACTCTACCTGGTCTACACTGCAGACTTACCAACAACAGACGGCGTCGTAATTGGTACTTTTGCTGATGACACGGCGGCCTTAACTGTCCATGATGAACCAGCACAAGCAAGTAACATGCTACAGCGCTCTCTAAATAGGATCACGGAATGGCTAATTACCTGGCGGATAAAAGCGAATGAAACCAAGTCAGCGCAGATAACCTTCACAACCCGACGCGATACATGTCCCACCGTGAAGCTCAACGGAATACAGATACCCCAAACAAATGAAGTCCGATACCTTGGGCTTTATCTCGATCGCCGTCTCACCTGGAGGAAACACATTTTCACCAAGCGTAAAGCACTGGGCATTCACTTGAGAAAAATGTACTGGATCCTCGGGAAAAAGTTTCAGCTGTCAATGGAGAACAAACTTCTATTATACAAGTGTATCCTTAAGCCTATCTGGATTTACGGCATCCAACTCTGGGGAACAGCTGTCAACTCAAACCTTGAAATACTCCAAAGGTTCCAGTCCAAAATGCTGAGGATAGTCACAGACGCTCCACGGTTTGTTACAAACAAACAATTACACCACAACCTTGGAATCAGAACAGTCCAAGAAGAGATCAAGTACTCAATGAAATCCTACAGGAGGAGAATAGAAAACCATCCAAACATATTGACTATGCACTTAATGGATAACATTCCAACATTCAAAAGGCTAAAAAGAAAGTCTCCTAGAGATTTATAGGGACTGTTAAAAATATGGGGCGTATGTCGCTGGACAAACTGCCCTCCAAGACCGAATCCATACACACTTAACTCTATTCTAAATGTTCACTCGAAACAGATTGCATTAATAACATATAAAAAAAAACATATAATCCAGTTGAATGTGCTGGCATCTTCAGTTTCAAATTTTCTGATGACCTTAAATAACGGTTATGCGTATCATGAAGGAATTCGAATCGTCCTTTAAGATAGGAAGGAGTTGAAGGGTTAAACAGTATATTGTACAGCAGAGATAGAATGTGAGCATTCCGGCGATATCGTATGGGTAACCACTTGAGTTGTGTTCGAAATTGTGAGACATGATCGTATTTGCGTAATCCAAATATGAATCGTATACAGAGATTTTGAAGTCGCTCAAGTTTTTCAAGCTGGTTTTCGGTAAGATCTGGATAGCTGACATCTGCGTAGTCAATAATGGGTAATAGAAGAGAGTTTGCAAGCGCAATTTTGATGGCAGTAGGAAGGAAATTCCTAAGTCTTCTTAACGAACCTGCCGAAGCAAACACCTTTTTACGACTTACTTCATGGACCTGCGCGCGCCAAGAAAAAGTAGAATCGATAGTTAAGCCAAGGTTCTTTACTTTATCCTGAATGAGAATAACAGTGCCATTGAAAATAATGTCAGGAATTTGTGACCAGTCGATCTTCGTTATCATTCTCGAACTACTAACAACGATAACCTGAGTTTTCGAGGGATTCACTTTAAGTCCATAGGATTTACTCCAGCTGCTAATCTGTGCAAGATCACTATTGATGGTATCTACAGAATGTGATAACCGTGCGAAAGGCGACTGCGTGTAGCTTTGGAGATCATCTGCATAAAGGTGATAGGAAGAGCGAAGATTATTTGATATAGAATTTATAAAAATCGCGAAGAGTAAAGGAGACAACACGCCACCCTGGGGCACGCCAACAGTAGTGTTACACCAAGACGAAAGTGAATTTTCAATGCGTAAACGTTGTCGGCGGCCACACAGGTAACTCCGAAACCAATCAATCACCGTAGGAGATGTGTGAAGAGAGCTAAGACGGCTAAGTACAATGTCAAAATCCGCTGTATTGAAGTCGTTGCTAAAATCTAGCAGAGCAAGGATTGTGAGCTGTCCGCCTTCCATACCAGCCCTTATGTCATCCGTAATATTGACAAGGTTTGTAGCGGTGCTATGACCTGAACGGAAACCGGATTGAAATGGATTAAGGAGATTATTTTTAGTTAGGAATGAGTTGACTTGACTGCGGACGAGACGTTCGAGGACTTTGGAGAGGAATGGTAAGATAGAAATAGGTCGATAGTCAGAGAAGGATGAAGGATGAAGAGTTTTCGGGATGGGAGTTATCAGAGCATCCTTCCACATTGATGGGAATTGACCACTGGACAGGGAGTAATTAAGGATGTGAGTAATTATGGGCAGGATTAAGTCGAGGATTGGAAGGAGCATATTACGGCTGACACAGTCGCTACCAACTGCGTTGGAAGTGATTGACATTATGTTTTTCTTAACATCACTATCGGTAAAATGATTAAAGACAAATGATGAATAACTAGGGGTTGGCAGGGATGAAAGATAATTTATAGTGCTTTCTTTAGTAGTCCTATCAATATTGGACAAGGCAGAGAAATGTTGATTAAGCATATCAAAACTGAAGTCATTGGGATTAACGTGTTGACGTGGTTTGCCGACCCCCAGGGTTTTAAGAAATTTCCAGACCTTCGCTGGATCTCCGTTCTTCACAGAATTATGGATGTGTTGGCGTTGTGCGTCCCTACACACCCTATTGCAGTGATTCCTGATCGCAACATATTTTTGAAGATTGTGACCATCAGGCTTAATTTTGAATTTAAATTTTGCTGCAGCTTTTTTGTGTATAAGCTGTTTGATGCTTTCAGTGAGCCACGGTGAGGGAGGATGTTTTATTTTTACAGGTCGAATTGGTGCATGCTTATCATATAGATCTGTGATATTAGATGTAAAGATGCTGACCTTTTCATCAACAGATTTGACATTGAAAAGTGAAGTCCAGTCAATATCACTGACATCTTTACAAAGAGCATCGGTGTTCATGCCACCAAAATTACGCTGCATTTGGACGTTACGCTTAATTTTAGGTGGACGGATTTTGTAGGAGACATAGATCAAGTCGTGGTAAGAGAACATGTCTGCTGGGTAATAATGTACCAATCATAGCGAACGTTCTTTACTTGGGCACCATACCTGGGAAATTACTGATTAACGAGATATTGAAGCTCGAAGTCACCATACAATTTTTCTAATCAGGTACAAAATCGATACATTTCTCGCGCCAATTTGTTCTATAGACGTCGTATGCACCCATGGATAAGCAGGTTTTTGGAGTATTTCAAATTCAAACTTTATTCATTAACAATTTTCACGTTGTGTTTGAAATCCATAGTTATAATAATAAACAGATACTAATCCAATTCTATGAAATTACAGAACAATAAAACACAATTAATTAGGCAGCGCACCATTAGAAACATACAAGTCAAGAAAATTAACTAAAATAATACAATCAGTAGTCAATAATAAATTATAATTAAATAAAAGCAAATTGTTAAATAATAAAATAATAATGTCAATAATGAAATAAGAATGTGAATAATATAATAACAATAAATAAATTACGTTAATAGAATTTATTGTAATAATTATAATTAATTATTGTTCCTCCATGTCACGATAAGTACACTTTTGCATGTCGTCGAGAGAATATACATAAACACCTTCCAGCAGAAACGTCTTAAGCTTACTTTTAAAATTACTTTTTTATAGCAAGCTCTTCAAACCAATGGGCAACTTATCAAAGATTTTGATAGCGCTGTAATAACTACTGTGCTTTACTATATTTAGTTGAGGTATATTTTTGCACTGAAAATCTTTTCTACGCGTGTTTTCCCTGAGTTGCCGTTCTTCTTCCGTTTCATACTTGTGAACGCACTTCGAAAAATTTGACAATAAAACTAGTATGTACAGACTCAGCACTGTTAAAATTTCGAGCTTGGCAAAATGCGGTCTACAAGATACGTCCAGCCTTATACCTTCAATTGTTCTGATCGCCCTATGAGCGCTACATAGTAGGTAGCGCTCATAGCGAGACTTGACTTGCCGTCCGTAGCAGATCGGGGAGGTTAAGCAACGCTTGCACAGATCACCATTTGGATGGGTGACCGTGTGTGGCATTTATATCTGAGCGCTACCGTGCTTCGGATGGCACGTAAAGCTGTCGGTCCCGGTTCTTGTTCAAGGATAAGGATCGTTAGGCCATGTCGGAGGCCTTAGGGCGGTCTGAAAACTCCGACACCAGAGTTGGCCACACACTCACACGAAAAACAAACAACATCGCCCTTTTCTGCAAAATTCTGCAAATCGCTCTGGAAATATTATAATTGTAACTGCCGCCCCAGAATAATATGCTATATCTTAATTTGGATTCTACCAGAGTATAATATATTATTTCTAAATATTTAAATCCAACTTCGTCCCTCAGGCTTCTTAGTACGTAACATGCAGAACTGATTGTACTTTCCAGACTAGTGAGCTCATCCCTCCAGTTTAGATACTCATCTAAATTAACACCAAGAAATTTTGTAGTTGTTACCGTGTTCACTGATTCTCTATTTGAAACGCAGCTAAGATTATCGTTATTCTTCGCTGTTGAACGGAACAAGTAACAATATGATGTTGGTTTGGTGTTGGTGTTTAATTCAAGGCTATGTATTGAAAACCAATTATGAAAAATTCTTAATGCCTCATTAACTTTCCAACTCAAACTGTCTATACTCTCTGCTGATAGAATAGCATTAGTGTCGTCAGCAAACATAATCGGTTGAATATCTCCCATTGAAATGTTTGTAACGTAGTGTATCCAGTCATTAATATACGTAATAAAGAATATAGGGCCGAGTATTGAACCTTGCGGAATGCCTGTTACAATTGGAGTAATTTTTTACTTAAATGTTTCCTCGCAACAATATATGCCATTAACACCATTGCTATCAGCTACTGCTTGTATTTCAATAAACATTTTTCTATTTTGGAGATATGATTGAAACAGTTTCCCCGCATTACCCCTTACTCCATAGTGTTCTAGTTTTTTCAAGAGCAGTTCGTGGTTGACAGTGAAATACAAGTGTTTAATCAATCCAACTTTTATTACTTTTTCAAATATTTTTGACATTGTCGGTAATAACGAATATTGCACGCGCTGCACTTCAAATTAGGCTTAAAAAAGAGTCTACTTAAAAACAACGTTTCCCAGGTATTATTTTTTAGTCGCTTACACTCCCGCTGTATAAGTACAGTGTAAGTGACTGCTACACTGAAGGTCGCGGATTCGGTTCCCGCTCAAGGCAAAGATTTGTGTGCATGAACATGGATGTTTGTCTTGGTCTGGGTGTTTCTATGTATAATACCTACATACATACCCATAGTACAAGCTCAGCTTAGTTTGGGACTAGATGGTGATGGGTTTATGTGGTAGAATATATTATATAATTATATTTTTTATTAGTATGACTTGGCATAATACCTATCCAAAATGAGTAACTTCGGTTTGATGACGGGTCTATGAATGTATGTATGAAAATTTGCATGATCGGTGGCACATAAAAGTGGCGTCGTGGCACGTAGTTACGCCAATATGAATTATAAACCGTGTATGATTGTGATTGATGTTTGTAGTAAAACGGCAAAATTTAATTAGCTTGGATTTCATTGACGATTCCAAAAAATGCACTTTTGATAAGTTTATCTGAAGAGCTGTTTAGCGAGTATTTAAGGGATGTATGAATTTTTCGGGATACGGGATATGTCTAAATATATAACACCACTTAGTTCAGGATGTTTGTTTGTTGTTTGCTGATGTAGCTTCATTTTGTAAGCGACTCTCAATTTAGACGCCTTTTTATTTTCAGTAGTCCAGGTTACTTTTTTCAGGTTTTTCTATTGAAGAAGCACTGTCATGGAAAGAAATACAGCGATTACCATTAAATTGTTGTTAATGTGAATTTAATTTGATTGCGAGCATTCTAATAATTTGAGACGAAAGCAAGCGTAATTTAAAAAAAATGACAACTTTAACTTGTTTTTTGTCTAAATAACGAAATCCGCTATATCACAACGACGCTAAAGCATAGAGGTGTATTCAGAGGAGCTTCGCAACCACGTCGCACGTAAATCAACCACTTGGAGTATTTTAATTGCACGCGCTTCGGTTTCGTACCTCGCACCGACATCTTGATAAAAACATGTCCGGACACCTCGTTAATTATGTAGTAGGTGCCGCAATAAATTGTTTGATTTAGAACTGGCTGGCTGTTGTTTACGTGCCCACTGTAATGTTGTCATGTTGGTAAACGTCTAAGTTGTCATGATACGTATGGCCTGGCATTTGGCGTGGCGCCATGTCGCTTTTATTGTCATTTACTATATTAAAGGCGGCGCAGATATTTCATTATTTCGTCGGTTCACTGCTGCACTGATTTGTCGGTTAGACTTTGACTGCATTGTCAGATCAATAATATTTGACGAAGAGATGTGATGAAGAGTCTTTTACTGGGTTTTTAGAACAATGATTTTAGAATTTTACTGCTTAGTCGGTTAAACGCTTTATGACTGCACAGTCAGAACATGGATGTTTAGCTGTCCACAGATCTATAAATTTTAACACCTTTTGCCAGTTTCATCAGTTAAATGGTTTTTGACTGCATTATCAGATTTATAATCTTTGACTGAAGAATCAGTTGAAACGGTTTTGACCGTTTAGTAGATTAATAATGTTTCTCTTGGTTTCTGCTTTTTCAGGATAATTACGTTAGTCTGGTTTGTCAGTTTTGGCGGTTCTGTTTGTTAAATAATATTAAACTGTGTTGTCAATTACCATACGTACGTTATTGATTGCTTGGTCGTTTCGATGATTTTTGATTATTGCTTCTTTTCAACTATTTTGAATTAACCTATAATATATATTTTGTAGATTCGGCAAATACCACAATGATCACACGGTTAGCCCAACTGAATTTATCCCAAACTGGAGAACTTATATATTGTAGAAGTACCTACCTGGTGCCAGTCTTAATAGGTATTCTTTATGTCTGTTATTAGTTACTAATTTCGCTAAAGATACAAATCTATCACCTTGTTAGCGGAGTGTTTCGCTAGTTGAAGGAACATGACACCTTATTTTTCCACTAAGCGAAGAAGTAGAAGTTCTCCGTATATTCCCAAAATATATGTGAAGTATATCTACCACACACACATTTTTATTGATATTTAAAAAAATACTTAACTTTTCGCCATGAAATTGCTATTCACCGAAAGCAGAGCTAGTTTATTAGGGACTGGTTGAACGAATTTTCTCTAAAACGATTATTACTTGAGTTATGAACGAAATAAGATTTCAGACAGTTTCGTGATGGCATGCCGTGTCAAAAACCATGCTACATTCAACTTTATAGCTAACACTTAGCGATGACTTCTGCACGATTTTTTGACCTTCGAGGTAGCCTCTTAAGGACTATTTATACCACGAGAAATAGTATCATGCAGGTATATAACAAACATTTACGCTGTATAAGATATTCATACGGTCAAGGGTTTCAATAATCAAGGTCCATCACACTGGCCAAGTGCGGTTTGGCGCGCGTTCAAATTACTTCAAGGATATAACGGGGTACTCTACGGTTTGCTGATTTACTTAATTTTTCTTTGCCATAAAAGCAACTGAGTATTCCCGTCGCCATGAGTTTTAGGATAGGTATACAGCGTAAAGTGGAAAGGTGCGATAATAATTGAGATGCTGTATTCTTATGATAGAGACTGTCAAGTATTCTACATAAAACCAACATATGGAGGCAATTGCAGTGTAAAGGTAGATGTAATTTTAGGTCTCCTTTCGAATGGTGTCAATTCTTTACTCAATATTTCATCACAGTGCGGCGGCGCCGACACAAACAGTGGCGACCGAACTCGAATGGAGACACGGAAACACTGTGGTCACAGAAGAAAACCTCCGATGGGCCATCGACTAGCCTGGCCCTCAGATATGTACCGAAGAGGTGACGAAGGAAGTTAAATAAATTTTCATACCAAAACCAGGCAAAATAGACTGTACTAATGCAAAATCCTTCAGACCAATAAGCCTGACCTCATTCATGCTCAAAGCCTTGGAAAGGCTCTGCGAGAGGAGAGAGCGAACCAAGAAAAGGGCTCTGAAGCATCTGCCCCTACATGTCAACAAACCCGCCTTACATTAATCAGGTCATGAACCAGATAGAAGCTGCTACAAAGAAGTTCCTCTAACACAAGCCATCGGCGACCGAATACCAAAACACTTCGTGTTTGTCAAAAAATACAAAATCCAACTGTACGAGGATCTACATGGAGGAGCGGTTAACCACAATGAGCTCACGATCTTCACAGATGGGTCTAAGACGGATACAGCTACGGGTTCAGGAGTATTCTCCGAGGACCTAAACATCAACGTCGCAGCACCGCTGGGAGACTATAACACGGCCTGCCAGGCCGAATGTTTAGGCATAATCCTAGCTGCCACAGCAATCATGGCACGTGAGGTAAGTAAGGGACCGATCTATTAGGATCCTCCCAGATAGTATGGCTGTCCTCTGAGCCCTCAAAAGCCACACTATCACCTCGGCACTAAAACTTGAATGCCACCAAAAACTATCAGAGGTAGGTAAACTGAACAAGCTAACACTGCAATGGATCAAGGGACACAGTGGCTCAAGAGGGAATGAGGCAGCCGACGAACTTGCCAGAAGAGGGGCCACTTTAGAGGTGGTGAGACCCGAACCCGTTATTCCCCTCCCTTTTGGTTTTTATCGCAACCTGGTAAGAGATAGAACCAGGACCCAGCACAACAAGTCCTGGATTGGTATTGAAATATGTAGGCAGGCCAATGAGACTCTTCCCCCAGCAGACGGTAAGATAGCTAAACAAGTACTGCGGCTGTCCAAACAACAACTGCGGACAGTCACGGCCACCTTCACAGGACACGGATCCTTTAACAAGCACCTATTTACTTATAGGTGTCATCGACAGCTCGCTGTGCAAAGCCTGTATAGCAGCAGACGAAACGGCAGCCCACCTGCTCCTCGACTGGCCTGAGATCTCACAGTACAGGCACCAGTACGTGACCTGACACAGCACCCTGAGAGAAGCAGTGGGCCACATCAAGAGTCTGCTGGCATTTCTCGAAGAGCTGGGGTAGCTCGAGTGACAACACTATTCCCACCCGTACGCAAAATACACGCTAGGACGTGGAGTTGCGGAAACGGCCCGTGCTACCATACCATGTCAACAAACAGGTTTCGTTTTCTAGGCCAACCGCTAAAATTTGGCAGAATGTCAGTTTCTTAAAGGCACTGACTGCTCCAACTTGTAACAAGTTGTTTGGGGACACTAGCATCTATTGGATTAACGAAACCGATGTCGGCACCGATGACTTAACGTACAGTCTGTCAAAAAGAGTAAACGACAATGTACTCTAGGCTCCGTTTCGATCGAGGCTGGAAATTTAAAGTTTAAGCTAAAGCACTTGTGACGACCAAGACCAGCAGATGCAAATCCTATATCAACTAAACCTGAGGCCCAATTCTCTTAATTATATTTGTTATTTAAGCAGATTCAATCTAATGCCAGTGTCATACTTATGTCACAAATGGTATTCTCCTACATTAACTGATATTTATTTAAATGTTATTGGAATGTTATAGTGGATAGATCGTAAATTGAACAATGCGTCAACGTCGAACTATATATTTCAAATTAGACGATAATGACATTAAATTAGCAAAATACCGATTTTGATTCAATTCAAAATCTAATCTCATTTCGTTCAAAATATAGTTTCAATGTCATATAAAATACAAGAATTGGCCTTCTCATGTTACAAATCCTGATGGCTCCAAGCAATCAGCAATCATTCAGCAAAACCGCAGGTCAGTGAAGCGTGCCAAATAAAGCTTTCTACAAAATTTTCCGTCCTTGGATTGAAACTAATCGATGCGTGCCTCGCGTACCCACGATCTGTTATTTGGCAGTCAGACCATGTACCACATGGCTTGTCAGTGCCTGATTTAATGATGCTTTGTACGAAATTAAATTTAGTTTATTGAGATCCCATCGTAACATTTTATTGCTTACAGTCATTAGGTATTCTCTGTTAGCAGTACCCGGTGACAGGGTGTGGTGGCTTGGGCTTCAGACACACAGTTATGGCGCCGGCGCTGGCTCTGCGCTGGTTCTGTGGTGTTTTATGACGTAGGTTTAAACTGGAACAGGTGAAGACTCGAGTAGATTTTATTTCCTTTTTCAATGGAATGAAAATCATAAGTTGCACCAGTGCAAGAAAAGCTGAAAGGAAATCGTCTATCGTGGTATGGACATGTGATGAGGAGGGATGGAAATCATGTGAATAGGAAAGTGATGAATATGAGAGTTGAAGCATATAAGACAAGAGGAAAACCAAAGAAAAGATGGTTGGATTGTGTGAAGGAAACGGAGAGAATAATCAGATGATGTCTGATAGGAGAGAATGGAAGAGAAAGACATTTTGCGCCGACCCTAAGTAATTTGGTAATTTTAAATGTTTTTGAACAGGGCAGGCAGAAGAAGAAGAAATGGAAATGATTTATTCTAAAGTAATGACGTTTTAAAATGGAAACATTAACTGAAACGATGACTTGTGCTTAGTTATGCTACAAAAATGATCGTCTTACTGAGATTCCTGTCGCTACTTTTCCCTCCTTGTAATGTCAAAAGTTGCTTTTTTTGATAGTAATAGGCGGCAAACGAGCAGACGGATCGCCTGATGGTAAGCAATTACCGCCGCCCATGAACACAAGCAATACCATATGAGACACAAGTGCGTTGCCGCCCCTTGGGGATGGGAAAATGGATAGGATGAGGAGTGGGATGAGGGAGAAGGAATAGGGGATAGAGCCTCCGGCACTCACTCACCAAACGAAACGCAGCAGTTTCAGTACTGTTACTTTACGTCGACTTTCTGTGAGAGGGTAGTACTTCCCCGATCGAGCCGTCCCATTCATGCTGAAATCAGCAAGGCTCTACTACCTTTACACTCTAATACCTTTTTATCGCTCATATCGCTGCATGAATTACGAAGCTTTTACAGTATATTTGCAAATGCAAATGTCAATAATTATTGTAAACAAAATTAATTATAATTCATAAATTTTATGTGTATATATTGTAATTGTACTGTCTTAATAATAATGTTGTAAATCCTGCATCTGCTAACTGCTAGCATTATTTACTGTATACATACCAATTCTCGTAATTATAGTAACTTAATTGACACTTGAATGATATCGTAAATTGAACAAGGTGTCAAACTGTGTATCAATGTTGAACTATATGTGTGAAATTGGACGATAATTACATGAAGTGTAGTTGAATACCAATTGTGAGCCAATTCAAAACCAACAACATTTCGATCAAAATTCAGTGTCGGTGTCTGTCAGAATACGAGAATCGACCTTCTGTTTAATTACTTAATATATTATACACGGCATTATAAAATACGCAATCTAAGATTACATTATTTTGGTATAGCAAGCTTTTACTAGTGTGTATGGAGCCTAAGATACGAATGATCACTTTACCTTGTTTTCGTACTATAAATGCTTCCGTTTGTTCAATTTTATAGATTCACACCAATACAAATCGAATAGGTAATTATTTTATACCATGTTTTTATTCCAAAAGTTTCATACACTTATGTGAGGAATCATCAAATACTTTTGCTGTGGGTTTGCTATAAACTGTCGTTACTCAATTATTATACGTTGCCGATATATTTTACCTACATCAATTTGCAATCACAATTGGTCGTCATCCCCATACAAAGTAAGTAAGTGTCAAAAATAACAGCTATTCCATATTGAGAGCTTTGTCCAAAAGCAATTTATATTTTTTTCAGTTTCTCTATCTGTTTCTAACATATCTTAGAATATAATATAACGTCATGAATAGATAATCTTGACGATAATCTAAGTCTTGACGTGACTATTGCTGTCAAATTTCCGGTAACTGGAAGTTGTAAAAAAATTAAATTCATTACTGGACCCGCGAGTAATATTAGCACGAAGGAATAACACTTGCTTTACCTACATAAAACGATTTCCAGCATATAAAAGGAGCAATAACCGTAATAATTATTTATTTGTTACCGAAAAGCAAAAGTAACAAAACCACAGGAAGATGCCAACAGGATACATTTGAGCTTAATCTCCATCGAGTTTACATTATTTAGTGTCTGCATAATATCAGGCCACTCAAGGGATTCATAAAACTCCAACTTAGAATAAAATAAACAAACATGAATCCACGGAGATCGTTTCATCTGCTCGCTAGCTTCCTAACCGCTCCGCAATCATTGTGGACCGAGGGCCAAAATAAACTTCACCAAATTATTTATAATTTATGTTTAATAGCGCTGCGCGGTGGGTGGGCCCGCCGGCCGACGCTTAATTGGATAAATTGCTGAGTTAGACGCACGATAAACTGAATTAAACAATTTGTTGTTTCACCTGGACTGTGGACGGTTACAATCGTATTACAGACGGCCGACGATAACGGCAGATACAAACATTATACAACACGCTGTATTTATTTACATAGATTGGCAATTATCGTGTATAACTCGGTTGGTTTACTATTTCTTTTTTTGACAGATACGCGGTTAATGTTTCTATAAATCTATTTTAATTTGTACTAACCTTCGTTCTTCGTCATTCTCTCTTACCAGCTTGCTGCTTCTCAACCCAAACATATGCGCAACCATGCAGGCATAAAAATATTAATTTTATGGATCCTCTTCAACAGTGTTAGAGTGAAAAGATTTTATTTTCAATAAGGCTATTATTACTATCATGTACTAGCGGCTCCAGGCTCCAAAACGATAGTCCAGGATGCTCCTAGGACGCTGATAATTATGTCATTGTGACAAGTCCATGGGTTAAGACATGTATAAAATATGTCACTTAGTCCGTTTTAATAAAAACTTAAGAATGCAACTGAGATGTTCACAATCGTTCGTTGCGCAAGCGCTTGCGCCACTCAATCGTGTTCTCTACTTACCTGAACTATGAATATTGTGATGAATAGGTTCTATCATGAAGTTGTCAAGGACAAGCAACTGCTTGACTCTGGCAGATATTGTGTAAACGAAACAATTATTCAATGTTCTGTGAAGATTGAAATCGTTTATTCAAATGTAGTCTATTCTATAGACCAGTTCCTTCATGACTCATACTAAGTGATACTTAATTTTCAAGTTATATTTAGCCTTCAATATCTCACCTCTAAAGCCTTCAGAAAGTCTTGCAGCTATTGCAGTTTCGAACAAATAGGTAAATGTAATGATTTGTTGACCCTTGGCATTACACATCACAATCCTCAACAGCCCAAAGACGAAAAGACATTTATAACAATAATTCATTCATCACTGATAAACCTACAATAAACTAGTAAATATTTCAACACAAAGCCATCACGTAGCTTTTAAGACAATTTAAAAAGAAAGTTTATCGTTTATAAACATGAATTACGTTTTATCAAAGGCATTCTTTCACGTGACGTCTATAAAGTTAAACGGTATCAATGCAAACAAATCATAACAAGTAGTTTTAAAGTGTTATTTTAATAATATCTGGTTAGGATGAGATCGTTTCTGAGTATGGGTGTAAGGTGAGTAGGCAGCGCGGTGGGTGGCCCGGGTGACGTCTCTATGCGCCGGCTCTATGCTGGGTATAGACATGCATCTAAATGTCCTTATAATTCACTACATCTGCCACTTTGCTCCAGGCTAGGGTGACCGCCTCGACGATTTATGCGGGACGTATGAACGATGGGGCTTGTTACGATTAGGTTACGGTTGTTGTTATGTAATCAATTGATGCCAACGTTTTGTTAAATATAAATTATTGGCCGAATATATCCGTCTTTTTTACCCGACTGCGCGACGCAAAGGAGGGTAATGTGTTTATCAGTCTATGTATGTATGTATGTATGTATGTATGTTTGTTTCTATGTGGCGTTCTAGAGACCAAATGCGTAAGCCGATTTTGATGATTCTTACGTCAATCGATTCGCCTTAACCTTGCGAGTGTCACTAAAGACATGACAGTAATCAAAATTCACCACAGCGACAACCAGACGCCATATTGTCAAAATAAAAATAAAATGTCGATGAACTATGTCAAGTGGGGTGTCGTTGAACAGGTTTTTTAAAATCATCTTTAGGTTCCTTTTATCATTTTTTATTTTAAATAATAGTTTAGGATATATAACGATTTAAAGTTGTTTAACAAAGCAATCTTTCTCGCTAATGTTGTTAATTATTGATTTGAGTTTTTACTTCAAGTATAAACGATAAACAAACAAAAAAATCAGTGAATAACTAAAAATAAAAAAAAAAAAAAATACATACATACATACATACATACATAGACTCACGCCTGTTTCCCGGAGGAGTAGGCAGAGACTACGGAACGCCATTTGCAACGATCCAGACATATCTCTCTTGCTTCATTCACTCCCATCAGATTCCTCATGCATGCTCTTCTGTTCAGGGTACTTCTCACCTGTCCTGTTTTTAGGATGTCTCCAATCTGATCAGAGAACGTCCGCCTAGGTCTTTCCCTTCGTCCTGTCCCTTCCACACTTGCCTTATATATCTGCTTGGTCAGTCTTTCGTCATTCATCCTCTCCACGTGCCCAAACCATCTTAGCATACCTTTCTCGATGCTTGTCACTACATCTTCTTTTACCCCACAACACTCTCTTATCACACAATTCTTTACTCTGTCAGTCAGAGAGACACCACACATACTTCTCAGTGCTCTCATTTCTACAGCATTTATTCTACTTTCATGACTTTTCTGCCATACCCAACTATCACTACCATACATAAGAGTAGGTACTAACACCCCTCTATGCACAGCCAAACGTGCCTTTTTGGACACGTTTTGGCTATTCATAAACGCCTTCAGAGCTCCATTCACTCTATTACCTGCATTAACTCTTCTTTCAATATCTTCTACATTCTTACCATCTCTTGTAAACAGCGTACCTAAAAATACAAACTCATTCACTTGCTCCACTCGCTGTCCATCGATCATAACATTACAAGCCGTAACGCATTCCTCCTTTTCAAAAACCATAACTTTCGTTTTACTTACATTTACTTTCATTCCTTTCCTCTCTAACTCACCATGCATGATTGTTACCATCTCCTGCAACTCCTCCGCTGAAGACGCAAGTATAACCTGATCATCAGCATAAAGGAGGCATTTGACAAGTAACTCATTCATCCTTAATCCACAATCACTATGTTTCAAGTCTTGCAAACAACTGTCCATGAAGAGGTTGAACAGCCACGGCGACGCTACACATCCCTGTATAACACCTGTGTTGATGGTAAACCAGTCAGTGTATGCCCCGTTTATCCTCACACAAGCTCTAGAATTCTCATAAAGGGATTTCAGAGCTCGAATTAGGCTGCTGTTCACCCCATACATCGACAGTACCGACCACATTTCATTCCTCACCACTTTATCGTAAGCCTTTTCCAAATCCACGAATGCGCAGTAGACCTTTCGACCTTTGACCAAAAATTTCTCGGCTATGCATCGCAAGGAAAAGACTTGATCCGTACACCCCATACCCTTTCGGAATCCCGCTTGTACATCCCATATTTTCTTGTCTGTTACTTTCATAACTCTTTCAATCAGTACCTTCGCATACAATTTGCCAACAATGCTGAGAAGGCTAATGCCTCTATAGTTTTTGCAGTCTTGTTGCGAGCCTTTTCCTTTATAAAGAGGCACAACTACTGCTGTGGCCCAGTCATCAGGTACTCGGCCGGTGCTCCAGCACAAGTTGAATAAACGCTGCAGCTGACTAACTATGATGCCCTGTCCAGCCTTCAGCATTTCGACTGTAATCCTGTCATACCCTGCAGCCTTACCTAATTTCATACTGGCCAGTGCCTTCAAAATTTCATCCACGCCAATATCGCTTTCATCATTGCTATCATTACCATTCATTTCACCTGTTGATGTCTCTGTCGTCGTTCTTTCAAATAATCCTTCAAAATACTCTTTCCATCTATTCAGCACACACGATTCACCATTCAGTATCTTTCCATTCTTGTCTCTGATTGCTGTATATTCTGAGGATTGAGTTTTTCCTCGAACTGCACGAACGGACTTCCAGAAAAACTTAATGTTTCTTCGAAAGTCGTCAGATAATCTACTATTAAACTCATCTTTCTTTTCCTCTTTTTTCCTTTTAACCATTTCTATCACTATTCTTTTAGACCTAACAAACTCATTTCTTGCTTCATCTATGTCATCACTCGTTGCCTTTCCCATTCTTTCATTTGCTCTGGCAGCCAGCCAATCTAACCACGCTTTCTTCTTCTCTGATACTGCTGATTGTACATCCTTGTCCCACCATGTATTCTTAACCTTTCGTAGTTTCCTTCTCTTGATTACACCACATACTTCAGACGCTACACATACTACCTTTTTTTTAAAGGAATGCCATAACTCTTCTATATCATTTATGCCATCGAACCTCTCAAATCTTGCTATCAATCTTCGTTTATACTCATCTTTCACATCTTTCTCTTGCAGATTTTCTACTTTTATTCTTTCCAAGACCCTCTCTTGATTATTTTCTCGGTGTCGCCATCCTTTAAAGAGCCCACTTATCCGGCTTAACACCAAAAAGTGGTCTGTATGGATGCCGATCCCTCGAAAAACTCTCGTATCCAACACATTCTTTCTCAGTCGTTCATCTACTATTACAAAATCAATCATACTTCTTCTAACATTTTTCGCCTCACGTGTATACCAATGTATCCTTTTGTGATCAAACATGGTGTTTGTCACACAAAGGCTCCACTTCAAACAAACCTCAAGCAGTTCTTTTCCATTTTCGTTCACACTCTTATCACCGAATCCACCTAAAACCCTTTCAAATCCATCTCGCTTTACTCCCACCCATCCATTGAAATCACCTAACAAAATCAATCTCTCGTTATCCTTACAGGTCCTCAGAATCTCTCTTAAACTCTCCCAAAACTCCTGCCTTTTGTCTTTTTCTTGTTGTGACATACCCGTTACTATATTGACCGAGGCGTAAACCCCTACAATAAGAAGACGAGTAAGTCCTACTTTCATTCTCATCCATAGTAGCCTTGCATTTACACATTCAAACTCTTTTACGCACTTATTTATTCGCGCAGACAGTATTAAGCCAACTCCCTTGCAGGCTCTGGTGGTACTATCTACTCCGGACCAATACGCCGTGTAGCTGCCATGCTTTGTAGAGTCACATCCTTTCTTTTTCGTTTCATTCACACACAGAACATCAATTTTTCTATCATCCATCATCTGGCATACTTCATCCAATTTTCCGTCCATTCCACCGCCAACATTCAATGTTGCAAATCGGCTTTCCGTAGGCCGCTTTTCGCCCTCGCAGGAATAAAAAAATATTTTAAAGAAAAACAAAAAACCCGACTGCGACTGCAATTTATACGTGAAAAAATAAACTTAGATAAAAACTAAAAATAAAGAAACCACGCCAGTAGTTCAGAATTCTAATGCAGAACAGAACGACTCACAGTCGGGGCCCCTTGGGAACATTTGATTGGTAAAATTTGAATGGGCCCGACTGTGAGTCGTTCTATTCTGTATTAGAATTCTAAACTACTAGCCTTGTTTCTTTCTTTTTAGTTTTTATTTTTATTTTTTCACGTATTTTTTTAATTATTTTTTACGCAGTCGGGTTTTCTGTTTTTCTTTAAATCATTTTTTTTATTAATGGTTGTGTTATACTAAAATTCTAATATTAATTAATTTTCAATAATCTGTCTAAACTATCTGTTGATGTATTCATACATTGAAATATTATAATGGTCGTACCTAATTGTTTCTAAATATTCAATTTAATAATAAAACATCATATTAACTGTTTTTACTTGTCATACTTTGAATACACTACCTAAATTCAATAAATATTTCACAATACACTGTCATAATATTACTTTGACAATACACAGCTCTACAATCCTACATCGTATCTTAGTAGGTTTACTATTGTTTAACAAAAAACGTATGACAAAAGATCATTTTACAAACAACGTTTGAAAAACTAATAATTTGACAAACTTTCATTTCGCAAACATATTACTTTAAAAACAATCATTTGACATAATACAGGTTTTGCTAATGTTTTACTTAGAAAATAATTTAACTGTTAAAATATTAATTTAAAAATAATCACATGACTAAATAATTCGTTTGCCAAATTGGTGATTGTACAAAAAGTTAGAAGATAAATTATTAGTTTTTAAAAATAACTAATTTCTAACCAATACTTACGCAAAATTTTGAAAATATTAAATGGCATGGTTGCAATTTTCATCTTGGACAGATTATTTATTGGCAAGTAATAATTTTGTATTAAAACTAATTCCATAGAAACTTAAGTCTTTTAAAAATAATACACACTGCCTAAATTAAGCGAAATAAGTAGAATTCGGTTCTGTGGTCGCAATTCTAACCTAACCTAACCAGTCATCGTTTCAGTTGACTCTACACAAACATTGTTGTATTAACGTAGATTTTGGTTAGTAAAATATTTACCAAACAATGCATTTTGTCAAATGTTATTTATGCTTTACGTTGTTTTGCCAACTAACATGTTTAAAAAAATAATCAATTTGTAAATTAATGATTTAGCATAATAATTTCTTTTATAGTAAATATTATCTAATGAGTAGTTTATTAAACAGTAGTTTGTAAAATAATAAATTTATCAAGTATAATTTTGTCAAATGTTATTTTTCAAATGAAAATTTGTCATTTGTTTTTTGTCAAATGATCGGACACCATCTTAGTAATATCATTGTAATAATATTTTAACAAAAGAAAACGTTCGGTAATAAAATACGCATGACACAAACAGTTCACAGCACATTAATATTCTGTTATATATGGTTCCGTACGGTGAAGAAAACGGGTTACAATAGTACACATGACTGACAAGTAAAATACGCGCGTCACGATTGAATCTTAGATCCGTATCTGCGTCCATATGAGGCGAAAAGTCGTAAACTCTATCACATTGTTTCACAATGTCATTCGCGGACGTTTTGGCGAATTCATTTGCATATAGTACTATTGAAATCAAAACTCGTGGTCACTACGTACATTAATAAATTGGGTTTAGGTTTCCTGTTAAGCATGGCTGTAGGTAGCTGTTTTATGGGTGGCATAGTTTAAGTTTTGATTTAGTCAGCAATTTAAGACTTGATCGATTAGCTGTAGTATAAATAGATTATTATATATTATTAGTTATTTATGCAAATATCTTATCTTAATAGTATATGCAGAAATTCTTGCGTTGTCTGGCACAAAATCGATTGCAAAATAATTTCTTACTGTTCCAATGTTTTATTATGCGATGACGGAAGAAATATAGAGCCCTTTACCGGGAGCAATATGGACCCGTCCTCAAAATCAAATGTTACCATACAATTTGCACACGAAACATCACTGTGTGCTTCTCAAATAATGGTTTCAAGTGAGTGTTCTTTGTATCGCTGACAAAATGTTTTAAACTCCGTGGGACAGGATACATTCATAATGCGGCAGCTGAATTAAAAAGAAGGTAGGGCCTATCTTCTTTTATATTCAATAAAATTAAATCAGATATTTTTTTTTATTGTTTATGTCCTACCTAGATAGATAGATCATCTACCTATGTCTCTAGTGACGGCCTTCATGGTCTTTTGATAGTTTCAAAGACAACTTACAAACAAATACAAGGACTAAAAATCGGTTGTCCTATCGGCAGAAATATATTATGGGCACCTCACCGGAGCGCATCCATAATGCAAGCTCAACTGATATTTTCCATTAATGATACAGACTCTATTTTTTGTTACCAACTTAATTAATACTTAATGCATGTTCATAATGCCTTAACGTGTACTTGCTGATAGTTTAATTATTTTAATCAATGCCTGTGCAGTGGACGGGATGGCCGCGCATCCCGGTGGTTTTCAAAGTATAAATAAATTATTTATACATCGTACTAGTTAGCTATTACAGTTTTTCTTCTCTGTATTTAAGATGGCAATTAAAAGATTGTAAATGGTACTTAATCGAGTCTTCAATGATTTTTGTGTTGATATTGCTAAGACCAAGATTACTTGTCGGCAAAGAGGACGGAATTCACATCATGCCATCTCTGAAGTCCTCTAGCGAATGTACCACTGGCGGCCAGTAACATACGCACGTCATGATTGGATCTAAGATCCGTGTCTGAGTCCATAATAATATGAGGCCAAAAGTCGTAACTTCTAATCACATTGTTTCACAATATCATTTGCGGACGTTTTGGCGCATTGATTTCGGAACGAGACGGAATTCACAACATCCCATCTCTGAAGTCCTCTGGCGAGTGTCTACTGGATATTCAAATATATTTTTATAAAAGCTGTATCAGTTTCGAATTCGATCGATATCAGTTAAGGTGCTACCTGCACTCCGCTAAAGCCTGCCACCTTACACCAAACGAGTTTAGTTTAACTAAACTTGAACTATATTTAAAGCCTGAACCGATAGGTTTACACGCAATGAAAAACCAACCTCTACATTTAAATCGACGTAGTTATTTAGGTACTTATACCCATTTTTATGACATCTATTTCATTTAAGATATACTTAAGCAGTATAAGAATATTACCTACTTCTCAAGATGTGCCTACTCGAAATTCTCAATCACAACTTTAAATACTATCTTTTTCCTTTTTCTCTATAAGCTCTGAGATAGACAGAGTCAGGAACCTTCTAATTAAGGCTCAAAAAAGCTAATGAATATATAAGTACGAGCGCTGTTAGGCCGCGGGCACGTTTGTCAATGGCGGGCAGCCTTTATGTGCAGGAAGCAAGTTAGTATTCCACACACGCGCCTCAAGAAAATGCATCGATCTTTAACGCAATACAATAATCTTTAGATATACATTACAGATGAGACTCCGTTGCCGATCATTCACTGATCAAGTCCATGCCTTATATCACGTAGCCTTATAGGCTGTGGTATTACTGTGATTTTTTTACATGGTTGATATGATAAGTCCTATAGGTCTTCATTCTTTATTTCTAATGAGTGTCCGTGTGGTGACGGATTAAGAATACGGAATGTCACCACCCCATATCATCCCATGGGTATCGTAAGAGCCGACAGAGGGAGCATATTATGCAGAGAACAGCACTGTTAGAGAAGGAAAACTTGATACAAACGCTATACCAACCCGTTTGGCCAGCGTGGTATAGTAGGCCAATTCCTCCTTTCAAAGGAGAGGCCTAGTCCAGCAGTGGACTGTTAAAGGCTGATGATGAATGTAGCGCTCATAGCGTGAGTTGGCTTGCCACTCGCAATAGGTTGGCAAAGTTAAGTTAAGCGTAAAGCTAACCTAACCTTGATCTATCTATCTATCTATCTATCTATCGATTCGCGATCTAGAAACTCCGACAACAGAGTTGGCCCCATACTCACACTAATAAGAAAATAAGTCTTCATTGATTTAATTTTAGTCTTGGAGGTTCCAGAATCACCCGCGGTATAGTGGTGAACTCACGTATCTATCCATTTGCAAGGTCAAGAGCATTCGTCAACGACTGGTTTATAGATGGGCGACCGGTCACATAAAGTTGCAACTCTCTGCGCCTCTAAGAGCAGTTATGAAATCTATGACAGTCGTTTTGCGTCACAGTAGGTACCCTAAAATATCCAAATATGTACTGGATCCAACCTAATGTATAGCACTTTGGATGCTAAGGTCAGACGGTAGACTCTCTCAAAAAGCAAATATTCTGGCATATTTAGTCAGACTAAAAGGTGTATCCTGGGCTCTAAAGTGAAAATATTTTATGCGTATCTACTGAGATATTCTATTAATAAGGGTAGTTCTAATGTGGTTCACACGTTCGTGCTGAACCCATGATAATAAAAAGAAAAATATCATAAACAGACTACTAATGCTTTTAGAATAGTACGGCTTGTCTAAGCTGTAATAGTCCTATCAGAGAGTCTACGTTGCACTGCCATTGACTGTAAGACCGCCGTCTCTTGCATGATGGAAAGAAATTCGATCGTTATATTATTTATTCCAAACCTTTTGTTAATGAGGCTAGTCCCATCCACATTCTCACTACTTACTGTCCCACATGTGAAGCCAGGTTCAGTAGAGACCATTGAAGATAACAAGTTTCACACTCGTCACGCAAAAGCCACAAAGCAGCGGCTCTTTTGTAGAAGATGTACATTTGGTACACGCCTAAAGAAAGATTTTTCTTAATCACCCCTAAGAGACAAAAGAGGGGTTGAAAATTGTTGCAAAATTGGCTGATTATGAAGCTAGCAGCACTGATAAAAATTACGTTAAAGAAAAGCTGTGGCAATGAGAGAGTTAGAGATACCAGTCTCAATTTATTGATTTTAAACTGAACAGCGATACGTTTTGTGTTTATTTCCCGTTGTCAATAAAACACGGGAAAGTAAAGCAATTATAATGAACATAAGATGATTTCCTTGTAGGCATTGTTTTCAATACTACATGATTTATAATTTAAGTTATTATGATAACTATCTGCCGGTATCCGGGAAACTTTTATGTCGTCGATTATTTCCTATTTAATTATTGTTTTTTATTCATTGAGTTCTACACCAGAGTTGATGTAAAACACTTTATAATTGCAACGGATGTACAACCCATAATATATCGCCAAATGATTGCAGACATTAGGTACGTTCTACTGTATTTATAATTATAAAATATAAATCATACCTACTCCAAAACCACATACAAACATTGTGTATAGTTTTTCTTTATATTTGATTTTTATTACAAAGCAACGATCTGTTGAAAAAGAGCGCGTATTTCATTGTACATTTCGTCATAGTGTCAAGCAGTAAACTGTTCGCCATGTCAGTAGATTTATGACGACCCAGGGTCGCGGCAACATACTCCGGCGACTTTAAAACGCAATTACCCGCGAAACATTACTAACATCTCTTTCGGTTGTTAACAAAAAACCCTTATAAATAAAAACATAAATAGCCATATGGAGCAATAAATTTGTTTATTGTATAATAAAATAATGTAGCGAGTTCGTGTTGGGTGGTCCACGGAGCATGCGGCACAAAAAGCCGGGCAAGATGGCGTACACACCGTTGCCATAGAGACGCGACGCGTCCCGCCCGGAACCTTGCACAGAGGCACCATGACACTAGTGTTCTGGAAATAATACAAAAATAAAATATTAATATTAAAGCATATTTTTGTGCGTTAAAATGTAAAGATTTAAAAAAATAATTTGATTGATGCTTTGTCTGAAGAAATTATTTTTACTTTGATTATTGATTTAGTATTATGATTTTATTCATAAAAGTCGTTATGAACAAAAAAATTATGAACACTATATTAGATGACAATAAACTTTGCTCATATTATTTTCATAGCCTTCATAAATAATTAGACAAAATGTACTTAAGTACGTACATAAACATAAAATCTCATTATAATTGGTATTATATTTTCTAATTGTAAATAAAATTTAATATTACGGACAATATACCACCTGCAAGTTGCTTTCTTTGTAACAGCCTTAAACTTATCTTGTTAAGAAGCCAATAAACAGATTTTAAAATGGCCAATAAATGTTTTAGTCAAGCTATAAATTATTAAATGCATATACTGTAATGTCAATGGCACTGTAAAATAATAAATATTTTTAATTTTCTGCATCGGTAATGATTTATACTAAACTTATAATTTAATTATGCAAAAGTAATTCTGCTCGTAATGTTTTTGTAATTAGATTGTGAAATACTTAATTAAAGATTAATACACAAATTATATTTTAAATGGTAAATATTGCATGTATTTTCATGCGTGTTGTGTGTGTGCTGTGTCGGCGCGGTGTGTGTTTGAGCGCTCTGTGCGCGCGGCGACGAGTCTGGCTGACAGAGCGCTCGGCGGAACAATCGGGCCATTGTTTTGTACCAACCACGCATTAATTAAATAATACTTGTCGTTCCGTATAATGACTTAATTTTGACTTCGACCGAACAACAACTCAGTTTATTAACTGACTTTGTACTTTGAAAATGTAAATGCGCATGAGTGTTCGCCCTCAACGTTTTTAACATAATGTCTTATAACTTTACAAGCAATATTTTGTTACAACGGCTATAAAAATACTGTAACTTGTATGTCAAACCTTCATCTCTCCGAGCATAAATGCATAACTGCATAAAATTTTATTACTAGTAAAAGTTTCTATTGCTAATAATTATAGCTCCGTGCCGTGTGTTTGTAATTAAGCCTTTCTTATGGTGTGAATTTATTGTACATGAAATTGCGTCTATAGTTTTCATTTATTCATTCATACGTTCAATGGTCTTGAGAAATTCAATTCATTTGACTTTAGGTACTTTTAAATGAATAAGATACGTGCTTATATTATACCTACCATTCAAATTAAATTGGACGTTTCGTTAATCGATTTTGGTGATGTCTACATCTTATGTTCGGACTGATAGATTTGTCGAAAATTATACAACCGAGAACAAAGGGCCGATGAGATATGTGAGTATAAAAAGCGAGCCGGAAACGGATTCCTGACTAATCGCAGCGAAAACCTCCGTAGTGTAATGTCCTAATGTATCTATAGGGTGGCGCAGATTGATGGCTTGCTGATTGGGCACGCCTGCCGCCGCCGTCGCCGGTCGAATGCCGTCCCGCCGCCGCGCCGGCCCCGGACCGTTTCTCGGTAGCTGTCGGCAACATTAAACGAAAGCCTGCTGCCGCTACGAATAACCTATAAAATTATACAGCCTACTATAAGGAAGGAATATTAGCGATGTAACATTTTAAGTAATAAAATGAGTATGGATTTCATGTCTTGTGCTATCTTATGTGTAAAGGTAATGTGAGAAGCTGACAAATTGGCTTTAGATGGGTTATAGTCAGAACACAAATGCGAGGCTTTTGGAAGAGCTTATCGGCGATTGTGTCAAGAACAACAGGCACTGCCTTGGCGACATAAGTTTGTTAAAGAATACTCTGAACTAAATTTATTTAATCATAAACTGTATACATGTGGCTATTAGAGATGACCCGATTTGCAGTTTACACTTGTAAGATAATCAACTAACTAAGGTTTTATCAAAGACAATACCTAAACGCACTTTTCTTTGTGAGAAAAACAGATGTTTTATGGAGTGGCATTGAGCGGCTCAACCCCCTATTATTAGAGTTTCCCTGTGAGATTGAATCAGAATTGAGGAGATTCGCAGGAGAACAAAGGTTACCGATATAACTCTCCAAATAATTAAGCTGAAGTGGCAGTGGGCAGAGCACACAGCTTACGGAAACGAAAACCGTTAGAGCAGGAAGTTACGAGAGTGGTAGCCGCACCAGACGTTACAGCAGACGTAGGCTCCTCGCAATTTTTTGCGACGATCGACGATCTTCTTAGGCTCGCCGGCAGCAGTTGAATGCGGGCGGATCATTTCGATCTGTGTGGAGAGCTTTGGAGCCATGATCAACAGAAGAGGTCTTGGGACTGAGATAATTGTCATTCTATAGTCTTTTTAAATTGTTTGAGGGAGCAGGCTACATCTTATAAACTATGTACGTACATAGTATGACATTTTTCACAAAAATCATACTTATTTGCCTTAGATGCTGTCTTTCCCTTTGAAGGGAACTATAAAATTAATGATATAGGTGCTATTCATTTCAGGAGGTAAAAGGTTCCAGACCGTAACTTTAATCTCGTAGCATCGCTATATACTATATCGCTACGTGACAGTACAATAATCAAACAATACTAATTAGAAGCACCTAATAAATATTGCGAAAGATTATTTAATTAGCATTAAATAAGATCTGAATTAATAATAATATCTTAGGACATCTCACACATGGTTATATGATAACCAACTAAGCATATCTACATGTTATGTCGCACCTACGGTGCAATAACGTCACTTATGCAATTTTTGTCAAAACTTAACTGATTATGAGAAAATACTCCAAATCCACCTCTTTACTTCGTGCGTTATTGTCATTTGTGTAGTACGCAAACTTTCCTCGTGAGGGCATTAGTGTCATTACGGTTTTGGCGCGAATCTGGACGGCACTGGGAGAAACAACGTCTCATTGTTCAGTTGCGCGCGGCCCCCCGCACGAGTAGTTGTCTTCTGGAGCTACAACGTTACTAAGGTAATTGTGACAATTATTTTTTATGTTTTTGGAGCAATAACGACACTTGTGTAGTGAGGTAGTGAAGTAATGACGTTGTTTCCCCAATATTTGTATTTCATGGTGTAAAGTTTAACGTTAGATTAACACTTGTGACGATATTGCTCCAGTATAGTAGGATTATTGTTTTTGATTTTTTTTATGATAATTATTCCAACATGATAAATAGATAGATAATAGTATGATTATGACATCTTTTCTCTTTTTTATCCCGAAATTTTAAATAAGTTGATGTGACATGTTTAGATTTTGAAATTACATTCCTGCGTTAAATTGAAAACTGGTATCGGCGGTCCCGCTAATTTTAAGACAATTTTATTTTATTGATTTTCTTTAATTTAAAGTGATCAGTTTGTTTCGTTTGAAATTGTATTATAATAAGTACCTATTTGTATTATTAATGTGGTGGTTTGGCGCAATAAAAAGACAGCCGTCACTGCTTTTAAGCAATCTAATAAGTAATTATTTCACGGGAATTTAAAATCTTAATTTTGATAAATCAGTCAATAATTTATTTGGTTATTATATTTTTTTATTGAGCACCTATTTATTATCATTATTTTGTATTTTCTTTTTTTTTCAGAATGAACCAACGCAGCAAACACATAGTGCTACTAGCACTTTCCGATGGTAACAAAAACTCGATTGAAGTTCAAAATTTAGCCAACTCTACAAAGTTACCATATTCAAAACCAGAAAATGCACTGTCTCTTACAAATTTCGAGTGTACAGTATCACCATCCAACCTAGAAGACCCAACAACAACTACTCCAGAGCAGGATGATACTACTTTTGAGAACCCCGGTAACTCTCCATCTATTTTATTTGCGACTAATACATCGTATGAACAAGAGGGACGACTTTCAAACACGCGATTTCTCCGGCACTGATTCAGGAGATGAATACAGGCCTGGCCCTCGTTCAAGATCGTCTTCATCCAGTAGGTCCAGTAGCAGTTCTACCAGTAGCTCCAGTAGTAGTTCCAGTGATTCTCCTGCAGAAAACAATAATTCTAATAATGAAAGTTTAGTTCACGAATATAACCAACCAGCGGAAACGATAACTAAATCGAGAGGCAAAAAGCGTACGCGTAATCCAACAATCTGGAAAAAGAATGTTGCTAAGCAATTGAAAAACTCTGGACAAATGTATATCTCAGTAAACACCAAAAAACTAAATCAAAGTAAAACAATAGGACCTAAATGTACAACTAAATGTCGGTTGTCCTGTGTCGCTAAATTTACTGAACAAAAAAGGACAGAAATCTTTGAGTCTTACTGGAAGTTGGAGAGTTAAGAGAGGCAACGGGGTTTTTTAAACGCCTGTACAAGACCACTAAAATGTGCTTCCCGCCGCTTAAAGACTGACAAAGGGTACGACAGAAAAGCAAACACTGCATATTACTTGCTAAATGAGAATAAAGAAATCCGCGTCTGTAAAACTTTTCTCATCAACACTTTGGGTATCACACAACGGATTATACGGACTGTTATCGACGGCAAAGCTCAGAATGATGGTTTCGTTCCACCTGATCAGCGAGGAAAACACGGAAAACAATGTACCTTGGAACCTGAAGTTATACAAGCAGATCTGATTAATATAAAAGGTCCTATTTAGAATTCAGAAATTTTGTTACTCTTCTTTGCTATTTTAATAAATATTTTTAGAAATGCATGATGCCGTGTTTTATTTGCTTTGACATAATTGACCGATAAATTATTTTCTAGACCCATAACGTCACTTCTGCGAGGGTTGTAATTTTTAAACGTTTATATCTTCATAATAGTAAACAGGGAAATGTTTGCTTTTATATTAAAGTAAGGTTTAATGGTTTAGTTTCAATATTATCAATTTATTTTTTTAGTCGAGTAAAACTATACAATTTAATAGGATGTTCAATTTTCAAACGCTTCTCCTGAAAAAATACGTCAGATACATAAGTGACGTTATAGCACCGTAGGTGCGATGTGGTAACTGTTTGAAAGTGCCAGAGCTATTACATATGGCTAAGTTTTACATGAAAATATTTTAACTAAAGCACTGGTCTTTCATTTTTAAAAAGGCTACTTTGCGTAGAAAATAATAGGAATGAATAACAAAATAATAATCAACCAACGGACATAAGAACGTCCATAGTCGCGACACCAATTTGTAGATAACAAAACATTGTGTGAGGACAGTAATGATCGAACCCACAACCCTCAACGCAGTGTCAGCGGCTAGACAGCTGCTTAACACTATGTCATCCATGCAGTCACGTATCTCGACAATATGGAGCATAATGTTATAACGGGCACCATTGTATAAGTACTAGTAACAGTCGATATAAGTTCTATTATGGGTGTGAAGTAGTAACACTGACGGCAGTAATAGCCAATGTGCGATAACCCAGTATATTTTGAATAACATTTTGCACGTGCGCAATCAGGACAAGCTATGTAATACATATCCTTACGACTACTTCCACGAAGGAGATGGCAGAGCTGTAAAAAACCATCACGTTCTCAACTATGTTCAGAATCTACTGTCAACAGACATGATTCCAGGCGTTCTCATCTTACTAAGACACAAATATAGTTTCAAAACCGACCTCAATAACTACATAAAATATATTAAATAAACGGACCTAAATAGCAAAAAATACTTAATACAGATAAAATTACCCAAACTAATAGCGTAACGCACTTCAGTGTGTTAGCGAAGAAGAAACTAAGCTTTTTGATGCACTAGTAAAAATCCTTAATCATTTCTATTAGCGAAAAAATAATTATATGAAAACAATTTCTTGCGGTACATTAACATCATACCAAATAGAAAATCTTAAAAATGGGTTCAGTAATTTTGCGTCTGTAAAACAGATGGTTAAATAGAATTACTTTCTCCTTTACAACACTAGTAGACCACTGCTCTATCATATTATCCCTAATATATGATGGTTTATAGGGGCAAAAATTGCTTACCTTTTGCGATGACGTGGCGACAGTTATAATGACACCGGCTACCTGTAGTAACGAGCTTACGATATCGCCTTATAACAATGTCATTATCAAACTGCCCCACGCCCTGTTATTTGGCGAGCCCCGGCGCTTCCTGGAAAGATTGAGGATGTTTATCCACCTTGTTTGATGGATGATAAAAAGTTGACCAGCAATTTCGGGTAATGGAGACGTTTCCGCTGGCTTCAGCACGAATTATTCGGCGCTGGGATGTAGGTACTTCCGTTCTATAGTAAGTTAGAAGTTTGATGGCCGAGCAAAAATAAACTGATCCCTAAGCTAATATGATCAAAGGTGTAACTTTGGGATACAGAGAGGTAACAAACATCTGTATTATCCGCTTTTTTGTCAGTTGAGAAATATCTGTAGAAGAATGTAATAACAACTTTGACAACTACAGTGATAGTTTAGTTTTGCATCTTGTTTTGCATCTTCATGGCAGTTGTTGCAGTGTTTATCTAAACAAAAATTCTGAAACTTTTAGTTTAATTCGTGTATTGTGAGGTGATCACCGGACTGGTCGCAATCAATTTGACTTCGAGTAAAGATCCATTTGATTTGGTATTATGATTTTAATGAGAATAATCAGCGACCGTCTATGTATTAGCCCGGACATCCGGTACCTCTCCAGCCAAAATTCTTTCTATGTTATCTATCCTAAAAAACTAAGATCTGCAAATTTTTGACTTGTGTAGGTTATTTGTTTTAAATTAATCCTTCATAAACGTTCATATGTGTATATGGTTGCCAATCAATCACGCAAAAGCAGCTGAACGAATATCGATGCAATTTAACAAGCAGGGACTCCGGATTAACACAACAGATACTCCTTAGACTTTAAAATAAATGAAAACGGATAAAGATAACATTTTACATTAAGTAGCAAAATGTCACCGCAACAAGATATGAAATAGAACCAATAATAAAATTTAATATTAATCTTATCATGTAAGATCTAAAAATATAAATTGTTGACATTTTGCTAAAAATAAATAAGACCACCTGGAAGTTAAATACCAGGCGTCAAATATTGTTTATAACATATAATTTTACATATATTCGCAATTATTATTAAACAGATAAAAATAAAATACTAGGTACATAAAACGTGACAGTAATATCAAACAATATTGACTTTTAACATTAACATGGGTAATTTAACACATGTTCTCATGTGTTAATAACAGATAATAATAGTATATCTTGAAAAGAACGCCGCTCAAGCTAAATCGCTTGTTCAAGTAAATAGGTTTCACGACCTGTATTTATCTTATTTCGTTTTTTTTATTGTAAATATGCTGTGTCTTTCAAAATTAAAATTATCGACTAAATTTACATTAGTGTAGTATTAATAATACCGGAGTTACTGCTTTAATATTAGACTAATTCAGTTTTCAAGATAGTATACCCTGCGCAGTTCTAGGCTTCGAAACCTCCAACAGTGAAATAGGGTGGTGCCAGAAATTTTGCAGCCCATCGCAGTCCAGTGCAGCTCCTAATCTGCTTCAAAGAGGCACTGTGAGTAGCACAATTAGTGGATTTGGCCTATTATACCACGCACTCCGACCAGACGAGTAGGTACAGGCTTTGATGTCGAGCTTTCCACCTCTCCACAACGGTACTTTTTGCTTCGTATATTTTAAGTCGCCTCTTAAGACAGCCACGTAATGAGACGGGGTAGCGACACTCTCTATTCTTGTGCCTTCACCACACGGAGATAAGTACCTAAGTGGTGTCCAAGGGCGTCTCCAGCTGGTTGCCTAGCAGGGGGGTCAAGAACGTCAGCCGATGGCCTAGGGGGAAACGAGTTGATATGGAAAATGAGAAAAGTATAGATTGTAGGGCTTTTTGAATCGCTAGGGAGAGGGGCAGCTGCCCCCTTGCCCCTACTTGGCGACGCCCCTGGTGGTGTCAGACCACGGAGGGGCAATCGAACCCATGACCCCCAGCTTAGCAGTTAGCTTATCAACCACTAAGCCAACAGGATAGTCGATTCAAAGCAATGTATGTATTTAATTGATTTCACAGAATGACATGAACGTCAAAACAATTACTAGGTGGTCTGTGATAATACAATAATTATCTTAATTACAATTTGATAATATGACACTTACATTGCTAAACAATCGGTAACGCTACAGAATTATTAAATCGATTGCAATTAATAATTCGAATTTGATGACATTTATTGTAGATACTAATCCAATTCAAAGGATAGCAGAGTGAACATGTGTGATAATTACAAAATATATTCATTAATTCATCATCAGCCTGCCATAGTCTGCCGGATATAGGCCTCTTCAATGACATGATTTTCGGCTTTCCAAGATGCTTATATTATGCTTTTTTTATATAATAATTTGCGAAAATTATCACAGTATGATCTAATTACAGGACAAAGCTCATAAACCACTCAGTTCGGACATTTTAACGTTTTTCCAGGATTTGAATCGCCAGATAGTTTCCCAGAAGTTTCTAGGAATGGCTATATTCTCATCGAATCATTATCGGCCATAATACCACTTAGCTTTTTAGAGCACAATTGATTGTGGTCAACCACTATCATTATAAACATAATCACATAAATAAATAAAGGTGATTCCAAATCTGTGAATCACACCGTGTCGGTGGTCTTTTCCTCGTAAGCAGACTTGTAGACTTGGTCTAAACGGTCTCTTAACAAAATTAAACATTTTCTAGAAAGAGTCAAATCAGTCAAATTTAAGCATTGGGCATGCTGTCTCTTTTCTTCACATAATGCCAGAAAGGGAGCACACCACACAATTACTTGGCCATAATAATTCCATATTTCAAGGCTCTCCATGTTCAGACTATATTTCTTTCTATGTATGTGGTCTTCAACCCGTAACTTTCGATATATTAAGATTTCAGAAGTTAATGAGCGAGAATTCTAAGAAGGTGCGAACTCAAGATGAGCTTTGTTAACGACTCTGATAAATAAACGCCAACCGCAAGTCTTAACAAGAATTCTTACAATTTGTCAAACTGTAATTTGGCTTAAACTAACGCATTTAATTGCCGCCGACAGCGAATTATTTTGCTTTTATTTCACAGAAAAATAATGATAATCCAAACCCATTCAGCTTACACAAACTCTCTCATAGTATTTTCATAAGCAATAAAATTCGTTTAACCTTGTTTAATGTCGAAATTAGAAGCGACGATATAAATCCTATGTAATTTTATCACACTTTCTAAACATTAGATTGGTTATTTGAATAACGATGACTATTAAATTGTCAGTCGTTTTTTTATTGGCTACATTATGTAAAAGTAAATTACAGATTCAACACCTCGGTTCTAATATAGTGTGCAGGAAACAAATTGATATAAGAAACATCATAAAACTGTATTACAAATTATTCACAGTAATTTGGCCGAAACGTTTGGCGCAAACTATATTTCTCGGTGAATTATATAAACATTAGTGTTTATGGGGCGCGTCTAAAGCGTCTGCGAAGTGCGGGGGCGCGGCTGTTTGAACGGAGATGAACTGACTGGGAGGAAAACATTTACGAATATCACTTGCGTCAAGCGAGGTGGTTTTTATGATAAGCCATTGTGGTTTAATGATAAGCCATAATCTCATCTGATTTTAAGCGATAATACTACCGAGTTGTCCGAGTACCAACGATAGAGCACGCTTGCCTAGAATTACCTTTATAACCTATCCATTCAGCTAACTATATATTGTACTCATCAGAAAACACAGACACAGTCAATGAATTTCACAGTTTAGTATAGTAAGTATACAAAAGAAAAGTGGAAGCAAAGCGCTTAAATTACGTAAGGATTTTGTAAGTAGTGCTGTCATTAGCTTTTTATGCATCCCCAGGTTTTCGTACAGATTTCACCAATGGTTCAGATGTATAATACACGAGGGCGGAGCCGCGGGCAGAGCCGCAGTCTGTGATAACTTGGCCACTTTTGCGCTCCTCTAGGGTCTGCGCCCTCTAGTACACCCCTAATTAGGGTACTGTTGAAAAGTAAGATGCGAAGATATCTCGCACATCTTTAACGTATTCGCACTCTTATAAGAGAAGCGGAGGCGGGGGCGGGAGCGGAAGCGGGAGCGGGCGCGTCGGCGTTCAATCGCGAAATTCGGCAGCGGCGCACGCGCTCTTACTGTTACCGAGCCAGGTGCCACGCAGCCGCGGTCGCAAGCAATCACATACAATTATTTATTAACGTACTTTTTTGTAAAAACGTTGTTGCTTGGAAATTATTTCCTGTGTCTTGTTTGTTGTCTTATCTGTTTTATATTAAGTTTATTACATAGTGGTTTGTAAACCATTATTTCAGTTTTAAGGAATAAAATTCTCATATTGTAATCTATAATTTGTATTTTAGTGAGGCATCAATAACATTTAAAATAAAACGATTACATATAGATTACATATCATGCCTACCGTATAATAAATGACTACTGTACAGGTGTACAGTGACAAAGCGTTTGCAACGTGAAATGATTAATCACATCGAGGAGTTCGGTTTCCTGTTCAACTGACAGTATCGTAACAGTAGCTCCCAATCAAATTCCAATTAGGTCGTCGGTGACGGTCACATGTCAATCAAAGGTAAGCGGGGAGCGGCATATCGATGTCGTAGGCTACTACGCGGCTACGCTAGGAGTGGAGGAGTGATAGCGGGCCGCGATTGAGCGCGCCTGCCACGTGGGTGGGCGACGCGTGTGGCCGCGCGCTGGGTGGCCTACTACCGCTCGCACGCATCACACACACACATACACAACACGCACACATGGAACATGCGCAAATAAACACAATAATCAACTAGCGATACTTTACTCCGTCACCGGATAGAGCAATAGCTCGGGGAGATTATTGCGCGAGTCCAACGACTGACACGCGCACTCGCCTCGTAACTCCCTCGCACCTCCCTCGCATCTTCCTCGTAACACAAACTAAATTTACGATACACCACGACGCTAATTTTCTAATCCGCTTACACATAAATTTACCATTCAAAACACATTCGCCTTCTAAACTGGTATTAAAGGATCATAAACTGTTTCCAAATGACAAAATAGACAAGTTTTCGTATCACGTTACGAATCGTCCATTCGTTGTGTAAACTAACAATGAAATATAGTAGACCACCGACATCTATGGGGTTACCACTTCCATATAAATAGCACTAAATAGAATAAACTGTAGGTAATCTTTAAGATAATAGCACTTACTAAAGAAACATTTACAGTCAAGAGTCTCGTTTGTGTAGAACTTGTATTTGTTTTTGTATGAATGAACGCGCATGATACGAAGGCCAATTGCCAATGTATACACGCGTACAGTCACATACAAACGTCATAACACTCATAACATGTTACTCATCTTTAATAGGGCATTATTACAAAACATAGTCTCTTAATACTTTTATAAACGCGAAAGTTTGTCAACATGTTTCTTACTTTTTCACGCAAAAAGTAATCAAGGGATTTTGATCAAACTTTACAGTATTATAGTTTATACATCAGGTTAATACATGGGCTGCCTTTTGTGACGATAATCAAAACCACTGAGGATGCGGCTGCGGGTAAAAACTAGTAGTTCATACTTAGTTCAATCGTAGCTGTAGTAAAGGTTATAATACTCTATAGATTAACACAGATATACATAATTTTCAATAAGCACCTTATCTTTAGAATCCGTTCTAACAAATTAAGAATTGCAATAAATAACGACCTTCAAAAGCCTCTAAATCTTTAATTAAGTTTCGTATCTCAATCCTTGTTTTATAATAAAGTTAATCACCGCAAAAAGTAGGACATCGTCCGCCTTGATTTATCACTTAATATTCAATCGGAGACTTGATCAAAGTCTAAAACAGGCAGACAACGAGACAGGATACGTAAATATTGCCTAGTTTTAGCTAAAACACGTTTGTCCAATATCCCAGTCGATAAAAGGATGCAATTTGGTTCAAACCGTGCCGGTCAATCAATTATATTACCTCGCCTAAGATAAGGCTCTACCAATAAATAGTAACTATTAGCTCGGCTATTATAAATTCTTGTGGCATGCTACAGATTATCGGTCCCCTATTTTAATCGATTATAGACTGCATACTATGGAGTTTTAATTATCAGATGTATTTAAAATATAATATTGATTAAATTTAACCGTGAGATTCAGCTCAAGTACCTACGGGACATTTTGAGAGGATGGAAATTACGAAAAAATCATGACGGTATGGAAACTGCACCAGAAGACTCCTAGAGGGATAGGATGTACTTGCATCGCACAAAATTGTTCAAAGATGAAATGACTTAACATCGCTGAAACCGGAATGGAACCAAACGAAATAAGTAGGTATTCTGCCAAACAAAATAAGAATTTACCAAATCCATTAATAGGTAAATGTCTGAGTTCTGAAGTAAAATAAGAAAACAACCGTATTGATAACCACTTTATTTTTTAATCTGCACAAAAATCGGACAGACTGCCATCTTCATTCATTGTCACTGTCCTTGAAATTCAAATCGTTTCGCCTAAAATGACTCGCCAATTTTCATAAAATACACAATCATAGGAACCGCAGAGGTCATTCATAAACCACAAGCTCATTACACCAATCAGCACTGTCTAAGTGGTGTCATGACACTAATGGGGCTGACACACAATTGCGCACAAGTGTCGGAGATGGTGCCAAAAACTAAATCATGACAATTGACACATAGCAGAGATTTTTGCTTCGCATTTAAATATTACGATACGAGAGTGGTGTGGGGTAAAAGAAGATGTAGTGACAAGCATTGAGAAAGGCATGTTAAGATGGTTTGGGCACATGGAGAGGATGGATGACGATAGACTGACAAAGAAGATATATAAGGCAAGTGTGAATGGAACAGGACAAAGGGAAAGACCTAGGCGGACGTTCTCTGACCAGATTGGAGACATCCTGAAAAAAGGACAAGTCAGAAGTACCCTTAACAGAAGAGCATGCATGAGAAACTTCATGGGAGTGAGTGAAGCAAGTGAGGTATGTCAGGATCGTTGCAAATGGCGTTCCGTAGTCTCTGCCTACCCCTCCGGGAAACAGGCGTGAGTCTATGTATGTATGTATGTATGTTAAATATTATATTGGTACTAGTTTCTATCCGTTGCTCCTTTTGGATTATAAACAGTAAAGTATTGTGATGCAGAAGTTATACAACTTCAAAGTTGCATCAAAATCTGTTCATTAGTTTTGCGTGTAAAGTAACAAACATTCATATTCACAAACTTTGCGTTGTATTACATTGTTAATTCACACACGTTTTACATTGAATTAAGAAGATTTGATATGTGTGTCAAGTCAAAGTCAAAATCCTTTATTCATTTAAATCACAAAGTGACACTTATGAACGTCAAATTTTAAAAATAATTACTTGAAGCTTCTACATTTACATTTACTGCCACGTTCGCAAAGCAAGGGTCTGAATAAATACCTAACAACTTCATGAACAAAACGAAACAAAAATATTTGAAAAGCGTGGTAGTTGTTTCAGACAATTAGACTGAATGAAACAATATTCGATGAAAAATATGCAGTTGGACACTGTGCCAAAACTCTGCAGCAAAATATATGCCAGTATGTGCTGCAACAAAAATAAGACAATGACAATAAAGAAAACTTTATTCTTTACAAATAGCTATTAGACATTTGGGAAGCATTGTAGCGCAATAATAATTACGTTTTTGCTTTATCTCCAACATTTTGCAAAACTGAATTGTTGATTATAAATCAACTGACTTTCTCAATATTTGTTTAAGTGAATTTTAGAACAATGTTTTCGAGATAGACACACCAAGCTCGGTAATACAGTAATCTGCAAAAGCTGCCAATTTTAACGTGACATCGTCTTAAAACTCAGATTTAGACGCGAATTTCAGAAATCACACTAATTTAAAATAAGTGTCATCATCATCATCAGCCCTATATATTTACTGTCCCTCTACCGGGCACGGACCTCTTCTCACTGTGAGAAGGCTAAGGCTATAGATTTAAATAAGTGTAACTCAGTATATTGTTGATTTAATAAAAGGACAAACTAACTATGTACTGTAACTTGTGGTGTACAATAAAGAATTATCTATCTATATTCTCAAGCTTTATTGTAGATCTCTAAATTTGAGATTCTGGTCTAGTCCGGTCAGGCCACACGAGATTTTACTTTCAAACTTCACCCAACAATATGGTGGCAGTGAGAACTGTTCTGCCAAGCCTTTAGCTCCGAGCTGCTTGGTATTCTCTAAACCTATAACGCTTTAAATAAGTGTCGACAATAGTCAAACAGTCTAGTCATACCTATTGCTCAATTTAAAACTACTGAGAGTACGGTCTTGCATTTTTGGTGAATATAAAAAAAACATCGCGGACGTGTGCTGTATCGAAATTGCCTACGACGATCCGACTCATAAGAATCAGATTAGACATTTTTAAATAACCTGTATTGTCCCATTGCCGGTCTTTCTTACCCTTCAAACGTCTTTGACCTTTGTCAAGATTGAATTAAGATTTTCAAAACCACCACCTTGTCGCTGTGTACAGGTTAAAATCATGATAAATAGCACGTACTCTATTAAGCCAGCCCAAATCGATAGCTGATCGATGGTGTATATTTTATTGAAAGTTTTCCTCATTGCGATTACATATTAATGTCACGTGCCACGGCCAAAATTGCTCAAATTTGTAGGCACCCGCAGTCGTAAGTCATTCAGTCAATACTCCCGATTTTTATGCAGTCATTGTTCACGGGCGGCGTGTTTTATGAGCCGAATGACCGGTAGCCCGGTTGCCTCCCAGGACGACGGCAAAGGAAATACCGCTACGTGCGAATTTCGTACAAATCGCATGTAACCCGCGCTGTTTGTGCTCCGTGCCTCCATACATATTGGCTCTTTCGACAAGCTTCATTAAAGATAATACGGGGAACACATACTTACGTACCTGACATGTGTATACAAGCTTACTTTTAAAATAATAAGTATCGAATTGCAGACAAATGTCAAAGTAACAAATTGCGCAAACTGCAGCCGCAAAAACAAGCAAAGCCATCATTAACGACAAAAATAAAGAATATTCCACTAAAATTAAATATTTATGTTTTTTAAAGTAATATAAACAAAGAGAATTATAGATCAGTCGCAGATATAGATCTCTAATATGTCGGGAACGCGCATCAACGTCCCCATATGCCAATAAACTAAGAATATACTAAGCATAGCGAACATTGTTATACTCGGGCTTGAATAAATTAGCAATGAAACACGAACGTGTCATAAAATATATATGTTTATTCAGTGTCAACACACTTTCCATAAAAATGGACATTGAAATCGTTTCCAAACAATTAATGAACGATTAGACCATTAAAATGCCGTAGACGAGCCGTGCCGCGCTAATGACAGACCACCTACGTCCGATTACAAAACTAATAATACAAAGTTAAAAAACAGGCACACATAAAAACAATTATGTTTGACCGCATTGCCATAAAAGAGAGTAACATGACCAATCTGAGAGCAATTAAGGACTCTAATAGCAGGAAAGGGTACGTGAGGTGGCGACCTGGCGGACTGGTGGCCAAGCGCTGACTAAAACTTAATGTTTATTCTATTATCCTAGAGATCATAAATATTTACATAAGCTTTCCATTTTGGATATAGGTATCGATTGAGCCGTTCAGTTTCCATATTGGTAGTCAGACCCCCTAGTGATACAGCGCCAACTGGGTCAGAGGAGGCGGTCAGTTTGGAATTGAAAATCAGGATAGAAATGCTTTTAATATTGCCTTGTATACGTGAATATCGTGCTTTATATTACTATTGCCATAATTTTGAGCCTTAACGGTTTGCTAACAAGTAAAATAAATGGTCGTAGCATCATTTACAGAGTCCCTTTTAGTTAGCTCGAGTTCGTGTCAAGGCAACGCCCTTATTATATGACTGAATCCGCTGAACATCAATAAAGGCTCTAAATTACGATGGGGCTCTCAAGGGTGTTTAGCAGAAGAGTACCGATACCGAACGAAAGTGCAACGAAATTTTGCTCTGCAGCAATTGTGTTAAATCGCTCATGATCTTCCGGACTAAGATTCAACCAATGTTTATACCTTTGGTCGTGTTAGGTATTTTTGTATGCGATAGCTTATCGATAAACATCGTTATCGGGCGGGTAAAAATGGTGGCAGTGCGGTAGCGCACGACAATAGGGTTGTCATACGTATGCGTCACGTAGGTGCATACATTTAATAAGCTTTTTCGATTATGTTATATCGTACAATACCTTTATTTAATTAAAATGTATTATAGTTTTAAATGTTTTTTTAAAAGTATAGCTATATAGTATTGTATTTTTTTTCGTATTGTAATAACTTTTTCACTTATTACTCTTTACTACTTCAATGTAATTTGAAAGTTAAGGCGAAATTATTTTCAAAAATATTAAATTATTATTTCGCAGTCGTCATATATTGGATAAAATTTTCACAAGCATCTATGTTAAAAATATGTTTTAATCTATTCTTAACTTTCGTATTTTTGTTGTAATGTTAAAAAGTGTTAACATATTTTAAAAATTGGCAACACTAACATTAAGTGAAAAATTAACAATATAAACTTTCAAATTATTTCACAAGTTTAAAATAAATACGTCTTTGTTATGTCAAATGAAGTCGAAAGGTCATTTTCTTACTTAAAATGTTTTTTTTTTCCAGCAGACATCTTTAACTAACAGAAAGCAGTATAAATAAGTTGTTGGTTTTTTATTCCAAGTAGACCTAAATATCTTCAAGGAATATTTTAACAAAAAATATTCAATAAAAAGTAATTGAAAAATATTTATGTTTCATTTTAAAATTATTTCTAACGAAAAACCTACATTAATTATTTTGTATTGACTTAGTTACGAGTGATTATTAAAATATAATTTTATTTTGATATTTTCATAAGATACACAAGGACAAATTGAAATATAGATTCTTAATTACATAAAGATATCAAGTAATAACATTAAACTATTATTTAAAAAAAAATGTGCATGCTATATGGGTACGCGCGGCAACCCTAGTGTCGAATGCCACGACCTTCACCCGCTGGATAACGATGTTTACTTATCGATATGCCGTTGTACTCGAACACATTCAACCTTATTGATGAAATAAATTTTAAATAATGCACACCGAAACATTTGATTCAAAACGGTCTTCTTTTTAAATATTAGTGATGTTACATATAGTTCTACCCATTTGTAATTAACTAAACGAGATCCAAACAAGAAGTCATAATGATATGATCTAAACTGATTCCTAAACGGCCTTAAAACCAGCTTGATTGGGCCGACAAGTATCCGTAAATAGTTCCATTCCCGTTGATGCCGGAAAACAAAGTCAGAATCTATGCTCTATTTGTATTCCAACAATAAGTAGGTACTTCTACAGATGATTACACGAAGATCACTCGCAGCAAACCCACGCAGCGTTTTGCTATCTCTCGTTGGGCAATTTCACTTGATTTGCTATTTGAAGACGCCAGCCTACATTGTCGATAAGAAAATGGAATCATCTTTCAATTGATGACATTTGAATGGTCGCAAATTGCTGCTAGGCGTAATGGGACAATGGGTGGTGGGTACAAAGCAGTTGCATGAGTGCGTCAGCGGGCCCGGTCGTCCCGCGTCTTGCGTCGTGGGTGGCCCGCTGTCACTCACCGAGCCCTAATCAATTTGTACGCCCTTCGAGCGAGCACTGACATCGCGACCCACACCATACATGCGCTTTTCGTCACGCATCCTGTACAAGCATTCGTCTATTAATATACTTCTAAGACCGACCCGTGAGACTAGAGGATATAAAAAGAATGTTACTTTTTTATTTCGCTGTAGCTTCTTGTGGAAAAGTGTAATGTGTAAATTGATGGCAGCTAATGTACGCTAGATTGCAATCTAAGTAATTACTAGTGTAGTAAAACTATTTCTGATTAAGTATTGAGTAAATTAAAAACACTATCTAATTAGTCTTACTTTCGTAATTTTTAAAACACATTTGTCTAAAATTATTTTTCACAAACTCCAAATAACCCAAAATTAACATGAATTATTGAAAACATTAGAATGGATCACCTTTAATATAAGGTTGTAGCTACTCATTAAGAAAACAAATAAGTTTAAGTTTTTTAAGGTAACCTCTAATAAAGAAACCCTTCATTAAAATCGTTTTAAAAGTTACTCCAAGGCTGGGCCATACTTTACGCTCCATTACCGCAAGCACAAAACATTACGGAACAAGAACGATGTCTAGACAATATTTATAGAAGACCACCCACATGGAACAGTTTGCGGCAAACTTATGGTCAAGTTTTGCAAACAATACCCTGCCTAGTGTAGAATGGCTCAATTAGCAGAACGCACGAGATAAGGCTGCCTGCACAATGGACAGTAAATCGTCGTAGATACAGTCACCGACATGGAATTAAAAAGTTTGAAAAAATGTTTTGTTCGAAGTATCTCACGGTAAAGCAAACAGTGACATTACAAAATGGAAAGTAAACAGAATAATCAATCATTAATGGGTGATTGTCCCGGCGCAGTCGGGTCAGCTCAGTAAAAACTGTCAGCTAATGAAAGTCCAGGATGTTCTGGGTGTATTTTTTCGACGTTATTCAAGGTGCGCTGGGCGGCTGAACAAACTTCGGCTGGAGCGCGACATCGATAATTCACTCTTCAATCTACGTTACGTACCGTTATGCGTTTCCATTTTGTCACGTATCTTCAGCTTTCGATTTTAAGAAATCGATCATGTATCTACTTCTTTCATAAAAGAAAACTTCCGTAGTAGGAGAAATGCCGGTGTCGCGAGAAACTACTCAAGCAACAGTCCACCAGAACAAAGAAGAACGAAAATTGAAATAATAGGTACCTGTAAATAAATAAACTTGTTCTACTTCTACGGTAGGTGACCAAATTATAAACACTGCTTCTACGAAATGATGCTCACAGTTTGAAACCTTTAAATTCGATGTTTGTATACAAAATAGCTTTGTGACTAGAGGATTCTTGTTACCCCCAATAAACTTGGGCGCCCAAACAAATATTTGATTTATTCAAATATAATTGTTGCAGACTGCACCTTACGCAGTTCTGTGAATTTGTTATTCGTCTGTTTGTAGAACCATTAATTGCTCTGCAGAAATTATTTTGTAGCAATGAAAAAACTGGAGCAGCGGTAACACGCAAGCAGGACTGACGAGCTTGTTAGGATGACCAAGATCGGTCTGTGTGAGTCTGAGAGAAAGACTTTTGCTTAGCAGTTCACATCTTTTGGATGAGATGATGATCGTGAAATGAAAAATACTTAAAGTAAACTATATATTTCATTAACACAACACAACTATATATTTATCGCTCCTGTTTCGCTGTTTTTATTAGATCGTGCTTTTTTGCTTTGCGTCAAAATCTATTATTTAATTTTCATGTAACACATTTTCATCATCATCACCAGCCTGCCGTAGTCCTATGCTGGATATATCCCTTTCCAATGTCACGCCACTGAGCCCGATTTTCGGCTCTTCGTGTCCAGCTGCACATTTTAATTTATTAATATTAGACATTTTAAGCTTGTGACCACACTACGGTTGCGTCGCGTCGCGTACGCGTCAGTTTAATACAAAAAAAATTGCATACAAGTGTACGCACTGGGTTACTTGTTATAAAACATTGCGAAAATCCGTACACCGTTAATCATGGTGTGGATGTGACTTAAGACAAAATGACATATCAGCTGATTTTCAAAGATTGTATCAATGGCCGTATCGGATGTCTCGATCAAATGGAAACGCACTGCGACTGCCGGTGAAGCTGTAGTCTATAGGCGTGCATCCGGCGGTCCAGCCACCGGCGGTGTCCGATCTGAACGCAATTATTTACATTAATCCGTCACAGTGATGCCAACGTGGACGGTATACTTCGTGAGACTAAAGCCAACCGCAATATTCGACTCGCTCTATAACCGTAGCCAACGTTTTTGTATCCGCTTCCAATGACAATCTATTTGTCTTTATCTGAGTTTCATTGAAAAATATTTTGATTCATTCATCATTCCTAATGAATTTATCTACCCCATAAACACGTCATGGGGTAGATGAATTCATTACTTCGTCCTGATTTCATTTATTTGCTCCAATCGTTCCTCACCAATCATAAGTTAGCTAGTTGTCTTAAGCTAGTTATACATAAAAAAGCGTGGATACATTTCTCTACACTAATCACCATTCTCGTTTTCGAGCTCTAACTGAAAAATATTTCATAAGTATAAACCCAATATACCTGACACTAACCCAATCAGCCTTCGTTATAAACGCAAACTTACAAAAATGATCCTCTGGGTCAGTACACACAACATAGGTACTTCGGCGATATTAGGTGTTCGTTTTTAAACATTGTCAAGAATAACACATTTCTACAAATTGTAGGTCTATGAGAACTTGAACGTACAATCTATTCCTCGATCTAGTATAATCCCAACATTCATAGTCACCGCTTCTCTGAAGATCAATAATTTTACATTTCAAACAGTCTTGTCGACATAATGAGAAATATAAAATTCATGTCATGTCCGACTAGTATTGTAGTAGAATACAACACGCACCAGGACGTGTGGTCTTACTATATCAAACACTAGTAGTATACCATGTAGTACATAATGCATGAATGTTATAGTTCACTGAAACGAAATAAGTGGATAAAGAATGCCGGCTGATTATGGATGACGAGCAGACGCACTCAAAGAACGTGATTTCAACCTTAAGTCCATAGGGAAGCATTAAACGAGTAATACAATGAGATATAATCCAGAAGCATTGACTAATCTCCTACAACTATAAACGATCATATGTGAAAATCATAAAATCGGAAAGGATATAGACTATCTCCTATATTTCAATGTATGCGAAGTCCCGAAGTCCCAATTGCCCTTGAAGCGAACTTTGCAGGTAAGATGAAATTATGATACTATGATGAAACATACTCCTGTCAGTTAGGTAACCCATACCCAACCCATAAGGACCTTAAGCCTGTAAGGACCTTATGGGTCCCAAAATGACCTTATGGATCGGGTATGGGTAGACCTGCACCGAGATCATGCCCTTCCTTGACCCGTCTTTAAAGATTGTCACATTTTGATAGATTGATCAATCAAAATTTCTTTTCAGGGTAGTAACCATCTACATAAAGATCAGACAAATGGTTAATACACGAATTATTTTGAAGTTTAATCGCACTCATTCTGTAAAGTACGAAATATCTATATGTTGTGCTTTTATGCATCTATAGCAAGAAGTTTTTCAAGGAAGCTCGCATTATTTTCTCACACAGTGCAGTGACCAGTTATGATTAGAGGCTGAGAGGTCCTGCTCCTGTGCCAACAATCTGAAACAGTGTTAGCACAAAGGCGCGAGGCAGCCATGTTTGCGCCGCAGTTTAGCGGGCCCTTGTTACCTCAGGTGCCACAGATACATACATAACACAGAGTCACACCCGTACCATGGATGGCGCAGTGGTCAATTGATCACTGTTATTCGGAATGCTCTAAGTTCTTTGTTTCGAATATTTTGATACGAACAAAGAAGCAGCAGTAGGTAGCAGGTATTTTTTTATTGGAAATAGTTCAGTGCTAGATCTAGAAATTTTACTTTTGCCCCCAGACTTTGTTTCCTGAGGCAACGTAGACAAGGCAATTTCTTCAAAGTTTTCTTGGAAGGAGGTACATCATAACATCACCGATTCAATATTACAATAAGTCAAGTCTTCTCAAGATTTATTTATTTACTTTGCAAGATTGCCTTCTTTAATTTGATTTCGTCCTCCCTCATCATCATGCTCCTTTTGGCATTTTTCTTGATTTCTGAATAAATGTAACTCTTCTTTTCAATTCATGCAAACAATGCATGTTTTCTGACAGAAACACTGAGGTATTACTACTACGTTGGTAATATAGTTCATTGGACAGAAACATTTTGAGATAAGTATGAAACTCTTACTTATTTTGTGATAGAAAATTGCACAAAGGCCACTTTTACCACAATCCAAAGAATCTAAAGAATCGTTTTATCGTTAAATTCGCAGCCATTGTTATACTCACAAATGAGGGTGAAAACCAAGTACTTGTCCCCAAGACTTTACTCAAAGAGACCAAACAGCATTGTTGTAAACATTTCTCGAGAGGGATTACGACTATTTATGCATTTAAACATGTCTTACAATGTACAATACTTGGACTAAAGATAATCTGCACTTAAACAGTTTTGATCCACAAAGCCACATTCGTGAAAGCTAGATACTTGTATGAGCAAAGGGTTTTTAAACTAACCAGTTGATTGGATATTTCTGATTTTAAACTATAATTTATTTATTGGCCAGAGGTAACTGTTGCTTTTTATGGTAAATACCTGCTTTCAAGAGACATGAAAGAAAACTAGGTTAGACAAAGTAATTTATTTTTTACGCTGTAGCTTTAAACATTAAATATTTTCGGGCGCAGCCTCTTTTTACAGCCGCATATTTAATTATAAATGTTCCACACGGATCATCATGTTAAATAAACTTACGGGTGTATATACAAGACGCAACTATGTTAAGGGTGGATGAGCATGTTGATTTTTTCCCCACGGGCGCCGTAAGCTGCCCCGAGCATTGTGTGACTAAGATGTGTACTCAGGACCAGCACAGTAGCTGTTTGCGCTACCTGTGCTACGCTCTACCTGCCCCACAACGCAACAATCCTTATCATTCTATAAAATACTACAAAATCCTTAAGAAAATAATCTAAGAAGGATTTTGAAATCAAACAAACCGAACACGAGAAAAAAACATCGTTCTCAACATCACGGAAACGAGTGGGCACTTCAGGCCCATTCTACTTATAAATAAAATGAATCCTACGAAAATGTAAGGTTTACTTGACCACGAGACCCACAGATTTACGTCTGGGAACAACTAAAACATAAATCTTATACTCGGACGTGTTTAAAGCGAAAAAAGTAACACATGTCCAAACCGTGTTTTAGAGGGACTAATTTCCTTTTGAGTTTTTTTTTTTTTTTCGTTGTTATTGTGAGAAAACAAGAGCGAGATGCCACCCACGACGATTTGACGATGGCTCCGCATTAAACAGAGAAATATAGTGAAATAAAAGCATAGCAGTGAACGAGTTGTATGGCACAAGTGTGAGTAAGACCGATATTATGTGCAGTTGTGCAGTTGTGCACCGACGCAAACGCGCCGCGTACACACGCGCGCATAAATTATCGCGACAATAAATTATAATCGATATTCACGTACTTCGATGCCAATATCGTTTTAATAATCGACACCCAGTCTTCGCTCGCCGACATCGATAAAAATAATTATATTCTCCAGTCTATGATTTTTATGATGGCAAACCAGGGAGTGCCAGTACTATGACAGCTGAAAAACTTAACTAGGTATGTAGATATTAATACTTAAACACATACACATGATAAATATACAGCCAGCTACAGAAACAACATCGTGATCATCACACAAAGATTTTCTTGGGTGAGAATCGAACCCACGACCCCCCAGCTTAGCAGACTGGGCCACGAACAGACCCGTAAAGGATTGCTGAATTACTTAAAAAACTTCCCTCATCCCTGTATAGTTTATTCCCTTTATCCGGTCAAAACGAAAGCACACGTTACCAAAAAGTCTCAACAAATAAATCTTAGTTTAACTAATGTTAAGCTATAACTTAAGATATAGCTAAGCCTTAGAAAAGCAAAATAATAAAACGGACAAGTAAAGGCTTTTCGTGTTCAACGTGTAATTAATTAATAGATATCATGAGGATTGGAGATACCAGTGCATATTATGGACAATTTACAAGTGCTTTTGTGTTTATCGATTTATCAATATAAACTAGACTAACAGGTTTTGTTTTTTAATAAACTCCTTTTTTATTTAGTCAACAATATAAAATATAATAAAATCTTAACGAATAGCGAAAACAACAGAGTAAACTAATCACTTCCTAGATCCCTTCTAGAGACGGATTGGGAATACGAAATGACTAACTGCTGAATTCAATATTCGATCTATATTTTTTTGAGATTTTAATTTCGTTTTTGACTTAAGCTCTATATAATATATGTCAAACCCTCGAATATGGGAACCGGCCGTAAATGACACTACCCCAGTTCATTCCGTGGGTGATGTAAGAGGCGACTAGGAACAATATACGACGCAAACATTATCTTTCCGAAGAAGAACCTCGATATCAAACCCGCTAAACTATCTGGCTAGCGTGGTATAGTTGGCCAAATCCATCTATCAACTCACTGTGACATTGTGAAGCAAAGAAATATATTCATAAATATCGTTTTTCTTACTGATATTAGTAAAGAACACGAGCCCAAATCTCCTAAATAAATATAGTTTCGATATCATGTCAGTGTCATAATTACGTCACAAAAAGCGTATTCTTCTAAATTATCTGATAATTTAACGAAGTTGTAACGAGATCGTAAATTGAAACAAGTGTCAAAATATGTGTCAACGACGAACTACTGTTTATTTCAAATTATACGATAATGACATTAGGTTATCAGAATAGGTACTGCTTCTGAGTCCATTCAAAATTTCAAAATATAATCTTAATGTCATATAAAAATAGGAGAATTGGCCCACTGATAGCTGTAATTCCAGTTATATATAGGTCACCTTTATTAAAATAATTAGGAAACACCTTAAACTACAAATAAACAAGAGCCACCAACGCTTCTACTTCGCGAGTAACATTAAAAATTGTTCTAGTTTTAGCTACTCTAGCATCTTCGGAGAGAATTAAGTCTGACTATTTCGAAATGTGATACAGTTCAAGTATTTAGTTCGCGACTGTACATGTCACACGACTTGTCGTCCGCGATAACGGTGTGATTCACATCTGAGCAGAGCGAGCACCCCATAACTTGCACTTTTCATATCAATACTACTATTTTTATATTGCACTTATCATTTATGCTTATTTCATTTTTAATGATGATAATGTAGAGCTTTGAACTTTTGGTAGGTTTGCATGTTTGCGTTGAGGTTTCAGATTCAGTGGGACTTTGGCAGACACCGCTGGTTTTAGTGGGTAGGCTCCTAACTCCTGAAAGGGCCAGTCACATACACCCCCACAGTGTGGGGCCCACACTGACTGTCTGAGTATCCGACATGACGACAAAAAAAAGTTTCAGCAGACTAACTACGGAATTCAATATTCGAATTATAGATAGATCTGTAGATTTTAGATTCGTTTTTAACAGTTTTTGACATAAGCTCCATTCAAAATATGTCAAACACGAATCTAAAATCTACAGATCTATCTATAATTCGAATATTGAAAATGGCCGTAAGTGTATGATTCTATAGACCGCATTTCTACCTTCTCTCCCACATTTCTGATAATGATTGCTTATACTAAGTACCTAGCAATTCTTGACGATTCTTCCTAGCAGTAACCACGGTCTTAAATAATCGTAAAATAAAAAATTTCTTGCGTACCTAAACATTTGAAAAAAATTACACAATTTTCAATTACCTACCTACCTACTAAAATATTCATGTGTTTCATGAATTTTTTTGTGTATATACCTGCGGTAGATATTTATGAACATACCTATACTCGTATATCGTACCCACCAACTGATGTCATAATTATGTTGTAAAAAAATCAGCAGGCACCGAATCTGATAAATGGACCAATTTTACGACCGCTTCATTCCAGTCAATTTATCAGCGATATCAAACAAATTAATAAAATATAATACCGTCGATATTTTATTTAAGTTTCGGCAAAGCGTTCAATCAAAAATTCCTGCGGTTTGACCGGACAACATGTGACCGCGACCGACCGTCTCGATTCCCTTTGACCAGACAACGTGAAATATGAGGGTCGCAAAATATAAAACAGATTTTGCTTTTTGACAACCAGATTCGACTTTACAAAGCGTTATTGCCTATACCTTAAATTACCCACCGAAGACTTCATATATCGCTTTTTATTATTCGCCTAAATGAAGTTCTTATATGAGCTCATAATAACGAAACCTCTTAAGATTTACACAGATCTTATTTACGATGACACGCCATATTTATTGGTCCAAGAAGTGGGTATTATGATGTGATTATCAAGTTTTATAATCGCCCGAAACGTCACAATGAATCGCAAAAATAAACGCATTCTCATTTGGGTCGCATCACATAGCTATAAGCTATAATATACGGCCGATAATAAAACGAGTGAACTGAGATTCATCTCGGATTTCGTTATTCCTGTATGTGTTCGGTATCGTTTAGTATAAACAGATAGACAGACGCTATGTTTAGGAGTGGTTGTGAATCGCGTTGGGTGGTCCGCGCCGCGCGGCTTGCGTCGCCGCGAGCGCTCCCACTCCACAGAATACGGCTGAGATTTGTACGATATCGCACGCTCCAATGAAATTGAAATAGATAGCGAGTTGAGATTTATCTGTTGTCACATCGAATCTAGTGCAGCGGTGCGCCTAGATATGTCACCTCGGAACATTTACCGCGCCGTATCTCAGACGCCTGACGCCATTACGCGCCGGTGCCGCGTGCCGGTGCAAACAACCAACAAGCCGTGACCAAATCGTATAAGATTACTATTTAGATTTAATTTTATGTCTACCAGCTTCTTTATTACAGTCATTAAAATAAATTTCATGTTTGTCAGCTTTTGTGCTGGATAATTTCTCAATAAACGGTATTTACACCTAGGTACTTACTTGGACATCGAGAAGACCTTGCTAGTTTAAATATGAGTGGGCTAGCTTGACCGGGCAATAAGTATCGCCTAACCCCTCTTCAAATCTTGAATTGAAATAAGATATTATATCTCCTATCTACTTCTGTCTGCCTGTTATTTCCTCGGTGGGCGTAGATCTATGTCTTTATCACTGCTTCTGTTTTGTCGCGCAAATCGACTTGCAGTTCACCAGGTGGCCCAGTCTCTCGCCACTGTTAGCTATAAAATACTTAAGTTAGTACTGCATTCCATATTACGCGAAGTATCGATTCATTGATTGTAAGTTGACATTGGTTTTATGACCATAACACCCACGCAACAGTACTTATTTCTACCAAATTAGTAGATATTGAACAAACGCCGCCGGCGTTCTGGCTTTTAATTATTGTCCATATTCAGAAACGCCCAAGTGATAATAAAATTAACATTTTGCTTTACAACCTGTTTTGATAGGTTTCGTTTAAATGCAAATATGTATCTACAAATTTAATTTTAATTAAGACGTTTAATATGCCTAGATATGTGTGTATCGATACAGGTGCTAAAAGGTTACTTTTTCAAGTAAATAGATATACCTAATGTTTATTTAGTGAGTTTTTAATGGAATTAAATTATCAGTATCCAATAAAAATGCTTATATTATATGTGTGCTAATTTATTTCTTAACCATTCGTTATTAAGAAATGCATCGCAATTATTTAATTTTAACTTGGTTATCATTTTAGCCTAAATCTGAAACCATTCAAATTTTCACACTTACTTAAGAAGCTGCTAAGTTACCATTTTCATTGCCTACATAAGCTCATGTAGTGACCCGAGCTCTAACAATTTTCTTATTAAATAGCTTCGATTATCCTTCTCTATTCTAACTTCAACTTTACCAAGCCTCATGATACGTCTCCACATTATAAAAAGCGTCAACGTGATGTTTCACGTTAGGCATACAGCTGCATCTTGTGCGATTTTCGCCGTTTTATCGCTGCTTCCAAATTACGCTGTTTCCGATCGCCTTACTGACAAATTAGAATGAAAGAAAAAAATTCCATAAAACCCAAATATTCGCGCGGTATCGCAATTTCACCAGTAAGATCGTACATCGTTTGCCTTGTCCACCAAGTCGGTACGGGCATTTTTATGGCACAACGGGACAAGTCTGACCAATAAGGCCATAAGACACAAACCTCCTTTTCGAAGTTATAACTGATTCCGACGTATAATTACGCTCCTATACTGGAACTGCGCTGTCTACATATATTATGAGGAAGGCGTTGGAAGATCAGCCCTAATGATTATTCACAATGTTCTCGGAAAATTTTATTGTTTGTTTAATGGTATTGTTAAATAAATTGCATAATAATCTTCTGCCGTATTAACCGTTTCGTTAACTCAAGATAATTTCTACTTCTGTTTGTTTTACACAATCTTATCGTGTAGTTCTTATTGTTTTGGAATTCCACTAAAGTTTCAATGGATAACCATAATATTTAAGTGAAGCTGGCATCGAACCCGTGCACTGGATGTGTGTACCATATCTCTTTTCTATTCTGAGCGTAGCTGCACGTTTTAAACTGGTTACAAAACTTACAAATCTTTACAAGACTATAGATAGAGCAGCTACATAATAAGATAACTTTTTATAATATACCTATTACCGTATAAAAAACTTTGTTCGATTTTTGCACATTCATGCGAACAAAAGTATCAGTAGGTATAATAAACTAATTTACATCAGTAGGTAGATATCTATGTGTTAGCTAATTATACCTTCACTGTGATATGAACTTAAGAATAAGACAGTCGATCATGTAAGTTGCTGTTTATAGCAAAATTAAAATTATTTGTCACCAAACAATAGTGATAATTATAAATCAAAATCACAAAAGAATAAGTATTAACTTTATTTAGAATGTAAATTTAAAGTAGCATTAGACAAGCTATAGCTACGCAAACTTCTAAGTTCTACTCATATTTTCACAGTATTAACCATGATTCTGATAATGATGTTAAGTTGTCGGGGTTTAAAGTCAACGTTGAATAGCCGGTGACCTTCCGAGAATCGTATCAGTACAATGTTCTGAATGTTCGCGACGAGTCTGAGGCGACCACCCGCGTCGTGCATTGTTCCGCGGGCTTTTGACGCCTTACTCGACACTTGATGCTTGCCACTACCAATCTACTACACAATTACTTTATACACATATCAGCTTGTATTTATAAGTTTTCTTTGTATAAACACTTTTCGTTATAAATGTATTATTAATATTATTATACACTTTTCCTTGTGATGAAAAGTGTAATGCGGCTAATTGGCTGTTAGGACTTGACTACGTGGTTCTCAGTCATTTACACACTGTTTTGATTTATAAAAAACCTAAAGTAACATTTGAGAATGTTTATTTTTGTAAACTTAATTGAATAGACTAGCTTTGAATTAATCCCTAAACGCCAAACCTTTATATATGTAGTTTCTTGCCCTAAGATTTCCTAATCCATGCATATGAACCAGAATATTGTAAATATAAAGTTATTGCTACAAAAAGTGGACTATGTGGTATTCAGATGTATAAGCTGGCTAAGTATATTACTGAGAAATATAATATGTGCTGAGTTATGTCGGATCTGGAATTCAAAGTATCACTATTCCTTTTAATTCGGTCGATATCGTTTCAGACAGCTAAGAAAAATACACGTAGCCTATAGGTATCTTTGGGAAAAGGCGGAAAACTCGAGATCAATGTCTTTACCCACCCGTCTGGTCTAAGTGGTATAGGTAGTAAGCCAAGTTATCCTATTGAATCACAATGCTATTGTGACGAAATTAGGAGAGGCCTATGTCCAGTTCACCGACCTGCTGGTCTGATCAGATCAAGGCAATAACGGGACTTAGGTACAGTTGCCAATGCCCTTAGAAAAGCCGAAGATCGACTGGTGTGGAAACAGCTGGTCTACGACTCCGTGAAAGCATTTCAGGACGGACACGACCTTCAGTAATGAAGAAAACGACGAAGAAGATGTCCAATTCATCATCAGCCCTTTATACTGTCCCACTGCTGGGCACGGGCCTCTTCACACTATGAGAAGAGTAAGGCCATAGTCCACCACGCTGGCCAAGTGCGGGTTGGTAGACTTCACATGTCTTTCGAGAACATTATGGAGAACTCTCAGACATGCAGGTTTCCTCACGATGTTTTCCTTCACCGTTTAGCAAGCGATAATTAACAATTTAATACGCACTTAACTCCGAAAAGTCATTGCTGCGTGCCGTGGATTTGAACCCGAGACCCTCTGTGTAGCAGTCTGTCGGTCTCTCCACTCAGCTATCGCTGCCTTTATGTCCAGTAACAGACTGCAAAAAGCTTTATAAGATGACTGCAAAATTTCATCAAAATTCGTTCAGTAAATAGGTAATTTTTGCTTTTGCTTGAAAGAGTATCAAACATACAAACATCTTCGTAGCGATGGCATTTGTAGATGTTATTTGCAGCAGGATTACTTTACGCAGATAAACCCTCCACTTGAAAATAATCTTTACTATGAGCTTGCGTAATTACTTAAGCTTATTATGCGGCTCTTAGAACCAGAATAATTTAAATCTCGCCGGCAATACTCTTCACAAAGGTTGTAAATAAAATCGCGCTGTTTGGTTTACTGCCTTGAAATTTTCTATAATTAAGTATATTGAGTTATTTCTTTTGAAACTCTAAAGCGAATAAAGGTTTCCTTAGATTTCCTAATATTGCATAAAACTAAAGCATTTGAAGCATTTTGTTCGCTATTCAATATTTTCCGCGGTACATTCGCTACGTTGGATACGTATGGAGTCTAGGTGGTCATGGCTGCACAATGCCGGACATTTACTTAAACATGGTGAGTAATTTGCAAGTCAAAATTTCTGTGAATTCTTATTCAGTTCCCGAATAACTCTGTAACTTTTCATGGTTGCAGTTTGGTGAACAATGTTGCAAATGAAATGAGCATTGGTCGAATTCGTGTGCCGCGCGGTGCGGTGGTGTCGCGTGCGCGATCGTGCCGCGCCTGCAAATGCGGCGACGTGTCGACCACGTCCAGCGTTTATGACGCCAATCCATCTTTGAAAGTCGTTGAGGTTAATCCCGAGTGCATCGAACACTAACAATGTAATACCGTATTAAACACAATACAAGTTTTGAGAATACAATGTAATGAGGGGACAATTCGAGGTGAACCAACTACTTTAGGTACCTTTATGAAACATTCAAAGATTTTGACACATCAGGCAACCCTACAATGTACCTACCTACTCTCTGTATAGATTACCAAAGTAAATTTTAGTACGAATATGTAAAGATCTTTATGTATTTGTTCTGCGTGATTATAATGACATCAACAGCGCATAATGAAGATATGATACGAGCCGGTAATTGCACGGCTTGATTGCATAAGCGGTTGCGTAATATATTCAGACTATTCGGCATTGGGTATATATGGAGCGGTAATTTAATTCGCATTAGGTGCAAGCAAGTGACGGACAGTCGTTTAATCTTTTCATTGGCAGAGAACCGAGCGGCGAACGCGGTGGCCCGCGATGACTCACGCCACCGGCTGTCAGCTCAATCCTTCATCTTCAGAACTCTACGACAAAGACTGATGTGAACGTAGGCGAACCTACCTATAAGCACTAGGGTTGCGATCCCTTCTACATTTACAATTATAATTCAGTTAGGTAATTTTCGCGCAATAAATATGTAGAGACATAAACAGGTTCTACGTTTAGAAATCTTGACCACTCATAACAAGTATCCGCTTATCCAGTAATCGTTCTAACAAGAAACGTCGAAATACGCGCTTACCCGTATTGATTTATTGCCACACGAAGTTATAGCGAGTTACAAATTCTACAACTAGCAACATTTCATCAAATCTAGGGCTTGGCTAAAGTTTACGAGAATCGTTTTAGATGCTTATATGGGAGAGAGAAACTGTTCGTATAAGGTGATTCATGTGAATAGCATGTCTATACTCAGTTACGAGATAAAAGCAGTAGTTTATAGTTTTTGTGTGCGTAAGCTACCGCGCTCTCGCGAACCTCATTCATCAAGGCTGATTGATTGCAACTGTCAAAACGCTAATGGCGCCGAGTGGCAGCCATATTGGTCCCGTTGAATGCACCTAAGCCAATATTAATGCGGGTTATTGATGAGCCGTTGGCCAAGTTCACGGTTACTTATTAGATGTGTAATTTATTAAACATTGTGTCCGAGTTAGGACCGGGTAAATGAGCTGCACATAAAATCTCGTTAGGGCTTCGGTATAATCGAGGACAGTCAGTCTAACGACTTTAGATTTCTACGAGGAAATTCCACTTTACAGCGCAATATTAGTTAAATTTATATATAATTATTATAATAGAATTGCCTAAGACCATGCCTATAACGTGTTCGGCTTTTGCAATTTCTCAGTTTGCCTTTAGTGGGCATAAATTAAATTATTTATGCCAATGCGCGAGAGTCTACGTAAGACTTATTTGTCGACACCAAGCCAAACTCCAGCTTTTTACTGCCTCCAAACGAAACCATGAAAGTGCTAAATTATGAAAGTCTCTTGTAGATTAATAAATAACTCAATAAATACTTAAGAATTGTTTTTTTAAACTTCTTGCACAATTACAAAAAGTAATGCACAAAGGCGGGCTAAATGCCAGAGGCATTCTCTACCAGCCAACCTTTGGGTGATGCAGAGATGATTGAAGTAGGTGCTTAAAGAGGGAGTAGGTAATTTAACAAATAATATTAATTTAAAACAACATAATTAATAGGTATCACACTAAATAAATATGTATATAATAGGCATACTAACAGTTACATATTATTATAAATATATACATACAAAATATAATACATATGTACACATACAAGTATAATAGATAATTATATTATATATAAATATATACATATACAAGTATCCTTTACAGAGTCCATTATGATTCTACCAATTCAGCCATGTAATGCTGGCGTACTCTAATTTTAAACAGTTCACGAGATGTAGACTTCCTGATTTCGAGAGGGAGTGCATTCCAAAGATGGACAGCCTGTATATAGAAAGAAGAATGAACAAGGCTGTAACTATGAGAAAGGCAGAGAAGAAGAAGATTGTTAGTGAAGCGTAGATTTCTGTCATTAATGCTACATAAATGTTGAAATTGAGGAGACAGATAAGCAAGAGTATGAGAAGAGTTCAAGATAGAAAAAAGAGTCTTCAGTGTACCTACGCAATTTGCGACGTTGACGTATAGGCAGCCATCGTAATTGGGAACGATAAGCAGATATATGATCATACTTACGGAGATTGAAAATAAATCGAATGCAATTGTTGATAAGGCTATTGAGCAGATCTGCATTCAAGTCGAGATAACATATATCATCATAGGCGATTATAGGAAAAACTAACGTCTGCACAAGCATGGTTTTAATCTTGGTTGGAACAAAGTTCTTCAAGCGATATAGAGTCCGCAGGGTTCCTGTGACTTTGCGACTGGTATTTGCAATCTGTGTTCTCCAGTCAAGGGCACCGTCGATGTGTAGGCCGCGATCCTTAACACTGGGGCTGAGGGGGATGACAGACCCATTAAAATTAATAGGTGGAAGCGATTTGACATCCACTCGGCACATAACACGTGGGCTACCAATTAAGATTGCCTGGCATCTAACGGGTTTAACTGACAGACCAATCTATCTGACCAGTTTTTGATCGCATGTAGATCCCAGTTGATGTTATCGACGGCTGCAGTAAGACTTTCTGCCCTTGCCTGGGTGTAAATCTGCAGGTCATCGGCGTAAAAATGATACGTACAGCGAAGATCATGTGTGAGAAGATTTATAAACAATGAAAAAAGAAGAGGAGATATTATACCGCCTTGAGCAACGCCAGAGTCCAAATCTCGCCAAGTTGACGAAGTTTTATCAACAAGAACAGACTGCTGACGTCCTCGAAGATAAGATGAGAACCATTCCAGCGCGTCCGATAAAATCATATAGTAGGAGAGGACGGCAATAAGGAGCTCGTGGTTAACGGTGCCAAAAGCGTTTGATAAATCCACTAAGACCAGCACTGTGATCTCAGTATCTTCCACGCCCGCCCTCACATCGCCAGTTACTTTTAGTAACGCTGAGACTGTGCTATGTCCGGGTGTGAATCCGGATTGTAGAGGAGATAAAATATTGTTTTCAAATACAAACCCGGACAGTTATTTATAGACGCATGCCTGAAGCACCTTAGACAGAAATGGGAGGATGGAGATAGGACGGAAATGGGAAGGAAGGGAAGGATTAGAAACCTTTGGCAGTGAGCGGACGAAAGCTTTGCCCCACAATGAAGGAAACTGGCCGGTTTCAAGAGAAAAGTTAAGGATATGGGTTAAGGGAGAGAGGAGAAAGTCCAGAATAACGGTGATCATATGATGACTGAGGTTGTCACATCCCACCGCTCTGGACTTGATAGATAGGATTACCTTTTTGACTTCATCTGACGTGACTGGAGAAAACTTAAAATAGTTAATGTTTGGTCGCATTAATCCGGTCATATAGTTAAGAGTTTGACGCTTGGTTATATGATCTAGGGAGCATGTGGAGGTAAAATGTCGATTAATGTCGTCCAACTCGATTGTCCTTGGAAAGTCTATATGACGATGCTTACCATACCAAGAGACCCCAGAAAATTCAATTTTTCCAAAATTACTTGAGTAACACGGGGCACTAATAGCGAAATCGCAGCAACTGCTGCTGCTTCCATTCCGCATTTATAGGTAAGAACCTACATAATCTTTTATACATTTTCAACATATGAAAAATGCATTAAAATTTGGCTTGTTTCATTTTTGGCTCCACCTGTACCCAAGGAGGTATCTTGTCGGGTGAACTTAAAACTGATTGCGGCAATCAATCTTTAATTGAATTCGTATCGGCCTTTCGATCTGCGTGAACAAAACACTATTCAGGATTACGTGAGCGCATTCATCGCAACGTACACATGACGAATTTGTATATCTTCGATATTTTTGGACATCAATCTTGTACTTTCAAAATGGTGGCATGCAATTAGTGTTGCCAGTTGTCATGCTTTTCGTGGAACGTCCCGACTTTAAACGATTCAGGGTGTATCGTGGACACGACCCCTAAAGTGCAAATTTTTGTAATAATCAGTCTCAAGTCTAAAGAGTTAGATAGGTACATAATTATAGTCATAAAGAATTAAGACCTTTCTTTTCTTAATTTGTTATGTCAAATCAAATATTATTTACTCTTGCTCAGTGGGCCTTACTCCTGCGCGGTTTATGCTCTATAACGCCGTGAGGCGGTTGAAACTCCTTTCGAGCCTCTCGACTTCACTACTCATAGGAATGAGGTCGACCGGGTTGAGTTTGGCAAAAGGAGTGTGTGAGACTATCTCCATTCGGTAGGCATTCGGAGCCTACACTGAAACCACCGCGGTGTACTCAAGGCCCGTTAGTGGCGGGATCGCTAATCTCGGTTGGTAACCTATGTTAACGCAACCCCGACTACGCTTTACAACATTCGTACGGCGTCGAAAACAACATACCTGATGCTCTCTTTATATTATTAGTACAAAAAAATCGGCAAGGCCCTGCTGCAAGTTTTACTGTGCATTAACAAGTAGGTAGTTTTCTAAGTCAAATGATATGAAAAATGGAATACAGTAGGTAAAAAGGTTAAGCTTGTTCTCCATTTTCACCCCATTTAAGACCCGATATTTAACTCAACAGTCATGGCAACACTACATTCAACGGCCGCTGGTCGACGCTGTAGAATTGACGTTTCGATAAAGTGGCGTGCGTCAATCATTTTATTATGAAGGCCTTATGGAGGCTAGGTAGCTCTGTAAAATTGATATTGCGGTTAGTTTGTGTGCGGTGACGTAGTCTCGGCCGGTGGTCGCGGTGTATCTCGCGTCACATCGCAGTGCCACTGACAACTTGTCTAGTTATCAAGATTATCTTTCACTTGCACGCTGCGACACCGGCCCGTACGCGACGTGTGTTGATAAGGATCAGCTTTTACTCAACTTTAGCATGTTAATAGCTTGTATGTAAATATGTAGAGTTTTGAGAACATTGCTGACTCATAATTGTGGCATGTCGGTCAAATTGCAGAGCCTAAACAGTTTTTTTTTTGGTTTGGTAATTTGTGCGCTATGTTTGTGGGCGAATGTACGTTCCCAGCTTTGATCGCCAGGTCGAAAAATATTATAGAGCTCGGAGTATCTAAACGTTTTCGGGAAATATCAATAGGCTCTACCTGTACCACTAGACAGAAAAAATAAAAGGCATCATCTTTCTTTTTTATAGACTCATTTCGCCATGAATTTTTAGGTCCCACGTAATACCCCTATTACGTGGGACCTAAAAATTCATGCGAGCATATTGCCGTTACCGGGCACATCACCAGACTCCCGGCTGCTACTGAGTATTCGGAAAAACCCAGTAAACATTTTTGCCCGACCCGGGACCTCCGATCAGCAGTCGCATACACTAACCACTGGACCACGGAGGCAGTCAGTCAGGCAGGCAGTAAAAGGCATAAATATTTCCTTAAAGAAAGTTTATAGTAACTACTGCACACCAGAGCCGAACCGGCTGTAATGATTTCTGAAACGTACCTACCTAAACGAACAATTTGTCCCATGGACATGTGACCCCTTCGCATATCGGTACCTAGCTAAATTTAGCAGTGATATGATAATATGTCTTAATACCTATATACATCTTCTAAATGTCACAGCATGCATTTACTGACTATCTTCCCAAATAGGATACAAGTCGCACGCGGTCGATTATGATGCTTTTGTATCTTTCAAAATTGTGAATTTAGTGTAAAAGTCTAAGGCCGACCAGCCCCACAGAGCTGCCAACATCTATCACTATCGGTACCTTATCTCTCTACTTGCAACCCACAGGAAATCAGAAATGGTAATCATATTCTCTAAGCAATAGCCTGGCGTAGAGACTAATGATGCAACGCAGTGGGTTCGTTCGTCGCAGAGTTCAAACCTTGGCGCGCATCACCAATCTTAATATATAAAATCCTTGCGCTACTTACTGACTGACAGACACGCTACAGCCGAAACTACTGGTCACAAGAAGATGAAATTTAGCATGTATGGTCCTTGAGGAGTGAAGGGTAGCACTAAGAGAGGATTTTTGGAAATTCCACCCCTCAGTGGGTAAAACTGGAGGTAAAAATTTGCATGAAACTTTTTGTTCCTTCAATGGATTGATTCCAAACTTTGTATATTAGTTCCTCAAACGACGAAACTGAACACTAAGAATTTGTTTTTTGAAAATTAAAAACTTCAATGGATTCACTTGAAACTTTGTATATCGATTCCTCAAGTGACGTATACGTTACGAAAACGGGGAGTTCAAAAAGGTTCACAGTTTGTATGAAACCTTTTAATTCCTTACTTGATTTTTTTTCATCGTCCCTGATGTGCATTTAATTTTCATTAATTTAAATTTATGCGGCTGGCTCTCATCTAAGCGCTCTTCATCTTCACTAACTAAAAAATGTATGATGGTTCTTTATATGACCAATAGAAGCCAAAATACTTAGGACCGTTATGTTGCCATTTTTATTTATTTTTAAGCAGGTATTTTTATCAGTTATCTGCTTTGTCCAACTGCTGGCCAAGGCTTCTCTCATTTCTTTAACCTAAAAATACTAAGAAAGGGTTTTGAACTTGGATTATTTATTTCACATTTTATTACAATTTCGCTGAGATATACAAATGTATACTGGTACGGAATCCTTAACTAATTTAATTTTAACTAGCTTTTGCAAGCAGCTACGCCTAAATGAAATTTTCATCGTTTGTTCGAGAGTTTTCATGAACCATTAGTAAAATACACATCTAAATCGATTCAGCCATTTTTATGATTACCCTGAATAAATAGACAGACAGAAAAACGATCTAAATAAATCATTGGGGTACTGGAAACGTGTTAGCAAAAATATGCAATACAGTAATTTTGAGATTACAGGCAGTTTATTTTTTTATAGTCTCACGCCTATATCCCCAAAGGCGTAGGCAGAAGCGTAATATTACACCTACATTTCGCCATGTTGCATATTAGATCCCACGTAATAGGGGGCGAGCCTATTGCCGTTACCGGGCACATTGGCAGACTCCGTGCTGCTAGAATTCGGAAAACCTCTGTAACACTTTTGCCCGACATTGGAATCGAACCCGATACCGCCCGTTTAGCAGACGCATACGCTATCCACTGGACCACGGAGGCAGTCAAATATTATTTATTTGTATAATCTGTATATCTGTAAATAAAAACCTTGTGTTACTGACTGACTGACAGACACGCTACAGCCGAAACAACTGAGCGCAAGTAGGTGAAATTTAGCATGTATGTTCCTTGAGATATGTAGGAGCGCACTAAGGCAGAATTTTTGGAAATTCCTCCCCTAAAGGGGTTAAACTGGTTGTCAGAATTTGCATGAAACTTTTATTTCCCTCAATGGATTAACTTCAAACTTTGTATATTGGTTCCTCAAATGAAGTTAGTGAACACTAAGAAAGTCTCTTTGAAAATTCTTACTCTAAGTGGTAAAAAAACGGAATCAGAATTTGTATGATATCTCTTTAGGCCTTCAAGGGATTAACTTCATACTTTTGTTTATTGGATCCGAATGACGTTAGCGAACACAAAGACATTTATTTTGGCAATTCTTCCCCTAAGAGGGTAGAAAAGGAAGTCAGAGTTTGTGTAAAGCCTTCTATTTTTCAATGGAATCACTTCAATCTGTGTATGTAAAATCCTTGCGTTGCTGACTGACTGACAGACACATTACAGCCGAAATTACTGGGTGCAAGAAGGTGAAATTTGGCATTTGACGCTACAGTGGTGTTATTTCACATTGACAATTTCAGGCAACGGCCGTGGCGGGATAGAGTGCGATATGTAGATCGAAATCGCTGCAGCCAGCGTCTACCGCTGCTGTTCCTAAGCAGGCCATGAGGCCGCATACACGTACTTACCGTTCACCCAAGTTCTTTCGTTTTAAAAATCTACTGCAAATTCGCCGTGTTTAGTATGAAAGGTAGTTAATATGTTCATTGAATAAAAGGTATAAAAAAATACAAAATAAGGTTCAGATAACTTTATTAAATAGGTACTAAAATATAAAGTCCCAAATTTGACACGTCTGGATTGTTTTGTACAAGATGGCTGGCGCGCCGCTAGAAACACAATACTCCCTAACCATCCCGCGCCCTTACGGACAACATTTATAAAAACATTCAATAAAATCAAAATATTATTCCTCTTTTACACAACACCACACACCTAAGAACAGCTCTATGTATAAATTCGACATAATATTCCTTTTTATTTACATTTCAACAACATTGCACTCTAAGTTTTCATGAACACTATCTACCAATCAAGAAAATGAATCAATTGTATAAATAAATAATTTAATGCGAATAAAAGATGAATACGCTAAAAATTACATAGGATATGTTTCTTAAACACATTTTAATTGGACAAAGTAATTAACGGTAACATTTATTTACAGATTGTAACACTGCACAAGAATTTATAAATACGAAGTATTATTTCTCTATTATCACAACAAACGCGATCGTTTCGTGGTGAATGAACAGCTTTATTTAAAAATAAACTAACGATATATCCATCCAAATATTGAGTAGATAACTACATAAATAAATGGTTCCATGATTTTCATATCTGAAAACAAAAAAAATGTATTTAGTTTATTAATCAAATGCATCTTATGAAGTGTATATTTCAATTTCACATACAGTATTATATGAATAGGAATACTAAATATTTTTTTACGACAATTCATATTTGGCATATTTGATACAGTATTATTACTACTTGCCAAATCAAAAATCAAATTTTTTTTTTTAAGGTTTATATGTATAATTGACGCGGGCGAAGCCGCTGGCGACGTCTAGTAAAATATAAAGGTTGCATATTAAGTAAGCCTAAATTCAGAATAATGTTAAAAATACAAAAGAAATAATATCACCACTTTGTTTAGAATTTAAAGATACTCTCTCACAGGGACCATTAATCATAATGTAGGTAACAATACATTTTCAAGCATTATGTCTGTTAGCAAGAGAACCAACTATTATGGTGTGCTTTCTGTAATGATACAATTAATAATGATTATTTAGAGTTATTGATTGGTTTGACAGGTACGGCTAAATCTAATAAACTTGAATAAGCAAGGGAAGATGTACAACCAAGGCATGGCACCTGTCACAAGAACTCTGCCCCGGCAAACCTCAGTGGGAGAGGATAAGGGATCGCCCTGTACATTTGACAGTGGTTTTAAAAAATCAGACCAATATCTTATATTTTAAAATTACACTACACACCAAGGTTTACGTCAGTGCAGACTATTCAACAATTTCATAATGTTTTTTGGGGTTCATTCAGGATCTCTATTTTCATCTTCTTCTAGTATTTGAATTGTATGATAAGATGATGACAATAAAACTTACCATTTTTATAACTTAACAATCTCTCTTTATCTTAAACCCCTGTAGCTTAATGTTGGACAGAATGTTTTTTTAAATACATAATATACAAATCTGAAACATACTGTTGTGAACTCAGCACATTTTCAAAATACCTGATCATTAGAGTCAGGTGTTTTGATGTAATTTGACTTAAAGCATTAAGCATTTTGCAATCCTACTATCTTGTAATGAAGCAGGCTAACCACATTTTTACGAATATAATAGCTTTAGTAATTACTTATTTTAATAAGTTACGATAGTATAGTGATTTTAACAAGTTGTGATAGTATTGTTAGATAGAGAGTGATACCAACAGACTGCCATGCATAGGGTATCGGGTTAGAATCCACGGCACGCACCACTAACTTTTCTGAGATATTACTATAGGCAAATAAAACAACAACTTATGGATCACACAAAGTGTTGTCTCGTGTGAGAATCTAACCCACAACACTCGGCGCAATGTCAAGCAGCTAGGCGATCGCTCAAACGACTACGCCAACCGTGCAGTCAAGTATACAGGATGTATAAAATCTTAACGAAAACTGTAATCATTACGAAATTTTTTACTTCGGCACCATACCTGGGAAATAATTACTGGTTCAGGAGATATTAAGGCTCAAAGTCACCCTACACCATACATACTTTTTTCTAATTAGGTAGACAGCAGAGGCGGATTCAGGTGGCACACATAAACATAAAATGGATACTCACTCTAGCTAAGCTCGAAGCCGGCGCCGGCCTGTATGGCGTAGAGCAGCTTCTCGGCGAGCTGCTCCTCCGAGTGGAACTCTGGCAGCTTCAGCAGGTTCATGCACGTCGACGACGACGGCAGCCGGTCCGACGCGCCCGCTGACTGGATGCAGAATGGCGGCTGCAGGTCCTGGGACCACAATATAATTTTATAATCGATAGGAATGTAAACATTCATTTGTTCAAAATATTAATTCATCTATTATACATTCAAAAATAGACATGCTTTTTACATAAAGCGAAAAATATTGCATGACCGTGAAACTAGACCCAAATGTAAGAACTTTTCATTTTCTCAGTTACTTAGTAGAAAATCCAATTTTTAACACCGTTTGGTGTGTGATTTTAATGACCTTAAAATCTAGAAAATACAAGAAACTGCCTACAATCATCAGTGGTCTCAACAGTATTCTACGCGAGCAAAGCAACAACATTTCACATTTCTATACTTGGCATAGGCCTTGGCCTAAATGAAAGCAAAAATAAATTCAGCATATCTATCTAAACGAGCTTGAAATTAATGTTTATATTACATCTATAGTAGACCCATACAGATGAAACTTATAATTTAATAAATCAGACAAACCTTGAACCCCAGTAGCGGTGGTCTTGAGCAGCTGGTAACAAACTTGAGCAGTTGTCGTCGCTGGTCGTCCGTGAAGTTCTCCAGCACCTTCCAGAAGCACTGCACTGTTGGATGCGTCTCTGAGAAACCACCTGCAAGAAAAACTGTTCAAATTGGTACATTTGGCAGCAAATATTTGTAGGTCCACACAAAACATCACACCTCATTATTATACAGTCTCATTTTCTACTTTTTTGTCCTGCAGACCAGAAAGCGGGATAACGAGATGTTATGTTCAGATACAAGGGTTACATTATTCTTACCTTTGTATTTAAAATGTTACAACGCTACTTGTAGCATACTTTGTAATTGACTAAACTAAATGAAAAAACTACCAATTTAAAACTGCAAATTTGTTGGACCTAGTGTTGAGCCCTGCGTGACTCCAGCCCCAAGCACCAGAATCATCAAATTACTTATGAATTTGAAAACTAGATTACTCTTATAATACCTTATCTGATTACTAAGATAAATCTCATATACATATATATATAATTATAGTAATGCGGTTTTATAATTAATAATGATTGAGATAGATTGTGGTGCATAGTATCAAAAGTGATTGAGAGGTCGAAAGGCCGTCGATTTTTTTTTTATAGAACTTTTAAAATCTTGTAGTTCACCGCACCATTGCATTTAAAGTACGCCCCTATACTATATAAACTTACCTTGTCTTATGAAGGTTATGTGCTAGATGTAAATTATACAAATCATGAAACCTTCTGGATATACAAACCTACCTTTTTGTAGATATACTGATTATTCTACCCATAAAAACTTGCTATATTAATAAACAAACCCGTTTTGATATTGCCTGGGTGTTTAGCGGATTCGTTGATTGTGGTCAAAAGAGAGTAAGAGGACATGCTAGGACACGGCGCAACGTCACGCGCAGATCTGTCAGTAGGTATGTGTGACCTGCGTAGTGCGTGTGGTGCTTGAGGTCGGCGAGGTCGATGGGCACCTCGGCGCCGGAGATGAGCAGCTGCAGCTCGCGGCACGAGAACATGCGCAGCCACTCCGCGCTCACCACCGACGTCACGTCACGTCACGTCACGAGCTGATCTGTCAGTAGGTATGTGTGACCTGCGTAGTGCGTGTGGTGCTTGAGGTCGGCGAGGTCGATGGGCACCTCGGCGCCGGAGATGAGCAGCTGCAGCTCGCGGCACGAGAACATGCGCAGCCACTCCGCGCTCACCACCGACGTCACGTCACGTCACGTCACGAGCTGATCTGTCAGTAGGTATGTGTGACCTGCGTAGTGCGTGTGGTGCTTGAGGTCGGCGAGGTCGATGGGCACCTCGGCGCCGGAGATGAGCAGCTGCAGCTCGCGGCACGAGAACATGCGCAGCCACTCCGCGCTCACCACCGACGTCACGTCACGTCACGTCACGAGCTGATCTGTCAGTAGGTATGTGTGACCTGCGTAGTGCGTGTGGTGCTTGAGGTCGGCGAGGTCGATGGGCACCTCGGCGCCGGAGATGAGCAGCTGCAGCTCGCGGCACGAGAACATGCGCAGCCACTCCGCGCTCACCACCGACGTCACGTCACGTCACGTCACGAGCTGATCTGTCAGTAGGTATGTGTGACCTGCGTAGTGCGTGTGGTGCTTGAGGTCGGCGAGGTCGATGGGCACCTCGGCGCCGGAGATGAGCAGCTGCAGCTCGCGGCACGAGAACATGCGCAGCCACTCCGCGCTCACCACCGACGTCACGTCACGTCACGTCACGAGCTGATCTGTCAGTAGGTATGTGTGACCTGCGTAGTGCGTGTGGTGCTTGAGGTCGGCGAGGTCGATGGGCACCTCGGCGCCGGAGATGAGCAGCTGCAGCTCGCGGCACGAGAACATGCGCAGCCACTCCGCGCTCACCACCGACGTCACGTCACGTCACGTCACGAGCTGATCTGTCAGTAGGTATGTGTGACCTGCGTAGTGCGTGTGGTGCTTGAGGTCGGCGAGGTCGATGGGCACCTCGGCGCCGGAGATGAGCAGCTGCAGCTCGCGGCACGAGAACATGCGCAGCCACTCCGCGCTCACCACCGACGTCACGTCACGTCACGTCACGAGCTGATCTGTCAGTAGGTATGTGTGACCTGCGTAGTGCGTGTGGTGCTTGAGGTCGGCGAGGTCGATGGGCACCTCGGCGCCGGAGATGAGCAGCTGCAGCTCGCGGCACGAGAACATGCGCAGCCACTCCGCGCTCACCACCGACGTCACGTCACGTCACGTCACGAGCTGATCTGTCAGTAGGTATGTGTGACCTGCGTAGTGCGTGTGGTGCTTGAGGTCGGCGAGGTCGATGGGCACCTCGGCGCCGGAGATGAGCAGCTGCAGCTCGCGGCACGAGAACATGCGCAGCCACTCCGCGCTCACCACCGACGTCACGTCACGTCACGTCACGAGCTGATCTGTCAGTAGGTATGTGTGACCTGCGTAGTGCGTGTGGTGCTTGAGGTCGGCGAGGTCGATGGGCACCTCGGCGCCGGAGATGAGCAGCTGCAGCTCGCGGCACGAGAACATGCGCAGCCACTCCGCGCTCACCACCGACGTCACGTCACGTCACGTCACGAGCTGATCTGTCAGTAGGTATGTGTGACCTGCGTAGTGCGTGTGGTGCTTGAGGTCGGCGAGGTCGATGGGCACCTCGGCGCCGGAGATGAGCAGCTGCAGCTCGCGGCACGAGAACATGCGCAGCCACTCCGCGCTCACCACCGACGTCACGTCACGTCACGTCACGAGCTGATCTGTCAGTAGGTATGTGTGACCTGCGTAGTGCGTGTGGTGCTTGAGGTCGGCGAGGTCGATGGGCACCTCGGCGCCGGAGATGAGCAGCTGCAGCTCGCGGCACGAGAACATGCGCAGCCACTCCGCGCTCACCACCGACGTCACGTCACGTCACGTCACGAGCTGATCTGTCAGTAGGTATGTGTGACCTGCGTAGTGCGTGTGGTGCTTGAGGTCGGCGAGGTCGATGGGCACCTCGGCGCCGGAGATGAGCAGCTGCAGCTCGCGGCACGAGAACATGCGCAGCCACTCCGCGCTCACCACCGACGTCACGTCACGTCACGTCACGAGCTGATCTGTCAGTAGGTATGTGTGACCTGCGTAGTGCGTGTGGTGCTTGAGGTCGGCGAGGTCGATGGGCACCTCGGCGCCGGAGATGAGCAGCTGCAGCTCGCGGCACGAGAACATGCGCAGCCACTCCGCGCTCACCACCGACGTCACGTCACGTCACGTCACGAGCTGATCTGTCAGTAGGTATGTGTGACCTGCGTAGTGCGTGTGGTGCTTGAGGTCGGCGAGGTCGATGGGCACCTCGGCGCCGGAGATGAGCAGCTGCAGCTCGCGGCACGAGAACATGCGCAGCCACTCCGCGCTCACCACCGACGTCACGTCACGTCACGTCACGAGCTGATCTGTCAGTAGGTATGTGTGACCTGCGTAGTGCGTGTGGTGCTTGAGGTCGGCGAGGTCGATGGGCACCTCGGCGCCGGAGATGAGCAGCTGCAGCTCGCGGCACGAGAACATGCGCAGCCACTCCGCGCTCACCACCGACGTCACGTCACGTCACGTCACGAGCTGATCTGTCAGTAGGTATGTGTGACCTGCGTAGTGCGTGTGGTGCTTGAGGTCGGCGAGGTCGATGGGCACCTCGGCGCCGGAGATGAGCAGCTGCAGCTCGCGGCACGAGAACATGCGCAGCCACTCCGCGCTCACCACCGACGTCACGCCGCGGGTGAACGCCGCGCACTGTGATCTTATCTGTCTGGAAATAACAAGGGTTTCGGGTTAAAGTATGGTGAATTCGATTTGAGAAACATCCTGTATAAATATTATTTCATGGTACTTACTTGTTTAATTTATAATCTGCGACTAAATGTATGTATTCTATCCTATTTTCTGCTGTCACGGGAATGTTCGCACCGCCCGGTTTTAATTCTTCTATCTATTAACAAAAAATCAAACCAAATTATGAATATCCAAGTATTTTTAAAGCAATCTGAAATAATAATTTTCAATTACAGAATTATTATCTGGGGTCACGGTCGTGCCCACTGCCAAGACAAGCCAAGCTGAGAAAGAATGTGTTGGATACAAGGATGTAATCAAAAGATCGGCATCCATACATACCGCTTCTTGGTGTTGAGCCGGATAAGTGGGCTCTTCAAAGGATGGCGACACCAAAAGTAGAAAATCGACAAGAGAAAGATAAGTATAAACGAAGATTGATAGCAAGATTTGAGAGCTTCCATGGCATTAATTATATAGAAGAATTATGGCAATCCCTTAAGGAAGAGGTAGTGTGTGTAGCGTCTGAAGTATGTAAGTGTGATCAAGAAAAGGAAAATACAAAAGGTTAAGAATACATGGTGGAACAAGGATGTGCTGTAGCACATCATTGTATTCCGTATATCCGAAAAGGTCTTAGCCAAAGGTCAAAAGGTCTATTGCGCATTCGTGGATTTGGAAAAGGCTTACGACGACGAAGATGAAGTAATGCTGAATGAAATGTCGTCGGTAGTGTCAGATGAAGTAATGCTGAATGAAATGTCGTCGGTAGTGTCAATGTATCGTGTGAACAGCAGCCTCATTCGAGCTCTGAAATCCCTTTATAAGGACTCCCTTTACACTCATACAATATTATTTAGCGGGTCTTAGTCGCGATAATTTATTTATTTCAAGGCATAAATACCTCTGTTATTCTCCTACGTTTCTACCGGCTTGCAACGGTTGTGGTCCCTCCGCGAGTTGCAAGCCGGTAGAAACGTAGGAGAATAACAGAGGTATTTATGCCTTGAAATAAATAAATTATCGCGACTAAGACCCGCTAAATAATATTGTATGATGTATACAAATCGCGAAAGTTTAAAATCCCTTTACACTGACTGGTTTACCATCGAGACAGGTGTTAGACAGGGATGTGTAGCGTCGTCGTGGCTGTTTAACGTCTTTATGGATAGTCGTTAGCAAGATCTAAAGCATAGTGACTGGATTAAGGATGAATGGGTTATTTGTCAAATGCCTCCTTTATGCTGATGTTCAGGTAATACTTGCGTCTTCAGCGAAGGAGTTGTAGGAGATGGTAACAATCATTCATGTACTTTACAGAGAAAGGGAATGAAGTTGAATGTAAGTAAAACGAAAGTTATGTTTTTTGAAAAGGAGGAATCGCTTGTAATATTTGGATCGTTTGACAACGCGTGGAGTAAGTTAATGACTGTGTACTTAGGTACGCTGTTTACAAGCGATGGTGAGAATGAAGAAGATATTGAAAGAAGGGTTAATTCGGGTAATAGAGTGAATGGAGCTCTGAAGGCGTTTAAGAATAGCCAAAACGTGTTCAAAAAGGCGCGTTTGGCTGTGCATAGAGGGCTATTAGTGCCCACCCTGCTATATGGTAGTAAAAGTTGGGTATGGCAGAATAGACTTGAAAGTAGAATAAATGCTGTAGAAATGAGAGCTCTGAAAAGTATGTGTGGTGTTTCTTTGACCGACCAAGTAAAAAATTGTGTTCTAAGAGAGTTGTGGGGTAAAAGAAGATGTAGAGGCAAGCATCAAGAAAGCCAAGATGGTTTGGGCACGGAGAAGATGGATGACGAAAGACTTACAAAGTATATATAAGGCAAGTGTGAATGGGACACGACCAAGGGAAAGACCTAGGCGTACGTTCTCTGACCACATTGGAGAAATCCTAAGAAGAGGACAAATCATAAGTTAGAAGAGCATGCATCAGAAACTTGATGGGAGTGAATGAAGCAAGAGCAATATGTCAGGATCGATGCAAATGGCGTTCCTTAGTCTCTGCCTACCCCTTCGGGGAACAGGCGTAAGTATATGTATGTATTTATGAAGATACAAATTATTTAAATGAAATGATGAATAAACTTAATAGATACTAGTCCTGAAAATTTCACGAAGGTGAAACTAACCCCTTCTGTGTTATGCAAATGTCTCGTTTGTGAAATAATGTGTTATGTGTATATTTACTTTCTAAAGTAACGAAACGGCCATGCCACACATATTGAATGAGATGTAGAGTTTGTAAAGTTAGGTTTGGTAAAGTTAAGGCGGGTAGATTCAGAAGCTTGGCTACACATAACATCTGATCTTTATCAGAGGGTAAGCAACGAGTCTTGGGTTGGCAACATTTTACATGCAAATGATTACGGTGGGGTCCTGTTATTTCTGTAACTTCTCCAGCTCAGGTTATTTATTGCTATAGTTTAAGGTAATTTGACGTCAGCAATGCTGCTTTTGTAACGCGTCTCTTACATAAAAATGAGCATATGTAAGAACCGCGTTAGTTTCAAAGTACTCACCCTCTGCTCGCCCAGCTCGTCCGTGAGTATAGTGAAGTCGAGCCCCAGGTCGGGCACGTCCTGGCGGCTGTGTGCGCGCAGCAGCAGCAGGCCGCGGTGCAGCGCGGGGTCCAGCGACGCCAGCGCGTGCACGTCCGCCTCGCCGCACCCGCACAGCTTGCCCAAGAAGAACTCCGCTAGGGGAAGTTCTACTAACAGATTCTCGTAGATCGCCTAGAAATAAAATTATTCATCATCAAAATAAGCAGGTATATAAACTGTGCCCTTGCTGGACATGGGCCTCTTCTCATCAGAGAAGGACTAGACCGTACATGTTGGCCAAATGCGAGTTAATACGTCAGCTTCACATGTCGGTCGAGAACATTATGGAGTAACTATAAGACATGCAGATTTCATTACGATATTTCCTTCACCGTTTAATAAGCGCTAAATGGTGAAGGAAACAACAAAAAGGTTTTTTTTTTTTAAATATAAATTACGTTGTGCGCGCTGTGAGTTTGAACAAGACGATCAGCGTATAGCAGTCTGTTAATGTCTTCAATAGGTTGATCGCTGCTTTTGATGATAGTTATCATCGTCATCATCATCATCAGCCTGTCATAGTCCACTCCTGGATATAGGCCTCCAATGGCACGCCACTGAGTCCGATTTTCGGCTTTTCGTGTCCAACCGCTACACTGCCAGCCACTTTGCGCATATGGTCACTCCTCCTAGCCGGAGGGCGTCCTACACTACGTTTGCCAAGATACGGTCTCCACTCTAGAACGACTTCTCCAACGGTTATCAGTTCTTCGACGAATGTGACCGGCCCATTGCCACTTCAGCTTGCTAATTCTTGGAGCTATGTCGATTACCTTGGTAATGTCGGATCACTCCATTAAGAATTCGATCCTACAGAGAAACTCCCAGCATAGCTCTCTCCATAGCTCGCGGAGCGACCTTAAATTGGTGGACCAGTCGCACCGTCACTGTCCACGTCTCGGCTCCGTAAGTCATGACGGGTACGACGCACTTGTTGTAGACCTTTGCCTTAAGGCGGTAGGGGTGACGAAAAGACTTGACGGAGTTTCCTATACGCTGCCCGGCCGAGCCGTATTCTTCTACGAGCCTCCTTCTCGAAGTTGTTTCTACCCAACTGCAAGGTTTGTCCAAGGAAGGAAGACGTACTCCTGAACAACTTCGAGAGGGACCTTATTTAGGATAATCGGTTCCGGAGAGACATGTTCATTGAACATTATCTTGGTTTTATCCAAGTTCACTCGGAGACCGATGCGAGCAGAAGAATCAGCCAGGCTGCTCAGCATATACTGCAAGTCTTGCACGATTTCAGTTAAATCTCAAGTGTGAGAGGTACTCGTCGTTTATGTTAATGCCGCATCCTTTCCAGTGCAGCGTCTTGAACATATCCTCCATTGAATTTGTGAACAATTTGGTGGAGATAACATCCCATTCAGACTGCTGGTTCTGTACTTGGACGGTCATAATCGCAGCGTCATACAGACCTCTCAGCACTTGGACATATCGCCAACCGACTTGTCACCGTTGCAAGGACTCGAGAACCACGGAAGAGAAAATATTACACTGGAAATGGTAAGTAGGCGTGGCACGCGTGTCACAATTAAGCGTTGTAACGCTTAACTGGCCCCAGTCACGTTCTTACATCGCGTCGAATTGCTCGTTTCGTGACACAGTTTCATTTCTATAACTATGCCGTTTTGTGCCGTTTTGGAGTGCAAAAATGATAGCAGGCGAAAAAATTAAAAAAATGGAGGTGTTTCGTACCATCGGTTAGTACAATTTTCAATGTTTTCAATAAAAGTCTTAATTTGTTTCAATTAAATCATATTTAATAGAACGGTTAGTAAAAATGCACCTTATATATCGAAGATAAAGTTTATTTTGGATTGATTCTATTCAATAGAACATTCTCGAAAATACCGCGCTACTCATTTAGTGATGTGGTCAAGTCGAATATTAGAATTATCGATTGATATCGAAACACGGAAATAAATCATTTACGAAATGTTTATTTTAATAAATTGTTTATTTGGGTGGGTGTTTCTATGAACAATGTAATATGTAGGTACCTACGTATTTAAAAAAAAAGTATATATGTATGTTTATCCATTGTCTAGTACCCATAGTACAAGCTCTGCTTAGGTGGTGTTGTGTGTATGTAGTAGCATATGATACGAATATTATTATATGTTATTACTAGAAGACGCCAGCCGCTACGCCTGCATTTTTTTAAATTACCCGTTTTGGCCGATCCCGTGGGAATTTCGGGAAATCCCTTCTTAGTGCACCCCTACGGTCCCCAAGGAACATACATGCCAAATTTCAGCTTCCTGCGCCCAATAGTTTCGGCTGTAGCGTGTCTGTCAGTCAGTCAGTAACACAAGGATTTTATATATTTAGATTTAGTATTACATTACAATCCAAGTATAAGGTCGGCTTTATTCACTCACGTAATTTATTTTAAGAGGTGTATTAGATTCAATCTAATAGATACTTTGTTGCAAAAATATAATCTATGTTTTGAATAGTAACTATAATTTATCAATGTAGTGAATAGTAAGTATAATTTATCAATTTAGTGATCAATGCAATGTTTAACTAACGTTGCATTGATAACTAAATAAGCATTAGTCGGTCCTCTTAACGTCATTTAAAATATGTTTAGATTTCCTAAAGATGCAAGCATCAAAGAAAAATGGATAGATGCTACAGGTAGAGTTAATTGGATGCCAACCAAATCAAGCACGATATGCTCTGAGCATTTTTTAGAAGACGATTTTATAATATCAAGTAAAGGCTATAGATATACGAAACCTGCTGCGCTTCCATCAATGAAAATTGTTAAGTTTTTTTATCAAGTAAGTAATCAATAATCATGTTTTATTTTCATCACTGTCAATAAGTATTCAAAATATTTGTTATGCTACTTAACAACACACGTGTTACATGTTATTAATTTGTATGAACATTGACTGACTAAATATAAAATTTAATTGATAAATACACTTATTATATGAACAAAATATCGCATCATCTATCGATATCGATAAAGTAAGCCAATGTGCTACGTGGTACGGCCCTAACCGAGTAGAAGCAGAAACAGACCGATCACGCAAATTTCAACCATATGCCTTATGTAATTAAGATTATAATTGCTACAACTTAGAATACTGCCATCTATGGTTGAGTAGCGGAATTGACTCGTAAATCGAATCTAGTATGACTATAGATCGTAAATACGTTCTACTGCTAAAACAAAATAAATCTTATTTGTAAGCCAGCAGGGTTTATTTCCAAATCTGTAAAATAGGCTAGTTTTGAATAAACTTAAACTACGAATCAAACGAATTGTTTCTTTGTAGTGCAATATACGATTATCGGTTTACTTGTGTGAGTTTGGCGACAGCGGTTCCGATAGTAATTTGGGTGCATACCATTTCTATGTTTTTTCTGTTCTGAGTCGAGAACAGACCAGGTTTCAACGGAGTCAAAGGCCTTCTCATAGTCAAAAACGCTAAACATAGGAGCTGATTATACTCCTCAGCCTTCTTATAACCTGCCGCACTGTGTGGATGTGGTCTATGATGCAGTATCCTCCTCGAAAACGGGCCTGTTCGGGCGGCTGAAACTCGTCATGTCTACGCGCGAGACGGTTTGTAAGTACCCTGCAGAACAGCTTATAGACATGCCTCAAGAGCGAGATAGGTCGATAATTCTTCAAACAGTTTTGTCTCTCTTTTGAAAGAACAAAACGACAATGCTCTCGCTCCACGCCTTTGGAGTTCTCCCCGAGGAGAGGACAGAACTAAATATGAGTTGGAGCTGCAGAAGTATAGGTTTCCTACCTGCTTTTAGCAGCTCCGTCGTAATTCCATCTTCCCCGGGGGCTTCTGCCTCAGCACGATTACGTCTTGGCTGACATTTGGCAACTCTTCCGTAAAGTGGCGGGTTAAAATGGCTCTTGGCTCCTTGGAGTCGAGATGGGTACGGGACTCTTTTGAGGTGTAGAGGTTGCCGTAGAAGCTCTGAAGCACCGCAATAATCTCCGGCCTATGGTGACTTTCCCGCTGATGTGGTCAGATGACTTCGGCCTAAATGCTGGGTAAAAACTTTCGACCCCCGATTTCACTCAATCGCATCTTGCATAGAGCGTGTACTGGAGCTACGGTGGTCGACTCTTACCAGCTTGAAGATCTTTATTTAGATCTGACGAAGTTGCCTGGTGGGTTTTCTCGTCGCGTCTCTATTAGCCGCAGAGATTTTTGCGAAAGTTGAGATCTCCTGCCAGTGTGATGCGTCTTAGAGTTTCGTGCCCTCATCCCACAGGATTTCCACCACTTGATCGAGTTCTTGGTTTGTTAAAAGGTTTGAGGTTTCCAAAGCAGCGAAACGGTTTTCCAGTTTTAGCTGGAATATTTCAGATCCAACCACGGATTGGAAGAAATTTGGCCGGAGCGTAGACTTCATAAGGCGAACGCGTTCGAGCTTATAATCAATGTTTAGAGTGCCTCGTACAACTCGGTGATCACTTCCGTTGTTGAACCTAGTGATCACGGAGACATACCTAAATATTCGCCTCTTGTCCGCAATAATGAAGTCTATCTCATTTTTTGCCAAAGTATGGGGGCTCCGCCAAGTCCACTTCCGTTGAGCCTACTTCTTAAATACGAGTTCATTAAGAACAGCCCCTCATTCTCTAAAAAGTTATAATGATTTGTCCTACCAAATCCGTGTGTTCCTACTACCGATTATATCCCCCATGACAACATTGGAGTGGGCCTTTTGGCTGTGGTGTATGGCTCTGTAAATGTCTTCATACATTTCCTCCACTTCGACTTACTCCTTCGAATCTCCAGTATGTCGACAAAGGTAGCATACCTTGTGATTAGACTCACCAAGAGGTATACCCTCAAGTATGTCATACACTTGGTTATCCAAGAAATTTCTAAAACGATGTTAGATAGGACCTTTAGGACCAAGAACCCAACGCCGCCTTAGGATGGCTAGTCTCCCTCCTGAAGTACATAAGATGGCCTGAATATTATAAAATGACGAGTCAGCAGAATCGTGAACAGTGTCAGTGTGTTAGTAATGGATGTGTTTAGCATTTATTTATAACAATTACATAAATTGCGTGTACGTTTTATCCGAACTAGATCAATTTACAATATAATGTTAGTAGGTCACTATTCTGAGGGTATGAGGTTCTATTAAGTACTAATTTTGAATGATAAGTATATGACAACCAAATTACATGTAAAATTTTGTTAAAGCGCGTTTAGTTAGCGCTTAGGTATCTCCATAATCAATGGTGTTGATATACCTCCTCTCTGCCATAATTTTCGCCGGACAGTCAATAGAGCCTGTGTTGTGTTTACTTGGCTTTTTGTACTGCAAGCAGGTAGCGCACGTTGGTTCGTCGGCGTTTTTCGTGCATTCCTTTATAGAATGTCCACGATCACCACAATGTCCACAGGTGTATATTATCTCCCGGCAAGTCTTAGCTGCATGGCCATATTGCTGACACTTGAAACACCAAGTCACCAAGTCTTTAACACGGCACGAACACCAGTTATAAACACTCGATCTTTTGTAATGAGGGTTTTCCTTTACACTGCAGAGACTTCTATGACATAGTTCTCACTAGAGATGGGCCGAGTACTCGGTTGATACTCGGTACTCGGCGTACTCGGCGGGTTTTTTGATACTCGTACTCGGCCGAATAACTCGGTTTGAATGCCGAGTATACTTTGTTTAAGAAAAGCAATATATTTAGGTAGATATAATTAAAACAACAGTGTAAATCAAAAAGTATTTCAAGAAGTCTGACAATCTCAATTAATAAAATCAAAATTATTTGCTGAAAAGGGTTTGCTGTATTTTCATTGTATTCGATTGCGACGACGAAGTTTATGCTACTGGCTCACGATTTTGAGATATTTCCCGCAGAGTTTCATTTTTCAAATCTATAAACTCTTCTGAGTGTTTTATTTTAACATGGTTTAACATTAAGTACGTAGAAGCCTTTCGTCCAACACCACTACGTGAAAGTACAGAATTGAATAAAGTACATTTCACTTTTGCTTTATCTTTTACAATCTCGTCGTAAAACGCCCAAATTCGAGATCTTTTACGTGAAGTCATTATGTCAGCAATCTGATCAGGTACTACACACAGTCAATCGTTATTTAACAAACTTTTTCAATGATTTATCTACTATGATGTGCAACGTGAAGTATTTGTTTGCAAACTATCAAGCGACTGGTAGTTGAAAGACACCGCAAGCCGGCCCTCTCGACCGGCGCGAACCTGTTTGTACTTATTTACGCGCGCTTTATGGGAATTTGATTGAACCGAGTTACTCGGCCGATTACTCGGTTGAAAAAAAATTGAGCCGAGTAAAACTCGGTACTCGTTACTCGGCAAAAGTGTTACTCGGCGCATCTCTAGTTCTCACCGTCTATGCAGGTCTCACTGTCCTTCTTGCCTGACTTATGGCTTCATTTGATGCTACTAAGGAAAGTTTCAAGGTCGCAATCCGGCATCACTTCGGCAACATTTCGGTGGTATAGGCAGGAAAAAACTTCCCTTCTCCTTAGGATGATTCCCAAAACATGCCACCTTATGCACCTCAGTTCCTCTTCCAGTTGTGCCAGATGTTCGTCGAGACGCGTAGCGTGCGTCCGTTATACGTAGCCATGGTCAGTCGGTGTTGGCGGCCTATCATAACCCGGGAATTCTTCGCACCCCCTGGCCCGCCGTTACCATGTCCGCCGCCTTGACCAGGAATAGCGGGGCGACCGGAGACTGGGAGCCGTTGCGTAATTGTGTGTGCCATTAAGGTTATGCCCGTAATCACCACGCTGGGCAAGCGGCTTGGTGATCGCAGGGCGTAGCTTCTCACACCGGTGACACCATAATGATAGTAGAAACAGAAACAATTTTGTTTAACCATAAACTGTTACCCCTACGACTAATCAGGTCAAACCTCCGTAGTCACAATACCAATAAAATAACTCGGTAATAAAAAGCAATTCCATCGAATGTAAATCTTACAGCTTGAAGGCCCACATTGAGACATCAACGTCGATAGGATTAAACAAAGCAATTATCTTCGCACTTAACTTACACCTAGACCAATGAATACAGATTTACATAATAGAAGCGTATTTCTTAAGGATTTCGTGTGCCGATTCCAATTGGCGTGTTGGCGTCACGTCAGTGTAGTTCGTAGTTGGCGCCGTTGGCGGCGCTGGCGTCGTTCTCCGTCTTTCTTGCTCTCGTAGTTAAGATACACAGTAGAAATGTTCGTCTCTCTTGCACTCGTAGAGACAGCTGTCACAGCGCGACTACCACGCCGCCAAGCGACAATATGGGCCACATAGAGCGTCCATAAGAAATGCGCCTCTATATAAATATCTATGCTCTATACCTAGACCAAACATATTTTGGCATTTATTGTTCTGTCAAATATGGCATGACTTCTTGTAAACAATAGTCGACTTCTAAGAATAACCAGAATGGTTCTTAAAAATAGCGAAAAGAACGGAAATTACGGTGAATGACTGTCCTGTCATTTTTACCTTTCTGCTAATACGAGTAAAATTTTATGTAAGCTAGTTTGAATGAGTGTGAAGACGTTTGAAAACCTAGTTTAATTCGTTAAGTTCAGCAAATAAATGAAGCACATTACTCAAATACATCCTTTATACCAGATAATCATAAGTTTCACACTTCAATCAATAATAGTAATACTAACCTTGCCTAACATCCTGCCGACGAAGTAGTAATGCATGGGGAAGTCATCATATAATAAATGCACGCCGGGGTTCGGATACAACATGTTGTCTACAGTAAGTCGGAATAAGCCTCGGTTGGGGTCGAATGCTGATCTGGAATAAAAAATATTTTGAATATCAACTCTTAGTCTCAATACTTTTATAGCTTTGGGTACATCATCTATGCAATGGTGGGTCAATGATTCCCATCTTATCACTGTTTTAATCATAGACAGTTCAATCAATCAACCTATTTATCCATTGCAATGCATAGGAAGAAATGCATGGCTCCGGCTGGTACCTCATACCTAGAGATCGGATAATCGGATGCATATTTACCTAAAGTTGAGGTGTTGGCTGTTATGGAATGCACTTTTGAATCGAAAAATCCCGGGATTACGGAATTGACAAATTTGTTTTTTTTTTACTATATAATCAAATGGGGTGTGGGTATATTTACATATTTTAAGGTGTTGGCTAATATGGAATACATTTTTATATCGAAAAAAACCCTGGATTTCGGCATCGACAAATTTCGTTTTGTTTACTATAGAATCAAATCGGGTGTGGGTATATTTACTTATTGTAAGGTGTTGGCTAATATGGAATACACTTTTACATCGGAAAAGTCCCGGGATTTCGGAATCGACAAATTTAGTATTTTTATTATAGAATCAAATCAGGTGTAGGTATATTTACTTATTTTAACTTTAGTACCAAAAAAAGCTCTAAAAATAATAAAACCCCCTTAATTTTGTTCAATTTTCAAAACATTTATCTCAAACGAATAATAAATAAGAATTACAAAGAAAAACCATTCAATCTCTTAATAATTATTAACTTACAACAGCATCACCAACGAACTCCCGCGCTCAACTGAGTCTGACTGACAGTATCGTATTAAACGACTAAGTTAAAAGTTTAGGATACATATCATATATGTTTTTTTTAATTAACACCCACTGCCAACCATTCCTCTTACCCTCAACATACCTACTGAAAGGAGGGAGACCTGGGGAGCTTAAAATTTACTTCAAGTAAATACACATTAATAATTATGTAATCCCGGAGACCAGTTTAAAAAAAAATAAAAACCACATGTTAAAGACACACCGAATATTCCCGAATTTTCTGGAATCACGGGATTTATATTTAAAAAATATGTTTTAAGAAGCCGCTTCCATAATATCCTAGCCAAAAATGAACTTTAGGTGAATATGCATCCGATTATCCGATCACTGTCATACCGTCGTCTACGTCATCACGTCCTTAATTTTTCTATGAACTGTACAGGAATAGTAAAACTGAACATGAAAGTTTGGCAGCAAAATATGTAGGTACCTCAATGAAACTTTGTTTAACCTCAATTTAACTTTATCTTGGAACTAGAAATCAGAATCTGACGACTACTACGATGAAGTCCTAAGAGATTATATTTTCTATTTCTTATTTGCACTGATCCGAATAAGACCATACACATACTGATGGGATCAATATTTTGCGAAATATGAAGGGTTCGAACGAAAATCAACACATGCGTAGATGACACTTACTTTAATAATTCTGATAGAAATTCTCTAAACAATCCACCGCCGTCTACACCCGCTTCCTCCGCGCCGGCTTGGTTGATCAATTGTACCCGAAGTTTTAACTTCAGGTCAGGTTCTACAATAAATATCAATAACTTTAAAAAACTTACTTAAAACACCGCAGAATTTATTTATATTAAATAGATAAGTTCTAAAAAATAAAGTGAAAATAGAAAGAATACAATAGGCTTGTGTCCTAAAATGTAATTAGCGATTGATTCGTTCCTTTGTTAGATGTTAAACTAAAATACCTGACTTTTTCTTGAAAAATCGATCAGCAACATTACTAATCACGGCTTTTTAAAAACCTTTTTGAATTTGACACGAAAACGCTGTCATTTTTTAATGTAATGTTTTGATCGATGGCCAGCGAGTGGAACAAGTGAATGAGTTTGTTTACTTAGGTACGTTGTTTACAAGAGATGGTAAGAATGAAAAAGATATTGAAAGAAGAGTTAATGCAGGTAATAGTGTGAATGGAGCTCTGAAGGCGTTTATGTACAGTCAAAACGTGTCCAAAAAGGCGCGTTTGGCTGTGCATAGAGGGGTGTTAGTGCCTACCCTTATGTAAGGTAGTGAAAGTTGGATATGGCAGAAGAGACTTGAAAGTAGAATAAATGCTGTAGAAATGAGAGCACTGAGAAGTATGTGTGGTGTGTCTTTGACCGACAGAGTAAAGAATTGTGTGATGCGAGAGTGGTGTGGGGTAAAAGAAGATGTAGTGACAAGCATCGAGAAAGGCATGTTAAGATGGTTTGGGCTCATGGAGAGGATGGATGACGAAAGACTGACAAAGAAGATATATAAGGCAAGTGTGAATGGGACAGGACGAAGGGGAAGACCTAGGCGAACGTTCTCTGACCAGATTGGAGACATCCTAAAAAAAGGACAGGTCAGAAGTACCCTAAACAGAAGAGCATGCATGAGAAACTTGATGGGAGTGAATGAAGCAAGAGAGGTATGTCAGGATCGTTGCAAATGGTGTTCCGTAGTCACTGCCTACCCCTCCGGGAAACAGGCGTAAGTCTATGTATGTATGTACGCTGTAAACCATCATGGCGGATGAGTGATATCACAAAGTCCAAAACAAAACAAACCGTGGATGAAGTCAGATCTGATGTACCCACTTTTATTTTGTTATATTCGATTTGACAGGTAGAAAGTTTGACGTATTAGTTGTATTTACTACTAAAACGTCAACAACATGAATGGCGAACGTACTGTTTGAGTTAATGCTCTCTGATTGGTGTTCACTGTCACAAGAATAAATACATTATTTTTATTTAAAGAATCCTACAAATAACATTAATCTTACCTTTTTATAATAAGTAATAAACTTTATTGACATCTTAAAATCATAATGAATCTATAGATACTACAATCAAACCGATTTATTCTTAGTGGACACAAGCCTATTGTTAAACGGTCGAAAATCTAACTAAAACGGCATTCACTTAATATGCAATTGAGTCGATAAATCAGCGGCAGTCCAATTCACTGTAACTAAATTTCAAACTTATTGTCAAAGCATCGCTAAAGATATCTAGATATCTTTAGCGGTGCTAATTAACATCTGTAATGGTTGATATGATGTAAGAGTATAGTATGATGTATAGTAAAACAAAGCAACACACTTTTATGAACAAGAATAGACGACAACTTACCATTTTCAGGCCTAAGCTTATCAAAGGCGTCTTCATATAAATGCGTCCGTCGTACACTAATGTTGATTGAAGGGCCCTCGTTGAAATTAGTCATCTCGTAAAAATGGTCATGTTTTTCTCTGGAAAAAATAATTTAAATTCTCAAATGAAGGATATTACCATTTTGTAGATTTTGTGTCATAAAAGATTACGGCCAATCACATTTTTTATTGTAGTAAAAATTGTACTTCCTTAGTCAACCTCAATTTTATTCAAGTAAAGTTCAATCTTTTTTAAAATTTGATATCGCAAAATATTGTATCATAAATTCTTACCTAGTAAGTAGTCCCTGGAATATGAGTACTCTAGTGGAGAAGGGAACAACGAAGGGTATCTCTCTGAGTATTGTGACAGTCCTTAGCTCTTTGATGGTTAGTGGTGGTCCTTCATCTGAAAAACATGTATTAATTATATTTTGTCGAACTATTGTAAAAGTTTTGCATGTTTACGTCCATGTGTATTACCTCTTGAACCTATGACTTCTCCTTTTCTGACATGACGAAATGAAGTGTTAGTGATTGTGGCAAACGGTAAAGAAAAACATGGTGGAGAAACTTGCAAATCTGAAAGTTCTTCATAATATTTTCGAAAGACAATGTAAGTCTGCCAACTCGGCCAGCGTGGTGAACTGTGACCTCATATTATATTACTAGCTGACCCAGCGAACTCCGTATCATCTTTTTAAAAGTTTTTATTTAATTCCCTTTTTCCAAGCCCCTTTTCCAAAGTTACCATTGACTTAGCGCTTAACCTCTTATCATTTCAGAGTCTATAAATTATGAACAAACAAACATAGATTTTTATATAATATTGAATTCCCCATTCCTTAAAATATAGGAGTCGATACCCATATCGACTTTAAAAAAATCCCGTCCGCCATCTTTGATTTCCTATCCGCCATCTTTGATCACGAAATAGATGTTGTATTTGGTTTCACCATCCCATATGTTTGAAATAGAATTAGTTTTTATTATAAGTCAAATCGATTATATCGATTAAGTAACATTTTGTTTAGTCTATTGAAAATTTCTGACAATGGTCACACTGAACTGTCAACTTCCGCCTTGAAAAATTAACACGCGTTTTTGGGCTCTCGCGAGTTTATAATTGTAATAAATTGATCGCCTTTTGAATTAACGCGAATTGAACTAACTTGTAAATACTCATAATTGCCGCTTTTGACTTCCGGCAAAGTTTGGGATAAATTGGTGATATATTGAACATTGAACTTTGTAAAACATGTGTGTGAATTCCTGATTGGTGCCCGAGGAGAAGAACTACGCTGAACTGGATACTGGTATCTATTCGATTCTCTTGTTATTTTGGCCGAAATTATGAGTTAATCTTATAGGTCCACTCAAGAGCATCAGTGAAGATATCAGGTGAGTTGAAACATCTTATTAATATTAGGATTATAATTCATCGCTGTGCTACCACAGTAAAAGTGTTTAGATAAATTGTCTATCTTGGTCAGGTGGGTGTATTACAGCTTCCACTGCAACACAAAACAGTTTCCCACCTGGCTACGGTAACTCTAGACATAATTTTTGGTAGCAGAGCGTGGTTGTATCTTAGCCGCTGTTGATTGTACCTATACTCAGATTGGTATTGTATAGGCTGGTGTTGTATGAGCTATATATATTAGTTATAGTGTTCTCAGGTCAGTATTGTCTAAAATACATAATATTTAATTGTATAAGTTGACCTAGATAATTTGAAACACATGTCATACATAACCTCAATCAGTAATTGTTTGATTTAAATTGTTGAATTCTAGCATAGATTTGTTGCTGTTACTATTAATAAGTCACTTTTATTGGATACATATCAGTTATATGTATCAATTGATTTAGTTTATTGCATATATTGATATATTAAGTTTGAACCTTACATTGCTAAACCTTGTTATAATATATAGATAATATTGTTAGGTAACACATATTCTGTACTTACTTACTATTGTATATCTCAAATAACACAGCCAGTCTGTGTGTTGCAAGTAATTAGTTTAATTTATTTGAATATTTAACCTTAATTAACTTATTTGAAGTTTCAACTTTTGATAACTTTGACTTTGTTTTGTGTCAATATATATTGAAACTATTAATTTTGTTGGACAGTAGATACCTGTCACTTGCTTGTACTAGCAGTAAACAGGCTAATACTTTGTTGGTTTCAAAGAATTAAGAAAAATTAAGTTTTGATTGTTAATATTATTTAACGCTTGTCCGGGCTCTTTTGAATTTTGATTATGTCAGCTATCAAGGACTTGCGTGCGGCTGCTGGTGCTATTGCATCAGATTTGCGCTGGTTTGCCTCGGCCAGTGCCTTAGTGAACCGGCCTGATCGCCAGCAGGCCTTACTACAAAGGTACGAGCGGATCGATGATCGCCTGGCAAGTGTGGAACAGCAATTCCGCACTTTCAGCGCTTGCTGTCTCGAAGTGTCTGTCAATGATTTCACCGCTGACCAGCGAAATAAGGTCAGCGAAGACTATGCCCAGGTCTTAGACCTGTATGATGCTGTCTCCAATACTGCGAGACAACTAGTTGCCGATAGGGAAGGGCAACCCGGCCTGAAGCAGGAGCTTCCTAGGTCAGCACCGGGGCTGGTGAGTAGGCTCCCTACTTTGGACCTCCACCATTTTGATGGCTGCCTAGGAAGCTACCTGGGCTTCGTAAATTTGTTTGACAGCCTGGTCAATGATAGGGCTGACCTTCGGCCGGCACAAAAGGGCCTCATCCAGCATCTGCCCGTGTCTGACGAGGCGTACCAGACGGCTCGGGACTTAATTACCCGTAGGTACCATAATAAGCGTGGCCTCGCCGACACGCACATCGAGCAGATTTTGGGTTTGCCAACGCTCACCCGGGTCTCTGGGTTGCGCACCCAACTTTTGAACCCGCTTTTGGTGGCCATCAACGCACTTAAGTGCCTTGACCTGCCCGTGGACCAATGGTCCTATCTATTGGTGCACATTGTCCTTAAAAAGCTGCCTGCCGACCTGAGGTCGCGTTTTGAAGAGCGCTTTGGTGAGGATAGCGCGACCCATCTGCCCCCCTTTGCTGACCTGGAGAGGTTCCTGGAGGATGAGTGCCGGGTCTTGGACAACTTCGGTGGTGACACGCCGGCTAAGACGCAGCCGCCCAAGGTCAAGGAGCAGGCTCGCGTTCACACCCGAGCCAATGTTGACCGGCGCCCTCCTCACTTTGCGGTCACGCAGAGCCCAGCGGAGTGCTCTTACTGCAAGGTCACGGGGCACAGAACGGCCAGTTGTAGGGCATTCTTGGACCTACATGTCGCCTCTCGTAGGCGCATCGCGAATGCCCGCCGCCTTTGCTTCTCTTGCTTGGGGTCCCACTACCAGCGAGACTGCCCAAACTCTCGCCCCTGTCCTCACTGTGGAGTACAGCATTTGGACATTCTCTGCATGAATGCCAGAGAGGTAGGCCGCTTCTCCAACCAGCCGACGCGAGTCGCCTCGCTCAATTGATCGCCGCTCACCCCGCTTGGAGAACCGTAGCGTGCGCACGCCTCCTCTCTCTCGCGCACCTGAATGTGCGACTGTTCAGCGTCACCAGCACCATGACTGCTGCCCCAGGTATTCCCCTCCTTTGGCGGAGCGTCCCCGCCTTGACTCGCGCCCACCTCGTTTTGGGCGGGTGCGTCATTATGACCCCCCACAGATGGCGCGCGGATCGAGTCATCACGCTTTTGAGGACTTCAAGCCGCACCCTCATTTTGATTTGCCTGGTCCTGGCCAACGGTCGCCGCCCAGGCAACAATAGGTCATTGACCCCTGCCCTATAACGCCAACCTCCCCCATTGAGACCGTTATCATACCAACGGTTGCTGTTAGGGTCTGGGGACCCACGGGGACCTCTGTTGTTGTCCGTGCTATATTGGACACAGGTTGACAAGGTTGCATTGTTTCCACTTATTTGGTAGGGCAGGTTAAATTAAATATGGGCTCTTTTCAAAATTGTATACGGGGCACAGGGCACGTAGCCTCTAATGTTGAAGGGCAAGTTAAAGTTTTGTTTGGCCCTGTTGAATCTTCACACCCGAGGATTAAAACCTCGGCTATTGTGCTGAAGAATATTTTGGGTATGCATCCACAGAAGCAGCTACCTGCTGCTGTGGTGAATTTGACATCGGGATTGGAACTGGCAGACCCCAAATTTGACACACTGGGACAAATCGATTTGTTGATTGGCTCTGATGTCCTCGGTGGAATTTTGATTGGTGGGAAACGGGTCTTGGTGCCAAATAGTTTGACTACCATCCCGACCATATTTGGATTTGCTTTGATGGGACCTGTACCTAGGGACCCCCCTCCACCCGAACTTGATAATTTGTTGGCTGTAGGCTCTGCTCTCTCTGATGCAGTTCAGAGGTTTTGGGAGATAGAGGAGCCTCCCCAAGTTGCCCGTTTGAATCCAGAACATGAGGAGTGCGAGCTGTTCTTCCAGAACAACACTGGTCGACTCCGTTCTGGTCGGCTCATTACGAAGCTACCTTTTCTGTCTGTTCGGCCTCCGCTTGGTGAGTCACGACCTTTAGCCGAAAAGAGGTTGTTGGCCATGGAGCGCCGCATGGGTCGTGATCCGGAGCTCAGACAGAAGAACATTGAGTTCATAAGGGAATATGAACAGTTGGGACACATGTCTGTGTCAAATTTGGATTGGCGTTCGGTGGAGCACTTCTTTCTCCCACATCATGCGGTATTGAAGCCATTGACTGGTAAACTGCGCACAGTATTTGATGGTTCTGCGCAGACTTCTACGGGCGTATCCTTGAACCAGTGCTTGCATTCTGGTCCCAAGTTGGTCAAGGACCTTTGTGACGTCATCACCAGCTTCCGACGACATCAGGTTGTCTTTGTGGCCGATATAAAAATTATGTTTAGGCAGACGATTATCCACCCTGATGACCGTCGCTTCCAGCTGATCCTTTGGAGAGAGTCTCCTCGTGATCCCATGGTCGTCTACGAGCTCAATACCAATACGTACGGGTTAAGGTCGAGCCCCTACTTGGCAATACGTTCTCCTTGGGAGCTCGCAGACCGCAAAGGCTTGCGTTTTCCACGAGCCTCCGCCATCTTGAAAGACGATATTTACGTCGATGACATTTGCTCGGGCGCCTCCACAGCGGACGAGGCGATACTCCTGCGGGACGAATTGATAGGTATTTTGGCCTCCGCTGGTTATGAGTTGCGCAAATGGATTTCCAACTCACCAGCGCTTTTGGAAGGCTTGCCAGAGGATCATCAGCAGGATCCACATTTGTTTGAGATTGTTGACAACCCCGCCATGATGGCTGTTCTAGGCGTTCAGTACAGACCAGTCCAAGACATCTTTACGTACAACGTAGACTTAAAATTGCCTTGTTCTTGGACTAAACGTCTCGTGTTGTCTACTGTCGCCAGAACGTTTGATCCGAACGGTTGGATTTGTCCTATCATATTTTGGGCAAAATGCTTCTTGCAGAACCTTTGGACAGCAGGATTGACCTGGGACGAACCTCTACACGGTACTCTTGTTGAGGAATGGACCTCTTTTGTATCCTCACTTCCTGCCGTCAACAAGATCTCCTTGCCTCGTCCCATCCTTCCTCCCGGGAAGTACAAGGCCACCCTTCACGGGTTTTGTGATGCCTCGGAGCGTGGGCACGCGGCCGTGGTGTACTTGCGCACAGTTAGTGGCTCAGGTCAGGTGAGGGTTTCCCTGATAATGGCGAAGAGAAAGGTTGCACCCCTTCGGACATCACTGACCATCCCAAAATTGGAGCTCTCGGGAGCAGCCCTACTTGTACGCTTGTTGACTCACGTGTCGAACACTTTGGGTAAAAGCATTTGTATTAATGGAACCTACGCCTGGACAGACAGCCAAATTGTTCTTTGTTGGTTGAAGGCTTCTGTCCACGCCTTGAAGGTATTTGTCGCTAATCGCGTCTCCCAAATCCAAAAATCTGAAGTCAAGCTTGTTTGGAGACACGTGCCAGGTGAGCTCAACCCCGCTGATTGTGCCTCGAGCGGATGCTTGACGCCTAGTTTGATAGGTCATTCGCTGTGGTGGGGTCCGGAATGGTTGTGTCGACCAGAAATTGATTGGCCTCGAACGCCAGTTTTGAATACTTCTAATTTGCCGGGTCTACGAACACTCGCTCTTGACAGGCCGGGCGCACTTCGCAATTTAGGTACAAACTTACAAGTACCTCGGCCGACCACGTCGACGTGGTTGGATTTAGTAGGTTGCCGCGCGCCGCTCACATTAGACGTCACGCAACGAGTGCGACCGCTCCGTATGAACCACGCGCCGTGTTCATACACTGTTCAAATTATATACTTAAACGCCTTTAACAACAAAAATGTACCATCACAAGTCTAATGCAAAGTATTGCTTAATTAACTGTGTGTCGAAAGCGACTTGAAAATTTGATTTTATTTATATTACGAGAGCAACTTGAAAATTTGATTTTTTGTTTGTTGAGATATCTCTACGATTATGGTGTCAAATTAAATATCTAGTTCAAAAACCATTTTATCTGTTTGAATTATGTGAATCGGTCCACGCGTTTAGGAAATAACTAAGAATTTGTATAGTAAAAATGTAAACGACCAGAATTTTTGTGCTTTTGTTCTACTAGCTCAAATAGTGGGATAGGATACTTATAGGATAATTATTTATTATTAGGTATGTGGTCAAGTAGGTAGATAGACGATGAATAAATATAGTAGCAGCGCCAAGTCGACAACCCTAGCGCGCCACTCCGCGCCAGACAGCGACAGCGTTATGTGTTAGAAAAGAACGGGAACTGTTAGGTTAATATCGCATTAGGCACTGAGTGCTTATGCGAGCTGAATTGAACTTTATTGCTTAGTACCAAGAGTCCCAATTTCAATAAATTGGTTTGAAAAGTGAAGCTTCTGTACGTTAGTACTATTAATTATTCTGTGCTCTTGAGAAGGTAGAATGCGCCTTCGACCCCGATTTTTTGTTGAATCGTTACAGCTCCCTTGACAAGTTGTTAGGTGTTACTGCTTGGATAAAGCGTTCTGTTTTTAACTTTAGGCACCCACAACAGAAACGACTGACACCGTTTATCTCACCACAGGAACGACAGGAATCCCTCACCTTTTGGGTTCGTTCTGTGCAATTGGCGCATTTTGAGAAGGAGATTGCTATCCTTAAGTCAGGAAAATCGAAATTATCGGGAGCTGTATCTAAATTGAACCCCTTTTTGGACGATACGGGTCTCTTGCGCGTTGGAGGGCGTCTCAAGAACGCCAACCTCCCTTACGGGGCACGTCACCCCCTGTTGTTACCCAAGGACGGTCATTTGGTACGCTTGTTGGTAACTGACCGTCACCTTAAGAACTCGCATGCTGGTTGTAATGCTTTGTTGGCTATTCTGCAACGCGAGTTTTGGATTTTGTCGGCCCGAAGAATTATTCGGAGTGTAGTCTTTCGCTGCATCCCTTGCTATAAGCTCAAGGCTTCTACCATGCAGCCGTTGATGGGGGACTTACCGGCAGATCGCGTAACTGAAAGCAGGACGTTTGACGGTGTTGGCACGGACTTCGCAGGTCCCTTTTTGGTGAAAACGTCGACACTTCGAAACAGCAAGACTGTCAAGGCCTACTTGTGTGTTTTTGTTTGTCTTTCCACAAAGGCCGTACACTTAGAACTGGTCTCCTCGCTTACGACCGAGGCGTTTGTAGCCACATTTGACAGATTTGTATCCCGCAGAGGGCTGCCTTCCTTGATCCGTTCTGACTGCGGCACTAATTTCAAGGGCACGTATAATTATCTGAATGATGTTGTTAATTTTCTTGAAACCAACAAGGCTGATATAGGTGATAGGCTTGCCCGACGTGGGATAAATTGGTTGTTTTCCCCACCAAATTGTCCACACTGGGGTGGTACGTTTGAGGCCGCTGTAAAATCGGCCAAAACACACTTGCGCAGGACAATCGGTGAGTCTGTCCTTACATTTGAGGAACTCGCAACTGTGTTTTGTAAGATTGAGGCCGTTTTGAACTCTCGGCCATTGTGCCCGATCTCCTCAGATCCGAATGATTTGGAGGCCCTTACGCCGGGCCATTTTTTTATTGGTCGCCCACTTGTCGCCTTGCCTGAGTACCCCTATATTGATACCAGACCTGGTCGTCTCTCGCGTTTTGAATTGGTACGCCAGATTACTCAGAGCTTTTGGAAACGCTGGAATTTGGAATATTTGCACATACTCCAGCAACGCGTTAAGTGGACCGACAAGACCGATCCACCCAAGATTGGTGACCTCGTTTTGATCAAGGAGGCTAACCTTCCGCCACTCAGATGGCGCAGGGGGCGCATTCTTCGTTTGGTAACTGGGGCTGATATAGTTCCCCGATTTGCTGAGGTCTTGGTGGACGGTTCGATTCTGAGGAGAGCGGTTGCAACATTGTCACGTCTACCAACCGATTAGCGGACCGGTAGGCCGGTCCGGGGCGGGTGGATGTTTGAAATAGAATTAGTTTTTATTATAAGTCAAATCGATTATATCGATTAAGTAACATTTTGTTTAGTCTATTGAAAATTTCTGACAATGGTCACACTGAACTGTCAACTTCCGCCTTGAAAAATTAACACGCGTTTTTGGGCTCTCGCGAGATTATAATTGTAATAAATTGATCGCCTTTTGAATTAACGCGAATTGAACTAACTTGTAAATACTCATAATTGCCGCTTTTGACTTCCGGCAAAGTTTGGGATAAATTGGTGATATATTGAACATTGAACTTTGTAAAACACGTGTGTGAATTCCTGATTGGTGCCCGAGGAGAAGAACTACGCTGAACTGGATACTGGTATCTATTCGATTCTCTTGTTATTTTGGCCAAAATTATGAGTTAATCTTATAGGTCCACTCAAGAGCATCAGTGAAGATATCAGGTGAGTTGAAACATCTTATTAATATTAGGATTATAATTCATCGCTGTGCTACCACAGTAAAAGTGTTTAGATAAATTGTCTATCGTGGTCAGGTGGATGTATTACAGCTTCCACTGCAACACAAAACAGTTTCCCACCTGGCTACGGTAACTCTAGACACCATAAATCATCAGAGACGATCCAAGACGGCGGATGGGAAATCAAAGATGGCGGATGAAAAAATTTAAAAAATCAATATGGGTATCATATGGATTTTTTAATTTTCCATCCGCCATCTTTGATTTCCCATCCGCCGTCTTGAATCACGAAATAGATGTTGTATTTGGATTCCCCATCCCTTAAAATATCGGAGACGATACCCATATCGACTTAAAAATAAATCCCGTCCGCCATCTTTGATTTCCTATCCGCCATCTTTGATCTCGAAATAGATGTTGTATTTGGATTCTCCATCCCTTAAATCATCAGAGACGATACTGATTGATTTTTTAAAATGTTTCCCATCCGCCATCTTTGATTTCCCATCCACCATCTTGAATCACGAAACAGATGTTGTATTTGGATTCCCCATCCCTTTTAACATCGCAGACGATACCAATATTGATTTTTTTTAATTTTTCCATCCGCCATCTTTGATTTTCCATCCGCCATCTTTGATCACGAAATAAATGTTGTATTTCGATTCCCCACCCCATAAAATATCGAAGGCGATACCCATATTGATTTTAAAAATTTTCTCATCCACCATATTTGATTTCCCGCCCGCCATGTTGGATCACTAAATCATTTTCATATTATTAATCAGCGTCCCGAAAATCTCGAAAACGACACCCATATAGATTGTATCCTATTCGTTTAGCCTTTTTTTGCCTTTGACCCAACCCTCCCCCTTCTCGTTTGACCATTTTATTATTTTGTCTGGCCCCTAAAAGTTGTGGCGTAATTTTATATAGCCTATAGCCTTTCGGAATAATTGGGCTATCATAGGCAATAACAATTTAAAAAATCCGACTGCTAGTTCCTGAGATTAGCCGACATTATCTTTTAGCCTTTTGCCCGGCCCCAAAGGGTCGAAGCGTTATGTTATATAGCCTGTAGCCTTCCGGAATAACTGGGCTATCGTATACAAAAAGAATTTTTCAGATCCGACCGGTAGTTCCTGAGATTAGCGCGTTCAAACAAACAAACAAACTCTTCCGCTTTATTATATTAGTATAGATTTCTATTTAGTACATGTGAGTACAATAATAACACTCTTTTTACTCGTTAGGATTAAAAAATTAGGAAGGTTGCGGCCAAAGAAGGGTACAATACGTTAGAAAAAAGTGTTCATTTTCATCATCATCTTAATATAATCAGAGTAAATAGTTACCGTGCGAGAGCGCCATGGCGGCGGCGAGGTTGGGCGGGCGGCGCAGGCGGCGCGTGGTGTTGCGCACACGCTCGCCCGCCACCAGCGCCACGGCCGCGGCGCCCTCGGGCACGGCGCCGGGCGCGGGCCACGCTCCGCTACCGAAGAACTGCAGCCGCGCGTCGCGAGCGTACAGCGCGCGTAACAGCGCCGTGCTCACCTGTAGATATGGAACCAGACGTTTATACCCTCGGTCAATACTTGTACGACGGATGTACGCAAACACGTTTTAGACCCGAGTCGGTGTATTCGGGTTTAAATGGGAAATATATAGCCATGGAGAGTATTTACAAATATTGAAATAGTATGGTGCCAGTATCGAACCTTGAGGCAGACCACTTCTAATCACGTATAGCAGTTATTTTTGAGCCGAACAATCATGTATTTAGTCCGTAAAACAGCTTGACTAATATTTACAATATATCTAATAACAGAAACAGCAAAGTAAATCGGAATGTACAAGCGCATTTTCATGATTTGATCTGATAATTATGTGATCAACTCAGTAAAACGCCGTACTATAATCCACATATATATTTACATCAACCTGCTAATCACTACCCAAACCAATAACGAACTGTGATACACTATATTCCTCGTTCATGTCATAGAACTATTCTCGAGAGTCCGTGAATAAAATATAATTTATAAAATATCGTTAAACTAAAACACTTTTACTTTGATTCAAATACTTGGTGAACACTTGGAATGTAATATTAAATTGTGTATATTTTTAAAATTTCCAAATATTTCGCTTAAACCAAGTAACAATAACGCCTGTGCGCCTATGAACAGTTTCACAGTCGCCAAATCTTACATTATTCTCGAAGATGATCCATTGCATCACATTTCATATTTCCCGCAAGGACTGACGACCTTGTTATGATCCAAGACTTATGTTTTGGAGCCCGAGGTAATATTACTAGTTTAACCAGATATGACAGCTATTAAAAGAAATATATTCACCTTAAACAAATGCGACCAAGCAGGTGTCTCGTTCTTCCCAGAGATCTCTATATGTGAGGTGGCTACAGCATCTCTGTACTGTCCAGTGACGGCCGGTCTTGACTCGGGGTACGCAAGCTCTACGAGGCCCAGGCAGACTTGCCGTAATGTACGACATAGACCACCTAACTCGTTGAACTCGAAGGCGTGGACGCGACCGCCGACGTTGGGAGGTGGTGGGCCACCCACTGTGGAAAGAAAAGACGATTTTTTTTATAAATTTGTAGTTTATTTTTTATTGTTTGACAGAATTAGGTAAACGTAGTTCATTGAGCTTTGTTTAAATTAGTGAACTTCGCGTATTGCACACGGTGACAGTTAAATCGGGTGCGTGTATAATCTACCCTCACCAGGGAGCAGGATTGCTTGACCCACGCTTCCAGCCAAAATATCCTCCCCTCTTCTCCTAACCAGAATGTGGTATGATATATTAAGCAACTCACAGAGCTTATCATCAGCGGCGTCTCTACAGAACTCGGTGTCGTGCAGCGTGCCGATGAGCAGCGAGAAGAGCGCGCAGAAGGTCGCGAGTGGCGCTAACAGTCGCAGCACGGCGTGCGGCGCGGGCAGGCCGCGGGACAGTGCCGCTAACAGCGGAGCCGCGGGCGCGCCGAACGACGAGCGCGCCGACATGGCGCTAAGCCACGACCACACGCCGCGGATGAACACTGGCTTGAAGGCCAGCGTGTACAGCAACCTAAGGGACGGAAACGTTACATCTATAGCGCTATCTCTTGAAGTTTAGTTCGTACAGAAGCTAGTGACACGGGAACGATACATTAATTTTTACATCATCAACCCCATGTCTTGAAGGCTAGCGTGTACAGCAACATATGGGATGCAAGATCAATGATAGTGTCATCAAATTGAACCGACAGCGCCATCTCTTGGTAAGTACAAGAAGCAACAGCGTCATCTCTTGATAAATATATGAATCGACAGCGCCATCTCTTAATAAATACAAGAACCGACAGAACCACCTTAGCTATGAAATATTGCTATATTTTTGGGCTGCGGAGTTCAGATGACGCTCGGTGGAAAAGCTAGAATTCAGTCAAATCTGGAAAACTAGTCACTTGATAAATTGAGCACCTACAGCGCCTTCTCTTGATAAATATATGAACCGACAGCGGCATATTTTGATAAATAGAAGAAACAGCGCCATCTCTCGATAAATATCAGAAGAAAACGCGCTATTTATTGCTAAATAGAGGAAACTAAAGCGCTGCCTTTTTACGTATATAAGAAACTAGTGATAACGCCATATCTTAAGGTATAAAGGGCAACATTCGAATTCAATAAAATAAGGAACTCCCGACAATGCCACCTTTCGATTTGTCTGATTTTCTATGTTCGCCGTAGAAAATGTTATTTTCAGAATAGAAATGTCTAAATTATGGCAAATTTAAACAAGTATCAAAGATTTGATAGATATATCAGTAATATCTAATACAACACAAATAATTCTACTAACCTGTATTTATGCAGCGCCATCTTGTGACTCAACAAAAGATTATGACAGATCTCCGTAACGCTACTGAGGAAATCTTCACTAAGATCAGCCTCAGTGATTTGCGAGCACGCAGTCATCAAGCAACGATCCGGCTCATTCAACAACTCAATACACTTTGTCAAAAGAGTTTGTTCTCTAACTGAAGTGGGATTAGGTTCAATTTCACTATCACTGTCGTCGTCTTTATGTGCGACTGTCTCTTTGCTGTACAGGGAGTCCTCGAACTCGTATGTGATTTGCTTATTACAAACGTTAACAGTTAGCTTAGCGATAATTTTAAAGTAGTCTATTATGATAGGGTTGTTCGGCAGTCTTGTGTTGTCTATGTTGCGGACCATGTTCACTGCAACAAACAAATTATTATGCTAATATAATTAAATATTTCATAGTTTTAATATTATTTTTATCCTTTATTTTCCTATCACAATGGCCCAATAGTGACATCTGTTGGGTAAGCTCCGAAGACGTTATAGACAGATTCCGAATCACGCTATCGAAGTTTGCAAGACAAGAGAGTGTAAACCCTTCTCCTCGCAACGCCTTCTTGTTCCTTTTCTTTAATGAAGGAAAGAAGTTAGCTTCTTTCCTGCATTACATAGCAGTCTGAATGTGTTCCCTTGACATTACTCTTATTAACCAGGACTCTCACTAAGTATTGAGGGGACAGCTAGCTCGCAGTGCAATATTGTTTTGAGATTTAATTAGGGAGTGATTATTGCATAAAACTTACCAAGATCCGGTGGTTCTAAAGCGAGTACAGAATGCAGCAACCAAGAATCATTTATAAGCGCTTTACTAGTAAACTTCTCTTCTCTGAGGCACTCAATGAGTGCTAGGAACGGGAACCTTTTGTTGTTGTCGTGAGACAACGCCGGGATTATGAACAATTCCACCGGCTCGGGGTACGGGTTGCACAGGAATGCTGATGTGAATTCTGTCATAATGCTATCGCTGGAAGAAAATTTACTGAATTAGTGTTTTTTTATGTTTAGGTATGATACAGTATGATTGATACAAGCAACATCTTTTGTCAAAGAAGTTATATGATTATAACGCCATCTTTTGGGAAACATTTGGTAATAAGTAGTATTCAACTGTTGCAAAAGTACTTAACTCAGGTAATTTTACAGAATTTTGGTAAAACTTGTAATTTATCTTGTTATAGAAATCGATTTGGATGAAAAGTATAAAAATCTAACATTTTTACTAAACTATGTTAAAATTTAAATAAACAATTTTATACAACACACACACACACCCGAAAAATTCAGTATTATTATTTATATAAAAACACCGTCAACATACCTATAATTTGGTATATTGACCCGCGAGGTGATTCCTAGCGGCCGCTGTATTAGATCCAGCAGTGCTCCGGCCAGTGGGATCGGTGGGTTGGGCGACGGCCCGTATAGTGGAGGGGTTTTCTGACAGATTAGCTTTTGAAGGTCTTGGAAATAACCTGGAATAAAGCAACCAATTTATTTTTAATATAGCATAAATGCTCAACTTAAGAACTTATTATACGTTATTTATAGCTCCTAAATTACTTTGCACCAGGGATAAATACATTATTGTGTACCTGTGTAACTAAACTTAAGACCAGCTGGAACAAATAAATAATTTGTAAATTACACATAATTTGTGAAGACCAAGTGAGGAAACCAAAACATTTAGCATGATCAAAATTTCGTGACAAGTGTCGAGTTGCACTCTTTCATGGCACATAACCGCTGCGTCGTTTCGCGTAGGTACCTAAAAAAATCCCAAGTGCTTACGGCTCAACGCGCCGCCGAGCACTTGACGGGCGAGCTCAATAAATCAGTCATTGTTTATTCGTTTGTAGCGTAAGGGTGCTAAAGTGATGTTTTTGTTCAACTTAATGAACTATTCTTTCATATGATACCAAATACACTACGTTTGAATGAAGTGTTTACTTTATGCGAGGGGCCGAACCGGATGCTATGTAAACAATTACGACTTTTAACGACTTAATCGAAACAATTGCTTATCGTGATTACAATACGAGTTGAACCTTGGTTCCTTTTGTTTTGTTATATACCTGGTGATATTATCTAAACAAATATATAAAATTATAGCAATACTTGCTTGAAAAGTTATTTAGATATTAGCATGTGAAAAAATATTATTTCGCTGACTTTGCATTTTGCGCGCGGGGCGTAATTATGGATTTAAAACATCATTGTAATCAAATATTATAATTATATATGGTACTTTTAACTAATAATTACGAAGTTACAGCAAAAAAAATAATAAATATTGTGTATTACTTTAATTTAAGAGATTTTTACAAACAATTATCGTAAAATCGGCATTTCTTTTTTATTGAATGTAAATACATATGTATGTTGATTTATATTATTATATATTTATTATGAGTATATCAATAAACCTATCATATGATGTATAATACTCATATTATTCATGAGATATTGATTATCGAAAAATTTTGCGGATATTCAGGTTATTTTTGGCGGGAAAAAGTAAACAACTGTGCACATTCCAGTAAGAGTAATTCTTATCGGATTCTTATCGGAAATGGTTCTTTTGCTTGGAAATCTAATTGGTAAGAAACTTATGTAGGTTTGAATCAGATATATAACATAAAATGGTATTTAAAAAAATAAAATATAGAAATTAGCGGCAATTAACAATCAATTCTTTGTTTTATTTTTTTATGTTTAAAATTAAAATGTTTCTTTTGATTATATTTATTTCCTCTAAAAGTAAATTAAATAAGCTTTCTAACCGTGTATAATACTTATATACCTCCCTTAATAAAAACGACGAGAAAAAGGAATATGTCAGAAATATGAAATCGCGCTCAAAAATGGCGGGAAAATATTTCTAATTTTCACTTTATACTGCCCTTGCGTGGACTACATGTATATTATTTGGTGTTATTTGGCAGCATTCGAAAGCTCATTTCATTACGCGTCTATTGATATATAATATAGCGCAATCCGTTAAGTTTTAATAAAAGGGACATTAGTTACTTATGCGCAGTCTACGGCTTCAGAAAAAAGGGACATTTGTCCCTTGGAGCAATCAACGGATTTGGAAAAAAGGGAGTTTTGTCCCTTGAAACAGTCGACAAGATAAACGGTACTGTAATTATTCGCATGAAACATCATATAGCCGAGTGGATATACCAACAGACTGCCATGCAGAGGGTATCCGGTCCGAATCCACGGCGCGCACCAATTACTTTTCGGAGTTATGTGCGTATTGAATTGTTAATTATCGCTTGTCCCGTGCCTCAGAGAGCACGTTAAGCCGTCGGTCCCGGTTGTCATGAAGATCTTTGACAATCGTTACAGGGCGTCAGTACCTTCTAAATAAACTGACACTAGTCTAAACCATGGAATATCGCTATCCCTTCGGGTTGCAGAGGTCAGACAGGCAGTCGCTCTGCGGAAAAGCTAATATTCAGCCAAATCCAGTTAGACTAGTAAGCGGACCCCAGATTGAAACTGGGATAATGGTAAGAGAAAGAAGATCATATTAACGTGCAGAGGCCGCTCAAATTGGCGCGCTCGGTAGTTCTGTAGTTGAACCAACCCATATTGATGACGGCTAATGGCTTGGCCACAGGGTCAGATTTAATATTACAGATTCTTACCTCTCTTAACCAAATACAAGAATGTGCCGCCCACAATACTCAGTGCTTCATCACAGTTGATAGCATTTTCTGCAGCATTTGTTGAAGTGAATACCTCAAACATTCTAAGTGGCACAGCTAGTGGTACCTGCAGACAAAGTTTTATATTAATGTTACTTCAAAACTCCGAATACCAATCACAGCTAAGATTAAATTGCCTTACAAGACCGAATTTTACAAATATCTTGATTGCAATGCTGAGACCAAATCAAAATTTAAAAGAAAATACAGTGTTACTTTAAGTCATTAGATTAATCTAATATGAAAATTTCATGTCAGTGTTTGTTATTTAACTCCTCTAAAATGGCTTGACAAGTAGGTCTGATTGTGATATGGCAAAACAACATACAGGATCAGTAAGTAATATTAATAAACAAATATCTTATAACTGCAATGTCACTCTGAAAAACATGTTTTATTTGCGAAATTATAATATTATAATTTTATATTATTGTGATACACTTACATCACAATTATCTCTTAACAGGCGCAGATGCAATGCCAACAGCCTCCTTATCTGTATGCAAGCCCCATTGATCTGGTACACTTTTTTCCATTGTTTCAACAATAACTGAGATATTGCAACCTGAAAAGTTAAATGTAAAATTAGCGACTAGAATTTTTATTATTCTACATTTTAAGCTAATAAATTAGGATATTTTTCTTTGGATCGAAAATTAATAATAAAAATCTTTATTTGTTAACTAAAATACTAATTGCACACCAAATATGCAGGTAGTTCTACAAAATATCATTTAATATGAAAAGTCTTGTCTGCTACGATAACTTATCCATTCAGAAAACTTAATAGGTTTTGTTTTTAGTTAGCTTTTCTTCTGACCCTGCACCCAGAAATAGGAGCCCATCTAAAGTAAGCTCCATGTACTTAGTTTTATATTCAATTATTTTGTTGTTGAGTAAAACCAAAATTTGAAATGCTTCTTTAATTGAAAGGATTATTTTGATTATAAGAGATTGGCAACTGTAAATAAACAGGTGTTTGATATGAAATATTTTAGTTTATTTTAGTGGTGCAACTAGTATTTTGGTGGAACAAAGGTATATGTTTCTTTAGAAATCAGAGATAAATTGAGGAAGAGTTAAATACTAATGATACTCTAATAAATTTAGTGCAAAATGTATATTTTACAGGGAATTAATGTAAATTTTATTGAATAAAGACAAATATTGAGAATACCTTGGTATAGAATAAAAATAATATTAATTTCAACATCATAATATTTAGCTTATGAGTAGTTTTAACCAAGGATCGGAATTAAGGGAGCTAACATTGTCAAAAGTATGGATATGACTAATTTCTAAATGTGTTTCCGGAACCAGATTTCAGAAAATTTTGGATTTTAATGAAGGTTTTTTCAACAGTTTAAAACACCTACATTAAAAATCCTAACTTTTCCAGAATCAATCAATTACTTTTTCTACAACAGAGCACATTCATGTAATGCCAGGTTATAGAAAAATACACTGAGATCAACAGGCCACTTTATATTGCATTCATTGATTATGCCAAGGCGTTTGATACTATTTCTCACGAATCTATTTGAGAAGCTCTGAATGAATGTCAGATAGACGTGCAATATATCCGAGTATTGAAGAACATCTACGACGGCAGCATAAGCCGAGTCAAACTGGAAAAAAGGGGCCCTGCTATACCAATTTGCAGAGGAGTGAGACAGGGAGACCGCCTCTCACCTAAATTGTTCATAGTAGTATTGCAACACATTTTTGACCATCTTAACTGGCAATCTTAAGGGATTAAAGTGAACCAGAGACAACTCTCTCACCTGAGATTCGCAGATGATATTGTTTTATTTGCTGAAACAAGTAATGGTTTAGAAAACATGATACAATCACTGAATGAGGAAAGCAAAAAAAATGGTTTCAAAATGAACGAAAACAAAACAAAAATGTAACACAAACATAATACATCTGAATGGAAAGCCACTCGAATATGTAAAAAATTATACTATATAAACTTGGGAAAACAAATTTCATTTGAAGATAAAAACGAGGAACACGAAGTTGAACGCCATATAAACACTAGCTGGAAAAAGTTCTGGTCCCTAAAGGAAATATTAAAAGGGGAATTCCCCCTACATCTTAAGAAGATCTTTCTGGACAATTTTGTTCTACCTACTCTCACATACGGATGCCAAAGGTGGACTTACATACATACATACACAGTCTCACGCCTATAACCCTGAAGAGGTAGGCAGAGGTGTAATTCTACACCCAGTTTTCGCCAGATATACTTTAGTCCCACGTAATAAGGGGCGAGCCTATTGCCGTACCGGGCACATTTCCAGACTCCGTTCTGCTACTGAGAATTTCGTGACAGAAAAACTCAATAACACTGCCCGACCCAGGAATCAAACCTGGGACTTCCCGATCCCACGCGTACATTTATGCCGCGAAACCAACGAGGCAGTCATATAGGGTTTGATGTCGAGTTTTCCGTCTCTATGCAAAGATGGTATTTGCATCGTGTTATCCCTTAGTCCGTAACTCCGGTTCCGGTTGTCAACTGAGTAACATCGCGTTCGCTGGCTCCCGACAAATTGTGTAATTTTCGTGTTCAAAAGTGCTTTATCGTGGTGAAAAGTGTTTTGTGCTACAAATGGACATATAGTGCGATCAAATAACATTCAGTTTTCGTATTTGAGTGGCAAATTAATCCAAAAATTGCGAAACAAATAGTGATTCTTGACATACATTTTTTAAACATACCTTCATTTGGAAAATAATAATTGAGTTAAATTGAATGAATGATAAAAATAGTGTTGTGCCAAGCTGTCATTACGAAAGCAAATTAGGTTGCCAATTTTGCCATAAACAAAATTTAAACTGAACTATTACAAAAATAAGAACGTAAACAAAATCGAATTTCGTAAAAATTTACACCATCCTTAAAAATCGAGGTCTACGATTTACACCGATTCTGTACCGCAATGGACAATACCACAAAAATGTTACTAGAAAAAATGAGCGAAATGCAAAGAGATTTTCATAAACACACTAAAACATAAAACGAAAGTTTTGCTAACCTATCAGCGTCTATCGACGAAAAACTGAAGCCATTGGTGGAGGAAAATATCAAACTGAAGGACCAGGTCACAGCGCTAAATAAAAGAGTGTACAACCTCGAACGCGAAGTTAGAAAAAACAACGTCGTTATTCATGGGATAGAGGAGAAGGAAAAACATGGCAAGGAACTTGTAGATTCAGTTGTTACATTTCTCAACAAGGTAAATAAGGAAACGGGACTTGAGAGCTGGGACAAATGGGAAATAAGCAGTGCCCGGAGACTGAGAAAGTATGACACTAAGAAAACGAGACCCATTCTAATCTCACTCACCCTGGCTTGGCGTAAACAAGAACTTCTTCGTATCAACAAGAACCTGCCTGAAAATATCTACATCACAGAAGACTACCCTAAGGAAGTTATTAATATTAGGAAAGAGTTGAAAGCTAAACAACAAGAAGCAATAAAGAAGGGAAAGATTGCCTTTATTAAATATGATAAGCTGGTGGTGAAAGACAAAACCTCTTCAACCAAAGAATCTGAGAAGAGGAAAAGGATACCAACAGACTCCCCTAACCAGTACAATAGTGACGAGAAAACTGAGGGAAAAGCCCGTTCAAAAATAAATAAAACAAACCCATTGGGACTCATGAGTTACGCAAATGCTAACTCAAGCCCAGGAACAAGCAAACAATGACTAACAACTCAAACTAGAATCCGGAATACAACAACCAACCAGATAAATTACAAAAATAATCACAACCAATCCACTTTCCCAAGTCGGACAACAACTATTAATTATAAAAATAACCCAAATCAGAACTTAGAAACAGTGACTTGGACATGTCCCAATCCGGCTGGTCCCCGTGGGACATTAGACCACCACCCTCCAAAGCAAGAAACACCTGAAAAGGTATACATATTAACCTACAATGTAAGAACACTGTCCACATATGAACGATTATTGGAATTGAGTGAAGCCATACAGGATATAAAATTTGACGTAATTGGTCTATCTGAAACAAGGCGTCAAGGCACAAATATAGAAGAATATGACAACTGTATACTATGCTACACAGGACTGATACCTGGAAAGTATGGAGTTGGATTTTTAATACATAAAAAACATAAGAAAAACATAGAAAGTTTTACAGGCTTTACTGATAGAGTTGCCCTATTAAATTTAAACATACAAGGAAATAAACTATCACTCATACAAGTGTGTGCTCCCACTGAAGCGGCTAAAGAAGAAGAAATTGATATTTTCTACTCAAATGTTAGCAAAGCTCTCAAACAAGCACATAAAACCTTTATATTAATGGGCGATCTAAACGCAAAAATAGGGCAACCAAAACAAGAAGAGTACTTAATAATGAAACCCAATGGTTATGGCGAAAGAAACCGCAGAGGACAAAGATTAATCGACTTTGCTCTTGAACACAAAATTTCCATCCTCAACACTTTTTTTAAAAAGAAGCGAAGTAAAACATGGACTTGGCGTTCACCAAATGGAGAATATAAAAACGAAATTGATTTTATTATGTCCAACCAACCATATATGGTACAGAATGTGGAAGTACTAAATACCAACTTCTCTACAGACCATAGACCAGTTAGAGCAACAATAATATTAACATGTCTTAAGAAAAGTAGGTCTAGTTTCAACAAAAATCAAAACTCTTTGCTGAAGAACGAACAAGAAATAACAAAATACAAGGAGTCTATTGCAACCAAACTGTTAGATTTACCTGACTGCACCGCCACTTCTGTACAAGTATATCATGATAGCATGATAAACATTATTTCCCAAAGCCTTCAGAGTGCCTGCCTATCTAGTAGAGAAACCAAAAGCAAAAATATCCTATCAGAACGCACAATAAGGCAAATGAAAAGAAGACAAGAACTACAAAAAACCAGGAATAAAACCCGCTCCACGAGGAATGAACTCTCAGCACTGTACAAGATAGTAGCCAAACTCATTAAAAACGACTATACAACATACAGACACAACACTATACAGAAACATATGGCACAAGCAGGCAGTTCAAAAAAGGCTTATAAGGAACTACAAATAAATAAGACATGGATTGATGGACTTAATCAAGCAAACTTAATACTGAATAATCGCAAAGATGTCATAGATATTGCAACAGAATTTTATAAAAATCTTTATGCCTCTAAAGAACAGATGAGCACAGTTCAAAGCAACTTCAACATTATAGACAACGAAATCGAAGAATGTACAGAGCCATTTGAAGCACAGGAAATTATAAAAGCAATTAAAAAACTCAAAACAGATAGAAGTCCAGGATCAGACAACATCACCAATGAAGCAATCAAAGCAGCCCACACTCTACTAGCTCAACCCTTGACTGCTCTGTTCAACCACATACTGGAAACTACTGAAACTCCTACTCAGTGGTCAGAGTCAAACATCATATTAATATATAAAAAAGGAGATCCACATGATATTAGTAACTACAGGCCAATAAGCTTGCTACCATGCTTGTACAAACTATTCTCATCACTTATAAATCAGAGAATCAGTAGTACTTTAGAAGCTGGGCAACCCATAGAACAAGCCGGATTCAGAAAGAGCTTTTCAACAATAGACCATATTCACACCTTGGAACTATTGATGGAAAAATATCAGGAAAAGCAGAGAGCTTTGTATATTGCCTTCATAGACTACAAAAAAGCCTTTGATACCGTGTCACACTCAAGCATTTGGCAAACATTGAAAGACCAGGGAGTTCAAAATGTGTACATAAAGGTTATTAAAAGCATATACAGGAACAATACAGGCAGAGTAAAACTAGAAAAAGTTGGCCCAAATTTTCCCATTCAAAGGGGAGTGAGACAAGGCGATCCGCTATCTCCAAAATTATTCATAGCCATCCTAGAATCAATCATGAGGAAATTGGACTGGAAACAGCATGGCTTAAACATTGATGGAAAATTCCTTAGCCACCTCCGATTCGCTGATGACCTGGTGCTCCTATCAGAAACAGGCACACAATTACAACTTATGATTCATTCACTAAACAAAGATAGTAAACAAGTTGGCCTAGAAATGAACTTGACCAAAACAATGGTAATGACAAACAGCACAGAAATAAGAATATTAGTGGATAATGAAGTACTTACATATACAGACAAATATATCTACCTTGGGAAACAAATTGGCTTTGACAGAAAAAACAATATCATGGAAATAGAACGAAGGGCACAGAATACTTGGAACAAATATTGGAGTATGAAAGAAATATTTAAAAGTAAGATGCCAGTACCAATAAAAACTAAATTGATGAATACATGCCTTTTGCCATGCCTAACCTATGCTTGTCAGACCTGGAAGTTCTCTAACGAAGTCAAGAACAAAATTATTACCTGTCAAAGAGGCTTAGAACGTAGTATGCTAAACATCAACAAAAGGCAAAAAATGAGACATACAAAAATAAGGAAGATATCCAAAGCCACAGATGCCTTAAAACATGCGAAAAAACTAAAGTGGAAATGGGCTGGCCATGTAGCAAGACTAAAGGATGACAGGTGGACAAGAACAGTTTCCTTGTGGAATGGTCCATTAGGAAAGAGATACAGAGGTAGACCTCATGCAAGATGGCAGGACGACATCACCAGGATTGCAGGCTTGAGGTGGACAGAAGTAGCTCTTGATAGAGTTGAATGGGCTGCTTTGGAGGAGGCCTTCACCCGTGAAGGGGTTCTTGCGACTCAACAATAATGTTATCAAACTTTGATAGAATGCCTAACACGCAAGAAATAAAAGGCTTTATTATTATTATTATCCCTTAGTCACCTCTTATGACACCCGCGGGAAGATAGGGGGTGGTGACACTTGTATTCTATGCCGTCAACTGCACGGTAATATAAAAAACATGGACTTATAACACTAAAATAAAAACTAAACTAGTAACATGTCAATGGAGAGAAGCATATTGAAAATTAGAAGAATACATAAAGTAAGAAGTGACCACATTCGATGGAGGACGAAAACATTAGATGTCTTACTCTAAAACAAAAATGGCAGTAGACAGGACATATAGCAAGATATATTGACAAAAGATGGACATTAGAGACTACACTATGGGAAGGACCAACAGGAAAAAGAAGACAAGGTCGACCAAGAACAAGTGTAATATTGAATGATTGGAAATAAATGGGCTATATTATTATATTATTATTATTATACTTTTGACAATGTTAGCTCCCTGATTCCGATCTATGGTTATTACAATCTACTGATTATATATTACAGCATTTCAACAGAGCACTTCCTAAAACAAGCATTGTTTGTTGGTCTTATTTCTAACTTTAATATTCCACATAATAACAATCAAAAACTTTAAGTTATACTTTCATTTAATTTTAAAAAAATTACTTTACAGAAACCATAATGAAGATATTGCTTACCAGCCTATTATAATCTTGTTGAGCATCATAGAAAAATAATATTTTAGCCACCAGAGAAGATACCAGTATCTGGTCATCTGGGTTGACCCTTGGAAATATGCTATCAAATTGTTCTCTTTCATATTGCTTGTAATGTTTTCTTGTTAAGTAGCTTCTAACATATGCTTGGATTTTTATTGTACTATTTAGCCGCTTTCTGTGTTCCTGAAATATAAAAAATGTTTTAGAATTCACCTCCTTGCTTGTATATTAAATACTGGCCATCACAGTATCCATAATTAAGACATGTAATCTAAATGATTACAAATATCATCCACAAACAAAAATGCTGAGTCATTTGATGTATACCTGAGTATATCTAATTGAGTAATTATTGTGAAACTTTTATGAGAGATTTATACTAAAGTAGATGATTAAGAAGATAAAGTGTGTGATGATGAACTTATTCTGGGATAACAAACATACACAGCCTCTCAATTTCTTTCTCCAGTGTTATGAAATCCACTATTTTAGGTTAGAGATATTTCATTGCAAACATTAAATAACTTTTGATAGCAGTATAGGCAAGTATTAAGCAAGAAAATGTTAAGTGAAAGTCACAGAATAATTGAAACAGCAGATAACCTCTCTTTTCTGTCTTTGTTGTTGTGATTGCAGTATCAAGGCTTCCCTGTCTGTCTTGCGTTGGGCACTCGCACCAGCTAAGTTCTGTTGAGGCTTCCGCCTAAAATCTCCCTCAAACGAATACATAGCTGAAAAATAGGCACACGACTCTTATATATAACATCTAAAAACATTTTGTAAACAACAATCAGCTGAAAGATTCCACAATTTCTGTATTATAATCACCTTAGCGGATTTCAGTTGTATAGTAATATACTGTTAACATAGAAGAACATAATAGAATTATGGGAATTTAATTCACTGCACATAAAATTAAACTTTGAGTACTCAACTGATGAAATACAACTTTTTATTGGTTTTTTCATACGCAATGAGCAAGGAGTTAAATTATGCTTTGACAGCAAACAAATTTAGTGTTGCTATGCTATTATCAATAACCACAGATTACTATTGCCAATAACCTGTATTATTAAAATATCGATACATAATCTTTTTTTTTAAATATCGATTTTGAACGTTTATTTTAATCTTAGACTATATATTTAATGGACAGGCATTTAAGAGAAATGGAATGAGACCATGCTATTATCAATCAATAACCACAGATTACTATTGCCAATTACCTATAGTGAATTACCTGTATTATTAAAATATCGATACATAATTTTTTTTAATATCGATTTTCAACACAGAAGAATATCCAATCTCTTTGATTTTCAACGTTTATTTTAAAGGACAGGCATTTAAGAGAAGGAGACTTTATAGGTCACGTTATAGGTCTATAATTTTATGCAAACTAACATCAAACATACAGAGACTCACGGCTGTTTTCCGAAGGGATAGGCAGGGCCTACGTTCAATACGATATGTTTCGACTTTATAGATTGTTCACATTACCTTGATCATTACCAAGAAGAATAGAGATTTCCTCTAGGATTCTTGAACATCAGCATAAAGCGGAAAATCAAAGTCGAGCATTAGGCAAGTCTGCGTTGCCGATTATACTCACCGAATGAAACTAGATAGTGGTTATAGCAGCGCTCATAACGAGACTCGACTTGCCGTTTGCCACTTTGAATGGCAATGCTTATTCCCTCTGAGAAACGTCGTACAGAGAGCGTGCACTAGGGCCCCAGAGCGTTTCGACCCCAAACGGCTTAAAATAGTAATTACCAGATAAGTTTCGGTATTTGCGCCGTTTGAGGTTCTTCACTTATGCAGCAGCAGCGCCAGCCGATCCAGCTGGATACTTAGAAGAAGTGCTAGGGTATCGATGCATATCGCGGCCCACACCAGAGGCCTGCCCATCTTCCATTCCATCTGGAAATAATGACATACCGCCTGGTCACTTCCCATCGTCGCGTACCAAACCTTTTATTAGTGTAACGGGTTCTGGTATTAAAACGCAGAAAGAGGTTCTAGATGCGTTTAGTGCCGAGTATTGTCTCACTTCCCTTGCATGTGTATGACCGACCAACAACACGACACTGGCCTGAACACTAAGGGCTGCAGTCTCCCACGCTGTTCCCTCCGGTAGTGTGTAGGCAGGCTGCTCGAAGGCTGCGCGTAGCGGTAGATCCTCGCAGGCCGTTGGTTTAGCTGGCAGACGCCGGCGGTGCGAGTTCGATGAGCAGGGCAGGCCAGACTTTAACCCGTTATCTAAATAACAGCGCCAATATTCGAGGGCTGTTAGAACTGCTAATGTCTCCCGTTCTGTTATACTGTAGTTTTGTTCCTGTGCATTTAGTGACCTACTCATGTAAGCGATAGGTAGTTCCACGCCATCTATTTCTTGTGTAAGCAACCCACCGATGCCACTCGCACTCGCATCTGTGTGAACTTGAAAAGGTTGCTCGTAATCGGGACACGATAATATTGGTGCGGAGCTTAACAATTGTTTTAGTTTACAAAACGAGTCATCAGCTTCCACCGACCACTGAAATGGTCCAGCTTTCTTACCGGTAGAGGTAAGTTTGTTCAAAGGACCGGCAATAGCACTAAAATTAGGTATAAATCGCCGATACCATGATGCAATGCCTAAGAACCTTTTGACTTCTTTTTTATTCTTAGGCGTAGCATATGAAGAATGACTTCCACCTTACATGGGTCTACTTGTAATCCTTTAGAGTTTACTACGTAGCCCAAGTACTTCAATTCATCACGGAAGAATTTAGATTTTTCTAAGTTTGTTGTAAGGTTGGCCGATTTTAATTTTTCGTATACTTTATTTAATAGTGACACATGAGCATTAAGAGATGGCGATATAAGCACGATATCATCTAAGAAAACGAATACAGAGTTTTCGAACTCTGGACTGTTCGTAAACAAGTGATCCACCAAACGCTGTTGTGTCGCAGGCGCATTCGTTAAACCAAACGGCATAGTCACAAATCTAAATGTTCCTCTAGTAGTCACATAGAACGCAGTCTTATCACGATCACATTCGTGAAGAGGCGTCTGCCAAAAGGACTTAGATAAGTCTATACTACTTAGATATCTAGCGTTCCTAAGATTGTCTAAAATTTCGAATACGTAAGGTAACTTGTACGCGTCTTTTCTAGTAATAGAATTAAGTTTCCGACTATCTAAACAAAACCTTGGTTTACCTTCCTTCTTAGGCGTTAATAAAATAGGTGACGACCACGGACTTTCGCATTTTTCTACCACTCCCAATGCAAGCATTTCGTCTAATTCGTCAATAATTATTTTTAATTTCGCCGGCGGTAACCTATAATATCTTTGGCGTATCGGCGCAGAATTTGCGTGAAGGGAGACGACTGCTGCGCCGCACTTACACAATAGCGTGCATTGTATATTATTTGTAGCGTCAGTACTGTCAGTTATTCCCCCCTTTATTAAAGTAAGAATATAACAATATAATACACAACTAAAAAAATCTGAAACAAATATAACCAACAATCTACATAAAATAATAGAAGTAAGTACCAAATTAACGCAACATTTGTACCTCAAAAGGTGAAGGGAGTACGTCAAGATGTCCCTGGTACAAGATAACGATGCATGTCAGATAACTTTTGATGCACTTAGTTTATGAATGTGAACATTACACACGTTCATGTACTTACGGCGAACTGCGGTTCCACATTAGATTTTACACGATATCTAACTATATTCATGTGAATCCAGAGATAAAGTATATCATCAAAGTGGCGGGACCAGTGTTTTAATCACACAACTATAATATAGCACTTCAAAGTCTATTGAGCATTCAATATAAACACTTACATATGTAGTACTAAGTCTTCAGGTGTGAATTTCCTGGCCTTGTGTAGTGGTTCCAGGTGGAGAGACTTTGATTGACAAAGTGGCAGGTCCAGGGACATCATGCTGTATTTCCTTCACCTTCCGAGGTACAAATGTCTGGTTTCAGGTTTCGGGTGAAAGCAGTCTGGTAGGGCATTAAAAACATTTTGAATAACAATGGCCTCAAGTTTGATCCTTGTGGCACTCCTGAAGTTATGCAGCGCGAGGATGATTTGAAGCCATTAAATTTATTCTTAGTATGACTTGGCATGATGTCCAAAACGTGTAGACTTCAGCTTGGTGATGAGTCCTGTGACACCCTGTAAATGAATGTTATCATCTGCATGGTTGGCTTCGTGGTTTTAGCTGCCACCTCACCGTTGGACACTGCACCGACTCTTGTGAGTTCGATCCCCTTATGAGATAGCACTTTGTACTATTTCCTACAGGTTAATAGAATACGATTTTCAATCCGATCCTACATGCATTTGTATCGATCCACCCGCTGATTGGATATTGTTGTATCGATGCAAAAATGAACAGTATCGATACGGATCGAGCATCCCTAAGTGATAATACTTGTTTCTTGAGGTGAACGCACACTTATCCGAGCCGAACACGTCGAACGAAACGAATTTTAGAATTCTGTATATTATATGAAATCTCGAATCTATTCGGACGACGATTCGACGCGGAGAAGTGTGCGAAGTTTCATGAGATTTCATGTTTAGAATTCTAAAATTCGTTTCGTTCTACTCGTTCAACGCATTCGGCTCGTATAGTTAAGTGTGCGTTCACCTTTAGATTGGCTCACGATTGGCTGTCAAAAATAGTTAAAATTACAAACTGTCAAAAGTGTCAAAACGCTGCACAAAGTGCACACTGCACAACTTTAGTCTTGTTGCGAATAAATAATAATTTTATCTCCAGAATTCCAGATTATGACTGAATACTATCTTTAGTACAACAAGTCTAATAGGACTAAGGAAATCTGTTAATACACGTATAAAATGTCAGATATAATGCTAGACGATGGCGATAGCGCTGAAAACTCTGGTCGTGTAAGTTATAGACCAGTTTCGTTATGTTTATTTATTTATAAGCTAATCACTATTAAACATGCTCTGCAAGACTGCAAACTTATTTGGATCCATTGCTTGTCAGGTTTCTAGACCAACATTAGCTCAACTAAAGGCAGTAATATCGTTTATGGAGAAACATCCAGACTTGCCTGACAGAAGACACCGAGCAGGCATAGGACACGCCAAATTTAAAAAGTTATGGGTGAATTTGTCGGATATGGCTAACTCTATAGAAGATGGAGCTATGAAATCAACTAAAGGTTGGATTAAGGTAATTTTTAAAGATTATAGTAATGCCAGTATATTATTGTTTTTCTATTTCATGGCTAGGCATATTGGTAACTGTTATAAAGTAGAATTTAATGGATCTGAGCTATTTGTTAAATGAACTAGTCTATAATAGTATTCTTGATGATAAATACTATCTGTGAGTGTAAACTTCCAACATCAGTCAGAATGGAAGGTAGGGATTTGGCAACTACTTAGATGAGCCTTCTCTAAATAAATGTCTAGAGCTCCTAATGTTCCATTTATGGCAGTAGGCAGTCTTCATCAGGGTGAGTGCAGTTTGTCCATCTCAGGGTTTGTGATGGCATTGTCTTTGTAAGTATTGAAACAATATACAAAGAAAACCCAGATGTAACATCTACAATTTTTGGATTGCACTATGTGTTAGCCCATGTGGGAATTGAATCCACAACATTAGCACACTGTAAGTGTAGTCAAACCAGCTGACTATCTGTTAGATAAGAGCTAGAAGCAAGATATACCTTTAAAAATTTGGATCTTATGCAATGATTTCTATTTATTAGTAATCAGATGAAGCAAAAATTTCTTGTGGTGACCTGTAACTAACTTTATGAGTCATAACTACTCAAGAATTTGACAGCTTACATATCATCATCATCAGCCCTTTAAACTGTCCCACTGCTGGGCCCAGGCCTCTTCTCACTATGAGAAGGGTAAGGCCATAGTCCACCACGCTGGCCAAGTGCGGGTTGGCAGACTTCACATGTCTTTCGAGAACATTATGGAGAACTCTCAGACATGCAGGTTTCCTCAAGATGTTTTCCTTCACCGACTAGGAAGCGAGTATTAACAATTTAATACAGCTATTGCTGCTTACATATGTCCTATAAAATTAGTACAAAACAATATCTTATCAAAACTGAAACTGATTTCCAATACAAAAATATTTCAGTCATTGTCATTCTATATCAGCAGGTCAAGGAACTAAATCTGATAGAGCAAAGCAATACATTTGTAACTTGTCATTGCAGTTTTGGTCAGATAAAAGGCGGAGTATAGCTATCAAGAGACAACAAATACAACAAGGAAAACTGCAAGGGTCATTGACTGCACTGGAACAAAAGATTTTAGACCTCTGTGAGGGTAAACCTACAATGTCTACGAGTAAGTATTGTATGACTATATCTAAACTAATATTATAAAGAGGAAAAGTTTGTATTTTTGTTTGTTTGTAATGGATAAACTCAAAAACTACTGGACCGATTTTAAAAATTCTTTCACCATTAGAAAGCTACATTATCTGCGAGTAACATAGGCTATATTTTATTTTAGAAAAATAGGGGTCCGTAAGATATTTGGGTTTTTCGGGTATGCGAAATAGTTCCCTCAGGACGCGGGTGAAACCGCGGGAAACGGCTAGTAAAAGTATAATATAACAGTGAAATATCATAAAAAATTTATGATGCTATTTATAGATATTATCAGTACATATAAATTACCTTTACTAGTCACCTATTGTTATATTTTTATTGTCAAATCGTCATAGAACGAGCAACCAGGTATTGTTGCTTACTATGAGGTGGTCTGATCCGTTATCTTTGCTGCTGAAAGCATATACCAGCTAGACAGTTAATTTGTAAATGTAGCTAGTGATATCATTACACCACAAATTTCTATGTAATCTTTAACTACGTCATATTGACGGAAATGCATCGGATATCTTAACTTTGTTTTCGAGATAAAAGGCCAGGAATGAGCAGTCAATACAACTAAATCCTATACTTGGCATAGATTACTACTAAATCTTTGCATGTTTACCAGGTTCCTTGTGTAGAGTTGTCATTTAAACTATCGATCCCAGATCCACAAAGTTTTCAACTCCCTGGTTTGGATAAATTGAGATGTAGTCTAGTTTTCGTCTTATACGAAACTAGAGATGAGCCGGCTGTTACATCCACTATAATTTTTTATTATTATGTTATTTAGTGCTACTGCTCCTACCTGCTCACTTAATCTTTTCTCTGCTTTCGCATTAGCGCCTGGTGCCATTGGCAATGGTCTTGTAAGGGCCTTGAAGCCCTGCACAGGAACCCAAGTAGAAAATGTATTAATTTGCGTGTTTCACTGAAATTACTTTCAATTCGCGTATATTTCTTAAAAACAACACAACCTTTAGGTGGACCAAACCAATAGTTTCTCGACCACTAATTAGTAGTATATATTAATAGTACATATCATATTTAATCTGTTGTTGTTTAGGAAAAAAACGTGCTGTAAAAGAAGAACCAATGAACGGCGATGACAACGACTCGTATGACGAAGATTTCTCAAACGACTTAGGACAAATAGACAACAACAGATTGGACTCTTCAGCTACAGAGGCGGACGAGCGACAGTTGAATATGATGGATAAGTTGGTGAGTAAACTGAGTAATAAGCCCAGTCAAGGGTCAATAATTGGTGTATCACACCAAGGATTCCATGCTGTTGTACTAATCGTACGAGAGATGTTGTGTTATTTTTTATAGTGTTTATTGATATATTAATGATCTAGGTATATTGGTTCATGAACAAATTATGCCCATTTACAGACAAACTAAGAGCTGCATCGACTTTTAAATATTTACAACCTATGAAAAGTTGAACCCTTACTGTCTGTCTGTCGTCTCTGTTAATTTATTTGATACGTTTTGTATTAGTTTTGCGTTCTTAAAAAATCCAATGGAGGTCCGTAAAGATGAAAAGCTCTGTTCGAGGTTAATAAAAACATCATCACACAATCATCTTACTTACAACTTGAGAAGTCTCACTTGTCACTATCTGTATGTGGCCCCTAGTAATGAAGCTTAAAAAGACCTACCACCTAAGTAAGGCGTTGTTTGTCCATAGGTAGTAGTAATGGACCAGCAGTCAGCGGCCCTTACACAAATGGCTCAAGCCACCCTCACTTCGTCTAAGGCCTTGGAGAGGATAGCGGAAGCATCGCATGTACAAGTTAGTACAAATATTTCGTATTTTATAGACTTATGACTTGTCTACCTTTTCGGGAAACAGGCGTGAGTCTATGTATGTATTCATTGACTTAGGCATGTTTCAAGATTACTGATAAGTTCCTGTTAAAAAATATCATATAACTGATACAAAGGTCATTGGGCATATCTGACCCGCTTTGCCAACAGTGGCGGACATTAACCAAAATAGTTTTAAACAAAGGGGAATAATATGACCTTTCATTGCATATATAATAAAATTGTTTGAATAAAAATCGTCGGAGAAAAATGTACAAGATCCTTTAAAAGATAAAACAAACGGTATCAAAGGTTTTTATTTCAGCTTAGGTAGGCATAAAAATAATACCGAAATGAGCTAATGTTTAGAGATATGTTATACGCTGTCTCTTTCGCACACTGAACAGGTTTTTTTCGCACATTAAATAGCTGCGCCCATATCGCTAGTATTGTTTATTATCTGTCTTGGGTCATATACCAGGAAGCAACAGACGCACTCGCTGCCTTTTTAAATGATCTTATGATTGCTTTGGATCAAATAGAATAAAAAATATTTTAATGAATTAGCATTTTATTTTTCTTACCTATATCATTAATTAGTGGACGCCCGCGACTTCGTTGGCCTCATTCAGTGATCCCGCGGGAATATCGGGATAAAAAGTAGCCTATAACTTTTCTCATGAATGTGACTATCACACACAAAAAGATTTTTTCAAATCGGATCAGTAGTTTCAGAGATAAAGAGTATGGATATAAACATAGATAACACTTGATTTTTTTGAGATTCCCGTTGCTCACATTAATGCGACTAATGCGATAGTACCTAAATGAGAGTCATAGATGAATACACTCTGCTATATTTCGTTTGTGTCCGCCATGGGTATGGTTTCCATACTAAGGTGCCCATTTACCTTTCGTTCCCATTTTGAATTTATATGGCAAATAAGGCCTATTCGGAAGTGATGAAATTGGGCCTCAGACTTAAGGCCTTGCCACACGACACAATTTTACCAATGATCAAATTTTCAATCGAATTGGCTTTGCCCGTCTACACGACACAATCAAATCACTGATTTTCATACCGTCCACCCGATTGGTTAAAATCTGGTGGTACCGCCCACCCGATGAACTTGAGTTGGACGACTGGCGTCTACACGTCACAATTTCATCAAGTGATTTAGTCAAGTTGGACGTAAAATTGTGCCGTGGGGCAAGGCCTTTAGGCTCAGCGCAGACAGAACGGAGCGCAGCGAAGAGGATTTTATTAACGCACTTGAAAATAAACTTTAAAATTATTACAATAAAGCGCATAAACGGATTCCCGCGTATCTTCGAGGACGCGCGAGCATTTTTTGTCAGGTTCAAGCATTTATGCACTTTATTTTAATAACCTTAAAGTTTATTTTCAAGTGCGTTTATAAAATTCTCTCCGCTGCGCTCCGTTCTGTCTGCGCTGACCCTTATAGACCTCAATATTAAACTATAATTAACGCATGACAGGCGAAAGAAGAAACAATCACGAGGCATGCTGCTTTGCTTATTATTTTGTTACTATTTGATCCTTGCTGTAGGAGCCCCATACGTCTGTACTGTTATTCTTCATTCTCCTATAACATGTAAATACCCTATAACATTATCTTTTACACGTATATAAAAATATAATTTTTTACAGGCGGTAGCAGTGGACAGGCTAGCCGGCACGTTCGAGACTATGAGCGCGTCATTCCTAGACGTCAGAAACGCCATACTTGGTATAGACTACACTCTTAAACGGTGCTACCCCGCCACTACGACGCAGCGGCAAAACTCCAATATATTCAGTTAGAGAGCACTCATGATGCATCAAGTCATCCATAAAAGTATTAAAACAATACACGCCATTTTAGACCTTAACATTAAAGTAGTAAGGTTGAAATCATATTGACTGAACAAAAATGACTTGTACATAATGTTTTTAACCTTGTGTTGTATATTAATGAATCTACTGTATTATGAATAAGATGCATTTAAAACGATTCTACGTATTTTATTTAACCCGCACAAGAGATATAAGAAATGTAATGTTTTTATAGTGAAAGATTATAAATGGCCTATCTTATCTGTGTTGATAGTGATTGTTTTATCAGTCGTGTATCATTGCTCCATTTTTAACGTGAAACGCTTGCGTCAATTGGTACTGTATGTTCTAAAGTACAATACACTTTATTATAATGCACCTAGCTAGCTACTACAGACGACAAAATAAAAAAATATGGAGTTAAAGTTGTTCCTTGTGCTAGTTATTTGTGGTTTGGTGTCTAGTGATGTTTGTCCGAAGCAATGTGACTGTGATATGGACGAAGATGGTTTGAATAGGGCGCAGTGTGTGGACCAGAATATAATCAGCATTGATATAGGCGTGCCTAAGGAAGTGCAGGTGTATAGTTTGAGTCATAACGCTATTAGTGAGCTGGACAACTTTTGTTTTAAGGTGAGTTACTTATATGGTTTCATAATAAAAAATAAAAATACAGTGTAAGTTTATGTACGAAAGGGAATGGTATGTTTATGAAACATGCCTCAATCATTCTGATTTAGGTAGGCACTATTTTATAAATGACCTGAAATATGATACATTTAGTTCATTAATTTTGTAACAAAGCTTAATTTACTAAACATATTGGTAGTTACTTTATAGATACTGGCTGACATAGTTAATACTTCAAATAATTTTGTCTTATGTGCAAATAACAAGATATTCGTAAAAAATACACGCCATTACTATGCTAGGATAATTGAAGACATGATGCTAAATAGGTATCGTTATGTATTGAATACACTTGCCGTCATTAAATTTGGTACGAAACAATGTCATTGTTTCCACAACCATAAATACCTACTGATCGAGGGGACGCAGTCTTGATACAATTGTCTGTAGATAAGGAATTGTATGCACTTGTGAACCCATGAGCGAAGACTAAGGTCTTGCGTCGTACCAGGGTAGCCCTCCACTTCTAGACTCGCTACCAATGACGCTTTACGACGGAGTTATGATTATGAATACTCCGTGAGGATTAATAATATCCTAAGCAAACTCACACACGGTCATCCCTGTAGATACTACCAATGAATACAGATTTATAGAGAAGCGCAGTTCTTAAGAATTTCGTGTGCCGATTCCAAGTGGGGACTGTCTCCAGTTAAGTTCGTAGTTGGCGCCGTTGGCGGCTCTGGCGTCGTTCTCCGTCTCTCTCGCTCTCGTAGTTAAGATACACTGGAGGAGAGAGAGACAGCTGCCGCAGCGCGACTGCCACGCCGCCAAGCGGCAATTTGAATCGCAGAAAGTTTGTCTTCAAAGAGCCCATATGAAATGCGCCTCTATGTCAATATTTGAGCTCTTTGATACTACAGACAGCTGCTAAACATATTGTTTATGTTGTCTTCTCCCAGACAGATGACACGGAGAACAAATAATTATGCTCATCGCACAAAGATTTGTTCTTGGTGGGCATCGAACTCACGGCCGCCGGTTTAGCAGTCAGAGCCAAACTGCCACTACGCAAAAGACTACTCTACGAAGATGCTGATGACTCATGAGAAAGAATCTGAAATTGCTGTTACTCTAAATCATATTTTCAGTCAATTATGATATGATAGGTTCGTTTAGATAGCTTCCGCATATTTTATTGTTTGCACATTTTATACAGGTTGTTTCAAATCATATTTCGTGCACGCATCTATTGTCTATTGGACGTTCTGAGAAATCGCAATTAGTCAATACGATGTAATTATAGAGACATACTGAGCTGGACTTACTTATTTTGAAAGCTGTGGACAAATCGCGAGAGATGTGCGAAAATATTACCCGTTTAAGGTGGTTTTGTTTACTCTCTCTAAAATGTTTAGGTAAAGAAAATAAATGTCATGTCCAATTTTTAACTTACTCTTACTTACCATGTTAATTCTATATATACTTAAATGTATTGTTTTAATTTCAGGAGAGCGGGTACATATCTATCCAAGCACTAGATTTATCGTATAATCTGATATTTTGGATTGGCCTCCACGCTTTCTCTGGATTGGATAGCCTATTACACATCAACCTAAGTAATAATCGACTGAGATACATTCCATCTGATTTGTTCTGGGACACTCCGGAATTAGACACACTGGACTTGTCGTCAAATGTTTTTGAAAGCCTCAAGAATGAGCCGTTTGTTATGCATGCGAAGTTAAAGGTAAGGGTAAAATATAAAATCATGTTTCCGATGCGTTTGCTGAGAAGTATCCAATCTTAATATATAAAATCCTTGCGTTACTGACTGACTGACAGACACGCTACAGCCGAAACTATTGGGCGCAGGAAGCTGAAATTTGGCGTGTATGTTCCTTGGGGACCGTAGCGGTGCACTAAGAAGGGATTTCCCGAAATTCCCACGGGATCGGCCAAAACGGGTAAATTAAAAAAAAAATGCAGGCGTAGCTGTTGGCGTCCTCTAGTTATTAATATCACACGCCGAGCGTCACAAAAATTACTAAAATTGGTTGTCCTTTGAGGTATTATAAACCAAGGATAAAAATATATATCTAGTAGCAGAGACAAGTTTCTTTACTTGTCTCTGCTAGTAGTTAGTAGTTCGAATTTAACTACCTACCTACCTTGATGTTGACAACTGCTATTTATTTGGGTACGATGCATGTAGTAAAATAATTGGACAGCCTGTATTACCTGCCGTGGGAAAAGATAGCCTATATACTTTATTTTTTTTTGGTGTCGGGTTGGAAAATCCTCATGGAGTACCTCCGCCCTGGGGGAAGGGCGAAGGGGACTGTCGGACTCTTACTGAATAAAAACCAACCCGTGTTCCTCATGTACCCGTGTGTCGGAGGATCGGGTATCACTGAAGCATTCTTCGCAACCCCCCGACGGGTATTGGCCCGCCAGATGGTCAGGCGGCCCCGAACAAAACCCGCTTGAAAGGTTGAAGGTGTTGGGCTCCGCCGCCAAAACACCCAGCGGCCGCAGAGGATAGGGAGGACGGCAACGCAACACCGCATCTACTCTTTCTCTGCGGCCCCACCGGGTCGCCACTTTGGTCGCGGGAGATAGGGCGCGCGGCAACGCAACACCGACACGCCTCTCCTCGCGCAACCGCGCCCGACTGCGAGGGTCAGAAAAACTGTCCCTCGCATCCGCGCCTTCGGACGCATCCTGCGCAGGCCTCCGTCAAGCCCACGCGGAGCGTCCACTCCCGGGATCTCGCTTAGCTTCACCGTGGGTGACATAACCACGGTTACTGAGCTGGAGATGACCACGATAAGGTGGAGATCCCACGGGGCCTGTATACTTTATTCTATTTTTTAATTTTTGCGTCACATATTTTTACTATACCTTGCGGGAAATACAAAGCTAAACATTAATGTGTCCGTAATTTTTACGGACGTCTATGCCTTGTTGTCCATTATCGTAATTTTGTGCATATTTTTACTTTCAGATTCTCAATTTAAACAACTGCAGAATTAAAGCTCTACCAAACCGCATCTTTAGCAGATTGCCGAATTTAAGAAAATTAGACTTAAGCGAAAACTATGTAGTGACTTTCAATACTGAAATTATTCTACCCTTACGGAAACTAGAGAGAATAGAACTGCGAAACGAGTATTGGCAGTGCAACCCTGACTTCATTGCTGTGGAGAGCTGGATAACTTCGCGAGGAATCACTTATGAGAAGCAGTGTAAACTAAGAGGGCCTAAGATGTCCGAGAAAATGATAGCCATACTGCCGCCTCTTCAAAAAGAACCGGTGGAAATAGGTAAAGTTTGGAACATAACAACGGAAAACACAACCGTCGTCGATAACCCAACAAAACCGTTGACACCGCTCGAGAAATTTGACCAAGACTTCTCCGCGGTACAAGCATTCATCATTGGCATCGAAATTGGGTTAGCCATTGGTATAATTGGGACGTATATTTGGTTGAATAGGTTTTGTACATGCGGTGCGCTAAGTTGTACTCGGCCGGAGACGAGGCGGCAAAGACGCCGACGGTTTCAGACTGATGGTGACATGAGAACTAATTTATTATGGAGCAATATCGTGAACCCTGATTTAGAAACTCCTCCTTTATTCAGGAGGCAGTTGTCTTTGCCTGATAGGAGCCCACCGTTTCCCACGTACGGGCTTCCTAGGGTTACGGAGGCCCCGTTACAGATAGATGCGATAAGATTGCCGGATCGCAGCGAAACACCGCCCCCGCCGTACAATGACTGTCGTATTAATATATGAGGTAGCTATTGACTGATGTAGGGTTACGTTTGTTGTGATATTTGGAATTAAGTCAACATGAAAATGAAAAAGACAAAGAATGTGAAGGTACCTATGACTTTAAGTTTAGGAGTATGAAATGGATTGTAAAGGCCGGCGCCGACTGACGGCACGGCATGGCACGGCGTGGAACAGCATGGCACGGCATGTTTCGGTAGCGTGAAGGACGCTTCGGCATGACGCGTCATGCCGAGGCCTCCAGTTGACTGGAATTTAGTATCAGTAAACTTCTTGCTGAAGATGAAGAACGACAAATACAAACTGATATGTCGAAGAGAAAACAATTCTGGATACATTATTTATGGAGAACAAGATTAACTAACGGTGAATTCAGTAACTTATTTACCTAATGATTACGTCGTGGCACACTGCAGGACGCCGCCGCGCCGTGGCATACCGCGGCCTCCCGAAGTATGCCGCGATGTGCCGCGACGTCCCGCGATATGCCACGACTTGCCACGGCGGGCCGAGGTACGATTGTATCGAAATAAAGTGATATGAATTCTTAACTCCTAGAAATAAGAATAAAAATGACTTGATCAGTAATAAAATCCTTTGCCATGCCGCGAGGTCAGTGCGCGCCGGCCTTAAGGTAAAACGAATATTTATGTAACTGTAGTGATCACGCTTGAAAGGTTGTGTTGTATATTTTGTAAAATTACTTACGATTTCTCTAAAAGTTGTATATCGAAGATTTCGTCGTAAGAATAAGATCTTGTATACTCACCCATCGTATTAGTTAAATGCTTTTTGTTTGTCTGTACCTAAGCGCTGAATATTAATATTATATCGTTTAACTAGTAAGTTATCATATTTAGTAATATTATATAACTGTAAGCTTTTTTTAAAGGTAAGATAAGTCTAATTTGTTACAAAGTAAAAGACAAACATTTTATAAAATCACTTTTTATTTATAAATACCATTATCACATTTGATTCATTAACATAATTAAATGATCTGTCATAATATAAAAGTTAATATAATATGCTAATTCAGACTCATAAAATTTAATATAATTATCTAAATTAATATAGATACAAATAATTTGGGTAACTATATAGAATTTTGTACAAAAACTCACACAACCTCGTGGCAATTTAATATTCGTATGTTATGGCATCACCATGGCATATTGGTATCCGAACGAATTTAAATGAACACTGGCAATATTGAACTGTTTCAGGCGCCCAGATTGTAAAAAATACCACATCAAATGGAAATCTAAAATCAAATGTTGTTACTAGTCATCGGTGATTCGGCTTCTCATGAAATATTTCTTATAGTTAGTTTTACCATCTCTGGATAAAAATGCATGTATGTATTATAGTAATCATAATATGGATACGCCTTTGTGAATATATGTAGTTTTACGCGACTGTGTCTCGCGAAGGTAGAATGTGCTGTTGACGCATTGCTATCGACAATAAATTGCTGTTTATTTATATATATATACATTATACACACACACACATAAAATCTTAAGAATTGACGAGTCGTTGTCGCGAGTATTCATATACTTTTGCTGGTGTACAATAAAGTATATCTATCTATCTAAGTAAATAAAGTATATAAATCTATCTATATTTTAATTAAGAAAAAGATAAAGAATAACACATATATTGCAAAGACATATCCATACTATTTTTCTGTAGCGCTCATAGCGAGACTTAACTTGTCGTTCGTAACAGATCGACAAAGTTAAGCAACGCTTGCACAGGTCGCCACTTAGGTGGGTGAACGCGTGTGGCATTTACATCTGAGCGCTACCGTGCTTCGGAGGGCACGTAAAGCTGTCGGTCCCGGTTCTTGTCTCAGGATAAGGATCGTTAGGCCATGTCGGAGGCCTTCGGGCGGTCTGAAAAACTCCCACACCAGATTTGGCCACACACTCACACGAAAAACAAAACAAACTATTTTTCTACACGTAAGGCGAAATGTCGGTATCATAGAACCCGAATTTACGATGACTAATCACTATTGAAGATAAATACAACAAGAAAACACACAGAATACAACGAGTCTACAAACAGTTACACTATTTATAAATAAATTGTCATATTTGTAAGTTACTGGAATGTACAGTTTTCATATAAAATTGCGTTAGAAGAGCGTTAAACTTATATACATCCACATTTTGGCAACAAAGGAACATAAAAGTGCAAATGCATGATTAGAATCTAATACCAACATTATGGTAATAAAAAAGTAAACAAATGCTTTTAGAATTTATGGTTCGCGTTTCTATGGTCAGTCTGAAGCATAGACATAGAGTTAGAGACATGGACTGAGCATAAAGCAGTCAGACGTGCGAATGAGATTAGATAGACCTTACAAGATGGAGTTCTCTTTAATTCTGTGAAGAAAAGAGACAGCATTCACCATTTTTAGCTTTGTCTCTTTCAACAGCATGGTAAATTTTATGAAGGTATCGCCCAGTCTACGTTTCGAACTCTAGTCTGAATTTAGTTGCAGTACACAATTCTATACAATCTGCAACTGCAGATATGTAGACAACTTCAGACTAAGCATAAAGTTTAGACGCGACGCGTTATATATTACTAATTATTAATAAATACATATTTTATATACAATATACGCCTATACAAATCTGAAGGGATATTCAGAAGGTACAACACACATTTCTGTATCTTTCATTCTACGTCATACAGGCAAGTCTATTCCAAAACTTTGTTACAATAGAATTTCTTAACAATCCTATAGCATTTAGTCCAACTTGGAAGCTGAACCCTAGACCTCATTGATCAGCCACTATCTTAGAGCCTCCAGGACCAAGGAGGCAGTCGTTATGAGTAATATAACTGTTTTAAAAATAGAATGGCTATATCATCACTATTATAGCAGTATCATTATAATGTAAGTTATGAGAGAAATAATTTGTCCGTGTGGTGACGGATTAAGAATACGGAATGTCACCACCCCATATCAACCCATGGGTGTCGTAAGAGCCGACAGAGGGAGCATATTATGCAGAGAACAGCACTGTAAGAGAAGGAAAACTTGATACAAGCCCTATACCAACCCGTTTGGCCAGCGTGGTATAGTAGGCCAATTCCTCCTTTCAAAGGAGAGGCCTAGTCCAGCAGTGGACTGTTAAAGGTTGATGATGATGATGATGAGAGAAAGAGACAGTGTTACTCTGTCTCGTTTTGTCAGATCGTCTATACACACTCGTTCATGGATAGACATCATAAAGCATAATATCTGTAATTATAGCTATTATAAAAGTTCATGGGTATAAAATGTTGCCCAGGCGACTTTTCTCTTTATTAAAAGGTTTAGACAATAGTTCACCACGCTAGCCAGGTGTAGGATTGTAAATTTGACATGTCTTTGAGAACATTATTGAAAACTCTCAAACATGCAAGTTTCTTCACAATGTTCTATTGAATACACACGTTTTGTAAACCGTCAGTCGCGCGGGCGGGGCCGCGAACAGTAGCTAGTAATGTATGTATAATAACACTGCTATAATACGCGATGGTATAGCACCAGTTCATATTTACAATGCTTATCATTAAATAATACACAATCAGGCACATCATGGCATGTCATTGATTATCACCCGAATATTACCTCGTCCCCGGTACAACTTACATTAGGTATACGTATTAATTCGTCACTACGTATACGCCACAACTAGAGGTATGATATGACCTAACATACTGCTTAGAACATAATTGTTCGACATTAATATAAATATATTATTTTATTATTAGGAGTCGTTCTGTGATCATGTAAGGCTTAAATAAACACAGATATTGCGATGTTGGGAAGGTCACTAGTAAGTTGAAATAATATACTAACATTTCTCTGTCACTTTGAGGTTTCCCTTTTTTAAACCTGCACTATAAAATCCATGTGCCGCGGGACACTTTTTCCCATCAAACAACAGACACGTTCTTCTCAACTTCCACATTATTCTTCCAGTCAAGTAGTCATTTTGCAATCATTGTGAAAGTTTTGACATACAATAATCGTTGTCGTCAATAAACGTAGCTTATGTCAGCAAGGTGACAACTGGAGCAGAATAAATTTTGGTGAAATTATGTCTACAACAAATGCGTGTAGAATTAAAAATTACCCATCATATTGGCTAAAAGTAGATCATCATGGCGTATAAAAACCGGAGCAACATCCTCAAACCTCACACGAGCACAGTACAAATGTTATATGTTACACTTCTACGGTAGCTTCTTCGTTCTCCAAGCTGAGTTGGGTGATGTTGACGTAGTCGGGGTGCTGCGAGAACACGTCGACGAGCTGGCCGAAGGTGGGCCGCGCGTCGGGGTTGTAGGCCCAGCACTCGCGCATCACGCGGTAGATCTCCGAAGGACAGCCCTCCGGCTGGTCTAGGCGCTCGCCGCTTTCTACTATTTGTATAGCCTGGAAGATAAATGTAAGTATGTTAGTAAGGGTAATTTGTATTGTGTTAATAAAGATTATGTATGAAGATCCCCAATATGCAAAACACATGTATGTACAATCAAACAAGTCGGCGGTGGACCAGTTTGAAAGAAAATCCCTTGGCTCGCTCATAGAGCCGAGGCACACTAGAAACTGGTTTTCTATACGAGTGTCAATGTGAGTGTAAAGTAGCACTGGAAGCGACGATGTCTTGCTGAGCGATTCTCGCCCTTATGGTGGTCTAGCGAGAAGTTGTTCGACTGTACACATCTACGCGTCACATTCAGTGGATGGATTTCTTTTTAATTTTGGTATAAAAATAAATATAAATTACAAGTTATACTTTTATTTTTGACCTCAATAAATTCTCATAATCCAATTTATCCACTGCACACAGGGTAAGTACCACATTGATTATATAAAGTACAACAATTTAAATTTCCATTTTCCTACGAAATGTTCAAGTGATAGAACGGCTACGGCTGTTGTATGACTTAAACTATATTAGACTTTTGTCTATATACGAACCTCAAGGCCCGTCATATCTCCGTAGGGTTGTTTTCTATAGGAGAACATCTCCCACAGCGTGACACCGTAGCTCCACACATCGCTAGCATGGCTGAAGGTCCCTTAGTTGTATAACTTAAACTATACTAGGCTATAAGGAGGCGTTTATATATAGACCTCAATGCCCCTCATATCTCCGTAGGGCTGTTTCCCGTACGAGAACATCTCCCACAGCGTGACCCCATAGCTCCACACATCGCTGGCATGGCTGAAGGTCCCGTAGTTGTATAACTTAAACTATAGGTACTAGGCTATAAGGAGGCGTTTATATACGAACCTCAATGCCCCTCATATCTCCGTAGGGCTGTTTCCCGTACGAGAACATCTCCCACAGCGTGACACCATAGCTCCACACATCGCTAGCATGGCTGAAGGTCCCGTAGTTGTATAACTTAAACTATAGGTACTAGGCTATAAGGAGGCGTTTATATATGAACCTCAATGCCCCTCATATCTCCGTAGGGCTGTTTCCCGTACGAGAACATCTCCCACAGCGTGACCCCATAGCTCCACACATCGCTGGCATGGCTGAAGGTCCCGTAGTTGTATAACTTAAACTATAGGTACTAGGCTATAAGGAGGCGTTTATATACGAACCTCAATGCCCCTCATATCTCCGTAGGGCTGTTTCCCGTACGAGAACATCTCCCACAGCGAGACACCATAGCTCCACACATCGCTAGCATGGCTGAAGGTCCCGTAGTTGTATAACTTAAACTATAGGTACTAGGCTATAAGGAGGCGTTTATATACGAACCTCAATGCCCCTCATATCTCCGTAGGGCTGTTTCCCGTACGAGAACATCTCCCACAGCGAGACACCATAGCTCCACACATCGCTAGCATGGCTGAAGGTCCCGTAGTTGTATAACTTAAACTATAGGTACTAGGCTATAAGGAGGCGTTTATATACGAACCTCAATGCCCCTCATATCTCCGTAGGGCTGTTTCCCGTACGAGAACATCTCCCACAGCGTGACACCATAGCTCCACACATCGCTAGCATGGCTGAAGGTCCCGTAGTTGTATAACTTAAACTATAGGTACTAGGCTATAAGGAGGCGTTTATATACGAACCTCAATGCCCCTCATATCTCCGTAGGGCTGTTTCCCGTACGAGAACATCTCCCACAGCGTGACCCCATAGCTCCACACATCGCTGGCATGGCTGAAGGTCCCGTAGTTGTATAACTTAAACTATAGGTACTAGGCTATAAGGAGGCGTTTATATACGAACCTCAATGCCCCTCATATCTCCGTAGGGCTGTTTCCCGTACGAGAACATCTCCCACAGCGTGACCCCATAGCTCCACACATCGCTGGCATGGCTGAAGGTCCCGTAGTTGTATAACTTAAACTATAGGTACTAGGCTATAAGGAGGCGTTTATATACGAACCTCAATGCCCCTCATATCTCCGTAGGGCTGTTTCCCGTACGAGAACATCTCCCACAGCGTGACCCCATAGCTCCACACATCGCTGGCATGGCTGAAGGTCCCGTAGTTGTATAACTTAAACTATAGGTACTAGGCTATAAGGAGGCGTTTATATACGAACCTCAATGCCCCTCATATCTCCGTAGGGCTGTTTCCCGTACGAGAACATCTCCCACAGCGTGACCCCATAGCTCCACACATCGCTGGCATGGCTGAAGGTCCCGTAGTTGAATAACTTAAACTATAGGTACTAGGCTATAAGGAGGCGTTTATATACGAACCTCAATGCCCCTCATATCTCCGTAGGGCTGTTTCCCGTACGAGAACATCTCCCACAGCGTGACCCCATAGCTCCACACATCGCTGGCATGGCTGAAGGTCCCGTAGTTGTATAACTTAAAATATAGGTACTAGGCTATAAGGAGGCGTTTATATACGAACCTCAATGCCCCTCATATCTCCGTAGGGCTGTTTCCCGTACGAGAACATCTCCCACAGCGTGACCCCATAGCTCCACACATCGCTGGCATGGCTGAAGGTCCCGTAGTTGTATAACTTAAACTATAGGTACTAGGCTATAAGGAGGCGTTTATATACGAACCTCAATGCCCCTCATATCTCCGTAGGGCTGTTTCCCGTACGAGAACATCTCCCACAGCGTGACCCCATAGCTCCACACATCGCTGGCATGGCTGAAGGTCCCGTAGTTGTATAACTTAAACTATAGGTACTAGGCTATAAGGAGGCGTTTATATACGAACCTCAATGCCCCTCATATCTCCGTAGGGCTGTTTCCCGTACGAGAACATCTCCCACAGCGTGACCCCATAGCTCCACACATCGCTGGCATGGCTGAAGGTCCCGTAGTTGTATAACTTAAACTATAGGTACTAGGCTATAAGGAGGCGTTTATATACGAACCTCAATGCCCCTCATATCTCCGTAGGGCTGTTTCCCGTACGAGAACATCTCCCACAGCGTGACCCCATAGCTCCACACATCGCTGGCATGGCTGAAGGTCCCGTAGTTGTATAACTTAAACTATAGGTACTAGGCTATAAGGAGGCGTTTATATACGAACCTCAATGCCCCTCATATCTCCGTAGGGCTGTTTCCCGTACGAGAACATCTCCCACAGCGTGACCCCATAGCTCCACACATCGCTGGCATGGCTGAAGGTCCCGTAGTTGTATAACTTAAACTATAGGTACTAGGCTATAAGGAGGCGTTTATATACGAACCTCAATGCCCCTCATATCTCCGTAGGGCTGTTTCCCGTAGGAGAACATCTCCCACAGCGTGACCCCATAGCTCCACACATCGCTGGCATGGCTGAAGGTCCCGTAGTTGTATAACTTAAACTATAGGTACTAGGCTATAAGGAGGCGTTTATATACGAACCTCAATGCCCCTCATATCTCCGTAGGGCTGTTTCCCGTACGAGAACATCTCCCACAGCGTGACCCCATAGCTCCACACATCGCTGGCATGGCTGAAGGTCCCGTAGTTGTATAACTTAAACTATAGGTACTAGGCTATAAGGAGGCGTTTATATACGAACCTCAATGCCCCTCATATCTCCGTAGGGCTGTTTCCCGTACGAGAACATCTCCCACAGCGTGACCCCATAGCTCCACACATCGCTGGCATGGCTGAAGGTCCCGTAGTTGTATAACTTAAACTATAGGTACTAGGCTATAAGGAGGCGTTTATATACGAACCTCAATGCCCCTCATATCTCCGTAGGGCTGTTTCCCGTACGAGAACATCTCCCACAGCGTGACCCCATAGCTCCACACATCGCTGGCATGGCTGAAGGTCCCGTAGTTGTATAACTTAAACTATAGGTACTAGGCTATAAGGAGGCGTTTATATACGAACCTCAATGCCCCTCATATCTCCGTAGGGCTGTTTCCCGTACGAGAACATCTCCCACAGCGTGACCCCATAGCTCCACACATCGCTGGCATGGCTGAAGGTCCCGTAGTTGTATAACTTAAACTATAGGTACTAGGCTATAAGGAGGCGTTTATATACGAACCTCAATGCCCCTCATATCTCCGTAGGGCTGTTTCCCGTACGAGAACATCTCCCACAGCGTGACCCCATAGCTCCACACATCGCTGGCATGGCTGAAGGTCCCGTAGTTGTATAACTTAAACTATAGGTACTAGGCTATAAGGAGGCGTTTATATACGAACCTCAATGCCCCTCATATCTCCGTAGGGCTGTTTCCCGTACGAGAACATCTCCCACAGCGTGACCCCATAGCTCCACACATCGCTGGCATGGCTGAAGGTCCCGTAGTTGTATAACTTAAACTATAGGTACTAGGCTATAAGGAGGCGTTTATATACGAACCTCAATGCCCCTCATATCTCCGTAGGGCTGTTTCCCGTACGAGAACATCTCCCACAGCGTGACCCCATAGCTCCACACATCGCTGGCATGGCTGAAGGTCCCGTAGTTGTATAACTTAAACTATAGGTACTAGGCTATAAGGAGGCGTTTATATACGAACCTCAATGCCCCTCATATCTCCGTAGGGCTGTTTCCCGTACGAGAACATCTCCCACAGCGTGACCCCATAGCTCCACACATCGCTGGCATGGCTGAAGGTCCCGTAGTTGTATAACTTAAACTATAGGTACTAGGCTATAAGGAGGCGTTTATATACGAACCTCAATGCCCCTCATATCTCCGTAGGGCTGTTTCCCGTACGAGAACATCTCCCACAGCGTGACCCCATAGCTCCACACATCGCTGGCATGGCTGAAGGTCCCGTAGTTGTATAACTTAAACTATAGGTACTAGGCTATAAGGAGGCGTTTATATACGAACCTCAATGCCCCTCATATCTCCGTAGGGCTGTTTCCCGTACGAGAACATCTCCCACAGCGTGACCCCATAGCTCCACACATCGCTGGCATGGCTGAAGGTCCCGTAGTTGTATAACTTAAACTATAGGTACTAGGCTATAAGGAGGCGTTTATATACGAACCTCAATGCCCCTCATATCTCCGTAGGGCTGTTTCCCGTACGAGAACATCTCCCACAGCGTGACCCCATAGCTCCACACATCGCTGGCATGGCTGAAGGTCCCGTAGTTGTAGGACTCTGGCGCGTACCACTTGATGGGCCACTTGCCGCCTCTACTCGCCATGTAGTATGAACTGTCGGTTGATAGCGCGCGGGACAGACCAAAGTCGCTTATTTTGGCTTGATGTCTGTAAGCAATATGGGTGAATGTAATGTATATTTTTAAATAGTTTGAAATATTCTTTGTTGCATGGTGTTCTGCAATATATACGTAAAAGGCATGAACTCTGGAATCCTTTTAAATAAGGATATATTTTGGTTTTAAATAATGATACTTATAGATGTTATCAGTCAAATCAACATGCATATCCGTGTTTCAAGGGCCTCAATTTAAAGCGCTTCCAGAAATGTAGTGATTCCTTCCATGTCAAATAACGTTTTAAAATTTAAAAAAATAGAAATTCGATTAAGCCAAACCAATATCCTGAATCTGCCACTGGGGACCACAAATTGTTGAAGGTGTCAAGAGGTAAAAAACCGTGCGCTTTTTTTTATAGATTTGACTGGTACAGAAAGCCTAATGTATTATTATGTACCACACTTCTGTGGAGACATTAAAGTATAAATAAACAAGTACCTGCTAGCAAGCAAAATATTCCTAGCAGCTAGATCCCGGTGCACGAACCGTCGCCTCTCCAAGTACCGCATGCCGGCGGCCACTTGACAAGCCCATAGCCTCAGTTCGTACCCCGGCGACGCCTTCTCTGGATGTCGCAGCAAGAATTCTAGTAATGAACCCAAAGGTTCTAGTTCTTGAATCATTGCTAATGGAGGACCCTGTAATTAAAAATATAACATCGTTAAGTAGATGATTGACGTATGTGTTGATTGAGAACAGTAGTAGCTTAATGGAAAACATAAGTTCCGATTAGTTAAGATGAAGTTGTAGTGGCACAAAGCTAGAAAAACCGTTGGCCGTTAGAGCAGCGAGGTGGTGGATTGGCGGCCACATGTCGTAGCCGATTTCGGCCTCCCGGAAGGTGGACCTACGATCTTATTGGTATTGAGCGTCCCAAAATTGGTCTATGTGGACAGCTTTGGAGGAGGCCCATGTCTAGCAGTAGACGTCTATTGATTGACATGATGGTGATGTAAGCAAGTATGCAGATCGTAGGTACATACATACATAGACTCACGCCTGTTTCCCGCAGGGGTAGGCAGAGACTATGGAACGCCATTTGCAACGATCCTGTCATATCTCTCTTGCTTCATTCACTCCCATCAGATTCCTCATGCATGCTCTTCTGTTCAGGGTACTTCTAACCTTAAATATTTTAAAATCTAAGTTTAATACATAAAACATTTACCAAAGAGACGCCAATAAGCCTGACGATGCAGGGGTGTCTCACAGACATCATGAGCTTGGCCTCGGACAGGAACTCGTTCTTGTTGGTGTCTGTGTGTTGCACGTGTAGAGTCTTGACGGCGACAGGTAGGGGCTCGCCCCCCGCCGGACAGTAGGTCGCTCGGAGGACGGAGCCGAACTCGCCCTCGCCTAGTACCGCGCCCAGGGTTAGCGAGCTCATCGGGATGAACTCTGGAACGAAATAATACAGTGGATAAGGCAAAGCTAATATACCTACTGTAAACTCTGGTTATATTTTTAAGCGGAATCTAGGTTACAAGACTAAAGTCTTCGATGTAGCTGGGATAACACTACAATGATGATCATGAATATTCTTGGATTCAAGGTTGTAAGAAAACCTAATAAAGCCATAAATGTGAATATGTAATGTTAAGTTTCCTTATAACCCTAGCTTAAATTCGAAATACATTCTGGATTTATATTAAATGTTTTATAGACTGAAAACCCTCGTTACGACATGGTCAGTTGTGGCTGATCAAATTTAACAATATTTAACATTGACAATTTAATGATATAATCAACTTAAACTGGCCATTTTCTGAATCGCAACCATTTTAGGAAATGGGCAGTTTAAACACATAAATGGCCATAACTTACACACTAGAAAAAAATTAAGAATAATCCTCATCTAGCCTTACCTTGTAACGTCGAGAGTTGTCCATCAGCATTAATAGATATCTCATTATAATTCTCAGCGATCGTCACAGCACTATTATTGGCGGGCACTTTGTACGTATCGTTATCATCAGGTAATTCTTCGTTGTTGTTCAAACTGTCATTGTTGAAGTCCGATGAGAAGGACAGGTTCCTCGTCAACAACTCGAACATGTTGTTGTTGTTGGTGATAGGGGGCGCTGTGGCTGACATCTGCTTGTCGCTAAGGATGTCGTGTTTGACTAATGATAGTGATTGGTTCATGGTTGCTCGGCTTGCTGATAGTTTTTTGGTACGTGGCATTGTGGAGAACTGTAAGGAAAACAAATATCGTGAAGTCATTTCAGACGGGAGACAGTTTGGTATAATATGGGCTCAAAATCAGTCAGTGTAGAGAGCCTTGGGAGAAAGAGACCTATGGTTAGTAGCGGATGTCTTTATGCTGAGATTCTCTCTCTCCTCTCTTCACATTCAAACAACTTATATACAGGGTGTTAAAAGACCCTTAACGAAAACTGAAATCCCATTTTGTACCAATCACTACGAACATTTTTTACTTAGGCGCCATACCTGGGAAATTACTGGTCCAGGAGATATTGAGGCTCAAAGTTAGTATGGAATTTTTCTAATTAGCTACAAAATCGATGCATTTACCCCGCCAAAATGTTCTTAGATGCCCTATGACCCCATGGATAAGTAGGTATTTCTAGCATTGCACGCGCACGCTTTTAATTGCGGTTTAAAACGTGTGAAAACTTAAAAAATATCCGTTTCCCAGGTATTATTTTTGGTTAGTATGACTTGGCATGATGTCTACAACGAGTAGACTTCGGCTTGGTGATGGTTCTTGTGACACCCTGTATAAGAGACAGCAGCATTTTCCGATGATTTTCATGATTTCTTGACCCACCCCATGCTTGCCACAGCTGGTTCATCTCATTCTTCATACAGTCCCACTTCCGTGACCCTTCGAGGGCAGTACTTTATTTCCGTGATGTAATTTATAGACGAACCCGTAGAACTGGTGAAGCTATGTAAATGTCAAGAATACACTTACTTCAGGTAGTGGAGGCTTAGGTTTGGGCGGGACTGCGACGGTGAGGCGCGTGGGCAGGCCGTCCGGCACCGAGCTGTAGTGCTCTATCAACCGCTCCAGGGACTCTAGGTACGGCCCGTCGTCTATGAACAGCCACGCATTCTGAAATAAAATTAAAATTGTTTATGATATTTTTAAAGACAACAAGAATAATGCTGCATATGATTCAACACATCCCAGAACGAATTTACAATACTTGCCAATATTGTGATACTACCGAAATGTGAAATAAATTGAGTGAATCGAAATTTCATTCACCTAATTTAAAATGAGTTACACAACCCTATAAATTGGTATTTAATAAAAATTAAAATTGAAGGCAATTAAAGGTAAACTACAGTATCATCAATTGAATTTTAGGAACTCAAGAAACCAAAACAAACATTGTTTTCGTTTCTTGAGTAAACAAAGAGATCGCACAAAATTGGAGAAAAGCAATCGAGATGAATCGACCTCTAGGAAACCTATCTCTTATCAGACAGATTTTATTCTTGTTGACATCCATAAAATTAAAACAAACTAACCTCTTTCCTAATAATAAAGTTGTAGGGCGTATTTTCGCTGAGCATGGTGAGCACGTAGGCGCCAGTGTGTCTCTCGCTGTACCGCACCAGGAACACGCCGTCCGACGCCTTGCCTTCCAAGCTGTGCGCCTTGCAGTACTCCTCTAGAATCTTCACCGCCTCGTCGCGGTTCTGAGTGCCGTGGTACCACTGGCTTTTTGATGTCTTCGGTGGGTCAGGTTGGTGGTTTTCTGAAGTAATATAATGTCAACGGTTATAGTTTATGTTGGCGTCTTGATGTTTTTTTTATGGCAGTAAGGTGGCAGACCTGATGGTAAGCAGCAACCGTCGGACATAGAATTTGGGCCATGCCAGATCCAGCCAAGCCACTGCCTATCATGATATGTAAGGTAAAGTAAAGCAGCGATAGCCGAGTGGAGAGACCGACAGACCGCTACGCAGAGGGTCTCGGGTTCGATCCCACGGCTCGCACCAATGACTTTTCGAAGTTAAGTGCGTATTAAATTGTTAATTATCGCTTGCTTAACGATGAAGGAAAACATCGTGAGGAAACCTGCATGTTTGAGAGTTCTCCATAATGTTCTCGAAAGACATGTGAAGTCTGCCAACCCGCACTTGGCAAGCGTGGTGGACTATGATAGCGAGAAGATGCCCGTGCCCAGCAGTGGGAAAAGTATAAAGGGCTGATGATGATGATGATGATGAAAGTAAAGTAAAGTCTCCAAGTAGCTAGTAATTTTACTAGCTACTATTCAAACCGGAACATAGTACTGCACATGACATGTGTGCGTTATCACTTGGCAGCAGAGGAGATGAAATTCGGTGATATGCAGGTCATATAGTCCACTGTTCGTTATTTCGGCAAGCGTTTGAAGAACGAAGAAAGGGAAAAGCAACAGGTTTCTCCGCAATAACTTTCAAGTTATAGTGTACTAATAAAAGTATTTTTTAGGGTATACTAAGTGAGTGAAATTTTAATTTAAGGAATAAAATAAAACTATAACACCCTTATAATTTTGACATTTCACTAATAATATAAAGTTAATAGCGGGCAAAAAACGACTACAGTAAGTTTTTCTAGGATGCCATTATACTGCATGCAGAGGCAACCCTACTATTATTTTATTACTGCTCTAAGTAATATGTGACTAACAACATAATACGATCTATGTTCGCAATAAGTACCATTAATAATTACGATTATGAATGATCATTAAACTACAGTCATCGGATGGAATTTCTCTACGTTTATTACGTAGTTGCGAGTTTATCTCATATTGTTTGTATTATATTCTCGCGAAACGGATATGAAATATCCATATCCGTGTCGCAAGAATACAAAAAAAAGAAGTACATTATTATGTTGACCATACATGGCTTGGCTGACTTAATCATTCAACTTTTCGTTAGGTTTTACCCAAGATATATATACGGTGTATTTACGTGATAATATTATTTAATATTATCGGGATATATTATAAAAAACAAAATAATAATAGGTAATATTCTACCAAATGCACACACTACCATCTATAAAAGGCACCACTATCCGTATGTCTATTATAGCTCCTGACTAAGCAGAACTTGGTAATATAGAAGTATCCATCGAATGGTAAGTCAGGAGAAACCATAGAAGGCGCATTTAATTTATTTTTTCAAAATTGTTGATATCGGCAATCGACACGCAACTGATACGGGTTCGGACTAGGCCCTTTCATAAGATTATATTTCCACGACATAAAAAGTGCGTAGCTACAAATATTTGCGTTTGAAAGCAAGCATCTCTGTTAATTGATTCACAGTAGTGAAATGTGTGTGCCGCGTTTCCACGCTTGCCAAGCCTCGACAAGCTTCCACATGCTCCAAGCGTCCACAAATCTCGCTTGGCGTTCGGGAGCCGTTTACACGCTTGTGAATGCGTCAGTATGTACACGTACATCCAAGCATGGCGGACACCGAACTTGTATCGACTATAACCTTTGGTTTAACCTACTTTTATTTGAAATACACTTAAAGAGAAGCAAAACCAATTATTTTGTACGATGTGGATTGCTAGGGCCTCTTCCTTATCCTCTACGAGACAGCCATTATTTCTAGTAAAAGATGCATAAGAAATAAACTTACTTAGTAAATGGTAGCATTCCGTGTGTCCGTAATGTTTGGCTAAGTCTGCGGGCGTGTCGTGTGACAGTGTTCTTGGATGTGCCGGTGCTTTCAGTTTTAGGAGTACCTGCAAACAATATGACAAAGTTTAATTTGATTTATTTCTAATAAACGCCGTGTGGTGACGGATGGAGAATAAAAAATGGTTCAGTTGTGGCTGATGTAAGAGGCCACTTAGGAAATTACAGGAAGCAAGTTTAACTATATTTGCGAAGAGACTGAAAACTCGCCATCAAACTCTATACCAACCCGTCTGGCCGCATGGGATAATAGACCAAATCCTCCTGACTAACACTGCTATAATGACGCAAATTAGGGATTCCGTTTAGCAGTGGACTGTATGATGATAATAAGCCTGTGTTGTCACCATGATAGAATGGGAGAGGAATTTGGTGTTAAGAGAGGACAGATGTTTCAGAGCTGGATCTGAGGGAGCTTCAAGCTGGTTATTGGCAAGTGGCCAAAGTGGCGAAGTGGCGTTCTCTTATATTGGAGGCCAGGCAAATAACCATAGATACACAGGCAGCGTCTCAAAACCACCCAGAAGAAATACATGCATTTGTTTTTTGCAAATGGTAAACTGTACCTTTTGTCGAACTGCGCAGGCTCTAAATGCCAAAATCATCATTCTCTTAGCATTATCCCAGCAGTAGCGTAGCTAGGTAACTAAGGGCCCTGGGGCAAAACAAAAAATGGGGCCCCATTTGTATCTAAATTGGTTACGTTTTATCAAGTAAAAATATTAAATATACAAATACTTTAAAAATGCTTGAAACCCATGGCACTGTTGACGAGAAAACCGACGCCGTGGTCAAAACGCTTCAGGATGTGTCTTGGATGGGGTGTTCCCGGAAAAAGCGTTAACAAGCAGAGTAAACTAGCTCGAGACTCGCGAACTTATGAGGCAAAGAATTGAAATGTCATATGCGCAAACGTCTTCGACGGATGGAAAAAACCTAAACCAGAAAATCCGGAAGCTGGTGCGACGTGACCTCCGATGTTTAAATCCCCGCGCCATTACGGCTGCGTATGAATCGAATTGTGGCACCAAAATCTTCGCTGGCCAGCTTGGTAGAACCCATCTGTCGAAACTCAATACTGCGGATGGAAAAACCGCAACCTCCAAGTTCGAGATTCTCGCTGAAATTGAGTTTCTACAAAGACTTGTACGCATCACAGATGCCTAAACTCACGAGACCCAGCGATGATGACAACATAGCCCAACTCACAAGCCATTACACGGAGGACATCCCTGATGTTAACCAGGGCGAGGTAAGAGCGGCAGCAGCTAAAAACGACAAGTTTCCAGGGGATGACGGAATCACCGCAGAGCTCTTAAAAGCAGGCGGAACAGCAGTTCCGAAAGAGCTGGCGAGCCTCTTTAATTCCGTTATCCACCAAGGCCTAACACCTCAAACGTGGAATGGGATTGCGGTGGTTTTGTTTTCCAAAAATGGTGACAAAACTTTGCTGAAAAACTATAGACCCATTTCACTCCTGAGCCATGTCTACAAGTTGTCCTCGAGAGTCCTAATAAACCACCTCGCCAGAAAACTCGACGATTTCCAGCCACAGGATCAAGCCGGGTTCCGAAAAGGCTACAACACCGTAGACCACATCCATATTGTTCGGCAGATTATACAGAAGATCAATGAGTACAATCAGCCGCTGTGTATGGCTTTCGTGGACTACGAGAAAGCCTTCGACTCCATCGAAGCCTGCGCGGTTCTGGATGCTCTGCAGCGGGGTCGCATCGATTGGCGCTACATCGTTGAAATGTTTGCACGGCACCGCCACTATGGCCGTCCAGCTCCAGGACCATAAAACCAGCCACATCGAGTTGCGACGAGGGGTGAGGCAGGGGGAAGTAATATACTCTTCACCAACACACTCGAAGGTGTCTTTACGACGCTGGGCTGGACTAGACGGGGCATAAACATAAATATAATGGCGCGTACATATCCCACCTTCGGTTTGCTGACAATATCGTCATCGTGGCGGAGAGCCTGGAAGAGCTGAGCGAGATGCTGCACAGCCTTGGCAAGCTACGTCGAGTTTTCTCTTCGCCCTTACCGCAATGCCTGAAGACCAAAGTCTACAACCAATGCGTCCTACCTGTTATGACATACTGTGCCGAGACGTGGACACTAACAGTTCACAAACTAAAAGTCACGCAGCGAGCTATGGAACGGGGGATATGCTTGGCGTCTCTTTCAAGGATAAAATCCGAAATGACGTGGCTCCGGCTAGGTAGTCCGACGACCTGAAAATGGTGGCTGGGACAAACTGGATGCGGAAGGCTAAGGACCGTGTACTACGGCGCGTGTAGGGAGAGGTCTATGTCAAGTAGTGGACTGCGATGGGCTGATTGAGATTGAGTTAGTTTTCTGATCAATTTATGAAATATTTATATTAGATTGTGCTCGTGTAAGTACTCACTGTTCATTGACAACGTCAAAAGTAAAACGAAGGAGAAACGTAATGATACGCTACAAGACGTCGTTGGAGAATTCCCGGCAAACAGTTTATCGTCGCTAGTGTTACCACATTTAAAGGTGAGACCAAGAACGATGTCCCCGCGCGCGGGCCTTAATTAATGCACCTATTGCAGGTGACCTGAATTTTTTTCACGATATTTCGCTTTATACAATGAGTAGCCGAAATCTATGCATTTGACATGATTTATTGGCGTAACGGACATCAATATGAGTGATACTAAAATTATATAACATTGAACTACTCTATTGACGAGTATTAAAAAGTTTATTGACATTAGTTTACTTAGGTACCTACTCCGTATACAGCATGAATTTTTAACCTTTCTCAAAAAATGAATCTTGACTCGAATTGACAATAAACCGCATATCGATGAATAATGAAACGCACATATCGCTATCCATCAAATTGCCAACACTGCCAACCCACAAAAATAATTTGGGGAACTCCCTTTAGAATTTCTTGCAACTGAGTTACCATGATTAAAGTCGGGTAGCAACCTGTCATATTTACTTTGATAATTTTAAAAGTCCATATTGATCGCGATTTTCTGGTAAGGACTCGAGGGCCCCCTGAGCTTGAGGGCCCCGGGGCACTGCCCCGCCTAGCCCCTAGGTAGCTACGCCACTGTATCCCAGTTTCAATCTGAGGTTCGCTTACTAGTCTAACAGGATTTGGCTGAATATTAGCTTTTCCACGGAGCGACTGCCTGTCTGACCTCCGCAACCCGAAGGGATAGCGCTATTCCATGGTTTAGACTAGTGTCAGTTGATTAGACGGTACTGACGTGTAACGATTGTCAAAGATCTACATGACAACCGGGACCGACGGCTTAACGTGCTCTCCGAGGCACGGGACAAGCGATAATTATCAATTCAATACGCACTTAACTCCGAAAAGTCATTGGTGCGCGCCGTGGTTTCGAACCTGATACCCTCTGCATGGCAGTCTGTTGGTATCTCCACTAGGCTATCGCTGCCTTGCTCTAAATGCCAAAACGTAAATACAACTTTAAGACAAGCATGTATGGTTGAATTTACAAAATAATATGATGATTATTGTACAACATGGACGTTTTTGAAAGTCAGACGTCAGACTGTGCATCTTGGGTTTTTATAGATCAATGAGGCCAAGGCACATTTGGGTCGATGAGCCATTGGAGGAAGTAAGTAATGAATACTTTTAAACTTTTGCGATTTGTAATTCTTGGCTGGTGTTACCCATGCCGATACGTCGAGGGAATTATAAAGTATTTTACCTATATTTCAAATAATTATGCGACGTCGTAGCACAGGTAGGCCTCCCGCAAGGTGGATTAGGTGGACCAACGATCTTGTCGGGATCGCGGGCAGCGTCCATGTGGAGAGCGTTGGGGGAGGCCTATGTCCAGTAGTGGACGTCTTGCCGATCTGATGATGATGATACGCGACATAGACCCGTTACATAATCATTAGGTACCTACGATCTGTAAGTATGTTACCTTGATACATTCGATGTGTCCCCTCTGCGCGGCGTCGTGTAGCGGCACCTTGCCGCTGGGCGCGTGTCGCATCTGATAGTTCGCGTTGCCTTTGGTGATCAGCAGCTCCGTCGTACTCGCCAGGTTGTTTTGACATGTGTACTGGAACATTTGAAGATTAAGGGTTCCAGAATCATTAATTAAACTTAAAACAAAAAAAATAAACAGAGTTTAATTTACATTCTTCAAACTTGGATGTTGAATGTCAATAAAAAACTAAATCTTCTTAGGTAAGGTAAGAAGCAAAAAACATACAAGCGAATTGAGTACCTCCTGCTCTTTGAAGTCAAAATATACATACATACATACATATCGTCACGCCTTTTATCCCCGAAGGGGTAGGCAGAGGTGTATTTCTACACCCACTTTTCGCCAGATATACTTTAGTCCCACGTAATAGGGGGCGAGCCTATTGCCGTACCGGGCACATTTCCAGACTGCGTGCTGCTACTGAGAATTTCGTGACAGAAAAACCCAATAACACTGGAATCCAATCTGGACCCAGGAATCGAACTCGGGACCTCCCGATCCCACGCGCACATTTATGCCGCGAGACCAACGAGGCAGTCTTATACGCACATAACTTCTAATAATTAGTTCACACAGGTACCTATATTTAGTTTAATGCGTGACAGTATGCATTAAAGAAGCTCAGATAGTTACAGGCGATACAATTAAGGGGAAAGTCTACGCAAAGATGGTATTTGCATCGTGTTATCCCTTAGTCGCCTCTTACGACACCCACGGGAAGATAGGGGGTGGTGACACTTGTATTCTATGCCGTCAACCACACGCCTAAATATATATATAACTTTTATAAGTAAATTCGTAAATCAACATTATAGCTTAGGCCTAACTGTGACGAGCAAGCAAATTGAGTACCTCCTGCTCTTTGAAGTCAAAATATATATAACTAGCTTTCGCCCGCGGCTTCGCCCGCATGAAATTTTAATTAAGAGTACCTAGCCTTTGTACTTCCCCAGGTTTCAGACTATCCGTATCAAATTTCATCACAAACGGATCTATACATTAGCCGTGTAGCATACATATAAACAGATAATACTTAAAATTACTTTTCTTTTCATAGTCGTCAAACTTCAGGTAAAGATTAGTATGTAGGTAAGTATATTATTCAAGTTATTCAAGAGCTTAATATGTATCTACTGAATAGAATAGCAGCAAAAATTAAAGCTGACAGCATTACCACAAAGTACATAATCAGACGCCCCTCCTCCCCGCTGCGCTTAAGCGCGCCAACTCATAGTAAGCGCTTATAATGACGCTGCGCTTAGGTCAATTATATCGTGATAACTTTTAAAATATTCGTCTAAACTGCTTACTGTAAAGACAAAGTTCATTTACATTAAATACTGATGGCAATAAATCTATCAATTTTGAAAACAATTTGATAACGACTCTGGAATGAGCATCGTAAAATACATATTTTTTATGTTATACTGTTTTATTACAATAAACATGATGTATTAAGGTTATGTACCAAAAGCTAAAAAGTAATTCGGTAAGTCCTAGCTGCCAGACCTCACCAAACTTCTCATCAAGCTGGGGTATTGATGAGACAAATATAAAATCGTTGGGCAAGTAAAATCTCTATCATAATGTTTATTCTGGATAAGCTACGCCCAAAATGAAAATAAATGTATTTTTTTTAGTTTATTTTATTTTTAAGTTTTTAGTTTTGTTGTTAGTCGATACTTCTCATTGTATTTTCATAGTGAGCCCTTTTCTACCAATCAAACCCTGTCATTCGATACCCAAATTGAGGTATTTGCGGCAAATGGGTAATCCGACATTTTGTGACGGCGGCCATCTTGGATTTTTCATAGTGAGGTCTATTCTACCAATCGAGCCCTTTCATTTGATACCCATATTGAGGTATTTGTAGCAAATATGCAATCAGCCATTTTGCGGCGACAACCATCTTGGATTTTTCGTAGTGAGCTTTATTCTACGAATCTGGCCCTTTCATTTGATACCCATATTGAGGTATTTGTGGAAAATAAGTTATCCGCCATTTTGTGGCGGTAGCCATCTTGGTTTTTTCATAGTGAGGTCTATTCTACCAATCACGCCCTTTCATTTGATACCCATATTGGGTATTTGTGGAAAATATGTAATCAGCCACTTAGTGGCGGCATCCATCTTGGATTTTTCATAGTGAGCCCTATTCTACGAATCAAGCCCTTTCATTTGATACCCATATTGAGGTATTTGTGGAAAATAAGTTATCCGCCATATTGTGGCGGCGGCCATCTTGGATTTTTCATAGTGACGTCTAGTCTACCAATCAAGCCCTTTCATTTGATACCCATATTGAGGTATTTGTGGAAAATATGTAATCAGCCATTTTGCGGCAGCAGCCATCTTGGATTTTTTATAGTGAGCTGTATTCTACGAATCAAGCCCTTTCATTTGATATCCATATTGAGGTATTTGTGGAAAATAAGTAATCCGCCATTTTGTGACGGCCGGCGGCCATCTTGAATTTTTCATGGTGAGCTTTTTCTGATAAACAATTTCACCGTACATTATCTGAAGTTCAAGTAACTTTAACGTTTTAGGCAACGCACGCGATGACAGCTTTCTGAGCTCAGGATTTTTGCCGACTCAGTCGATACTTTTCCTTATGTTATGGCAACATTATACAAAATCTTTATAAATTGTAGCCTATGTGTTATTCTGATGTATAAACTATATTACTGTAAAGTTTCATCCAAATCCGTTCAGTAGTTTTTGCGTGAAAGAGTAACAAACATCCATACATACATCTTCACAAACTTTCACATTTATAATATTAGTAGGACTTTTATAAGTAAATTCGTAAATCAACATTATAGCTTAGGCCTAACTGTGACGAGCAAGCAAATTGAGTACCTCCTGCTCTTTGAAGTCAAAATATATATAACTTTTATAAGTAAATTGGTAAATCAACATTATAGCTTAGGCCTAACTGTGACGAGCAAGCAAATTGAGTACCTCCTGCTCTTTGAAGTCAAAATATATTTAACTTTTATAAGTAAATTGGTAAATCAACATTATAGCTTAGGCCTAACTGTGACGAGCAAGCAAATTGAGTACCTCCTGCTCTTTGAAGTCAAAATATATATAACTTTTATAAGTAAATTGGTAAATCAACATTATAGCTTAGGCCTAACTGTGACGAGCAAGCAAATTGAGTACCTCCTGCTCTTTGAAGTCAAAATATATATAACTTTTATAAGTAAATTCGTAAATCAACATTATAGCTTAGGCCTAACTGTGACGAGCAAGCAAATTGAATAGCTATGAAAGTCTTAGCTGTTAAATTTGCTGTTTGTACCAAAAACATAAGGGCTCAATCAGACAGAGAGCGGTCACGCAGTCAAGCGTTTAAGCGGTCAGTTTTGCGTTCTCTGTATTGTATTACGTTACATAGGTCCTATCAGACAGAGAGCGGTCACGCGGTCTATGTAACGTAGTATAACACAAAGAACGCAAAACTGACCGCTTGAACGCTTGACCGCGTGACCGCTCTCTGTCTGAATGAGCCCTAATAGTCATGGAATTAGCCAAATACAAAACATCGAAATTCAACTGTATATTGTTTTACTTTTTTGTTGCTACACTATTGCAATGGGTTATCCTATAATGATAGTGGTATGTAAGGATGTGATAAATAAATAATAAAAAAACTGGTCGATTAACTTTCGACTAAGCAGCATTTCCCATTCCTATGGCCGAAGACACGGAACATTCCTGAACGATTGGTCGAACCGAATAGGCTAGTTGACGAAAAAAATTTTATATGTCCGTCCTTTAGATTATTCAAATATAAGCGATACATATTTTTTATTTGTAAATTAAACCAAAAATGACCAAGATATAGCTCATTAAAGTTACGTATAACGTCACGCCGGGCTGCATTTTTTCGCACTAGGTGACGTCACACGTAACTTAAATGGGCGTAAATTTAATCGAAAAAAGAAAAAATACTTGTACAATATTTTTTTATAATCTAAAATACGGACTAAATAAAATGTAATTATTTGGCTCTGGAAACTACCCTATTCTAGTCCGCTAAGTCCGCTTAATAGGTAACGCTAGGTTTTCATGTGACCCTGCGCCCAAAAGTAGTAGCCATGCGATGCGGTACTCTATCAACTTAGCTTATTAAAATTTAAATTAAGCGTCGACTTCGACCAATCGTTCAGGGATTCATCCTTTATTCGGCCAGTTATTAAATGGGAAAAGCTCGCAGTCTCGCAGTCGGCAAGGCATCGACAAGTTGAAGTCAAAGTCCGTGGCCTGTCATATTTTAATAGATTTATCACTTTGCTGTAGCAATAATTCAAACAACTATAACCGATCGATCTTTGAAAAAGTCATAAAAGTTAAGGCAAAATAAAAAAATCGCCAAAAGCTACTCACATGTAAAGGTGTATACCCAAAGGAGTCCCTGACATTGACGGTGGCGCCACTCTCTATGAGCTTAGCGAGGATATTGTCCCTCCCAGCTCTCGCCGCTATGTGTACCGCAGTCTGTCCGTCCTGGTTCTTAGCGTCCCTACTACGGTAGCCACAGGCCAACATCTGAGATACTATGTTGTAGTCGCCTGCTTCGGTCGCTCTGGAAGAAGAAACAACTATGTAAAGTAGCTGAACTTGTATTTGTAGTTTGAATTCTCCGCATAGGTAGGTATACCACAAGTATCTTCGTTAACGCGATTAAGATTAGATATTTTTTTATAGACTCACGCCTGTATCCCGGAAGGGGTAGGCAGATGTGTAATATCACACCCACATTTCGCCATGAATTTTTAGGTCCCACGTAATAGGGGGCGAGCCTATTGCCGTTACCGGGCACATCACCAGACTCCGGGCTGCTGCCGAGAATTCGGAAAAACCCAGTAACACTTTTGCCCGACCCGGGAATCGAACCCGGGACCTCCGATCAGCAGTCGCATACGCTATCCACTGGACCACGGAGGCAGTCTAGTAGTTAGATAAATTAATTTGTCTAATTCTTAAATCTGTTCGTTTGTAGATACGGACAGGAAGCTTGAGTTATCCATTTGTTTATATAATTGCACTGCTGCAGAAATGCCATCAGAATCGAATAAGTAGACCAGTGGATATATCTCATCATCCGTAAACCAGTCGCCATAAATAAGAGCTAACTGAAATAAATTCTAACATTATTATGTGGGCGGTTGTCTACTGAAGTCAACGTGAACAAACGCGAAAATATAAAAGTCCTGCATTTTATCATATAAGCGATCTGGTTTTATTCCTATAGTGTGTAAAGTTTCTATAAATAGTTGTCCTTCAGCACAGATACAAAGATCTTTATCTTGATTGATATCGCCGGCAAACGTCGCATAAGCCTTAAATACAAGAACTTGTTTGCCACTTTATTAAAAAAAACTAGGCACCTGACTCATATAGGTACCCAATTTACGTAAATTTACATACCTAATGACAGCATAATTAAGAGTACGAATTTGATAATGGACGCGTAGTATTTAAATATCAATACGGAACAATGTGCACAACATGATTCATGAAATAAACAATGATTCACATTGCCAAACTGTTGTATCTGTATGTTCTGAAACTAATCGTTGACAGAACATCACACATTCTCAACAGATGACTAATATGTGCACTTGAGCTAATATTTAATGTTTATATGAATTTTTAAAATTGCTGTAAAACGTATTACGATATTGTAATGGAGTTGTATTTTGAGTTTTGTTTGTTTTGTCTGTGACGAAAGGACATGGCTGTTCTGCGTCATTTATTTTAAGAAAAACAATATAAATTAAGTTAAGATCGCTTCCGCACTACAAATAAATACAGTAGGTACCGCGGCGGACTTTACACTAATATATTATAACTGGGTGGGTGGGTGGTAGGTGCATAGGGTTCCCACCAAGAACTTAGGGTCCCAAGCCAACCTCACCTGCAAGTGGTGCACCTGCCGATCAACGGACGAGGCTCTGGCAAACAAAATGTTCCAATAAGCGGCAATAGGCTCGCCACCTATTACGTGGGATCAAAACACTGGCGAAAAGTGGGCATTTAATATGCCTCTGCCTACCCCTTCGGGGAAACAGGCGTGAGTCTATGTATGTATGTGTATTATAACTGGAAACTTCACACTTTAAGTCAAAAATTTTTGAACACAGTGTATGTAGTAATCGAACCCATAACACTTGATTCAAATCTATGTCATAAGGTTGAACAGCCTATTCTTTTCACGATGTAGTGCCTATGTGCGAAATAACTCTTTGACAAAAGTTACGCAAACTTCTTTCCTTGTCCCTCAAGAACCAAAATTTTCGTAAGTTGTACTCGAAGTTTGTAATCTAAATAAAGTACCTAATTTAATCGAAGCGGCGGCCTGATGAATACTGATTAGTGGATTACGCATAATACAAGCATAATTTCTACAAGCTACTAACGACGCGACGACCTATGGGTAAAGAATCAAACACTACAACACCACATATGGAGTCATTCAATTAATAACAAATAACCTCAATACAATAATTATTCACAACAGAATAATTTACACAAACAAATGATTACAAACAGTTACCAACGGTGACTAGTTGACTCAATTATTTCGGTCCACATTTGGTATTCCAATCACTAATAATTGCAAACACATCATGTCATAAGGCATGCTGAGAATTTTTATGCTATATCAACATACTTTTATTATTCAGAATGTGAATGTATAAGCCACACTACTGTTCTTCTCATGATATTTATTTAATAAACATTGAACAATGCACCAAACAGGAAATTGTCAATAATGCTGTCAGCACTTGAATAAAATTATGGTCAGTAAAATGCAATGTCAATAAAAAAACAGTACAGTAACCCTTATGCGGCAAATATGTGGTTTTAATTACAAGAAGTTGTGCTCTATATTTTTGGGTATTAATTATTCATTACCTAAATATGGGTACAGAGACAGTACCTGTTTCATAAAACTTGTATTTTATTTGCTTTTATTAAGCATTGCTGACTTTTATTAATTATGTTTTCTATATGCCTTTAAGAGCATCAAAAAATTTAATTGTTGCATGAGTACTTGGGTTTCAATTCTGCCTCAAAATGGTAAATACATATACATAATTACATTGTACTTATCCTTGATGTAGCCTAACAAAATTAACTGATAAAAAAAGGTTTGATTTGCAATGTAAATAAATGCTTTCGTCATATTTTTTTCATTAAACTATCATTGAGACATTAAATACAAATACATTAATTAATTACAGGGATTTCTACAGTAAAATATTAATTTCATGGTGCTTAAAATAGAAAGTAATTTGTAATTTTAGAATCGGACTGTTCCAAAAATATTCTTGATAAAAATGGGAACATTATGATGTTAATTAATGTAAAATATAAATTATTGTGTATTAATTTGTTAATAACATTTCCATGTCAAAAAGATCATCATCCTTTTCATCTTAGCATTATCCCAGATGTAATCCAAGACCCTTGTCGATCAGATCCTCATAAGATCAATGTACAACAAACATTTTTTTTTTATGTAAACATATTCACAGATGTAATTCAGCATAACCATAACACAAAACAAATTGAAGTTCATTGAAACAATTCACTTGAACAACAATGGCTGGCTGTAATAGATTGAGAATGCCGCTCAACTCCACAGGCAATAAATCATGAATGGTAAATTAAGGGCAATCTATGTGCTCTCGTCTTAATGACACTTCCTCCTTCAACTAGATACTATCTGTAATTGCCATCCCCTGCTCTTTTTAATTGAGGCGTTGTGTATTTTTAGACTGTTGTTTTCAGTAGAAAGCTATATAATAAAACTATATCACTTTTTGTAACAAAATTTAGCATACACTATGCAACTTTGAAAAATAATAGTCAACTTATTAGTTGACTATTGTTTTTCAACTCTCAAACAAAAGAACATAATGAATATGGACATTGACAAAGACAACGGGCTTTAAGCCTATAAATGAATAAAGTTGCGATCCTCACTGGAAGACGCACACTACACATGATTTCATCCACTACCTCCGCTTATAGTTTGGGACTGATTGCGGATCAACCAAAATCAAAAAAAAACTATTATAATCCAATGTTTTGGCTACTTTACAAGAGCAGTGGTCATGAAGATGTTTACTGAAAATGTTCATTGTGCGTCATTAAGCCTTTAAGGAAATACATATGCCTGTCAATACATTAGTTGTAGTGTCTCCTTATTCTTACTGAAATAGATGGTTATTATTCAAGGCTTACCTGTGTAGAAGGTTTGTAGTCCCTTGAGTGCGAGATTCATGAGGTGGTGGCTGTCCCTTACATACAACTGAGAGCCTCGTAACCAGTCCATTGGAATCACCACGGTAGTGTTGAATCAGTGTGTCTAACCCGTGGACTGTTGTGTGCTCCTCAATAGAAAAGAAGGCATCTTCCCCATGTCTCCTTATTTGATAATGCACCACTTCTCCCTGCAAATCAAGAGAACATTCATAATTATTTGGGTTAGGAAAGAATATAAACGCTATTACATTTAATGAGGTTCGCCTTGAATAATTAAATGTTATGATGTTTGGACTAAGAATGCTATAGCTAGTTATCAAAAGACATACAATAATCCATAATAATAGTTCCTAGTTGTTTATATTTTTTTGTATGTTTACTTTAGCCAAAATAAGAAAACAAAATTAAAAAGTTCAAAAACAAGTAATGTTTTGAGGTTATACAAATTTGTTACAGACCTGATGCAAAACTGAGAGCACATAGTCGCCAGGGGATGTGTTACTCTCTCGAACTAAGAATACACCATCCTCGCCTTCTGTAATCACCAATACAATTAATTTATATTATCGTTATCAAAAAACTAGATAACAATAACAATAAACAATCATAACCATTTACAACTGACCTTCTTTCAATAGCTTCTCAGCAGTGTCCCTCGATATTTTCCCATGAAACCAGTTAACATTATCCTCTCTGTTCATTCTCAACAAAAAAGAGTTTGTCTGAAAAGTTATAAAACTTGTTCAACAAGTATTTTCACAGACGACACAAAACTTTTCTTGAACATTTCTCATCCATCAGCCAGAGAACAGCCACGTTGCTTTGTTATTAAAAAAATATTACAGTAATGACATTATACAAGTGAAAATATTCAATTTAGCAATTATTGATTAATTGAAAACTATTCACAAATCTTCTGTGCGTACGAACATAAACTTTACAAACTGTTACTTGTTGGCCATTTTTGTATCTATTTCTTTCTCACACAGCACAAAACCAACGCATGTATACGAATTTTATAAATTGTTTATAAAACTTATTGGAAGTCTCTTTCTAAAGCTACAGTAAAGACGCTTGCTAAAAAGAGACGGGTGTATAAAAAAGTTATTTCCTATTTGTGCGTATAATACTGTAAACGTCAGGCCAACTACAATGGTCAAATAAGAAACTGATAAGAAATTTTTGGATGATTCATCCTTGTTTTAATCCGTAATTAATTTTATAGCATTTTACACGTCTTCAACTGGTATTAATAATTAAATACAGCTTACCTTCAACAGTATGAATGACGTCATGGTTGTTATCATGATATCCAACTTCGGAAACACAAAAATATTTACAAATACACAACAAGTATTTTTATTAATATTTTCTTCGTTTTTTGTAAACACACATATTTAAAACTTATTTAACTTATTATTATGTTAACACAAAGTATTTCGTAAAAAGCGCAGCGCAGTGAGCGGAGTGCGTCTAGCAAGCAGCCGGCAGACAGGCGCGGTATCCCCGACTCTGCCTTCCAGCGAATGACTCATTGCAAGGTCAATTCCGAGAAATGAATCACCAATGTACTCAGTTCTACAATGCTTTATGTAGTACGCATTCCCCCACAACACCGCTCCGTTATTGTAATTTGTAAATAAAGACATAAATTACCTACACTAGAAGTACCTACCTATGTATAAGTTAGTAATAGAAATATACTTGCATGGTTGTTGTCCCTATAAAAATAAAAACACGACGTTTAAGACTGGCACATGCACTTGATAACACATTTTTGGGAATTGGTTAAAAACTATTCAAGAGCTAATGTAGCGTTTTTAAGTCTGAAAACGAATTATTTCTGTGCTATGTATGTACCTATGTGAGTACGTACCTACCTTGTACCTACTTAGTTAAGTACCTATTGATTAATCATGTACCTCTCTACCTGTTATCAAACAGCAAACGAAATAGAGTCAATAGAGATAATAAGCTTGTACGATCGGATTGAATTTAGGCAGAAAGTCTCTACTTATTCGTAAAGTTAAACGACTCTATCATCAAGTAGGTACCCATAGCTATCATGTACCATTTAATAGTTAGTTAATTTTAGGAGCAAATATCCGTGCAATCATTTTTTATTACTTGCCACGAACGCAGAATATCAAGATCATTGTTTTTTATAACAATAATATTTTTACTAGTTGGCTAGTACCTACGCAACTTGCGAAAACATAGGTAGAGTCGAGGCAGGCACTTAAATAAGTATAAAAATTACACAGTTTTTGAAGGTGGATAAAAATGTCTGTCGGGGCAGCCCTATCTAAGAGTACAGTACTTCGCAATAAGACATCGGTGACTCACATGATCTGCAAATATTACCCGTGATACTGATCTGCGTTGTGAATCAAACCTACCTACAATATTTTTCGAATAAGTAGTCTGTGCACACAGTGAACATAAATATGAAACTTATATTAATACAAACGTAGGATGTTTATTTTGAACTGAATTTTTATGTACCTAGAGACATTCATTATGTAGATACGAAAAAAAGACACAAGATTACTTGACTCTACTAGACACAAACATCTAACTAGAATTAAACATCTTATAGAGACTTTTTAAGGAGGTCAATATTTATTTTAATTCGAGTTGCATATGATAAATGAAATGTTAGGGCAGCATACGATTAAGCAATATTCGACGTTTAATAAATTTTACACAGCTAAACTTTGAACTACCTGTGTACCCATGAACTAAGCATAGTTGTGTCAGCCTAAGTGTTATTTTAATTTCAAATAGGTAAGTAAACAGGTACTTAAATAAGTATTATAAAAAATAATTGATTATAAAAAAATTATTGATTATAAAATAATTGATTAAAAAATAATTGCTTTGTAAATAAATAATTGCCGTGTGGTTGACGGCATAAAATACAAGTGTCACCACCCCTATCTTCCCGTGGGTGTCGTAAGAGGCGACTAAGGGATAACACGATGCAAATACCATCTTTGCGTAGAGACGGAAAACTCGACATCAAACCCTATACGACTGCCTCGTTGGTCTCGCGGCATAAATGTCCGCGTGGGATCGTGGGAGGTCCCGGGTTCGATTCCTGGGTCGGGCAGTGTTATTGGGTTTTTCTGTCACGAAATTCTCACTAGCAGCACGGAGTCTGGAAATGTGCCCGGTACGGCAATAGGCTCGCCCCTTATTACGTGGGATTAAAGTATATCTGGCGAAAAGTGGGTGTAGAAATACACCTCTGCCTACCTCTTCGGGGTTACAGGCGTGAGACTGATGCGTTGATTCGTATTTTACTCCTACACGAAGATTTCTATGTACCTACTTCGTATGCAAACTCTACGTTTACTTTATCAATCTCTATACACAATTAAATAAAACTTGATTGTCATTGCGGCTCTCCTAATTTAAAAGTAAAAAGGTAACAAACAAATATGTACATTGTAAAACAATTCTACTATTCATTGTTGTTTGTTTGCAAAACATAGCACGATTGTCTCAGCCAAAGTACCTGAATACAAGATCAATGATTAGATTATGATTGGGTCATTGGGCGAGAGGAATGTACTTAAGCTATGCAGTGATTCCATTGAGATTAAACCTTAGTACCGACTTTCTAATAACTTGATGAATAGTCTCTTACCTTTTTTTTGTTATGCCAATAACACATTGAATTTACTTTCTATATATATGTATATATTTTTTTTATAGACTCACGCTTGTATCCCCGAAGGGGTAGGCAGAGGTGTAATATTACACCCACATTTCGCCATGAACTTTTAGGTCCCACGTAATAGGGGGCGAGCCTATTACCGTACCGGGCACACTACCAGACTCCGTGCTGCTACTGAGAATTCGGAAAAACCCAGTAACACTTTTGCCCGACCCGGGAATCGAACCCGTGACCTCCGATCAGCAGTCGCATACGCTATCCACTGTACCACGGAGGCAGTCAGCATAATTTACTTTCTATTCTAACATCTAGCTGAATATAATTAATATCAGTACCTATTCTCAAATCTGAATCTACTAATAATACCAATTACCAAATCAAATCATCAATATCGCTAAGTTTTAACATACAAATTACGAGGGTCAAACTGAAAGTTCTTAGAAAATCAAAAACTGATTACATTAGCCAGTTATTAGTTTTATTATATCTTTTCAAAATATTGTCCATTGACGTCAATACACCGCTGCATGCGATGGAACCACTGGGAAAAGCACTTTGCCCACTCGTCCTTAGGGGTCTCTTCAATGGCATCGCGATACGCAGCCACCGCTTCTTCAGCATTCATAAACCGCTTTCCTTTAAGTTTTTCTTTAATTTTTGGAAATAAATAAAAATCACAAGCCGCGAGGTCGGGGCTATACGCCGGGTGACCCAGTAAGTAATTCAACGTTTGATGTCGCCAAATAGTCGATCGTTCGCTTGGCGGTGTGCGACGAGGCGTTGTCGTGGTGAAGGAGGATCCTACTGCGAGGTCGTTTCTCTCGAACTTTTTCCAAGACAAGTGGCAAACAATTGGTAGTGTACCATTCTGCAGAAACTGTTTTTTGATCCTCTAACACAATTGTTGCGAAATGACCTATCCTTCCAAAGAACCAGGCCACCATTTTTTTTCCCGCACTTCGATCTCTCTTCACTTTAGTTGGCAACTCCTCGAAAGGAAACACCCACTGAGCAGATTGTCTTTTGGTTTCAGGATCATAACAGTAAATCCAGCTTTCGTCACCTGTTAGTATGTCGAACACAGCATTTGAGTCACCTCCGTTAAATCTTTCAATCATTTTACGGCAGCAATCCACACGATGGAGTTTTTGAGCCTTAGTCAAATTATGAGGTATCCACCGGGCGCAAAGCTTCCTGACCGCTAAATGTTCGTGGAGGATTTTGTGCACTTGACTCATACCGATGCCTAAGCTTGTCCGAATCTGCTGATAGGTCACTCTTTTGTCAGTCTCTATAATACGCCGCACAACACAGATGTTATTTTCAGTCGTCGCCGTAGAAGGCCGTCCCTCACGTACATCATCAGTGAGATTAGTGCGACCACGTTTAAACTCATTAAACCAGTTGTAAACAGTCGCACGAGATGGGGCTTCATCGTGAAAGGCCAATCGTAGTCTATCATAACTTTCTTGTTGACTTAAATGACATCGAAAGTCATAAAAAATCATTGCACGAAAATTTTCTCGTGTTAAATTCATGTTGACGTGACACAGACAATTTTCAATTTGCCGCCAAATCGTAAAACAAATGACAAATGAATGAAATATATACTCAGTAATATTGGCAAAGAGTTCTATTTTCAAATTTTAGAATATTTTTTTTATTATATTGTTTATAAGTGGCCAGTTCTAAGAACTTTCAGTTTGACCCTCGTATAAGATTGTTTCAGATGTCGACGTCAGCCGAGAGCGACAATAAATTATGAGTTTTTTAACTTCACCAGTTATTTCATCGGTCATCTGATATTAGTGAATTCAGAATTTCGGATCACGAAGTTAAATAAAAATACCTAATCTGTATAATCTTAATGCATTAAGATTGTCAAGAGTGATAGAGCGTGTTTATATGAATGATAGAGCCACGCAGGTGACACTATAAATCGTTCGATTCGTCCTGGTCAGTACCATGCACTCACAGAAGATCACCTTAACGGTAGCAGCAATCTATTGATATTATTATACATATAATTATTTAATTCGGGTAATGGGACTACCGAAGACTGTAGCGTCTCTCCTACTCTGCGTGTTCGGGAGACTGAGGCGACGCTATCCTCAATTTCTTCTTTGTTTCCTTAGCGTTCACGTGAATGATGTCACTGGCATCCATAATCTATAGATAGCTGCTTAGTATCTAGAACTATGTACCTATGCAATAAATACTTTTTACACATTTTTACCCCCATTTGATAGTTCTACTGTTTATTTGATCATTATTTGAGATACAATCTGCGGATATCATTAACGTCCGTTTAGTAAAGGAATTAAAATGACTGCGCAGTAGTTTATGACTCAGTTAATCACTTTAGCAATGCCCATAATTGTAATTACTTATACGTAAGTAATTACATCCATTCATTTGGTTTTAAAAGCCTGGATTAATTAAACTACAAACTTGTGCTTTCTAGTTAAGTACATTTTTATTTAGTAGGTATCATTACGGTAATGTTTTAAATCAGGAATTTTTCAAAACTCTATATCTAAGTCGTAGTATTTTAAATGTCTGCCGAGCTGTTTATATTATAACTTACTCCACTGTTTGGTACGAATATTTTCTCTGTATCAGAAAGATTGGGTCCTCACGCTGGTCCGCGAAGTTTCACCAATGTGGGTTTTAAGTAGGTACAACAAAGCCTTCCAGTGCCATTCAATACAAAACGAGCTGAATGTGGAATTGCCCAGACGAATGAAGGATTTTAGCTTGAAAGGAAAATAAAACATAGGGTCCTGGGAATGTGGTCAGCAATTAAGAGATATTCTCGCTGCCGTTGCGATGGATAGAAAATGAAACTGCCAAAAAGTGTATGAAGTGTATCTACCATTCTAATATAACTGGTGCGTTCAATTACAATGAGACTTTGTAATCTGATTGATTATAGCAGTAGCGTTTGATTAAAGCCAATCTCAGAAACTACCTATTAAAAAAAATAGCAATGAAAAATTTGAGAACTAAATTTAACTTGAAAAATGCTTTTGCATTGGATAGCTCTCTTGTTAGGGAGTCGGCTATAAGTATATAAGTAGGTAGGAGGGAGGAAAGCACAAGATGGATCGGCGCGTGGACATGTGAACCTACCTAAGCATCATCTTCTCAGCCGATAGACGTCCACTCCTGGACATAGGCCTCCCCAAGCACAGCTCTCCTCACAGACCGATCTGGATCTGCCCGCAGCCATCCGCTTGTTGCGATCTCAGTACTATCGGTCCACATGCGGCACTTCTACCTCTAAACTATGATTATAACTTGATTATATTGCGTCATAATGTCTATATTATACCATTTATACCCTTACGGACTCGTAGCCTATCAGTCAAAGATTCAGTCATCGCTCCTCTCAACACCGATATTTTCTTTCTCATTACCTATCGATAGTTTACATTCGACGTATCAATTGATTGTCTAAACGCGTATGTTTAACATTGTGCAACTTGTCTCGACGTTGGCTTGCTATTCTCAGAGGTATTGCAACAGTCTTATTGCACCTTAAGAAAGGTGATGCTTTGAAATAAATTGAGCGGAATAGTTGCACGTTTTTTTAAGTAGCTTTAGTTTTATGTACCTACCTGTTATAGTCAGTCATAGTATTACGTCGGTGTAGCCTTGGTCGTCGGAGAGGTTAGGCAGTGGAGTCCGTATTGATATTTAAATATTGTTTTTATTGTAAGTAACTGGCGCCAAACGAACAAGCGGATCGCCTGATGGTAAGCGATTGCCACCGCCCATGCAATGGACACCAGCAACACCAGAGGAGTCGCAAATGCGTTGCCACCCTTTGGGTTGGAACAGGAGGTGAAATAGGATGAGGGAGAAGGAATAGCGGATGGGCCTCTGGCACTTTCACTCAGCAAACGAAACGCAATATTATAGGTACTCTTACTTTACGTCTCTCGTCACATATTCTTAGAATTACCCTCTTACAGAATATTATTCTGTAAGAGGGTAGTAGGTGCTTCCCGGTCGAGGCCGCCCATTCATGCTGAAATCAGCAAGGCTCTACTACCTTTTATATTATGGACTTATGGTCATAGTAACATTAGTCAAATCAAATCAAACATTTTATTTCGCGTAGCATAGACGCAAAGATATTATACCTTTTTTTATGGTAATAGGCGGCAAACGAGCAGACGGATTGCCTGTTGGTAATAGGCTGACACTGACGTTAACTAGATTCTATGAAAATGACACTAAAATTTTGCATACAAAATTATATCACGCCTATAGCCGAATTGTCGTAAAAAGTGAATCTATACACTCTGATTATGACGGTCTGCCTAGTGCCGGTACCGTCTAGAGGCGGACTGCCTATATTAATATACTATTAAATAATTTAGTTTACCTGCGCAATGACACACCGCCTATAGACGGTGGCCTCTACAAGCGGACCGCCGTACTCACGGCGTCTATGATCTTCCTCAAACAAGTTTATGTAATTTTAGGTGATAATCTAAGCCTATTTACATCTGGTCGAACATGGTACAGGACTTAAAGAATCGGTATCACCATCAGATATTTTAGATATCTTTCCTAGCCGATTTTTTTCTTACGGGAGCCATATCCGAACAAAAATATCAATCAGAATTAATTATCATATAAATATAATGCGTATATCTTGTTTAATGCATAAAAATATATGTACAGTATATAGAAAAGATACTTTTTTTACATAAAACGCAATATACTTACCTCCTAAATACAGCCGATCACGACGAACACTCCGGTCAAACGACGAAAAACACGGGCTCTGCTCGTTGTGACACTGCGCAACTGGCGGGTGCGGGTAGTATAACAAGCGTACGGCTACAGGCGGTATGTCACACACGCAAGCACGTTGATGTGTGAGTGGGGCTTAGCGACAAGATCTCGAAATATTGTCTTTTTTTTTTTGCTTCGACGCTAGATAAATTGTAAGTGAGCTCAATATGACACTAAATCACGCGACTCCTAAGTAATCTACGCAAATCAAGGCGGTTGTAGACGGTTCGCCAATTATAACTGGATAAAATTGACCGCCTATGGACGTTACGTCGTATTAGGCTGCCTGAAAACTACGCCTCTGGGCGTGGCGTCCGTGAAATTGTTATGGACTTATGGTCATAGTAACATTAGGTAGTCAAATCAAATCAAACATTTTATTTCGCGTAGCATAGACGCAAAGATAAATACCTTTTTTATGGTAATAGGCGGCAAACGAGCAGACGGATTGCCTGTTGGTAATAGACTACAGGCCCATGAACAAAACTGGATGGGTCATATGAACCACCAGGTGACGTATATAGGACGATATAAGAGCATAAAATAATAAGATTCAGCACTATGTCGTCACTTATAAGCTGTCCAACTGAGTGCTGGTGAGAATTCAAAAGTGCAGGTAGAGTGAGTACATTTTGGTCATATATTTTTGTACGGCATTTTTACCATCGATAGATCTTTGAAAAATAATAAGAAAGCTCGCAGTGCCGTACAAAAATGGTGCGCCACAAAGTCGGTAATTATTTTTTATTTTCTGACAATTTCCAGGGTAAATTTGGTCCCCCCCGTGGGATCTCCACCTTGTCGTGGTGGGGGGGCTCAGTAACCGTGGATTGGTCACCCGCGGTGAAGCTAAGAGGGATCCAGGAGGGGACGCTCCGCGTGGGCTTGGAGGGGCCTGCGCAGGATGCGTCCAACGGTGCGGGTGCGAGGGACAGTTCTGTCTGTCCCTCGCAGTCGGGTGCGGTCGCGGGAGGAGAGGCGTGTCGGTGTTGCGTTGCCGCGCGCCCTATCTCCCGCGACCAAATGGGGGCGCACCATTCGATGCGTCGCGGTGGGGCCGCAGAGGAAGAGGAGATGCGGTGTTGCGTTGCCGTCCTCCCTATCCTCTGCGGCCACTGGGCGTTTTGGCGGCGGAGTCCAACATCTTCATCCGTCACCAAGGGGGTTTTGTTCGGGGCCCGCCTGACCATCTGGCGGGCCAATACCCGTCGGAGGGTGGCGACGAGTGCTTTGGTGATGCCCCACCCTCCGACACACGGGTACATGGCGGAAGTCGAGGTGGTTTTTAGTGGAAACACCACATACTCCGGCTCTTATTTCCCCCAAGAGTCGGAGATCCGAAGGGATTTTCCACATCGTAAAACAAAAAAAAAAAAAGGGTAAATTTGGTCATTTGATTCTGTACGGCATCAGTTTCATACTGTTTTAATACAGCTTCTAATGCATTATTCCGCAACGCCGTACAAAAGTCATGCGACAAGGGGTAAAAGTCGAGGGTTGCAACCCCCTCTCTTTCCGTGGTCCGGGGGGTGATTTGAAAAAGTACGGCTTCGGTTCCAAAACATTATCTAGCACTTAAAGGTACTATTAAAAATAATGCCGTCAAAAAATGTCATTTGAAAGTATATTAATAACTATCTTAATTTCATAGTTTAATTGATTTAGAAAGCTGTAAAATCATTTGACTCTGTATGGCAACTTTTTTTTAACATGATATTGTAAAACACAATTGTTATATAGTATTGCTGTTCAAAATAAACAGTTCTAAACAAAATTATAGACAAATACAAAAACTGAAATTTCTTAAATTATTGCTAAAGTTTAAATATTCATAGATTAATAAAATATAGCAATTTTCTACATATTTTCTTTGTTTTAAATAGTACTTACTAGATAAATAAATTAGGAAAAAATGATGCCGTACATTTTAATGCAGACCATATCTTTTAGGCTGATGAAAATGACGCTACCGATTTAAGGGTGTACGGTATTAACATATTTTTGAAGAGAACAATTGATAATCAGAACGTCGCTCCGTAAGCAATATACAGGGTGTAAAAAGACACTTAACGAAAACTGAAACCTCATATTGTACCAATCAATACGAATATTTTTTACTTCGGCACCATACCTGGGAAATTACTCGTTCAGGAGATATTGAGGGTCAAAGTTACTATGGAATTTTTGTAATTAGGTACAAAATGGATGCATTTACCCTGTCAATTTGTGCTATATATGTCCTATACACGGTATACACCCATGGATCAGTAGGTATTTCGAAAATTGCAAGCGCGTTTTTTATAGCGGCTTGAAAATACCGTGAACACTTAAAAATAGTCGTTTCCCAGGTTTTATTTTTGCTTAACATGTCTTCTGGCATGATGTCCAAAACGAGTAGACTTCGGCTTGGTGATGAGTCTTGTGACACTCTGAATATGTAAATTATATTTTTTTAATATTTTTATTACTTTTTTATCAATATGAGCTTTCAGATTTGTACGGCATTAACTTTTTATAAATTATTGCATCAAGTACAAGTAAACTATCTAAATATGCCGTATAACAATATCGTCATGAATTTCACCTTACATTTCGTTCTATGGATTTTTCCTTGAGTTTTTTTCCCCTACAAACCTTTGGACCAACGAAAATGTACGGCATGTAAAAAATATTATCAATGCATAAAATACTTTCAATATAAATTAATTTTATGTTGTATCACATCACCCCCCGGACCACGGAAAGAGAGGGGGTTGCAACCCTCGATTTTTTCCCCTTGTCGCATGATTTTTGTACGGCGTTGCGGAATAATGCATTAGAAGCTGTATTAAAACAGTATGAAACTGATGCCGTACAGAATCAAATGACCAAGTTTTTTCCTGGTAATTGTCAGAAAATAAAAAATAATTACTGACTTTGTGGCGCACCATTTTTGTACGGCACTGCGAGCTTTCTTATTATTTTTCAAAGATCTATCGATGGTAAAAATGCCGTACAAAAATATATGACCAAAATGTACTCACTCTACCTGCACTTTTGAATTCTCACCAGCACTCAGTTGGACAGCTTATAAGTGACGACATAGTGCTGAATCTTATTATTTTATGCTCTTATATCGTCCTATATACGTCACCTGGTGGTTCATATGACCCATCCATTTTTGTTCATGGGCCTGTAGTCTATAAGCAATTACCGCCGCCCATGGACACAAGCAAGACCACAGGAGTCACAAGTGCGTTGCCGCCCTTTGCGGTTGGGAAAAGGGATAGGATGAGGAGTGGGATCAGGGAGAATTGATAGGGGATATGGCCTCCGGCACTCTCACTCACCGAACGAAACGCAACAGTTTAGGTACTGTTACTTTCCGTCGATTTTCTTTGAGAGGGTAGTACTTCCCCGGTCGAGCCGGCCTACTCATACTGAAATCAGCAAGGCACTCATCATCATCATCATCATCAGCCTTTAACAGTCCACTGCTGGACTAGGCCTCTCCATTGAAAGGAGGAATTGGCCTACTATACCACGCTGGCCAAACGGGTTGGTATAGGGTTTGAATCAAGTTTTCCTTCTCTTACAGTGCTGTTCGCTGCATTTTATAGTCATTTGTTTTGTAGACGTTCATTTGTCTTACACAATTTCTTTTAAAACTTATTTTAGATACCTATGCCCGTGGTAAAACTAGTGGCCATAATAGCTAAAGGAGATTCCTATGTTTATTAGCAAAATAGATCATATTACCAGAAAATATTCAACACTATTAGTGGTATCTTTGGGAATGTCAAATAAATCACGTCGTCACGTCGTGTCCTTGGTAACAAACATCGAAGTAATAGATCAATGGTAAGAAATGTATATTTTTATTCCGTGCTTTTAAAAGTTTCAGGTGCATGCCTTTTTTGGTTCCACTCGCTATTTTATTTACAACTGTACTTCTGCCGTATAGCGAATTTGTCCAATCCAGAATCTGTCGTATACCGAACAAGCGATTTGTCTTAACCTATTGTGACAACCCTACCAAAATAGGTAACAAATTTACAACCTTTTAAGAAGCTGTCTATCTGTTCGGTTTATTTACTCATGTGGTGGTGTAGTGCAGGCGAGAGACATAGAGTAAAAACCCACCTCCGTTTGAATTTAACAGTCAATGAAAGGTGTAAGTTAGTCGTCTTGAAACAATTAATTTTTTTAATTTATTAAACTTAAATAATCCTTAATAAACCATTAACTCTACCAATAGAATAAACTAGATGCCTTGAATTAAACAATGCAGACATCAGATCACTTACTGTATTCTAGTGTGTCATTACCAGAAAAGGAAAATTTTGGTATCACCTACAATTTGGCGAGATCGAAAACTAAGTAATTTTAAACCATTTTATTAATAAGAGGTTTTATAAGTCCTTTTGTCTTAAGTATGATAGTTCTCGAAAGACATGTGAAGTCTGGCAACCCGCACTTGGCCAGCGTGGTGGACTATGGCCTTACCCTTCTCATAGTGAGAAGAAGCCCGTGCCCAGCAGTGGGACAGTATATATACACGGATGATGATGATAGTATAGTTTCAAAATTTCAGCAGACATTCCTTTGCGCCATTTGTACACAATTGGAACAGAAACGCCATATTTTTTATACCTCGACTATTATGTAAGTATGTACATACCTACATGTAGGTAATCGTAACAATATGTTTTTTTTCATTAAGGTCTACTTTTTCCTCACGTGATTCTAGGAATATTAATGCGTACTTACTGCGTGCCTAGGTAATGTTATAGGCAAGGTTACAATAGGTTACAATTTGCATTTAAATAATGAGTCACAGTGTCAGTACAAACACAAATAAAAAACAACATTCACGTTGTCATACTATAAGAAATGTGTGAAAGGCAGTTAAGGCAAAGGTTCCGTGCCATCATCTATAAAAGAAAATCATGTTTGTTGTATGTAACCTTAAATATTTTTTAAGTTTCTACCTGTTTATTAAGATCTCCTTATTATTTACTTTTTTTAAATTTAATTTTGAAAGGTAATATACAACTACATATTCTGTGAAAATTTTAAGCGTCTACCTGTGACCGTTAGTAAGTTTGAGCAAAAATAAGAAAAACACAAGTTTATTGTATGGGACCCCTCCTTAATATATATATTTTTTTAATTTTTAGTATTTGTTGTTATAGCGGCAACCGTAATACATAATTTGTGAACATTTCAGCTTTCTAGCTATGACGGTTTATGAGATACAGCCTGGTGACAGACAGACAGACGAGACGGACAGACAGACAGACAGCGGAGGCTTAGTAATAGGGTCCCGTTTTTTACCTTTTAGGTACGGAACGCTAAAAACGCTATAAAGACTGCCAGGCATTTTTCATGAGGTCCTCTTATAACGTTCATAGTGTGACTTGGCCTGACGTTCGTAATAGGTCGCCAAAGTTAAGCAACGCTTGCACAGGTCGCCAGTTGGATGGGTGGCTGCGCGTGATATTTACATCAGAGCGCTACTGTACTTTGGAGGGCACGTAAAGCTGTTGGTCCTGGTTCTTGTCTCCGAGCAAGACTAGTCTATCTCTCCATTAGACTATAATTGCAGTGTGTTACTCGTTTGTTCCACTTAAATATAGCTAGCAAACTAGGTACTAATCCATATCCTGCAGAGTATAAACGCAAGATGTCATGTCCAAGCAAATTGGAGAGTACCTAAGTACTTAAAAACTACTAAATTGCCATTTAACTGTCCAAGCATTTGCGTAATGTATGATGTGTCACTACATAATTCATTACGAAAACCCGTGAGTATTTGTATGTGTGTAATTTTCTGGATTATAGTGTTAGTAATTTAGAATTTCTTAGTGTTACTGAAGGAATATTTTCTTGTGGTTAGTTGAGTAAATAATAAGGAATTGGAGCTGTTCACGCAGCTATGCGGCATGAACAGGTTTCATATAGGTTTTTTTCGTGGTACTACTATCTTAATGTGGATGTAAAGTTTTCATGTTCATAAGACGTCCGTGTGGTGACGGATTAAGAATATGGAATGTCACCACCCCATATCATCCCATGGATGTCGTAAGAGCCGACAGAGGGACTATATTATGCGAAGAACAGCACTGTAAGAGAAGGAAAACTTGATACAAACCCTATACCAACCCGTTTGGCCGGCGTGGTATAGTAGGCCAATTCCTCCTTTCAAAGGAGAGGCCTAGTCTAGCAGTGGACTGTTAAAGGCTGATGATGATGACTTACCCTCAAATCAAACTTAAGTAAAATATTTTGGGTTCGGATTGAATATTTCGAATAAGTACGTAGGTACCTATTGCAGGGCTGTAGCTAGAGTCGAATTTGATGTAGATTGTTTACAGGTATGGAGGAAGTAAAACATGTATCATAATTGATCTGATCCGAAGCACGGGCTCCTAAATCAATCACCGTCGAGCGGCTCGAGTCATCGACGACGTGGTCCTTACAAACCGGCTCGACCATCTTGATCTGCGTAGAGATGTTGCGTCTCTCTTCGTTCTCTATCGTATGTATCATGGGGAGTGTTCTGAGGAGTTGTTTGGTCTGATACCCGCTGCAGAATTTCACCACCTTGATGAGTGGCGTTCTTCTACCGTACGATTATTGCCATGCCATTGCATGCCATTTACTGCCTCGTACGACCAAACTGTGGAACCAGCTACCTGCAGCGGTATTTCCAAACCAGTTCGACATTGGAATCTTCAAAAAGCGAGCATATTCCTTTTTAGAAGGTAGGTAACGCACTTGTGGTCCTTCGGGGATTGCAGGTATCTATGGGCGGCGGTGATTACTAACCATCAGGTGACCCGCTTTATTACCCGCTTATCGTTTGTCTTCCTAAGCTATAAAATAAAACCTCGATATCATATGTACATTCAATAGCTATTCGTAGACAAATAATTGTGGGTGGGTGTGGGGTTCAATACCCTTGCGCCATCACATTTTTCAAGCACAGCTGGATCGGCTGGCGCTGCTGCTGCATCATCAGGGACCCTCAAAAGGCGCAAATACGGAAACCTAACTGGTAATTACGCTTTTGAGCCGTTTGTGTTCGAAACGCTGTAGCCATGGGGCCCTAGTGCGCGCGCTCTGTACAAAGAAATCACCAAAAGGCTGATGGATGCTTCCCGTGATCAGACGGCTAGTTTATATTTTGCAGAGAGAATAATAAGCATTGCCATTCAACGTGGCAATGCTGCCAGCCTTCTGGGCACGCTACTAGCTGATAGCGTTGCGGGGCGAATTTTTTTACGCGTCGTAGTTTGGTTTGTCTTTTTTTGTTGATAGTTGGGTTTTTCTTTTTTTATTGATTTTCCTTTTCTTTTATTATCATTTCTTATTTAGTTTATGTAATGAATGTCACAAACTGTCGTATGTTCGGAAAAGCTTAGATAGATACTTATCGCTACAATATTTTTCATCTCAAACTAAGTATGTACAAACAATTCAATTATAATAATTTATCTTAGTTTTTGGTATTTTTGGGGGCATTGTAGGTAAGGCAAGGTAGGGCATTGGGGCATTGTGGGGCAATTGGCTTGACGTTTACAATAGGTCGCCAAAGTTAAGCAACGCTTGAACAGGTTGCCAGTTGGATGGGTGGCTGCGCATGATATTTACATCAGAGCGCTACTGTACTTTACCTGGTTCTTGTCTCAGAGGAAGACTAGGCCATGTCAGAGACCTTCGCGGCAGTCTGTCTGTCACACCACCACTGTCCCCTACTCTTATGCCATTTAAATACGGCTGACAAACTACTAAGTCCATATCCTTCAGAGTATAAACGCAACATGTCATGTTCCTAAACAAATGGAGAGTATATAAATCTTATACTAATATATAAAGCTGAAGAGTTTGTTTGCTTGTTTAGTTGAACGCGTTAATCTCAGGAACTACAGGTCCGATTTGAAAAAAATTTTCAGTGTTAGATAGCCTATTTATCGAGGAGGGCTATAGGCTACATAATATCACGCTATGAGCGACGGGAGCAGAGCAGTAGCCTTAAATAACGCGGGTGTAACCACGGGCATCCTCTATTGCCACTTAAGTGCCCAAGCATTTGCGTAATGTACTTATGATGTGTCACTACATAATTCATTACGAAAACCCGTGAGTATTTGTATGAGTGTAATTTGCTGGATTATAGTGTTAGTAATTTAGAATTTCTTAGTGCTGCTAAAGGAACATTTTCTTGTGGTCAGTTGAGTAAATAATAAGGAATTGGAGCTGTTCACGCAGCTATGCGGCATGAATAGGTTTCATATAGGTCTTTTTCATAGTACCTACATTCATATTACAAGGTAAAGGCTCCTAATTCCGAGGTAGTTAAAATCGGCTCCTAATTCCGAGGTATTTTTGTTTTCGCTCTTATCTTTTGAATATTATTATGTAACTACTTAAAAACAGGATTCACTCATTCCATGTTTCAAACTTGTTCACATACGTGAAGTTCGTAAGTGTAACCCCGGAGCAATTAGCTAAAATCAATCAGTCTCTGCCACGGTGTCGACACGAGTGGTTTTTTCATATTTTTTTTTTCTCTTTAGCTATCTGCAATCAGCCCTTTAGCTTTAATCAGATTGGTTGTTTCTTATAATTGGCAGTTTGAGATTCTTCACATCCTCCGATGCGTCATCTCGTAGTTTATTCGTCTTTTATATTGACGCTATTCGTTTTCTTTTAAGTCTGTAAGTGTAGTCAGAAGACTTTAGAAGTGTCGTGGCTAGTTCATTTTTATGTCGTTGCAGTCTTTGCTTATAATTCTTGTAGAACTTTTCTACAACTTCCTTGATAGTTGGGATTTGTAGGTACTCATGTACTTCAGTGTTCTTTGTGTACCAAGTCGCGTCACACAAGGTTTTTAATGCTTTGTTTTGGAAGCGTTGTAGAATCTCAATATTTGAATGGCTAGCTGATCCCCAGAGTTCAATACCATATGTCCATACAGGTCTTAGGATGCATTTGTATATTAATACTTAGTTTATTTTCCAAGTTAAGAGATGACTGTCTGCCAATTAGCCAGTAAATATCTCTTAGTTTTCTGTTGGCTTGGTCCTTTTTGGTTTTTATATGTTCATGCCAGGTAAGTCTTCTGTCAATGTGCATACCTAGGTATTTGGCGGTACTATTCTGTGGCAAGACGTCTCCGCCGAGTTTTACTGGTGGGCAGTCCCCTCTCTTTAAAGCGAAGGTAATGTGAATAGATTTTGCAGCACTAGCCTTTATTCTCCACTTTTTCAACCATGATTCGATCTTATGCAAGTGGATGCTTTTATCTGGTCTTTATCGCAGGACAGGACTGCAGTGTCATCAGCGTAGGTTGCAGTAACGATGCTTTGAGGTGGGTAGATCAGCAGTATAAACTGTGTACAGAACAGGACCCAGTACAGAACCCTGGGGTACTCCAGCTTCTATGGGATAGAATGAAGATAAGCAGTCTTCAGATTTGACCTGAAACACTCTGTCCTCTAAGTACGATTTGAGCAGCATGTATGCGTTATGTGGTAAGCAAGTCTTTAGTTTACACAGGAGGCCCTTGTGCCATACTCGATCGAATGCTTGTTGTATATCGAGAAAAGCGGCTGAGCAATACTCTTTCTTTTCCAAGCATTGTCGGATTGTGTGAACGACTCTATGAATTTGTTCCGTTGTTCCGTGATGTGCTTTTTTCATATAAACACGAATCCTGTAAGGTAAGTGAGCTCATTTCTTTAACGTAAGTTTTTGTTGTGATTTTAACATAAGGTGTTGAAGGTAAGCAACTTGTCAGTATTTTGTGTTATTTTACTTGCCATAGTTATCAAGATAATTTATGTTTTAAATTGATTTAGTATCTAAAAATATAAAACAAAATACCACGGAGTTAGGGTACGCTTTTTAAGCGTAGTTCCTAATTTGGAGGTACCATCGGTAATAGGCGAAACACTACATCGTATTCACTTGCTTATTACTTTTAATACAATATTTTTTTTAATGAGGCGTTTGTTCATTTAAAATTATTAATATTCTTTCGAAGTAAAAACCTAACTCCGTGGTATGTTTTATTGGATAGAAATCTTATTAAATGTTGTCAAACATGATCCAGAAAACAAAATTTTCTTTGGAAGGCCTAAATAAGAAGTAGCTCTTTAGTCTAATAAAATATAATTATTTTGTACAGATTTTGACTGATATTAACACTTTTCAATCACAGAACTGTTGGTACCCGTAAGAATTGAATAAGTTATTTATTCGGCCGAATATTTATGGGTCGGTATTAGGATTACAAATTACAGGAATTTTACCTAATTCCGAGGTAGGATTTTTGTATACCTCGGTGTTAGGCTCTATGAGCTCCTAATACCGAGGGTATGCCTCCGTATAAGGATCTCCATTGAGCCTTATACCGAGGTATGGCAACAACAAATAGTATTTTAGGGTTCCTTAAACCAAAACTTTCGCGTCATATCGGAATCCTTTATACACGCGCCGGCCGCCCCGCTACAATTTAGCGTTTGCGCTTAGCCGCATTTTGGATTTTCTTGATACCTAACTACTATTATATATTCAAATTTTATATGAACGAATATGTGTGTTATTAATAATTTAGAATAAATAAATTATCTACTTGAAATTTAATAAAACTTTTTAAAACATTTATTATTTTATATATAAACTCCTTTGTGAATAGAGTAGAAGCATATTTTCAAGAAATAGCAGTACTATTTTACTATTCTTATTTAACTTATAAAATTGCTGTACGGAACTAATTAACCCCTTTTTATTCTACCTCGGAATTAGGAACCGACTACCGCGGTATTAGGTTTCAAGCCTGAAAATACCTCGGAATTAGGGAAAATCGACTTTGCTATACAACTATTTTTTTTCATGAATAAATCTTTTGAAAAGTCACATAATAATAGAAGTTATACAAAATTTAATGTCCATTTTAGCTGAAATAATATTTTTACATGGGCTAAAATATTTACAAATGCTTATTTTTCCTGCTTGCTTCCAAATGTCACGAAATACCTCGGTATAAGGAGCCTTTACCTTATTATCTATGGTACCTACCAAAGAGTATACAAATACTACGTGTACCTACTACTATGTCAATGTGGATGTAAAGTTTTCATGTTCATAAGACTTACCTTACTGCCTCGTTGGTCTCGCGGCATAAATATGCGCGTGGGATTGGGAGGTCTCGGGTTCGATTCCCGGGCCGGGCAAAGTGTTGTTGGGTTTTTCCGTTAAGAAATTCTCAGTAGCAGCACGGAGTCTGGTAATGTGCCTGGTACGGCAATAGGCTCGCCCCCTATTACGTAGGACCTAAAAATTCTTGGCGAAATGTGGGTGTAATATTACACCTCTGCCTACCCCTTCGGGAATACAAGCGTGAGTCTATAAATAAATAAATGTAAATAAAGACTTACCCTCAAAGCTAACTTAAGTTAAATATTTTGGGTTCGTATTGAATATTTCGAATAAATTGGTACAATCAAACAAGTCGGCACTGGTACAGTTTGAAAAAACATCCCTTGGCTCGCTCTTAGAGTCGAGGCACACTAAAGTAGCACTGGAAGCGACGATTTCTTGCTGAGTGTTTCTCGCCCTTAAGGTGATCGACCGGGAAGTTGTTCGACTGTACCTATTGCAAGGCTGTAGTTAGAGTCAAGATTTGAGGTAGAGCAGCATTGTTTACAGGTAGTGCGGTAGTAAAACATGTACATTAATTGATCTGCACCGAAGCACGTGCTCCTAAATCAATCACCGTCGAGCGGCTCGAGTCATCGACGACGCGGTCCTTACAAACCGGCTCGACCATCTTGATCTGCGTAGAGATGTCGCGTCTCTCTGCGTTCTCTATCGTATGTATCATGGGGAGTGTTCTGAGGAGTTGTTTGGTCTGATACCCGCTGCAGAATTTCACCACCTTGATGAGTAGCGTTCTTCTACCGTACGATTCACATGCCATTTCCTGCCTCGTACGACCAAACTGTGGAACCAGCTACCTACAGCGGTATTTCCAAACCAGTTCGACATTGGAATCTTCAAAAAGCGAGCACATTCCTTTTTAAAAGGTAGGCAACGCACTTGTGATCCTTCGGGCATTGCAGGTGTCTATGGGCGGCGGTGATTACTTACCATCAGGTGACCCGCTTGTTCGTTTGTCTTCCTAAGCTATAAAATAAAACCTCGATATTATATGTACATTCAATAGCTATTCGTAGACAAATAATTGTGGGTGGGTGTGGGGTTCGATACCCTTGCGCCATCACATTTTTCAAGCACAGCTGGATCGGCTGGCGCTGCTGCTGCATCAGCAGAGACCCTCAAATGGCACAAATACGGAAACCTAACTGGTAATTACGCTTTTGAGCCGTTTAGGTTCGAAACGCTGAGGCCATGGGGCCCTAGTGCGCGCGCTCTGTACAAAGAAATCACCTAAAGGCTGATGGATGCTTCCCGTGACCAGACGGCTAGTTTATATTTTGCAGAGAGAATAAGCATTGCCATTCAACGTGGCAATGCTGCCAGCCTTCTGGGCACGCTACTAGCTGACAGCGTTGCAGGGCGAATTTTTTGACGCGTCGTAGTTTGGTTTTCTTTTTTTATTGATAGTTGGGATTTTCTTTTTTTATTGATTTTCCTTTTCTTTTATTATTACTTCTTATTTAGTTCATGTAATTAATGTCACAAACTGTAGTATGTTCGGAAAAGCTTAGATAGATACTTATCGCTACAATATTTTCATCTCAAACTATGAAAAAAATTTTTAAGGCAAGGCATTGTGATTTCAACGTAGGGCATTGGGGCATTGTTGGGCAATCTCACAATGACCCCCCCCCCTAGCTACGGCCGTGACCGTAAATGACGAAAAATAAACATGACTTAGTTCTAGCAGTGATTCCTGGAAAATATGGACATTTCCATTTTTAGGCAAAACATAGATACGAATAGCAAGGTTGAATTTTATTTTATTTATTTTTCAGCCAGTAGCATCCCACTGCTGGACAAAGGCCTCCTCCTCTTTCCACACATCTCTTCTTTGTGCTAACACAGGCCAGTCCTTCCTATATGCGTCCAGCTCACGTTTTTAATGAAGACATGCACTTCTATATTATTATAAGTACTAAGTAGGTAGAGCTCCAATACACATAGCTTGGACCGATAGCCTGTTATGTGTACAAATTAACACTAAGCCATATTTTGTGTAGGTTCTACGTGATTAGATAAACGTTCGAGTGCTGGGGTATTTAGAAAGCATTTGCTATACCTACAGGCGGCAGCATGGAGTGGACAAACCAGTCTCAAAGTTTGTTTACCTCACGATTGCAATGTTTATTTACTTCCATTCGTCGGCCGTCCCCCGCGACCTAGCCGGCATCTGCATAGAATACCCCACATATACCGCCATTGTATTTGAATGCTGTATTTCTTTAGGATGCAGCTTTTCTTTGAATGTCAGTCGTTTGAGTTATTGGCTCTTTGGTATTTGTATTTGAGTTCATTAACGACATCGACTCATTTACGTTTATTTACAGAGAGGTAAAGTTTGCATACGATAATTATAACTGAGGAATGAAAAGGGTAGACCTCGACTTTGTTGTATAATTGACGAAAATTTTGATAGAATTGTAATAAACTTTCAATATTTAATTTTATGAAACACACAATCCTATTTTAATTAATTCAATTGTGCCTTAGTTAAGGTTCATCTGGTGACTGAAATAAACTTCAAAGAATTTGAAATTAAACAATGTCTGAATATAGCAAACAGGACATAGTTCAAACTAGGTCTTCGATTTGTAGATCATATATCTAAAAGGTTAATAGCTATTTCTTCCAATTGCCCCAAACGAATTTTAGATTCAAATGCCTAACAAAACAGCGTTAGTCTACTAAGTAATTTGATAAGGCTAGGACTAAACTTCGAGCTATATTTAATAGGTACATGGGTCATACACAAAAAGTGAACATTGCAAAATATTTAAAATAAAACTTCACGATTTTTTATGAAACATTATATTTATTTAAAGTTACCTAATGTTATGCTTACAAAAATATCACTAGAGATCATTCTTGGATATTTTAGGAATTAATCACGTTTTTAGTTTTTTCACGTCTACAGAAGAGATTGAGTTGTCTACAGAAGGGAACAAAAATTTACCTTACATAATCATATCAATAAGATCAAGAATAGAAACAATAAAAAAATACTTAAAATGGAGTTCTCCTCAACCTCCAAACAAAACATAATCAAAATTCTATACCAATTCAGTGCAAAAAAATAAAAAGAAATTGTCCACAGAACAGACATTATGCTTCTGTAGGCAAATAAAGGAACAGAATATTAAAATATATTATCCTCGTCAGAATCATCTCACATGGAATTCGTCGGTCGTTTTTTATGTGGTGAATCTTCAGTAGCTTCAGAGTCGTCTAAATAGATTCTTTCTCTTCTGGGGTTTATGCCTTTGGTTAAATATTTCGATAGAAAGATCTGGAGTCAGTCTATCTGAGAGGCTTGGTAAATTTGGCTCAGTTGGAGCCTCAGGAGTAACTGGAGCCGTAGGAGAATCACGGATAGACACATTCTCAGATAAAGAGTCTGGTGATCTTGATCCCTCAGGGCAAACAGGTGACATATTGAACAAGGATGAATTGCTTGTGGCATAGTAACTGAAACAAAAGATCGCTGCAAGCAACATTATAAAATACTAAACAAAATAGATATGTAATGGAATAATTAAACAGTGAATAACGCTATTGTTTTTTTAGGGTTCCGTACGTAAAAGGTAAAAGACGCCTATTACTAAGCCTCCGCTGTCTGTCTGTCTGTCTGTCACCAGGCTGTATCTCATAAGCCGTGGTAGTTAGAAAGCTGAAATTTTCACAAACTATGTATTTCGGTTGCCGCTATAACAACAAATACTAAAAATAAAAAAATAAAAAAATGTTAAGGGGGTCCCATATAAAAAACGTGTTTTTGTCGTATTTTTTGCTCAAAATTACTAACTGTTACAGGTAGACGCTTTAAATTTTCACAGAATATGTAGTTGTATATTACCTTCCAAAATAAATTTTAAAAAGTAAATAAAAAAGGGGGCTCCCATACAAAAAACGTATTTTTAAGCAATTTATTACTCGATCTTAATAAACAGGTAGAAGCTTAAAAAATATTTAAGTATACATACAACAAACATGATTTTATTTTATACATGATGGTACGGAACCCTTCGTGCGCGAGTCCGACTCGCACTTGCCAATTTCTTTTTCAAACACAGCGAATTTCTTTTGCCTATTCACTTCTGTTGACATACGTCTCTTCTGTAGATACAATGTCTACAGTAAAGATGTCTATACACGAGAGACATATTTTCATAAATCAAAGATGGTATCCTTTATTATGAGGTTATAATTTAAGCAATGCGATATTTGCATACTGCGCCCATAAGCTTAAACTATCTTGATGTTTTTATTTATTTGTAAAAGCTACTTACTCCGATATCCCTTGCACAGGAAAGACACACTGATCTTTACCGAAAACCTGTGTAATTAAATAAAATTGGAATTTTTAATGTCACACGCACTTTACGTAAAATCCCAACGATATCTGTATAATCTATGATCCCAACCAAGCAAATGACAGAGAATACAGTGCTACCAACATATAAAACAAAATAAAATCGATGCGTTTATCTTCGGCATATTTTGGCTTATTTTATAAGTCTACAGAAGTAGACTAAAAATTTGCGAACAACATGTGTATACGTTTTATTACAAAATTTTGAATTATATAGTTTTTAATACGTTATGTTATGAATATTTGATAATATAACTCATGTAATGAAACGATATTAAATCATCGAAAGTATGTGTATATATTTTTAACCATCACTTAAACTCAACTACTTGGTATCCGAACAGTCCACAGAAGGAGATTTTTTCAGATTTAAAAGCAAAAATTATAAATTAAATTTCAATACAACGCGATTTTTTTATGAAATGTAACTAGTTTTCAACAAGAAATATTTATTAAATGTATTTAATGTTGATATAATATTTTAATAACGGCTTTACGTTGCATGAACACTTTTTTTTCGTTTTTTGTGTTTGACCCACATACATGATAACACCTAAAGTGTTATCAGCAATTTATTGGTTGAGCACGGTGATATGTATAAATGATTATTAAACTACAATTTAAATTAAATTAGAATTTTCCAATACAATCTCAACAGAGTCAGAAGTCAATCCACTTTTCTCAAATGTTTAGTTAAAACTTCAGCCGCTCATGTTTGCCTGGTATTAAACTCTTCTTTTTTTAAGTTTAAATACATCAGATATTTATGTTTCAAAGCACATTGACTGATTTTAGAGGATTCTTATAATTACAATAGTTACTCAACCCACTTTCGTATTAAATGCAGTCCGTCCATTTTTGTTGAGTCCATCATGCATGTAGACAGTATGACAGCAGTATTTTGTAAGTATGCAAAAGGATGTACGTAAATAAAGTCTTTTTCATTCTCACACCCACCCATTTAGTAAGTTACTGTAAGTGGTCGACGTTAGACGATGGACACTCAAAGTCTAGATTATAAATCCCTACATAAATTCTCATTCAGCTACATTTGCACTTCGTAGTTACGAGACGGCAGGTAAAGTTTGTTTATTTGCGATGCGAACTATGAATCATAGGCTGCTTTTCTCGGTAATGGCAACTGACCTAAATTCGTTTCGTGATTTCCACCACCATTTTATGCATCTTCTTACCTTAAGATTTACATTGTCAGTGAAACACTGGGATCTGCAAAAACTTAAATTGTTTGAAATGGCTTAGACAATGTTGACATACAAAGTTCGTGCAAGATTAGAAAATAGGGCAAGTGCGAGTCGGACTAGCGCACGAAGGGTTCCGTACCATCAGCTTTAAAAGAAAATCACGTTTGTTGTATGTATAGGTACTTAAATATTTTTTAAGTTTCTATCTGTTTATTAAGATCAAGTCACAAATTGCTTAAAATTACGTTTGTTGTATGGGAGCTCCACTTTATTATTTACTTTATTTATTTAATTATTTCTTTTGAAAGGTAATACATAATCTGTGAAAATTTTAAGCGTCTACCTGTTACCGTTAGTAATATTGACCAAAAAAAACAAAAAACACAATAATATTTTCACCACAGCAGCTCAAACATGCCGCTTTTGCTGCGAGACAACAGTGAACAAAACGCGATTTTGATTCTCGAGCGTGAGGCAAAGTAGCTTTTTAATTTTTCAATCTTCAGTGCCACGAATTGACATTGTTCAGCCACAAATTTGAAACATTCGAATTTTACTGTGCTCTGTCTCTTTCACATGCATATAAAAAGTGAGTGAAAAAACAAACCCCTTCGAATTCGAAATTCGATTTTGGAATTCGACCTCGAAGAAAACACCTATGGCAACGCAAAAAAAAAAGATATTTGTAACTAAGAAATTACTTTTTTTATATGTTATTGTTTACATGTTTAATTTATTATTGGATTTTAATAAAAATAAGTTTAATTAATAGTATAAAATTATTATTTAACCAATACATTTTTATTTAGAATTACAACAATGATACATTTGAAAAATAAACATCAGGGACGCGGTATTAAAACGCGATTTAAAAAAGTAGCGGGAATAAAAATTTCGCTGATGCTGATACAGTAGGTACCTATAGCGTAACGTGTTAAATTATATTAGTATATAAAATAATCTAAAATAATGAGTGAAACTAGCGATGATGGCTGTACTTTAACACCAGAAGAGTTAAATCAACAAGTGATTATGCAGAATCAATCTATTCCTGTTCATTTCTATGTCTCCTAAGTAATATGTGTTCTCATTGCTGTGGTGAAAAGTTATGTGTGCTACACGAGAGCAAAGATTTTTGTATCTCGTGCTGTTGAGTCCCTCACCACGCTCAGGATTCTAACTTTGATTCACTCGCTACGCTCGTGAATCAATCATAGAATCCTTCGCTTGCTCGGGACTCAAAATCAGCACTCGAAACAAAAAACAACTTTGCTCTCTTGTTGCACAAATAACTATTAATAGGTATTTTCAAATTTTTTTTTTAGTATTTGTTGTTATAGCCACGAAAATACATAATTTGTGAAAATTTCAGCTTTCTAGCTATAACGGTTTCTGAGATACAGCCTAGTGACAGACAGACAGACAGCGGAGGCTTAGTAATAGGGTCCCGTTTTTTATCTATTAGGAACGGAACCCTAAAAATGATAAACTATACAATAATCGAGCCATTTGGCCTGATTGACATAATTACGATCGCAGAGCCTAAACTACTGATGCCAGAAAGGTAGTATTTGGACCGTGTGTTTTGTTTATAACATAGGCGCTCGTATCGATTTCATATTATGCCACCCTTATGAGGGTAAAGTAGAGGTTGAAGGTTTCTTGAAATTCGATGGAAATGTGGGTAACAGTATTCATATCGATGATAAAAGTAGCAAATCTTCGGAAATACTTACTCAATTTTAAATAATACCATTAGATGGAAGATACTTCGCTAACAAAGATAAAATACAGATAAACAATAATAGATTCTATCATTATAAAATAAATAGTAAAACGTAACAGTTACTCAATAGTACTTGCACTATAACTATGTCAAATAGAGTCAGTGAAGGCATTATTTGTTCCGCGGTGAAGGTAGTCCAGCGTCTACCGTCGTTGGGGCAACAACAGGTGACTCACCGCTTTCTACCATCACTGAGGCAGTGGGTAGCGACTAGCGGTCAACGACACAGCCAAGTTAATCCAACATTCGTACTAGACCTTTGCCAACTTATTGCAAAACAAGGACTAATAAATAATGGTCGGTAATCGACCGTACCATTAATAGCAGGACTATTAGTGTATACAATTTATTAGGCATAGACTAATGGTACGTTTTTGTAGAGCGTCTGTGTCTAAAATTCGTTGCATCAATTAAGCTGTGCCATTGCTGGCCACGGGCTTTTTCCCGACATTTTCTCGTAAAGAGTGATGACAATTAAATGAATACCGACCTTCTTCATAAAGCCTTTTTTTTAATTCCAAACCTAAGTCTGGCATTATATTTCATCCTCATTTTGTAATGAGAGCTATTGTGCTAGAATCTTTTGTCGTACTGCAACTTACAAGTGACTAACAGATATTTTATAAACTGTGGGCGTTATGTCATATTTTAGGCTTTGTTTTACGGTAAGGTTGCTGATACGAGTCAGGCTGCAGCGTGATTTTATATGAACAATATTGGTATCATCTTTCCAAGAAAAATGCTCTGTAATCTGTCTGCCAACCCACGATAGAAATGCTCTATACTCCTACTTCTGCTAGCCAGTAGGTGGCCAGCGCGGTAGACTAAGACCTTGCTTTTTCAGAGTAACAAGAGGCCCGTGGTTAGGAGTGTTGCAGTTTAAAAAAGCGGGGTCGATAATTATAATGATTCATCATAATCTCATCATCCTGGATTATCTAGGTCCTGCCTGTTCCTTTATAGTATGAGCAGATTTGACGGCTAGAGATGCTGACTGCTGCAAAATAAAAGACTAGCATTACTCTATGGATTTACTCGTGTCACTGGATATTTGAGGGTAGCGACTATCGACTCTCGCGTGTTTTACTAAGTACTTACAGGAACAATTTTATACGCACAAACTTCTAATAATTATTTCACACAGGTACCTATATTTAGTTTAATGCGTGACAGTATGCATTAAAGAAGATAGTTACAGACGATACAATTAAGGGGAAAGCCAAATTCTTGGACCCACTCGTCGACAATAGAGTCGTCCCCTTATCTAAATTTAACACAAAAAACGGATACTGGATCTCTTCCTATCCTTTCAAGTAAACAAAGCCGCAGCCGTATTACATTAGGTACAAAAGTAACTCCATTTCACATGTTCCGCTAGATACAATACAATGCGTGCGCAAGTATGTCACACACGATAACTGTAAATTAAGTGTTTTGTTAATGAATCAATGTTTACTCGCACGGAACACTGAATGAGTTGCCACTCGATAGCCCTAGCGATGTTTATAAGGAAACAAACTGAGTTTGGCCGACCTCAAAAACAAGTGCGACATGACTAAAGCAAAACGAGGGTCGCAAAAACTGAGTCGAACAGTAGCGGCGATGAGGTAATCATTCTATGAATGAAAAAACATATAAAAAGTCAAAAATAACCTAACTGTAAGGTCGATGAACAAATCAATGAGACACAAGCAAAAACAAACCTTATCCCACATTCATTACGTTATATTTTTTATTACTTTTGTGTATGGTAACTCAACCATTGAATAGGTGTATGAGATAGACATTATGAGTCATCTGTGACTAGGAGATCTCCAAGCGTGAACTTTAGGTAAAGTCGTATTTAAGTTCTGCGAATAATTTGAGGTTCTATTTTTAGAATGTTCGCGAATTTATCTTTTATGCAAGCTACTTGAGGTCTTGGATGCCGGAAAATATTTTGTTTTAATTTACACTTTAATTTAGAGGTCTGCCGGCAGTTTCCGTGAGTAGAGCTCATGGTTTTTGCAAATCTTTTAAACTGGCTTTGAAACAAGCTTTGCCTGACCCCACCCTTGGATAATTTTCTGTAGTATGGATACGTCATATATGTTTTTGACGGATAGCTGACTCGCTCTATATTAGACTGGATCTAAAACACAGCTGTCGACATAATTATGGATGCGCAGATGATATACTTACTGGTCTAGTGTAGGTGTATGAATAAGGGCCTTGTGTTATGTTTGCGGATGATATCTCTTTGCTTATGTCATGCAAAAACAATTTAAATTTAAATAAAAAAATACACTCAATTCTCACTAAAACAACAGACTGGATGACAGACCATAACTTAGAAATTAATTACCAAAAAACGAAAATATTACCTTTTTATCCACATCAAAAGACACCACTAAACATCAATTTCAGTTTCAAGGGCCTCCAATTAGAAACTGTCAATGAATTTGATTTGCTTGGAGTAACAATAGATACCCATATCAATTGGAAGCAACATATAAGAAAAGTGAGAGCAAAGCTTTCAAAATTTTCATATGCCTTGCGCGAGGTAAAAAAGACCACAGACTTACCTACTGCACTTGCTACATATTACGCATATGCTCATTCTTTTCTGAGCTATGGCATAATCCTTTGGGGAAACAGTACAGAAGCACCCACTATATTTACTTTACAAAAAAAACTAATAAGGATAATCTATAACTTAAATGAAACAGATTCTTGCAAACCCTACTTCCAAGACCACAACATTTTAACTTTGCCAAGTATTTATATTTTAGAAATTTGTAAATTCGTTAAGAGATATCCGCAACACTATAGTACAAGAGAAAATATTCAAACAAATTTTATACTCAGACATAGAAATAGATTGAACCTACCAACTTCACAACTTACAATGCACGCCACCAGCCCACTGGTTATGTCCATAAAAATATACAACAAACTACCGCAATCTATTAAAAACGAAGAAAAATTTCATTTATTTACTAGAAAATTAAAAGAATTTCTGGTACAAAAAAGTTATTATAGTTTAAAAGAGTACATAGATGAAAAAAATTAAAGTTAAAACATAAAGCTATCTTATATACCATAAAAACGCATAATAATAAAATAATTTACATATTGACACCACAATATACATAAAATACATTTATAATTAAATAATTTACCTACCTATTTATAAAATTTAATTTGAAAAATAAATATTTTTTTTTTGCTGCAATAATATTTTACTACAAAAATAATACTCTATTATCAAATAATAATGGATTTATAGATACTTCATACAAGACATACACTAAATTCATTTTATAATTTCATTAATAAGTAATGTAATGTTGTAATAAAGAATAATATGAGAATTGGTTACTACATATATAAGCACCTAATTTATAGTAATATTAAATATAATAAATAATAAATATGTTACAATATTCAGAACTTTTATATTCTATTAAAATTGTAATATGTTGATAATGTTCTGTATGTAATAGATATTGTAATGTAAAGTAAGTATAATTTGCATACATTATATTTACTAAAATAATCTAGCTTCCTCTCTCCTAGTAAAACCTACTATGCTGTGCCCGCCAGGGTCCATAATTGTAACAAATATATTTTAAGTACCTACCACCTAAGCAAACATTGTGGAAAGCATTAAATATATTGAGTATTGAGTATTGAATACAGCGTATAAATTGTTTTAATGTATACAGCATCAGAGCGTGACTACGAGAGTAATATATGCACCATAATATTCATATTATTATGTAGGTTTAGCCATCTTATCATTCGCTTGAGCATGTGGCCAGCTCTGGTGTCGGAGTTTATTTGCTCTCCGAAGGCCTACGACGTGGCCTACCAAATTGTCTTCTTAGACAAGAACCGAGACCGACGGGCATTCTGACCCAATAAAAAAATTCTGATAAATCAACCTAGATGAAATGTTTTGTACTCTCCATTAAAACGCTCTGTTGCATTATTTGGTATGCGGTGTCGAAGTATCTAACTCAACCGGTATCAAATGTTACTGGGTTAACATTTTCCTTAACTATATAAAAAATTCGGCAAGTGCGAGTTGGACTCGCGCACGAAGGGCTCCGTACTATCATATACATATAAAAGAAAATCACGTTCGTTGTATGTATACTTAAATACTTTTAAAGTTTCTACCTGTTTATTAAGATCGAGTAACAAATTGCTTAAAAATTACGTTTGTTGTATGGGAGCCCGCCTTTATTATTTACTTTTTTTATATTTAATTATTTATTTTGAAAGGTAATATACAACTACATATTCTGTGAAAATAAATTAAAGCGTCTACCTGTTACAGTTAGTAATTTTGAGCAAAAAATAGGAAAAAAAAACACGTTTTTTGTATGGGATCCCCCCTTAATATTTTTATTTTTAGTATTTGTTGTTATAGCGGCAACCGAAATACATAATTTGTGAAAATTTCAGCTTTCTAGCTATCACGGTTTATGAGATACAGCCTGGTGACAGACAGACAGACAGACGGACAGACATACAGACAGCGGAGGCTTAGTAATAGGGTCCCGTTTTTTACCTTTTAGGTACGGAACCCTAAAAATGACTCACTCGCTCGGGGCATTACTTAGATACAAGTTGCGCCCGCGGTATTGTCCGTTTATATCCCAATTCGTCCATGAATTTATTTTCGCGGATCACACTAAAAACCGTGTTTAAAAAATGCTAGTCACGTGTATCTATAAAATGAGGTAAGCACAGAAGCTACAGTCCGCCTGATTTAAACGGTTTAATCCACTGCAAAATGCGGTCAAGTTATGGTCTTGAAAATAATTAAATTACCCAAAGTGTGATCTGAATTAGTGTCCACGTGGTATGGTTGGCTCTACTAGTAAATTTCTTCTCATCATCAGCCTTTATCAGTCCACTGCTGGACTAGGCCTCTCCTTTGAAAGGAGGAACTGGCCTACTATACCACGCTGGCCAAACGGGTTGGTATAGGGTTTGTATCAAGTTTTCCTTCTCTTACAGTGCTGTTCTCTGCATAATATGCTCCCTCTGTCGGCTCTTACGACACCCATGGGATGATATGGGGTGGTGACATTCCGTATTCTTAATCCGTCACCAAATTGCTTCTAACTGATAATAAACCGTAGTTTTCCAAGATCAAAGATGAGATAACACCTACACGTTGCAAAGCCTTCGTAAAAGGAAAAAGAGGCAATACTTTCCTCCTCCTCTCCTTCTAGTTCGGGTGTTTAGAAACGACGTAAAGTATTTATTAGTACCCTCTAATTGTATTTATTAGTACCCTCTAATTATATTTATTAGAACCCTCTAATAAAAAGTATTTATTAGCGGGTTCTAATAAATACTTTACGTCGTTCCTCTGTGAGAAAATGGAACTGATACAGCCAGCACATTCATTCAGTAACTAGCGTGGCTCTACTATTCAAATACATTTCAAGTGAGTTAGACAATAGCCTTTTGTGCCTTTTAACCTTTTCTGTTGTATGTGATAGATTTTTTAGATTGCAAAATGCTTATGTAGCAGTAGGCAAATATCATATAAAGTACTTATGACTGCCTCCGTGGTCCAGTAGATAGCATATGCGACTGCTGATCGGAGATCCCGGGTTCGATTCCCGGGTCGGGCAAAAGTATTACTGGGTTTTTCCGCATTAGCAGTGGTAGCACGGAGTCTGGTGATGTGCCCGGTAACGGCAATAGGCTCGCCCCCTATTACGTAGAACCTAAAAATTCATGGCGAAATGTGGGTGTAATGTTACACCTCTGCCTACCGCTTCGGGGATACAGGTGAGGGAGAGTGCTGGAGAATCTGTCCTCTTCTCCTTCTCTCTCATCCCGTCCCATCTCCTATTCCTAGAAGGGAACGGAACGCACTTGTTACTGCTTTCGTGTTTCTTGCGTTCGTAGGCAGTGTAGGTAATCGCTTAGCATAAGGCGACCAATCTGCTCTATTGCCGCCTATTACATAAAAATTAATAAAAATTCATTACCCGGATAGACCAATTTGTTTCCTACTTTTACTCCTGACTCAACAAAATGAGTCTATGCTTCTGGTTACCAGTCGGTTACTTCTATATGATTTACTTACATCCTGGGTGATGTTGGTAGAGTCTGGCTTTATATGCATTTTGTCAAGTCATCCAAATAAATCAACTAAGTACATAAATGAACCTTTTTACGGTTCCGTACCTAAAAGGTAAAAAACGGGACCCTATTACTAAGCCTCCGCTGTCTGTCTGTCTGTCCGTCTATCTGTTGTCACCAGGCCGTATCTCATAAACCGTCTAATAAATAGCTAGAAAGCTGAAATTTTCACAAATTATGTATTTCGGTTGCCGCTATAACAACAAATACTAAAAATAAAAAAAATGTAAATATGGGTCCCATAACCCAAAACGTTTTTTTTTTTCGTATTTTTTGCTCAAAATTACTAACTGTAACAGGTAGACGCTTTTAATTTTCACAGAATATGTAGTTGTATATTACCTTTCAAAATAAATAATTAAATTAAAAAAAGTAAATAATAAAGGGAGGCTCCCCAATAAACAGGTACAAACTTAAAAAGTTTTTAAGTATACATACAACGAACGTGATTTTCTTTTATAGATGATGGCACGGAACCCTTCGTGCGCGAGTCCGACTCGCACTTGCCCATTTTTTTTGTCTTACGCTTTATTCGGCTCAAATAAACTTTGGTTACAAAAGGACTCCAGTTTTGATCAGAATTGAAATGCCATTTCGTCTTGAAAGCACAACTGCTCATTATCTCCTTGTTAGCCGTCCAATAATCACATAAGAATATAGGATACACCAAGACGGAGGATACTATCAGTTTTAATGAGATTATAATTTGTATAATTGCGTGTCCAGGTACCGGTTCATCTAGACTCAGGTTTATTTATTAATCTGTCTGGTGCAGTTTATAACTTGGAACAGGTTATCTACATAGCTACTTAGGAAATTGAGCAAATACATCATTATGAAATATTTGTGAGTTTGCCCTATACTTATTGTAAAGAGTTATTTGTTCCCGATGGATTCATTCTGCAAAAACAATATTTTGCTTGAAGAGAGCTGCATTATCCAAGAGTACACCGTTTCGTTCCATTCGTCTGTCAAAAGTCTTGAAAGGCTAATCAGAATTAGATGGGCGAGAACAGAACAAGGTCTTGTATACATGGACGTGCCGAGGTACACCATATACTAGAAAGTACGAGACAAGAAAAATGATTGCATTTTATTTAAAATTCCTGGTAGATTCTTGTCTACTTGAAAAAGATCTGACGACACCAATACTTCCCAAGGCATTTCTAATTAAATAGCAATTAATCCAACTCACACTTGATGTCGTAGTAATCGGCACCACAAATCCGTGTACTTACACAACGTTTACAGTGTCCTTAATGCCTACTACTTTTTTTTAATAGTCTCTCATCCCTAAAGGGGTAGGCGAAGGTGTAACTATTACACCCACATTTCGCCATGAATTTTTAGGTCCCACGTAATAGGGGGCGAGCTTATTACCGTTACCGGGCACATCACCAGACTACTACTACTACCTGTAGGTATCCTTGTTCCTGCAAAAATACGGACTTTCCAATGGGCTATTGATGGAGTCATTACTAAAGCATCTCTGCTACCAGACACAAATTCACACAATAAGGCGCTGCGTATTTCTGGACAAACGATTTGGGACTCTGATAAAAACTTGAAAACTTGAAATGTAACATAGTTATCAATGAAATGACTGTCGATTTGACTATTTCAAAATGTATTAAAATATATATATAAATAATTGGGTATTAAATGGTCAAAAATCGATAGACTTTTCGTTGACAGACGCCTACTTAAATAATACTATCAAGTACTTAACGCAATGTTTATTACAAAGGTTGCCTGACAGAAATTACTCTTTGCGATAAGGCCGCCTCTTATACATTTCTGTATACAACCCATTCTCTGACCGAATAAAAACACGTGAATGGTTTATGCTTGTATCTGGTGAACAATAAAGACTTTTATCTATTTTCTATCAGATATGATGGATAGTTTCTATTTGACAATATAACTCATGTAAATTATACATATTCTTGAGCAAAACGGCATCATTTTCTTGCCCTGGTCCCAATTGATTTGGGGTCGGCGGAGTATGTCCCTCGCTTCCATACTTCTCTGTCGCCAGTCATCCGATCGTTTATCCCTTTCTCTTTCATATCCATCCTCACACAGTCCATCCATCTTTTCCTTGGCCGCCCTCTCCCTTTTCGTCCTTCTACGTGCATATTCATCACTTTCTTACCTACGTACATCTCATCTCGTCGCATAACATGTCCATACCAGGCCAATCGACTCCCTTTTACCTTTTTATCAATGGGCGCCACTTTCATACTACCTCTAATGTAATCATTCCTAATTCTGTCCATTCTTGTCACTCCACACATCCATCGTAACATTCTCATCTCAGCAACATGCAATCGTTTCTCATCCATCTTCCTTGTAGCCCAACACTCAGCTCCATACAGTACGACAGGCCTTATAACCGCCTTATACATGCGGTCTTTTAACTTCACAGGCATTTTGTGGTCGCATGTTGTGCCTGAGACCTGTCGCCATTTCATCCATCCTGCGTTAATTCGTTGCCTAACATCCCGATCAATTTCGCCGTCATCTTGCAGGAGTGAACCTAGGTAGCGAAAATCGGAGCATACTGGTAGAGGTGTACTGCCGAGTGTAACCGGTATAGGACTGGAGAGACCGCCAAAGTCACAGAACATATACTCTGTCTTGGTTCTGCTTATTCTCAGGCCTACGCTCTCCAATCTCTGCCCCCACTCCTCCAGCTTGCTCTGCACCTTTCGTCCACTCTCTGCTACCAGAACGATGTCATCGGCAAACAGCATGCACCAGGGTGCCTCTTCCTGTATGTCCGATGATATAGCATCCATAATTAACAGGAAGAGGTAGGGGTTAAGGGCCGACCCCTGGTGCAAGCCTACGGCCACATCGAATCAGGCTGTGATACCGGCCGCGGATTGGACTTGCGTTCTGCATTCAGCGTACATGGCTTGAATTAACGTCAGGTATTTTCCAGGTACTCCTTTCTTCTTAAGGGCCCACCACTAGACTTCACGAGGCACTCGGTTATATGCCTTTTCAAGGTCAATGAATACCATGTGCAAGTTTTTATGTGGCTCCCTGTATTTTTCGCACATTTGGCGAAGTGCAAAAATGGCATCCACCGTACCTATCCTACCTCGACCAGGCATAAAACCGAATTGGTTTCGTGAAATCTCACTCTCGTCTCGCAGGCGTCGCTCAATTACTCTCTCCCAGACTTTCATACTATGAGGCATTAATTTTATTCACGGATAATTGTTGCACTCTTGGATATCACCCTTATTTTTGAAAATGGGCACCAGGTAACTGTTGCACCATTCCTCGGGTATGGTCTCCTCGTGCAACAGCTTAGTTATTGAAGAATAAAGCCAGCCACGCCCATCCATCATCTCCTAACGCTTTCCATGCTTTCACGGGTATTCCATCTGATCCTAACGTTTTCCCATTCTTCGTTCCCCTAACAGCCTTTTTTTACCTCATCTTTACTTATTTCCTTTACTAAACCAATATTCATCACCTCACTTTCAAGTTTTCCGCTCCAATCGTTCTCTTCATTCATTAACGTTTCAAAGTATGCCTTCCATCTTTCTTTTATTCTATAGTCGTCCATAAGAATCGCTCCTGTTTCGTCTTTCATGCATTTAATATGGAATACATCCTTCGCCTTTCTCTCTCTAGCTTTAACCATGCTGTATAAATATTTATGACCCTCGGGTTTTTCAAGTAACCCGTATAAGTGGTCTAGGGCTTTGGATCTAGCAACGGCTACAGCTTTTTTGGCTCTTTTTTTTACATTCATCGTATTCCTTCTTCATACTTTCTTCCAAAGATTCATTTCCTCCTTTCACCAGCTGCCATTCCTTGAACCTTGCTTTCTTTTCCTTAAGGGCATTCTGTACATCTTTTGTCCACCACCACGTGTCCTTACCTTTCATACGCTTCCCTTTCGACTCTCCTAAAACATCCTTTGCTACACACTTTATACATTTACTCATCTCTTTCCAATACTCATTGACACTGCTATCATTCATATCACCCATTTCTAACATTTTATCTACCACTCTATCTCTGAATTTTTCTACACATTCATTCTTCTCTAACATATGCCATCTTATTTTTGGAGGCAGTTGCTGCTTGGTTCTTTGAGAGCTTAGTCGAATCTGAAGTTCAACCCTCAGGAGCCTGTGCTGCGAGACTAAATCTTCTCCTGGTGCCACTTTGCAGTCTTTGACCCAGTTGCGTCGATTACGCCTTAGTAGGAAATAATCAATCTGGGTCATGTGGTGGCCGCTATTCTTGAGCAAAACTTGCTGAAAAACTTCGTCATAATTTTGTCGTCAACTTGCACTTGTAAATTAAAAAGTCATTAATAAGAAAATCCGTCCAAAAATAAGAGATTAGACAAATCATTAAAACGAACACCAACCGAACTTCTTTAAAATTGATGTCTGTTGATGGAATACAGGAAGTTTTACAAATGTTCTTTCCTCCACAGTCATTGCATTACCTGCTTCCTCGTCCTAGCCTGTGCTTAGGTTAGAATTCTTCCGTATTAGTTCTGCTAACTAAAGAGGTTAACTAATTGTATCCTCGATTTAAATGCCCGAGTGAGTCCCAACCACTCCGGTGGGAAACATTTTTGGATCTACCTTGGTAGCGCTGATACCGCTGCTCAACAGGGTGGTTGACACACATTTAGTAGCATATGCCCTGGGGCAGACCACCGGGGTGGTTGGCACTCACTCCATTTCCCATCAACGATTTTTCTTGCGTGATTAGCTTGACTACATATTTGTCCGTTGCCTAGGTATTATTTATGAGGGATGTTACGAAGGAAAAAAAATTCAGAAACTCCGATGGTTTTTACACCTCCGATTATCGGAATATCGGAGGTTTTCAAAGATTGAGGCACGGTGGCGCCGGCTGTAGTGACGTGCGGCCTATACATACATACATACATACATATGTAGTCTCACGCCTATATCCCCGAAGAGGTAGGCAGAGGTATATTGCTACACCCACTTTTCGCCAGCTTTATTTTTTAGTCCCACGTAATAGGGGGCGAGCCTATAACCGTACCGGGCACATTACCAGACTCCGTGCTGCTACTGAGAATTTCCCAACGGAAAACACTATACCTGACCCGGGAAGCGAACCCGAGACCTCCCATCCCAATCCCACGCGCACATTTATGCCGCGAGACCAACCAGGTGTGCGTCCTATAGAAATAGTCGAATTGAGTGGGTCCTGTATACGGCGATGCCGATCCTCATTAGGATAAATAACACAGCGCCGCTACTTGCTACAAGATAATCTGAGCATTTGACCAGTTTTGGTGGATCTCAACATTAGAATTTATGTTTGATGGGTTGAAGCTCATACAACTTCGGGAACCACTGTAGTAAAGTCTAAATGTGAAATAAAACAAATAATTCTAACATGGCATAGTTTTATTATCATAATAAAATGATAACTACATTGTAACTTTTAATACAATAAACGATAGACTTCTTATTGGAATATTGGTTTACAAATTTGTAAAAAATCTTACAAAGCTTATTCTAAACAAGGGATTGCGATAAATAGCAAAATTACATAGATGTATAACTTTATTATGACATTACTTTGGACGGTTCCAAGCTATTTTAATTTTAACCTACTCGTCTATTAATAAAACTGTTAAATCTATAAGAACGATCTGAAATATTCAGAAGAAAATTTTGTATAATTGAAAAGTGATCAAAAGGTTTCACATTTAGTTTAAATTTATCATTTTGTTAACATTTCAAAACTGTAGAAAAAATCAAGTTCGAAAATACTTCTGGTGGTAATATTGTCAGGGGTAACTAGCCTTCTCATATTTCACATAATTCTAATTTGACTGACGTTCTGAATTATTATCGGTCGTCTTTTGCATTAGCTGTGGTAGACTTTTCCATATGGCTAAATCCTAAATAAAGTTAATTTTTCACGCATGTGAAAATGTCGAATACTACAATCGAAGTTCTCTAAAAATGACTTATTACTAAATTGGGTAGAAAAGTCAATTCTTCGTGTTTCAATCGGGCATAAGCACATTTTATACCAGGAAAAATTAAAAACACAAGCGAAAAACCTAAACAATAATAAAATCGCTTCACTGCGTTCAAAAGGCACAAGAATAAAATGGTCTTATAAAACGAATACTTAATTATAAACAAATCAATGTGCAACACATAGATTGGTATCCAAGACACTAAAAATTACCTATATAAATACTTATTTGTGTAAATAATTTGATGTTAACCCTATTTACAAATGCGTATCACTAACATTACCAGATCTATTTTAGATGAATAAATGAAATTGTGAATAAAATAATGACATGAGTGAATTAAATGATCAGAACACAGATCTACCACATATATATGGTACATCAGCAATCTTCTTTCTGGCAGACACATAATACTTACTATTCTAAACATATAATTAATCTTAAAAGTAAGTCTAATGACGAAAATGTAACCTATGTGTAATGTTAAAATACATATTGTCATAAGAACAGGCGCGTCAGGATAGTTTATTTATTGTATGCGCTAGAAGTATTCGATTGTTTTCGATGTGTTTTCCATGTGTTCGATTTATTTTATCAGATGACGCAGTCACCATGACAAGCCCACCAAGGCCCATATAAATGTGGTGCCACTGAATCTTTTATAATGAACAATTATAATTCAATAATATGATTGCTTACATCTAGTTGATAATTATTTACAAAACAATAAGTTTACATCTAATTATCAAAAAGGAGAATTATTAATACCAACATTAATATTCTAAGTAATTAATACCTACGTAGAAAAGAATGTGATCGAGATTCATCGTTCTTATATGCTATATTTTTTATTTCGTTGTAGCTTGGTTTTAGTTTTAGTTATATATGTTCTATTGATACTTGTAAGGATTTTTGCTGTGACGTAATTGACATTTGGCTTTGTCAGCAGGGAAATGATGTGTTTGACTTCCTTCATAGAAATATATTTAAATTCATTTGCCCGGTAACCTAGGCTATTTTCATTAGAAAAATGCTTTTTTTGTCGAGCACACTGCACAGACAATTTATCGCCCTATTTCAGCCAAGTATTTTGAGATAAATAAAAACGTTGTGGATTTTCAATATTAAAAATACACGTCATACTTATAAAGTAGAATCTTATTCTAATCACGTATAATTTTATTTGTGCCACAGGTACATAATAAGGTCTAAAATGGTCGGCAATACGACATAACTATACTATCAGACCGAAAACTAATCCACCGTAAATATGCATTGCTTTATCACAGCGTATACCTATTATACATCATATATATTATAACTTAAGTACGTCGTTATATTATTCGAACCTTATATTATTAATAAACATTATTCCATTCGACGCATATAAAGGCTAGCTGTTAAGAATACCACAAATAAGTGTCTAGGCTACTTTAATTTAATTGAAGACACTGGTAGGCACTCATACATTGAACGAGGCTGTGTAAGATACTATTTCGAAGGAAATCGCTCGATTGCCATTATAGAATCGTTAATAACAAACTTATATGTTGTATATCAATGCTTGTAAGTAAATCTTGAAGAAGCTAAAGCTTACTAAAGAATCTGAATAAGCCGAAAAGTGTTTTTTCGTTTCTCAATCTAAAATAGAGCATCATCAGCGTCGTTTCGCATCAAAATCCTGTCTCATATTTGCTCATTACTTATTTATTAACAAGTGGATAGAAAATTATTGTGAGTCACCTAACTTGGGCAATAAACACGCGAGGGAAACCCAAGGAACAGCTATGCGCTTATGACTCATTAGGTGTATTGTTTATATTTTGATAATATATTCGTAGTTGGCAGATTCTTGAATAGGCATGATTTAAAAAAATATGCCTATATTTTTTGTAAAGCAAGTTTTTTACGGTCTTTAAATTAATTGCTCCTTTTACGTGCTCATGACAGACCAGACAAACCAAAAACACTTTCAGATTAAACATAAACGTTAGTAAGTTAACATTGTTATTTTGTGTATGCACTTCAGTAATTATTGTATATCGGGTAGGTATGCCTGTCACTCCCGCAAAAAATTTCGAGTAACATAATTTCATTTGTAGTTAATCAATCACTGTCTTTAAAACTTCTTGGTAAAACCTAACGCTACCAAATTCGATGCTTCTAACAGCATCCGTAAAATGGCGGTTCCGAAGTCATCAGTCTGCCTTAACTATCACTGTTGTTCGAGTGAGCCTTATTTACATGTGCCTTACCTATGTGTGTGTGATCACGTGTAACACCTTACTTTGCATGTGTGTGTGCTCACGTATAGCAGTTGTCTTCATCGGCGTGGTCGGAGCAGTCGATGGCGCCGTCGCAGAGTTGTGCGAGCGTGATGCAGCGCCCGTCCACACAGCGCAGTTCGCCGCTCGGACACGGTGACGCGTGAGCGCTGCCCCACAGCTGTTTGCCAGTCCCGAAGCCTGTCACCTCTTCTTTCTCGATGCTGGTGTTGTTTGCCTCCTTTTCTAGTTCTGCTGCTTCCTCAGCTGCTGCAGCGCTGGCTTTCTGTAAATTAAAATTGGCATTTGTAACTTCTATAGAAGCTGTTGAGAGATATCGTCTGTATGTGTTTGGTCTGAAACTATTTTGAGTAGGTCAAGTGACATTACTACAGCTACAGTTCTGTTCTTGTCTGTTACTTTCGAGAATATTAGCATTGGATTGACTTTCGTATTTATTATATTAATAGAAATTTATTACCCTTAATAAAGCTGCTCCATCAATGACCTTAGCAAAATTACTGGTGGCTTTGCTTAAGTTTATGCGAGTTTTGGTCGGCTCGTCCTGGGCTTCAGGTGGCACGGGGCGTAAGGGTCTCGACACACTCGGAGCTGGCGCGCTATTTAGTCTCTGCTTCGGTTTCTGCGCAGCCTTTGCGTCTCCAGCTTTACCTTCCTTCTCCAGGTCATCCAAGAACCCTAAGTCTCCCATATTCACATCTTCTACAGATTCATTATCAAAAATAAATTTAACTGGAGCAGGTGTGACGTTTTCTGTTCTCTCATCAACTGTTTCTGGCTCCTCTGGCGTGGCTTCGTTGGATTCTTCTTTCTTATGTTTTCTAGCATTATGCGAGCGAAGTGACGTGCGGTTATAAGGCGACAACCGGGAAGGAGACGGCGTGAAGTTTCTCATCATGGTGAGAGCGTTGTTGCTGTAGCTTGTGACGAGAAGTTCCTTGCTGCTGTCGTTTTCGTCTAAAAATTGCAAATCATAATTAATTCTATTAAAAGTAGTTAATTAATTAAATTACAACTTAACACCCATTATCTGCCTGCTTACACCGATTAAGTATTTTTTTGGTATCGATATAATATTGACCAAATGGAATGGTAATATTAATAATATTTTCTGACATTTTAAATATATGACATTTTATTGTTTAAATTTTTATTATTTTTACTTATTGTTTGCAACATGTACTTTACTGTGTATTAGCATGTAAAGTTGTGAGTACGATGTGGGCATTATTAAACATATAAACAAATAGTTGTGGCAACCTGTCTGATTGCTTAGGCTGACATGCTTATGCATACACCATCTGATGGCGTGGAGGCATAGTGATACAAATCGTGCTGGCTCCCTCAATTAAGGTTGAGCCGTACGATTGCTGTTGAATGCGGGCCATCAGTGGGCCGAGTCAGTCAAAAGCGTCAGATAATTTCCTGCATTGTACTTGCATACTAAACCCTTTTTTGTCTGGACTTTAAAAGATGAAGAAAAGACTAAAGAAATTGAAGTGACAAAAAAAACAATGACTCTGAGTTTGTTTCGGTCTTTCTTCTCAAGAAGTCATTTAGCTAGGAAAAGCCGGCTTCATCTAGAATAGGGTTTTGACATGTATAAGTGTTGTAAACAACCAAAATGCAGAAATAAATATGTCTTTATGTCTTTATAATGGACATTTTTTTGTTGTTCATAAATACATCTTGAAACGCAACGCCGTCTCAGCTAGTGATGGGTAGCACACTCTTTCAAAATGAGTATCGTGCGCGTCACTGTTTTTCCGAAGTGTGCTAGCACACTGTGGTAGCACGAATGAGGCGAGGCCGCGAGGTGTTGGTGGCACAGTGAGTGTGTGCGTACACATAGTGTGCCACACTCAGGCGACATCGCACCGTGTGTCGTGAGTGACACGGCACACATTGGCACACTCACAGAGCACGGCACATTTTGACGTTATTCGCCGGCTCACCGCTTGATATATTTGAGAGGAGTAACTTACTGTAAAATGCTTTGAGATTTGTAATATTCATATAATAACTTGAGTAAATCTACTTAAGTTTTCTTCTGTATCTCATTTATCAAAGCATAAAAATAATAAATAACTCAAGCAACATCGAGTGTGCCTCAACTGTGCTGTGTGCTAGCACGTCAAAATAAAAAGAGGGAGTAACTCACCTCACCGAAGTGAGTCAATACAAGTGTGCTAGCACATGTGCTGAGTACCCAACACTAGTAAATATAATATTTCACTACGTTTATAGCACGGCCGAACCTTCTTGATCCGTAAGATTTTTTTTTTTTACTCATACCTATAAATACTTCATGTAACTGTTCATGTTATTATTATGTAACTTGACTGACCTGTTGGTTTAGTCTAACGATTAGTATTACCAGACTGCTAAGTCATACATATATCTATGATTTGATTCCCGTCATTAAATAATATGTGTATGGATTATGGTTCTTTACAATAAAATTAGACTTTACACGCACATGCATATAGGTACCTAAGACGTAGTTATACGCCTATATCCCCGAAGAGGTAGGCAGAGGTGTATTGCTACACCCACTTTTCGTCAGATTTATAATCCCACGTAATAGGGGGCAAACCTATTGCCGTACCGGGCACATTACCAGACTCTGTGCTGCTACTGAGAACTTCCTAACGGAAAAACCCAATAACACTTTGCCCGACCCGGGGATCGAACCCGAGACCTCCCAAGCCCACGCGCATATTTATGCCGCGAGACCAACGAGGCATTTTCTTGTTGTATTTATAGAAATTAAAATGAATAAAAGATCTCTAGAGCTATAGACCTATTTACGAGTTTTCGATTTTTAGCGCCTCTTCGCATTGCAGGCGCGTCTGACGGACCTTTTATATTTGTTTCGCGGCGGCAATTCAAACTCCACACTTCCTCTCCACCTCTTGGAACAAGCAGATGAAGTGTATGGAGACTCTCAACAAGCATTCGAAGCAAGTTTACTTAAACTATCGTGGTGACCTTTACTCTAAAGGTCTCTTATCTGTAATCTTATTTTATGACGTACTGTGTCTGTTGGGTTTCCTGTGTGGTGGCTTGTTGGGTCGCCTCACGGTTGCAGGGGTACAGCCGGTGGAATCCTCGCCCAGCTCGTGACGCTAGATACTATAAGGTAGCTGATGCTTTATGACGTACTGTGTCTGTTGGGTTTCCTGTGTGGTAGCTTGTTGGATCGCCTCACGGTTGCAGGGGTACAGCCGGTGGAATCCTCGCCCAGCTCGTGACGCTAGATACTATAAGATAGCTGATGCTTTATGACGTACTGTGTCTGTTGGGTTTCCTGTGTGGTAGCTTGTTGGATCGCCTCACGGTTGCAGGGGTACAGCCGGTGGAATCCTCGTCCAGCTCGTGACGCTAGATACTATAAGGTAGCTGATGCTTTATGACGTACTGTGTCTGTTGGGTTTCCTGTGTGGTAGCTTGTTGGATCGCCTCACGGTTGCAGGGGTACAGCCGGTGGAATCCTCGTCCAGCTCGTGACGCTAGATACAAAAAGATAGCTGATGCTTTATGACGTACTGTGTCTGTTGGGTTTCCTGTGTGGTAGCTTGTTGGATCGCCTCACGGTTGCAGGGGTACAGCCGGTGGAATCCTCGCCCAGCTCGTGACGCTAGATACTATAAGGTAGCTGATGCTTTATGACGTACTGTGTCTGTTGGGTTTCCTGTGTGGTAGCTTGTTGGATCGCCTCACGGTTGCAGGGGTACAGCCGGTGGAATCCTCGTCCAGCTCGTGACGCTAGATACAAAAAGATAGCTGATGCTTTATGACGTACTGTGTCTGTTGGGTTTCCTGTGTGGTAGCTTGTAGGATCGCCTCACGGTTGCAGGGGTACAGCCGGTGGAATCCTCGTCCAGCTCGTGACGCTAGATACTAAAAGATAGCTGATGCTTTATGACGTACTGTGTCTGTTGGGTTTCCTGTGTGGTAGCTTGTAGGATCGCCTCACGGTTGCAGGGGTACAGCCGGTGGAATCCTCGTCCAGCTCGTGACGCTAGATACTAAAAGATAGCTGATGCTTTATGACGTACTGTGTCTGTTGGGTTTCCTGTGTGGTGGCTTGTTGGGTCGCCTCACGGTTGCAGGGGTACAGCCGGTGGAATCCTCGCCCAGCTCGTGACGTTAGATACTAAAAGATAGCTGATGCTTTATGACGTACTGTGTCTGTTGGGTTTCCTGTGTGGTGGCTTGTTGGATCGCCTCACGGTTGCAGGGGTACAGCCGGTGGAATCCTCGCCCAGCTCGTGACGCTAGATACTAAAAGATAGCTGATGCTTTATGACGTACTGTGTCTGTTGGGTTTCCTGTGTGTTGGCTTGTTGGATCGCCTCACGGTTGCAGGGGTACAGCCGGTGGAATCCTCGCCCAGCTCGTGACGCTAGATACTAAAAGATAGCTGATGCTTTATGACGTACTGTGTCTGTTGGGTTTCCTGTGTGGTGGCTTGTTGGATCGCCTCACGGTTGCAGGGGTACAGCCGGTGGAATCCTCGCCCAGCTCGTGACGTTAGATACTAAAAGATAGCTGATGCTTTATGACGTACTGTGTCTGTTGGGTTTCCTGTGTGGTGGCTTGTTGGATCGCCTCACGGTTGCAGGGGTACAGCCGGTGGAATCCTCGTCCAGCTCGTGACGCTAGATACTATAAGGTAGCTGATGCTTTATGACGTACTGTGTCTGTTGGGTTTCCTGTGTGGTAGCTTGTTGGATCGCCTCACGGTTGCAGGGGTACAGCCGGTGGAATCCTCGCCCAGCTCGTGACGCTAGATACTAAAAGATAGCTGATGCTTTATGACGTACTGTGTCTGTTGGGTTTCCTGTGTGGTGGCTTGTTGGATCGCCTCACGGTTGCAGGGGTACAGCCGGTGGAATCCTCGCCCAGCTCGTGGCGCTAGATACTAAAAGATAGCTGATGCTTTATGACGTACTGTGTCTGTTGGGTTTCCTGTGTGGTAGCTTGTTGGATCGCCTCACGGTTGCAGGGGTACAGCCGGTGGAATCCTCGCCCAGCTCGTGGCGCTAGATACTAAAAGATAGCTGATGCTTTATGACGTACTGTGTCTGTTGGGTTTCCTGTGTGGTGGCTTGTTGGATCGCCTCACGGCTGCAGGGGTACAGCCGGTGGAATCCTCGCCCAGCTCGTGACGCTAGATACTAAAAGATATAAGCTGATGCTTTATGACGTACTGTGTCTGTTGGGTTTCCTGTGTGGTGGCTTGTTGGATCGCCTCACGGTTGCAGGGGTACAGCCGGTGGAATCCTCGTCCAGCTCGTGGCGCTACTAGACACTAAAAGACAGCTGATGCTTTATGACGTACTGTGTCTGTTGTTGCGTTGCTGGCGTGGAGGCTTGTTGGTTCGCCTGATGGCGGGCGCGGACTCCTCGCCTTGTTCGAAGCGCTAGATACTAAGAGACGTTATTCTTAAATAGTTCTATGACGTACTGTGTCTGTGGGGTTTCCTGTGTGGTGGTCTGTTAGGTCTGCGGACTGCGGGTGCAGGGGCGGACCCCGCGGACTCCTCTCCCGGCTCGTGTCGCTCGGCGGGCGCGTGCACGTGCCGCGGGCCGCAGCGCGCCGAGCTCTCGTCCTCACCGTCCGGACAGTCCGTGTAGCCGTCGCACACCCAGCGTTTGAGGATACAAGCGCCGGACGCACATCTGTAATAGTACACGAGTCTTAAAAGAACACAAGAGACAACACATAAGCAAATAAAATACAATCTTTTGTGTTGACAACACGAAAATTAGCTTGTTTTCTTTGGTGAAAACGCGGCTATTCACATTTATTTGTTACCAACATGTGTTGAAAACAAAAGCTAGCAGCATTTTTTGGTAGAGATGCCGCTTTATGATTTTTAAGCGATTCATTAGGCAGCGATAGCCTAGTGGAGAGACCGACAGACTGCTACGCAAAGCGTCCGGGTTCGAATCTACGGCGCGCACCGATGACTTTTCGGAGTTATGTGCGTATTAAATTGTTATCGCTTGCTAAACGGTGAAGGAAGACATCGTGAGGAAAGCTGCACGTTTGAGAGTTCTGCATAATGTTCTCGAAAGACATGTGAAGTCTGCCAACCCGCACTTGGCCAGCGTGGTGGACTATGGCCTTATCCTTTTCATAATGGAAAATTGGAAAGAGGCCCGGGCACGGGCCCGTGCCCAGCAGTGGGACAGTATAAAGGGCTGATGATGATGATGATCTTAAGACATATAATGTTTTAAAAGTCCCTAATTTCTTCAATTATCATCCTCATATCAATTCTGATAAAATATATGTATACACTGTCCTACTGCTGAGCACGGCTCTCTTCTTACTATGAGAATCCCAAGACACTTCTTTTAGGTTTAATAGTGACAGCCACATAGCACCGAGTATTTTTGTGAGTAGATTATGCTAATCTGCTCAAAGAAATACTCGATGGTACTCTCTTTCAGTGAAGATTAATAGTGCAGGCCATCTCTGCTAATAACAAAACTTGTTGCTGTTCAATTGGGTATTTTGGGTCCAGAAGATCTACTTACTCCTTTAACGGCATTATAACCTTATAATGCCGTTAAAGGTTACCTAACTTACTTGAACTCAGTGGAGTCGCACTGGATACATTTCTGTTCATCTTCTCCACTGGAACAGTCGTTTCTGCTGTCACATATCCAGTCTCTAGGAATGCAGGAGCCGTCACTGCATGTGAATTCTCGAGCGTAACAAGGACTCTTGGCAGCCACGCAGTTGTCGTGGGAGTACTGCTTACAGTTGAACGCGGGGATCAGCTCGCGGGGAATGTGGCCATCGCACGAGTCCACGATAGCTGGAGGGAGAAGTTTATGGTACAGCTTAACATAAGTATTGTAAGCAGTAAAGAGAGGTAATGGAATTGAAAGTGAACGGGCGTTATTCTTTATACATTCAGATTCCTAGCTACTGAACCATTGTATATTAAAAGTCCGGTTAGTTACTTTTCGACAGCGAAACACTTATTTACCTACTCATTTACTCAATAGGATGAAAATAAATCGCTAAATACCTTCTTAGCGAGCCAAAACACAAGTTTTGATGAGATCTATCCCAAATTCTCTGTATTTCAATCAGGTTAATTTTTGTTTGCCTGATTTTTTGAAAATGCATAATTGGTAGTCATATGTAGATACTACAAGTCAATGACTATGCAGTAATTTTGCTATCTATGATACTTACCTGAACAGAGATTGTAGCACGGCAATTTTGGAGGGAAAGGCGGCGGGCTGCATTCAGGCTCTAGCAACGCGCAGACAAAGTGTCTGATACGATCACTGCAGTTTGTGGCCATCAGGTAGTCGATCTGAGGCATCAGGGACGTAATCTCCACATCACCAATCTTCACCGCGGCGCCAGCTAAGTCATACGGCAGCACTCCCAGGCACAACGGCATACGAGTCGACCGGCATTGCACTGAAACATATCTCATGTTATCCACCTATAATAAAATACCACTTAAAGGTGGTAAGAGCCCAGGTTAGGTGCAACAATTTGTGTATTTTTACATCACAAGTGGAGTGCTTCACATCGAAATAAACCACCAAATCAATACGTACCATGACCTAATTTCATGAAACCGCATGCTCCCGGTATAAAAGTTGGCTAAACTTACCGTCTGAATAAATATTGGTTGGGTACTTCTTCGTAGTGGTGTCATCGCCGTCTCGCCATGTCGGGAGTGTGGGAGAGACTCTGGTGTGGTATAAAGCGCTCTGAGTGGTGGATTTCATTCTTTCAGCGTCTTCGATAGAAATACCGAAGAGCTTGGAATGACCTGAGGTGAAGTTGACGTCGCTGTTTGAAGGCCCCCGGTTGTAATAGTCTGTGGCTTCAGGAGGATACGCATATCCTGGATTAACCCCGTGGAGTCTGGGTACCTCTTCTGTTTGAACTACGAAGTCTTTAGGAGGGGGTACTGCATACTCTTTATAAGCAGATGGATGCGTCTTGACGAGAACCTCTTCGGCTTTCTTGTTGCCCTGCTTTTGGTCGTAGTTAGTGAAATCATTTAATGTTTCTGATCTGGTGATGGTTTCCGTCGTAGCCGCTGTTGCATCATTGAAGTAAATGGCCAGAGGCTTTTCAGGTTTCTGAGTAATATGCGGTTTCAACGTTGAATCATCAGGTGTAATGTTGTCCAATAATTTGGGAGTTCTTTTCTCTGAGTCCGCTTTCTCGTTTCCATATTGTACTTCAGGTGTGAGATGGGTAGGAAATACGGGTGGTATAGGTAAACCTCTTTTGATATTAATTTCCGTTACCGTATCGACATTTTTCTCGTCTTCTGCTTCGTAGAAATCTATTTCTGAGGGTCTAGCACCTGCAATTATTGTGTTTACAAACATAAATTTTAGTAACAGTGACCCGTAGATACACGTGCATTTTGTGTTTTAGGGTGAACAATATTGTGATTTGTGCGTGTACAAAAAATTCACACATCAATCAATTAATTGTCTTGTGCTCACGGTACATGGTGTTTTTTGTGTATATGGATAAAATACTTGAAATGAGAAGTTTTTATCCAGTGGAAACATTACAAAAATAATAGTGAGGGAATATATGAGTGTTATACATAAAAATATAACACAAACGAATACGATAATTGCATGTTAGTGACATACCATAAAATATTGCCGAATTTTATTTATTTGCGGCAGGTACAGTAGAAAATCTTTACAAACGTTTAATCAATGTACACTATGAAGAGAGTAAAACAAGAATTTGTGGATGACACAAATTGTCGTGTGAGGAACAAATCTAAACAATCGACGATAATTTTACAGCCAATTAATTTAACATGACCTTAACGGGCAGTATTAAACTGGTCTTCAATATTTTAACATTTAAAAGAGGATTATTAATTTTACTTCCTTTTTTCCTTTTCCTAACCTTTATTAAGTTAGTACCCTAATAGTTAAGACTACTGTGGACCATACCAAGTTTGTTGGTGCCATCCTTGTGTGCTTTGGGCAGTTCTTTCTTGGAGGCCTGTCCTCGGAGGCCCACTCCTGCTGCCACTGGCTCCCAGTAGGTCCCGTTCGCCATTGTGCCCGACTCCAAGTTATCTGAAACATAACGAGAAGAAGACTGTATATAACATACTCACTTGTAGTAATAGTCTAAGATCCCGCGACAAATTAGTGCACTCATCAAGTGTTCGATAAAAACCAATATTTTATATAAATTTGTGATTAGGAGAATATTTACTAAGTTGCCTATTAAAATCAGATCTCGCAAATTATAGACCTATATCGCTTGCTACTGTCATTGCAACGGTGTTGGACAGCTTGCTTGATAAGCATATGGCAACCCGCATTTAATTACATGATGCGCAGTTCGGTTTTAGACCTGGTCTCTCTACAGAAAGTGCTATACTGTCTCTCAAGCATGCTGTCCAGTACTATACGTCTAGGAAAACACCTGTTAACGCGTGTTTCCTAGACCTATCTAAAGCATTTGACCTGGTGTCGTACGACTTGCTGTGGCAGAAACTATTAAATGATACGACGGTTGATAGGGGAGTTATATCAATACTAAGGTATTGGTATAACAACCAGATCAACTGTGTACGGTGGACAGGCTCGTTATCGGTCGCGTATAGGTTGGAGTGCGGGGTGTCTCTTCAATCTGTACATAAACTCGTTGATCGCTGAGCTCAGCAGCACATATACAGGTTGTTATGTAGACGGAGTATATGTCAACAACATTAGTTACGCTGATGATATGGTGCTGCTGAGACCATCGATTAGCTCAATGACGGGCCTGCTCATGATATGTGAGAGGTACGCGAAGGCCCATGGGCTCAGATACAATGTTAAGAAGAGTGAAGTCATCATCATTCTCTTAGCGTTATCCCAGTTTCAATCTGGGGTCCGCTTCCTAGTCTAACCGGATTTGGCTGAATATTAGCTTTTCCACAGAGCGACTGCCTGTCTGACCTCTGCAACCCGAAGGGATAGCGATATTCCATGGTTTAGACTAGTGTCAGTTTATTTAGAAGGTACTGACGCCCTGTAACGACTGTCAAAGATCTTCATGACAACCGGGACCGACGGCTTAACGTGCTCTCCGAGGCACGGGACAAGCGATAATTAACAATTCAATACGCACATAACTCCGAAAAGTCATTGGTGCGCGCCGTGGATTCGAACCCGATACCCTCTGCATGGCAGTCTGTTGGTATCTCCACTAGGCTATCGCTGCCTCTCGTTAAGAAGAGTGAAGTACCTAATGGTATTCAAGGCTTGCACTAAAACCTATCCGATAGCAACACAACTGACTCTTTGCGGCAGCCCCTTGAACCAAGTCACCTCTTTCAAGTATCTGGGCCACTGGGTTTCCGAAGACCTAAAAGATAGCCTGGACATTGAGCGCGAGCACAGAGCGTTGGCTGTCCGCTGCAATATGTTGGCTCGCAGATTTGCGAGATGCTCGACTGACGTGAAGGCTGCGCTATTTACAGCGTATTGTCAGTCCTTCTATACATGCAGTCTGTGGGTCAACTACACGCAGAATGCATTTTTTGGTAATTGATTTTTGGGAAAAAGTTTCGTTCACTAGTTTTTTAAATAAAATATAGTCTACATCACGGCAATATATATAAAGATTCTGAATAAGCGCTTAAACTGCAGTTGACACCGCGGTTGGCCTAGACCAAGATGGCGGGATTAGCTAGACTCCTTCAAGAAGGATTAGTTTCAAGAAATACATTATAGTGGGACGTAACAGGCTCTTAAGAAAACCTCTTTAGCAGCACCTGAATTACTACACAATGCTAATTATCTCTCGACAAACGACATACTATTTGATTGCTAAGGATATTATTACAGGCGCTATTGGTTAAATATAATACAGTATAAAATATCTTAGCATATCTCACATTTTCATTCAACAAGTATTTTGGTTTTCTATCGATATAATTTATCTTTTCATGTCTCACGATTTTCTTAACCAAGTATTTTGGTTTTCTATCGATATAATTTATTTTATACGAGTACCTATACCTAATCTAGAGAAAAGACAAATTAAATATGTTGTCAAGCGTACAGAATACTTTTGATACCAATTACCAAGTAAGATGTATATTTATCACCAATACTTAAATATTGCAAATTCTTATATAATTGGCGTTAACGAGATTATATCATAATTCCTTAACAATACTGGGTGTAAGGAGCGGCGTACCGAAAACTGATAACAGTGATTCAGTACCTACATGATACTGAGGTCCGTGGCGGTCGAATTTCAACATACACACACACACAAATTTTCATCAAAATTGGGCTAGCTGATTAGGAACGAGGAGTTGAATAACATTTATGATGTACAGAATATCTGCGTTTAGAAATAAACGTGTTATGTAAAATTATAATACTCTATTTGCTCCTAACTGTCTATCGTTTGTAGAGTAAAGCTATAAGTGTCAAATTTATTTATAAAATCAATTTAAATACAAATTATTCAGTCTACCTCAATCAGTAGCAACACCATTAATCATCATTAGACTAGGAAGTCGTCAACTTATAAGACACAAATATGATGAACGGCATGTGCACTATTGATCTATTGATTAGTTCAATCGTAATGTAATATTCGGTCTATATTTTAAGGCTAAATTAGAGGATGCTGCTACGCCGGCACATTTTTTTGTAATTCAACCGTTTTTGCAATGCAGAGTATATTATAGCCTAGCAAAAGTGCCGTTAACAGACAGATTAAGAAAAAGAATGCGGTACCCGATTCTCTTTTAAAAGACGCATAAACATACTGAAATATGATTCTAATTATTCCTAAGCGTAATAAAAATATCGTTTTGATTATAAATGTTTATATTTACGATAGTTTGTATAACTGTTTATAAATGAGTCAGTTAATAAGACCGATGTCTTTGCGGTAGAATATTTTTACCACAAATTAGTGCATGATGAATTGATGATTTACAACGTGCAGTGCGGATATTAGTTGATAAATTGTTTATAATCAATTTGTGCATTTCTTGTAAGCTTCGCCTAGGTATATCGATTTAGTTGTTATGAAATGCAACTTCAAATCATATAATGACAAATTTTGAGATGAGCACGAGATATTTCTTCAGCGTCTGGGTGTTATTTATTAATTGTGTCTGTGATCAAATCAGTAATAAAATCCATATAAAATAACTCTGTAACAAAACTTATACATATAAATTGTTACTGTTAAGTAATAAATTGTGGCTGTAAACCTCATTGCTTCTAAAAATAAGAGCCACGCGCTAAAAACCCGACAACCTCAGACCTCTGCGTCTCTACACGTCTTGACCATTAACCTAACATTTAAATAATTGGTTTTGACACGTTTATCTCAAATCTATACTACTTTTAACAGCTACACCGTAGTTTATGTTGGTTAATCTTATTTACTAACAGTTTGCGATAAGAAGAAGTTACATTGCTGATATCAGTTTTGTCAAAACAAGTTCTTTAGTTTTTTTTAGGATAGACGGAAAACTAACCATTGAGGCGAGTGTGCGCTGGTACAAAGCACACTAATAATATTTTTTTATAAAATGATAATTTTAAATTTTTATTAGACAGCAATGAAATCGATATGCTTCTTAAGCTTAAAAAGTTTGAAGCTTTTAGACGTTAATGTTTTTGTCATATACAATATTCAAAATTAGTTAAAAATGTAGCAGCTTGGCTGCAGTTATAAAGAAATAATTGGTACCCAATTACACATATTTCTCATTTAACCAAAAGCAGCTGGCCAGAATGCTACGTACCATATTGGAATTTACCGGAAACTCATATACCTAGCACCGGTCCATCCTACCGCCGGTTTCGGCTCTTGTCGGAATTTAGCACCTGCGTGACCATGCCGAAATTGTCGCCCAGCTGCGTTCTCATAACGAGTAACTGTTCAAATATTCGCAGCGTCATATAGTGTTAATGTCTACCTAGGTCACGTTGTCAGACAAATGCTAAACAAATTCAATCAGTTTTATGATCTGGAGGCTTTTTACGACTTAGAAGCATCTTGAATGGATCGCGGTTAGGTAATACAGTACAAATTTAACCACTTAACGTCACACATTCTATCGGAGTTTAGTTATACTGATTTCCTAGCTCCACACTCTTTAAATCTGAAATTGAAGCGAGCCTAGACTGGGCGAGATATAGCTAAAATCCCCTGAAAAGATGTTCAATTTAATCTCCGAACAGACTAAAGTTTTAATCTATATGTGTTTTTATTTTTAAAGACGATGCGTAACGGCAACGAGTTATTTATCAGACATCCAGACTCGAGACAACAATTTGTTGATCACCTAAAGTGTTGTACCGTGTGGCGATCTAACGCTGGCCGTTTAGACCACGGAGCAAATACAGGTTTAGACCACCGTGCGACCATAGTCAGTGTACAGAGTACAGACTATTTGTTATATAATATTCGAGTGTTCTCGTTTAGAGTGTCCAGCTTACAGACCAATTATTGGATAAGGAAGGGAAAATACAATGAGAAGTCAAGCAAAAAGACAAGCAACTTTAAGAGAGAATGATCGTGATAGTCGAGTGAAACCGCGGGGCACAGTTAGTTATTAGATACAACTGCAGCAATAACAACGGAAACCATAACAAACATACATACATAGTCTCACGCCTATATCCCCGAAGCCGAAGAGGTAGGCAGAGGTAGTACTTACATTGCTACACCCACTTTTCGCCAGATTTATTTTAGTCCCACGTAACCACCAGACCAGCGTACCAGACTCAGAGATGCTACTGAGAATTCCCTAATTAATGGAAAAACTCAGTAACACTTTGCCCGACCCGGGGATCGAACCCGAGACCTCCCAATCCCACGCGCACATTTATGCCGCGAGATCAATGAGGTAGTCAGACCAACGAGGCAGTCAATATACAAACCAGTCACACAATAACAAAGTAAGTCATAAACTCATATTGCAATTAACAAAGGTTTTCTAAACTGATAGGATGATAACCCGCAGTATAACATCCTTCCTAGTTCATGCAAGTGTAGCGTAGCAGGAAGCACGCTCTGCAACGAGTCGAGAATCGTAAAGATATGTACTCACTTGGCAAACAATTCGCGGCTAATAGTTTGCTGTTTCGCTCTCACTTTCGTTGTAGAGATACTTGATTTGCAAGAGATATCATTATGAAGATCGTAGACACACTTACTGGAATTATGTAAGTTCATGACTTAATATGTACTAGAAACGTGGCATTATTTTTCTATGATAATCTGCGAATATAAAACGTCCTAGTTTACGCACGTAGTAGGAAGAACGCTCTGTAACATGTGGAGTGATACAGAGACATGTTTATACTTCGTAAATAGTAATCTGTTTATAATTTCATACCTATTTTTAGTTCAGTTCACTTCAGGAGTTAAAAATACGCTAAGTACTTTACAATTTAAAATCCTCCAAATCTTCGATTGGTATTCAAGTGCCAGTCTGTGTAATATTTCTTAAAATTTGAAGTATACATTGGGAGTTTTAGTTATTATTTATAGCCACGGTATTCAGAAAATAAATAACGATTAAAAGTGTTTTACATTGGCACATAATATGGATTTACTAAAAAAAACCATACGTTGCCGCTAGAATGGGGAAAGTAATCTATGTCTTTACATAAGCTTCCTTTTTAATTTATGTATTTTATTATTAATTTTAGTAGTGAATATTTAATAATCAGAACCAGTCATCACAATTATAATACATACAAACTACAGATTACTAATATTCCTAAATCTGATGGGATCCTGATGGCCGTGATGGTTTTTAGCTTTTGGTGAGCCAAGTATAAAACTCACAGCTAACATTCGGCAGCAAACTGTCCGCCAGATTATATCACGGCCTAACTGAGAGCGAAGACTCGGGCCGGTGAAAGCTCGGTTCAAGATGTCACGGCGGGCACTCCTCCGCAAGCCTAGTATCACCATTAATCCTTATCGCGGTTGCACAACGCACATACATAACTAATGCGGTGTAGTAGGTAAACGCGCGCTCCCGTTTCAAACAGACTCAGTGTCAAAGGTGAGGAACTGGACTTCCCTGTTCGTTGTAAATATGAGCATTTAGTCTGTTGTTGTTTCCAAAATAAGTATGACTCAACGTGACTTTGAATTTGCGATGAACTATTCGGATAAAAATCTTGTTGCGGTCCCGGGAAAAGGTTGGATGCGGGCGGCTTAAGATCGGTCTGTCTGCAGAGCCTTGGCCTATGTTCAGCCTATAATCTGATCTGATGAATCAGATAAAACAGGCCAGTCGCTATCAAAGTTCAGCTACCATTTTCGGCAATGTTTTTCAAGAAGAGAACATAAGAATCTAACATTATAAACTGAAGAGTCTGTTTGTTTGTTCTATTGAACGCGCTAATCTCAGGAACTATTGGTCCGATTTGAATTTTATTTGTAAGTTGAATAGTCAATTCATCGGGGTAGGCCATAACTGTAACATCACGGTATTAGTCACGGGTGCGGGCCCTAAAAGCGAGGATATAACCGCAGGCTCAGTTACTTGACAAGAGCAATATTACGAATGTACATGTATAAGTTAGTAGTATTATTTAACACGATAACTTATTAAAAATTATTTCAAAGGAATGCGGTTTGAAAAGTGTTGAGAAGTATTTTCATAGTAATTAAATCAATAGAACATTTAAGAGACGTGTTATACAAGTGGACGATGATCCCAGTCGGCATTAATAAAAAGTATAGCAAGCATGGTGCCGTCCATAGTAATATTATTATGTTATATAGTCTGTTGATAATTGCCGCATTGATGAAGTTACGCCAACCATGTTGGAATGAAACGCATAATCAGAACTTAATATGTCTGCATATAACACGCGTGTTTCGTAGAAGTGTGACCTAACCGATGTACGGGATGTAGTTTACAGGCACCTGGCAAAGTACCCCACTTTGTGGGTAATTAAAATGATTGCGGGTGACGTAACGCCGCGAGGTGTGCTTAATAAACGCAATTTGTGAACGAGTGGTGTATTAGCTGTTCTAGTGGATAAACCGCGGCGCCTACAGCTGCATAATAATACTATATGGGTGAGGAAACCTGCTTGTGTGAGAGGTGGCCATAATGTTCTCGAAAGACATGTGAATGGCCTACCCGCACTTGGTCAGCGTGGTAGTACACCACGCTGACCAACACCACTAGCAATATCCTGTGTCGCGGGGAATTTCCAAACGTAGGTATAACCAATGGACACATAGTAAATCCATATTAGACACAACAATTCATGGATCACAGATATGGGCTTACTGTGATCATCCTCCTAGTGTTATCCCAGTCTCAACCTGGGGTCCGCTTTCTAGTCTAACCGGATTTGGCGCAATATTAGCTTTTCCACGGAGCGACTGCCTGTCTGACCTCCGCAACCCGAAGGGATAGCGATATTCAATGTTTTAGACTAGTGTCAGTTTATTTCGAGGTACTGACGCCCTATAATGACTGTCAAAGATCTTCATGACAGCCGGGACCGACGGCTTAACGTGCTCTCCGAGTCACGAGACAAGCGATAATTAACAATTCAATAAGCATATAACTCCGAAAAGTCAGTGGTGCGCGCCGTGGATTCGAACCCGTTACCCTCTGCATGGCAGTCCGTTGGTATCTCCACTAGGCCATCGCTGCCTCAGATATGGGCTTACTGTATAGAATTATATTATCTGTGCTGTTACCATTACAGTATAAGCTATGAAAAATGTAAGTGATTCAGTACAATCGCGATCATGGTTCTTGCAACAATGCAGAATTATCGGATACTCGAAACAAAGGTCTATGGTATATATCTCGAAAGAATATATACCACAAATGATTCTAAATAGTTATTAGACTGAACAGACAATATGAGATTAGTCCTCCACAAAATGGGGTGACAAATTTTGAAACGCTCAATGCCTTTTCTTAACATTGCAAAATATTTTTCATGTAACAATAAATTTAGACTTCAGATCCTACAATAACTCACTACTTTTTAGAGTAACGAAATCATTTGTAAGACCTGGCCGTGCCTAATTGGGTAGTATGATGCAGCAGTGACCATATAAGTACATATACCAATCTGTGAACGTGAACGAAGCTAAATAAACTTAGCTCTAAAGCTTACGCCTTAAAAGCCTGTTACTTTATTTGCTACTTTCGTTTTCATTGGGGAAACCTAACATGACTACACGACATTGTATCGGTACACATAATGTAAGAGAAAGGTACAGTAACTCTATATGATCGTATCGATTTCGTATAGAACATAAAAGCGAGAACCTTATCTAAATTAATGGGTATTCTGGTATCTGGTGCACTTTTATTCGCTCTCTGAGCTTCAAGTATCTTTTAACCATACGCTCTTCAAAATATGATTAAAAAGGTGCGAAAAAGATACCATGCAAATTAACGGGTATTCCCGAAATTCGCAAGGGATTGGGCAGAACCGGTAAATAAAAAAAGGTGCGGGTGTACGGTTACGTGGAGTCAGTACCTTCAAATAAACTGATACTGGTCTGAAACATGGAATATCGCTGTCCCGATATGTGGAGGTCAGACGGCAGTCGCTCTGTGGAAAAGTAGATATTCTGTCATATCTGATTATACCAGTAAGCGGACCCCGGGGTCCAAGGCGTGTAAGTCTTGGAAGCAACTGGGATAACGTTACGGTGATGATGAAACATATAACGTCTTTGTAAGGTGATGACTAATGCGCTTAATCATAAAGCTGAAGACATTACAACAATTATCCGAATACAATAATTGAGAGAGATTACAGAGCTTAAAAGGTGTTATTATACAAAACAATACAGATGATAGAATCAAGTTAACAAATAACTTAATTTAGCTGTTCTTATGGCTTTATACGGGTTTATATAGTTCGAGAATTACATCAGATATAAGATTGTTATTCACTCGTACTAATAGGTACTATAATTATACATATATAATTATGGTAGAGTCAATTTGTTCATCTGCTTTTTTTTATTATCGCTCGCTTAATAATGTGCCCGGTAGATGGCAATAGGCTTGCCCCCTATTACATTGGGACCGAAACATAACTGGCGAAGTGTGGGTCTGTAATACACCTCTGCCTACCCCTTCGGCGATAAAAGGCGTGAAGTTATGTTATGTTTTACAATGTAAAAATAGTAAGGCAAAGTAAAAGGTTGCAAGTATGACGGCGAAGCTATTACACAGACACGAAAGACTTAGCGGTAATTTCATCGATTCAAATTACCTCGAGTGCTGTGGGTTCGATTCCCTTACGGCATAATTTTACGTGATCCAAAAATTGTTTATCTGTTGTCTGGTGGTTGAATAAATATTTGTTTAAGCCGAATTTATTGATACGACAGAATTATTCATATTATTATCAAGAAATTGTAAGGAGCTTAGCGCTTATATCCCTTATTTTATATTAATTCTTCATTCAAATATATCGCGTCGCGGTCTACCATAGACAAATCATTACCTAGTCTCGTAGATTACCTACATATGAGTAAACGTTTCAAAGCCACACCTCGCCGAAATAGGCACGTGCATTCACCACCTATAATAAATTGGTCCCTTAATCACTATTATAATTAAACTGTATCGATATACAACTGAAACATGTCTTATTACGGCATAAATTGCAAATAACATTGTAATAATTTTATCATTGCCTAATATTCTATGCATGATTGTAGATTATGTTTATTTTACGACTGTTAAAATTATACTCGGCATATTGAATGTACGACAAATCGTTAAAATTTGCATGTGAGACCTTCAATTTATTTATTTATTGATTTCGCGATGGTAAAGATTCGCGTGAGAACAATGCGATGTCACCTTTACTGAAATCAAACTCCACAACTATGTGGACATCAAATTTTATCAAAATAAACACAAAATTATACTTAAGTTAGTATTTTTTCTGTGTGACTGTTATTTTGCCTTTGAATGTTTGAAAACTGATTTAAGCCACATGAAGGACGTTGTGTGGTTGCGTTAAGTGGACTTCATGCTTGATGTTTTAGTATTTTCTATAAAGATGTGAATAGGTTGTTGTGAAAATAAAAATATCTGCCAATCTTTGCCTGGATACTAAGCCACCTAAATTATTATTAAGTCAGCGGTATCCGATCATTTACATCAAATTAGTTATCATTGCTCTGCCTCATTGGTCTCGCGGCATAAATGTACGCGTGGGATTGGGAGGTCTCGGGTTCGATACCCAGGTTGGGCAAAGTGTTATTGGGCTTTTCCGTTAGGAAGTTCTCAGTAGCAGCACGGAGTCTGGTAATGTGCCCGGCATGGCAATAGGCTCGCGCTCTATTACGTGGGACTACAATAAATCTGGCGAAAAGTGGGTGTACCTCTACCTACCTCTTCGGGGATAGCATCATCTCGGGTACGATTAAGCACACGTCGATTCCCGAGATCTGCTAAGCACTCTTCTACTCTACACTGAACTTCGTCAATAATTGTTATGCGTTATATCGTATTTTTTGCAATTTCTAATATGAGATTGTCTTGGTTGTCAAGTAATCATTAAAATAATTGCAATTATTTTAATGATTACTATTTATAAGGCTTCTTGATGATATGATATGCTATTATTTAGGTCGCGCCTCTACCAACTGATTATGGTTAAAACATCACGAAATAAAAATATATTTTTCCAAAACCATCAGTCGTAATAAACGTGATCAAGACCCCTTAAATAAACTTGTACGACTAACACCTATGTTCTAAACGAAACTTCGGGTCATATAAATAGACATACAAAAAACATTTCCGATGTCGGAATCTACATGCGTTTTAAGAAAGCGATGTCGCGGGGTCACATGCTTGTATATTTATATTCGTATCTTCTGGACAACAATTTTATTAACGCCTATTGTTATTGATTGCGCCTAATGATGGCCATTGAATCAAGCGAGAAAACAACACCCGATTGTGTATTGTGTAATAAATAACAAACAAAACGTCACCGAATATCATCATCATCTTCTAAACTTAAAACTAGATGCATTTACAACTTTCGTTTTGGAGCTCGCATACGCAGTTTAACCAAATATTTCTTTTATTTTTCTTTCTTTCTTTTTTTATAGACAACTAACATTAGGACTAAATGCTGTGTCGCGGAGGACTTTACAATCATACAACTAACGGACACAATGAACACCCAGACTCGAAACAACAATTTATGAATCACACAGAGTGTTGTCTCGTGTGGGGATCGAACCCACAACACTTCAACGCAGTGTCGAGCGATGAGGCTGCCGCTTAAACCACTACGCTGACCGTGCAGTCAAATAGTCTGTATGATATATATAATAGAGCGACTGCCGTCTGAACCTATCCAACCCAAAGGGATAACTGTATTTCATGGCTCAGACCAATCAGTATTTTAAGGGGTTTATTTAAGGGTGCTGATTCCCCATAGCGAATGTCAGAGATATTCATAAAGATGAGACCAACGGCTCAATGTGCTCTCAGAGCCACAGAGCAAGCGTTAAATAGTAATTTAAAACGTGACCAAACATTCACGATTATACTTAACTTAATGCGCCAAAAAAATAAGATATGCACATATTAACATTATTTTATTTTGTTTATGTGTTGATCTCATTCCACAGATTATGCACTTTCATCGCGATAAGTTATGGTATGTTACGTAAAACGCTTTGTACGATGACAACGTTTATCTAAAAAGCAAAAGAAAGGAGAAAAAGTGGAGCATGCTGTATAAAAAATAAAGTGGTGTATCCTTTATTGGATGCACAAGAGGATTGGCGAGGTCAACTTTCGTTTTTACTGGTCCTTGGCGAATAAAAAACACAATATGAGAGCAACAAAGGAGACGGACGCATCCGGTCACACGACCGCCCGTGGCCAATCGTACACCCCACGTAATCAAATTATTGCTCACTACGATTTTACTTAACACTAGCTTTTACCCACGGCTTCACCTGCGTGGTACATCGATAAAAGTATACTATTTGTAACGCTATCCAAAAACACAGGGTACATTTTTAGGGTTCCGTAGTCCACAAGGAACCCTTATAGTTTCGTCATGTCCGTCCGTCTGTCCGTCCGCAGCCTAGCTCAAAGACGCCTGGTGCTAGAAAGCTGATATTTCACATGAATATAGACATAAGATATTGCAACAAAACTGTAGGATAAAATTTAGGAAAATATTTTTTTTAAGGGTATCTCCCCTACATATATACTGGGATTGAATTTTTTTTTGGTTGAGTACCCCATCATGTGGGGTATCATTGGATAGGTTTTAAAAAAATATTATTAGTTTGCTCAAATCATTTTTCGATCAAGTGATTGGTTTGTCAAATATCAAGCTTTGAAGTGAAAAAAATTGTTAGACTCAAGTGTCCCCCCCCTCTGCCGGCTAAACTATTAATTTGGAAGAGGTGTAAAAAATCACAAATGTAGTACATATAACGAATTTAAAAGGAAAACTATCACGGCTAAGTAGATATCACTAGTTTACGAGTAATCGTCGGTTAACTTATAAATACCTATTTCTGTGAGTTTACATTGATAAAATAAACAGTCGGATTATTTGTACATTAATGCCCTTTGCAGCAAGTCATTATGGGCAACTACGGAACCCTACATTGCGCGTGGCCCGACACGCACTTGGCCGGTTTTTATTAGAAGGTGGCCTTAGTTTCACCCCAGGTCTTTAATTATTTCCGTGCAAAATTTAAACAAAATTGGTTTAACAAAGGGTAACAGACAGACATACAGATATTTAAGATAAAAAAACTGTTATTATAAAAGTCCCTTCGCGTGTGAGATGTGAAAGCGTCTGAATATTTATGAAGATATCAAAAGTTTCGTTTGTCCCTCTTACTCTTATCAAACTAAGTATGCACATGAAAAGGTCCGTAATTGTTTTGAAAGTAACTTTACGATATTTCAGTTGCTTTTAAGAGGGCAATTACATATGTTCAATGCAAAAATTAACATTACAAAACTTTCTTTATGCAAATTGTAATTTATTTTTAGACCAGGTCATATCGTTGAGTGGACATTTTAATTAAGTAGGTATACCTAGCTGTGCAGGCGATGATGGAGTCTGTTCTCAGGAAGTTTAAACTAGAATTCAATTACGTTAATGTTTGTAAGGCGATAAAAATCTATTACACATCCGTAAATTAAATTTGACTGTGAATAAAATATTGGGTGTGAATGGCTCAACTATCATGTCATTAATGTGTTAAGTGTTGATATAATATATTTGTAATGTAATATATATCTGTATGAGTGAAGGAAGTGGATGATTTATTTGCCAATTCTTGTGTATACTTATGATTAAATCGTTGCTGATTTTAACTTTTCTCAAGACTTTAGGAGCATTATAATCTCCTTTGAGGGCAGCTCTACACAAGTGACTGGTGATGCGGAAGTAGGAAAGACATATTTTTGAAGGTCTCTCTCTCTCTCGCCTGTATCCCCGAAGGGGCAGGCAGAGGTGTAAATATTACACCCACATTTCGTCATGAATTTTTAGGTCTCACGTAATAGGGGGCAAGCCTATTGCCGTTACCGGGTACATCTCCAGACTCCGGGCTGCTACTGAGTATTCGGAAAAACCCAGTAACACTTTTGCCCGACCCGGGAATCGAACCCGGATCCACTGGACCACGATGGCAGTCTTTTATTGTTGTAGGTAGTCCCAATAAATGCCATTGATGTAATTGAGTGTTGATATGACAAAGCTACTATACAAGTAGCTACTATAAAAGTGTTTGCCTAATGGATGCGATGCGCTAAGAATTATGTGCTTACTAGAGGACGCCAGCAGCTACGCCTGCATTTTTTTTTAATTTATCCGTTTTGGCCGATCCCGTGGGAATTTCGGGAAATCCCTTCTTAGTGCACCCCTACGGTCCCCAAGGAACATACATGCCTAATTTCAGCTTCCTGCGCCCAATAGTTTCGGCTGTAGCGTGTCTGTTAGTCAGTCAGTAACGCAAGGATTTTATATATTAAGATAGAGTTACAGTATATGCAAGTATTCGTGTGTGTGTGTGTGTGTCATGTATGTGTACCAGAGGCCGCGTTACGTACAAGCTTGACCTCTGACATCGCCCGTGCCGCCGCCCAATCGTGAGCAGACGCCTCAATCACATTATAATAACGACTTTCGATCAAGAACGTTGAACAGCGCCTGATATAACCGACATTATGTCAAATATCTACATGGGATATTATAATTTTGTTTACGACTACATCGTGGAATGCAGTTGAGCCTCGAGAGGTTATGTCAATGTAGATAGCTGATTATGTTAACTATCTACCAGAAAATCGTATAATTGAAGGTCTTCTTCTTTTCTATCGTCTATAAAATAATTCGTGCTGATAAATACTTGACTGCCTCCGTGGTCCAGTGGATAGCGTATGCGACTGCTGATCGGAGGTCCCGGGTTCGATTCCCGGGTCGGGCACAAAGTGTTACTGGGATTTGCCGAATACTCAGTAGCAGTACGGAGTCTGGTGATGTGCCTGGTAACGGCAATAGGCTCGCCCCCTATTACGTGGGACCTAAATATTCATGGTGAAATGTGGGTGTAATATTACGCCTCTTGCCTTCGGGGATACAGGCGTGAGTCTATAAAAAAAATACTTATATTTATGAAACGGGTCTCAATAATGTAATTATTTGAAAGCCCCACCGGTATAACCCATTTCGACGGGACATAGAAAGTATTTCACCTATATTTATCCTAAAATGAAGTTGGTTAAATATTTGCTTGAACAAACATGCACTTCATACAATGAAAACAACTGTGGATATGTTTTTTATGTAAGGAATAAGATAAGATAAGAGAGTGTTGTGGGATAAAAGAAGATATAGTGACAAGCATCGAGAAAGGTATGCTAAGATGGTTTGGGCACGTGGAGAGGATGGATGACGAAAGACTGACCAAGCAGATATATAAGGCAAGTGAGGAAGGAACAGGACGAAGGGGAAGACCTAGGCGGACGTTCTCTGACCAGATTGGAGACATCCTAAAAAAAGGACAGGTCAGAAGTACCCTAAACAGAAGAGCATGCATGAGAAACTTGATGGGAGTGAATGAAGCAAGTGAGGTATGTCAGGATCGTTGCAAATGGCGTTCCGTAGTCTCTGCCTACTCCTCCGGGAAACAGGCGTGAGTCTATGTATGTATGTATGTAAGGAAAGTGTTAGATACCTACGAATTATTTCAATGTTGCTATGCAGCGTTGAGTGCTGACCAATTAAAAGTTTACTGATATATTCTTTTGTGTCACTACGGCTCAAAACCTAAGAAAACATTTTGTCGTATCAAGGCTTTTTTCAAGGCAACTCACCTCTATATTGTTCTATTTCATCGCCGTTGCCATCTCAGTATAACTTAACTTCACGCCTTTTATCCCCGAAGGGATACAGAGGTGTATTACACACCCATCTTAGTATGCAATCCAAATTTCACAAGAAATGAAGATTGAGTTGATATCTAATCTCTTTACTTTGTCTGACCTGAAGAGACCATTACTTGTACGTGAAATATCCATTCCCACAGAGTGCAATCTTAAGCAATTCTAAAATTGTATAGATAGGTAAACTACAGTCTCTCACCCATTAGCTTCTGTATTGCAGTCGTAAATATTCGCATCGTTATCGTAAAAAAAATGTTATGGAAGGTAAGATTATTTCTGGAATGCATATTTTTTTTAGCTGTATTAGAATTTCAGACCACTTTGTTAAACTTTTTAGATAATTATTTACTGTCAGTAGGTATATCAGGTAAGTTGTGGTCTTGTCATATTAGAACAAAAATAGAATAGAATTCACAAATCTAGTTCGAAAATCTTGTTTGTGTAAAAAATATATGAAGTAAACTATCATCCGTTTGAAGCATACCTACTATGTTGAATAAATTAGTTTTACTTAATGAATTGAAGATTTTTAAATGTGGCCTTAAATATTGTAAATCAAGGACTAAATTCTGTGTTAAATTATTTTAGTCCCTCGTTTCTAATAAGGTATACACATACATACACACACATAACTTCACACCTTTTATCCCCGAAGTGGTAGGCAGAGATGTATATACACCCACATTTCGCCAGTTATGTTTAGGCCCCAATGTAATAGGGGGCGAGCCTATTGCCATCTTCCGGGCACATTATTAAGCGAGCGATAATTAACATTTTTAATACACACATAACTTGGAAAAGACAGAGGTGTGTGCCCAGGGTACCTGGGGATCGAATCCGAGACCATCGTCTCGGCAGTCCGTTACGTACACCACTAGGCTAGCGCCGCTTAAGGTATACAGTGATTAAATTATCATCTTTATCAACTCCTCGCATTATACTGACTGAATAGAATTGAATGAGTCATCATATTTAATCCATCTATTAATCAGTACATCCTGGTGTAATTATAGATGCAATACCTTGAAATCTCTCTTAATACCTTCTTTCCTTTTCATTGCCCGTTATAACTCTGAGTAAGATTGAAGTTTTTAGCACATCCTCTTTAATTTAACCGAGAAAGCTTTCTAGATTTGGGTAAAAGTTTAACGCGTTATTGACCATTTCGGTAGCAGTACATGCACATTACGATAATAAGGTTTTCATTTTACACCTCATAAAAAGCATATTGTACGATTTTATTACTTTTATAATTCTGAGCTGCATTGCGTTGTTTCCCAGACGAATAAATATGACAGTTGTGCATAAATATAGCTGTTATATGGCTGAGAACGATACAGACAATATTATATAGGCATAGCAGGCGAGCGATAAAGCAACATATTTCGTATACCTAGGTACCTACGTTGTAAAAAAATCATTATTAAACATCATTGTTAAGTTATTGTTAGTTGTTACGGTCCTCTTGGTTCGGCACAGTTTTTGGGGTCTCTTTGGCTAGTGGGGTCTTTTGAGCTGAAATAACGCTTTTTAGAAAAATAAGGTGAAAAAAATGATTGCCGTGTGGTTGACGGCATAGAATACAAGTGTCACCACCCCCTATCTTCCCGTGGGTGTCGTAAGAGGCGACTAAGGGATAACACGATGCAAATACCATCTTTGCGTAGAGACGGAAAACTCGACATCAAACCCTATACGACTGCCTCGTTGGTCTCGCGGCATAAATGTGCGCGTGAGATTGGGAGGTATCGGGTTCGATTCCCGGGTCTGGCAAAGTGTTATTGGGGTTTTTCCGTTAGGAAATTCTCAGTAGCAGCACGGAGTCTGGTAATGTGTCCGGTACGTCAATAGGCTCGCCCCCTATTACGTGGGACCTAAAAATTCATGGCGAAATGTGGGTGTAATATTACACCTCTGCCTACCCCTTCGGGGATACAGGCGTGAGTCTATAAAAAATAAAAAATAGGTACGTGTTTCTCATAGACGTTATTTATCTGATTGGCTTCTTTTGGGATTGACGCGAAGTACATTATCGTAACAAAAAGGAAATCCAGTACAAAATTCGTTTTTGTAACTGCTGCTGAACCTGGCAAAATAAATGACACAGTAGTGGAAATGATGACAAAGAAGATATATAAGGCAAGTGTGAATGGGACAGGACAAAAGGGAAGACCAAGGCGGACGTTCTCTGACCAGATTGGAGACATCCTAAAAAAAGGACAGGTCAGAAGTACCCTTAACAGAAGAGCATGCATGAGAAACTTGATGGGAGTGAGTGAAGCAAGAGAGGTATGTCAAGATCGTTGCAAATGGCGTTCCGTAGTCTCTGCCTACCCCTCCGGGAAACAGGCGTGAGTCTATTTATGTATGTATGTAGTGGAAATGAGCGTGGAAAGGGTACAAAAAAATTTTCTTTCTCCCTTTCTATCGACGAGTCGATTTTATGGCACGCAACTCCATAATTATTTATAACCTCTGTGGTGAGAACTGAAATCGACTGCGCTAGCAAACATTGTAATCACACTTTCCGTACCATACCCACGGCACAAATATGTCCGGCATGATGCAAAGCTACAGATATTGGGCCTTAAGTTTGGGAAATTGAAAGTCCCCAACATGTTCAATCCGGCAAAGCCTTGACCACCATATATGTTCATACTGAGAGAATAACTGCGGACAACCGGAATTCTGTTCCTTATAAAGCTCGAAACAATTTGATACAAGCCGTGATTGTCTAATACCTGTTGCATAAAAATGCGCTTAAACGAATCGTTTTTCTCAATTTGTGAATGTTAATTGTTTATAAGATTTTGATTTATGAACTATTTGCTAAGTTTGGCCTGCGGATTCAAACACGTGAAATGCCGACTAAAATTGTAGGTACTATTTGTAAAACTACATAATATAGGATGTAAAAAGACCCTTAACGAAAACTGAAATCCCATGTTGTACCAATCACTATGAATATTTTTTCTTCGGCACCATACCTGGGAAATTACAGGTTCAGGAGATAGGCTCAAAGTTAGTATGGATTTTTTCTAATAAGGTACAAAATCGATGCATTTACCCCACAAATATGATCCTTAGATACCCTATGACCCCATGGATAAGTAGGTATTTCGAGCTATGCACGCGCGCGCTTTTAATTGTGGATTAAAAAAATGTGAAAACTAAAAAAAAAATAGTTTCCCAGGTATTATTTTTGGTTAGTATGACTTGGCATGATGTCCACAACGAGTAGACTTCGGCTTGGTGATGGGTCTTGTGACATCCTGTATATGATTGTGTGAAATTTTATACAAACTTTAATCTGCTATTTCAACATTAATCTGATATGTAGATAAAGCCTATGTTTAAACCCTGCTTGATGACTATCCATGATTAAAATCATTAAAGTAAGTTTAGCGGCTTAATCGGTACAGCAGACTGAATTCGCATTTGCATTACAATAATAAAAATAAAGTATGGATCCCTCTCTTAGATGTTATCGAAAATGATGTAATAAGTATTAAGATAGTAAAAATAGGCAAACGGGTGAAAGGTTTAGAAAGGCGATAATTCACAAAAAGGTGTAAAGGTGTAATTGTAACAAAAACATAGATTTTAAGATAAGCTGTCCGACAGTCGTTATAAAAAAATGTCTCTACTATTGTTTAAAATACGGCACTTATCACGGTCTTTATAATTTTAGTTTGACTAGAAAATGTTAAACTTTTTATAAAAATAAAGTAATTAACAGGCCTGTCGGCGCTTAATTTCATGCCGGCGAAATTCTAAAGTTTATTGATCGGGTGATACAGATGATAGGTCGTTCTTTTTTTCTTAGTAGATAGATGTACTTTATGATTTACAAGACGCTCACCGTGCAACATATAAACAATGTCAGAATTTGTGGATTATGAATATTTGTCCGCTACCTACATAGCACATGGTGCATGGTGATCATTTCACCTTTAAGCCATTTGTTCCGACATAGTAGGGGAGCCCACGATGCTAAATTGGTATTTACTCGAGCGTCATTGAGACCTATTGGGTGGCAAAGCTTAGATGATAAAAAGATAAAAATGTTAATATATAATTTTTCATCGGTAGGGAGGCTATAGACTTTCAAATTTTTTTATAAGAGCTGTTGCCTTAAGTCCTCCAGATAATCGTCAGATTATGTGAAGCCACATCTAGGACGTTAGGATAAAGCATATATATATCTTAATCTGACGCGCTTGAGTATTTCTAAACGGCGCGGCGAATTCACTCATTCACATTTGCAACTTTCTAATAATCACGAGTTTGCGTGACACCTAAATCGTCAGATTATTCAATGAGAGCCTTTTTTTAGGTTAACAATTAACATCCCCTTAGAAAATCTGACACGCTCGATAAATTTTCTTTTTTTGCATTCTTAAATATTATCTCCACTATGCAAATGATCAAATTAACATTCCTACTTTGTTAAAATACGTAGGATATGGATGCTATTAATATCTGATCGGATATCGGATTTGAGTTTCGGACCTAGCCTTATTTTGGAGGATTTAGATACTTTTGGGAAAGTGCTTGAGCTCGTCCGGATCAAAACGCGCAGCACCCGGGTGAACTTGCCGCCGCGCCGGACGCACTGCTGTCAGTAATAAATGGTGGTTACAACTTACCAGGCATGAGGAAGTACACGAACACTGCGAGCGCGACGCACACGGCGAGGAGCGCCAGGGGCCATCGCATCACGCGCAGCACCCGGCTGAACTTGCCGCCGGACGCGCTGCTGTCTGCCGCCACGCGGTACAGGCTGTCCGGGTGAGAGCCCTGAGGACAACAAGAAAAATAAATTGTACCTACTATACTTATTTTATTATACTCTTGAATGTCGTCGAAGGCAGCGATAGCCTAGTGGATATACCAACAGACTGCCATGCAGAGGGTAGGTATCAGGTTCGAATCCACGGCGCGCACCAATGACTTTTCGGAGTTAAGTGCGTATTGAATTATTAATTATCGCTTGTCCCGTGCCTCGGAGAGCACGTTAAGCCGACGGTCCCGGTTGTCATGAAGATCTTTGACAGTCGTTACAGGGCGTCAGTACCTTATAAATAAACTGACACTAGTCTAAACCATGGAATATCGCTATCCCTTCGGGTTGCGGAGGTCAGACAGGCAGTCGTTCCGTGGAAAAGCTAATATTCAGCCAAATCCGGTTAGACTAGAAAGCGGATCCCAGACTGAAACTGGGATAACGCTGAGAGAAAGAAGAATGTCGTCGAATAGTCGGGTGCATCAAGGTCGAAAACCGCCCTATATACACTTCACGAACACCCATTGGTATTAATGCTAACTAACATTGTTTCAGTAACATTATTTTCTAAGGCCTGCAGGGTTATACTTGTAAATACAGCAGCTCTTAATACAACAAGAGGAAAATAGATAGATTTTAGTACACAATTATCTCTCTGAAACTGGGAGAAAATTTCATAGGCATTAATTCTGCATTGTGCAATGAAGTTTGGTGGAAGTTCGAGTAAATAAATAGAGGCAAAGCTTTTCTTTTTCTTAACGAATAAGGTTTCTTATTCTTAGAAAGTTTATACAAATGCCCTTTTGGAATCTTAAAGATATTGTTACATTTTTTAAGTGATTCCAAAATGAGATATTTTAATGACCTTTCAGTGTATGAAACTGCAAACTCCTGTTAAGACAAACGCAGTTGGGTAATATACAAAATAAGCTACGTTTAGGTATTCATAAAGCCGAATACTTATTTGTCAAAACTGCGAAAATGTAGAATCCCTCACATAAATTTAAAATGTTTTAACACGTGCTTAATCAGACAGACGAAATAAGAATGAAGCCATATTACAACATAAAACACGTAACTGTATAACTTACAATATATCTACATGTGTCTAACAGATTTTCAAACAATAGCATAATAGAGACAAAGATATATTCGCAACATTACATATGCGAGCTATTAAATTAATAGCTTAATAGCTGTGCCGAATACCAAGAGGTACGATTACAATAAAAATTCATACATAAATGAATATAACCATAATAGTATTGCGCCCACGCGTCACACGAATTATATGCAATATTTATTCAAAACAACACGTATTGTATTCCACTTAAGATTACGTGATAGAGACGTTTTTATTGTGTCATTTATATGGAAGAAAGTTGGCGTTGCAGTGTATATGTTTGCTTAAGTAGGCACTGAATTTCGATTTTGACGTAATTTATGTAAGGCTATCTTGACATGGGATGTACACCTCGTGTGCCACCTCGTGTGTCGACTTTATAAATTGATTTCTTGGTATGCAATTCGCTGTTAAGATTTCTTTGGATTTTGCAATTATAAATATGTTTTTGTCAGGACAGTAAGTAGAAATAATTATTGAAGAAGATATAGGTAAAAGAACAAATTAAAGAATTAAAACTAAAAAAGTGGACTTGGTATGTCAACATTACGATTGCCAGTTCATAGGAGTTATTTTCTAACTGTCTAATTGAAAATTGTACCTACAGACACTTCCAAATAAGCATGAAAAATCATCATCATCAGCCTTTAACAGTCCACTGCTGGACTAGGCCTCTCCTTTGAAAACCAAACCCAAACGGGTTGGTATAGGGTTCTCTGCATAATATGCTCCCTCTCTCGGCTCTTACGACACCCATGGGATGATATGGGGTGGTGACATTCCGTATTCTTAATCCGTCACCACACGGAAAAAGCATGAAAAATACTTGTTAATAAATAATTTGAAAAACGTGCAGTACATTATTTTCCGTTCCAAAATCCATCTGTTGGTGCCTTTAAAAAATATTGAAGTTGTTTGAGTTAATACTTATACCGCAGTTTGGTTATAAATATAAAATTATCTTTTTCTAATTGGCACAGCATAAAACATAATTCTAGAAAAGTCGGAAGCATTAGTAGAGTTGTCACTGGGTGCAGTAAACATGTGTGTCTATGGCCGATGGAATTATTTATCTGTGATTATTATAATAGAGAACGCTAAAAAAGGTGGGCGGTATTTAAATTTATCTAATCGCTTGTATTTCGAACTGATTTATATGTATTTAAATTTTAGCGGCAATAAATTATTGTAACTGGCCGCTTTTTAAATGTTTCGTTTTAAGTATATTGTTAAAGAAAGTAGTATTTATTTAGGTAAAGCTTTTATTGAGAAAACTTGTTCCCGTCTACTAAACACGAATTTGCTTTCGCAGCGAGGTTACGATAACTCAATGTTCTGATCGAAGAACATTTCCTATGAACTTTAAAAAGGGCTCTATAATATGTAAAAAAATCGGTTCACATGAATTTGCTTCGAAACAAATGTGAAAGCTCTGTTGATCGTTACACAAGATATAATACTAATCTAGATGAAAACCGTGCGTAAATTTTGCATGAGCACTGCTGACAGAAATGGACTGTATTCAGTAAACGTGAAATTACCTAACCATTAATAAGTATTACCAACATAAGCGAAATCTGTATACATAAAATTCTTGCTTTACTGCCGAATAGTTTTAGGCTGTGCGTTGTCTGTTAGTCAATCTAACAGACAACGCACAGCCTAAAACTATTCGGCGCAAGAACCTGAAATTTGCATGTATGTTCCTTGGGTATCGTAGGAATGGATTACCCGAAATTCATACGGAATCGGGCAGAAACCGTACAATTAAATAAATGTGCGAGTTTAACTGCGGACATTCTACAGCTAAATATATAAGTAGGAATAGTGAGTAGTTCACCTTTGATTGATGACTGCATAAGAATATACACATACAGAGTACATGCGAGGACTTAGACATAAGTTTTGATTAGTCTCAATAGTCACTGTTGTGCAAACGCAAATCGATAAGGAAACTGTTAAAGGTATAATTGATGCGTTCGAACGGCGATGCACCTTTCTCCAGAAAATTACATAGATATTGGTAAACCATAAACCAGTTAGATCTCACGTCGATCTCCATGTAATAGTAGGGCTCCCGCGGCGCCGTACCATCTTAATCCATACAAATTACTTATTAACTGTCAAACTGTTTGAATATCGTTATAGATATTCAATCGTAAGGTATATGGGTACGGTATAATGTAAACGCTACTGGGCTTCGTTTTAACGACGCGAGGCAATTAAGATAAGTCGGCATTAAATGCGGGAGAAATTAACGTTAATTAATGACTTTTATCTTAAGGGAAGGCGTTAATCTTGTATGTGATTGTTTTTCTTTGTATTTGTTGGTCTCGCGGCATGAGTGTGCGCGTGGGATCGGGAGGTCCCGGGTTTCGTCGATTCCTGGGTCGGGCAGTGTTATTGGGTTTTTCTGTCACGAAATTCTCAGTAGCAGCACGGAGTATGGAAATGTGCCCGGTACGGCAATAGGCTCGCCCCTTATTACGAGGGACTAAAGTATATCTGGCGAAAAGTGGGTATAGAAATACACCTCTGCCTACCCCTTCGGGGATAAAAGGCGTGACGGTATGTATGTTCTTTGTAATTTATGTGAACTTTATGTGGACATTGTAAGAACAAATGGTAAAGCAAGTATAAATTAATTTAATTTTTTTGCGATTTACACATACCTACTAATATGTCTCTCGAGGATATGGGATGACTGATCAACTCAAGACCACAGCAATTGTTGTAATCTACGCCGATAAGTTGTGACAAATCGAAACACTTGCCTAAAAGGTATTTCACCTTCAATTTTGAATAATTACGAGATCGAGACACAGTTTGGTTAGAAATACGTTGAGTAAAAGTAGACATTAAATTTTGGAGCTTCAAAATTCGTTTGAAATAAGAAGGATACTTATGACTGAACATTACATTACTCACGCAATATGAACGTGGTTATTGCTTTATTTTGACTATTTGATATAGTTTTTACTGTATTTTGCACTGTTGACTCTATCTACTACTTCTACTCCCGCTCTAGGACTAAATCCTGTATCACGGGGGACTATACAAATATATAACTAACGGACACAAAGAACACAGACCCGAAACAACAAGTTATGAATCATACAAAGTGTTGTTTCGTGAGGGGATCGAACCCACAACACTCGGTGCTGTATCAAGCGGCGAGGCGGCCGCTTAAACCACTACGCCAACTGTGCAGACAACATTGTGTTGGTCCATTAAAAGGAAGATCCTCCGACAAGATTAGATGACAATGTTTTAATGCTACAAAACACTAAAACTGCCCAATCTTATCTCCAATAACCATAAACCGATATCTAGGTCACCAGTTTTATATTTCCAATTACTGCGGCCATTAATATTTTCCTTAATAATAAATTGGCGACTTATGATCTTGATCGTGGGATAAACGTCATGGCTACCTTTGTGTTGACTCGTTAAGGTTCTTTAATTGCATACTGTCACAATATATTACACGAAAAAGTGTTAACAAATCAACAACTTTGTAATCCACACTTATTAATATAAATGCGATGTCTGTCTGTTATGCTTTCACTTTTCATAAACTGCTGAACCAATTTTGTTAAAATGTTGGATAGTTTCCTAATCCAATAGTTGAGACCAGGAGGGCTACACAAAATCCACCAAAAAGGGCTGCAATCTGGATGAAAGTTTGACAGACAATTATTTATTTTTCTTTCTTTTTTGATGGCCTACTCCCGTTCAAGAAATATGCCTTTGTCGCCTAGAACTTGAAATCTATCATCCCATAGTCACAAACAATATCCAAACTCTAGATAAGTATTACCTACTTATTAATTAATTCTACTGCCTCGTTGGTCTCGCGGCATAAATTCGCGCGTGGGATTGGGAGGTCTCGGGTTCGATTCCCGGGTCGGGCAAAGTGTTATTGGGTTTTTCCATTAGGAAATTCTCAGTAGCAGCACGGAGTCTGGTAATGTGCCCGGTACGGCAATAGGCTCGCCCCCTATTACGTGGGACCTAAAAATTCATGACCTAATCATTCAAAATTCAATTCATTCATCATCATCATCAAAAAAAAAAAAAAATTAATTCTATTTTTTGCCGACAAACCACACGGGTGAAGCTGCGGGTAAAAGCAAGTATGAAATAACTAACATTTTATTGATATGACTCATTCGATTCAACGTTAATACTTCGAAGAATTTATGTGGGGCTACTGTGATTGTGTATTTAATTATGAGAAGTGATTGAATTCGCAATCGGAAATCTTTAATAAAATGTCTTTTATTCAAGATTTATTGCTTTAAAATTGTTTCGAATGTAATTATTTAGACTTATGTTGTAATTTAGTGACGTAGTATTATGTCTGGATATTCTTAAAGGATTACGTACAATTAATTCAGTTTCCAATATTCTATTTATCAATGGATTTGGCTACTAGAGCAATGTATACAGATTTACATAGAAGCGCAGTTCTTAAGAATTTCATGTGCCCATTCCAAGTAGGGACTGTCATAATTATGGGAAGCATAAGGGCACAGTTCTCCACGCCAGCCAAGAGCGGATTGACAGACTGTATGTGACTTTCGAGAACCTTATATTTTAAAGTAAAGTTAAGATATGTAAAATGATAAATTTTTTAACATCTCCTGCAGTGGGTATAAGTAATGTGTTGGTGAAGACTTTCTAAACATACAATAATTTGGCACAAAGAAAAACAACTTGTGGTTCGTACAAAGTGTCATCTGGAGTGGGAATCAAACCCATAACCCTCAGAACACGAAACGACAGGACAGTGCGGTTAAAATCAACAGATCAGTGTATAAATCCTCATAAATGCCTAGCCAAGTTTAAAGCTTTTACATAAATCATTTACTTATCTTTATCTATTCTAAAATGACATTAGATTTACGCTTTAATACCTGCCTACAAGTTAAATACTCATGTATAATCTACATGTTCAATTGATATTATCAAATCAAAGTAAATTACTATAATTCGTTCAATAAGATTAAACTTAAAAGTCACTTTCTGTGCTAGGTACCATTTAGCTAGGTAACTTACCTAAGCAACGCGGAAAACATTTTACTTTAATGTATACCACGCGTTATCAGCATACATGTTCTACATAGTAAGACCGGTTCGCTATCATAATTACTTTATGAGCAACCACCTTATAAAATTTAGTATTAAACATTAATACCAGACGTACTAATCGTTTTAATAACTAGCTTATAATTACACGGGTACTTGTAATGGCTTCTGGATGATCTGTTTATGTAATGAGTGGTATGTTTAGTCAGTTTGCCAATTAGAACTAAATTTAGAATTGGAGGATTTCCATGTTGAACTAAATTTATAATTGGACATGTTATAAGAGAAGGGGATAGTTAATAAGAGTTGATTTTATGAAGATAGCTATGATTTGTGATGTAATTAGCACTGCCAAAGTCAACGTATTTTAGTTGTCTAGTTGCAGATTTTCAAATATTATGAACCATAATTATGTGTTATTTTCCTAAATTTCTATTATTTGGTATGAAAATATTAAGAAATTAACTCATAGATCTGTTTATTTCTAACTGTCGTATTTTTGCTCATGTTGGGTTTATTAAAAAAAAGTGAAAAATATGAACCATGAAGTTTGATGTAATTTTCCACTTTCCGTTATTAAATTTATGCTCTGCATGAGTAAATGCTATAAAACATCTATTACCTTTTATATCTTCACGGAACTATGGCATACCATTGATTTGATATGATTTATGTTAAGTTCTTTATTTTAAGAATTTTACATAACCATTGATGTCCAATCACCATAGATTTGTCTCAAGAATTTGACATAAATCGTCTGTCGGAAGCTAATCGTATTTAAATATTCAGTTTGAAGATAATCTTGTGAGATTAAATATTACTAACGGCCACAAAATAAAATAAAGTCATTTCACTTCACCTCCTAGCTTTAACTCACGAATTAGTTTTGTTTCCGAATTTTACGATCAATTATAAGGAATGTACCGAATATGCAACCATTATGTAATATTAATGATCACAGATAATTCTTGTTAATAAATCTATGTTAATGATCTTAAAGATTTAAATCATAGTTATTAAATTCCTCGCCATGTCCAAATATGATCTGAAAATATTTCGCGCCACGAATGCGACTGCATATTTATATAATGTTACTATTAGATAATATCACATTTTTCTAGATGACCAACACTTTATTTATTATTTACATTAATATAAATGAAACGTAGGAATTTCACAGTACATAAATTAACGTTTACATAATTATCGCTTACTAGATTCCTCAAAGTTTGAAATTTATTCATAATTAATATAGTAGAGAGAAATATGCAGAATTAATGAAGACGTTGTCACTAAATCAAAAATCAAACGTTATTAATATAATGATAGATGTTCAATCAATATTTGACTTACATTGTAGCCTACCTTGGCAGCGAATGGCTTGATTTCCCTCGGCTTGGAGAAATATTTGTCGAGCTTTGTATCGTAGCCGGCGATGAGGCCGTTCACTGTGGAGTTGGGCATAGCGTGGACGCGGTACGTGCCGTACTGCTCGCCGTGTTCCGATATAGTCGGCAGGTTGGCGTTCGGCGAACTGCAGGTGCTGCTCGAGCGCGAATACACTGAGTAAGCGTAGTTGACAGATCCGTCCGCCGGATTCTTAGGCTTCTTAGTAAACGCGTACCGTCTCGGTCGCTCCTCCGTAGGCTTCAAATCGTACGTCTCAAATTTTTCCGTAACGAAATTTTCTTCCACGTCTGTCGTCGGCACGTAGCGGAGCAATCTAGGCTCTTTAATTTTCTTCTCGTATTTGACCGAGTCGGTGTCGTTGTCCAACTGAGCGAGGCACAGTGTAGGCTGCAACTCATTCGCAGTTCTGTGACTTTTACGTTTGATCTTGCGATCGTTGCGTGAGTGAACGTGATCGTCTACTATCTCTGACTCAGAGGACGGTCGGTCCCCGTATAACACATAGTTACCGTTCACCATTTTGTAATGACAGTTCAGTTATAGATTAAAGCAGCTTATATTTCACACTTTTCTCTTTGCAGAATCATTGTATTTTAAGGTATTCACTTAAGAAATAATTAGCACTCTGTGAGGTGATGTCTTGTCAACGAAGATCCGTTGTTCACAGAGACATACAATGTCACTGGGGTTGAATGAAGCTGCCGTATCGAATGCTGAATGTTTGTTTATTTACTGTTGTGCTGTATTTGTTGAAACAACAGAATTCTTTAGCTGTAAAATGTGTATGATTAAACGGAATATGCAGATAATTGCAGGATGGAGTTTGTCAACCAATGATTTGTATTGTCTTATGTTTACGCGAATGTTACACATTGATAATAACTACTGTTTATCACCACTAGGTGGTAGCACTGACTCAGAACATACCTACATTTCATTAGTAGATATCATTGTCGACCATAGTATGCTATAAAACATGTCTCCGTACAAACACGCCTGTCTATGTGGCAAGATACATTTAGGTCGTAAAATAAGCAGTTTAGTTTGTACGTAAGTACATTTTACAAGTAATTTTATTTAGTAGCACGTTAATAACGTACTTAATGAGAGTTTGCGTTGGAACAAGCAATGAGAACATTCGCGTATGTTGTAAACGGCGGGTACCGAGTGCCGGCGACAGATAACATTCGTAGCGTTATGTCGGCCATTATTGTTTGGGTGTAGTTCCCGCGCTTTTTGCCCCGTTTACGCGGGAACGTTCTCAGTAAAGCGCGTGCTCGACAATGGCGGCTTTGCGGGACACGCAACGAGAGTGAATTGCTGCGATTGTGCAACCTGCCAGTACTTTATGCAACTGATGTGCCGTTAATGGTACAGATGCACTGATAACCAGGCTCATCTATTACAACTCGTTTCCTGATGCGTACTAACGCGAAATGATTTCGTCTCGGAAAGTGTTATGTAAATCGCAAATATGGTCAAAGAATGTTGTAGATATTTAGTGTGATATTCTGGTATGCAGACTTGCCGCATTAACTAAAAAGATAGCGGTACGATACATCATTTTCGCGTTCCTACGTAGTTTCACCGTATAATATACATAGTGTAATTAACACATGCCACGCTTAAAAAAATAAGTCTTTTGTGACTACATGTATTTTGCGTGTAAGTTTTAAAAAATCATGAGATTTTTCCACAAATGCATTCAGTTCAGTGCTGTTGTTTCAGTAAAATAAGAATTACCTGACTACTGCTTTAATTATTGACGAGAAGAAACTTTTAATTCGAACACAAGCGTTTAACCTAGTTCAGCGCAACTAAGAATATCTCGCTGGTAAAGCGGTAAGTCGGCCATAACATTGTGTTCGGGACATAGTTCCCGGGCTTTTAATTGTAATTTTCTTGGCTTTTAAAAGATGGCGACTTTTGCAAACTTCAACAACTTGATACGAAATCTGGTAAAGAAAAAGTTATTTCATGCATTTCTTTTCATAGCAGTTTAATTAAGTTTTGAAGCACGTGTCCTGACGAAAATTACTTGGTGCTATCCGCGATGTCCATGTTTTTGTATAACAGTTTCCGTCTGCCTTTTTCTCTACAATTACAGATGGCATAGAATACACGAAAACTATCCTTAAAAATATATTACCAAACAGCCAATGTGCCCAACGCCCGATTTAATATTTTTAAGCGTTGTATTTCCAACATGGTAGTTGCTACACGTCAGATGAACAGCAACTAATTGCTTAAAGATGATGTGTAGATCGAAATCTGGCTCGTTTTAATCTCCATCAGCAATGATATGACATGGGAGCTTCATTGCGCAATCAGACGCTGATGAATTATTAATGCAATGTGAAACTGAAACGTGCAGACATGTTTCTTTAAAGACGCCTTACTACCTTTTTTTACGTTGCTTTTTTTTTAGTTGTTTATACCTACCATAAAAACAACGTAAAAAAGGTAAGCAATTTTAGATACCTATTTGGATTAATCGATAAAATTTTCAATAAATACATTGTAAATGGTAAGCTTTTCTACTGTCTTGTACCTATAAGACCTAAAAAATATTATATTCCTTAATTTTTAGACACAGTACCGTTGGTAGCTATATCGACATGAATTGACGATTATTCCAAACGCCATAGTTGGTGTAGTTAACAAAAATACAAACAAATTTTGACCAAATTCTCATGTTTGAAATAACCTTAACTATTTCTAAGTTATTCAATTTATAATTCGATAGACCATAGCATTCATCTACAAATCTGGAACTATGATAACTATTTGTTTAAAGTATAGAGATAACTAAAATAAAATTGCCCGCGGTGGAGTAGAATTCAATACGAAAGCGCTGCGCAAATAGAACACATACATGCATGGTTTGCTCTAACTTTTTGGCAGAGTATTGCCTTTTTATAGAGCAATAGAGCTAAGCAACTAGCAATGGTAATACAGACTTTGCACCTTAATTTAAAAAACATGTGTAAGTAGATAGTACTTGGAATTCCATCCCAACATTCCTTGGGCGTCAACTCTCCGATAAAGCAGTTCATCATCATCAGCCCTTTATACTGTCCCACTGCTGGGCACGGGCCTCTTCTCACTATGAGAAGGGTAAGGCCATAGTCCACCACGCTGGCCAAGTGCTGGTTGGCAGACTTCACATGTCTTTCGAGAACATTATGGAGAACTCTCAGACATGCAGGTTTCCTCACGATGTTTTCCTTCACCGATTAGCAAGCGATAATTAACAATTAAATACGCATTTAACTACGAAAAGTCATTGGTGCGTGTCGTGGATTCGAACCCGAGATCCTCTGCATAGCAGTCAGAGACCGACGTCTCTCCACTCAGCTATCGCTACTCCGATAAAGCAGTAGTTTACAAGCATATTGACAAACACAAGAACGCACTGATATTACTATAATGGTCGGTATTGTAACATAATGACGTACCCAGTCCTTGATCTATGTGTAGGCAGGCCGATTGTTTCGTAAGCCATTATTATAATAATTCAAGCGCATACTGAAGATCGTCTCCTACCATTTTATCATTGTATCTGTGACCTAACCCTACACACCATTGTGAATGCAAATGCCATAAATTCAAACCTTTGTTCACATTTGAATGTTATTTTGGTCGGCAATTTAGGAGCGTTCAATTTCATAAAAAATGTTGATTGGTATTTAGACACAATGATAGGTACGAGTTTTCCGAAAGGTTATACTTTGGTAAATGCTAAGGTCGGGGTAAAATTGTGTTTATCTGATGACCTGTTAGGAATTGGATGCTAAGTTGGAACAGGAGTACATCCGCGACCGATCGTGAGTTGGTGGATCCGAGCAAGATGATTTTTTGCTCAAATATAGTTAGGTAGTTCTAATTTTAGATATCGCTGGTAACGCAAGGCATTAAATTTTATTTACAGAATGTAAATAAAGTTTAGTGCGTTGATCTGTTTGATATTATATATAAAAAAGAGATGAATATAACTCTGATGATGTTTAATTTCATGTTATTAAATTCGTAAAAGACATGTATAGACTAAAATTCTCTTTGACTTTTTTATTTTATGAGGATTAGGACCAACTTAGTTTGTGTGATGTTAAACTTAGATTTTGAACTCTACAAGAAGTCTTTACTAAATATTGCAGCTTTCAAAAACCATTCCATAAGTGCTTATACATACTTCGTATTTTTAAGTAGTGTTGCAGCTTACTATCAAAATATAGCAAAATAAAGTTTATAAAATGTCACTGGGTTAGCTAGCTCGTCTCGTCAGCACTGAACGTGTCTCTAATAGATGTCAAATCGTCAATAAACTTGCCCCTGACGCATTAATACAAGGCAGACCTACCGTAGGTGCACGGTAATATAATCTAACAGTATTGTAACTCGGCCGTCTTCGTGAGTTATATACCTACCAGACGCGCCGCATGCGAGCTGCGGCACGATCGCGGCTGTGGGTACTCTTGGCACAGTCCGCACAGTCTAATGGGTACTCTGCTCGAGGCGCGTAGGTTTAACTCGAGTTTCGTGCGTTTGTATGGAGTTACAATACTGTTATATATTATTACCGTGGTAGGTGTAATATCCACAAAATTTTAACACTACGAAGCTCTAACCTTTTGGGAAGCTGGCACTAACATAACACGAATTTTCCAAATGGCAAGGCTACAGTAAAAAAGATTTAGCGAATAAAGAATTGTGTTGGATTCATAGTAAATTGTTTATTGTTGTGGATATGAACGGTAATATGATAGCTATGAATGAACAAGAATATATAAATACAATTGCGTGGTCTGCTGTTTCTGCGTTGATTTGTTTTGATAACTACCGATGCCAGATTAAGTCACTCGATGAATGAGATGGACAGTCATAGACCGTAATACGTGAATAATAAAAACACTCGTCGGAAGAGGCTGGTTAACAGATAGCTATTGTACATCTTGCGAAGTCAGTAGAACATACATGTGGGAGACGTTTCGGTTTTCATAAAAAATAAATCATGAAGGCGGTGTAAAAGAACATTTTCATTTCGTATTGTAACATTGTCCTAGTGCAAATAAAGTAAAAGTTACAACTATCAAAAATACTAGAACCTTGTTGACGTCAATCTGATGGAAGTAGTTTCGAGAAAAAGGTACACCGCTGAGACGGTATAGAGTATAGAGCATTAAGTCGTTAACATTCATGGGATACATAAGGAGAGATTAGAATAATTTGTATAAAAAATGAAATTAGTACGACATCTACCCATAATTAATAGTTGCTCGTAATATTTAGCAAGAGCTCTTTCGTAATCATAATTTGACTCATACATAAATTATTTTTGCCGTTTGACGATGGTTTCTGATGCACTAAGCATACTTTTCTACTACTTTAAATTCAACAATAGACACATAAAACATCAAATTTTACTAAAGCATTGCTGTTAATTCATTTTTGCGTTATACCGATTGTATCTAATATATTTGCTTTGGAGGCAATAATTCTTACCAAAAAGAATTTAGCGGAACGTTATTGGCTTGTTATAGCAACGTGTTATAATATATTACATGTATGTTGCACATCGCAAGTTTGCACGATCTATCGTCATCAATATCATCACACAATTTATACACTACACCATTTTTTTAAATTGCACGCTAATATTGTACGTGCTTCCACGAAATCGATAGTGCCCGATTTAGTAGAGCCATGTTGCGTAGTCTTTGCACATGGTTAGTGCAGATTACAGTAATTTAGGAGAATGTGTTAAGCATATTATTACACATGACATAGTTCCACGCCTGTCCCTCCGAAGGAACACCCATATTTCGTGAGTGTTTTTAATGACTAATTGCGAAGTAGAAGGAGTTGATAAGAACAAGTATAATTTTCGTTCAAATCATGAATATGATTGAAAATAATTTAACAGATGGGCTCATAAAAGTTAAAAGTATCACAAACAAAAATGGAATTTCTTTATTATAAATATTGATGTGTTTTAATCAAAAATATGACTGTAAGTTTGACAAGACGTCTGAAATCAAAAACATTTATGGGAATGTTTAAGCGAAAACGTTTTTTATCAACAATTTAGCAACTGAAAACGTCATTGCTCGATCCGTGAATCAAACCAGTGTGAGCTCATCAATCGCAAGCATTCAACTAATACTTTAAAACGGAGCGGTTGTATGGCAAGACTAGGGGATGCCCGCGGCTATGCCTGCATATACTTTTTAATTTAATTCTTTCTACCCGATTCCGTGAAAATTTCGGCAAATCCCTTCTTAGTACACTACTTGCCTACGGTCCCCAAGGAACACACATACAAAATTTTAGCTTCTTGAACCCTGTAGTTTCGGTTGTGCGTTGTCTCTCAGCCAATAACGCAAGAATTTTTATATCATCATCTCCCTAGCGTTATCCCGATTGCATCCAAGACTTACACGCCTTAGAGCCCCAGGTCTGCTTATTGGTCTAACCAGATATGACGGAATGTCAACATTTCCACAGAGCGACTGTCGTCTGACCTCCGCAACCCAAAGGGATAGCAATAATCCATGGTTTAGACCAGTATCAGTTTATTTGAGGGTACTGACACCCCGTACTCCCCGTAACGACTGTCAAAGATATTGATGACAGCCGTGACCGACGGTTTAACGTGCTCCCTGAGGCACGGGGCAAGCGATAATTATTTAATATGCACTTATGCGCAAGAATGTTATATATACAGAAGATAACCGACTCCCACGTCCGTCCCAGTCTAGCAAGTGCATATGAACGGCAGAGGCTCAGTCATCAACAGTAATGATGGGTTTATTGTTTAACGGGCAGAGGAGTGCTCGGCGTCAACTAGCCCATAATGCGTAGCGGTACGAACGGTAACACTGACTCGCGCCAGTGAGCACCGCGGTCGAACATGTATCACTATATTTATTACAGCTGATTGAACAAACAATCAAAGTGGTTGGTTTATTTTTCATGTGGAAAATATTTTCGTCCACGCCAGCATCAAGAGAGTTTTAGAAGAGATGATCCCTCAAGATAAGGTTTCCGTTAGGCTTTAGGGCGGTTTCAGATTAGCGTTTTATACGCGCGAATGAGCTCGTTTTTGGAAGCGCGTGTAGGCTCGTATGGGCGCGCTTTTTGGCACACGTGCAACTCGTACGAGCGTTGACGCTCTTCTTAGCTCGTATAAGCTTGAGCCGTCAAAATCCATGTTGACACTGACAAGATGTCACTACCGTTTCGAGTGAACACGCCGCAATATGCCCGTTTACGCGAGTCCGGTTTTTTGAAGTGCGTAATGTAGCGCGCGTGTAAGCACGTATGCTGAAACGACCGTACACGCGCAGAAAAATATGCTAATCTGAAATCACCCTTACTGGCTGGTTAACAGACGACGTGCAGTTGAAACTATTGGATGCAAGAAGCTGAAATTTGGCATTTATGTTACTTGGTTACCGTAGGGTTGCACTAAGAAAAGATTGCTTGGTCTTCGCAAGAGATCGGAAAACTGGTATGGTACAGTTACATAAAAAAGTACTCCGTAGGGCATCGTCTAGTTCTATAACTAGACGATGCCCTACGGAGTACTTTTTTTCACTTTTATTTATCTATATAAATTACACTCAGACCGAGAACAAATCTTCATGTTCATCATACAAAGACATGTACTGGGTAACAATTGAATTCACCTTTAGTACATTAAGGGCAAAACAAACAAATAACAAGAAAACATTTTTGTTTTCTTGTTTGTTATATTCATTGTGGAAACTGACGCTTTCATTTGTATGTAAATCGTATTAGGAAGCACGTATTAGCATTGGTATGCGATGTTTAACTAATGAGATAATTCGCGGCGTAATTAAGCCGATTTATTGCTCGATTAGTTTCTAGCATGTTAATCGTGTCGCTTTTCAATCGGTGGCAATGACTGGTTTTTCTCATCCTTTTGTGTTGTAAATTCCTTATTGTGATTGGTTGAATGGCTCGGGCTCTTTGTTGAGTAATTGTTTTATGCAGCTTACTGTTTATATGTATACCTGTATGTCTGCCAGATGGTAAGTACTGATTGATAATAGAATTTCAACAATACTAATAAATAAAGCTACTGCTGCGTGGTCGATCTCAGAATAAATCAGAGCGAATGAAAATAAAGGTAATATTTGGCGGTAGAGTCAGCTGAATAAAAAGGTGTAGAAAAACAAGGTAGGTAAAGGAGAAGAATTAAGAATGGCATGAAGGAAGGCACCAACAAGGCAAGACTACCCAACTTACTATCTAGTAAGTTTGGATGGGAAAAATATATAAGTAGGGGTGGAAAATAAAATCCTCGGCGTTTTCACGAACCAAACAAAACGCAATACGCACACTCTTACTTTTCATTTATAAAATATGAGATGTCTGGTGTACCACCACGGTTAAGCCGACCTAACGGAACCAGACACCGAGTACCATAAGAAGCAATACTAGCTACGGCCTTGCGTATCTATGTTACCCAACGTTTGTCGCATCAAAGGGGTTGTTCTATGTATCCATTGATTAGCACTACGCTGCTTATTAGTGCATCGAACTGTGACATCACAATTAGCATTCTGTATGACCGTTAGTAACGTACGCATTTCGCGAGAAATCGGCGCCCGGTCAACGACTTTACTGTTGTAATTGGCAGTTTATGAAGACTAACAGTTATACTGAATTGTTTTGAAGTTGACAGGTGAAGTCACGCGAAGAATTTGTCCAGTAGAAGTAGTAATAAATAAAAACTCAATGTTTTTTGACCAGCAGGTATTTATTTAGGGACACACTGAAGTGCGTAACGCAAAATACTTTATTCGTTCACTAAAATACTAATTGCACACCAAATAATAATATGCCGATCGTTCTACAAAATATCATTTAAAAGTCTCGTCCGCTTAGGAAACTTATCCACTCAGAAAACTTAATAGGTTATGTTAGATTCTCTTGTGACCCTGCACCCAAAATAGGAGCCCTGCGAAGCAGGGCTCCGTCAACTCAGCTTATTAAAATTGGCCACTTATTACATTTATCACTACTAGGGTTAAATTATTAATCAAAACCGACAAATGTGATTAATTTATCACTTTAACATCGACTTTCGGTAATTATTAATAATAATAGATAATTATTAATAATCTTCAATTATTCACTCTTACCGTAACATATATATTGATTAAGTAGGCCTACTGCTACGTGGACCGGCGATCTTTTTGGGATCGTGGGAAGTAATTGGATGCAGGCGGCTCAAGTCTGGTCTGTGTGGAGAACCTCGGGGGAGGACAATGTCTAGGTGTAGACGTCTTTAAGCTGACATGTGATGTTTGCACATACATACATAGTCTCACGCCTATATCCCCGAAGAGGTAGGCAGAGGTATATTGCTACGCCCACTTTTCGCCAGTTTTATTTTAGTCCCACGTAATAGGGGGCGAGCCTATTGCTGAGAATTTCCTAACGGAAAAACCCATTAACACTTTGCCCGACTCGGGGATCGAAACCGAAAATCCCAATCCCACGTGCACATTTATACCGTGAGACCAACGAGGCAGTCCGAGGCATGTTTATGTGACTTACAATTTACTCAGTGCATTGAGTTTGACGCGGTACTAAAGGTGACCTGATTAACAAAAGTTCCATCTTCTAAAAAGTAGTCTGTTGGTATTTCGAATAGGATATTGCTGCTTTATGCCACTAATATGTATGTATGTATATCTAACATTAATTAATTGCAGGGGTAATTAGTACTGTTACGATGGGCATTGGTAAATGAGCAAGATAGATTACTGAAAGTAACTTATATAAATACGCCTTACGCCAATACAGACTTCTTGCATTTATGTAAACGCGTAAAGATCGCGGTAAGAATCTTGAGGGCTAGACCAAACAGCAGGGTGGTAGTAGGCATTTTATGCTCGGCGTTGTATTCTTTGATTACTGCGAATAATAACGTCACATTAATTAGCCAATCAAAGTGCGATGAATTCGTGCACATTTTTCGGCAAAAAGGTAAAGTATACAATTTTTGTGTTCTCTTTTTGAAACTAACATTTGACATGAATGTTCCTTGAGGACCGTAAGGGTGCACTAACAAAAGGTTTTACCGAAATTACCACGAGATTGTAAGAAACTTTTAAAATAAAAAAATGATTAGCATCAAAAAAGCATCATCTACTTTCTATATAAAAAGAAACCAAATAACATTGACTGATAAACCTAATCTTTACCTGAAGGGTAAAGATTAGGTTTAGTACGATTAGAAACGCCCGCCCTTGATGTTTCCGCCCATCGTAGATGCTGAAGGTTTGAAACTTTGGAAACAAGATTGTGCAATCACTGCGTTTTGAAATTTCCACATTACCCTACACATTGGGCTCACCAAACACATGACACTAAGATCATTTTATCTCTTAGCACATATATGTAAAGTAATGCCTTAATTAATGCCATTAATTCCTTTGAGGGTGTCGAATCTTAACCATTTTTATGTTTTGGCATTCATGTAATAAAAATGACAATCAATATTTATATATTAATTGTCATTTTTATTATATGAATGCCAATTCCAAAGTATTAGTATCAATATAGTTTGTCAAAACTAAGTTCAAGGTCATACAGACAACACCTGATTACTTCTCTTTTAAACAAAAAAGCTGTTCAGTTTGGTGATAAGTGTAAATAATATAACGCTTATTGTACTCTACTATACAATAAAATTTGATGACTTTGTTTGTCATAGATCGTTATGACAATACCACATAACGATGTTGGAAAGGTATTTAAGCAGTAAACTATGCTGTAAAACTTAAGAATAAGTTTGTTCACACGTGTGCATCGAAGGCACACATTTCTGGAAATGTTATGTTTTCATATGAACTATTTTTCATTACAAAATCGAATGACAATTGGCCCATGGCCTGCGAAACGGAATAATGTTAATCATAAAGCCTTCGGTGTCGCGGCCGCCAAAGTTTACAACAACACCCAACCACTCAATCTAAACATAATAGAAACATATACAGCATCCAATAACCTCCATCCAATCTAGACAATTGAAAACAAACAATCAGCATTCGAAAGACATTACTTGAGCACAGCACGTAAAACACAACACCAAAACAAAACGTCACTTAGAACAAAACACAGAACAAAACACATAGAACACCTAGAATAGGGTATAATGCAGTTAGCAATGTGTAGTAGACAGTGCAAAGCAACGCGTGCGACTGAACGCTTCACCAGAACATACCACATTGCACCACCACGTATTGTCAACAGTACCGTGGAAAACTGCTAACAGCATTTTGCGCAATCTATTATGCGCAAAAGATAGCATTTTGAGAGAACTTATTGCCCACTGCGCATTAAATAGAACAATACAATAGTTGTTGTTTAGCGCAACGGATATTTTGTGGGAAACTCTTGAGGCCGAAGAACATTCACTAATAGTTACATATCTAATAGCTGTTTGGGTTTTAAGGTCATTTGTTGGTAAGGATAGTGTTTAGAGATCTTTACAGTACTAGGCATAATCTTTGTACCGCATTAACACTGCATAGTAATGACCGCACAAAAGTCATACGTAGGCTTATTAAAAACCTTAAATCAAAACAACTATTTGTACATCACATAAATGTTTGTCCTGTAAGACCATTGAAAGCACTACATTCAGGTAAGCAGTGGCGAAGGGACTATTAACCGTTTCGCCATTTGTGAAGTCAACATTAATCTGTGATGGTCGTAGGGCTATTAAGACATTTGGTAATCTAACCTCGAGTTACATTATAGATGCTTTCGCGTAAATTGAAATTGATGAGACCGCAATGATTGCTGGGTTATTGATTGTAATTAGGTTAATTTGTAAAATAATTAAGCTAAATGAGAAGAAGGCTAAAAATCGGGTTATAGAGAGAGCAATTTGCAAATTCAATGTTGTTTACTCCAGATATAGTTATGATTATGTATGTGTTTGTATTAAAAGCGAATCATGTCGATAGAGCAATGGAGGACATTAGAAATCATAACCGTCTGCTGGGCTGGAGGGCTGTTTACATAACAACAATAATGATTCGTGCATTAGGACTATGTGCACACAAACCGGCTTACATAACAAATAAAGTTTACGGAAAACGGATCATAAGCATTATAACCTTAGCACTTGAGTTGCATTTGATGATCATGAAGCCATCTAACTATTTACCAACATCGTAAAAACAAATCTCTAAGATGACATTATTTAAAGCACAAAAAAGAGTTGCTATGATAGATATACTACAATATGAATAAACGAAGATACCTCGCTTGTGCACGTTGCGTGTTTTTTAAACACTTATTTTTGGCACACAAAGCAGGTGAAAGATATAATTAAGTAGTAATAAGTATTGTTGTAATTATAAATGTAACTAAAAAATTTACTACTATCAGCTAAGGTTAAAAGTACCCTTAACCGAAGAGCATGCATGAGTAATTTGATGGAAGTGAATGAATTGATTTATTCACTCCAATCAAACTTCCATCATTTAGGGGATATATGTCAATATCGTTGCAAATGGCGTTCCGTAGTCTCTGCCTACCCCTCCGGGAAACAGGCGAGAGTCTATGTATTTATGTCTGTAACTAAAAAACGCTAAGTTAGTTATTATCTACGTCAAGCTGTACCTATTGTTTATTTATAGCAGTCTGCAAAAAGTTAACCAATGTATAAAATTCAACTACTTCCACGAAATAACATTCAGGATTACGATCCAAAAGGTTACAGCAACTGAAGTGGGTAAAAAACGTTCGGATATAAGATTCGGCTTCTAAAAGGCACTATTACTACAATTTTATATTATCTCTGAAGGTGCTAAACAAAAGTTGCAGCATATAGAAAACTTTCTATGGGATTATAGATACGCATAATTCGTAGGGTTAGGGTTGGGTAGGTAAACAGCGCTATCTGAGTGGAGAGACCGACAGACTGCTACACAGAGGGTCTATATACGAATCCACGGCACGCACCAATGACTTTTCGGAGTTGTGTGTATTAAATTGTTAATTATCGCTTGCTAAACGGTGAAGGAAAACATCGTGAGGAATCCTGCATGTCTGAGAGTTCTCCATAATGTTTTCGAAAGACATGGGATGTCTGCCAACCCGCACTTTGCCAGCGTGGTGGACTATGGCCGTATCCTTATCATAGTGAGATGAGGCCCGTGCCCAGCAGTTGGACAGTACTTATACCTTTATAAGTACCTCAAAACTACTACGTAAACTCATGTCTACATAACCCTACGAATTACCATCATCAGCCCTTGCTGATGATGATAATTCGTAGGGTCATGTAGACATGAGTTTCAAAATATAGTAAAGAATTTAAAATATAAAATTGAGAGATAATAACACTATCATCACCATTGTCTGCCAACCGTAAGCCACTGCTATATATATGCCTCTAATGTGGCACGCCACTGATCTCGAATAATTACATGTACATATTACATTATTTAAACACAACACAATAAACAATTACGCAAAGGCATTACATATTGCACAGATTAATTATGAACAAAAAGTGTTCTAACAATTCAAGAGACGGTTGTTCTCAGAAGACATGTGCCAGTTCCCATGGGGGAGCGGAGCGCATGCCCATTGTACATGCACATTCGGACCAGTGTAGTAAGATTACTTGATTTTGTTTAACAAGTTTTTTTATAAATACGGTTAAGAATGGTTTGGTCGTATTAGCATGAATATCTTGATATACTTCTTGAGAGATAACAGGATATAGATTTATCATATTGAAATTAAACGTCAGCATCAGCAAAATTGGGTGGCTCAGGATCGGTCCACGTGGAGAGTGTTGGGGGAGGCATATCAGCCGAAAGATGTCCAGCAGTGGACGTCTTTCGGCTGATATGATGATGATGATGATGATGATCAGCAAAATATAAAGATTAAAATGTACCTTGGGTAAAGTTGTAAATCTGAGAATTGCCCTATTATTTTCTTTCCAAACGATAGCCTTATAGTGCATAGACAAGGAACAACAATTTGTGGATCACACGACATGCTGTCAAGTAGACATTACACTTTGTATACACTACTTTTAACTAATCATTGTTTGTCTGCACAGGTTTTCCGCGACTATAATGTTTCTTGCAAGTGCAAGTGGTGAAGTGGTTGCATTTCCATGATTTGTTACCGTCTTGTCGGCTTGTTGCGAGAATGTGTAGATGTTTGGTAATAAGCTTTGACAAAAGGAAATAAAACATAGGGAAATAACTCACTGCGATTTACGTAAGCCTAGTTAAGAGCAACGGAAAACACGTAGAGACCGTGTTAGAAAGTGAATTTAGGATAACGTTCGGCGAAATGTGCGTAAAGGTTTTTAGAAAATGGGATCGTTTGGTTTCGGCGCAATGTCGTAAGTCAGGTTAGGTGATATTTCGCCAATAATATGGATTTAGATAATGGAATACAAGATAATTATACACGTCGATACTCATACAGTGTGGCAGGACTATACGATTTTTTATGCCAACTTCCGCACTAGATATAAATCCTGTGTCGTGGGGGACTTTACAAACATACGACTAACGGACACATAGCACATCCATAGTCGCAGTCTCAAGTAGCGAGGCGGCCCCTTAAACCATGGCCCCAAACGTGCTGTCAAAATGCTAAATGCATGTGGCAGTATCATAGTCCCATGGGCTCTTACGCTATCTAGCTATGGGGTAAAGACAGGGTGAGTAGTTCCGAGCCTTTAAGTCGACGCACTTTCGACCAAGGTTGACCCAGTTCGGGCCTATCGACGACCCAAAATGATCAGCCCATCTCTTTCTGCCATTCTTGATTTTATTACGCCATAAGTTTGTTTTTCTTAACCTATGCAGTGCCACTGCTAGCCAAAGATCTCTTTGCACTCTTCCAAGCATCTCAGTCTTGTGCTAAGTTGGGGCAGTTCCTGTCGAAGTTGTCTAGATCATCAAATAACATTAAGTATTAAGTTAGTAAAATGGAAACGCGTCATCACAGTTAATAAACCCGGCGAAGACTCATAGAGGCGTAGAGGAGCGCACACTAACTGAGCAAGACAACTGTAATCATGGCGGATCTACGCGGACCGCTGAACTGTACCGGAAGATTATGAGAATAATTAACACTAGCGGTCACACAAGACTTTATTTGCGTTTTGACTAGAAAATTCACCATACAACAACAATAATTTTGGTGGAACGTACTCAATAAATTTATGGTAACCATTACGCGTTACAACCTCACATCGTCGTGTAGCAATTTCTATACAGGAGATAAAAAAAGTTGAGAAGAAGAAGAAGCTGATACTGGTATTTCGTGTTTAGGAAGCTTCCCTCGCAAAAAGGATCCATCTTTCGACAGCCAAAAAAATTTGATAGAGGTATACCACAGCAGCATTAAAAAATGTAACCACAATAGTACTTAAAACTCTGGCTACCTACCAAAATACCCAAAGATTTCAAATAAAAAATAACCCTTTAGATAAAGCAATTAATGTCCCAACATTCATTCACACAAAAATTTGATTACAAATATCAAATATTATGTGGAATTTAATCTATTAAGTAATGTAACAATACGTAATTAGGCACGTTACATGTGTTGAACATTTGGTCGAGCGCGCGTAGACGGCTTATAGCGCGGCGTCGCGTGTGAACCAACAAAAGACATCAACGCGTTACGTCATTATTAAACTGCGTCGAAAACTATGCATAGTTTTATTATTTATGTGTAGTTCTCGTTTTGTATTTACATATCTTTTTACGCTGTTAGTCTATCATTTGAGCCGTAAATGCTTTTACGGAATACAACATTTTAAATAACAAATATATTTGAACGCTTTCTTTTTTAAAATTATGCAGCAGAGTAATGCTTATGCTACGCAATGATTAAGCGTATTGCAGGCGTTGTTTTATACGATACTAGATGAGCCCGCAGTTATCCCGCGTTATTTAAGGCTACTGCTCCGCTCCCGTGGCTCATAGCGTGATATTTTATAGCCTTCCTCGATAAATGGGCTATCTAACACTGAAATAATTTTTGAAATCGGTCCAGTAGTTCCTGAGATTAGCGCGTTCAACTAAACAAACAAACAAACAAACTCTTCAGCTTTATATATTAGTATGAGATGACAGCTAAAATAATTGCTTTGTAGGTAGTTAAAACCAACATATGAAATTACAAACGTATCCAGAAAACGCACTTTAAAAAATGTAATGGATAGTCTGCTAGAAGTAAAATAAAATGTTCATTTCATTGAACAGCACTACTAGAAAGGACAGCCAAACTAGACAAGCTCGCTACTAGACCACCCAAAATATTTTTATAGACTCACGCCTGTATCCCTAAAGGAGTAGGCATAGGTGTAACATTACACCCACATTTCGCCATGAATTTTTAGGCCCAATGTAATAGTGGCCGAGCCTATTGCCGTTACCGAGCTCATACAAGACACTGAGCTGCTACTGAGAATTTGGAAAACCCAGTAACAATTTTGCCCGACCCGGGAATCGAACACGGAAGCTCCGATCATCAGCCGCATACGCTATCCACTGGACCACGGAGGAAATGTACCTAAAATATAGAAAAACGATAACCCTTTTTCAAACATATACTTGGTTTATTAAGCAATGTGTCTTATTACGGAATTCAATATTCGAACTATAGATAGATTTGCAGATTTTAGATTGGGTTTTGACATAAGCTCCATACAAAATATGTCAAACACGAATCTCGAATCTCAAAATCCATGTATGGATCGAATATTGAAAATGGCCGTTATTCTTATCACGTATACGATCTCAATAGAAAAGAAACACGGCTTCGCAAAAGTGTTGCCAACATCTTCAATCCTAAACATCTATTTCACTAATCCAAATCATAAATTACAATCGTAACATTTAGTTCTTATGACCACTACGCAACACAACGCAATCGCTAACACCTATTGTGCCGTGAGAATAAAGCTATCAGATCTCGAACAATTCATTAATTTATTAATTATCCTGCACTTTTAGCTTTTGACATAGGCATTCGGGTTTTCTAACCGAGAGGTATTTTTGTGCAAGCTTTGTTGCAATGGTAATTTATTGTGTTGACTTGTGGGTGCGTCAGGAGTTTTGGATGAAATCTGGTGTAATATACATAGGTATGTGTAATATAAAAGTACTGCTGGTAGAGTGGTTACAAGATTAGCGTCTTAGTGGTAGTGAGTTCGATGCAAACCAACTTCCAATCTAGTCTACCATGTCAGATCTATTCTTTTTTTAGGGACTGTTCTTGCGCTAGGAGTAAATCATGTATATATGACTACAAATATCCAATTGGACATAAAAATCTGTCTCGGTACAATAATTTTAAGATATTTTTTTTAACACGGAATATAAAAATAACACTCACATCAAACCTACAACAGATGTTGTAGCGCAAAATGGCGAGGTGGCAACTTAAACCAATATGGCATCCGTGAAATCTACTGATTTCTGTGTGTTCGTCATTTGAAAACTTGTTAAATCCTCCCATACGTACAACATAACATTATAATGCATTAATCATTAACCGTCTAAGTTGATTTGTTAACCGTATAAGTTTTATGCAACAAATATATTTTTCATTTGATACCTCAACCGTATTAGTAATTTAATGCATGCACGATGTCCATGTAACGTTTCACAATAGAGCCATATAACTGTGTGGAATCGATTGTTTAAAAATAAAGCAATAAACATTGTGGACTCACGAACCACTTTAACGTGTGATGGCGAGTGAAACATAAAACCTACGTATTGCATTACTATAAATAATGCACAAAACATTTCATAGACAATAAATTTACATTGCATTAGAGCAAAAAGTCTACGTAAATATTTATGTTGCGGTATATTTCTTGACTAAGTTATGTTTACACTTATCTTATATGCCACTGTATTTGTCACTCCTAGAGTGACAAACTCTTATGCAGAGAGTTTCAGTTGAATTTAGACATACATCAATAATTTTTCTAAGTTTTGTGCGTATTAAATGGCCGATTATCGTTTGCTAAACGGTGAATGAATACATCGTGAGGAAACTTGCATGAAATTTCTCCAAAATGTTATCGAAAGTCATGTGAAGTCTGGCAACCCCCATTTTGCCAGCTTCATATAGTGGGAATTAAATGAACGTGTAATACTACTGACACAAAAGGCTTCCTTTTTAGGGTTTCGTACCTAAAAGGTAAAAAACGGAACCCTATTACTAAGCCTCCGCTGTCTGTCTGTCTGTCTGGCACCAGGCTGTATCTCATAAACCGTGATAGCTAGAAAGCTGAAATTTTCACAAATTATGTATTTCGGTTGCCGCTATAACAACAAATACTAAAAATAAAAAAATATTAAGGTGGGGTCCAAACAAAAAACGTGTTTCTTTTTTCGTATTTTTTGCTCAAAATTACTAACTGTGACAGGTAGACGCTTTAAATTTTCACAGAATATGTAGTTGTATATTACCTTTCAAAATAAATAATGAAATATAAAAAAGTAAATAATAAATAAATAAAGGGGGCTCCCATACAAGAATCGTAATTTTTAAGCAGTTAGTTACTCGATCTTAATAAACAGGTAGAAACTTAAAAAGTATTTAAGTATACATATAACGAACGTGATTTTGTTTTATAGATGATTGTACGGAACCCTTCGTGCGCGAGTCCGACTCGCACTTGCCCAATTTTATTTTTAATCCCGTTAATAAACAAACGCAAATTAGCTTACCAAACGCAAAAAAGGTATGGTGGATTTACTGCATTGACTAGTTCAATCATCATACCATTTTGAACATGGCTTTACGTAAGTACTGTCTTGTATCTTGTCTTAAATTTGCTTACATTAAGTACCTACACATGAGCATTCGTAAAACTATACAAGAACTGGTTCTGCTCGCTGTTATCTACAGATTTATGTATGCATTAGTTAACGATAAGAATACAGACTCACTTTATGTAAATTAATTGTACCTATTTGCATACTGAACACAGGCCTATCATACGTTGCATGGGTTTTGGTTTAATTTTAATTTAATGAGAAAGAAAGTTTCAATGGTTCCTTTTTAGCAATATTTTGTTTCAGTTAGAAGACTATTTACGATATTAACCTTTTGAAACAAGTGCCGCAAATGATCTTGTAGATACTCATAATTATATGGTAGCTAATTCGTTAAGAATACTATACACAAAAAATATGTAGCAGTTTTTACTTAAGACCGTTGCAATTATTCAGACTAAACATAGTATTTAAACATCTACACGACAAATTTGAAAAAAATATCGTTTATCTATTATATCTATCTAAAATATCCCTGTTAGTAGGCAAATAAAGAAATTCTTCTATGAGTAAATGTTTATTAAAACCTTAGATATTTTCTTTTATTATGTAAACATGTGCAACTTAAAATGATAGCCGATACATTTTAATTAGTCATTTTTGTCAACGCCTTCATGCATATTTCTTCTCATTTATATATTTATTAATTACCAGACAGCTGATATGACAAATACGGCTATCTGATTTCTACAACCGTTTACGGAAAAAATAATGAAGCTATCGAGTAGAGCCTCAGGCGTCGTTGACAGAGACATCTAAAACCTAACACAACATTATGACATCAACGCTACACTACCGAATAATTTGTTCTCCGAATTAATTATAATTAAAACACATAAATAATAAGCGGAATAAGCGTCGGTTACGTAAAAGCAGTAATTGATTGGGAGATTCTAATGATACGCTATAAATGTGTGAATTAGCGTTGTATTACGTTGGTGGGTCGTTAATCTTGGAGGCATATGTCACGGGACGGCCGGGCGTCAACTCGCCGACCGGTTGTGTTGCCCAACCATGTAGGCTGCATGTCCACCAGAGAGATTTTTGTTTTTTATTTTTAATGGCAATTGACTCACAAGAACAAAAAAACTCTAAACAAAAAAATATAGGTCACTCATTTTGACTAGCTGACAGGGAATCGTGTCGATCTCACTGCTAGGGATTTTGTGAACACTGCGGGGGTTTTAGTGAGTAAGCCTCGAATTTCTTATAAATAGTCATAAAGTTGTTCGTGTGGTGACGGATTAAGAATACGCAATGTCACCACCCCGTAAGAGCCGACAGAGGGACCATACTATACAGAGAACAGCACTGTAAGAGAAGGAAAACTTGATACAAACCGTATACCAACCCGTTTGGCCAGCGTGGTATAGTATTCCTCCTTTCAAAGGAGAGGCCTAGTCCAGCAGTGGACTGTAAGGAGCTGATGATGATGAGTCATAAAGTATCGGAAGGAAGCCATACAATAGAGTTTCCACCACCAAAACAAAAAAAGGTTGGTCACATAAACTATTGTTTTGTGATGGGATTGGCACAACGCTAAACTCTGAGGAGGCCGCTTTTCGTTAATTGTTCAACTGCCTAATACAGCTCAGTGAGGATGTAGCCTTATGAGCGGCGATCGCTTTCAGTCAGACATCCGCCTATCAGTAACGGCGCCTGAGATAAGATAACAAGGAAAATTTGTTGTGGAAGCTGAATATAACGACACTTATCGCTTTCAACATTGAAAACTCTGTTATTTTAATGAGGTGTTTAAAACTTTCGCGGTTTATACATATTAACGATAAAGACAAAGATATATTGCTTTAACATACATACATACATAGTCTCACGCCTGTATCCCCAAAGAGGTAGGCAGAGGTATATTGCTACACCCACTTTTCACCAGTTTATTTTAGTCCCACATAATAGGGGGTGAGCCTATTGCCGCACCGGGCACATTAGCAGACTCCGTGCTACCGAGAATTTCCTACCGGAAAACCCAATAACACTTCGCCTGACCCGGGGGTCGAACCCGAGACCTCCCAATCCCACGCGTACATATTTATGCCGTAAGACCAACGAGGCAGTCTTATTATATACACTATATTATATATACTATACATCAAAATTGCTTTAACAATTTTGATGAAATTGCTATTATTATCTCGTTTCTATTCAATTACGCCACTCGCTGTTACTGAATAACTTAGTATTAGCACATGGTTTAATGTAAATATTTGAATAAGGTTTAATTCAAATCCAGTGTCTTAATCAGTGGGAGAGTTGCTTCAATATTTGAAACTGGCATAAGATATTGATTCGTTTTCCTATAATACTAGACTATTTCGAAGAAAAAACAAACTTTTATAGGTTTTAATAGTAAGGTAACTTGCATTTGTTGCACTTCTGGATATTTATAATTTTATTTCAACTGTCACCAACTGAATCACTAAGGTATAAAGTTAAAGATAGTATAAGGCAAATTAGATATCCAATTGCTGTTGCCTCTATAAAAACACATGTAGGAAAACAAAACCTAAGCATAAAGCTTTAAAAAGTCAATAACAAGAAGTAAGGCCCAGTGACTTTTTAAGATACGCTTTTTAAACATAGTTTTAGTCATAAATTGCTGCTAAGTTTATAACTTACTTCGTTTACTTTTACCAGTGTATAATTTACTTCGTTTTAATTAAATATTCGCGGCCTTAATAACTTTGTCCCATAAATTGTATGCAGTATTACCTACATATCATTGTGTAACGACAGGATCATATTTTACGCCGAGAGTGCACAGCAGCGCCGGCGGCGTGTCGTCACGTAGAATGAATGCTAATATAGCCTTTTGCGGTAAAGTTCAAATTATTGTATACCTTAACTCGTTTAAAGCTATAAATCATAATAGCAAAAGTAGTTTTATAATAAGTTATCAATTTATAGATATAGACACTATTTGGTTCTAAAGAGAAGACATATCATCGTCTTTAACAGCATGACAGTTGAAAGACATAGGGCTGTCTTTCAACTGTCATGCTGTTAAAGACGATGATATGTCTTCCCTTTAGCACCAAATAGTGTCTATCAAAGAGTATGCAAATACTACGTAAGAAGAGGCGGATGTGCCATAGATCATGCGAGACTTTCAGCTTTGTATGAAACGTGCAGGGAGAACTCGTACCAACATAAAGATACTAATTGACATCGTTTTTATGTTGTCAGCATTGTCATATTCGTCAATATAGGGATGTACCCTCTAGTGATTAACGAAATATCGATATCGATAATATTCGGTAAGAAATAATTATAATTATGTTTCGACTAGAATAATACTTTTTCAACACAAATAAAAGATGTATTTAATATTTATGTGTTTATTCAAACAAATTAGCCTATTCTATAAATCTATTCTAGATTAGCGAAGAAAAATACGCAGAACTAAAAGATATATGTATGTACATGTAATGGAAAGGATTTCAACATTTCTTCTGTAATAGGATTTAAAGAAATGTCTATAGATACAAGGCACAGCTGTTTTTCTGACTTGAGTTTTTTCCCTTTTTTTTAAGTCTTTTGGCTTAAAATGCTTGCCACATACATAGTTCAACTGATGTAATTTTTCAATGGGCACATAAATCAAGTCTTGGTTTCCAGTTGCAGCTACCTATTTTTACATCTAAAAAGAAAAAAAAGAATATAATTTTTAGTCCTAGTGCCAATTTCTAATAACGGATTATCGATAACTGACAGGCAGCACTATTGTTTACCTACAAAGTACTAGGATATGAAACTTTAGAATATTTCCTTATTTTTTATGTTTCATTGAAATATATCACATTATATAACATTATAAATATTCACTGATCTTTATATAGGGACATTTTGCCATAAATACCTACACTTTTTTCATTGCTTAACCGGCATGTTGTTGTATGCCATATTTCGCACGTTATTTTGCTTGTTTTCATTGCGCTCCTTTCAATGCTAATCAAATAAATATAGTAACACTAACACTAGAAGTGTAAAATCACATTTATTTAGTATACACAAAGCAGTTTTACACTATGTTTTTACGTTTTATAAACAAACTACATAACGCGGCAAAGTTCAATCTGGATAATAATGTGACAGTTGTGACATTTGACACTATTGACAGCCAAGGCAGTGATGTACGTATAACCCGTCTAACTTTGAAAGAATACTGTTCCAAGGGTACATAGTGAAGGATGCTATCTTCACGTTTTATACATATAATAGTAGCCATTAAAAAGATAGCACGTTTCATACATTCGGTTTTTTCTTAGGAACTTGCGCCAGGCTGGTGTCTATATCTATACATTACCTCCAAGACTCTCCATATAAATCGAACTCTGAGCTGCCCGCATCCATCAGTTTTCCGTGATCACAATAACCTCGTTGATCCACCTTGCGAGAGACTTACGTCTGCTGAGACGTCCAGAGCATGGCCGCCACTCCAGAACCTCAATCTTCACTTATGCATGCTTCCGTCAGACAATATATCTATTCATCAAAGTTTTACTTTGTCTTTCCTCTATTGTCTTGTTTAATTCACAATTCCACAGATAGTTGTACCGATATCTACATGAAAATGCTTGCCTAAAATGTATCTCGTAAGTTCTAAAATGACCTAGTAATCATTTTATTAAAATATGACGTTTACGCGCCTACACTTCCTATATACGCTTAAAGGCCTGGAACATCTTATCCTGAGCAAAGAAACAGAGTCAATAAGCTCCATGATTAATCTCTAACAAGATTCCACAAAAACTAAAAACAAAATTTCGGATACTTTTCATCAACACACGAGATGTGGACCGGAAACCAACACACGCATACATCAGTGTGTCGCAATATATATCGCAATCGTACGATGCGACGCGGAATATAAAATAGTGGACAATGTCAAAAGTCAAATATTCATTACCGCGCGGACTAGAATGCCGTTGTTACGATATTTATGTAATCGGAAGCACAACCGGCCGCGTGTCCACGACTCCACGGCGCAAGAGTTTCACTACAACACGCGATTATTATATTACCATTAGCTTGTCCAATGACTTGGTCCGCCAGGCAAAGTTATGTTATTAAATAATCATGACACTGGTCTAAGCTATAGAATATAGGAGGCAGTGATTGATTGCCGTGATTGCCATATGCAATCACTCTGTTTATACAGAGTGCGTAAGGTGATGTGATATATTTGGATCCTCTAAGCACCCTAGCTAGGGTGACGCTGACAATGCTCTGCTGTTAAAACTGGAAAACGCAAAGACAATGGCAGAACGAGTCCTCTTACAGTGAAGAAGTAATTTAGCCTCCTTGTTTTTTAATCTGTCATCGAACAAAACGCAAAATTGAGATTTTCTATTTCTTCTGTTGAACCAACCAACTAGTCGGTGGAAACCTCTTTATTAAAATTTACTTAAATGTGTCAACTTTCTTGATGACCCAGTGAACTGATGTCAAAGTTTATCACACATCAAAGACGAACATTCAAATTTATATATACATTTTAGTAACTAATCGAGTCAACGTTTTCGGAACCGCGTCTTTTCGGTCACCGCACAGCGAAATTAGATTTGTGTTGTAAGATTTTATGGTTTATCTCCATAATTAAATTAACGATGTTATAATATGTTATCTCCATGTTCCGGTATGATGCAAAAGATGTGCCAAATTTAGACTGTGTATGCTCAATTACTTTTATAGAGTAATGTGACTCATAATTTCCTTTTGCTCTGTAAATGATAATACTGCAAAAACGTAACTTTTTGATTATGGTCACTCGGAAACGTAGACGTAGAATATTTGGGTAGTGAAAGAAAAAGTAAGATGTAAACAATTTTACATTATCTTTCGTGATATATGCCAGATGTCTTTTGTATCGATGCTCAAAAAAGAATCAGATCCAATAGTTAATGATGGTCATATGCAATATTTGTTTTCTTGCGCTAAACATACATATAAGCAGTACATTTTATTGAAGTTTAGAAACACGCGAGTGATATCTATTTTATTACAGGCTTTAGAAGTCAACAACAACAGTATTTTTGATATTATTATGGCGCTGATACACTTGAGCATCCACCTGTAGGGTGCTTCTACACGGTGCAAGTAATGAGCATTCTCGCGAAAGTGACAAAACAAATGAGTGTGTTTTAGCGAGCATTCTCACGAACATTCGGGCAAGCCTTAGACATACATAGAATTCGCGCTACAATGGCGGTTAAACCCAATTTATTTACTTCACTTTGACTTATGATTTTAATCTAGGGAAGAATTTTCGTAGTTTGTCACTAATTTTAATTTGACTAGTTATGGGCTTACTCAGAATAAATGTCGATAAAATATCGATAATGTTTATAATAGATCCTTAGATTTGGTTTACTCAGAATATTAATTTCAATAGAATGTTGATAAACTCTCGATATTGATAAATAAATTTGAACGTAGGAACATACACTTGTGATTTTTGGTGTGAATGTAATGTGAATTTTATTCATAAGTGAAACTGAAGTAAACATATTGGGTAAAACTGCTGTTGTAGTGCGATTTCTATATTTTTTCTATATTCTACGGATTATTTGAATTTAGAATGATCGTGAAAATGTTCGGTTCGACAAAACAGAAAACGGCGATGCTCTCTGTTCTGTTACAAGCCTTTAAACAATACAGCCTTTGTCCATAAATGCATATTCTCTATTTTTCACTGACATGTAGAATTTTTCGCTAGATAAGATTTTATGACCATTTCAAACTTCCTTACAATTTGATAACAATACTTCCTAACTTCTAATATATTAAAATGCTCTTCTGTCCGTTGTCACACGCGTTACGTAATCGATCATCTATTGAGCTACAATTGACACATATGTCATCTAATGAGTCCGTGCGAAGTGTTCGGTGCACGAATGATACGACACACATAGTGTACGCGGAAATGTTTTATTTATTGAGTAGCCGTGACCTGCGGTTTCACCCGACACACCTCGTCCATTGAATCGTCGTAACACATCGCTCTTCCCTGCCATTCTATCCTTCTCTTATTCTTTGTGTTTCGTATAGCTCTTAACAGTTGTAGTATGACGTCACATAGCCTACATACAGCCTTCCTCATGAATGTGGAATATCAGGCCACGTTGAGGAAGACTTATGAAAAAATCTTTCAGACGAGAAAAGGTCGTTTTGTATGTAAGTATACATGAATGAATCGCCTCTATGTAAATATCTGTGCTCTTTGTGACCTACAGCAATGAGCTCATATTTAGGTACATAGAGGCTCGTTTCCTATGGGCGCTCTGAAGACAAACTTTCTGTGACCCAAATTGCCCCTTGGCGGCGTGGCAGTCACGCTGTGACAGCTGTCTCTACGAGACCAAGAGAGACGGAGAACGACGCCAGCCTCGCCAACGGCGCCAACTACGAACTAAACTGGAGACAGTCTCCACTTGGAATCGGCACACGAAATCCTTAAGAACTGCGCTTCTATGTAAATCTGTATTCAGTGCCTACAGATCTGATTGGTACGTTCATTTACACGTTAAAGTAACAAAAATATATCCTACAGCTTTATTATTTTAATATTAATGGCAAACGAAACAACGCTGTAATCATGAACTGTGCAAAGTGTCATGAGGTTTTGGTTACGACTGTGAATTATCTATGTAGAAATAGCGGTGGCTCAGTGGTTCATCAGTGGTCAAAAGGTCGTGGTTTCGATCCGTTTTGATTGAGCTACTGACCTGAAACTACGTGTAAGAATTCAGCTAAGAACAAACATACAACGTTATTTGTTATAAAATAATTGTCAAGCTTTGAACACGTGGCAGACTATTACACTTTTATAATTACGTTAGCGCGATATCAAATGTTGCTCCTAATCTAAAAGTTCACTGTAAGACCCTCCTCCATTAATTCTGTGAATAAAAACAACCAATCCTCACTGTGAATAAATCCTTTAACGTTACAAACCCTCAATCAATGAGCACTGAAAACACCAACATTTCAAAAGATCTTTTGTAAAAAAGCTAAAAAGGCAATGATTAGCAACAGCCATTCATAAACTACACATTACCTATCGAATCGAGTTGAGACGTACGCTTACTAAACTTGTACTAAGTCCATACACTACTTCCAATTTACCACAATACAAAAAACAAAAACACAACATTGCGTATTTCATATTTACGAGCATGTACTCAATTAAACACTGATAGATGCCAAGTCACATTTCCAGTAAGTAAAGTTCGAGGTTACGGCTTATCAGTACTTAAACAACGAAAAAATAATAAGATTATCACCTTTATCATATTTGAACCGAATCCCAAGGCGCAACAAGCCCCCATTTTAAGTAAGAATAAGTATAGTAATTTGACCAACTGGAAACCAAATCTAGGAAAAAAGATAATAATATAATATTCTACCACATTCACACAACACCATCTAGGCCCAAAGTAAGCAAAGCTTGTACTATGGGTAGGTACTGGATAATGGATAAACATACATATATACTTTTTTTTTTGTAAATACATACATATAATACATAGAAACACCCAGACCAGGACAAACATCCTGTTCACGCACACAAATGTTTGACTTCTGCGGGAATTGAACCCGCAACCTTCGGCGTAGCAGTCGCTTACACTCCCGCTCCGCAAACCGGTCGTCAAATCTAATTGGTAGTTTCAGAGGTAAGGCCATTCAGACTTACAAACTCTGCAGCTTTACTTAATTAATGCCAATAGTGTAAGCTTTTATGCAGAGGATGCATAGTCTGAATGTGCAGTATGAGGTCTTAATTGCACAATGTACCATTTTCTACCGCGTTTTGAAAGAAATTATAAAACGTACACGATAAAACAGATGATGCTTTGATATTGCCAATCTCATACCAAGCCATATTATACGCAGTTGTTATACGCAATTGGCATCATATTTAATGATGCCAGTTGGCATCGTATCGTCATCGGCATGGCGTATAACACCAGACTCAATTAATAATGGAATTGAACAAATCGTGATGTAAAAAGATGCCTAATCACTATGGTAAAGTTATAGGTTACCGATTTTCAATATACATATGTAGGTATATTGAAAATCGGTAACCTACGAATTCCGATTTGACGTTTAGGTACTAAACATGTAGGCACTATTTAGTGTGTCCCTTTAAGCACGTAATACCACTAATCCATGCCGTGTGTAAATCTAATACTTATGTGTAAAACACTGCCGTACGTATGTCAAAAATAATCTTCTTAATCCCTTCCAGTCCGGCTTCCGTTCGGGTCACAGCACAGTTACATCCTTGGTCAATATTACGGATGACATCAGGGCTGGTATGGAGGACGGTCAGCTTACGATCCTTGCTTTGCTAGATTTTAGCAACGCTTTTAACACGGTAGATTTTGATATCCTACTTGGCCGTCTACGCTCTCTTAACATATCTCCTACGGTGGTTGATTGGTTTCTTAGTTACCTGTGTGGCCGCCGACAGCGTATACGCATCGAAAACTCACATTCTTGTTGGTGTGACACAACTGTTGGTGTGCCCCAGGGTGGCGTGTTGTCTCCTTTACTCTTCGCAATTTTTATAAATTCTATATCAAATGATCTTCGCTGTTCCTATCACCTTTATGCAGATGATCTCCAAATCTATACGCAGTCGCCATTGGCACAAATGTCATTGTCTATTAGTGCCATTAATAGTGACCTGATGCGTATCAGCAGTTGGAGCAAATGCTTTGGGCTTAAAGTCAATCCCTCTAAAACCCAGGTCATTGTTATTGGGAGCGCAAGAATGACAACGAAAATCGACTGGTCTCAGATGCCACACGTTACCTTTGATGGCACTATTATTCCAATACAGGATAAGGTAATGAATCTGGGTATAATTATGGATTCTACACTAACGTGGCGATCGCAGATACAAGAGGTGAGTCGAAAAGTGTTTGCTTCAGCAGGTTCATTGAGAAGACTACGAAACTTTCTCCCTACTGCCACCAAAATTGCACTTGCAAACTCTCTTCTTTTACCCATTATTGATTATGCAGATGTCAGCTATCTAGATCTCGCCGAAAACCAGCTAGACATACTTGAGCGCCTTCAAAATCTCTGTATAAGATTCATATTTGGATTACGCAAATACGATCATATTTCACAATTTCGAGCACAGCTCAAGTGGTTGCCCATACGATATCGCCGGAATGCTCACATTCTTTCTTTGCTGTACAATATACTGTTTAGCCCTTCAACTCCTTCCTATCTTAAAGGACGATTCGAATTCCTTCATGATACGCATAACCGTTATTTGAGGTCATCAGAAAATTTGAAACTGAAGATGCCGGTACATTCCACAACCTTTTATGACAAATCGTTTTCCGTCACTGCTGTTCGTCTATGGAATGCATTACCGCTACATATTAGACAGGCTCAGACGGTAACCAGATTCAAATATTTAGTTAAGGAGCACTATCTATCATTATAATATTTCCAGTTTCTCCCGTTCTACTAAGTATATGTGTATTATATATTATTGATGTATGTATATGTATGTATTTTATATATGTATATTTATGCATGTATAAGTATTTATGTATGTGTATGCATATTATCTTAATATTATATAACTTTATATTTATTTAAATATAATATATATTTATTGGTACGCTTACAACTCTCATTTCTTTCCTACCAATAATATCTCCATCCAAAGGTTGCCTGGTAGAAATCGCTTTTAGCGATAAGGCCGCCCATTGTACTATATTTTATGTGAATTTCCTTAAATATCTGTATAAGTGTACAATAAAGAGTATAATAAATAAATAAATAAATATGTCTGGGTTCTCTTCCTAAACGGGGAAGATCTTGATGTTTTTTGTATGAATGAGTCATTGGATAACTTTAATTCACAATCGGTCTTGGTCGATAGCGTTATTGGAATTGCGATTCCTAATATTAGATTGAATGCGGGCTAAATCCAATATACCTAATATTAAAATATTGCAAAAATATGATTACTTGCACATAGTTTACTTTCAAGCTTCTATAAACTGAAGCACAACTAGTTGATATATTTTTATTTAGAATCAATAATCAGAAAAAGAACTTTTGACAGTAATTTTCATCATCAGCCTTTAACAGTCCACTGCTGGACTAGGCCTCTCCTTTTAAAGGAGGAATTGGCCTACTATACCGCGCTGGCCAAACGGGTTGGTATAGGGTTTGTACCAAGTTTTCCTTCTCTTACAGTGCTGTTCTCTGCATAATATGCTCCCTCTGTCGGCTCTTACGACACCCATGGGATGATATGGGGTGGTGACATTCCGCATTCTTAATCCGTCACCACACGGACAAAAATTTAAATCCAATATACCTAATATTAAAATATTGCAAAGATATGATTACTTGCACATAGTTTACTTTCAAGCTTCTATAAATTGAAGCACAACTAGTTGATATATTTTTATTTAGAATCAAAAATCAGAAAAAAAATATAAATGAAGAGTGAAAATGCTTATAATAAAATACTGTAATTCAGGAATACCTGGCTTCACCTCTCAACCACAGAGTTAAAGGTAGTTGAAGGTCGTCAGTATGGTAACCTTTCTCATTGCAATAGCTGGGAGTACATTTCAACCACAAGTAAAACTACCTGATTCTACTCTTCCTAATCCTTAAATAATTATTCGAGTTCATCTCTAGATTGAAACCATTGCGCTATTCCTGTAATAAAAACTTCGAACAAATAAACAACGAATCTGAACTTTGTACTATTTAACGGTTATCAACACGATGTAATGCAAATAAATAACAAACACTAAAAGGTCACAATCAAATATTTATGTGAACGTATTGCTATAAAAATATGATAAATCGATCACTACATTTACATCATGACTTTGACTTTGAAACATTGATTAATATATCTACTCAGTCTACTTTAGTTATGACATCAGATCAAGTACTAGTAAAGGATAATGTACACGCTACCTGAAGTACTCGAGGTTTAGTCGTTATTCGGTAGCATGTTTTGATATCCGAATTTTGCAACAGTAGCTTTCCTGAATAAACATAACATAACATACATAACATAATTTCACGCCTTTTATCCCCAAAGGGGTAGGCAGAGGTGTATTACACAACCACATTTCGCCAGTTATGTTTCGCTCCCATGTAATAGGGGGCGAGCCTATTGCCATCTACCGGGCACATCATTAACCGAGCGATAATTAATTTATAATGCACACATAACTTCGAAAAGTCATAGGTGTGGAGGAGCGGCGATAGCCCAGTGGTGTACGTAACGGACTGCCGAGACGATCTTCTCGGGTTCGATCCCCAGGTACCCCGGGCTCTGCATAAAGTTGTACCTTAAAAATAAAGAAAAAAAGCAGGAAAACTGGTTGACGGCTGTAGTGGGTTCGATTCCCACACGATAAGACAACACTCTATGTGTTACATTAACTGTTGTTTCGAGTGGCTGTTCTCTGAGTCCGTTGATTGCATGTTTGTAAAGTCGATACAGAATTATTGCCCAGAGTGGGAATGGTCTTTATAAAAAAATACAGAGACAGAGACTCACGCCTGTTTCCCGGAGGGGTAGGCAGAGACTACGTAACGCCATTTGCAACGATCCTGACATACCTCTCTTCCTTCATTCACTCATATCAAGTTTCTCATGCATGCTCTTCTGTTTAGGGTACTTCTGACCTATCCTTTTTTTAGGATGTCTCCAATCTGTTCAGAGAACGTTCGGCTAGGTCTTCCACTTTGTCCTGTCCAATTCACACTTGCCTTATATATCTTCTTTGTCAGTATAAAAAAATACGTCTTACGTTATTTTCAAACTAGACATTATTTACACAACGTGATGCAATATCCACGCAGTAGCTATGGCTCGTATTGTCATAATGCTTACTTAAAAACCAGCCGATTCACTTTCAATTTCTACTTCTTTTTAGAAGCTTTTAGACCATGTATTTTTGAATATTTTACCCGACGTCACCAGCGGCTTCGCCCGCGTCAATTATACATATAAACCTTCCTCTTGAATAATTTTATTTTTAAGATTTAAGCATACATAGGGACAGACAGACAGAAATCAGACTTTGTTTTAGACTATGTAGTGATAATTGTTGTAAAATCTTGCAACCCAATTTTAAAGCAGATATCTTGAACCGATTGAGTGGATTTTTTTTATAAATATTTTGTGTAATTGTGCCCTGTCCTTTACCGTATAAATAACCGTTTAATCGTTGTCTCTCGATTGTTCGCGACGAGTCACGATATTCTAATAACCTGCATAATCCAAGTATGTTAGACAATGGCAGCCAGCATCCCGACGACCTTTAGCTGACATTTGTGCTACACACGAATTCTTCGGTTAAGCTTGAACTTTGTGCGCCTAACCAAAATACGAGCGTTCTGTCCGCATTGTTGGCGGGTCGGATCCTGACACCTACTAGAGAACTGTCTAAATTAAGAAAAGGGTGTGACTTCTCGCAAAATATTGAATTACAAGAATTCTGCCGCAACTCCGCTTAGGTTGAAGTCCGATGTCTTTATCACCCTTCAACCTCCTTACTATCCCCACACACATAAAAAATCAAAACATAACAAACGGAACAAACGTTGCAATGTAAATGGAGGACAAATAAACACATAGGTACATACATATAAATAGGTAGTAGAGCCTTGCTGATTTCAGCATGAATGGGCCGGCTCGACCGGGGAAGTACTACCCTCTCACAGAAAATCGACGTAAAGTATCAGTACCTAAACTGTTGCGTTTCGTTCGGTGAGTGAGAGTGCCGGAGACCCCATCCCCTATTCCTTCTCCCTCATCCCACTCCTTATCCTATCCCCAAGGGGCAGTAACGCACTTGTGACTCCTGTGGTGTTGCTTGTGTCCGTGGGCGGCGGTAATTGCTTACCATCAGGTGATCCGTCTGCTCGTTTGCCGCCAATTACAATAAAAAAAAAACTTTCCCATTTACATGATGAGTATGGCAGTATGTTTTGGTTTGGTACATATCTCTCTACTAAGCATTAAAAACTCTTTGTTTTGTCGCTCAAATTGAGTTCGCCCTTCTCTCAAGTAGATAAATTGTTTTTTCCACTTCTTCAATACCAATTTTGTCGGGACTTCACGGGTGTCAATACCTGTATAATTTATTTTGTATAGACAACATAATAAGATACCTATGGAATTAGATAAAACTTTATATTCAGAGATATTTTACAAGTATATGCCTGATGTAACGAAAATATCGTGAGGACATGTTCTACAGGTTGGTTAGCTTTCCACAATTTGATCAAAAACAACACCACGGCTTCGTAGGAACTATTAAATTGTTTGATAGTTCAATATAAAAGCCGGTTGGCGCAGCGGGAGTGTAAGCGACTGCTAGGTCGAAGGTCGCGGGTTCGATTTCCGCTCAAGTCAAACATTTTTGTGCATGAACATGGATGTTTGTCTTGGTCTGGGTGTTTCTATGTATAATATGTATTTATTTACAAAAAAAGTATACATGTATGTTTATTCATTATCTAGTACCCATAGTACAAGCTCTGCTTAGTTTGGGACTAGATGGTGTTGTATGAATGTGGTAGAATATTATTATTATTATATTATTATAGCCGTTTCGAAAACGATACAGCCTGTGAGACCGCGCTCTACCCGTGTTATAGGTTATGCCTTAATCCTGTTTAGTGGGAAGAGGTCCTTGCCCAGTATGAAACAAGTTTAAGAACAGGATCGTGTGTACATTTGTATATAATGTACGTAGCTTCTACAACAGCTGCATCTATGCAGATGTCGGTTATCGCGTCAAAAAGTAGAATATGTGCTTTTTATATGTAAAATCTCAAACTGGTGTCAAGTAGCAAAAGACAGAGAAAAGTGGGCATCCTTGGACGAGGCCTTTACCCATCTAGGGACCATATTTAACCCTAAACACTAAAATTCAAAACATTAATCAAGAAAATATTATATAGCAAATAGAAAATATTATAGTAGTAGTAAGTTAATAATTTAGTATATTTATAAGAAAAAATGTGGCAAAGGTCAAATAAAGGCATTTTTATTTTATTTATTTATTATTATGTAAAAACTAAATTACCGCAAAGTGTCATAAAAATCCGTATTATATAACTAACTTGCTAACCTAATTAACGTGAAATAGTCACGAACTCTCCGTGTTAAGAATCTGATTGATGAAATTAAACTTACCAACATCGTAGCTACAGCTTTTTTCGTATTATTTACCTGCAACATAGAAAGACAATTTATAAATACAAGGCAAAAAAACATAACTAAGATTTACTACACAAATCAGGTATATTTTTATCTGGTATTATATTAACCAATTTGGTATTTTAGGGATCTCACGACTTTTTACTGTAGGAGAACTGAGTTGCGAGGCTTGGATTTTCGACAAGTAGGTATTGTTTTTTATGGGATTTAATTAATCAAATTAGGAGCTCATCCGCCACTTGGGCAGGCGGAGGGGTGTGTGACTATCGCCTCAGTGGGTTTAAGTAGCAAGCTTCACTCTTATTCGGGGCTTACTTACTAAGACCTCAGCGGTATCAGTCGACGTCCCACAGTTTTAGCACCACGCGAACCACTTATATTTTACTGAGACCTTGCCGAGAAATGACCTATCTTAGTTATTCTCAATAGACTTTAGAAAATCGAGAATGTAGTTTTAAAATATTCAACAAGATCCACTTGTTCGTGTTTATTTTATTTATTCAACTTTACGACTCAAGGTTGTTCAAGTGTTATCAACTGGTTCTTAATTAAATTCTTGGCTAATTTACTTAACTATTTCATATGAGAGCTTCTTCTTATTTAAATTATTTAATGGTTTGGTTTCTATATAGGCATTATATTTAAGATATTTTTTGAAAATAAATGGCCTTGGATGACGGTCTACAATTTGTTTTTTATAGTCTGCGATGGTCACCGGGCTAAAATATCTAATAATATATATAAACTCTATTAATATAAAGATGCGAAGCGACATAAGTTAATTACTTCTTTTAGTAATGACCCGAACGTCACACATTCGACATCGGTTTTTGGTGGTTTACCTACTCCTACGTATATATTATATTATCTGGGCTTTTACCATTTTATTCTTTGTAGTTAGATCGCTGCACATGAGTTTGCCATTTTAGCCAAATTAGGTAATTTCTGGTGAAATTATTAACGTCTACTACACATACCAGACCTTATACAATACCACTTCTACTACAGCCTTTCGCGATCCACTGCTGGGCATATGCCTCCCCTGATTTGCGCTGCAATAGCATCATTCTCTTAGCGTTATCCCAGTTTCAATCTGGGGTCCGCTTACTAGTCTAACCGGATTTGGCTGAATGCTTTTCCACAGAGTGACTGCCTGTCTGACCTTGGCAACCCGAAGGGATAGCCATATTCCATGGTTTAGACTAGTGTCAGTTTATTTAGAAGGTACTGACGCCCTCAAACGATTGTCAGAGATCTTCATGACAACCGGGACCGACGGCTTAACGTGCTCTCCGAGGCACGGGGCAAGCGATAATTTATAATTCAATACGCACATAACTCTTAAAAGTAATTAGTGCGATACCATCTGCATGGCAGTCTGTTGGTATCTCCACTAGGCTATCGCTGCCTTTGCGCTACAATAGCATTCTAACTTAATAGTAGGATTTACTATACCACGCTGGCAAGATGGTTAGTATAGCATTTGATATCGAGTTTTCCATCTCTTGGCATAGATACTATTTGCTTTGTATATTGTCCTCAGTCGCCTCTTACGACATTCACGGAATGCAATAGGTTACTGACACTACCTATGTCTTACTCCATCACCACACGTAGAAGAACACTTAACAAAAGTAACAAAAGAATCCGATCCACGCCATTTCAATTTCTTTAGCGTCAGTAACACCCAATAAAGCCTTTCTCAAGACATATCGTGCGTCAATAATGGCAATTACAAAACCACGTTGACATTAAGATAAGTATTTCAGATACTAGAATGTAACTGAGTAAAACGTGAACAAAAAGATGATAGGAAGCAAACGAATGTCGAAAACGGGACGTCTTTGAATGTCTTAGGGCCTGTTCACGAGATCGGTCTAAGCGGCGCGCGTCGCGGCGGGCGGCGCGGCAGAGCGTCGTGCACGCCACGACCCTACAGCAGCGGTAAACGCAGCGGCAAATGTGGACGTATTTGGGCCGACGGAGTTACCCATAAATATGGCGATAACCAAAATATCTTTGTGTAACTATACGGTATACCTACAAAATTGTCGACATTGGATATTCATTTCTTACAAGTATTTTATATCAAAGGAATAATACATATTCGCAATTAATGAGGCGTTGAATAGGTACCTATACAACGTAGATTACGTTAAGTAGGTAGGTAAATCACCTTTTAACTTTCATAGTAGCTGTGTCTGTACCTAAATAGGTACATATGTACATTACTCAATGTTTTAATGTTTGCGATTTATATTAAAACCTACCATTACATTCTGTAAAACATTGTTTCATTACATCTCGCAACGTTTTATTAACATTTTTGTATTTATACAGCGGATGTGTTGCTATCCACACACGCGACCGTTTAAAAATTTCGACTTTAAATGTCTCCGTATTCATTACCGCCACAAAATATTTAACAAATAGTTTAACCGCCTAGTTCGTCCCTCGCGTAACGCTGTCTGTGCCGCTCGGAGTCGTGGCGTCGGACTCGGTCGCAGTACATTTGTTCCCGCCGCTCGCCGCACCGCACGCCGCGCCGCTCGCCGCGCAGCCAATCGCGCCAAAAAAAACGCGCGCGTTATCGCTGTGCGCGGCGGCTCGTGGCGTGCTTCGAACGTCTTCATACATTTGATCTTGCCGCTAGCCGCCCCGCGCTAAGCCGCCGCTCAGAGCGGCAAGGTCGTGACAGGGCCGTAAGAGTTTATTTGGTTGACAGTTGAACTGTAAAGCTCTGTTCAGATTGAAGCGAGGTTGTCGGGTGGTTAAGCGCATTGGTGCGATTTTGTGCGTTTAACTTCTCCGCATATTTGATGACTCTTCATTGGTCGCGTAACTTTAGAAAGTTAGGTTATTAAATTAGATATAAATAATGGAAGCTCGCAACTTACACACTATACTGAAGTTCTGTCAATGCGTTCATGTATATTTGATTTAGCGCTATTATATTATATTCCATCGAATTTGCGTAAACCCATTTTTTTATTATGTCGTCACGCTGAATGGGGGAATCGAACCTGGGACGATCCGACTCGATCAGCAGACGCATAGGCCTATAATATATACCTAGGTTAAGGACAACCATAAAAATTAAGAGAATAAATGCTAAATTATGATAGCGGTATAGTCTTTTGGATTGAAGATAGAAATAATAATACCTACTTCAAGCAGCTTTATTGAGGGGCCTGATTCAAATTTAAAAGATTCGTTAGGTTAAGTATTTCTGACATCTTCGTATTTATAGATGATGATGAAAAATTAAAACCTTCCGTGCCTTGCAGAGCACTTTAATCCGTAGCCTGAAACGGCGCAAATACAGTAATCTAGTAGCTAATTACGTATTTGAGCCGTTTGGGTTGGAAACGCTAGGCTCATGAGGTGCGAGCGCTCGTAGTTTATATCGCAACATATTCAGACGCTTGATCGACGTCTCAAGTGACCAGAGGGCTGATATATTCTTTACCGAAAGAATCAGCATTGCTATTCAGTGCGGCAATGCTGCCAGCATTCTGGGCATGTTACCAGATGCCAGTGATGCGGAGGAATACTACGACGCCTAAACGTCGTAGTATTCCTCCGCATCACTGGCATTCAAAAGCCTAAACGCCTTCTGCTTTATTATTTTTATTTTATTTGCTTTATAAATATTTTAACTTTAGTAGTAGGGTTATACGTTTAATTTTAGTTTTAAATAATTTAAGACCAATAATTATGTAAAAAAATAAATTAAATGTTATGTAAATAAATAAAAGCCTGAAAGTATTATGAAAACGCACGTCTCATTCGTCATGTGTACACAGTCTTACAGTATAATTGCTTCACCATCACGGTAGAGTTGTTTTGAAGAATCGTTTCTGAGTGGATCAGCTCTAGGCAATGAGGTGGATCGCTGTGTTATGTAGGAAGCCAATCAAGTGCGAATTAATCGCACACTGAAGGTTCCGCTTCGTTAACGTCGGCCGTCTAACGAACGTAATAAACGTTCAAATATTTCGAGATCACATCTCCTGAGGCTGTATTACGCAACTTTTAATTCCGATATTGATTAAATTAAGGTAATTTTCAATATGTTTACTGGAATATGACTGCAAAATTCAAAAGCGTTATGTGGTAAAGACAGATAGGTACTTAGGAAACAGAAGTCTACAATCCAGACCGTATTTTGCTACAGGCAGATCCAGGGGGGCTGGAGTAATAGCATCGGAGGCCTCCCATGATAAATGAGTTTGTAGTGTTTCTATTTAAAGCCTAGATCACGAGGTACAACTTAAGGGAGTAAAATTTGTGTTGTTTTGTTTACAAATTGCCTATTTTCAGGTACATATAAAATATCATAACATTATATGTAGATACATACATACATACATATATATCATCACGCCTTTTATCCCCGAAGGGGTAGGCAGAGGTGTATTTCTACACCCACTTTTCGCCAGATATACTTTAGTCCCACGTAATAAGGGGCGAGCCTATTGCCGTACCGGGCACATTTCCAGACTCCGTGCTGCTACTGAGAATTTCGTGACAGAAAAACCCAATAACACTGCCCGACCCAGAAATCGAACCCGGGACCTCCCGATCCCACGCGCACATTTATGCCGCGAGACCAACGAGGCAGTCGTATAGGGTTTGATGTCGAGTTTTCCATCTCTACGCAAAGATGGTATTTGCATCGTGTTATCCCTTAGTCGCCTCTTACGACACCCACGGGAAGATAGGGGGTGGTGACACTTGTATTCTATGCCGCCAACCACACGGCAGTTATATGTAGATATAATTATAAATCAATATCAAAAATAACCTTAACCTGGTATGGACATTTTATGCGGAGAGATGAGATGTATGTAGGTAAAAAAGTTATGAAAATGCATGTAGAAGGACGAAAAGGGAGAGGACAGCCAAGAAAAAGATTGATGGACTGTGTGAGGATGGATATGAAAGAGAAAGGGGTAAACGATCGGATTCGGTGACAGAAAAGTATGGAAGCGAAGGACATACTGCGCTGACCCCAAATAAATTGGGACCAGGGCAAGACAATAATCATCAAAAATAACCTTAATGAGTTGTATTGATCATTTTCTAATAAGACCACCAGGCTATCAAAATTATTTTTCAGGCCCCTTGCGATAAATAAACGATTATAAAAAAAAATACACCAAGGTTCGTAAGTATATCACTTCTGGGAAACCTAAGGAATTAATAATTCATCGGCATCTGCACGAATTGGACTCCCACTTGTCCAGTTTTTTTACGAGAAGTCGTGCTTTACAATATAAATAAGACGAAGCACGTTGTCCGTGAGGTCAAACTGTTACAGATCACATCCGGCTAACAGTCACATAGACATACGTACTATGTTATTATTTCATAGATTTACCTGGTACCCTTCGGTCCGAGGTATGTTGAGGTTATTTTAAATAAACATGATACGCAAATTACTAAGGTATGAAGGTGTGTCACTTTGTTTTGTATAGAAGTGGTATTATAGGTATGTACCTATGCTTAATACGTTCTTTTAATAAGTTCATATTATATGCTTGATACGACCTTTTAATCTTAATATATAAAATCCTTGCGTTACTGACTGACTGACAGATACGCTACAGAAACTTTTGGGCGCAGGAAGCTGAAATTTGGCATGTATGTTCCTTGGGGACCGTAGGGGTGCACTAAGAAGGGATTTCCCGAATTTCCCACGGGATCGGCCAAAACGGGTAAATAAAAAAAAATGCAGGCGTAGCTGCTGGCGTCCTCTAGTTAGTTTATATGTCTGGTAGTTTTGTACCTATAGCACATTGTGTGATCTACAAATTGCTATCTTTAACAATCATTTAGGTAACTAACACGCTGACTACTCACAAAAAACGGAACCACCTATACCAGTATAATATAACTAGGCTCCGCTCGCGAGAATTATAGACCTAAACCTTCCCAGGAATCACACTACCAATCTATTGGTAAAATTTTATAGAATTCTGTTCGATAATTTTTGTTTATCGCGTTCATACAGTACGCTAAATAAAAGCGGCCACGGTAGGTACTTCATTTTATAATATGTGTAGGTAGATAATATTCGCTACTTGAATGTAAACACGAACAATACCTGACACGCTGCATTCAACCGCAGTTCATGCAAACCCAGCTCACTCACAATAAACTATAATTAGTAACAATACATATAAAATTATATAACACTCATACCTGATATTCTACAATGGAATTCTATACATAACATTTTTCTGCACAATCCAACTGTGCGCCATTGTAGAGGAGACACGGGCTATCAAAGTTTTTGCAGACATACGAACTTGGAACTCGGCTGAGGCCACAGTGGAATAAGAAATATATTTTGAGCACTTTTAAGGTCCTATTATTTTTACGCACTAAGAGTAAATACTATAACGCAGAGGACTTACAAATTGTGGTGTAAAAGAAGATATAGTGACAAGCATCGAGAAAGGTATGCTGAGATGGTTTGGGCACGTGGAGAGGATGAATGACGAAAGACTGACCAAGCAGATATATAAGGCAATTGTGGAAGGGACAGGACGGCGGACGTTCTCTGACCAGATTGGAGACATCCTAAAAACAGGACAGGTTAGAAGTACCCTGAACAGAAGAGCATGCATGAGGCATCTGATGGGAGTTAATGAAGCAAGAGAGATAGGTCAGGACCGTTGCAAATGGCGTTCCGTAGTCTCTGCCTACCCCTCCGGGAAACAAACGTGAATCTATGTATGTATGTATGCACTTACAAAACATTAAACACATGAAATATACATACCCGAAAAAATATTTTTGGATACACAAAGTGTTATCTATTTAGTAATCTGTGGTGTTATCCCGTGTGGGATTGGAACGCACGACACTCAAAGCGGTGTTACTGTAACGGAACGTGTGTAGAAGTAGGTAGGTACGTAAGGCAATAAGTTCTGTTACTCATTGTAACGGACAGATGATACGCGATGCATCTTCAGCCTTATATGCGTCCAACCTTAATGCATAATTACTTAACAATGCTGTTAAAGACGAACGGCTCTAATAAGTTTTGCCTATTGTCCACAGTTCGAGGTTGGTTCAATCATTGCCGTAACCTTCACGTAGCGAAGTGCCAATAGTTCAGATGACAGAGTAATAACTACGTAACTACAATAGCGGCTGTTTCAATAGTTAGTTACGTAAATGTTATGTGATGTTACGTGGGATCAATAATAGATGCAGATAGAGATACATGTACATTGCATATGTGAACATTAATTATATACATTGTCAATGTATGATCATATCGTGAGTCCTGATAATTATGTTGTTAATTCACGAATGAGAAAATATGGCTTACTTCCTCTAAACATGGCAGCCTGTACTAGCGAACTTTACTCATCTGCCACAAAATTATGAGGAATTTAAAATTACAAACCACACAGTGCAATTTATTATCTTCGATAGCACTGTACTCTGTAGTCATATAAAATTGATAAAAGGCTTTCTGAAATAAACTAACATAGTGTGGCATCTATGCCATCTTATCACAAGTACCTAAGTAAAAGTAAATAAAGCTCAGAAATACATTGTTTGACTTCGCGAATCTGAAAATTCTTTTTCGAATTAGCTAACTTTTTGAGGCAATAAACATAATTGTCACAATTTCTGTCAAAAATCAGCTAAAATAGGGGAAACAACCTTTAAACAGTTTACCTTTAAAAGCTGCACATAGCTGCCAGTAGGTACACAACATTTCACCAACACTCGTTGACTATATTGTTTTAATTGGAAACTAAATTACCTGACAACAGTTTCGATTGCCATTTTTGATACTGAAGGTGAAATTACTCCGAGCTAATAAAATATTTAAAAATAATAAAATAAAATATATAAAGACTACATTCTTACACGTTCTTTGTCACTGTCATTTATATTTAAAAGGAAAGTAGATTTACGCCTGCATATTTTCGAATGGTGTCTGCATATTTCAAAAGTTTATCTCCCAAGTTTGGAAGCATCTATGGTCTGCTACCGATGTCATATTGAAAAATAAGAAGTTAAACCATTACGATACAATAAAAAGTATACGTAAAATATAACATACATCAACACAATAGATACATAAATCGTATATATTTTAAGTCTCCTTCTACCATAGAAAATTTGGAAAAAGTGTTCAAAACGTTGAAATTTCACAGAATCTGCGGCACCCCTATACCTTATCATCAAAACAAAGCTATGTAATACTTCGTTATTTTACCATCTACTAATACTCATAATATATTAAAAACAATTCAATACCACGAACATCACATTAATATAACCATATTTCACAATCAATTAAAATAACGCCGTGGACATTTTTATGTCGTTCGCGCCATTCCGTTTAAACACGTTTACGTCTCATTGCGCCATAGACCCTGACACGACACAGGTACGGCAGAACACAAAAACGATCATTTGTACATTAACAATGGATAAAGTTCATCGGCAGGTTATCGTATTAATGACACATAGTTTTATGCTTGTTTAGCTCTAACGGCCCGAGGGTACAGAAATGTACCTTGTATCATATTTGCTGACGGGTCTTAGTCTAGCTAATCTTCCAAGGACCTGAGGGTCTAGTACGAGTTTGCACTTGATCGTCACGGTGGACGATAGCCTAGTCGACGGGAACAGTTTCCATACAATTTCTAAATGCGCCCCCTAGCGGACTCTATCGATCGCTACTCTCTGTTAGGGGTGCTTTTACAAAATGTATGGAATTTTTTCCCGTCGACTAGGCTATTGTCCACCGTGACGATCGAGGGCAAACTCGTACTAGACCCTCTTGACTAATGGACCTAAGCCGAAAAACAACCTCTGGACAATACCTTATTCAAATTTTATTTTCGTTTCATACATTTAAAATAACAATCCGGAGTCCAGCTACAAAACAGAAATGATCCTATCGTGCAAATTATCGAAAAGTTATCATATTATTTTTAACTGCTTTAAATAATCTAACTCTGTGTCGTTTATCGACAAATGTCTCCATGCTGTTACAGAGAATAGTCTTAAAATCTAATGGGATGTCAAAGTATTTCTAACAGAGAAAATGTTACAGCCAAACAATCATGCCTTGCTTAGCATTGGTAAATTGCATTTGCAGAATCTATGTAAGGGCAATATGTTGTGATGGAGGATCAATGTGAGATATTGTGTCATTTGTAGCGTGATGACACAGCATATTTGGTATGTAAAGTGTGAGCGAAAGAAAAACCAAAACGCTGCTATTGCCCATGCTCTACAGTCATACAGCTAAATCTCATTCCATTTGTATTTTAAGATTCCTTAATACGAAAGTTACAACGAAACTTTTATAGGATCATGCCGTCTTGAACGTCCGTCATTCAGCATGAGCGTCGAGACGTTTTTTTAAGGTAATTCTTCGTGATCGATTAAATGTCTTGAACCCTCAGGCAACAATAAATACTGGACCTCACGATCACCATTAGTAGTGCCCTCGGTTGCGGCCAAACGTGTCACTTATTCAAAACACATAAACATCAATTTAACAGCACTCAGCATAAGTTATTTAATTATACACGACATTGGTTTTAATAATAACCCCGCCTACAGTAGCGATAACCTTAAATAAATAAGTTCCTCCATTTCTCATTTACTGCACGAAGGTAGTTCGACAACCTCTTTCGGCGCCAATGCTGGGTCAAGCGCATGAAAAATTCAACAATCTATGTCGAAACTAAATCTTTGAATATACAATAAAAATAAATATTTTGTACCTACGCAATCTCGTTAACTTCAGAAGTGAATAATTCACATTGTTTCTTCAGATGTTACGAAACTACAACAATAGGTATTTGCATGCAAATTGTCTGTAACTTACTTGTGAATAATGCTCTCTAAGACACCTCTGCATATATGCTGCAAAATGCAGAGCTACTAAACTACCACGAATATATGCATAGAAGTGATTTATAGATAAGCAGGCGAGATGTAAGATAATGTCCAGTTGAGAAAGAACATAGATTTGGTAAATGATTCTTACATACATACATACATATGTAGACTCACGCCTGTTTCCCCGAAGGGGTAGGCAGAGGCATATTAAACGCCCACTTTTCGCCAGTGTTTTGATCCCACGTAATAGGTGGCGAGCCCATTGCCGCTTATCGGGATATTTTGTTTGCCAGGGCCTCGTCCGTTGATCGGCAGGTGCACCACTTGCAGGTGAGGTTGGCTTGGGACCCTAAGTTCTTGATGGGAACCCTATGCACCCTAATATGAAAATAAATGATTCTTCATCTTGTGTAATTGATGCGCGATGCAACCGCAGCTAAGAGAAACGAGTACCTTTATTTTCTCTCTCTATCTCTCTCTCTCTAGGCACTAAACATTTAAAATTACTTTATTTCAATACATGGCTCATTCACAAGTACCTGTTTGCCAGACATAGGTAGGCTTAGGTAGGTTACAATCGCAATGTAACCTATTGACTAATTTGATTACCGCAACACGCAAAATATTTACGATCATGTTCTTACTAAACATAGAACGATACCAGTTGCGTTCAATCTGGTTTTCGAATTTTATGACATCTCAAGTTTTATTTTAAATTAAAATAATAAAATGTCGTAGGCAATAGCGATGAATAAAATAGTTTTGGTTTTACGCATGTATGTCAGTGAAGAAAAAGCTTTTTTGTAATTATTGTATTTGCATTGTAAATTTTGGAACATTTACATCCAAAACATTACTTTAAAATGTTATAACAAGAGTGAGATAATTATTTAGACAATGTTACGATTGTCTAAATAGCTCACTCTTGTTATAGGTAAGCTATCTACCTGCCATATAAACTTGGTCATATTGCACAGTCTAGACGTTCTGCATTATTAATAGCTAAGTACGAGACCTACGACTTCTCGTACATAATTACCTGAAGTATGTACCTGGTCCTTACAATACTCGTTACTGAGCTATTGAGCGATTCTCCACAAGACGAACAAAACAACTCCTAAAGAAAAGATCCCCAGTAACCTCCAGGTCAAAAGGTGTCTATTAGACTCCAATTGAATGCCAATTGATTGTCAATAAATAATGGACTTTAATTTCTTTTGAATAGGTTCTTTTGTTGGTTATTATTGAAACCAAATAAGGCGCAATCCTTGAAGTTGTCTGCTTGTTATGCAGATTCGTTTTCATGCAGTCGTAGCATTAAGATTGTTTGGATAGCTCTTTATGGACGCTGTAAGAGTACTTGGCCTAGTATTGTACGTACCTTTGAAGGAGCGCTTAGTATGACTAATACTGGCTAAGAATATCGATCTTATTTTGACGCAAGATTACTCAACAAGGCACTAAACTGTATTCGAAGTATACTAATGTACTTCACATATATTGAAAGACTACGAATGTTTTTGTATTTGTTGTTATATTGACACTGCCATTCGCAGGACACACTAATCTTTGTAATAAGAATAGGTATGTTACGAGAGGGACTGTATTATAAAATCTTCTCTTTACAAAAATTGGGCACCATCACGTTAACCTAAACCCTTAAAGAAGTGTTCTTTTGAAGACCATTTATGTAATTGTTCTTTCAGAAATTCAGACGTATGTATATAAAGTGATTGCTAGATACTTTAAGAAGGCGCTTACTATCAGCAAGATTCGTGTCTCAGGCAAACACATCGTCTTATTAACCGCAAGATAACATCGCATGCGCAGGTAATACCTAACTATGATGCAAACATCCATAACCAACATGCCATCAATTAAAAAAACTTGATAGGCCTAGGGAACGCCTTCTTACAATTGATCAACGGTCTCACACCATCAAGTGTTTCATTTAGGTTACATAACTGACGTCGCAAATGAAAAAGATCGACCCAGTTCAATCGCATCTTTGTTAGGTGAACCTTTCTCTCAGAGCTGTGCAATGTAGTCCATTGAAATGTTACCTTTTTTTGCATTTGTCAGAGGACGCAATTTCATTTTACGGATGTGTATCAAAAGTTAATGTAAAGCTTGGTCCATATTTGTCGGGTCATACCTCTAGTCCCTCGGCCGCCATCTTAGAAAGATGGGTATAAATGGTTTTGCTTGAATATCTGATAAACTATTGGCCGCACAAAAAATATGTGAAAGAGTTTTTTGTTGCAAAAGTAACTTTTCAATGGACTAATGCTGTCACAAATAGAATAAGTTAAATAATGAGAGCTCACTATACGGTAACACTTCGGACGGTCATAAAGGTGACTTTTTGCGGCGATGCTTTTGTGCGCTCTTCTGCTTCAAAAATATGTCGCTGCGGATGACACAAACTCACGATTACACTTACGAATTGCATCAACAGTGGAGTTAATATTGATCCAAATGTGCGTCACGGCCGTGCGTTTGCGTCTCTATCGCAAATCATCGCATTTGCAGCGATAGGTTCAGAATCATAGAGGTGTGTCGTGACTATATCGTAGCTATTTTACGTTTGCAGCGCTGCAAAAAAATGTCGTATGACTTCCCTAAGAAATCGATGGATACAACCTCGTTTGCAAATTTATGCTGTGTGGTTTCTTCAAATATTTTTTTTTGACATTAAGGTGTCATAATGGGAATTTTTGTTTTGAATATTTGACTACGGATCAGTTGCTTTGATTCCACCCGAAGTGATAGAAAAAGTTACTATCAAATAATTTTTAATATTTGCCAACATTGTAAAATAGATACAGATACATAAGAAACAATAGTACGTTAGTAATCTATTTATTCTGTGACAATAGTGAAAATAGGAGGCATTTCGGCAATCGTTATTTGTGCAACAAGAGAGCGAAGTTGTTTTTTGTTTCGAGTGCTGATTTTGAGTCCCGAGCAAACGAAGGATTCTATGATTGATTCACGAGCGTAGCGAGTGAATCAAAGTTAGAATCCTGAGCGTAGTGAGGGACTCAACAGCACGAGATGCAAAAAACTTTGCTCTCGTGTAGCACACATAACTTTTCACCTCAGCAGTGAGAACACATATTACTTTTATGAGACATAAAAATTAACAGGAATAAATTGAAAACAAAATTCTGCATTAATCAATTGTTGTTTTAACTCTTCTGGTGTTAAAGAACAGTCATCATCGCTAGTTTCACTCATCTTTTTAGATTAAGTATTTTATATTAAATATAATTTAATACGTTACGCTAATGCTGATAGCGTATACGCTATCAGCATTAGCGAAATGTTTTTGTTTACCACAGACTATAAGGATAGATGTTTACGTTATTCCCGCTATTTTTTTTAATCGCGTTTTGATACCGCGTTCCTGATGTTTAATTTTCAAATGTATCATTGTTGAAATTCCAAATAAAAATGTATTGGTTAAATACCAATTTAATACTATTAATTAGACTTTTTTTATTAAATCTAACAATATATTAAACATATATACAATAAAATTTAAAAAACAACATAATTTCTTTGTATATAAAGATATTGTATATCTTTAAATTTTAGGGTGTAACGCGTTTCCGAACGTGCTTTCTTTGAGGTCGAATTCCAAAATCGAATTTCGAAGGAGTTTGTTTTTTTCACTCGCTTTTTTATATGCATGTGAAAGAGACAGAGCACAGTAAAGTTCGAATGTTTCAAATTTATGGCTGAACAATGTCAATTCGTGGCACTGGAGATTGAAAAATTAAAAAGCTACTTTGCCTAACGCTCGAATCAAAATCGCGTTTTGTTCACTGTTGTCTCGCAGCAAAATCGGCATGTTTGAGCTGCTGTGGTGAAAAATACATTTTGTTTCATCCTTAGTTTGCGTAATTTTATACGTGTATCTTTGACACGCGTAAACTTACTCAAGGAAACATTGCGTAAAACCGGTGTGTTATTAGCAATACCGCACAGTATCGGTTTTCAAGAACACCGACATGCCAATTAAATTAAAAGTATATCTCACATAATTTTATCCACCATTTAATTTTGCACTGGTAACCGACCCACTTTGGTGATCATTTACGCATCTGCGTGAATCCGTGTTCTAAGACATATTAGACTTAGGAAATAATAATAATAATAATTCAATAATAATATTCTACCACATTCACACAACACCATTTAGTCCCAAACTAAGCAGGGCTTGTACTATGGGTGCTAGATAATGGATAAACATAGATACTTATATACTTTCTTTTTTGTAAATACTTACATATTATACATAGAACGCCCAGACTATGACAAACATCCATGTTCATGCACACAAATGTTTGACTTGAGCGGGCATCGAACCCGCGACCTTCGGCTTAGCAGTCGCTTACACTCCCGATGCGCCAACCAGTCGTCAAAAGAAAAGAAGTTAAGTTAAATATGTGTAGGTAAGTTTGCGCATGTTTTGGGTGCTGAAATTGAGTCTGCTAGGATCGAGGTCTGCTTACTTATATATTAACTAGAGGACGCCAGCAGCTACGCCTGCATTTTTTTTTAATTTACCCGTTTTGGCTGATCCCGTGGGAATATCGGGAAATCACTTCTTAGTGCACCCCTATGGTCCCTAAGAAACATACATGCCAAATTTCAGCTCCCTACGTCTAATAGTTTTGGCTGTAGCTTGTCTGTCAGTCAGTCAGTAACGCAAGGATTTTATATATTAAGATTAGGGCTCTTTAGGCGACGTTTTACACGTCTCGCTTACAAATAGATATCCAGTCTCGAACTGTGTGCGACCTTACACCTTTTAATTGCTATGCTAATTACTGATTGATGGGTATGAGTAGGTATCGCGAGCCGGTTAAATTATAGGGAGATATTATTTCTTTGATAGTTTTATTGATACTAAAGCTTGTGCTAGTACAGTTACACGTAAAGACGTCGTATCGTGATTGTACGCCAGTCAGTACAAAAGTAATACATTACAAATGTACTCGTACAGGGCCCTGTTTAATAAAGCTGACAACGCGACAATCCGACATTTTTCTGTTTAATAAAACTTTTTAAGCGACAGGTGACAGATGACAATATGTCGTGAAAACTTGTCAAATCTTTTTTAAACAGAAAATTGTCATGACATATTGACATATTTGTAGAATTGTCCGACAATTCTGACAGGAGCTATACCCTCTGTCGCGAAATCTAATATTTGCAAATATGTCAAACGTCGACATAATTGTCACGACTCCGAAGCTGACAATTGTCAGAAATATGTTGACCGTGGTTTTCTGAAATAATATGTCGAGTTTTATTAAACGCATTTTTACATGACAAATACGATAAGATTTCACCTGTCGATTTTTGACATATTTTTCACTTTTATGAAACAGCTTAAGCGCGACAATTCTACAATTTTGTATTTTTTTGACATATTAGTCGAATTGTCAGCTTTATTAAACGGGGCCCAGGTCTTTCAATTGTTCTTATTATAGGCAAATTTCCACATAAATACTAAAATAGAATTAGCAATTAGCCCGCCAAACTTTTCATGCACTTTAAACAGACGAAGACTGATATATGCGTCGGCTCGTCTCCTGTATATTCTTAATTGGCACCGTGTGTGATTGTCACACGTTTACGAGCGTACGTGTCTCTATGGACTTTTTGCGCGTTTACACACCTCACTTTATGTCAATTAGAATTCAGTGGGTCACTGAGATATGCTTAATTGCGGCTCAACTTGTAAGGATTCGTTACGTTTGACGCGTAAAATGGATTGCATCGTAGCGAAATATATTATACTAGTAATTATGCAGTAACTATTGGTTTTAAATAAGGCCTCCAGAAACTTTTGTTTCTGAGGTGACAAAACCCTTTTGTGTCCAAGTACTGTCAAAGAGCATCCTCAATAAAATATCGTTTTAGAAACGGAAAAGTATTTTCGTCCATCTTTTTTTACATCCACCTTTCGACATAAGTTACACAATCCAAAAGTAAATAGGGACTTGATAATTAACGCGTGTGTCCCATATTCTATTTATCAATGGATTTAGCTACTAGAAATAGGTATTACACATATTTTATTGCATCCATCCATTTTGAGTACCCGAATCCATCGATACATATATAATACTAGCTGTTTCCCGCGGTTTCACCCGCGTCCTGAGGGAACTACTTCGCATACCCGGTTAATTTCAGCCTAAGTTACTTCTTGGTACATCAGCTATCCGTCAATGAAAGTCTCGTGAAAATCGGTCCAGTCGTTCCAGAGATTAACGGAAACAAACAGACAGACAGACAGACAAAAATTGTAACAAATGTAATTTGGGTTTATGTACCGTGTATACATCCATATGCATTTAGTAAAAAGCGGTAATTTAATATTACAAACAGACACTCCAATTTTATTTATATGTAAAGATAGGAAACGAGCGTAAGTCATAGAATTATAATCAAATAATGACACTATTGAGATCCAATACAAGACTCTATACAAGTAGATATGTGAACAAATCGCATAAGTTTCAAAGTTTCTACTATAATATTCTCGATATTGTTTCTCATATAAATAATTATTATGAGTTTGCATACACAGTTACACGCCAAGCATAGATGATATAATATCACCCATTTTATAAGAAGTGCCACGTTTAAATCGAGAATATACCATTCTCAGTACAAGGCCAGGGTTATGCTACATCTAATGCTATGCTTGTCATAAATGTGCTATGCTAAGAATTGTATTTGGCCCGTGTCGATAGGTCTCCAACTAATTGGCTTTGATATCTTTAACTGCTGTACCGATAATGAGGTAACTATTGCTATACTGTACAATGTTGCCGGATATAATCGTGTATGCGGTCACACTAAGCAGATTTCGCATGGCGATGTATAAAACTAGCTGGATATTATAAAATATATAAACTCGTATACATGTATGCACATAATAATGTACTTACCGATACAGAAAGCTCTTGCCGGCAAAAACACTGACTTATTTTTAGCAAAAAATAAAAGAATATAACAAATATTAAGCATCATTAGACAGATAAGGAATCCTTGAATTTTTTGTAAACCTGTTATTCTCGTAATGTATTAGTTCAATGTCATCGAAAGCATTTATATTAAACCACGAAGTCTTTGATGACCTTCTGTCATCGCTTACGTACTTATAATGCTTGAATCTTCACAGCTATGTGTCTTAAATATTTTTCTCCAGGCGATAATTTGAATTTGTGAGTGAATCGAAAGTTGTAGCGAGACAATTGGAATTTACTTTTTCTGACTTATAAATGGAATATTTAATTACATTACATATTTGAATACAATGCTTATGAAAAGTAATTTGAATTCTTCTTCTTCTTCCAGTGCCTCTTCAATTGTGAAGATTGGCCGTCAGTTTCCTGAATTCGTCTCTATCTGCAGCCAGCCGGAACAGCTGTTCGACGGAGGCAATGCCGGCCATTCCCGGATGTTCCGCAGCCACGATTTCTTCCTTCGCCCAGCGCGTCTCTTTCCCTCCACTTTGCCCATCATTATATCATGTGATTTGCATAAATATCCAATTCTAGAATTTATTATTGGTACTTATTGAATAGTTTTAAATTCTAGTATATATTTCTGATACTTAGCGGACTGTCAAACAATTCAAATAAAGTCATTTTGATTTAAGTAGTCATTAGTTGATGTATTTTATGTTGCAAGCATCCACTGAGCGATACAGGTAATATCTTGTTGAATTTACGCGAATGTTACACATTGAAATAATATATCGAGATGAAATCCATAAACTGTAGTTTAATGTCACTGAGGAATAATGTTGGGCTTCTACAAGTGGTTCAAATAATAGATGACTGGTCGAATGATTTCCATGCTTCCAAATGAGTCTCCGTAAGAATATGAATGAGACCTGTAGGAGTATGAATGAGACCCGTAAGAGAACGAATTAGGTGTTGAAAGTTCGTACGGGATATTCGTCACTTTTAAAGGCAGATGCGCGAAATTTATTATTGTTAGTACCTAAGCCATGTTATGCGGCTTCGAATCTTCTAAAACTGGAATAATTTCTAAAAGAATACCCAGTTAAAATTCGGTTATATCTTTGAAAATAGTATTTTACGTTTATTAGATAGATTTATGACGCATCCGGTTACGAATTACTTACTGGTTACAAAGCAGAATTTGTAGATTGTGCAAAACATTAGTTAGTAGGAAATTCTAAATAAGTAATCGTGACTTCCAATTTCGTTAAGTGCAATCAAGCAAATCTTCAGGAAACCGATATTATGGATGTTGGCGTAAGGTCAAAACTATTATAAAACTTTAGTTTAATTTTACTCGCAATTTTGAATTGCTGTGAAAAAAAGCCAAATAAATTACAATAGGTATACATAAAAGTATTCGGGCGACAAAAGGTATGTACCTAATGAAATAAACATACCAATTTTTTTTTATTGACGTAAATTAAAATCGATAATGCTAATAATTTGAGTCTGCTAGTCTACTTAATAAATCCCAGCTAATACAAATGTTTGTATTTTATGAGTATTATGAGGTTCCACTGAATAAAAGCAAAAATAAAGTTTCTATTAGAAGCCTAACGCATCTCTTTTCTTTTCTTGTACAGAAATAATTTAAAATCAATGAAAATAGAAATGCCTTTCTTCAATCCTTTGGGCGATACAGTTATAACTGTAACATTATACGTCAATGTAATCTCGGCCTAGTATGTCCAATACTACACACACATCATCAGCCTTTAATAGTCCACTGCTGGACTAGGCCTCTCCTTTGAAAGGAGGAATTGGCCTACTATACCACGCTGGCCAAGCGGGTTGGTATAGGGTTTGTATCAAGTTTTCCTTCTCTTACAGTGCTGTTCTATGCATAATATGCTCCCTCTGTCGGCTCTTACGACACCCATCGGATGATATGGGGTGGTGACAATTTGTATTCTTAATCCGTCACCACACGGACCGCTACACACACAATCACTATCAAAGTTTGCGTAAACGGCTGACCGAGTGCTTAGGGTATAGAATATATTGCATGTTGTCATGTGTTAGGTCGCCGGGAGTACAAACAGTGATAAGCGATCACACATGAGCCGGCGTCGCGTGTGCCCGGCCTGACCCGAGATAAACCGCACCAAATGTGTGTGGTTGCCCTTGAGTGCACTGATTACGAAAGTGTCCAATGAGAATTATATTGTAAGTAAAATTAAAAATATTGTGAGGAGAATTATATGCCTATACAATACAAAAATAAAAGTAAAAAATATTGGCAAGCATAATATATCCAAGATACAAGGTACTATTTAATTTGAACTGTATATAGTTACCAAAGAAGTACGCAAATGTAAAAAGTCCAACAACCCTGTGATTTTTCATGTATACCTTCGGTAGTGGACCTACCAAAGGTATACAGGATGGACCTACCGAAGGTATACAGGGAAAATGCACAAATGGGACCGCTCACTGCCAACTAGACAGGATCGCGGAAGCGGAGTTGTGTCAACATGCGCCTCCATATAAACGAAACTATCTACTAGCTGCAATTTGCGTGACGCCACCACCAGCGGTTTTATCTAATGTTTATGGCAAGGGTATCTTTATGTGTCAAGTCCGATGTGACAACTTTTTGTTGCCTGCCAAGAAATTATTCAGATTTCGTTTAAATGTAAAGATTTTTGCAAAAGCAAGTTTTAAGGGCAAACATTTTTTTAAAGTTTAACGTTTTGTAAGAACCCATAACAAAATTGAACTATTATTTTCTTTTTGTTCATTCTGTTCGTCTAAATTCAGGAAGCTGTCAAAAGAGTATATTTCTTGGGCATTACGGCATTTTACGGATAATATAAAAGGGTTCCCACCAAGAACTTAGGGTCCCAAGCCAACCTCACCTGCAAGTGGTGCACCTGCCGATCAACGGACGAGGCTCTGGCAATCAAAATATCCCGATAAGCGGCAATAGGCTCGCCACCTATTACGTGGGATCAAAACACTGGCGAAAAGTGGGCGTTTTAATATGCCTCTGCCTACCCCTTCGGGTAAACAGGCGTGAGTCTATGTATGTATGTATAAAAGAATATACAGCCTCTAACAAAACAAAAAATAGGATATATTTTATGTACAACCATGAAATTTTGGCATGCACAAATGAGTGATGTCGAACAATGCAAGTGGGTGCACACTCATATACACCTGCCAATTAGAGAAGTACTAAGGTGTTATTGTGTTCCCACGCGGATGAGTCACTATACACACCGGCAACATTACGAGACATCTCCTCACAGGCGTCAACGTCACTGAGAAATTGATTCTCTCACCTTGGCACACTCGTGTTGTACCTACTAATTACTTAAACATAACATAATAACATAACTTCATGGCTTCATCACCGAAGGGTTAGGCAGATGTATATTACACACCCACACTTCGCCAGTTATGTTTCGATCCCAATGTAGTAGGAGGCGAGCCTATTGCCATCTACCGGGCACATTATTAAGCGAGCGTTACATAACATTTTTAACACATACTTCGAAAAGTCACAGGTGTGTTCCCGGGTTACCTGGGGATCGAACCCGAGACCATCGTCTCGGCAGTCCATTATGTCTACGACTGGGCTATCGCTGCTTTAATTATAATATCGTCATAATTACTTAAACAAAATAAACAATAATTAGCTGCATCCGTAGGCAAGTGTGTGAACAAAAAAGTTGTATAATTAATCGGTTTTTGGTGGATGTTTTTAAAACAGAGCGTCACTATGGCCTGAAAGTTCACGGTCGGGTTGTTTGTTTAATCTGTGTCACGTGTATTCAGTTGTACACTTATTTGACTGTAGAGAATAAATAGAATTTAAATATATACCGATCCAATGTGTTAATTATTTTCATCATGTATTTAATCTAGAGAAAATTTATTCAGCCAGCATCTTGTGCGTTACATTTACAGGCTACTATCGTAAAAATATATAATCAAAGGATCATATTTTACGATTGTAGGTACATAAATATTAATAATAGATATCCAAATTATTGTTGAAATAGGTACCTGTCTCGAAATTAATAGTTATCTAACTGCTCTAACCGAACTTACCTACTGTTAATATTTTTTTACTTGAAACTCAAGGACAAAAAATCGCTTCTAAAAGTAATATTTGCAAATGTCGCCTAGATGCTATTGCTAAAAGATTAAAAAGGCAAACAAATAATTTATACGGGCCGTGTGCAAAAATATCCCCTCACTTTTATTAGGATCACTGTGTTAGGTATTAATTTATTTCTTAACATACCTAATGTTGCTGAACTTTTCGTCAACTTACTAAATGCAAAATTCAGTATATCCATTGAACTATTTCAATCTAATCAGGGCAGTGTAAATATTCTACTGGCATATGCCATGGCTTGAATGCCAACACGGATCCCAAGCAGCATTCATGTTTCCATTAAGAAACCACAAGGTAATAGCTATAAAATTATTCAAGTAATCATCATCACATTGCCGAGAAGATTTTCCGGTTTATATGTTATGCAAAATCGATTCTTGTCTTATTTATGATATTATTATTGGTGTGGCCATCATGCCAAATTAAATAGGCCTAGTAAAGTGTTGCCAAAATGTTGTTTAACCAATTTTTTTACTAGCATTTAGCGCATCTTGGAATGATTAAAATCGCGACGGGAGCGGAGCAGTAGCCTTAAATAACGGGGGTGGAACCGCGGGCATCGTCTAGTTTATTATAAAAGGATATTATTAAAAGAACAGCTAATGGCACTCCCGTAATTATGACAGTAAACGTTGTATTTTCCCTCAAGTAGTTACTCAAGTTTTAGGTTATTTAACACATAAAACATAAATAAAATAAATAATAACCGTGCGAAACTAACAGCAATATTGCTTGCGATAACTTGTAAAGTCCGTGTCGAGCAGTAAACACAGATATTTGATTGCACTCTTTGACATTTAACTATAAATAAAAATATTTCGTCTGCAAATCAACATGGATGTTTTCGCATTTTGATTGTTTTGTTATACGACCGCGATATATCACATCCAAGGCGCTTCGTAAGGTATGAAAATGATGAATATGTGCGTATAATTACTACGTCTATCCCACGCCTACTAAGCCTAATTAATTTTAGCATTATGAGCTTCTTCGCGGGGTTGGATGAGTCACAGGTAAATGAAACGGAGTTTTAGTTGAGTCGTGTTTTTTATAATCATGACTTTCAAATCGACGTCAACATCTACACTAATATTAGGGGAACCTAATTTATAGATTTTCTAGGATAGCTACACTAAGGAACTAGTTCTTTAGCGGGACTTTACAAATATCGAAATATCGAGAGAACTACCAACCACGCTACACGGCAAAAATCCAGTTAAACGACTGAGCTAAGAGGCAATCAAATTATGCCATCGTTTCATTTTCAGCAGTGACAAGTTGTATTTATTTGAATATTTCTTAATGGTACAATAAAATAATAAGCCCATGCTTGACATATCCTTACTGGATGGAAACCACTTAATAAAAATTAAGATACAAAGAATACACAGGCAATTCAAAATCGATGCAGTCAAACCTGAAAATTTTATCTTGTTTCTTTACTGTGATCGAGAATAAGTTCATTATTATATTTTGTGGTCCAAGTTAAAAAATATAACAAAAGTCTTGCTCACGTTTGGTCCACTAAAAACGCATTAAAGTTTTTCTTCGTATGGTTATAATTTTCTGCTGTGCTTTTTTGTTAATACTCTGTTAATGTAGGCTATGTGTAACTTTCTAGTGGCAATATATAATATTGCTACTAGAAAGTTTTGGACCTTTGAACTCACATATAGATATTGCTTTCAAATCTTCCTTATTGCTGAAAATGCAGTATCTTTGTGAGAATTTCGCAGCTTTCCAACACTTTGTCATAAAGATAACCTCTGAACATCAGTGCGAATTCCGGTTGTGATAATTAGTTATTAGCGAAAACGTGATATTTTTATGCGGCTAATAAAATGCTAAATCTTCAATATATTTTTATCAAAAAACACTTTCCGGGTATATGACTAATTACATAATTTAAATAACTTATTATTAAACATCGTTATCCAGCGGGCCAAGGTCGTGGCATTCGACACTAGGGTTGCCGCGCGTACCCATATATAGCATGCACATTTTTTTTTAAATAATAGTTTAATGTTATTACTTGATATCTTTATCTAATTAAGAATCTATATTTCAATTTGTCCTTGTGTACCTTATTAAAATATCAAAATTAAATTATATTTTAATAATCACTCGTAACTAAATCAATACAAAATAATAAATGTAGGTTTTTCGTTAGAAATAATTTTAAAATGAAACATAAATATTTTTCAATTACTTTTTATTGAATATTTTTTGTTAAAATATTCCTTGAAGATATTTACGTCTACTTGGAATAAAAAACCAACAACTTATTTAAACTGCTTTCTGTTAGTTTAAGATGTCTGCTGAAAAAAAAAAATATTTTAAGTAAGAAAATGACTGTTCGACTTCATTTGACATAACAAAGACGTATTTATTTTAAACTTGTGAAATAATTTGAAAAGTTTATATTGTTAATTTTTCACTTAATGTTAGTGTTGCCAATTTTTAAAATATGTTAACACTTTTTAACATTACAACAAAAATATGAAAGTAAAGAATAGATTAAAACATATTTTTAACATAGATGCTTGTAAAAATTTTATCCAATAAATGACGACTGCGAAATAATAATTTAATATATTTGAAAATGATTTCGCCTTGACTTTCAAATTACATTGAAGTAGTAAAGAGTAATTAGTGAAAAAGTTATATCAATACGAAAAAAAATACAATACTATATAGCTATACTTTTATAAAAACATTTAAAACTATAATATATTTTAATTAAATAAAGGTATTGTACGATATAACATAATCGAAAAAGCTTATTAAATGTATGCACCTACGTGACGCATACGTATGACAACCCTATTGCCGTGCGCTACCGCACTGCCACCATTTTTACCCGCCCGATAACGATGTTTACTTATTATATCACGCCTCCATAAGCTGAGATGAATCTCGCCTACTTAACAAAATATTTTCACCAGAGGCAATACCGGACCACTCTTCTTGTCTTTGCAAGGCTGGCAAACAATAACGAATGACCTAACTTTACTTAATTATAAATAAAATAATTTTTACTGGAATGTTCTATTTATGGATAAATATAAAATTCAAAGAAACAAAAACAACTTACACAATATTTGGATAAGAAGCATCTGTGACTTATTCACGCAATCAATTCGTAAACAATGAACATCCGTAAACATTATTTTCATCTCTTTTTTAATATGAATAATATTTGTCGTCACGCCTCCACCTCTTCCTTCTACGGAAGCCCTCCCAACCTCGCTTTGGCTTTGATGTGTTTCAATAGAGACATAAACTGAGTATTCCTTGAAAGCTGACAAATAATAATTATGATCCAAAACGTAAGAAAGAGATGCCCTTATAGGTTGGTGCTTGCCTCTCATTCTTGAATTCTGAATATCATAGAACAAAAGAGACAGCATGCCTATTTTACTGGCTTTGTCTCTTTCTACAGTCTGGTCAATTACGTGAAGCTTTCTCACAATCCATGACTCTCATATCTATGTCACTTACTAACAGATTACTCACTTCAGCAGCTGTGAAATAATAACAAAACATATTCTTAGTAGTGTGTCATCATCATCATAGTAAATAGTAATATAAAAAACGCGAAATATAAATATTTTGTTAAAATTTGTCGTTATCTCGTTGCTACTACGAATTGCTTTATCTTATGTAGGACTCTATTTTTACTTCATTAACGATAAGTTTAGCACACATTCTGTCATGTAGTATTATCACGCTATTTAAGAATGTCCGGGTCAGTAAATATGTCGTTGTCAAGTGAAACATCTAATAACCGGGCTATCTATAAGTATAGGTATATACCTTTACATATAGATAGGAATATACCTATACTTGGGTATAGGTATATACCTATACCTATAGATAACCCGGTGATTCTTGGATATATTAATAGAATAGTTTAGTAAGAGTGACAAGCTTTAGTGTCTCTTTTGATAAATATATCTATTAATAAAGAGCTAGGATAATTATCCAAGCAAGCTAACGTACTTGCCTTGGAGATAGGGAATGAGGAGACAGTGTATTATCAGCAGAGATTAATGTGATCTATGTATTCATGTGATTGCAATCTGGCATTACGTTTTCAAATAATTAGGTAGATAAATCATTTTACTATTATATTTTTCTCGAGTCCTGAATACTACGACCATGGGTTATGATAACTTGTCCTTAGAAGAGCTGTAAGCTTGTTTGCCTCGTTTATTCGCTCTCACTGTCTTACTAATCTCTATTTAGAATTATTTTCCTCAAATTCAGTGAAATCTCTTCTTGATAGGTTCAATTACTTTTCGGGCAAGTACTCAAACCCAAACGAATTGCCAAGCAAAAGCTAGCGCACATATTCTTGATTTCTTGATGTTATCACTTACTGCCAGGTCTATAAATACCCGTGCCTATATATCATAAGTCGTGTGCAGTCTATATTGATAGTATCGCGCTATTTAAGAACGCCCAGGTCATAAATATCCCTCGTCAACCACTATTAGTATGTAGAATACCTAATGGACCTCTCACGATTTACATACATACTGTTATGTGTGTGGAATATCTTTAAAATATATAAGTTATGTATTAAGCTAGGACTGTGGCGTAACCGTGTGGTTGACGGCATAGAATACAAGTGTCACCACCCCCTATCTTCCCGTGGGTGTCGTAAGAGGCGACTAAGGGATAACACGATGTAAATACCATCTTTGCGTAGAGACGGAAAACTCGACATCAAACCCTATACGACTGCCTCGTTGGTCTCGCGGCATAAATGTGCGCGTGGGATCGGGAGGTCCCGGGTTCGATTCCTGGGTCGGGCAGTGTTATTGGGTTTTTCTGTCACGAAATTCTCAGTAGCAGCACGGAGTCTGGAAATGTGCCCGGTACGGCAATAGGCTCGCCCCTTATTACGTGGGACTAAAGTATATCTGGCGAAAAGTGGGTGTAGAAATACACCTCTGCCTACCCCTTCGGGAATAAAAGGCGTGACGATATGTATGTATGTATGTATGTATGTATGTGGCGTAAACGGACCGCAAAGCAGTTTGTATGCAAATGAGTGTCATGTGTGAATGCTGAAGGTAAAATTGATTACTTTGTCAGGGATTTTTCACTCTTACTTTCGGCCTGACCGTGGGATCTCAGGTTAGATCGTCATGCAATTCGTTCACACGCAAAGCAGCAGTACGGAACTTGTAAAAGTGTCTAGTTGGCAATATTTTTTTTTCCGCTCTGGAATTATACTGATGAAATGTTCAATAAACAGACTCAGAACTGACATCTGATTGTTGTTGACAAGCGGGCGAGCAAACGCGTGGGTTAAGTTAGCGAAAAATTATGCGAACTGAGCGAAGCTGTAGTGGTACCTATAGGGCGCTGAAAGTTTCGACGTTTCCACCAGCTTACATGGGTCGTTATCACAAGAAAACTTTTCAGACTTCTGCATTTTTGGACGCAGCATCTTTTGTTCTACGCAACCACCGTATTGCAAGTATGGCAGCTAGTCTGTTGAGCTATTCATTTACTTCAGAAAGAGTATCACAAAATGTAAAGTTAATGTGACTTCGAATTATGTATCATTACAATTGCAATAGCATTAAGTGCAAAGACACGTAGGTATCTACGCTTCACTATTATGTAACTTGTATGTTTTCGCTTTTATATGTTTCGTCAAGCCGTCCATAAAATCCTCGTTCGTCACACTGTCGTGGCTCCTCATCCTACGTAACGCATAAAATCACGTACTCTAAACCGAAATTATCCTCAAACTATCATTTTGTATGACTTCTGTGGTAATAGGTTTAGATAATGTTATATCATAAGATGCGTGGGCCGATCATTGCGGAGCATTATGGTCTATACTAAGCATCAAATGTAAAAACATCGGAAAAAGAATCTATACGAGATTTATTTGACCGCTTATATTAGAATCTAATAATTTGCCGTGTGGTTGACGGCATAGAATACAAGTGTCACCACCCTCTATCTTCCCGTGGGTGTCGTAAGAGGCGACTAAGGGATAACACGATGCAAATACCATCTTTGCGTAGAGCCGGAAAACTCGACATCAAACCCTATACGACTGCCTCGTTGGTCTCGCGGCATAAATGTGCGCGTGGGATCGGGGAGGTCCCGGGTTCGATTCCTGGGTCGGGCAGTGCTATTGGGTTTATTCTCAGTAGCAGCACGGAGTCTGGAAATGTGCCCGGTACGGCAATAGGCTCGCCCCTTATTACGTGGGACTAAAGTATATCTGGCGAAAAGTGGGTGTAGAAATACACCTCTGCCTACCCCTTCGGGGATAAAAGGCGTGACGATATGTATGTATGTATATTAGAATCATAGCACCATAGGTATCATAACTATAGTCAACAATTGGTAATAACTCCTTCTCGATACTGATAAGTTCTACATGTAACAATTATATTACTTTATTTATTTGTTACACCTAGTTTTAAGCTCAATAAAATAATACACGTCCTACTTTACGCAGTAAAATGCAAATTAGAAATACCATAATATGCTATACTACATATTATCCTTGTTAAGAATGACATAAGGTAACTTGATAGGCTACTTTACAGCCTCTGTACGCACGCATTTGGCATAAAATGTATCAAAACAAAACAGCGAAGAGTGAGTCACCGTGGTTCACTAAACAAAGAATGTGGTTAGAAATAAGGTGACATGAAACATCATTCATCGTTCGAATGATGGACACTTCAAGGCTACTGTGTTGGTATTTAAAATAGGACTATACAGGGGCGGGGTCGTTCGCTGACAGAATATGTAGTGTACAATTCCCAGGTGCCGATCGAGCACAATAGATCATTTCGCAACACACCTTGCACAGCGATAGACATTCGACATGTTCTAACATATCAAAATAAATAGATATTTAAATGGCACATGTTTTAACACTTGCAACGAGGCCTTTGTACGTCTGAATAATACTGAGTCGTACACAAATATCACGTCGTGTTTTGCCATGTTATGTAAATGATAGTAAGTTTATTGAACATATTGGTTTGTGCAATGGAAACTGGAAAATTGTGAGGAAACTAAGCCCAGCAGGATGCAGACGAACTTTCGAGTACATTGCGAACCTGAATTCCTCGCAACATAGCATCGTAGATATTAAATCTGTGTATCATGTGTGTCCCTAAAGGTCATGCAAAGATTTTTTAATGTGATCTGAGAAATATACAGCATTGTAAAATAATCTTTCGCTACAACTGCACCGAGTGCTGAAGATACGAATGATACCATAACTAAACGGCGGTCCGCTTGTAGACACCACCGTCTATAGGCGGTGTGTCATTGCGCAGGTAAACTAAATTATTTAATAGGGCAGTCCGCCTCTAGACGGTACCGGCACTAGGCGGACCGTCATAATAAGAGTATATAGATTCACTTTTTACGACAATTCGGCTATAGGCGTGATATAATTTTGTATGCAAAATTTTAGTGTCATTTTCATAGAATCTAGTTAACGGCAGTGTCCGTGAAAGTGTTAAGAAAGAAAACATTGTTAAACATTTGCCATATCTTGAGTTCAGTAAATAAAATGGGGATATTTTCTTTACGTCACGCGTCAGTGAATTGATTCAACATAAATCGGTCCTCAAGTAGATCGCCAGTTCCAATCGCGAGCCGGATAATCTACATACATACAAACATATCGTCACGCCTTTTATCCCCGAAGGGGTAGGCAGAGGTGTATTTCTACACCCACTTTTCGCCAGATATACTTTAGTCCCACGTAATAAGGGGCGAGCCTATTGCCGTACCGGGCACATTTCCAGACTCCGTGCTGCTACTGAGAATTTCGTGACAGAAAAACCCAATAACACTGCCAAACCCAGGAATCGAACCCGGGACCTCCCGATCCCACGCGCACACTTATGCCGCGAGACCAACAAGGCAGTCGTATAGGGTTTGATATCGAGTTTTCCGTCTCTAAGCAAAGATGGTATTTGCATCGTGTTATCCCTTAGTCGCCTCTTACGACACCCACGGGAAGATAGGGGGTGGTGACACTTGTATTCTATGCCGTCAACCACACGGCTGTAATCGGCGGATAATCTATTTTATAATAATAAATAAAAATAACGCTAATATCGATTAAACAATGTCAGTTATCAGTCTCTGTAAGGATTTATATTGCCTTATCAATATAAGACGTACCGAGTCGTTTTGCGTAACGGGGGTCTTTATCTAGCTGATATGATAGTATACAAAAGGACACGTAGGTCTTCAGTAATCTTATAGGTAAACATGGTTTAACGTTATAATGTTGTAGATAATAATATGACGTGAGTATAAGTAACAGTTCTAATTATATTTATGTTGATGATTATTTGGTCTGGCATCGTGGGCGAAATGTGTTCAAGCTCTCTTTAAAGACATTTCGAAATGGCTATGTAAATTCCCACCTATGAGGAACAACACATACAAACAACACAATGCAATAAATAGGTACTTCTTATAGATATTTAGATAAAAATCAAAATTAATCGTTGATGAAAAGGTGACTATGTTATGAATGACTAGGTAAATGTTGTACACCGATACATTTGATTTGATCAATTTTATATTTATAAAAAGCAAACATGCTTTTTAATCTTCTGGTGTATCATCCTTTTTAGTACTTTATATAAATTGTGGGCGCATGAGCTCACCGCTGGCTTAACGGTGAAGGAAAACATCGTGTGGAAATCTGCATGTCTGAGAGTTCAGTATTAAATAGTACTATGAACACTTGAGAAAATATAGTTATCTTACAATCACAGTTTTCAATTTTATTTATATGTAAATATTTACATGTAAATAAAATTTAAGTATCTGTATAGATATAAATGTACCTACGTATAGATGTTTATCACATTCTGATATTAATGTCAAGTAATCTCTAATGCATTTTACTCCAATGATAGCCCACTGAAAGAATAATAATTTTTCAAGTTTTTGACAGTAATTTTCATCATCAGCCTTTAACAGTCCACTGTTGGACTAGACCTCTCTTTTGAAAGGAGGAATTGGCCTACTATACCACGCTGGGCAAACGGGTTGGTATAGGGTTTGTATCAAGTTTTCCTTCTCTTACAGTGCTGTTCTCTGCATAATATGCTCCCTCTGTCGGCTCTTACGACACCCATGGGATGATATGGGGTGGTGACAATCCCTATTCTTAATCCGTCACCACACGGACTAATACAGACAAGACAGTAATTTTATTTTCATATAATTGTGTTTGTAGAGTTAGCTAGTTTGTCCTATGAATATTTAATATCACTTCTGTTTAGAATCCGTCCCACTTCATGCCACGTGTCTCTTCTCTCTATTCCAAGGACTAAGTCATTATCCACCAAGCTGGCCAAATGCCAACCGGTTGCCACCCCCGTTACACAGGATAGTATTTCTAAGCAAAATACAAGCCAATAACCCAAATTATAAATACATAGACTAGAGGACGCCAGCAGCTACGCCTGCATTTTCTTTAAATTTCCTCTTATTGGCCGATCCCGTGGGAATTTCGGGAAATCCCTTCTTAGTGCACCCCTATGGTCCCCAAGGAACATACATGCTAAATTTCAGCTTCCTGCCTGTCTGTCAGTCAGTCAGTAACGCAAGGATTTTATATATTAAGATTTTCTATAGATTAATAGTAATTCCGCTTACGTATACAGATAAAAATTAGCACGCCGCGGTGTATGGGTCCGCAGCTCATTGAGACATTGACTGATAATACGTAGAACACATTCGAGGTACGTGATTATTTTTAGCAATGGTACGTCATTAATTCGATTTGACGACATGATAAATATCTACTAGGTACCTAGTGGGTGCCTTGCCTTTAAACACTGCGCCGAGCCTTGGGGACTAGATCTCCACGTAGGACGTCAATTTGTGTGCTCAACAATAATATTTCGAGTAATGGTAGTTTTTGTGTCCGTTGCTTGAATGTTTCTTAAGTTCTCTGCTGTACGGTATTTAGTCTTAGTGTACTTACAAAAAGGTTACTGAACCAATAAGGTAACTATGTGTTCTTATGCGTGTACTTATATCGTATTTTCAATTTATCTGCCTGCATTATTAATTAACCTGATAAGAAATCGTGTTTGGTATTCCCCGAAAAGATAGAGAGCTAACATTCGCGACCTAGGATTAAAACAGACAAACAATCAGTGATTTGGTTTTTCACACAAAAACTACTGAACGGACACGACACGTAGTTTAACAACTAGTAAAGAAATAAAACATTTAGAACTCTGCTGAACTTGTTTATTTATTTTCAACCTGTAGCGTCCCCTGCATCGCAAAGGTCTCCCTTCTCCTTTGTGTTAACACAGGCCAGTCCTTCCTATACTTGTCTAGTTCGTTCCGCCAGTCTCGGCCGTCCGCGTTAACGCTTAGCAACTCAACTTATATTCACTCTGTATTTCCTACCAATAATAAAGAGGCCAGCCTCGTAAAATAAATATATCTTCATACAAAACTTGTTAGAAATAGAATAATAAAATTAATAGGAATACAGTGACTAGACGACGCGCGACGTCAATAAAATTGCAATCTATTTAAATTAATAATGTAAGTAATACATATGTACGATGAACATTATACTGGTCAAGAAATAACGCTTTTAAGTTTTGTTTACTATAATATTAATTTTGCTGTCCACGATATCGTGACATATAAATTTTAGAAACATAACGGAATTCATTTAAGTAGTATTCTTAAAATAACTTAAGCAGCATGTAGTCCCGTAGTAACAGCTAGGTATAGGTAACATATAGCTATCATATTTAGATCTTTATCACACAAGAACATCCAAACCCCAAAAATAGTTAATTTGGCGAAAACTAAAGTGAAAGAAACTAAAAATGCTGTTGCTGTACGTGGGACCGAATCCACATTATCGAATTTAAGATATAATTAGAATTAACTAAATATCAGCCATTCTTCCTGGAGATATTTACCACCGAAACTAAATGAATTTATTTTTTCGCCCAACCACCTGAAGGTCTAGTACGAGTTTGCACTCGATCGTCACGGTGGACGATAGCCTAGTCGATGGGAACAATTTCCATACATTTTCTAAATGCGTCCCCTAGCGGTGTCTATCGATCGCTACTCTCCGTTAGGGGCGCTTTTAGAAAATGTATGGAAATTGTTCCCGTCGACTAGGCTATCGTCCACCGTGACGATCGAGTGCAAACTCGTACTAGACCCTCTGCGATCAAAATAAAAACATCTAAGTATCCTATACTCACCTTCATAATTTATCAAATTATCTATTGTGCAAAAAGTCATGCTCATGTACCCGCTAATTTAAGCTGTACGTTATCTGTCAATCAGCATTAAAATTTTATTGAGTAGAAAATTATCCAAACATAATCATACCATAAACGCATAGGTATTAAAAATGTTTAACGACCGTGAGTAAAACGGGTCGCATCTTTGACAAGTGACGCGGGCGTCCTTAACATGCACCTCGACACACCGACTCTTATTAGATAATATTATTTAATAATAAATTGCCTTGAACACCTACATAGTCATGCACAAAGTAGTTAAATTAATTGTCTACGTAGGTTCGTTAGAATTATTCATTCCAAAAATCTTCCAAAGTAACAAATTAGTAGGATTATAGCAACTGCCAAATAGATGAATATAATTCAATCAAATGAATATACCTGACATTGAAAGGCTCAATTTAAAAATTAGTATCTAGTAATTCATCTGCCGACACCAAAAGGTCTCGTTCTACAAATAATTAAGCTCTTCCTTGTCATTTACGAAGATATTCAATGATATATGAGCAAGGTTATGCCTCTCGGATCATTAGGTTCGTTCAAACTGAGTAATGAGACTAATCATGCACTTTTAGAGGTCTTCTGCTTATAGCCTGAGGCATAATTTTACGATTGGCAGTTGTATTATGGCTTCAAGTTCAATGTGAAAATGTTTTTCAAATGTTATAGCAGTGAGCAGCCAGTAAATGTATACCAAATTGAATCTATATGCGATGAATCCCGAAAGCTTACCTGGCGAAATTTATGATAATCTCTAAAGCAATGTTTTTTTTATAGACTCACGCCTGTAATCCCCGAAGGGGTAGGCAGAGGTGTAATATTACACCCACATTTCGCCATGAATTTTTAGGTCCCACGTAATAGGGAGCGTGCCTATTGCCGTTACCGAGCACATCACCAGACTCCGTACTGCTACTGAGAATTCGGAAAAACCCAGTAACACTTTTGCCCGACCCGGGATTCGAACCCGGGACCTCCGATCAGCAGTCGCATGCGCACTGGACCACGGAGGAAGTCAGTAAAGCAATGTATATAAATTTTGTAACCAGGTTGGATTTGTCTATTTTATACTAATAGATACATGTCTAAATCAATTCAAAAATCGTTTTTCTGTTGCACAAGCATGAACATCAGTAACTAGATCACCAGCATTCGGTTTGCAGAGTTATCTGTTACAGAATAGCTCTTCTTATTGGGCTTGTTAAAGTGTTTTTGAAAGAATTAAAAGAAACTACCTACTTATCGAAAACGAGACGATCACTGAACGACACTCTGAATAGCGTCGCTATCGTACATTTTTATTTTCAACCGACGTAACATAATGTAACAATTAACTGAGGTAATTTAGCCTCAAACTTATTGCATGAAAACTGGAACATTAGAAAGATCGGATGTCTTGATAGCGAGCTAGACAACACAATGAGGTGACGAAGACTATACAGACTTAGTTCTGAAGCATCGTGGGAAATTAAGGACCTTTACGGTAGCCCAATGACCGGCCGGTGACGTAACCAAGTCTCGGGCGACAACTACGGGAATGCGTTTGTTTTAGCAGTTTCAACGAATTCTGATGGTAATGAGTGGACGGCACCTCTGATGTGTTTACGAGCGAATAGTTAATTGGTTTTTATTGTCTTGGTTTGAAATAGGTCGGCAGAGTTAAGCAACGCTTGCTCATCTCATTAATAGCATCGGTGACTACGTGCTACATTTATATCAAAGAGTCGGAGGCCGTCGGGCAGTCTGCAAATGCCGCCATCAGACAGACCGAAAAGAAAAAAAAAAAGAATTGCCTTGGTCATAAAGATATTTCAGAGTTTGTATGGTTGTCTCGAAGTGAGAGAGTGTTAGAAGTGAGTAGAATTACTATTATATATTATAGACTAACGCCTGTATTCCCGAAGGGGTAGGCAGAGGTGTAATAGTACACCCACATTTCATCATGAATTTTTAGGTCCCTCGTAATAGGAGGCGAGCCTATTGCCGTACCGGGCACATTACCAGACTCCGTGCTATTACTGAGAATTTCCTAACGGAAAAACCTAATAACACTTACCAATAATAACACCCGGGAATCGAACCCGAGACCTCCCAGTCCCGCGCGCACATTTATGCCGCGAGACCAACGAAGCAGTAGAATTACTAATATGCAAATATTAGTAATCTTAGCGTCGTTAAACAAGTTTCAGCTTAGAAATCTTTTATTTTTGTAACTTGATGTAGTTTGTGTTGTGTGTAGGGATCGAACCCTCACCACTAGATGCAGTTCCAAACCGCGCCACGTCGAGAAGATCCCTTAAACCACAACGCCACTCCTCCAAACCCATACAAGACGGCTTTTTTATTTGTTACATGTTAAAATATTAGTAAATAAACATCATTTTATGACCGCACCGCGTATAGTCAGATAGTTATCTATGATCTAACATCAATATTCCAATGGTGACCGTGACCAGACTCGGTCAAAACGGATGTTAACATGTGTTAAACTACACATGTAGAAGCAAAGGTGTCAGTACGTTTGTTCAGCTCATAAACCGCACATAACGAAATAGCAGAAAGGCAAATGCTTTTACCGTTGTTTACATTGCGTAAGTATAAGTTCTAAAAATTGTGTCACAGATCTGAAAATTGCCTCGTTGGTCTCGCGGCATAAATGTGCGCGTGGGACTGGGAGGTCTCGGGTTCGATCCCCGGGTCGGGCAAAGTGTTATTGAGTTTTTCCGTTAGGAAATTCTCAGTAGCAGCTCGGCGTCTGGGAATGTGCCCGGTACGGCAATAGGCTCGCCCCCTATTACGTGGGACTAAAATAAATCTGGCGAAAAGTGGGTGTAGCAATATATGTGCCTCTGCCTACCTCTTCGGGGATATAGGCGTGAGACTATATATGTATATAGATCTGAAAATCTATACTTATAATAAAACTGTAGAGAGGTCAATTCTGTACATTGAATATATATTCAAAATTAATATTGGAGGATGAATGGTGATCGATACTGATGCCAAAAATGCAATCAGTAAATTTTTTGTCTGTCTGTCTGTCTGTCTGTATGTGCACGCATGGGTCAAAAACTACTGAAGGGATTTTAACCAAACTTGGTACGATTGTAGTCCATACTCCTGAGCAGGTTATAGGCTATTTAACATAACGCTAAGACACATAGGAGCTGAGCAGTGACGATAAATTTGAAGCAAGTCATAGATGAAAATGCGCTTTCGAGCTCTTATCCTCGCATACGTTGATCATACGCCAAAAGTATGTACGACAAAAATGATGTTCTTTAAAAGATCTACTAAAAAGTCTTTTATAGTATATATCTATCTTTTATAAATTAGCCACAATAACGTGTTTGATCGTTAGGCATTTCTTCAAAGTGTACTAAATACATAAATATATTATTGTATTTCACATAAATATATCTTTATCAAACTCCCATATTCAAAAAGTACACTTTAATATGTATTTTATAAAAAAAAGTATAGAAATCTCGCCGCGCCAGTATGGGTACGGCTATACCGTTGGTTTTTGTTTAACACGCCCAATTTAAATTGAGCTTAAATCTGTATGATTAATTATATCAAATAGGGTTCAGCTTAGGCTGGACGTATTCGCACATGTATATGTAAACAGCTCGCAGAGAGGCGAGTCATTGCATTTTACTGGATGGGGATAAACACTGGGATGAAATTATCTGAAGCAAGTATAAGTAAAAGTTCTTATCGATTATGCCATGGGTTTGAGATGCTGCATAGTTATGGCATAGAATTAGAACTAAGTTATATTTGCGGTTTTTGAATGTAAAGGCTGCTGACCACATATCGTTCAAACTAATTTTCGTTGAAAGTTTTTATTACGATCTACAGCATATCTTATAAATTTGTCACTCCCTACTTCAAAAGTTTGAGGACGGACGGGCGGGGGAACGATTCTCATTTAACCACTTTGGAAGCGTCTATCTTTCAAACGACTGACTTTGAGAAATTGCATGCCGCATTGTAAAAATATTTTCACGTCAGCTACATGTATGGAGAAGGGGTCTTCTCCATACATGTAGCTGACGTGAAAATTAATTGTCATTCCTTTTTTATGTATAAAAGTCGGGCAGCGGTTCACGGAATACATCTTTCTAAAAATATTCCATGATGTAGTCTTAATGGTTTTGGTATAGGTAAAATGGCTGTGACATACGGAAGTACAGACAGACAGACAGATATGGCGAATCTATCAGGGTTCCGAATGTTGCAATTTTTGGATAAAAAATCCTAAAATTGCCTACAATGTTTAAAATTCCGATCGACTTGGACCACGCAGAATTCTGTTTGTTATACCTCTAAAAGCAGTGACAAAGCTAAGATTTTACGTTATTGGGAACACCATATGAGATGAATATACGATGGCAAACCGTGAAACGGTCTAAGCATGTAGATTGCAAACCAAGGGAAATCAAGGGAAATTACGAACCCATAGGCGGTATAACAGTACTTTTTCGGGGCGATTTTCGTTAGACTCTGTCTTTAATACCACTATACAATATGAGACAAGGGCTGATGAAATTAGAGCCTGTCTAAAGAGTTCATAACTATGGGATCGTATTATCGCTATGCATTTGACATTAAATATGCGAGCGCGATTATGAGGCAGCGAACATACACAGGAATTCTCTGATCTCTTACTCGCGATTGGAAACTTCGCGGTGTGGACTCGCACGAACAAGTGAAAGTCATTTGAGCTATTTTCAGGACATCTACATCTACACTATTCTATATAGGTTTTATATTCAACTTAAAACAATTTGGGAATCAATTCTATAACCTAAAGAAAAGACAAATTCCGCGCGAACGGAGTCGCGGGCACAGCTAGTGTCAAATAAAACTAGAGGACGCCCACAGCTACACTCGCATATATTTGTTTTTAATGTAACTGTTTTCTCGATCCCGTGGGGATTTCGAGAAATCCCTCTCTTAGTGTACCCCTACATACATGCCAAACAGCTTCTTGCGCCCAATAAGTTGCGGCTGTGCGTAGTTTGTGAGTAAGTCAATAACATAAGGATTTTATGTAGGTATACAGATCTTTGTATATTTCAGTCAGACTAAGACTTTCTTGGCTTCCTCCTGTTTCATAACTCTTCAGAATAAGAAAATTAACAGCTAGCCGGATGTTTGTTAGATCTACATTATGCTATCTGTAGGATAACGCTAAATAAGCGATCGATTGCGATCAAATGAGGACAGTTTCAACGATTCTCGTATCTAAAATATCAATAGGCGTTTTATGCTTAGACTGATCTGCTGAAATGGCTGGATCAAAATACATAGAACCAAATATAAATCGGATTGAAGGGTTATCCTCGTCCGCGGTGGCATTTAAATTATGGCGTAAATTATCTATACGAATATAACAAAGCTGAAGAATTTATTTGCTGAACGCGCTAATCTCAGGAACTACTGGTCCGGTTTGAATAATAAGTAATTGTGTTGGAGAGATCATTTATTGAGGAAGATCATAGGCTATTTAAGTTTATTTAACACTAGATGAGCCTGCGGTTACACCCGCATTATTTAAGGCTACTGCTCGGCTCCCGTGGCTCATAACGTGATGATATAAGTATAGCATATAGCCTTCGTCGATAAATGCTATCTAACTCTCAAAGAATTTTTCAAATCGGTTTAATCGTTCCTAAGATTAGCGCGTTCAACCAAACAAACTCTTCAGCTTTATATATTAGTATTAGGTTACGCCATGAGCCACAGGGACAGAGGAACAATTTCCATACATTTTCTAAAAGTGCCCCTAACGGAAAGTAGCGATCGATAGAGACCGCTAGGTGGCGCATTTAGAAAATGTATGGAAATTGTTCCTCTGTCCCTGTGGCTCATAGCGTAATCTAATACTAATATATAAGCTGAAGAGTTTGTTTGGTTGAACGTGCTAATCTCAGGAACGACTAAACAGATTTGAAAAACTAGTCTATCGTCACCGTGACAATCGTGTGTAAAACTCTAGACCCACAGAGCAGTAGCCCTGAATAACGTGTGTGTAAACGCGGTATCATCTTAATATATAAAATCCTTGCGTTACTGAGTGACTGACAGACACGCTACAGCCGAAACTATTGGGCGCAGGAAGCTGGAAGCAGGCGTAGCTGCTGGCGTCCTCTAGTCTGTAATAAATATGTGCAAGTAATCATGACGCGTATACTTTAGACTCTGCAAAATACTTTATGTAACAGACATCTCTTTAATACTTTTCAAAGTAGGTACCTAACTACCTACAAAGTCATCTCAAAACAATTTTCGGACCACAAAATAAAAGCGTAGAATGTGCAAATAACCGTGACAAACCGCAGTGATCGCATTATATCATAATAAACATTAAATTCTCGTCTACAACATAAAATTCATCACCTAACATCTAATACACTCTAATTACAACTTGCATTGTTTATCGCCTTCATAAAGCATATTAATGAATGAGTTACGCGACCAATAAAACTGAATAGTTCTATATAATGACATATGTACGCGCTTAAGCGGTAACTCGTTACATAATAAATAACAACGAGATCCCTATCTGAATAATGCATGTCATAGTATCATCTTGCATGACAGCATGGGCAAATAAACAGTCATTTTAGTTTACGTAAATACGACTTTATTATGTAAGTAATTGAGTTTATTTTTCAAAATCGGAGTAAAATAAACTGCAAAAATAAAGGATGGGTTGCAAAATTATTCTTTAACAAAACTTACATTGTAAGAAATTCTGATCGAATCTGTTTGCATTGTGAAATGCTTCCACGGTAATTATTTATTCTTCAGGGATGCGTACTATTGGATCTTTTCATATTGATTATTATTTATTGTTGATATGCTAGAGTGCTCTGTTAAAGTCTGTGTCGTAACTCAGTGCTCATTATCCGTAAAAGTAATTGGTTAAATGTCTAAGAAAACGAAGTGTAACGTACACTTTCATACATTGTAACTGGCCAAAGTGATTGGAAGTAGGACCATAGCTAGAAGTACTTAGATTCTTTTTTAATTAAAAGACTAATAAAATATATACAAAAAGGACGGCGTCAGCACAGAGCGAAATATTACACAATATTTTTCAAGATCCACTGGCACATTTCCAGGCTCCTGTTAGTGCAAAGTATGCATGACCTCTGCTGATTTCAACATCAATGTTTTGCTTCACCTGGGAGAGTGCCAACTATAATTGGACAAAAGAAACAGTAGCTTTACTATTAAGTTGCATTCGATGCGTGGCGTCACTGAAGGGTCTCTCCTTCCCTAGGCACTGTATTTTTTATATACTAGTACATACATTCTAACGTTAAAAACATGCACTGAAAAGAACTTTTATTGTAAATTGTATACTGCACTAGGGATAAAATCGAAACAGTGCTTTGAACGCGGTAATTTTTAATACCCTGTACCCACCTCTATCTGAGGTTTTTAAAAAGTACCCAAGGACTGTTCTTCGTTTTCAGAGACCCTGAAAGCACATAGCCTTATACTTGGGTCACTGACTCGTATATCATGAAAAGAAAATGAACTCAGTTAAAATACATGATAACACACTTCAGTCTGCCCTTTGAGCGCACGAAACGAGCTGTAAGAAGAGACTATCTGATCTCTACATAAACATGAATGTTTATACTAGGTACTACTAGGTATCAGACATAAAACAAACAGTGTGACTTATACATACATCACACGCATCCCAGACATGATGACTGATCGTTCAGTCCCAGACAACGACCGATTATGACTAACCCAAATACGTATCAAATACTGACCACCTAAAGTTGAGCACGAAACACACGCGTGCACTAATTACACTGACATTTGTGATAACAGTGTCGTACCCTTATCTGTGATCTTGGGATATTTCCGTTGAACTTGATTGAAAAAGAAATATACCTAATAATATAAAAAAGATAAAACAATTGCATGTATTCGTATACTTCTGAATTTGTGATAGTGCAATGTTCTCGAAGATATTATTGATATCGTTGTCTTTCAACGGTATCATTGCATATTTTGATTGTGACCATATGTTCCTATGTTTATAGTTATTGCTCCGCTTTGATTATTAAATTGTTGCTGCTGTAGTGACCGGAATAACACAGTTGGATGATGATTCCCATACTGGTGGTAGGCGTTTGATTGCGGGGGGCGTCTAGGTAAATACCACCGCAGTATCAGTTATTCTGCTACTAAGTATGTAACGTACAAATTTGCAGTATTATGTTCTGGATGGAATGTTACTGTAGCTACTAAAATGACTGCGCTTAGAAGATCAAGGTAGGCAGCGGCATAGCTGTTTCTTTGGTCTAAGTGGCCAAAGTCGATGGATGGCGGTTGCCGCTTACCATGGTGGGGCTGCAGCTGGTCTGCCATCGTCCCATACTGCGACTAGGGAATGCAATCTCGTTCTCTCGAAATCTCGATCTCGAAAAAAGGCCGAGATCTCGCGAGATCTCGGCCTTTTTTTAGCGAGATTAATCTCGGTCGAAAAATGGGCGAGATCTCGCGAGATTTACGAGATTTTGCACTCGAGCATAAAAACGTCTTATTCGAAGCGCGAACTGACACGGACGGATCGCAATCTGTCGGTATCGGCATTAATAAAAAATGAAATGAATTTATACGAATCCGGGGGGTCAAAAGGCAAAATATTGCAGTTCGTGGATGTCTGCCTAAGAACTGCGGTTTCAATCCGCGTTGAATCCGAAAAGGCCTTCTCAGCGGGTGGTTATCTAGCCAACAGAAAAGGAAGCTGTTAGCATACGATTCTTTGGACATTTTGTGCTTCTGAAGGAGCTCCTTTGAAAATAATCTTATCTATACTAATATAATAAAGCGGAAGCGTTTGTTTGTTTGTTTGAACGCGCTAATCTCCGGTCGGATCTCAAAAATTCTTTTTGCATACGATAGCCCAATTATTCCGGCAGGCTATAGGCTATATAACATAACGCTTCGACCCTTTGGGGCCGAGCAAAAGGCTAAAAAGGCTAAAAGATAATGCCGGCTAATCTCAGGAACTAGCAGTCGGATTTTAAAAATTGTTATTGCCTCTGATAGCCCAATTATTCTGAAAGGCTATAGGCTATATAAAATTACGCCACAACTTTTAGGGGCCAGACAAAAATAATAAAATGGTCAAACGAGAAGGGGGAGGGTTGGGTCAAAGGCAAAAAAAGGCTAAACGAATGGGATACAACCTTTATGGGTATCGTTTTCGAGATTTTCGGGACGCTGATTTATAATATGATATTTATTTAGTGATCCAAGATGGCGGGCGGGAAATCAAAGATGGCGGATGAGAAAATTTTAAAAATCAATGTGGGTATCGCCTTTGATATTTTAAGGGGTGGGGAATCGAAATACAACATCTATTTCGTGATCAAAGATGGTGGATGGGAAATCAAAGATGGCGGATGGGAATTTTTTAAAAAATCAATATGGGTATCGTCTCCGATGTTAAAAGGGATGGGGAATCCAAATACAACATCTGTTTCGTGTTTCAAGATGGTGGGTGGGAAATCAAAGATGGCGGATGGAAAAATTTAATAAATCAATATGGGTATCGGCTCTGGTGGTTTAAGGGATGGAGAATCAAAATACAACATCTATTTCGTGATCAAAGATGGCGGGTGGGAAATCAAATATGGCGGATGGGATTTTTTTAAAGTCAATATGGGTATCGTCCCCGATATTTTAAGGAATGGGGAATTCAATCCTACTAATATTATAAATGTGAAAGTTTGTGAAGATGGATAGATGGATGGATGGATGGATGGATGGATGGATGGATGGATGTTTGTTACTCTTTCACGCAAAAACTACTGAACGGATTTGGATGAAACTTTACAATAATATAGTTTATACATCAGAATAACACATAGGCTACAATTTATAAAGATTTTGTATAATGTTGCCATAATATAAGGAAAAGTATCAACTAAGTCGGCAAAAAGCCTGAGGTCAAAAAGTTATTAATTGGAATTTTACCCCCTTTCTGATGACAGATTGATCTGATATTTGGTATATACTCATATTGTCATCGAGATTAAAAGATAATATTTAAATGATTGTAATTTCAAGATGGCCGCCAATACAAAATGGTGGATTTCTAATTTCCCACAAATACCTTAATATGGGTATCAAACGAAAGTGCTTGATTCCTAGAAAAGCACAATATCTTTCTATGAAAAATCCAAGATGGTGGTCGCCGCAAAATGGCGGATTACATATTTTCCACAAATACCTCAATATGGGTATCAAATGAAAAGGCTTGATTGGTAGAAAAGAGCTCACTATGAAAAATCCAAGATGGCCGCAACCACAAAATGATGGATTACTTATTTTCCACAAATACCTCAATATGGGTATCAAATGAAAAGGCTTGATTGGTAGAATAGAGCTCACTATGAAAAATCCAAGATGGCTGCCACCAAAAAATGGCGGATTACTTATTTTCCACAAATACCTCAATATTGGTATCAATTAAAAGAGCTTGATTCGTAGAATAGAGCTCACTATGAAAAATCCAAGATGGCTGTCGCCACAAAATGGAGATTACCTATTTTCTACAAATACCTCAATATGGGTATCAAATGAAAGGGCTTGATTCGTAGAATAGAGCTCACTATGAAAAATCCAAGATGGCTGTCGCCGCAAAATGGCGGATTACTTATTTTCCACAAATACCTCAATATGGGTATCAAATAAAAGGGCTTGATTCGCAGAATAGAGCTCACTTTGAAAAATCCCAGATGGCTGCCGCCAAAAAATGGCGGATTACTTATTTTCCACAAATAACTCAATATGGGTATCAAATAAAAGGGCTTTATTCGTAGAATAGAGCTCACTATGAAAAATACAAGATGGCTGACGCCACAAAATGTCGATTACCTATTTTCTACAAATACCTCAATATGGGCATCAAATGAAAGGGCTTGATTCGTAGAATAGAGCTCACTATGAAAAATCCAAGATGGCTGTCGCCGCAAAATGGCGGATTGCATATTTTCCAAAAATACCTCGATATGGGTATCGAATGAAAGGGCTTAATTAGTAGAATAGGGCTCACTATGCAAAATCCAAGATGGCTGCCGCCATAAAATGGCGGATTACTTATTTTACACAAATACCACAATATGGGTATCAAATAAAAGGGCTTGATTCGTAGAATATAGCTCACTATTAAAAATCCAAGATGGCTGTCGCCACAAAATGGCGGATTACATATTTTCCACAAATACCTCAATATGGGTATCAATTGAAAGGCCTTGATTGGTACAATAGAGCTCACTATGAAAAATCCAAGATGGCCGCCGCCACAAAATGGCGGATTACTTATTTTCCACAATTACCTCAATATGGGTATCGAATGACAGGGTTTGATTGGTAGAAAAGGGCTCACTATGAAAATAGAATGAGAAGTATCAACTAACAACAACACTAAAAACTTGAAAATAAAATTAAGTAAAAATAAATTAATTTTTGGCGTAGGGTATCCAGAGTAAACATTATGATAGAAATTTCACTTGCCCAACGAGTTTATATTTGTCTGATCAATACCCCAGATTGATGAGAAGATTGGCGCGATCTGGTAGCTAGAACTTACCATATTACTTTTTAGCTTTTAGTACATAATCTAACTAGGTACATCATTTTTTGTTGTAATAAAACAGTATAACATAAAAAAATATAAATGTATTTTACAATGCTCATTCTAGAGTAGTTATCATATTGTTTTCAAAATTGATAGATTTAGCCACAGAAATATATAGTAATAGAACGGTGACACGGGCGTGGCGCGCGTGCCAAACTATTGCACTATAGTGCATGTGTTTTCGAACGCATTCGCATTACGCATCGCGTCTCCCTTTCGCGCGCTCAGGAGGTAAAAAAACATTAAATTCGTTACGAATATGCCATATTGTGCAGTTTCCAATTGTAAAAATTAAAAGTGATGCAAAAATATGGAAAAGGGAGGCATTTCATATCACCAGTAAGTATTTAAATTGAGTAAAACTTAAGATTATTAAGATTTAAAACAAGTGGGCTACTTTTACCATGTTTGTCTAATAAGAACATCATCGTTCATTTCTTCGTTATGTTAAATTTCCATTGCTTGAATTATACGATACTTGTTGACATATTTATGAAATAAACACGCAATGTACGGCGAGATACGCGATATTCACAAGATGCCAAAAACAATAACAAATCAGGGGCCACGGGTCAAATAAATAGCTGTGATTGGTCAGCGCGCGCTAGGGATTGACGTTCGGTTTATGGTTACGTTTTAAATTTATCGATAAATAAAAGGAATATTAATTCGAATTAATTATTATGTCTCTGGCTGTCTCTCTCTCTCTCATAAAGAAAGCAAGCATCATGTTCATGCTTTCAGATCACGAAAATGACATCTATTTGGGAATCCAAGATGGTGAACGAAACATTTTTAATAAAATTAATATGGGTATCATTTTAGGGGTTTTTATGGATTCTAGTCATGAAAATGACATCTATTTGGGAATCCAAGATGGCGGACTGGACATTTTTAATAAAATTAATGTGGGTATCATTTTCGGGGTTTTCATGGGTTCTGGTCACGAAAATGACATCTATTTGGGAATCCAAGATGGCGGACGGGACATTTTTAATAAAATTAATATGGGTATCATTTTCGGGGTTTTTATGGATTCTGGTCACGAAAATGACATCTATTTGGGAATCCAAGATGGCGGACGGGACATTTTTAATAAAATTAATATGGGTATCATTTTTGGGGTTTTCATGGATTCTGGTCACGAAAATGACATCTATTTGGGAATCCAAGATGGCGGACGGGACATTTTTAATAAAATTAATATGGGTATCATTTTTGGGGTTTTCATGGATTCTGGTCACGAAAATGACATCTATTTGGGAATCCAAGATGGCGGACGGGTCATTTTGAATAAAATTAATATGGGTATCATTTTCGGGGTTTTTATGGATTCTGGTCACGAAAATGACATCTATTTGGGAATCCAAGATGGCGAACGGGACATTTTTAATAAAATTAATATGGGTATCATTTTCGGGGTTTTCATGGATTCTGGTCACGAAAATGACATCTATTTGGGAATCCAAGATGGCGGACGGGACATTTTTAATAAAATTAGTATGGATATAATTTTTGGGGTTTTCATGCTTTCTGATCACGAAAATTGACATCCATTTGGGAATCCAAGTTGGCGGACGGGACATCTTTGATCACGAAATAGATGGTGATGTTGGATTACCCATCCTTTTAAACATCGGAGACGATACCCATATTGTTTTTTTTTAAATCCCATCCACCATCTTTGATCACGAAATAGATGGTGATTTTGAATTTCCCATTCCTTAAAATATCGGAGACGATACCCATATCGACTTTTAAAAAAATCCCGTCCGCCATCTTTAATTTCCTATCCGTCATCTTTGATCACGAAATAGATGTTGTATTTCGATTCCCCAACCCTTAAAATATAGAAGGCGATTGGTTTTTAAAATTTTGTCATCCGCCATCTTTGATATTCCGTCCGCCATCTTGAATCACTAAATAAATTTCATATTATTTAATCAGCATCCCGAAAATCTCGAAAACGATACCCATATAGATTGTATCCTATTCGTTAAGCCTTTTTTTTGCCTTTGATCCAACCCTCCCCCTTCTCGTTTGACCAAATTTATTATTTTTGTCTGGCCCCTAAAAGTTGTGGCGTAATTTATATAGCCTATAGCCTTTCGGAATAATTGGGCTATCATAGGCAATATCAATTTTTAAAAGCCGACTGCTAGTTCCTGAGATTAGCCGACATTATCTTTTAGCCTTTTGCCCGGCCACAAAGGGTCGAAACGTTATGTTATATAGCCTATAGCCTTCCGGAATAACTAGGCTACCGTATACAAAAAAGATTTTTTCAGATCCGACCGGTAGTTCCTGAGATTAGCGCGTTCAAACAAACAAACTCTTCCGCTTTATTACATTAGTATAGATATTTTATAATATAGTCAAAAGTTTTGTAAGATTTCAATACAGATTTTTAACTAAATAAATACGTTTTATTTTTATAACAGTATACTATAACCAAACTATTCATAATAAAACATTTTATATAAACAATAACATAATTTCATTTTCCATAGCTCTCACATCGATAATAATTCCTTAGTGTCCCCTCACTATCTATACGTCACTGTGGGCGGGGCTTGCTAAAATGTGGCACGCGCGAAATGTACGCGATGACGTGACATTCACCGTTCTATTACTATCTATTTCTGTGGATTTAGCCTTCAGTATTTAATGTAAGTAGATTAACTTTGTCTTTTACAGTCAGATATCTGACCTAATCGCAGCGTCATTAAAAGCGCTTTCTACGAGTTAGTGCGCTTAAGCACAGCGAGGCGGAGGGTCGGTCTGATTGTCTGATATGTACTTTGTGGTACCTAATGCTTTCAGATTGTATGTTTTGTTGCTGTTATATTCAGTAGGTAAACAAGCTCTTCATAACTTCAATGATATACTATATTTTCCTTATCTTTACCTGAAGTTCAACGATTATGTAAACAAAAGTAATTTTCAACATTATCTGTTTATATGTATGCTACACGGCTAATCTACAGAGCCGTTTGTGATGAAATTTGACATGGATAGTCTGAACCCGGGGAACATAGGCCACTCTTTATTAAAATATCATGCTGGCGAAGCCGCGGGCGAAAGCTAGTATTATATAAAAATCTATGTTTGTTTGTTCATCATTTATAGACTCTGAAATGATAAGAGATTAAGCGCTAAGTCAATGGTAACTTTGGAAAACGGGTTTGGAAAAAAGGGAATCAAATAAAAACTCCTAAAAAGGCGATACGGAGTTCGCTGGGTCAGCTAGTACTAATATATAAAGCTGAAGAGTTTGTTTGTTTGTTTGTTTGGTTGAACGCGCTAATCTCAGGAACTACTGGTCCGATTTGAAAAATTCTTTCATTATTAGATAGCCCATTTATCGAGGAAGGCTAACATCACGCTATGAGTGACGGGAGCAGAGCAGTAGCCTTAAATAACGCGGGTGTAACCGCGGGCATCTTCTAGTTCGTAATAAAGGCTTGTGATTTGAACTGAACCAATCGTCCCTTTGATTGGTATATTTTGTTAATTAGGTTCTGTAATTTTTAATAGTCTGCCTTATTGGTATATTTTGTTAATCAGTAGACTTTTTAGATATTACAGATTAACTGTAATATCTAAAAGTCTACTAAGTATAGTTTTATTTACCTAATTGATAATAATACCTCAGTTTAGCAACATAGATGATAAGTAAATTGTTTTTGACCTCTTGTTGTTTTGTTTATTATCAAACAAATGTCTTATTACTAAAAGATTTTTGTTTGGTATTAGAAGCGAAGACTTGTTGTTTCTTTCATTTCTTATTTGACAGATCCGTCCATAAAAGTTTACTTCATAAAAGTTTATTAAAAAATTATAGACAGATAAGTACGTCAAACAATTTTTGAAGCATAAAAGTCTATTGAAAAGTTCGTGAAAAGTAATGTTTATCTTATAATACTTAAAATGGTTATTATGTATGTCCTAATTTATTCAAATATTGCGTTTATTTACAAAAAAAACATACAAAACTGTCAATCTCGCGAGATCTCGAAATTGGCGAGATCTCGTGAGATTGGCTTCATCTAAGACTATAGAATAAAAGGCAGACAGAGCGCGCGGAACACTTGCGTGAGGCCACTAAAGCAAATACAAAATTGAAAAGCGAATACAAACTCGACTCAGTGCGCTGCGAAGCATCGCACAGTTCACACGCCACGATCGATCCAGCTTTTAAATTCATAAAATGCCGTCTTGCGTTTTTAAACATTGTAAAAGTTGTTTCTAAAAGCAAATACGGGAAGATGGAATATATTCTTACAGATAACTATGGATTATTTGACCGTTTTATAATATTATTTCGATAAAATTCGTATTTCTGCAGAAAATATGTAAGTGTTGCCAGTTTACGTCGACACCGTTTTCCCTGAATTAGGGAAAATGCACTTGTCAATTGATTATGTAGGTAACAATGATTGTAATGTTAATGAAAAATACATTAACGTATTGTAAAAGTATATTGTAGATTATATTTTTTCTTATAAATATACTAATAGGATTTCCATTAGTATATACATTGTTTTGAGTTCGATCCCCAAACGATCCAAATATTCGTGTACACGCGGCTACTTGTCAAGCTATACACTTTGACCTTTGTACCGTTGTTAGACCTTTGTACCGTTCTTATGGCGTAGGGAATAAGTATCAAAATCGTACTTCGACTATTTAGCTTGACTTGGCGCCGTGTTGCCGAACAATCGATATTAAAACAATTGATAGTTTACATCGCAAATCATGTACCCTATCGATAAGCCTATCGATAGTATCGATATTATCGATAGTATCGATAATATATAACAAGGCAATACTGTCGAATGGGTGCAATATTATCGATACTATCGATAGTATTGCAGTTCGTTAATAACAAACTATTGATAGTATCGATACTGTCGATTTTATTTGTAACGATAGTATCGATAGTATCGATACTGTCGATAGTATCGATTATTTTGGACTATCGATATACTATTGTAAATTTTTAAACAATCGATAGTCCAAAACAATCGACACAATCGACACGATCGTTGCAAATAAAATCGACAGTATCGATTCTATCGATAGTTTGTTATTGAGGAACTACAATACTATCGATAGTATCGATAGAATTGCACTCATTCGATAGTATTGCCTTGTTCTGTGCTATCGATAGTATCGATACTATGGATAATATCGATACTATCGATAGGCTGATCGATAGTCTTACGATTGCTTGGCAATCGATAGACTATCGATTAATCATCGATAGTGGACTATCGATTGGCAACACTTGTGTACATTACGTACCGAAACAGAAATTATTGATTGTAGCCATTATTTATTTTTAATTGCAATTTTTTTTGGTTACGATTTATGATTATGATATTCATAATTTATTGTATGCATGACAAAATGTTTTTAGCTAATTAATATTTATGAAGCAAGCCTATCTATTTATTTCTCAATTTACGAATAAAATTAGTTAAAACTTAACTCGGAGCCTACATTTTTTAAGAAATGTATTTAATAAAGCATACTTTAATGGTTTCTTTTATTTGAATAATTTTGACAACAGCATTACATATTAAAAGCATTAATTAAATCTATGGTAAATTCTTCAAAACCACAAACGAATATAAAATATTACCTATGTAATATTTTTACATTCGTTTGCAAAAACTATATGCAAAATAGTGGGATATTATTCATAATCTGGCAACTTTACACACACATAGACGCGCGTGTCCGTACAGTGCCAGTCGCCAAATGTCACGCACACATAGCTGTCAACGTGCCTCACTTAGTTGGACGAATACGCTACATCTGGTTCTTGTTTGTTAAATCTGTGGGCTTCATAATCTCACGAGATCTCGCTTGAGCCCAAATCTCGCGAGATTTGCATTTCGTAACTGCGACTACTAATGTCCAATGCTAAAGATGTTGTCCCATGTTGTCATTGCTACCAAACTGAGTATCACTGCTCTTTGTATGATTAATGCTACCACATCGTGTTTTGGAACTATCCCTAGGTAGGTAAGTCCCTTACAGTAAAGCTGGCATTTCGGCATATCTGATTTCGATCACATATAAATATAAATTGCATTAGAACTTATATTGCCTTTAAGCCGATGCCGGCACGGGATTCACGACTCACTACTACTAGAAACTAATCTGTAATATCTATTACGAATATCAAAATTTATAGCAATCGCAAATCAATACAACATGCTGTTGAAAGCTGCTGTTGAGTTTGCTACGGCTAATAATATGCCAGGTAGCTTCGTAAAACTATTCGACATTATGAATTTACTGCTAGTATGATTTGCGAAATATAATATATACCTATTCTATTCTACCACATTCAAACAACACCATCTAGTCCCAAACTAAGCAGAGAGCTTGTACTATGGGTACTAGATAATGGATAAACATACATTTATACTTTTTTTTGTAAATACATACATATTATACATAGAAACACCCAGACCAAGACAAATATCCATGTTCATGCACACAAATGTTTGACTTGAGTGGGAATCGAACCCGCGACCTTCGACGTAGCAGTCGCTTACACTCCCGCTACGCCAACCGGCCGTCAAATATTATTTGCGTAAGTGAGTCATCCAAGACGAATTATATTATTATCTCTATGTAGTATGTTCGCATTATAAACATAAACGTTAGCTCTGTTTCCCTATTAGGTACGCTTTTACGACTATTAACTAATGTGATAGTAAATTATCTACTTATTCAAAACTCTTGTTTTCTAATATCGCAAAGAAGAGAAAAATACTAAATATAATAAAGACCATGACCACTAATACAAATATCCGATTGTTCATCACACAATAAAATTGGTCTAATAGTTGTCCATCCGGTAAAAAAGGCAGCGACAGCCGACTGGAGATACCAACAGATTGCCATGCAGAGGGTATCGGGTTCGAATCCACGGCGCGCACCAATGACTTTGCCGAGTTATGTGCGTATTGAATTATTAATTATCGCTTGTCCCGTGCCTCGAAGAGCACGTTAAGCCGGCGGTCCCGGTTGTCATGAAGATCTTTGACAGTCGTTACAGGGCGTCAGTAGGTACCTTATAAATAAACTGACACTAGTCTAAACCATGGAATATCGCTATCCCTTCGGGTTGCGGAGGTCAGACAGGCAGTCGCTCTGTGGAAAAGCTAATATTCAGCCAAATCCCGGTTAGACTAGTAAGCAGACCCCAGATTGAAACTGGGATAACACTAAGATGATGATGATGAGTTGTCCATCCGGTTATAATACAGGAATATCAGATTGGAGAATTAACAAGTCAAGGCCTCTTCAAGCATGAATAAATTTTAATACAGTTTAGTAACCAGCACCACAAATAAATACGATTATAGTCCCTATTCCCTTGTACTAAGCAAAGTGACAGCTGTCAACTGATACCCTCTCAACTCAACAGCCCGTGCTTGTTAATATTATTTATATTTATTTTATTTTAGACTCACGCCTGTATCCCCGAAGGGGTAGGCACAGGTGTAATTTTACACCCACATTTCGCCATGAATTTTTAGGTCCCACGTAATAGGGGCGAGCCTATTGCCGTTACCGGGCACACCTGACTCCGTGCTGCTACTGGGAATTAACCCAGTAACAATTGGAAGAACCCAGTAACACTTTTGCCCGACTCGGAATCGAACCCGGGACCTTCGATCAGCAGTCGCATACGCTGTCTACTGGACCACGGAGGCAGTGTGTTAATCTTATTGAGTTATTATAGTTTATTTGTATTATTGTTACAGCCATGGTGTTGCCAGTGTACCTCCATTATTTACGATGGAAAGTCGGCAAAATTTTAGAATCGGTAGTGCTAAGTAATAATTTCAAACAATGATTTCAAAGTCATTGCTTTCGATTATATCTTTTTGTTCCGTACATATAATTCTATACGCTCATTACAAATTACAATGAGGAGATCTGCAATCTAAACAGTAATGTTTACATAATAGTCATATTATGTCAATGTAAAGTCTACACCGTTCCATAGTAAGTACATAGTTATGTTGCCACTCAACTTGTTAAGCTATTAGTATGTAATGATAATGATTATTTTAGTAAAAGCGGCGCGGCGATAGGTAACCCAGTGGAGTATGTAACGGACTGCCCAGACTTTGGTCTCGTGTTCGATTCCCAGGTACCCCCAGCACATACCTCTGACTTTTCGAAGTTATCTGTTAATTATCGCTCGCTTAACAATGTGCCCGGTAGATGGCAATAGGCTCGCCCCCTATTACATACATTGCGACCGAAACATAACGGGCGAAGTGTGGGTGAGTAATACATCTCTGTCTAACCCTTCGGGGATATAGGCGTGAAGTTATATTATGTTATGTTAATTATTTTAGTTAGTTTCACATTGTCGAGTGCACAAATGAGGTTAGAAGGCGTAGCTCACGCGCCGTGTGCCGTGCAGGCGAGGCGTCGTGCTGGAATCTGCACAAATGTCATGGCATTCGTGAGCACAAGGGCGACTCCATAGATCTGTTAGTGTTTTGTATAGCCAGTGAATTATGCGATTAATTCTAAAGATATGGATAAAGTAGGTAAACTAAAGGAATTTAAAAAACTACTTGCATAAGTACAAATCAATCACAATTATATCACTACTAGACGATGCCCGCGGTTACATCCGCGTTATTTAAGGCTACTGCTCTGCTCCGGTCGCTCATAGCGTGATGTTATATAGCCTATATCCTGCCTCGCTAAATGGGCTATCTAAACACTGAAAGAATTTTCAAATCAGACCAATGGTTCCTGAGATTAGCGCGTTCAACCAAACAAACAAACTCTTCAGCTTTATATATTAGTAAGATTTGTACACAGTATTTACTTCCAGCTTGCGCAATATTTGTTAGCTAAAACCAAGCATGATTGTATTTATAACGGCTTTTTATTCTAGCATAATATGTTATAGACTCTGGGTATCAATATCTACTGCACGTTTGAATCCGTTCAGATCTATAGAAAAAGATATGTTACAAACAGACATACGTACTTTTACATTTTTTCATTTACAACAAATATGGAAGCCCCTCAATTAAATATTGTAAAACTCTGAAACGTTCAGGGGCTAGACCCCATCTAGTTTAGAAACAAGGAACCGAACTACGTAGTTTTGGTAATCCTAGCAAAATCTATATGCGTCGTTATGATAAAGATTGTTTAACAATATTCTAATAATGTAATTTGTCGGTTTATTGTAAAGATTCAAGATATATAATTTGAGGCTGTCTACTTAGTTGTGAATTGTGATTCTTGTTGTTAAGTTTTGTGATTGAGGAAACATTAAAATATAACTTAATTGTCGAATACTTACTACATATAATTTAATTTGAAGAACAGTGCTTCATTTAATGATACCTAATTTTGTAATAATGGTAAGTCATTGTAAGTAATATCGAGCCTTTTCCGCCATTTTAGCGCAACCGACAAAAACTAAATTTTACAGGAGAAGGTTTTTTTTTAATATTTTTCTTAGACATTTATATGTATAATTAAAAAGACGGGTCAGGTTTCGTAACCAGACGCCTGAATTTGAGGGTATTGGTGGTGTAGGGGGCTTAAGGGAGTTAGTCAATCCCCTAAAAGTAATTTTGGCTGCCGGAGTTGCGTCTAAATATTTTTAAACAATTCCCAAAAATTCTTAAATACTTCGGCAATTATGCAAAACGGAACGTAGTTTTTATACTTTAGTCATAGAGCATAGCTAGCTTTAGTACAGTTTTACAAATGTAATTTTTAGGTTTTATGTTGAAAACGTGAAACGAAACGCAAACCCGTCATCTTGGAATGATGATATTGACAGCTATTGTCAAATTTGTGCGTCATTGCTTTCGAGTGCCTAGGGTTAGGTGCGACTGTAATAAGTAACCAAATAAGTTATGGTAGGTTCTCTTTTGACCCTTAATCCGAAAATAGTAGCCCTGCGAAGCAGGGCTCCGACAGCCTTAGTTTATTAAACTAGTGTGAAGAATGTGGAAGTTGGCAGTGCCATACACACCGATGTTTGAGGAAAATGTTTTTTTCAGAGGAAACCAAGTATTTCCGGCAAGTGAAAATGGTGAGGAGGGGTTCCGAGACCTCAAATCACTCACAACCCCTTAAAACGGCCACGTATTTCTGAACTTTTACCAAAAAGCTACAAATATAATAAATATTTACGCTATAAATGGCGATCCAGATACCTATTTTTTATTATGTAGTGAGTGACCCCCTCCAAAATTTCAGGCTGCGACCGCGCCTGGTCCATCGTCACCGTGACGATCGATGGCAAAACTCATACTAGACCCTCTGGTGTGTAACATGGATTCCTTACCGTTTGCTAATCTGTTGATCTGCCATAAGGCTATTACTGCTTACTTATAAACATTCATACTAAACATTACCAAGATTATTGATTAATGAACCGTAAAATGGAGCCACTGTCACGGGTGTCCTTTAACAAAATTGATGGTCGATTCATAGTCTTCATAGATCATTTGACGCGTAATTGGGCAGCGCGCTAATACGACGCGACGTAACTACCGAAATGTCTTAGATAAAACCTGGCGCAGACAATCGATTAGAGACGCACCTACAAACAAAATGATTAATAGGATTACTTGTGTAATACTACGTTCTGCTTTGTGATTATTGCACTTGTTGAAAGTATTAAACTGGGCTGTATTATGGATGGCCTAATAAGTGTAGCAACGCTGCAACATAGGCCTAAAGGTCTTCTAGATCGGTTCAAGAACAAAGCTGTAATTATTAACGCTTAGGCAAATGAATTGCAATTCGAAGGGCAGTGATCTCTACGAAAGAGGAGGAAAAGACAGTGGGTCAATGATATGATTTTTCTTATTAATTTATAGGAAATTATTAACAGTAATTTTACATTACAAGTACCGCAATCTATTATTTTCAACAATTAAAAGTATCGTATACTAAATAACATAATGCTTGTAGGTAGGTTCTATATTATTTCTCATCGTAATGTTTACGTCAATATCAAAACTATCCTTTCGGCATAAATAGTATAATTATGCACCAAAATGGATAAAATTATCCATTTTGGCGGTTTTTGATATTGACAAGCTGAAAGGCATCATTCATTACTTTATTACCTTTGCAATTTTCATCCAATTGTTGTAGAAAGATCTAGTTAGTTCAAGTTATTGTTTAAAAATAACATAATTTGCATACCATTGCACCGTTCCCACTGGTGTGAAAATTGGCTCTGAAAACTTTAAAATACTTAAGAGGAGAAATTATGAGCCTAATTACAATTAGAAATGTTTCTACATGTATATTAAATGGTAAGAGCTGTCACATACCTTTGCATATAACGCTTTAAGGAAACATTACGACAATACCTATTCTCACGTATTTTCTTTCATTTTAAAAGCGTTTCATGCATAATTAAATCATTTGTTACACTCAAATGCTTAGAAACCACGTTTTTAAGTCCATTGTAAAACTTTACTATCAATGTTATTTATTATAAGTAGGTTTAGTAGGTACATATAATAAATACTTTCCCGTTTTGTAAACATGCATAATTTAATTTAATGGGTCTCAATTGCGTAGGTATTAGAATGAAGTAGAATTTTCCTCACAACTGACTAACTTTTAATATTGAGTAACATTAAGTCTAAAGAATATCACAATGAAAAATTATACCCAGTAAAGATTAGGTTACCAATTCAAAGAGCTGTCCTTATCGCACAAGAACACTATGAGAACGCACACAACTATTACGCAACTGCGTAATAAAATGACTTGGAAACAACTACTAATTCAACTTGACGCCCGCACCTAAGCTTCCAGTACGCAAATCGATCATCTCCACACTGGGTCATGACCGTCTCTATATTGTTATATCATTTATCATCGTGATATATAGCATCCACATTCACTTTGACAGAGTTGGCAGATACGGTATATCTAATGGCGTTTAGGCTGCTTATCTACTAACTATGTGCAAGCCAAACGAGTTACAGAACATTCGGCAGTAGAATCAACTGCGCGGAGCTCTATATCATATTATTCATATCATTATCAGACTTATACATACATACATATCGTCACGCCTTTTATCCCCGAAGGGGTAGGCAGAGGTGTATTTCTACACCCACTTTTCGCCAGATATACTTTAGTCCCACGTAATAGGGGGCGAGCCTATTGCCGTACCGGGCACATTTCCAGACTTCGTGCTGGTACTGAGAATTTCGTGACAGAAAAACCCAATAACACTGCCCGACCCAGGAATTGAACCCGGGACCTCCCGATCTCACGCGCACATTTATGCCGCGAGACCAACGATCAGACTTATATACATATAAATTGTCCCACTGCTGGGTACGGGCGTCCCGTCACTATGAGAAAGGTAGAGCCATAGTCCACGTCGCTGGCCAGACATTCTGAAGACCTTATGACGCGCACTATTGACATTATTAAATCGTTATTGTTTGTGGTGCGGTAAAGGGAAACATCTTGAGGAAACCTGCATGTCTGAGAGTTTTTCATAACGTCCTCTAAAGACATTTGTAGTCTGCCAAACCTAAAAAGGGACGCGTGCCAAACGACGGGACAATGGTGATTTTATTATACTTGTAAAGATTTGTTTTTATTCCTAAATAAATTACACCCGGTTACAAAACAAAACTCACGACCACAGAATCCAAACTTCGACCTCTGGGCGTAGCAGTTCGGGTTCCAGACCTCTAAACCAACTGTCCAGTCATATTAATGGAAGTCTTCCTCACACACCGTTCACCTAATCTAATGTACAAGTACCCTTATCCCATTGTTCTGCATACACTTTCACGCGTGTTAAATGTAGCAGATATAGAAACAGTAGCTCGTTCATGAAGGCATTGACAGTTAAAACGTACTTAAAGTAATTCACCGTTGATATAATTCAACATTTGATAATAGGATAGGCCAGCAGTTATGTAAGCTGCCCCCGTTAGCAAATCGCCACGTCCGGCTACTGTGATTATCTCTGCTCTTAATGATTCCTTGAGAATGTCTTCTTACATAGACCTTTATGGCCTGGAAGGCGCAGATTACCGTCCTATTATATTCACATTTCGCTGGCTGTGATTCAGTTGCCGTGCAATAAGAGATTAAATGGCTTCCGGACTGTACATTTATGAAAGCAGGGATGCTATTGAAATCATGTTTGCCCGACATATCAAACTCGTAGGCAAATAAATATACCTAGTCAAGCTAATGCCAAAATTATCGACCTAATACCGTACAGTCATTGTAAGTACCTAATTATTTTGGGCCGTTTGTACGCTTATATTAAGAAATATTTTATATAATCTACTTACCCTATAACCTTTTAGTTGAAAACACATTTTTAGAACACATAAATTAGTCTTTATCTTCACCGTCATGACCATCTCAATCGGATGGTGTGACCTTAATGACGTAGGGAATCACATTGATCGATCATAAGGTTTTCAGCGTCATGCTGCATGTTATTAAATGACCTATCCATGCATTGACGCAAACACTCACTCGCTAGTCTGTCGCAAGACAACATAGTAACAACGCAATTCTTTCTCAATAGTGCATGGAAAATTCTGCAGGTCAATTAGTTTTCTAGATAGCCTAACAATGATCCGTGAAGACGAGCATGACGGCGGCCGTTATCGCAGCATGCGCGCGTGTGATGTCACATACTTATCACTACGGACAATTGAAATACGAGAGCGATGACAAAAGGCAAATTCCAAGAAAAGCGTCTGTGCACTGGGAGTGCACTGACTATACCGATTGCAAATAAATAGTAATTTCAAATGCCGCTCTATTTAGTTGCGAAAAATGTTAACTTATGTTACGAACGTACACGTATAATACGTATTCAAAGATCCAATATGTACCTATTCCAAGCGGCGATTTTCCCAAAGAATATCTGCTGTTTATATCTAAAGAAGTACCTATAAAGATATAAAGAAGTTCCCTCATTTAATTGAGTTAGCTTTACACAAGAAGTATGGAATATTAAAAGGTATAGGTATGATGATCTATTTTACGACCTTATTACATAATGCATTCTTACTCAACGATAGGTACATAGGTATGTTTCAGTTATTAGGTCCTAGTGACCATTTATAAAAAGGCACACCATTGCGTGAGTACAGAAAGCACATAGAACATCCGTGGCAGTCAATATAGCGAGTCAACATACTGTAATAACCTGGCCTTATTCTTTAATACTGTTATCACTTAGTCCAATTGTGGTCACTATGATAACTATGATATGGTCCAAACAAGACCGCGCCTCTATAATACTTTCGAAATTATTTTAAGAACATTGCCATACAGCGCATTACACTTAATGATCCAAAATTTAACTCAACCACGAGAATTAGGCTTCCAGTCCTTACAAAATATTGGCAAACAGTTGCTAATAAGACTACTCACAAACACCATCAGTGCAGGTCATAGCCTTCTCATTTTTTATCTGTTTAAAAAACAAAAATATGGGCGTATTTTGAATACTGGTTTGCGAGCGCTTATCATTTATCATCTGACATTAAGATTATTTAAGATGCTATCTTCAAGGATCCATTTCAGACGATTAACTTGCGATATGGTTATGTTCAATGGGTTCTCTCGTGATTTATGTATGCCTCGGATTATAGCGCAGAGTTGTTGAACAGCTTTCGACTATTGAATAATCACAATTACTTCACTAGGTGATATTTGTGCAAAGGTGTAATTTGGCCTTTGAGGCTCGGTGAGATACTGCGTGGGAGAATTTGGTTTGACCGCACGTCGCTACCACACATGGCACACTGACCGAATTTGTACATGAAATGTATTAATAATGACATGTGTATGTAATCTTCGTCTTGAGTTGACAGGTTGACTTCTTACAATGAAATCTTAGATTCATATTTCTGCCAGTCGCTCTATCGTATCGTATCGTATCGTATTGAACGTTGTTTAAAAAACTTTTGTGATAAATCATTAACGCACAGGCAAAATTACCTACTAATTTTAGAACTCTGAACATTGCAAAAATAGAATGGGTTCATAGGGCAAGTACCTATACTGAATCTCTTTTAATACTAGCTGTTGTTTGAAAACCCTTAATGAATTTTCGGTATTTAGAATGGGTTCACATAATGAACTCTTGCGTACCGTACCTTTTTTAGTCATATTATAATGTATTTTTAATAAGAAACACGCGTAAAGTTACAGGTAATGGCTTCTCTGGTAGAAGTACACTACTAGACTAAAATCTTGTCGCTTTATTAGCAACTAGTCGACGCCAGCGGCTTCGCACGCACATATTTTCGAATTTCCCGTTTTGGCCTATCCCGTGGGAATTTCGGGAAATCCCGTCTTAGTGCATCCCTACGGTCCCCAAGGAACATACATGCTAAATTTCAGCTTCTTGCGCCGAGTAGTTTCGGCTGTAGCTTGTCTGTCAGTCAGTCAGTAACGCAAGGTTTTTATATAATTACAGATTTCAAAAGCAGCCGCGAATTGCCGCTAGACCAACATGTTAATTATTTAATCAGAGATCATTTTTAAGCTGAACTTAGTCACACCAAATTCATACACAAACAAACTTATATCACAATTAAACATAACAAATTATTATATATTATTATATTAGTAAATACTACCTACATATTTTATTTAGTATTAGGACTTACCGTCCGTGTTGTGACGGATTAAGAATACGAAATGTCACCACCCCATATCATCCCATGGGTAAGAGCCGACAGAGGGAGCATATTATGCAGAGAACAGCACTGTAAGAGAAGGAAAACTTGATACAAACCCTATACCAACCCGTTTGGCCAGCGTGATATAGTAGGCCAATTCCTCCTTTCAAAGGAGAGGCCTAGTCCAGCAGTGGACTGTTAAAGGCTGATGATGATGATGATTAGGACTTACACCCTACTTATGGAGGAGTGATCAATGGTGAACAATCTTTGTATCCACTCATTAATGTTTCGGGTCTGGCTGTATTTTGTATCCCTTGAGTATAATACAGTATTCCAAAAGAATCTGGGTTATTTGCGTCCTAGCGTTATTGGCGATGCAAAGATTATCCGCGCACCTCTAGCGGCGAAATTTGGAAGTTGTCTAGGTACGACACAAGCTTTCAATATAACTTTGCTTCGAGGTAATGGTGGTAAATTGTATTGAGAGCTGTGAAAAGTGTCAAAAGTAGTAGTGATCTGTCAAAAAGTCGTACATGGACGAATTCTACATTTCGCCGCTAGAGCCGCTAGTTAGAATTTTAGCATCGCCAATAGCGGTTGCATTGCCGTTTACCGAGGCGCGATAGCCCAGTGGTGTACGTAACGGACTGCCGAGACGATGGTCTCGGGTTCGATCCCCAGGTACCCCGGTCACACACCTCTGACTTTTCGAAGTTATGTATGTATTCAATATGTTAATTATCGCTCGCTTAGTAACGTGCCCGGTAGATGGCAATAGGCCCGCCCTCTATTACATTGGGACCGAACATAACTGGCGAAAAGTCGGTGCGTAATACACCTCTGCCTACCCCTTCGGGGATAAAAGGCGTGAATTATGAAGTTATGTCAAGGCGCGGTCGCCAGCCTAGAGCACGACTACTCCAACGCTTGTTGGTTCTGTGACAAACATGACATTATTTTGTTCTAGAACCGACAACATTGCTACTTTATCTTGCATACACCTTTATAGTTAAATACTACTATGTAAATGACATCAAAAAAACTTCTTTCTTGGTACATACCAAGAAATAAGTTTTTTTCACACCGGCTAACGATCAATAGGTCATCTAAAGCTGAATGATGTCCACCGACTTTACGACAAAAGTTACGCAATGCAATTAATGATTTCACACAACATAACAATAAACTGATAGAGTAATTAAAGGCGATTTGACTATCGTTGGCGTTTCGCAAACGGTGGCACTCGTGACATACGACGGCGGCGGGCCACAGAGGCATAATCCTCCTACATACAAAGGTACTCTGTGGTATAATCGCCGTAGCGAATCGCGGGACACGAGCTCAGGGAGGAGACGTATGTCACGTGTGTCGTAATACGACCTCATTAATAACTATAAAAATATACTTGCGAGACGCTTGTAAATGTACTGTAGATGTTTAACTGAAAAGACAAAACTCAAGTTTTCAATCTCAAGCAGTCATATAATTATATCGTTCTGGGTGATAGGCATATACTACCACGGAAATAAATTCTCGAGGAGCAACGACAGTTACCTACTCTCAAGCAAAGACTGTTTAGCATATTAAGGACATGTTACAATAATGTAAATGCAGTATTTAATAATAAAATCAAGGGCAAGTCGGACTTTTCCATGAAGGGTTCCGTAGTAGTGGTATCCACTAAACATACGCATTATCTTTACCTAAGCATATACCACTATTACATTTTAGTTTGTTTTTCATAGTGTTTTTATGAACAACAAAGTTATATTTGTGGTTTTTGAATATGTACTAAGTATATCTCAGTAACTGCTGACTACATATCGATCGGACCAATTTGCGTTGGAAGTTTTAATTACTTACGCTCTACAGCGCATACCTATTATTTTTGGATTTATCACACTCATACTTTAGGACACTCATTTTACCTTTTTGGAGGCTTCAATCTTTCAAACGATTGACTTGACAGACAATAGATTTAGGAACCTCAATGTTATTTTTAAAGACCTATCTTAAGACACCACGCAAGTATAGGGGAAAGGCGTACAAAATGACATACCCTCCGCTAAATCAATCATAAATATTTATTTATTAATTATTTAAACATTAACAATCAAACTTTCCATTCCTTGGTTTATTACCTATCATATCTAAAGTGATCAATCAACATAAAACAAAATATAACAAAATTATAAGTCTCTAAAAAAATTGTAACTAAAATCCATTTTGTCCGCCATGGGCGGGTAATATGACATACGTAGTGTGGACAAAACGGCATACAAAAAATTTATGGAAAACTAAGCAATTATTAGCAAAGCTGGCATATGGTAGATTTATTCTTTTCTTGGTGACCGGCGGAAGACCTGGTTTCATTTTAGTTTCTTCCATATTTGGAGTTAAAGTTAGCAGAAAGACCGCTAAGCTGAGGCGTTTTCTTTTTCTTAGATGAATTTATGAGTACCTACTAAAACGACAAAAAAGTGGGTTGGTATAGTGAACGACATAGTATGTCATTTTGTCCTACCAAGCGGTATGTCATTTTGTCCATTTTACAGTTTTAGAACCTCAACTGTAATAACACAAAACCATAATCAAAACTAACAATTTTAACATATTCTCAGTCAAAGTTAATATATTGACAAAAAGTAGAGACAGTGGAAATTAAAATGGAAATTGAATTTACTTACTTTTACTATGAAACAAAATCCAATAAAACAGAACCATCAACGCGCGAAAACATTCAAATCGTCGTCGTCTACATCGAATGATTGACGGAGCACCGCTGGAAATCCCGCAGGTTGCGAGACGTAACTAAGCAGCCCTCAACACGTCTTTGGATGAACAAAATGAGCCACAGATTTTAAGAAACAGTGATATGTCATATGACCCGCCTATGTCATTTTGTACGCCTTTCCCCTATAACTAATAAAAAACATGTTTTCATGCCAGTTCCATGTATGGAGTGCCCTCCTTAATTTTCATTTTATTTTCAATTTTTTATATAAATCATGAAACGGTTTACTGAATGCATCCACCTACCAATTTTCAAATCTGTATTCTCAATAGTTTCGGAATAAAATAGTTGTGACATACGGACGGACAGATAGACAGACATGGCGACTATACGTAAGTTTTTTGCAATTTTGGCTACGGAACCCTAAAAAGAATCAACAACGAATTCTACATGCAAATGTATCGCAGTATCTATTTGAAGACTTTTAAATCGGCTATACTTATGCTATTCGGCACAGAGGAAGCCAAGCAAATATCGCAGAATAATTTTGAAGGTCTGCGTTGACGTGACATGTACCTAGATGAGTTCGTGTCAAGGTTCTGAGACCTCTTTACAAAACAAATTCATGTGAGATTTACTAACATAATTATCTAATCGGAGTAAAAGTATAAAACATCAGTTTAAAGTTGAAAATTTTAAATATGAACTGATATTCTCTTCTTACAATTATCGTAAAGTTCGTGAAGGTGACGAGATACGATCGCTTATATACTAGCTCCTAAAACTTATATAGCTATATACAATATATACAGGGTATCACAAGACCCATCACCAAGCCGAAGTCTACTCGTTGTGGACATCATGCCAAGTCATACTAACCAAAAATAATACCTGGGAAACGATTTATTTTTTCAAGTTTTCACATTTTTAAACCGCAATTAAAAGCGCGCGCGTGCAATGCTCGAAATACCTACTAATCCACGGTCATAGGGCATCTAAAGAACATATTGGCGGGGTAAATGCATCGATTTTGTAGCTAATTAGAAAAATTCCATACTAACTTTGAGCCTCAATATCTCTTGAACCAGTAATTTCCCAGGTATGGTGCCGAAGTAAAAAATGTTCGTAGTGATTGGAATAGCATGTGATTTCAGTTTTCGTTAAGGGTCTTTTTACACCCTGTAGATACTAGCTCCTAAAACACCATCGCGGTATCAGTAGACGTTCCGCAGCGACAAGATTACGCAAATCGTGGTTAGCATAATAATAAATTATTTAATTTAAGTTATTGTTTAAGGTAAGCCATAAAACAATATCTTTCAATCTATACTTTCATAATTTGAGTAAATTAAAACAGTCTCTCATAAATAAAATTAAAATCATAGAATTAATTATTCGTATAAATAAAACATTATTAACTGCAAGGCTCTACCACCCGCTGTGTTTTCAAACTATCCGATTATTAACCAAATACATTCTGTAATCTCAATGTTCCCTCGAGTTCATCAAAATGAGGTCTATATCTTAATTAAAAAGCCGCATATTTACATAATTCCAAGCACATTCTATTTCACAACCAAATTTTTTTGCATACGTACCTTACAACTAAGTAGTATTTAACCTTATACCATAATCAAATACATTGCGTGCGGTCAAATGATCTAGTTGAATGGTTGAAGAGCTAGCCAAGTAGTGTACTCTTAAGACGAGGTCAGTCAAAGTTCAGTGAGACTTGGTTTGCGGCCCCGCCCATCTTACTCCCGCGCCTCCATCTTACAACACATCTAGGAATGTTGTAAGTACTAACGAATTATCAACGTGATCTTAGAACTGCAGTGCTTCGGGCGTTACTCAAAAACGTTCAAGCCATTATTTTGAGATTAAATTTTCCTAAAGCTTGGCATTTGAAGGCCAGTGAGCTGTATTTGTTTCTGTAAATTTTGTGCTGAATAGGGCGTTTAAATACCAAATATTTTAGGCAAAGATCGCCTTGTATGTTTCTTCCGTAACCTTCACCCATTAAATTCCTTGTCTTATTCGAGACATAGAAAACCAAAAACGTAAAACCAAAAACTTTGTTTTTACTTTTTACAAATATCGTGTAAGCATTTTGGATGATTGACATGTACTACAATGGAATCAATTCACGTGGATTAACAAAAGGTACTCTAAAGAGTAGATTGAAATACTGTATAGCGCATCATCAGTACAAGTTACAATAATATACCACTTAAACACTGTATTTAAGAAGAATCAACAACGAATTAAACAAGTGAATAAAGAATCAACAACGAATTAAACAAGTGAATAAAACGCTTACATTATCTTTAAGACTTTAAAAAAATCTGTAAATCTAAATTCAAATAAAAGCAGATGTCAGGTTTCTATTTGTATTTCGAGTGTTATCAAATCAATGATAGCCAAATAACCTAATGGATGGAAAGAGGAACCCACCACGCACCCTCGAATTGACCACCCCAACTATTGCAATAGAAAAAGGTTGACAATATCGAACTCCTCTAAAAGGATAAGGGATATAGGAATGGTATGGGTTCCAGGAAGATACCTACCATTCCTATATCCCTTATTAACCAAAACAACTGATCATTTTTCCTGATCAAGCTTAATTACTTATCTTAATATATAAAATCCTTGCGTTACCGACAGACACGCTACAGCCGAAACTATTGAGCGCAGGAAGCTGAAATTTAGCATGTATGTTCCTTGGGGACCGTAGGGGTGCACTAAGAAGGGATTTCCCGAAATTCCCACGGGATGGGCAAAAACGAGCAAATTCGAAAATATGTGCGTGCGAAGCCGCTGGCGTCGACTAGTCTTCTTTGTAGATTCTTAAACCTGATCAGATGGTCAAGTTTTTGGCTGAAAGAACACCGCGCATTATTCCTGTGTGGTCTATATTTTGATTGTATTTATCAGTAGACATATTATAATTTAAATTCTGACGTCATCCACCGTAAACAACAGATGTTTACGCAGTATCATGCTCTGTAAACAACGTTTTCAGCAGACAGATTGCCGCGATAAACGGCGATAATCACTCCAGCTAGTTATATTATCTTTCAATCTTAGTTTCAGCTCTAATCTATGAATAATTATATTTCACGAACCAGTTCTATCTACCTTTCGCTTCTTACATGATATCACTGTAGGTATGTTATTGTTTTTAAATATAGCAACGGAAATCACGGTCCAAAGTCGTGCAAATAGCTGAAGTTTTTAGTTAATATTAATTGATATACCTAGATGACTATCATAATGCGTCGTGTCGTGCTGGCTAGTTTTATATAATTAATAGTGTTGTCAAAAAACAATATAATGCGCAATACCTTTACGGAATTGGTCATTGTTTGCAAAGAGACAAAGCAAGAAAGCCAAAATGCTACCTCATTTTTAGGGTGCCGTACCTAAAAGGTAAAAAACGGCACCCTATTACTAAGCCTCCGCTGTCTGTCTATCACCAGGCTGTATCTCATAAACCGTGATTGCTAGAAAGCTGAAATTTTCACAAATTAGATATGTATTTCCGTTGCCGCTATAACAACAAATACGAAAAAATAAAAAAAAATAATATAAGGGGGGGTCCCATTCAATAAACATGTCTTTTTCGTATTTTTTGCTCAATATTTCGGTAACAGGTAGACGCTTAAAATTTTCACAGAATATGTAGTTGTATATTACCTTTCAAAATAAATAATTAAATAAAAATAAATTAAATATTAAAGGGGGGCTCCCATACAACAAACGTAAATTTTACGAACTTTTTCCTCGATCTTAATAAACAGATGATAACTTAAAAAATATTCAAGTATAGATACATACAACAAACGTGATTTTCTTTTATAGATGACTGTACGGAACCCTTCGTGCGCGAGTCCCACTCGCACTCGGCCAATTTTTTTAAATTAAAATTTCTTACGGGTACAGCCACTGATAAACATCTTCAAGACGACCAGGACCAACGAATTAACGTGCTCTCTTACTACTCTCATTTGTTCTGTGCTCCAAGGCATAGGGCAACAATGACGTATTATAATATAGACGCGCCATACTCCCACAAAGCGGCTCTGAAAAACGGCTACAAATACCAAATAATATCTTGTATGAATAGAGAAAGAAAAAGTAAATAAATACTACTATAGGGGAAACCTGTTGTTAAAGCGAGATAATTTTAGTTGTTTTTTTAATTCTTATACACAAATTATTGTTACGGAGCGTACTATCACAACACAGGTTCGCGCGTAACTAAACGGAATGGCGGCATTTGCCTTCATTTCAGTGCGCGGGCAACGCATCTATAGTTTTTATATATCTTTGTAGGGCAAGCGATAATTTATCATTGGGAATTCAATACGCACTTAACTCTTCATACGTTAGTGATACGCGCCGTCAATGTCTCTACGTCTGTGGTCAATAGTAATCAGCTTTGTAGAGTCTACATCCTTGCAGGCTGCTAGTATATCTAGATGTATTTGTTACGAAACCCCAGTAGCCTCGCTCCTGTAAAGGTGATCTAAATATACCTGGTGTGATACGGTATAATATAGCTCTGATTTCTACAATTTATACACAGACCCAAAAAGAACATTTAACGTAACTTTAGAATTACTCTCTACCAACCTAATTATCTGCTTTGATAGATAATTTATACAGACCAAAGCTAGCGCACAGCACGTTATTGCATTGGATTCAATACAATACATCTCTGCCAACCTAGCAAAGGACAGTGGCAGATCTTCATACATCAAAATGTCTGAAATAAAATTTAAGCGTACAGTAATAAAAAATAGATCAAAAAATTTGGCGTCAGTAACATAGTCTATAAATGATTCTATTTTCACTCAGGAAAGGTGGAAAAAGAAGATATCGGTGTTTGAATTTTTAGTTGAGAATGAACAATGTAGGTAAAAGGAAAGTTATAGTATGAAAGTTAAACAATGTAGGTAGGTACGTTTGAATTATCAAATGACATATGTCTGATTAACATCAAAACGCGGAAGTATTTTTTAGCATCTAACTGTCACAGCCAAAGACAAAAGCAGAGCTGCACATTTTAAATCGATTTTATGTGAAATCGATACAACATTAAAACGATGCTGTGACGTTTTTATTTGATTTAAACGTTGTTTTGCTTCAAAAATATTAGCTTATTGATATAATGTTGATTAAATATTAAATAACTGCATTTTAAACCAAACCAACTCTATAAAGGTCGATCGTATCGATTACTTATTTAATAATCGATACGGATATAGCACTCACGTCTATTCCTGTCACACCATTGTCTATGGCAACAATCAAATAATAAAGTATTCGTAATCAATTGGAATGCTTTTTATGATCATAAAATACTCCAGCTTTAACGAGACAAAGTGAAAATATTAAAAATCGTAGAAAAATAAAACCATTTGTTTTGTTCATATGAAGTTTAAGGTCGCCACAACAAACTCAGACCAAATTCTGCCATTGTTCTTTGAAAGATTACCAGACCTAGGTTGAAGAATAACATTTGATTCCATACATATCTGCTACCCTAGTCACTTAATACAAGTCATAAGTACAGTATCATACATTACAAACACAAATCCATTTCGAGTAGACTACGTCATATTGGAGCATTCCAGACGGATTGGTTACCTACTAGCACCGTATCTTACACTATCGAGTCGCATGCCCATTATGTTTCCACTGCGAAAACAATGTTTGTCGGATGCTTATCTTCAGACTGTGTACAATTAGCCACTGTTTAATAGAGATGGTTGATAACGAGTCGTCGACGTCTTGGTTTTGTTGTTGTTGAGTACACGGTGTTTTAAGTTGACGATGCACTGAATGCAGACGTGAGCTATGCTTGTCGACTCATACATATGTTTTATCACGTACTATATACTGTACGGTTGCCGTAAATTGGGAAATCTAGTTGCAGGTCTACTTCAACTCTCAAAGTTGATTCTGGAGCCCTCGACTTCTCATAGTAACAGGATTGCACTTATCTACCACAGTGTGCCATATCACAAAAGCGTGATAGTTGATATAATAGGACAGAATAATATCGACAACGTTTGGATACGGAAATACCTACTTATGTCAAAATAAATGTTTAACTTAGATATTATTTGATGTTTCAACTAACACTATATGCCAGACTTTCTGACCATACTGGGGAACCTATCACCCATATTATAAACTCAGATCCAAACAATTGCACAAACACCTAAGCTTTGCCACTATTAATGAGGCAGGCAAACCAGAAACACGACACACGCAATTCGGGCGCGGCAGACACTTGTACAACACGCACTGGTCTGACAGACCAATACGTCGCTCAGACTCCACCGTGTACCTGCGACATTACACGCTATTTAAATCATGACATTTCACCGAGCGATCGCCGGTCAATACCATGTTATCTGTACTCACAATCATTGTGCAACTATCGTTTGGAAATAGTTACGTGACCAAGCCATGCGTTCATCAATAACACTTTTTTTTCTTCTCAATTGCAAATAGTGTTGGTGATAGAACGATATACAAACGGATTGCGGTTGACATTAACAAGTAGTGTTTTGTAATCGCCGTAATAATAGGTATTTCGTGTAAGATGAGTTGCTCAGTGCATACATTATAATTGTACAGTAGCTGAAATGTTGCGCGGTAATCGCTTGTTGTGGTGGAGATAGGTGATGAAATTAAATAAAGTTAACAACAGTTTGATTGTATTTAATTTATCAAACAAGGTTGCGATATATTCTTTACTTGTGCAAAAAAAATATATTCTATTCTATTCTACCACATTCAGAAGCTTGTACTATATGGGTACTAGACAATGGATAAACATTACATATACTTATCCTTTTTTTGTAATACATACATATTGTACATAGAAACACCTAGACCAAGAGAAACATCCAAGTTCATGCACGCAAATGTTTGACTTGAGCGGGAATCGAACCCGCGACCTTCGGCGTAGCAGTCGCTTACACTCCCGCGGCGCCAACCCGTCGTCAAAAGAAAGCACTAGAAGCTGGGTTTACTTTGCAAACATTCAACTAACAGACAAAAACAACATCCACGCTAAACAACAATTTTTGGATCACAAAACTGTTGAGCCTTATGATGAGGATGCTACTGCGTTGTTCATTAACACTCGAAGTAAGATAACATTAATAATATTAACAGACCGAGGATGGAAGGATGTATTACTGCATGAAAGTCTTTCGTATAAAATACTTTCAAGGTAGTAGAGCCTTGCTGATTTCAGCATGAATGGGCCGGCTCGAGCGGGGAAGTACTACCCTCTCACAGAAAATTTACGTAAAGTAACATTACCTAAACTGTTGCGTTGCGTTCGATGAGTGAGAGTGCCGGAGGCCCTATCCCTATCCCCTATTCCTTCTCCCTGATCCCCCTCCTCATCCTATCCCTTTTCCCAACCCCAAGGGGCGGCAACGCACTTACGACTCCTGTGGTGTTGCTTGTGTCCATGGGCGGCGGTAATTGCTTACCATCAGGCAATCCGTCTGCTCGTTTGCCGCCTATTACCATAAAAAAAATGTACTGAAGACGTTTTGATGCAACTTTGCAGATACACAACATATACATCAAAATAGCACATGATCTTCTTTTGTCCTGATAATCGACACCCACATGATGTACATTACACAAAAACTAGTATTACATACGTTCTACATTATTCTTTAAACACGAAACCATAACTCATCGAACAAATTTCACACACAAATGTGTAATAAACAACATTGCGACATGGTATATTTTGGACACTGACATGTAAAGTGAGTGATGGGTTCTCATTGCCTCACGCATGAATATATGGTTTTATAACGTTAGCGAATGCCCCAGGCAAACTGTCCCAACGAAGACGAGCTTGTAATTTATACACTCACAATTAGCAATCACTGTAACAGATGATGTAAGAGAAAAGTATAGAAAACTGAGTTTGTAATTATTGAGACGCTCAAGAAAGGCTAAGACAAGAATACCTATTATACGCCATCAATGGATGCTCCTGTTTCACTATATTTACTTTGGGAGGCTTACCAAATGAACATCATTTTTGTAACTATTGATATCAATCAATAGTTACAAAATTTTTTACTAGTAGTTGTCTTACAATATGAAACAGTTGCAGCTCCTTACAAAAAAAATTTACAACCATTATATTTGATGAAAAAGAGTAGCCATAAATTTTATTGCCCGTTCTTTCTCGTGGTTCCTATTGCATTGCGAACGTGGCAGTAAATGTACATGTAGAGTCATTCAGTAATTAACTTAAATTTTGACGTTCATAAGCGTCACTGTGGCCTAGATGAATAAATGATTTTGATCTTCACTTTTGACAATAATGTAAGAAATAATATACGGTCATCATCCCAAACTAAGCAAAGTCTTTACGAATGGTAACCAGATAAATGATAAATATATTTACATATCCTTGAATACATTCTGCACTGGTCTTAACCGTGGAATATCGCTATCCCATTGGGTTGATGCAGTGCGGAGTTCAGACGCGGAGAGCAGTCACTCAGTCAGTTGAAAAGCTGATATTCGGTCATATCTAGTTGAACTGGTAAGCGGACCTCGGGCTCCAAGACGCGTAGGTCTTGGTTGCAAACGGGATAACGCTAATACGATGAACATGGTACTGATCTTTGGATACATTATGAGACACAGAACAAATCATCAGGCAGCGATGGCCTTGTGGGGAGACCGACAGACTGCTACGCTGAGTGTCCGGGTTCGAATTCCCGGCACGCACCGATGACTTTTCGGAGTTATTATGTGCGTATTAAATTGTTAATGAACGCTTGCTAAACAGTGAAGGAAAACATCGTGAGGAAACCTGCATGTCTGAGAGTTCTCCATAATGTTCTCGAAAGACATAATATATGAAGTCTGCCATTCCGCACTAGGCCAGCGTGGTAGTCTATGTCCTTACCCTTCTCATTGTTTGAAGAGGCCCGTGCCCAGCAGTGGAACAATTTATATACATGGCTGATGATGATGATGATGTAGCGGTAGCTACATACAACTGAGGCCATCTAGCGAGCGACGACGAAGTCTCAACAACAACAACACGGCGACATCTATCGGACACAATGCGACGGATAACAAGGTGCTGAATCGCACATGCAGAGTTCGCGCGACGAGTTGTATATACCTATACAACATCTGAAATACGTCCGTTGGACTGACAGTCCACCAGGCAATATCACCCAGCCTAGTTAGAGGATCCTCCCTCTAGTTGGAGGAACACCACACCTTTATCCTCTACATTGGTGACCCCGACGTGATCTGAAGCAACCTTCACCGGTCAGATCAACAGCAGCTTCGTCGTCATCCTCGCCTCACCTCGCCTCACTCCGCACTTCACCCGATGGGCGGTAATCAAGTCGCCGCCAGCCAGCATCTTCGGCCAGGAACCAACCATAGGCCATGCAGGCTTGCATGCCTGGTCTTCCCTGCAGCCACTCCAGCGTCTAGGCACAGCACCCTGCAGCCGGTTTACGTAAGAAGAGGACATCTCTCACCGGCAACGCAGCAGCCAGCCACTACGCAGCAACCTCGCAACCTCTCCCCGACTCACCGTGGGACCATTGCGAAGCCACTATCCCAAGTCACTGGGATAGCTCACCGCGCACTGCAATTAGACCTGACTCACCGGCCTACTAGCGGCACACAGTTCCGACTCACTGGAACTAGCGGCATCTCTCCACTGGCACTGGCACGCTCTTCAGAAGCATCGACAGCTGATACTCATCACCTTCGAGATCGACCTCCGGTCTTGGAGGGGAGTGATGTAACGGTAGCTACATACAACTGAGGCCATCTAGCGAGCGACGACGAAGTCTCAACAACAACAACACGGCGACATCTATCGGACACAATGCGAAGGATAACAAGGTGCTGAATCGCACATGCAGAGTTCGCGCGCCGAGTTGTATATATACAACATCTGAAATACGTCCTTTGGACTGACAGTCCACCAGGCAATATCACCCAGCCTAGTTAGAGGATCCTCCCTCTAGTTGGAGGAACACCACACCTTTATCCTCCACAATGATGATGAACAAATCATCATGATGGCAAAGGATTTATTCTGGGTGGGAGTGGTAGGCATCGAAGCCACGACCGTCGGCTTAGCATTCAGGGTGACTAATTAGTAGACCAACAGGACAAGCCATCAGTATGTAATCAGAATGATACATCCTCATTATATCCTTGAAACAAATTGTTAGTGGCCAGTATCTATAGCTGACTCCCGGAAACAGATGTAAATAATGACCTATCACGACTTACAATTTATCACAAATCTCTTCAAACAGATACAGTATTATAACCAGCACCATTACAATATAAAAATGTTTTTACTCCCAAATGTTCGCCATTAGAGATAAAAGCGTCAATGGGTATACCTATCTGCCATATAAACATTAAATAGTTACTTATCAAACATTGGCCGAATACTGTAAAGATGTATCTAGTTTTTATGGCCTGTTCTTCCTACAGGCAAACCTAAGAACATTACCAGATCAGCCTAACTCGTTTCTGAGGTCAGTTCTCATGACCGAACGTTGGAAATACAAACGCGAAACCAACCACGTAGTCATGTCATTCAATAATATAATGTTCAGTATCATGAACGATAAAGCATTTATGTGTAATACTATCTATATCTACGCTGATTCAATATTAGATAATCATTTAGGTAGATAGCAGACTGCCAATGTGTATACTGTCACGCAAGCATTTGGTACAATCATAAACTGTTAGGGACAGACAAGTATGGCGAAAAAAGAAGAAAATTTTAGTGAGTGAGCACCGGAGGCCCATTTCCCTTTTTCCTTCTCCCTCATCCATCTCCTCCTCCCATTCTTTCTACAATTCCTAAGGCCGGCAACGCACTCGTGACTCCTATCCTCTTGTTCCCGTTAGTGCTGAGCTCTTCTGCCATAATTTAGCAGTAATCGTTCCTATTACTAATAAATAAGCTATGCTAAATGTTTTGCTAGAAATGAGTACTATTTAGTAGGGTATCAATGATTTCCAAACTTTTGTCACTTTAAAGTCTCGTAGTCTCTTCCTGAACTTACTCAATAATAAGTACAATCGCGTCACTTGACCACCACAGTGACATTCACCGTCATCGTAACATCGCTCATACGCAATGTCCGATAATTGTGACGGTACTGTCGGTATCGACATATCCATGTGCACTGTCACGCAACCATTAGGCAAGCTCTAACCTGACATTATTTCCTATCGCATTGAACATGGGAGATACTGGCGTGTAATCTGTGATTGCTTGCCGACCTGCCTGTTAATTGCTTATTGAACGGTACTATTGACACAGTGTCAATGTACGACAGTTCATGATAAACAGTCTTACAGCTGTTCGAAAGATACAAATAATGTGAATATTATAAGGCTTTATTAAAACACCTGTGTTGTGATCAAATTTCACAAAAGAGGTTGCAGTGGGTCTGGGATTTCGTTTAACGGCGTACCGACATTTACTTCGTTGTGTTGAATATATACATTGTTAGAGGATGTGCTTGGGATGTGCTATATTGCAGCAGGTGACAAGTATCTTTCAGTTCAACACAAGCTAGACATAGCACTGAATACAGATTTACGTAGAAGCGCATTTCTTAAGGATTTCGTGTGCCGATTCCAAGTGGCGACTGTCGCCAGTGTAGTTCGTAGTTAGCGCCGTTGGCGATGCTGGCGTCGTTCTCCGTCTCACTTGCTCTCGTAATTAAGATACACAGGAGGAACGTTTGTCTCTCTTGCATTCGTAGAGACAACTGTCACAGCGCGACTGCCACGCCGCCAAGCGGCAATTTGGGTCACAGAAAGTTTGACTACAGAGCGCCCATAAGAAATGCGCCTCTATGTAAATATCTGAGCTCTTTGCAGAGAGACATATATACAGTTTATATTAATTCCTTTTAGCACGAGACAAAAACATGCAGCGCGTAAATTATTTTTGTGAGTTGGGGTATTCCCTATATCCGTTAAAACAGTACTGTGGTCTTGATACAATGAACGGTTCAAGACAGAAACCACAAAAGTTCTTCAACATCTTGAATTCTTTCGATAATCCTCAGTGCCATGCCTGTCATGATTATCATCTTCACACCCAACACTCATTAGTGAGAGTAAATAACAATTCTTAAAATAAATATAGGTATAATATTATCGAATATTATAACAAGGTACAATATTATGTAGGACGGACGGCGCGACCCGTGATTGGCGCGCCGGGGGCTCTCTTATCTGACAGATAACCCCGTGGAGGAGGCCGGGTCTTGACTTACATATCTCATTAATTGGTTCTCTGTTAGAAAAACCACGTTCCTCCGTTTCTAAGTAATGGAGAAATGATAGGAAATTGCTAACACTGCATGAAAGCTTTCTAGATTGCAGCTGTTTTACTGCTGTGCGCTTACATAGAGATAAATAATACGTAGGTATACAAGAAAGTCAGTAATTATTAGTTAGGCAACTAAGTATTAACGAGAGCTGAGACAAAGTTGCAAATAGATATTCTGAGTCATCTTTCATATAGACTAAAGAATATCTTCTTTATAAAGAATATCTTACCCTATACCAACCCGTTTGGCCAGCGTGGTATAGTAGGCCAATTCCTCCTTTCAAAGGAGAGGCCTAGTCCAGCGACTGTTAAAGGCTGATAAAGAATAAAGAAAATCTCCAAACCTCACTGCCTACACTGTGAAAAAAAATACTTGTTATCTCACAAAGTCTGATATGTACCACATTTTTGTAGTGGAAGAACATAAACAAAAATAGATCTACCAATAGTATGCCTACAGCTTGGCCAATAAAAAAATAAAAACAAACAAGTCACGTTGATGAGTTTATTATAATTATTTATTATCTGTACAGAGAGTGCAATAGTCGTAACATCATCTGTTTTATTCCAAACATCCACTACTGATTTAATAATACGTGTTAATGATAACAGTCTAAACGAAATTACTGCGCAAAAGCAAGATAGTGGAATTATCGGAGACCAATGTGTTGTTTTGATAAAAAAAATACATAAGGAAACTTGTCTGCTTTTTAAATAATCATACATATTGCTAGTAGGTATTTATTACTATGATATTAATCGTCGTCTGAGTATTTGAATATATATTTGCATCCTAAAGATTATGCGCGAAGATATTTTTTTATTCGCCAAGTTATAGAGCGTCAAGGACTGATAATTCCACAAATATTATTTGTACTTATACTTGTACTTCGGTTACACACCCACATTTCCCCAGTTATGTTTAGGTCCCAATGTAATGGGGGGCGAGCCTATTGCCATCTACCGGGCACATTATTAAGCGAGCGATAATTAACATTTTCAATACACACATAACTTCGAAAAGTCAGTGGTGTGTGCCCGGGGTACCTACCCATCGAACCCGAGACCATCATCTCGGCAGTCCGTTACGTACCTACACCACTAGGCTATCGCCGCTTATGCTTATGCTTCTCACATGAACGTTATAATTTTTTTTTCACATTCACACAACACCATCTAGTCCCAAACTAAGCAGAGCTTGTACTATGGGTACTAGACAATGGATTAACATACCTACATATATACTTCTTTTTTGTAAATACATACATATTATACATAGAAACACCCAGACCAAGACAAACATCCATGTTCACGCACATAAATGTTTGACTTGAGCGGGAATCGAACCCGCGACCTTCGGCGTGGCAGTCGCTTACACTACCGCTTCGCCAACCGGTCGTCAAATATTAAATGACTACTTACGTGGAACTGAACATATGGTATTGATTACACCTTGACCCTATGAGCTACGCTAGTATCAATAAACATTTAAACAAGGCGTACGCGCATCGTAAATATAATTCTTAATTAACATGTAAAACCTACGTCCCCTGTGTAGGCTAAAAATAAAAAAGTTTAAAATTGTGTATGCATGTGACTGCTGCATAAAGCTTAGTTTTAACTTAAGCGTTTAATCTAAATTTTGATCCAATTATTGATTACTTAACAGAAAATGTTCCTATGAACTTATTATACAATATTTACATCATACTTGAAGCAAAATTATTAAAGAAATATGTGCGTTTTGCTACAAAAACATGTACCTAGTGGGCGCCTTGTAAGTGCAAGATAGCCGGAACAGGACGAATGTAGACCAAACTGGTTGGAATAGGTAGTGAGCAATTGATAGATATGATTACTAGCAGTCGACATATGTAATTGAGACATTATTAAATGTCTGCATGTTATGCTGTAGGAAAAGTGACCGAACAGCCAACTAGTCTTGTCAATCAAGCATATGTTTTAAAGAAAGTTTATACGAGTGACAAGTTCCGTTGCTTATCATTTGTCACCCGCTAATAAAATGTTAGATAAGCTTGAACTATAGATTTATGTAGAATGCAGAGAGAGAATATGCTAATAAAATGCTCTAAAGTCAGATTGAAATAATTTGTTGCTATACTAAATGTTTAAATTTCTTTTGGATTTGTTCACATTCTTGGATACTAATGTTAATATCGGTGGCACTCTGCTTCTTCAAGTGTAAAACTCACTTGCAAGAATCTCATAGTCGTCGCTCTGAATAACCAATAGCAATAGATAATGTTTTTATACCAAGGGCAAGGCGCGGCAAGGGTTTGATGAACCTCTGCCCCCAAATGTCGAAAGAAACATCTGTACCTACAGTAAAAACATTACTAATTATGAGTATATTTTATTAATTTTTAATTGATAGATAATTTTCAATATGTTCAAGATTAGCTTTATATATTATATACTCTGACTTAATTATTGCAAAATAATCACAGAATTATCAAAGTATGGCTGAACATTAAAATCGCAGGCATCGAATATGATGGTGATACATATTCTTAGGAGATGCTTTTCGAAAAAGGTATCATCATGTCAGCCTAGAGACGTCCACTGCTGGACATAGGCCTCCCCCAAGGTTCTCCACACAGACCGATCTTGACCCTCCCGCATCCAAGCGCTTCCAGCAAACTTAACCATATCGTCGGTTCACCTTGCGGGAGGCCTACCCCTGCTGCGTCGTCCGGTACGTGGAAAGAGGTACATCGATGGTTTAATATTAGTAGAAATGTATCACGCGTCCTATAGATGTCACGGACGTAATTGCAACTAAAATCAATTCAACAATAAAATGTATATATCAATATTAATATATTCACACATGTTTTAATATAAATGTTATGTCAGCACTAATGGACACTTGGACAGCTAACAAACAGTAACATTTCTCAATACACAATGTATTGTTGTCCTGTATGTCTGTACAGAGACATGGAAGTAGTTATCTATCTCAATGTGTCTGTACTATAAACGAACCAGCCAGGTGGTTTTCTCGTATGCCTACATGACTGAGTGACGACATCGCAGTGATAAATGCACAGGTTATTACAATACTAGTCTGTACTAAAACGTCAGAAGCCTAATGGTTAGCCATTGTATTTAGATCTAGTGGTTTGAGAGATGGGTTACCATATCTGCCAACTGCTGGTTTGTTTTGGTCTCTTCTAGATTACATCAGCCAGACTATGAATAACTGAAACAATCTCTAATAATCTCTATAAGGCGTTTTCTTTTATATAGATTGGAAATCAATTATTGTATCTTAATTCACGCACTTCTATGAATTACCATTACCTTAAAACAGCGGTCGGCAACTCGCGGCCTGCGTGGGTCCTACATGCAGCCCGTTAATGTTTTGTTAAAAAGTCATAAAAAGCCAACTAAAGAGCCCTATGGTGCCGACTTCGAATAGGTACATTGAGTACCTATTGGTAGGAGTGCATTTCACAATACATAATATATTATATTTCTTCTATTTTAAGTTTATCAATACGAAAAATTGATATAAACAATATATTTTTCCGTGTGGTGACAGATTAAGAATACTGATTGTCACCACCCCATATCATCCCATGGGTGTCGTAAGAGCCGACAGTGGGAGCATATTATGTAGAGAACAGCACTGTAAGAGAAGGTAAACTATGTAGATACAAACCCTATACCAACCCGTTTGGCCAGCGTGGTATAGTAGGCCAATTCCTTCTTTCAAAGGAGAGGCCTAGTACAGCAAAGGCTGATGATGACGCACGTTTTTCACTCAACAACTACAGCGCATGTGTTCGCGTTTAACAAGTCTCATTTGTCCGTCCTGAGGTGATATACCATCAACTGCTGAAACTACTTTCTAAACATTGCCAATGGCTTGTCTGACAAACGCTTAGTGCTTAATCGAATTTATCAATGATATACCGACTAACATTAGTTTAGAATAGTTTAGACTTTAGAGTATCAGTGCGTCACGCGTCGTGCGTTTGTAATTATTTCTCTTGAGATATGCATTCTATTCAAGTGACAAACATGTTTTGGCAAAAAGAACAATCGGGGATTGTAACGAATAATCTGAAAGGTCTTTACTAGCAGTGGCAGTTGTAGACTATTCCCTTTAAAAATATATTCCCAGGAATAAATCCTGTATCGCGGAGGAAAAGAAAAAGCACCAGGAAGACTCAGACTCGAAACAACAACTTGTGGATTACACAATGGATTGAGCTCTTGCAAGCACCAGGGCAGGAGGCCAATTCTCCTATTTTTATATGACATTGATATTATATTTTGAATTGACTCAAAAGCGGTATTCTGATAACCTAATGTCATTATCGTATAATTTGAAATAAACAGTTCGTCGTTGACACATATTTTGACACTTGTTTCAATTTACTATCTCGTTACAACTTCGTTCAATTATCAGATAATCTAGAAGAATACGCTTTTTGTGACGTAAGTATGACACTGACATGATATCGAAACAATATTTATTTAGGAGAATTGGACCCCAGAATTTTAGCTTCTCCACAGGGCGACTGCCGTCAGAGCTCTACAATCCAAAGGGATAGCGATAGATTTTGTTTTTAAAGTCGATGCGAAGTGTTGTCTCGTGTGAGAATCGAACCCATAACATTCGACGCATTGTCAATCAGCAAGGCGGCCGATCAAATCGACCGTGCAATCAATAAATTAATATTTCATCGCTTACACGTACTATCATAAATATCTGTACTTAATTTTCGTGGTACATACATGAATTAGTATAGACTCTGCTCTTAGCCAACGTCCGAAGTAGAACATCATTGTTTACAACGCTGTTCCGCGTATAGAAAAGCCTTTCCTTATGTACATTCATACGACCCATGTCGTGCTTTACTCCCATCAGTTACGCAAGACAACTCGGCCATTCAGCCAGAAAAACTCCAACACCAACTGTTTTCCTTCCTGGTCTTCTTTGATTCTTATTTATGTATTCATGCTGTGACGGGGACGATGACAGATTGGTATAAGCGGTAAAGCGAGGTCGATTACCGCCTTAAGCATTTTGTATAATCAATTAAAAAACATTGTATGATCTAACTAGTTTTTTTTGGGATATATCGATTTGTTAAGTAATTCATTGTATCAAGTATATCTTGTTTACATTGTAATGTGTTACTAATTTAGAGGATTTTTAATTTACCTACGTTTACTCTTATTTTTTGCCAATGAGAATATAACTTACCAGCCTATTTAAAAACGCAATTGTCTTCTTATAGCTTGACTTATTTATGTATGTTTGAGAAAGTGCAGCTTCTGATTTCGTTGCGCTAAGACGCTGCGCCCATAACTAAGATTCTCCTCGCGAATAGAAACTTGTTGGTATTACTATGCGAGTCTCGTTCTTATACATATATGTAATTTGGACTACAGATAGCATCGAGAGCTATCCGTTTAACATTTTACCATGTGGATGAATAGCATGCGATCATAGCCACTAATACGCATTGATACACACAATCATCTTGTTTCGACGGATATCTATGTAATGAAATACCTTCTATGGAGGGAGCATTCAATACTCATGCCGAAACTTTGGAGCAAAGAGAAGGTAAGTATGTGTTCCACCTAAAGGTGAATTTTCGAATTATTACAAGATTGAACATCGTTACATAAATGTTAATATATCTAGCAAACACTGCAAATATTTTTTTATAAAATATACCTTATTTCATTATACTTATTTAATCCTTAGTAATCAGGAATGCAAAGTTCAGATTACTTTTGCATGTTTATCCATCGGCTTGCGGAAATCTAATTATCTACAAAACTGCGATTAGCAATCCACCACACATGAGCTGACCTTGGTTCAGAATCAGTCTGCCTTAATCACATTCATATTTAGGTATTTCGAAACAAAAAAAAATAAAGATAAAGGAATGTAAAATCGATAAAGATAAGCATTTAGGTTAATTAAAAGATTTTGTGTAATCATTTGGCTGATTGAGATAATATCATGGCACCACACGTCAACTCAAACATTTTGTATGTTATCTATTTGATAACAATGTCTCCTGAATATAGGACGTCTAGATTCCTTTGTAATCTAGATTCTAGATGAACAGTGCTTTGGATGTTTGATCTGTCTGAAGTGTCAACGAAAGATATGAGCAAAATATTTAGTCAAGATGATAACAAATTTTTATTTACATACGGTAGTTATGTAATAGGGAAGTTTCTTGCAAGTGAAATAAATTTTACTAGTATTTTTATCTGGTGAAGTATGTCAATATAATGGTAGTTTCATTCATCAATTAATGTTAAAACTTTATTTAATATTTTTGACAAATTGATAATAAGTATTCTATTTGACAGCAAAAAACTATGACGTCACTAGGTCGTATTTCATGCAAACGCCGTAACAAAGGTCGTTTTTGACATTTCGTTAAAAGTGCTTGATTTGACTAGTTGGAAAAAACCCTATAAATGTTTTGCGGTAGCAATCAGACGCAGAGAGGTTGGACTTAATAAGGTTATATTTCTTTGATCAGACGCCTTACCATAGATGGAAGCGTAACCCTATTTCATGAAAACAAAGGCCGCTCCGCTTAGAAGCATTTTCATGGAAACGTAGATAGCTTAAAAATCTAGACTTTTACTCTTATAATATTAATAGGTACTTAATCTAAATGTTTTATTTCGTAAATATTTATTCCTAGTTTTTTTTTTTTTGCAGTCGACCAACGAGGACTGCCTCGTTGGTCTCGCGGCATAAATGTGCGCATGGGATTGGGAGGTCTCGGGTTCGGTTCCCGAGTCGGGCAAAGTGTTATTGGGTTTTTCCGTTAGGAAATTCTCAGTAGCAGCACGGAGTCTGGTAATGTGCCCGGTACGGCAATAGGCTCGCCCCCTATTACGTGGGAGCTAAAGAATTCATGGCGAAATGTGGGTGTAATATTACACTTCTGCCTACCCCTTCAGGGATACAGGCGAGAGTGTATAAAAAAACAGTTTTTTTGCTTAATCCCACGACATATGTATGTTGATTTTCCTTGTAATTATGTTTTTATAAAATAAAATACAGTAACTTCAAATTACTCGTTATGTATGCTAAATAGCAATACAGTGGTATAATTCTTTGTGTTAATAGTTTTTATTTAACGATGATTTGCAGATATACTGCTAATAACGTATCGACAGATGGAACCGCCTACTTCCTGCTCCGAGATGTAAGTAAAGGCGTACTTATGTATTATGAATGAAGGCTGTCTGCCTCCATATTGGTAATGAAGTTATGATTGAAGTAGGAAATCATCAGTATTCTGTATTACATTCTCTTAGAGCCAAAGTACACAAGGTACTATGCACCATCTGCAAGTAACGCAGTCACCTTTTGCCGCATGTGAATGCTGCTGCTACTCGGCAAAACGGAAAACAGAAATCCCATTTGACCAGCGTGGTAAAGTAGGACAAATGGTCCTATTACAGTTTTATTGCAAAGCAAATTAGAACAGGTCCAAGTCCATCAGCGGATCACAAAAGGTTGATGAAGACTAAAAAGATGGATAGGTTAAGACGAGGCAGTAGTAGTCAACATTTTTTAGACACCATTCACACTAGGCGGATTTTCTCGGATCTGTCTTCATGTGAACAAACAGTCCGTCTTAGTCATACAGAGCTCTTAGATACAGCGTTTTACCGCTAAGATCAAATCTGACGTAGTAGTTACCAATCGCGGAAGCTACGTAGCAAGTGTACTTTGGAACTTAGTTGTTTTATAATCTGTACGTAGTTGAACAAAAGAACGGAAAATAACGATCTCTCTCATGAGATACCCTCATACCCTTATCATGTGTTATTATTCACGCAGTGTCGTTAATGAAAGTTATCTTTAATGCGGAACATGATATATTTATGAAATAATAAGTCATTTAGGTCATCTTTGGTCGTTTTCAGTTGATTATAGTAATTTAAATTTAAAATCTAGCTAAAAATATAACAGCACGCTTGCTTTATGGAAGGTGCCTCTCAGATTTAAGAATTCAAATGTACTTATATCGGGATATCAGGTATCGTAATTTTAAGGTTTCAATATTTCGATACAGTTGCAAGAGCTAAGGTCACGCATCACTTGGATCCATATTCATCGTGCTCGAAGTGCCGAAAACATTGAGGTAACATAACAACTGACCGAAAATCTACGGTGTTTTGTAGTTGCATTTTTCGATAAATAATATAAGTAATCTCTGAACCTTAAATAGGTATCCTACCAGAGTTTTCATCCTTTAGTTAGATTTTCTCATAAAGTCTTACTCTTCTAACCTAAGTTTTACTTCATGTTTGCCTACACATAAATCTAATAAATTGTTTCCTTCCTATTCAAATTTAATGGCAACTACTTAACTTTCATTTGGAATAGCATTGCATCACAACATCCTTCGATAATATACAACAACACTAGTTATTTATTTGATTAGAGGCTACTAACTAGTTTATGCCTGTGACTCCGCTCGCGTGGCTATGAAGCTTAGGTGCTATTCTGATGTTGAAGCCATATTACTGCAGTTTGATCCAAATCCCTTCAGTAGTTTTGCATAATTTCGCTTTTATAATAGTAGTGTGATATTATTTTATCATTATTAAACTTAAAATATTTCTTATGCTACCCACAATAATGTCCCTGACACCAGATTCCTCGAAACAATTACATAATACAACTTTATAAAATAAAAAGGGCATGCAATTCTCAGAGTTATTGATCCGAAAAATACCTAAATTTGACTCAAATGTCAAGGTAACAAGATAAAGATTCCTTTGTAGTCATAGGGTACCCGTCATTGTAGACCGAACTTACCGATCTATTATACTTCTGACATTGAACCATAAAATGTACGAGACGTGACCTGTCTCAATTCGTAAACAGATTTGATAGACATATGAACGTAGTTAAACCGAATCATTTATTGACCTGTTGTGAATAACATATTTTCGGTAAACACATTTAATTTCAACTTATCGTCTCAATAACAATGAGAATAACAGTTTATATGTATGCCTTGTTTATATTTGCGAACATAATACATCCATATTAGGCACATAAAATTGGTTATTTATGAGTTTGCAGTATGTAAATATGTATTCTCTTTATAATATATGTTGTACATGCTAAATACACAATTACTGAGCTGATAAAAATAATTAAAAAACAACCAATATTGAGATTAAAAGTAAGTTTGAAAGTTGCACCGGTGCAAGAAAAGTCGACAGGAAATCGTCTATCGTGGCATGGGCATTTGATGAGGAGGGATGAATAGCATGTGACTTGAAAAGTGATGAACATGAGAGTTGAGGGATATTAGGAAAGAGGAAGACCAAAGAAAAGATGCATGGATTGTGTGAAGGATGACATGAATGAAAATTAAAGAAGAAGACATTTTGTGCCGACTTCAAGTACCTAATATGGGAACATATGGCAGGCAAAACCGCAAAAGAAGATTGAGATAAAAGGAAAATTACTGAGCTAATTTCTATGGCATTCCGCATTCGGTATCCAGACAAAACAAAGATAGGCTATTTAAAACTAATGCGTAAACAGTAGCAGCACCCAATACGGATAATACCTATCATAAAAAGTGAAAGGAATTGTGAATAGGTGCGTGTTACACACTTGGATATAGACGCGTAGAACCGCTTGAGTAGGCAGGAGGAAAAACATCCGTAAAATTATATTATTTACATAACTTATGTCACAGCCACTGGTATTACGTGTCTTATCGTAATATTTTTACATGGCATTTTAGGTAATTGTCATACGGATTATGCACTTTTGCAAGGTTGTCAGACAGCTTGAAGATGAGCGGAAATCCTGATGATATTTGGCATTCCTAGTCCAGGAGAATAGTGCTTATCTATGAATCTTATAATGATACTTATTTATTTTTATAGACTCACGCCTGTATCCCCGAAGGGATAGGTAGAGGTGTAATATTACACCCACATTTCGCTATGAATTTTTAGGTCCCACGTAATAGGGGGCGAGCCTATTGCCATACCGGGAACATTACCAGACTCCGTGCTGTTACTGAGAATTCCTAAAATAACACTTTGTTGCGTGTGAAAAACCCAATAACACTTTGCCCGACCCGGGAATCGAACCCGAGACCTCCCAATCCCACGGGCACATTTGTGCGCGCGAGACCAACGAGGCAATGATACTTCTAATGATATTTTGTGTAATAAAACTATAACAGCAAATATTTATACCAATATGACGATGCTGTATTAACTTAAGCGACCCGAGCATAATATACCTACGCTTCCTAAAAATCAGTTTTCTATTCTGTGTCTCGGTGGAGAGCAAACAAGTTAAAACGCTCAAACTTTTTTGGTCAAGTTTTACAGTTGATCGAAAAAATACTATATTTAAAAAGTTCGAGTCGATATCTGTAAAGTTCTTATTAGATTAATAGCTTTTCAACTCATTAGGTACTCAACGTATGTTTATAAAATACGATGAGGAGTCGGACTGTTTATTTATGAAGATTTGAATGTAGGTATAGCATGTATTTATCTTTTCACTAAATTGACCTCAAAATTATCTACCTAATTGCTACCCAGAAGTTCATAAGTGCTCTCAACAGCTGCTTAAAGATGTATGTACCTACATGTAATAAGTAGTAGGTATCTACATACATATCTATGACATAACAAGACTGCATAACATAATCACAATGGTATCTAATTAGAAGTGGCAGTAGGTAACACAAATGTGGAAAATATACTAATATTGAACACAATACTGACCGTGGGATCGAGATCGGGAGGTCGCGGGTTCGATTCCTGGGTCGGGCAGTGTTATTGGGTTTTTCTGTCACGAAATTCTCAGTAGCAGCACAGATTACTAAATAGTTAGTAGCAGCAGTCTGGAAATGTGCCCGGTACGGCAATAGGCTCGCTCCTTATTACGTGGGACTAAAGTTTATCTGGCGAAAAGTGGGTGTAGAAATACACCTCTGCCTACCTCTTCGGGGTTATAGGCGTGAGACTATGTATGTATGTATGTACTGACCTTTGTACCGCTCTGCTCTTATGCCGTAGGAAGTAAGTATTAAAATCGTACTATAAGTGTTTCACTTGACTTGTCATTGTATGTACAACAAACCACTGAAATATTAGGCTATTAATAATGAAACATACAAGCAAAGCTTATCCAAGTTTATCTAGCATCTAGCTTTGTCTCCGATACACAGTCGTGACGAGATCAGCCTTCGATGCAAACAGGCTAGATAAATTAGAATACAATAGACTTAATACACCTTACCTGTAATTAATATGCGTATGTATCGAAACTTACCTATGCGTGTTGTGCCAAAACCTGTTGCGATCTATACTTGGTTATGATTTGGCGCCAACTGCGCTTTGAGGCACACAAGATTATTAGTCATAGAGCCGTTCCCAATACTTTACATTTGACAAAAGCACCACACAAAATATGTCAAATATATATACATATCTCTAGAAGCCAAATCAATTATTTTTTATAGACTTACGCCTGTATCCCTGAAGGGATGAGCAGAGGTGTAATATTACACCCACATTTCGCCATGAATTTTTAGGTCCCACGTAATAGGGGGCGAGCCTATTGCCGTTACCGGGCACATCACCAGACTCCGTGCTGCAATTGAGAATTCGGAAAACCCCAGTTACACTTTGCCCGACCCGGGAATCGAACCCGATCAGTAGTCGCATACGCTATCCACTGGATCACGGAGGCACGGAGGAAGCCAAATCAAATAGAAAATAAATAAAATATTTGAAACAGCTGATAGTCATTCACAGATGACGATTTGAATAACCAACTGAGTATAAAATTTTATATCGTGTTTTATGACATAAAGATTTATGCACACTAAATAATCTAAGTGATGTAAAGCAATAGTTACAAGTACTTACTGCAAGTTAAGCTCAAGCAGCTGAAGTAATGATGCGCTCATATTATTTAGTAACAGATTTCAATCGCATCATTATTTGTAAATAGACGTGAAATACCTGACCTGTCTCATGACCACAGTCGTTGTAACCTAAGCCAAAATCTTCGGTGCAAATTGAAAGTATTTTACTGAAGTATATTTGTCAACTAGCTGAGCCTCTAGTTCTCCGCATAATATGCTCCCTCTGTCGGCTCTTACGACAGTCGACGCCCATGGGATGATATGGGGTGGTGACATTCCGTATTCTTAATCCATCACCATACTTCGATAGCTATGCTTTCCAACATAAAAAATAATAATTGAAATCTAACCAGTAGTTGCTTATAGTGCGTTCAACCAAACTCTTCAGCTGTATTATACTAGTAGGTACAGATTACGTAATCAGGTCCTTATCTGAATGAAACCCATTTCAAAATATTTATTCGTATGTGTACAAATAGACAAAGTTTGTAAGAATCCAATGATGAGCTCTAAATATGAAATCTTTATGGCGTCACTTTCCATTGATGTGAAATTACTCCAACTTACACATAAATAATGTTCTGTTTAAGCAATAGTTAATGTGGAATTATTAGCCAACGAACTTGTTAGGAAACCATCACAGTGTTAGTATAATATAAGCGGCGATGGTGCCAATTACCATGTCATCTTCGATATTCTAGCGCTTCGTCAATGTCCGACGTCAAACTCATGGTTATACCAGCCCACCGACGGTCGTGATCAATCTACTGAGCTGCCGGATGGCATGCAGCCCTCATAAAGATCACGCTTCACTTACCCAACACTACTAACTTACAAGCAACCAACAAAAATACCTACTCCTGTCGGAACTAATCCATACAGTTTATCACGCCGCGCCGTGCGCCGCCCCGCTACATTTCGAATACCTTTTTTTTGCGACCGACATAATTAATTGTACCGATAACGATTAAACCGTAAACTTATTATGTATGTGTGTTGTGTTTACATACTCGGCACCATAGTACGCTCAGCGCAAAGGGCAACAAGATAACAACAGTGTTTATAATTGAAGTGGAACTTCGCAATAAAATATAATTGACTAATGGATTCATTCCGTAGGTATTGCTAAGTTTTTGTTATAATGATAGCAATTTTCATTATAGAGAAGACATAATAGCACGACCTCCTTCCCTTCGAATTCGTATTTGGGAATCGTGTCTGATTATGGATACCTTGACCCACGGCGACAGCCGTGACATCGGACCTGTTTTGATCTCTCCGTAACATATGCGGAGCCGATCATCGTCGACGTATGCGCTACTAGTTTAACAACTCGACGCAGTAACGTGACTCTCATTCGGTTCAACGGCAACAAAAACTAATGGGGACAAATACTTTTCCCAGCAATCATCGCGTACCTACTACCTAGTTTATGAAACAAAAATGTGAGAAACAAAGTAATTCGCCGCTCACCGACACCTCACTCGTATTGTTGATTGCAAGTCAAACGTAGACGATGATTGCACCGCACCACAATGCACGTTGCATAACGCGGATGGCCGTAGACGTCGATAAGCCGCCGTGTTGTTTAATCGCTGAAGGTTAGTGACATTAAGGTAAATACGCATGAAGGCGAGCACAGGACCTGGTAGGAGTCACAATAGTGAACGCGAAACCTTGATGGACTAATGAGTAGGTATGGCATGAGTGGAATGTCACAGGCGCACGACATGCGATATGACGCACCAAACGAAGCTGTTTTTGGCGTGACAAAGAAATTAGCATGTTTCAGAAATGTGTTTCAGCAAACTGATAATCCTAATGAGGAGTCATGGTTCAAGATTGATATGTAGTTAAAACAATAAGTGTATTTCTGTTCCTAAACAAATTGTTCATTGTTATGCTAATGGGCGTGACCTCTGCGTTCGCGCTGGACACTCGCAGACGCGGCGCAACTTGCCCAAGCCGAATATTATTGCAACAGTCGACATTGCCTCTGATTGCGGTCCTCAGACATGTATATTTGCACAATTTCCATAAATAAACTTAGCAGATGACTACGAGATAAAATAGCGATCGCGATAATGCCTACCTTGTGTAGCTTCTGTGAAATATTTTATGGAAACATATTAGCATACAAATTGTACTATTGTAGAGCCATATCGACATAATGAACAAACAGCTCTAAGTGTAGGTACAAAAAACATTAATTTCAAATCCAGTAAACCTTTTTAAAATTTGAAATGTAGACGTGAATTTAATTAACCTAAAGAAGATAATAAACAAAACAATTAACAAAGCAATGCAATTTATACTCGTTATTCCAGTTTTGAATGTGATATTTTTTCAGAATGACCTATGTGAAAAAAATACATGAGATGTAACCACAGACAAAAAGCGGTGGCGTGGTCAATTCGTCCCAGTAAATAATCTGTGTCACTAGCGGACTGGTTCAATGTGAAACGGACAATGAAAAAAAAAACAACGCGGATGTCTACTGGTTTCGCGCGCTTCTTGATAATAATAGCAGACTTGTTTCGTAAATATATGTTACAGTTTATTATAAAAAAGAAACAAATCTTGTTTTGCCTTGCTTGTAGGTGGACAATTGGACATAGAAGCGGACTCTCATAAAGGCTAGCTCGATACTTAATTTTCCTTGAAATTGTCTCCTATTAGACCAAAAACATGAATGTGCGGGGAAAGCAGTCCTTAATAAAATAAATGTATTTGAATTTTAATTTTAACCTCTGTCTGAGGACATTAAATTGGTACCTAATGCTACTTGAGGTCAGAATTTTGCTTAAGATAAATAACATATTAATTCGCATATACTATATTTGGACTTACCTTAAAAACAATCTTGTCCTTCTCCATCTCCATTTTATATTCTGGTTCTATAGATGAGGTCCTGTAACAAATAAAAAAAATCAAAATATATCTCTCAGATAAGACGCAATCGAATACAGGATCTTACTTAGATTGACACAGCCTCTCTGGGAATACATTTACCCTGATTAAGATGAGAAGCATGTTTTGCATACCCGTCGTAACCAGTTGTCCATTGAAAACTTGCTTACCGTAAGAAAAGGATAATAAACTGCTATTAATAGGGAATCGTAGTATTTTGGCAATGGCAACACTACGATACTCTTCGTTGAACGATCGAGGATTATTGTAGCAGTGGGTAATTGAAAAAATTGACAATATTGATATTATTTCATCAAATCCCTCAAATCTAATCCTCTGCTTGAATGCTTGTTGTCACTTTATTGGTAAAAAAATAATTAATTCAATCTTAATTAATATATAAATGATATCCTTTCAATTTTACTAAAATAATTGTCATAACAGTCACAAGAAATGCATTATTCATTATGTAACGTGATCACTTAATGAGCAATTATAAAATATTCAATATGCGAACAGACGTTTTATTTTTATGTGTTTAAACTTACATAAAATTAAATCCATTTGAGCTAGATATCTTGATAAGAAATATGAATCAATCAGATATTATTTTGTACCTAATACTTTGACTAGCCTCTGGGTATAATAGTTGCATAATATTACGGCTTTAAAAAACAACATGTGTAAAAGGATAAATGCCTGTGTCACAGGAAATCATTGACAGATTTGGAACACAGTGCTGATCCGTGTTCGAAGCCAGTCCAACGTATTTTCAGTGGCGATACCTATAACAATTTGAAGATCGATAATTTTTTGTGTAGAGCATTTTTAATAAGATTTATTTGAGTCATAAATCCGATCAAATAGGTGAGAGAGGCATAGTTAGGTAGAGAGATATAACTTTCCATCATCGTCCTGGCATTACCCCGGTTGGATTCACCTTGTAGCCCCTGGGCTCAGCATGCTAGTCTAACAAGATTGGACATAATATTCAGCTTTTTTTACAGAGAAACTGCAGACTGACCGAAACAACCCAAAGAGTTAAACGCAACGACATTCCGCGGCTTAGATCACTGTCGGTGTAGTCAAATGTTCTTTATTACGCCTATCAACGACGTTTACGACAACTTAGACAGACGATTGTTTAACTATCTATAAATAGGCACATAACTTTCAAAGTTCAGTGGTAAGCGCTGCGGATTTAATCCAGACTAACAGTCTGGAGCTATCGACTCTAGGCTAGCGCTACCTCAGTGGCTAGAAACTTACAAGTCCTAATAAAATTTACATAAAGGGTAATACAAGATTTGTGCAATTGGATTTGAAACTTAAAACTGAAAACATTCAGACTAGAATAGGTATGTAGATACATTAAAACTGTTTTGTGATTCTGGGAGCTTTTATTCAAAATCTTGTGACCAGAAGGCCAATTCTCGTATTTAACAGAGACTGACACTGAATTTTGACTGAACTGCGATTTAATTTTGAATTGACTCACAATTGGTATTCTGCTCCACTTAATCTCCTTATAGTATAATTTCGATATAATCAATTTATAATCTCTTGTTGATCTTAGAGGTAATGTCAAAAACTCAAAAACAAAAACATGAATTTTGCCATTGTATGGGAAAATACATTAATAGGAATGGTTATTTGATGCTAATACGTTTACATGCCAAATTAAAATTAATATACAACTAAGTAATAAAATTTCAGTAAGTAAATAAATTGGTTCCTTGGATCGTGTGAATTATTTTCAATAGGTATTCAATAATTTAAAAAAATAATATTCAATAATAGAAATAATTCAGACATTATAAAGATTTTAACGATGGTAACGTACAATTCGGTTTTTTAATTCGTTTTTCCCTCCTGATAATTTTATCTCATTTGTTGAATTTCTCACATGTTTGCATGTTGTCCACCAGGATCTCCTAGCCAGATCCCTCAGAGGATCCTCGTGAACTCATTAGTTGTGAAATTGTATAAAAGCAATTAACGTTTACAAAACCAGTGGCTATCAGAAAGTTATCAGCCATCGATAGGGATTACAAAAATCAGGTGCATGCGATTTTCGACCTTATTGACGTAACTCAGAATTTATAATTTTAATAACGTATCAATGTCAGAAAGCAACAAAATACCAAAAAGAAGTTTATCATGAATTGTCAATAAGGTCGAAAATCGCATGCACCTGTTTTTTGTAAGCCCTATCGATGGTTGATCATTTTATAGTCATTTGTTTTGTAGACATGAATTTGTCTTACACAATTTCTTTTTAAACTTATTTTACAACCCAAACTTATTTTACTTTTTGACAACCCTACCAAAATAGGTAACAAATTTACAAGCTCTTAAGAAGCTGTTTCTCTGTTCGGTTTATTTACTCATGTGGTTATATTATGTACGATGGTATCATTGTGAAAAAACTAGAAATACCTTACCTGCTCTACTAATAATTAGCAGAATACCGTTCACACTAGTTCACACTTGGTTCAACTTTCGATGTAGTCCCGATCTCATTCAAGTGTCAGTTAAGTTACGAGAATACCATTTATGACGCCAAGACTAGATCGATATTGGAATTTGAACAAATATAATTACCAGAATTGGCCCTCAGGTATAACAATGTTAAAAAAAGCGAGTTATTGGTTTTTAAGGCAAAGAACATTAACTACGCCAGTGTACCAAACGTTCAAATTGATGGAACTGCTTTATGTAGGGTTAAAAAATTTAAGTACTTGGGACATTGGGTCACCGAAGACTTACAGGATAATTTAGATATAGATAGGGAGCGTAGGTCGCTGGCTGTCCGATGTAACATGCTGGCACGCAGGTTTGCACGGTGTACAAAACCAGTTAAGGTTACACTTTTCAAGGCATATTGCCAGTCCTTTTACACGTGTAGCCTGTGGGTCAGTTATGGTCGTCGGCCATACAGCGACTTACGTGTCCAATATAATAATGCACTCAGGGTGCTGCTGGGGCTGCCGTGGAGGTGCAGTGCTTCGGGAATGTTCGCGGAGTTACGTATAGATGGCTTCACCGCCATTATGAGAAAACGTTGTGCTTCTCTGATGGGGCGTCTCCGTGGTAGCTCCAACAGTATACTGAGAGTGTTTGCAGATCGGTGGCAGTCGCCAATGATGCAGCGATGGATGCAGCTCCATACTGCAGTGTAATATTTTTTTGTATATTATGTTTACTAACACTATATTTTAAGTTTCAAATTGTTACTAACCCACTATGGACTCTGTCTGAAATAAATTGATTGAATTGAATAACTACAAGCACTTGCCGAAATCTTTTCATGTAGTTATAATGCCTATTGCAAGAGCTACCTTTACGGCAAAGGTAAGTATTTCTTAAGGTTCGAAATCATCTTTTATCCCTTCTAGCAATCAATAAGTAGATACTACTGCTGTACTATTAAATTTTGATAAGTACAAGAAGCAGAACTTATGTACGATCGTGATTACGCTCACTTCGACATAGGGTTGCTACGACGTAATATTTTATTAGATGCTTCTAATCTACGCCGGAACCTATTACTTTTTAACCGCTACTTCTCGATCCCGTGGAAATTTCGCGAAGTCCCTTTTAGTGCACGCCTATGGTCCCAAAGGAACAAATTTCAGCACTTTGCGCCTAGTAGTTTCGGCTGTGCGTTGTCTGTCAGTCAGTCAGTAACGCAAGAATTTTATATATACGTAAATCTTACTTTTAAACAACTATAACATAAAGTATGCTAGCTGTTTAGCTTGATACCGTCTTGTTAGACGCTCAGTGCCAATTTCTAAATTTACAGATTTTGTAATTTCCATTTTCTTTCAAAAACACTTGCAATTCAAAAATGGAATTACTGGAATAGGTCTCTTTCAGTTTTTTTTTATTTCGGATTCATTTTATTTTTGTTACATATACAATATGTTTTGTGAGCCCTTGATGTCTCGTATTAAAATTGACTGTAACAAAAAGCTACAATCTTTAAATTATAAATAGCTTTTGCTCCTTTATAAATTAGGTTTAGACAGCCCTAGTGCAGTTAGTATGGTTGAGTAGTTACATCTGCCTTCATTGAATGTAACATTGAACTGTGACCCAAGCCTCGTTAAAAAATCTAACATTTTGTAAGTGCCATACAAGTATTAACACGAGTTAGTACATAATTATGTTATATGCGATAATAAGTACCTACTCACTATAAAAGTATGTAACCTACACATACGTATTTTACAACACAGTTGTTATTATTATTTTTATAGTTCTTCATGGCCCAGATTGATCGCAGAAGTACTAAATACGACAGAATATCGACATTGATTAGCAATATATACATCTGCGGGAAGCCACCAACCTTTCAGAGAATGGCAGCATCCTACTTCAGTAGCAACTCCAATATATAATCATTATCATTAACAGCTATAATTTTTTTTTAAAGTATTTATGTCAACAGTTATAAAATTAAAATTGACTTAGGTACTTAATATAAATGCATCTGTTCGTATATTTTTATACGAAAAGCTGCATCTTAATATCTCCATCATCATCATCAGCCCTTTACAGTCCACTGCTGGACTAAGCCTCTCCTTTGAAAGGAGGAATTGGCCTACTATACCACGCTGGCCAAACGGGTTGGTATAGGGTTTATTTCAAGTTTTCCTTCTCTTACAGTGCTGTTTTCTGCATAGTATGGTCCCTCTGTCGGCTCTTACGACACCCATGGGATGATATGGGGTGGAGACATTTTGTATTCTTAATCCGTCACCACACGTAATATCTCCATACCTAGATAAAATAGTACCTACCTACCTAAATCCATAAAAGAGAAGGTACACGTGATAGTTAGACGACAAGATGGTCCTGATGGTCAGACTGTAATTTTACTGATACCAAATTAAACTAAGCTGCATATGGCGTCAATATCTAAAATACTCGAGATGGGTTTCCTAAAGAAATGTATAACAACAGTGCCTCTAAAGATATGTACGTGTCTGGCCAATGGACTTTTATTATTAGAGTAATTTGTGTAGTGTAAATGCCAGCACTGCGTAAACCTACAATACCTATTAGTAATAATTTACATAAATACTTACATATTTTTCTAAAATTATTTTCCTATATTTAAACTTTTATTTTTGAGAGACAGCAATGCCAAAGACGAAATAAAATTATGAAAATCAAACGTGATCATTTAAAATCATACCTAAACTGAGATATGATTTAAATTGTTCACGAACATAGCTTAATGATATGTAAAGAAGATATTCAGATCTCATAACATTTTATGTTCACGATTTGCCTCCATTTTCACATGAACCGCTTCTGATTGTATATTTCAACGATGAGACAGATGCTGCCAATTATAATAGCTAATTAAATTAAATCTGGCCTTTGACATGGCCACAGTAGAAAGTCATGGCGCTGCCATAGAGATATACACTTATGTAAATTTTATCTGTGCACGATTTTCAAATCTGATTTCGAACGAACGGGGGCGATTTCTTAATTACTTATTAATATTTTGTGCCTATGGCCAGTGCGTGACTTGAACGGAAATCATTGCGCAGTTGGAGATTCGTTTATGTTAATTTTTTATGTGTAGGTTCGTCTAAAAGTATACATTCTGTATTTAGGTTACGACTTCGGTAATAGCCAAGTTTAGATCACTTTCCAAGTTATCTGATTGGTAAAGTTACGCACTTTTTGTTGGAAGATATCAAATTACGTTGTCCAAAGTAGAGTTGACGTGGGTGACAATAATATTGTGCAATATGACTCATCGTTGGTTTAAAAAAGTTACATACATACATACATAGACTCACGCCTGTTTCCCGGAGGGGTAGGCAGAGACTACGGAACGCCATTTGCAACGATCCTGACATACCTCTCTTGCTTCATCCACTGCTATCAAGTTTCTCATGTATGCTCTTCTGTTTAGGGTACTTCTGACCTGTCCTTTTTTTAGGATGTCTCCAATCTGGTCAGAGAACGTCCGCCTAGGTCTTCCCCTTCGTCCTGTCCCATTCACACTTGCCTTATATATATTATCTTCTTTGTCAGTCTTTCGTCATCCATCCTCTCCATGTGCCCAAACATTCTTAACATGCCTTTCTCGATGCTTGTCACTACATCTTCTTTTACACGACACCACTCTCGTATCACACAATTCTTTACTCTGTCGGTCAAAGAACCACCACACATACTTCAAAGTGCTCTCATTTCTACAGCATTTATTCTACTTTCAAGTCTCTTCTGCCATAGGTACCCAACTTTCACTACCTTACATAAGGGTAGGCACTAACACCCCTCTATGCACAGCCAAACGCGCCTTTTTGGACACGTTTCGACTGTTCATAAACCCCTTCAGAGCTCCATTCACACTATTACCTGCATTAACTCTTCTTTCAATATCTTTTTCATTCTTACCATCTCTTGTAAACAACGTACCTAAGTAAACAAACTCATTCACTTGTTCCACTCGCTGTCCATCGATCAAAACATTACAAGCCGTAAGGCATTCCTCCTTTTCAAAAACCATAACTTTCGTTTTACTTACATTCACTTTCATTCCTTTCCTCTCTAACGCACCATGCATGATTGTTACCATCTCCTGCAACTCTTCCGCTGAAGATGCAAGTATTACCTGATCATCAGCATAAAGGAGGCATTTGACGAGTAACCCATTCATCCTTAATCCGCAGTCACTATGTTTTAAATCTTGCAAACAGCTGTCCATGAAGAGGTTAAACAGCCACGGCGACGCTACACATCCCTGTCTAACACCTTTCTCGATGGTAAACCAGTCAGTGTATAGTGTGTGTATATGTTTATCCTCACACAAGCTCTAGAATCCTCATAAAGGGATTTCAGAGCTCGAATGAGGCTGCTGTCCACCCCATTCATTGACAGCACCGACCACATTTCATTCCTCACCACTTTATCGTAAGCTTTTTCCAAATCCACGAATGCGCAATAGACCTTTTGACCTTTGGCCAAAAACTTTTCGGCTATGCCTCGCAAGGAAAAAACCTGATCCGTGCATCCCATACCCTTTCGGAATCGCTTGTATAACCCATATTTTCTTGTCGGTTACTTTCATAACTCTTTCAATCAGTACCTTTGCATACAATTTGCCAACAATGCTGAGAAGGCTAATGCCTCTATAGATTTTGCAGTCTTGTTGCGAGCCTTTTCCTTTATAAAGAGGCACAACTACAGCTGTGGCCCAGTCATTAGGTACTCGGCCGGTGCTCCAGCACAAGTAATATAACCGCTACAACTGACCAACTATGATGCCCTGTCCAGCCATCAGCATTTCGACTGTAATCCTATCATAGCCTGCAGCCTTACCTACTTTCATACTTCCCAGTGCCTTCACGATCTCATCCACGCCAATAACGCTTTCATCATTGCTATCGTTACCATTCATTTCATCGATCGGTGTCTCTATCGCCGTTCTTTCAATGTTCCCCGTAATTCAAATCATCTGCGCCTTCATTGCATTTAAACAATTGCTCAATTATCTTAATCGTATGTAGATAGATCTTTTATTGGCTCTTCTTAATCCAAATGTATAAAGCACTGGATCATAACACCCTATAGCTTTTTATCTTTGATTTGACAATATACCGATGCATGTGTTAAAAATCCTTAGTAAATACGACCAAATGGCGTGGTTATTTTTATTGCAATATAATAATATTGAAATAACACCAAGACATTACAGCACCAAGGGATCACGAAACTAATTTTTCTCTCGTCTCTGAGAGAATTGGTTTTTACCCACGTTGAACATACAGACAGACGGACAACAAAGCGATCATAGGTTAGTTTTTATATAACAACTCAAAAAAGTCGGTTAATGACGAACATTTAATTTTCATATCAAAAATGACCTTACTGACTCTCAACTTTCGATAAATTGCGTTTATGAATTTTAATACAATAAAGACTCCTTTAATTATGTGCCTAATGATCTAAGAGTCAGCTTGAATTACCTTGAGTGTTACAGTAATTAAAAATACAAGTCGCCGCAGAACCACAGCCTAGCATTAACAAAATACGCATCTAGCTTAATAATGAAAGATTATGGAAATAAAGTTTGCTATTAATATTAAAATGTTTTTAATAGTCTTAAATTATACAATTTGGCATCAGTTTTGTAATAAATGTGGCGTGACATTGTAGAACATCTGTTGCGAATGTAAATACTTGGTCAAGTGTTGTGATTTTGTGTTATGCAACCATTGCAATGTTTGGTTTAGGTGCTGCCGGAATTGAAGAGTTAATGTCTGAACCCACTATGCCGAACTTAGGTGACCGAAGTTTGGCACGCTTGTAATGCTATTTGAATTACTGACGACACCCTATACCGAAATTACGTTGCGTTATAGCGTACAGCGTAACTTCGGTCGGGCGTAACCGCGTAAGTTCGGCAGCAACTTTTCTAATAGTTGAACACAGATTATACGCGACCGAAGTTCGGTTTGATTGCCGACGAAAATACTAGTGTTTAGGATTCAGATATAAAATTATTATTTTAGTTAATTGACTAGGACTAAATATTTGAGCAGAAATAGCAATGTGATAACGGTGGCAGCGATAAGCACATAGACAAAAATCTCTCGCAAAAATAAAAAGGACAACACCTGCTCTAGAAATAGATCCGGTATCGCGGGGAACAAAACAAACATTTCAAAATAGACCAAAAGGACACCGAGACTTGAAACAATAACTTCTAGAGCACTCAAAGTGGAAGATCAAAGTCACAAGATTCACAACACTAAATATGCAATGCTAAACGCCGAGGTAGGCACTCAACATTCTGATTTCAAAGAACTCTAAGAGGTACATAAACATTTCAATCAATGAGATATTTATGTTATGATTTGAACATTTAATTAATTCTCACAGAAGCTCTGTACTGTCATTGGAAGACCTGTAACTCTATTGTTTCTTGTACCTACCTACTGATAGCAGCGAGCGAGAAATATCCCTGGAATTGCAAGGCTAACTGAATAACCTGCCTATGCCATTCCACTGTTTAAGCTTGCCCAGCTTTACTACCTGTAGACAGGCGAAATTCTTAACAATATCCCTGGAATTGCAAGGCTAACTAAATAACCTGCCTATGCCATTCCACTGTTTAAGCTTGCCCTGCTTTACTACCTGTAGACAGGCGAAATTCTTAACAATATCCCTGGAATTGCAAGGCTAACTGAATAACCTGCCTATGCCATTCCACTGTCTAAGCTTGCCCAGCTTTATGTACTACCTGTAGACAGGCATGTGGACTGATCGCGCAGTTGGGCAGTGTACATGAGCTATTATCAACGGCCCGGGTTTCATAGACCAATGCGACATGAGATCCGCTTCACCGCCGACTCCAGCGCTGCGCGGTTACGTGTGTAAACCCCGTCTAACTATGTGCGCAACAAGATGAATAATTGTTATTATGCAAATTAATCAACCAATTCTTTTGTTGTTATGCTAATATTGCCAATAAATTATAAAAAATGCAACCGTAAATATAAAAAATATACAAATACAATAGAAGATATCTACATAGTGTGTATACAAAAAATTAAGAACATTCCCGTAGGTATCATTAACTTGTGTGTTTTCATGAGCTACTTGACCATGAAAACACACAATGTTTGCTATTATTACAACTTTACAAAACACACAACAATTAAAAACTATGTTTGAATTGTAAATACTTCTACTGTACTTACTTTCATGATATTTTATATAATTTTAAAGAGTTTGTCTGGTTTTACTGCGATTATCGTTCAAGAATATTAGGTAGGTACCTAGAATCAAACAAGTCGGCGGTGGACCAGTTTGAAAAAAAATCCCTTGGCTCACTCATAGAGTCGAGGCTCACAAGAAACTGGTTTTGTATGCGAGTGTCATTGAGTAGCACTGGAAGCGACGATGTCTTGCTGAGGGATTCTCACCCTTATGGTGGTCTAGCGGGAAGTTGTTCGACTGTACATCAACATCCAAACTCTTAGCATACCTATTCTTCAAGAGATTTTGGTGGCTCAGACTCTCAGAGACATTTGTCTCTGAGAGTCTCAGCCATCAAAATATCTTCAGGCAGGACTAGTAGTTAAAACAAAAATAATGTAATTAGTTAAGTATTTACTGGTAATACACATCTGTATCACAGAATGTGACAGATACGTACCTACACAAAGCATAACACTTTCTGGATAGGTACCTCTAAAGCCCGCGTAGCCTTCAGCAAACATTTTTTGCGAAATTTCCACATTTCCACGACTTTTCAGCGAACAGGGCGCATAAGACTAGGTATAGGTACTCAAGACAGTCCCAAGTTGAAATTGAAATACACATTTAATAAGGTGAAATTTATAATAATAACGTATTGAAATGTTTGAAATTAAAATAAATAATTGAATAAGTTATGTATAGGAACAAATAAGTGTGTAACGCGACACTTAAGTGCACCGTGAAGATATATTACAGTGAAAGTAGATGCAGTCTTCCTGCAAGTTTCTAACGACATAAATATACATCATTATTACATACAGAATATGTCTTAATCATATGCATAGTGTGTTTTGTCACGACGCACTTGTGACGCGATGTGCAATTACGCGATTTACTTAATAACGAAGGAAATAATGTAGACAAATAGATATACATTATGACTTAATATAGAGACGTTGACTGGCAGCGATAGCCTAGTGGGTACCAACAGATTGCCATGCAGAGGGTATCTGGTTCGAATCTACGGCGTGCACCAATGAGTTTTCGTGATGCCGAAGGTAATCCTGGAGACCTAGGTAAACCTAGAATTTTCTACCAACAGACGTTAGGAGAAGATCCAAAACAGCTATACATAAATCATACAAAGTGTTGCCCCATATAAGGATCAAAGATCAAATGGAAGAATAACACAATCGTTCAACTAGCTAATAAGAAGCCCAAGGCAGCAGTAATCCAATGCTTAACTGAAGAATTGGCAAAAGGCTTCATAACTAAAAAAACAATATCGAAATATTCTCTAAAATTAATATGGGTTTGACCTACTTCGTACGCAAAGTAAGTGTAGAGGTGGTATCTTTTGGCCTTCAGAAACCTCTTTTTTCATAATGTGTAAATTCTTTCTATAGGTAACTACACAGACTATCTTAAGAATTTAACTTAGGTATAAGAATAACTCCTACCTACTCATACTTTTTAAAAACAATGTAATGCTGATTCTTTATAAGAAAATTAAACAAAAGGGCGTGATTATTTAACAAAGATTAATAAAGGTTTTTTATATTTGTTAAAAGTAATCGACGTTGTTTCCAAACGCAATTCAATAACTAGAAATTACCTATAGGTACTAGAAGTTAAGATCATAACCACCTATAAGTTAATTTCTTCAAATCGCGAAATCTAAGTATCCATAACTATGTAGTTTTATGAACTGTTTGTCTATAGAAATGTTAGATGAGGAAACAGATGCGTTAACGTGTTAGCGATTGCAACAGTTTGCACAAACACTAGACGGATAAAAACGTGTTTGTTTACAAAAGCATCGATTACCTGCATAGATGGTCTCTCGAATTTGCAAATTATAATATCTTCTGTGTCGTAATTAGCGATCAGTGTTGACTCTACATTTTGTTGGGCGGCAAATGACTTGTCTTTTCCTACGTGGTAGGTACCTACCCACTGTCAATCCAAGATATTCGAATAAATAAATTAATAAATAAATAAATATCGACATAATTATGGAGCCCGATGTTTCATTCAGGATAACCCAATAGCAGTATTCTACGGTTTTCGATTCTAATCCATAGTATATTGCCATTGCTAGTTGTATGCGAATCCTGAGCTCCGTAACGAAAGTTTTGGATCAACACCTGGACATTTCTGGAATGATGAATATTACGTATAATTTCTTACATCCCTAGGTAGTAGTAAACACGCCATCTGCTTTCTAGCAAGACGTAGAGTCCACGCTGATAAACTTTAGATCAGTGTCATGATTTCTGTGAGTAACGACTTAATCACCGCCCAAAATTGTCTTTACAGCCGGGATCGGCTTAACAAACGCTTAAAAATTCCTAAGCATGGGGCAAGAGGCAATAAACTATTTAGCATACCCATAAGTTTGAAAAGTCAGTGGTGTGCGTCAGGGGCTTTGTAGTCTATTGGTTTCATTCGTTTCGTCAATGACTATGAGTCATCGCTGAGCGTGTAAGATAGATCTTATAATGTATCTGTTAAAATAGAATACGAATGTGTAATTTAGGTATAACTGACGTAGATCTATAATAAAGAAACCTGCAACACAAAAGACCGCCAATAATATAATTGGTTATGTCTTTACATATTTTAATGTCCTTTACAAATTAATGTACCTATCTACATACTCGTAAATATATGAATAAAATTAATATTAATTGAAACATCACACCAAGCTTTTTTAAAGTTTTGTCTTTCTTTTCTTCCCCTTTGCCGAATTTTCTTTGGTACGGCTATATCGACTAGACTATAGGCAATCACAAATTTTAAAATACCAGGAAAATACGAATGCCTTAATTAAAGTAATTAGTACGCCGACTACGGAAAACGCGGGGAACAGCTAACAAGCACCTCTAAATTTATATAGCTTTATCTGCAGATGGCACAGCGAGTTGGCTATGTCCAGTGAATGTTATGCAAGACGATGCCCCGAACACGATTGCGCAACACATACCAATGTACTGCCTAACCATTGTTACAACGGCTAATCTTGCAATCTACATACATATTTAATGCTTAAATAAACATTGCACATTGTTTCAATGAGAAACAAACTTGCTTTTTAACTTTATCAAGCAGGAAAACTAATTTAATATTAACAATGGCGTTGGTAAATCAAAAATAGAAAATAACAATGAATTTTGATGAATATTGGATGTAAAAACTGAAATAATCTGGTTTAATAATAAGAATAAAATCTATTACATACAAAACATGAACACGTCCGAAAAATTACGTAAAACTGAGCCTATAAAAAAAACTGTATAAATACCATTTTGATTATACATTTATTCTTTATAATCTACATTCTGCAATATTCTTTATTGTTCTCTACTTCTTTTTTGTTTGTTTTCGTCTCTTGTATGGAGATGACTAATTACTGGACGCAGTGTGGGGACTAGACGTAAGTAAGTAGGGTTACAGAAGTCAGTTGTCCAATTTGTAATAATTAATTCCTGTACAACTTTGTCTCTATATTTCAAATTGTGTCCAGCTTGCTGTATAGCTTGTGTTGTATTAAACGTTTATGTTATTTATTTATTGATTCTTTCCACAAAAGTGCGATAAGTAATTAGGTAACTATAAATGTAACCTGTTTGTAGGTAATTATACTGTATCAATTATCGGCAATGTAAATTAGATTTATTATTAGGATTTTATCAGTGAACGTAACTTAATCTAGGTGTGTGCGATAGTCGTCGGCTTTCCAATTACTCATAATTAGGTAAGTTAGTTTGACCTGAAACCTTAGCAAATTTACAAGCAATCGTATCGAGTAATTATTTCGTCTATGGACCATAAATTAAATTACAGTAACTATTATTAACGAATGTACCAACTTAATTATTATACCTATGACAGTATGACCATACATCTACAGATGTCTTATACATTTTAATGAACTAATATTTAACGAACTTTATCAAAATATCTAATTAAAGGATATTATGTATTATGCAAGCCCTATTGAATTAGCTCACTGTCGGCTGCAATAGACATGTCGGACGCAAGGAAAGAAACGGATATATGTTTTCTAAACGGAAAACCAACTAAGTAATTCATTGCTGATATCTTTCGTGGAAAACGGTACATTTCCATCTACTTTTATTAAGTTATTAACTTACCTAAGTAATTAGGATAATTTTCATCATCAGCCTTTAACAGTCCACTGCTGGACTAGGCCTCTCCTTTGAAAGGAGGTATTGGCCTACTATGGCACGCTGGCCAAACGGGTTGGTATAGGGTTTGTATCAAGTTTTCCTTCTCTTACAGTGCTGTTCTCTGCATAATATGGTCCCTCTGTCGGCTCTTACGACGCCTATGGGATGATATGGGGTGGTGACATTCCGTATTCTTAATCCGTCACCACACGGAATAATTAGCATTTTAATTAACATTTTATGGTAGGTACATATTAGTAGCGATGGAGTACTGGGAGTTGGGGAGGCCTAGGGGAGATTGCCTAGGGGGGGAGGCAAAGACAACAGCCGATGGCCTATCGGCAAGTTGATATGGAAAATGAGAAAAGTATATAAATTGTAGGGTTTTTTAATCTCTAGGCTCCCTCTTTGGCGACGCCCATGACTACTACGCAAAGAGTCTAGGGTTGAAACTTTCCATAGTATTACTTAACTCTGTGGTTGAAACCCTCAGCTGGCACCAATGACTTTTCGAGGTTATGTGCGGCTTAAATTGTTAACCGCATAGCAAGAGACACTGCTCTTGCTATGGTGGCTTAAATTGTTAACTCGGTGTCTCTTGCTATGCGGTGAAAGAAAAAACTTCGTGAGGAAATCTGAATATCTGAGAGGTATCTATAATGTTGTTGGAAAACATGAAAGGTCTGCTAACCTGCACTTGCCCAGAGTCTCGCAATGGGAAGAAGCTTGTGTCCAGCCGTAGGACAGATTACAAATAAGACTAATGATTATTCAGCTTTGTTTGTAATCAAAATCAAAAATGTTTAATTTAAATTTTATTTTATAGTTTTGAGGGAATGAAGTAAAAGAGAAAGAATGCGGTAGAGATTACCTCTACCTATCCCTTCGGGCAACAGGCATGAGTCTATGCATTGTGCATGTACCTACCTACATATGTTTACAATATTTTAAGCTGTTTGTGTTAATAATTACCTATTTAAATTCATAGCAGCATACGATGTTATTAGATTAAAAGTAAACATATCCGTAAAAAATGTATGAGGTTAGCCTTTAATTGATTATTATACTGAATTACGATTCCTTCATTCCTGAAGTTAGTAACTTTCGGATAAGTAATAAGTAGGTATATTTATACATTTAAGTAGCTTGTGCAAGTATTAACAATTACATATTGATCATCAAAGATATGATTACCTAATGTGTGGGTAGTGCAAGCTGACATAGGACTACTTCCTACTAATTGTAAGGACTTGAAAATTAGCATGTTGATATTCCTACAGCTCGAATGACAAAGCACTTTTTTGATAAGCCTTTACCACCAGGTTTAAGATTAGTCATAGCAAGGAACTATATACTTAGACATAGGTATATTACATAATATAAGCCTTTCTTCCTCTGTTTCAAAAGCTCTAAAGTAGGTACCTACCAGCTCTCTACGTACTTAGATACAAAATTTATCAATATAATTCATTATCATATACCTTGGTTATGATCTGCCCTGCGTCTCCTCATTGTGAGAAAGATGAGACCATAGTTTATCACGCTGGCTGTGTGTGTGCGCTTTGGCAGAATTCGTCTTTCCTCGAACGTCAAAGCTTACGTTTGAGAGTACTCCATAATAATCTTATGGAGAACTCTCAAATATAGTAGTTTCCTTACGATATTTGCCACCGTTTAACAAGTGCAACAATATGTAACTTCGAAAAGTGGTGCGCGCCGTGGATTTGAACCTGAGACCCTGTGCGTAGCAATCTGTTACTATCTTCACTGGGATATCGCTACATTCTATTACTACACTAAAATCAATGTAATAAAAACTAGTAATAATATTACTTACCTACTATCTATGTATCTAATAGTGTTTAAAAAAATCAGAATGTGGCCTTCACCTCATAGGAAAGGAAAAACTTCCTACGCGAATCTTTCCATCCATTACCTAAGAGTAAAATATGAGTAGCTATGTTCAATCAGACATAATAAGTTACTAGAGGATGCCCACGGCTACGCCCGCAGTATTTTTAATTTACCCGTTTTGTCCGATCCCGTAAGCATTTCAGGAAATCCCTTCTTAGTGCACCCCTACGGTCCCCAAGGAACATACATGCCAAATTTCAGCTTCCTGCGCCCAATAGTTTCGGTTGTATCGTGTCTGTCAGTCAGTCAGTAACGCAAGGATTTTATATATACAGAGGGTCTAGTACGAGTTTGCACTCGATTGTCACGGTGACGATAGCCTAGTCGACGGGAACAATTTCCATACAATTTCTAAATGCGCCCTCTAGCGGACTCTATCGATCGCTACTCTCCGTTAGGGGCGCTTATACAAAATGTATGGAAATTGTTCCCGTCGACTAGGCTATCGTCCACCGTGACCCTCGAGTGCAAACTCGTACTATACCCTCAGAATACCTACTTATTGCATCTATTGATATAAATAAAAGCATTGGACTAAGCACGTTAAGGACTTAACTTAAAAACGTTAAAAGGTAAGTCATGTGCTATATTTCTAGGTATCGAGGAGATATTGGTGCCTAATGACAATATTGTTAGGCAGTGTGAGTTGCATACATTAGATGACTTTGGTCGTAACAAATATACCTACAGGTACTGACTAGAATCAATCACCGAAATTAAACCACAAAAGCTGTTAACACGCATGGTAGAGCTAAGATTATCATTTGTTATCTGAATTAAGTAGGTATGCCTTTTTAAATATCTTGATCCAACTAAACCTAGGTTTTCTAACTAAATAATATTTTGAACTCGCAATTGTAAAGTTTATCTCTAAACTAATTTAGTTAGCTATTAGATCAATTCTATCCGTGAGTAAATTTTAAACAAAAGTCATGACCTAGGCCGGTATTATTAGGCGTTTAAACCTTCGTGAACAGGTAAGCATGAAGACTTTAAATAGGTAAACGATCTCTTAGCCTAATTACCTGTACATGTATTTAAATGGTGCGTATCCGTGGGATGACTTTCCTTGAGAGTTCACCACACCTAATCAGAATTGACTACGGTTAAGAGAGCTTTCATCGCGGGAGTCTCAAAAATGCCGAACATCGACGATTTTATTGAATTTTCGGGACTCGAACCTGCACTTCAGTTTTTATAGGCTCTACAGAGTCTTTTTAGAGTAACTGAAAATACCTAAGTATACTGAGTGTTCTTTGCTTTCTGAGGGATTTATTATGAAATTAAAAATATAGGTAGGTACTTTACAGGTATAGGTAATTGTTTCTTAATACTTACCTACCTACGTACCTACTTATTTGATTTAAGTATTTATGCGTGTCCTGATTGAATTGAATTGATATAGAAAATTGGTATAAACTACCTAATTGAGGAGAACAAAAACTAGGTACTTATTTTCGCAAGTCTCGGAAGTCTCATTTGGCGGCGAATTTTGAATTTGCGACGAGTCCGATTTTTCTCGGACCTCGAAAATGTTTGAAGATTAAAAGCCCTAACAGATAGATAAGACCATTTTTCTTTTTTAAGTTATAAGGGCAGTTATTGTACACATTGACAAACTTTAGATAGGTACACATAAACATAAATAAAAAACGGTTTTGGCAATACAAACAAAATTTTTATACTTACGTTTATACGCATAAAACAGGTCAGTAAGACATATAATCATACAGCCGAAGCTCACAACACTAGTGATTGTAACAATTAAAAAAAAAAGCGAGAAGTGCAACAAATCTTACGAGATCGTGTTTACGCGGTTGTCATGGTAACGTATATAAAAACAATATGGCGCCGAATGCGCGCGCGCCTCTGAGAACGAACGCAGACTGGCTGCGGCTGAGCCGGCCATCGACCACCACCGCGGTTCTTCAGAAAGCGAGAGGAAGCACCCAAGCTCCAAGCGGGTTTTTGTTGTACGAGGACAAGTGCATGTTTCCATTAGTGTATCATTGATTTGTATGCGCTTGCGCCCACGGCTACATTTTTTATAGCTTGTTAGCGCGTCCAACGACGTATATTATTTATTCCGGGCAATCAAATTAATCACTATTAACGATTACGACCGATGAAGACATGTTTTGAGGATGCGTGATGTAATTGGTTCACTGCAATATTATACTCACCTTGATTTCTTCTTCTAGTACTTTAGTACATATAGGTATATCGATGCTTCTAGCGGTATACTTTTGTCAATGAACTAAGACCTTGACTTAATTCGATTATTCCCGGTGTCCACCCCCTGCTTGTCCACCGCGGGTGGACAGAGACACAAATATTTAAAAAAATTCTCGCTGTGCACCCCTGGGGGACAGCGAGATTTTTTTTAAATATTTGATTTTTAATAAACTAAGTTGACGGAGCCCTGCTTCGCAGGGCTCCTATTTTTGGGTTAAGGGTCAAAAGAGAACCTAACATAACCTATCTACCCGAATCAGAAGTGATGAAAAAACTCGTGTCTTTGTCCACCCGGGGTGGCCAGCGAAAATAATTTAAAATTAATTCTCGCTGTCCCCCAGGGGTGCACAGCGAGAATTTTTTTAAATATTTGTGTCTCTGTCCACCCGCGGTGGACAAGCAGGGGGTGGACACCGGGAATAATCAACTTAATTTAGAGGTGCACCTAGCTATTTTGTCCTGACGCCTGTGAATAGATTACTATCGGCTATCAGAGTTGAAAATCGTATAATTTTAAGCTCCATTTAGAACAACTTATACACAATAGTCATACGATGACATTATCTAATATTTGGTAGAATGAATAAGTTTTGAATAACAGATGAAAGAATTAAATATTATTAAATAGTTTTCTTGACTTCACACCTGTATTCCCGAAGGGCTAGGCAGGCTAGGCAGAGTTGTAATATTACACCCACATTTCGCCTAATGAATTGTAGGTCCCACGTAATACCCATAATATAGCGAGCCTATTGACGTTACCGGGCACATTGCCAGACTCCGTGCTACTAGTGAGAATTCGGGAAAACTCAGCAACACTTTCGCCTGAACTGAGACTTACCGATCAGCAGACGACGCATACGTTATCCACTGAACCACAGCGACAGTCAATTTATTAATAGATATATAATTATTATAGGTACGTCAAATCAAAAAACATATTTCGTTTATAATTTCATATTTATTTCTATACAAGATAACGTTCAAAATCCAATCTCCCATTTTATAATAATAATAACATAAAACTATGTCTAATTTTTAAGGCCACATTAGCTTACATCTACAAGATTAAATTGTCACAAATAAACATGGCATATTAAACTAGATACATGTTGTTATTATTAAAAAGCACTTTTACACATAAGTATACAAAACTTAGAATTAAAATTAACATACTAAATTAAACTACAACCATTTCATACAAAAAAGTCCCCGTTTCGGACCGGTGTTATTTTATCAAGTTAGGTATCAGGTTATGGAGGCAATGAAATGGATGTTCTAGTCAGAAAAGTCAACACAATTATTACAATACAGTAGGTAATACATGCTAAATAAAAAGATCGACATGTTAAATAACGTGGGTACGTTAATTCTGTAACAAAATATAACAATTAATTAAAACAAATGATATGATGCATTCTTGTTGCGTTCGACACAAGGTGCGACTCGCGTGATTGTAAATTATACGTATAGCACAATATTGCTTAAGGAAATGTTATCGATATACTATTGATACGAACAATCAGGTCATAGACTTATTTCGCACGGCTACGTATAGGACTAATGATAGATTCAATAGACCCATTGGGTACGTAACTATCAACTTTTTGTGACTTCTGACAGAATAGGTACACAAAGCTTTTAAAGATAAAACGCTATCGTATTACATAGATATTTTCGTATGTTTTTATCGATAATTTCACATCACTAGAGATTCGTAATGATACTCAATTTATGATCTGTATAAACTTTAACAACATTGTGCTATATGCATAAACAATAAGTATAAATATAAAATACTAAACTAAAAAAAACATGTAAGTAATGTAATAAAGCAGGCTGACAGTATCATTAGAAGCATTGTAAGGGAGATGTTAGTATGAACAATAAACTAACAAAACAAGTATAGACATTTAGCAAGTTAACACATTCAGATGTACGAAAATATAGCTTTTTATTATAAATAGTTTATTTACAATTTTATAACGGCTCTTTCAGTAAAATTAAATTAAAGTTACAATTATTAGGCGTTTCTATATAATGTTTTAGTTTCTGCATTAATTATACATAAACTAACATAATATATTTTTATTAGTATACTCCTTACAAAGGTCCTATTTATATTAAATGTATATCTATCTATACACTTTACACTGTATTGACCACTTGATCGAAACACTTCGCGACAAATTGCTCCTTTTCGTCCAACTTTCTGTCATCGGTGTTGACGTGACGTGTTAGCATCGCGTCTTGGAGAGCGCTCAGAGCTTCAGAGGTAAACCTTTTGCCTTTTAAATGAGTGATGACAGATGCTTCTCCATGGAACCCTGATTCTACGAGACCGGGTGGAATGCTCAGTGTCACGTCATCGATAAGACCATGTTCTACTGTCATGTTTATAATAAGCTCCTCGGTCGCAGAATACACCTTGGACGGAGCAAGCAACTCCGCAGGAACGGGGAATGCACGGCTCACTGTGAACACCGGTGTCTTGCCGTAGTTCCAATCCCAAGTCTGCAACTCGTTCTTCAAATCGGCGAGACCTATTAAAAAGTATAGCTTAATTAATTATCTACGATTACATCAAAGAAACAATGGAATTTCGTAATCGATTTCAACGGGTCGCTTAGTGGCGCAACAATGGAAGCAAATAGAAACTCGAATCAAATATTTGTTCATCAAATTTGGTAAATATAAAACAATAGGTCAATAACAAAACGCCGAACAGGTCATGTAATGCTACAAATATTGATTCAACTCACTGCACTGTAGATGTAAACATGGCTAGGTCTTACGAAGGCTTGGTAATCACCCAGCGTTATGCTTAAAAATTAAAGAAAGTAATTGGTAATTACCTGGGAACCACTCGTCGGTCGGGTTCACGAACTGGAAGCCACGTTGTTTTGAGATCTGTGTCTGACCGCCATCCTCGAGGTGCAGTGCAGGCGTGCGCAGGTACTCGTACCCCACAGCTGTCTGCAGACTGTCCACTGTCACACGGTTGTCCACCTCGCAGAGATTCGCCACCGCAGACCGGGTAGACGCCGTCGCGTTAGTCTGTATGCCATGCTAAATAGAATTAAAATGTCCTTAACTTGGAATGTGGAGGGCCATCTAGTCAGTTGTCAGTGGGTAAGTAAAAATTAAGCACCACCACAAAAGGGTTAGAAAAAAGTGGAGTTAGAAATAAAAAAGAAGTGAGAAACTAACAGAGATAAAAGTGGAAGGTAGAGTTTGTTATAAAATTATTTTTTATGAAATTTGTGCATAGCTACTGCTATAAGTTATAGTGGATTGAAGTAAAATGGCGAGCAAACCCGCGGCTTCCAGTTAGCATTATAAACAACCATGTGTATTTCAGTATTACCACATAGTTAAACAACAGAAAGTGATGAATCATACACAAACAATGAAACACCAACAAGTGACCTATCACATCACTGAATATGCTAAAAAGTGCACCAAGCCTACATCTACACAATACATTAAAATAAATTCAATTTCACGCTATTGATGTGTGAGTCTTATCTAATGTGGACAGCTGTAATCTGTTACTAAAAATAGATGGTAAATGTGTAGATATCAGTGGGTTACTCTGGCCTTTGTTACAATGGAATTTTCCACTACGTGATTGGATGGTAATATTTGGGTCATTCGATTATAATTAATAGAGACATTTTATAGAACAGAAATAACAGGGGTTAGCACAAAAAAGTTGCAATAAAATTACTCAAAATATTAAAAAGAAAAAGAATAGAATCCAGTCTTATTTGGATCATGAACTCACCTCACGTTTTGCAAGAGCCTTGCTGAGATCTGCCTTATTGGCGTTGACTAGAAGAGTGCAATGATGATAGGCTGTCAAGCGGCCTAGCTTTGCTGCTGTTCCCGATACCTAAGAGAGTTATTGCTAAGGAAACTATCGCTTTTTGTAATATTGTTGTAAACATTAAGTATTATGCAGCTGATCATTTGGAAAGACCATTCAATTGTAATACAGCTAAATGTCACTAATCTGCATCATTTTGTACTTTGAACTATACTGCATACTTTTATCTTTTATGTAAAATGCAGAGAAATGGAAATTCACAAAGAAATTTGTCTATTCTGTTGACTTATTAACCCCTTGTATGCCGGAACGCAGATCTACGCGAGACACAATAGCTTTTTAATTGTGTCTGGTATTCCGGCATACAAGAGGTTAATCAATATTAATTGTTTTAGTTTTTATATCCATAGGCATTATATCTGTATTGGATATTCCAGAACAGCTTGGTCTATGTATATATGTTATTTTGAAAAAGGATACTTTGTATTTGTCTCGTACAACAATGTCCTGGCGCTCATTTATCACAGTCTTGACTCCAAATCCTCTGTAAAGAGCTCTTGTGATAAGTTCCAAGTTGTATTTTCTGTTGTACCTCTCACGGGGAGTGAAGAATGTGATGTTTAGGTTACCACGGTCATGGTACACAGTACCACCTCCACTGTTGCGTCTGGCTAGTGCAATATCATTCTGATTCAACAGTGGTACATTTGCTTCCAGCCATGGATTTTGATGCCTTCCAATTACCACGCATGGTTCATTACGCCACACCATCATCACATGATGGTTGGAGAAATCCATATTGCGGTACATCCAGTCTTCCAAAGCCAAGTTGGTATAGATGTCAGTTGATTGAGACATAAAAACTGACTTGGTGATCTCCCCCTCCGATGGCAGCACACGCTCCTTCTTCTTGGGACTCACAGTTGTACTTGCAGTAGCCAAATTTCTGGCACTGGATCTTCTGGTGATGCCGATCACAAGGCAAGCACTGCTGGTGGCAATCTTCTTCATCATTGCTTGAGCCATTTTTGCACTCTTTATTGTTATAATCTGACTTCAAACGGATACTTTTCTGTATGAATTAGCAACACTGCAGTTTCTTAAGCGTTTATTATTTAATATTGATATTATTAACTAAATTGACTAATTAAGAGTTCAAATTGTCCTTAAAAATAACCTAGTGCTTAGGGCAGCAACAGGCGTCTGTGTCAGCCGAAGAGAGGGAGATCAGATATTCGTGAAGAGCGATGGTTTGATGCAGCCACTTCCAGGTTTGGTGCAGGGTGTTAATTCGATAACGAATACCCAAACAGTCTCGACAGTCACTTGGCATTCCTCTTCTTGAATGCAGGATGAACGAAAAAATCACTGCACGATTACACACAAAATGAAACCGCTCAAATTGAAAATGATTCTATAACGAGTACAGCGTGTACGACGAAAAATAATAAAACAATGTACTTTGTAGGAATAACCGAGCAGAGCACAGTAAGTGAACGCGACGCGATATCTAATGAATTAAATGAATTACCTTCCGCCGTCTCATTTTATTCGTGCTGATAATGATAAGCGGGCTGTGGAACTATGAGGTCGAGCGAGGTCATTCGAAGTTCACTTCAAGACAAGAAAACAAACAGCCAGATAACAGGCACGAAGTAGCCACGCGCAAAGCAGGCTATCGTACTCGGCTTGAGTACTTAAATATTACAAGATAAAATGTGATAACGTTAGCAAAACTTTCGAAACATACCATACGCCTGGACAATCTACAGTTCCAAATGCGTTTTATCCCAATCCAAATTCGTTATGTCCTAGTTATGCATTGTAACCATGCGTTTATCAAGTAAAGATACGAGATCTTCACATTATTATTATAAAAATAACATTGGCTTATTTCATAATATTATTCTAGAAACAGATTCCAAATGATCACACATGACATGATCTGATGACATTTTATAATTTTGGCTGTCATGCAAAGTCATGTTTTATTTTTATAAAGCGAAGGAGACCAATGCCCAGGGACAGCCAAGGATCAGCTTATGATAAAAAAAAAATTATACGACATGATTTTAGAGACTAAGCAAAAACATTTAATAACATATTTACATTCTAAATTAATTTGATATTTACTTGATTTATTTAGTGTTGAAACAAAACTTCGTTTACTCTAGTTTAAATGACAATCACATGACGATTTTTTGAAACGTTTAACAACAATATATATGTATTTGCTAAATATAAGATGGTTAATGTAATGTTTATTATATAAAACTTATAATGAGTACTTTCGTCATCAGCCTTTAACAGTCCACTGCTGGACTAGGCATCTCCTTTGATAGGAGCAGTCGGCCTACTATAACGGGCTGGCCAAACGGGTTGGTATAGGGCTTGTTTCAAGTTTCTGCAGAGCATGTATACCTAATAATATGCTCTTCTACAGCCTTTCACAGTCTTCTGCTTTCTGAATTTAAATCTCTCCATACTTCTCATCTTCACAATAGGGGCGTAGCTACCATACTATGTACCAGCTATATTAATCGGGGCCGTCTGGCTATGCCGATCCCCAGCTAGAGCCCACGCTGAGATCCACGCTGGCAAGTGGCGAGACAGGTTAGTATAGAGGCATAGGTTATAGGGTTTGATGTCGAGTTTTCTGTCTCTTCGCAAAGAGGTACTAGGTGTTTCTTTCATCTATTTTCCTTAATCACCACTGACGACACCCATTGGATGAAAAGGGATAGTTACATTTTCTATTCTTTGACCCTCACAGGTTATGTCCTCCTACGTCCATGAGTAGCACTGTAGCTGTACATGGGCGCAGCAAGGTACAAGCAGGGAAGGGCACATGCCTCCCTTGTCTCCCACTCTAGAAAGCACCGAAAATATTTCTTGTTATAGAAAAAGTTGTCTTGCATCTAATTCGCTTCTTAATTGTTTTTGCGCGTCTATTATTTTAATATGTATTTCTTCTCGTCTCTAACTTTTGTGCTAATGTATATACCTGTAGGCATAGTCAAAGTCAAAGTCAAAATCCTTTATTCATTTAAATCACAAAGTGACACTTATGAACGTCAATTTAAAAAAATAATTACTTAAAGCTTCTACATTTACATTTACTGCCACGTTCGCAAAGCAATAGGTAGAACCATGAGAAAGAACGGGCAATAAAACTCAAGGTCACTCTTTTTCATCGCCAGGTTTTGCATAATACATACAAATTTAAATTTTGTAAGGTGCTGCAACTGTTTCACCTTCTATGTCATTTGTATATATTTACTCTACTTAATACTCAAGCATAATGTAGTAAAATTTTGATGTTCATTTAATTAGCCTCCTGAGAATTGACATGGTGAAACAGGAGCATCCACTTACATTAAGTACCTAACAATGCAGGCAATCCGCGCAAATGTTCAGAACCATGATAGAAATGATACAGTTTAATATTAAAAATGTAATACCAGCCCGTAAGACCGACATCGACCAGTCATCGCAAGTAGCACCCGTTCACGAGTATGACGCATGGGCCAGCCATCATCCCTCTCGCCATATCAGAGGGACAGGGATGACCCGACACACGACGCCACCACAAGAAATGACATTTTAGTGAGCATGACGACAACGGTACACGAACCGGCAGTAATTAACAATCTGTTGGTATACTGACCATGAACACGAATTACCTGCATTTTCCAGATCGTTAATATTATCATAAATATGTGGAACGCGTGCAAAATGCAAATGTAGTACCTATATTTGATTGATTGACATGATACTTTTTGAAATATAACCACCGATCGAACTGATTGGCTACACGATTATAATACATTATAAAAAAAATAACAAATAAAAGTATCTAACGAGATGAGTGACATTTAGTAATGTGGTGGCGATTCCAAAAACTATCATTTACATGATTTTAATTGGAATGGAATAATATTTAATTACATGTCAAGAAACTTATCATCTACCTATTTACTGTATAATATATGAATTATGAAACATTATTTCCAAGCGCATTTGTCATTCAGATATTCATTTAAATTATAATATGCCTTTTGCATTAGGTCATTTTTAATCTTTATCTGAAATGCGTTAAAAGGCAGGTCCAAAATACTTATCGGTATCTTGTTGTAGATACGTATACTAAGTCCTATAAAAGAACTATGAGTTTTGCACAAACGAAAATACGGAACACATAATTTATGTCTATTTCTTGTATTTATAGAGTGTATATCACTATTCTTTGAATATGAATTTATATTTTTACGTACATGCATAACACTAGCATAAATATACTGAGACGCTACTGTTAGAATACCGATTTCCTTGAATCTTTCTTTGAGCGAAACTCTTGTCCGTAATTGGTAAATGGCCCGAACTGCCCTTTTTTGCAATATAAAAATACTTTCGATATCAGCAGCTCTACCCCAAAGTAATATGCTATAAGACATAACACTATGAAAATAGCCAAAATATACCAATCTAGCCGTATCGACATCTGTTAAATTGCGCACCTTCTTAATGGCATAAGCAGCCGAACTAAGTTTCGCTGACAGATATGTAATGTGTGCGCCCCATTGTAACTTCGAATCAAGTGTTATTCCTAGAAACAATGTAGATTCAGTTGTTTCCAGTACATCACCATTCAAAACTATGTTAGGACCAAGGTTTCTGACGTTGGGCAAAGCAAACTTAACACATTTGGTTTTTCTGGCGTTCAGTACTAAGTTATTTACAGTAAACCATTTAGTCACCTGAATAAGAGCACTGTTTATTTCGGTAAAGTTTTCCTTATTTCTATCTACTTTAAATATCAATGAAGTATCGTCAGCAAACAATACCACGTCACAAATATTTCTCAGGTAAAATGGCAAATCATTTATGTAAACTAGAAACAGGAAAGGCCCTAGGATACTACCCTGCGGCACTCCCAATTGTACTGGTACGCCACTGGATTTTGAGCCATTTATTTCTACACATTGGATTCTGTTATTTAAATATGCCTTAATTAAATATTTCTCTTGCATCCCCGCCCGCTAAACAAAATCTTGGCTTCACCTGACCTACCACCTAAACAGAAACCTGGCTACGCTCGTGAATATACCTATAGAAGAATTTGGCTTACTTTACCATGCTGGCCAGCAGCTACATGGGTTTGTATAGGATTTGATACTGAGTCATAAGTGGTTATAATTGAACGGCTCAAGATCGGTCTGTGGGTATAGCAGACATGTCCATCAAGACGTCACTAGACCGGGATGATAGCTTCCATCAATATTGTCAAGTCAACAGAACTTCACAGATACGTACTTGGTTATGCATACTTAGTACCTAGGAATTATGCAAGATGTTTGTTGCTTGATACCACGTACACACGGCTACTCATCAAGCTAGACATGTTTGTGCCGTCCGTATGCTACAGCATAGGAAATGAGAGTCAACATCGTACTACAACCAGTGGCGTAGGAAGGGGGGGGCGGCGGGGGTGGTCCGCTCCGGGTGTCATCCATTTTGGGGTGCCACCCATCCAAAAAAAGGGGTGACACCCCCCATAAAAATATAAAACAAAATAGGCACTAGCTCAGCACTAAAAAATGTCATCCGCCAACTTCCGCCCCGGGTGCCACCAAAGCTAACTACGCCACTGACTACAACTGTTATGCTTGATTAGGGGCATGTGTTATTGTGTACCCCGGAGATCAAGTAAATACATTTTTCCTTGGTATCTCCAACCATCTAATTTAACATCAAGCACAGATCCGTCTGTAAGATTATAGCATAGGAAAATGCGACTGGTGAATCGAATGAGACCATTACTCGATATTTTGCGAGATAAAAGGTTCTTGTTGGAAAAATACGCAAAATCGTCGAATGCAAACACGTGTTTATTTCAGTGCAAAAAAATATATAGTACCTACCTAAATTATACCTCACTCGCCTAGTTTGTAAAATATTCATTTTCAACCCCCACGGACTGGGTTTGACCCAAGTTTGACCCTTTAATTTTGGTAGGACTCGCCAGATCCTGATTTCTAGATCCCAAATAAAATTGTAAACAAAGTTTAAACTTTCATTGATGTACGTACTTTGCCGCCAAACTGTTATATTCAGTCTTATTTTTCCTGTATTATCAATTATCAAGTAATAAATAAATACACATAGATATGGTAATTTAGAATTATCTTTCTTCTACTTAATTCTGAAAATAATAAAAGTCAAATTACCTTTAATTTTATTATATTTGGTCTGGGACACAACGTGTGTCGACCCTCGCGCCATCTCATCTTCCAAGCACAGTGGCCAGTGGGTTGTTCGGTTTGCGTTTTGTATGTTCTGTTTAAATTCCTTATTATACAGTATTTTAAGATAAAGTTAGTTTTGTTTGTTGCTAAAAAAGCCTTTCTGAAATAATTGAGGGGTATTTCTACACTGTGCTGTTAAATGTCATTTTGCAACGTCAAAATTGACATTTGTTTTGTCAAATAATTACGATTTAGTACTGTGACATCTCGCACACGGGCTCATAAAATCTATAAGATTTTGTGTTAAATCAAGATCTACGTCTGTTTCTGGAAAATAACTGCCTAAAATGGCTTTCAGGACAACTGCTGTCGCCCTCAGTGAGTATGACGCCGTTAGTTATTATTATGTTTATTTCAAAGGATGTATTATGTAACTGAGTACCCATTACAATTTTCAGACAACATGAAGAGATGGGCTTACAATCTCTCTGGATTTAACAAATACGGTATGTATTTAGTTTACTTTTCTGTAATGACGCTGTAATAATACTAACTGCACTGATCTAAACATTGAGCAGCTTATGATGCAAATGTCAAGTTCCAAACATCTATTATATTATAAGGTTATTGAATAGGATATAGATAAAATGTTGTTTCTATTATCCCTGTCTGTAACGTTTTATGAATGCATCCTGCTCATTTTCATTGTTAATGGATTTTCAATTTTGGTGTTGATTTTGGTCTGATCTATTGCAGTAACAAGTTGAATACAATACTAGCTAGCATTATGTGTATTTAGAGTTGAATGAACTTACATGTAACTTGTAAACCTAATATAAATTAAGTATGAATAATCTTCTTGAACCAGGTATCAATCAGGCAATCTCACAAATGCCTTAGGAGTAAATTGATCTTGCTGCCTAAGTATATGAAATTATTGCACAATGTTTTAGAACCACTTATTTCTATCTACTACAATTAACAGTACCTGGATGACAAAGCATTGCTGTTTTTATATTTGTAAATTGTGATTTTATAAAATGAATCCTCTTTAGATTTATTTATCACACAGAAACCCATACCAAACACACTAAATTTCATGAAAATCTGTCAGATTATATACATACATATTACATAAATGAAGGATTGCTCATTATAAGATATTATTATATGTTTATCACAATCAAAGCTAATAACTAATTTTTGGTTAGTCTATATTGTATGCATCAGACAACCATATGCGACACAGTGCCTAAATCTAATGAATTCATACTACACTATTATTTCAGGGAAAACATTTTCCTTGTTGCTATGTACAGCCATTTTAAAATGTTTAATTAGGTTAATAAAGTACTGTTGGTTGCTCACACAAACAAATATGTGATGTTTAAAGCACAGCAGTTCTCTACAATACAAATTAATTCTAGCAGAAATTACCATTTTACAATGGAAGAAATTTTGAAAATTTGTTTAAATGGTACCCTATACTGCCAATAAGCGTTGATAATAATACGCAAAATCTTTGTATTGTGGTTGATTTGCGGATTTTTAAAACCTGGGCAATTCATGGTCATCATCAGCTCTGTATATAAACTGTCCCACTGCTGGGCACGGGCCTCTTCTCATTATGAGAAGGGTGAGGCCATAGTCCACCACGCTAACCAAGTGTGGGTTGGCATGGTCATGGACTAACTAATAGATTGTCAATTGCTGTGGATTCATATTCCGTTACTTTCTGCTACATGCACTTTCACCATAGTTCAGACCATGTTCGCGAGATACCTACATTAAAAATATGTAAGTAGATGCTCCTGTTTCACCATATTAACTTTGGGAGGCTTACCAAATGAATGTAGTGTGTAAGGCTTATTCTGTTATTTGTTACAAATAAATAGGTACATATTTAATAAAATAAATAAATTATTTACTGCTTGATTATTATATCAATAGTTATTACATTTTTACTAGTAGATAACTAACAATGTGAAACAGTTGCAGCTCCTTACAAAAGTGTATAACCATTAAGTTTGATAGAAAAGAGTGAGTTTTGCCCGTTCTTTCTTGTAGTTCTACCTCTTGCATTGCGAATGTGGCAATAAATGTAAATGTAGAATCAGTCATTAACTTCAATTTTGACGTTCATAAGCGTCACTTTCTGGCCTAGATATATATGAAATAGAATAAATGATTTTGACTTTTGACTCGTTGATACAATCACAAGAAAAGAGACAAATACGTAAAAATGCATTCATCAGTTTTTGACCTTGATATATTTTAATGATTTCTTCTTTTGGTGTTTACAGGTCTCCTCCGTGACGATTGCTTGCATGAAACCGAAGATGTCCAGGAAGCTCTCCGCCGTCTCCCCGACCACGTCATCGACGAACGCAATTTCCGCATCGTACGCGCCCTCCAGCTCTCCCAAAACAAAATCGTCCTCCCCAAGGAAGAGTGGACGAAGTACGAAGAAGACAAACTCTACCTCTCGCCCATCGTAGAACAAGTCAAAAAGGAGAGGTTAGAACGCGAAAACTGGGAGAAGAACTATTAAACAGTACATGTATAAAGTTTGGTGTATCACTTAAATAAATCTAGCAAGTTACAAGTTCCACATTATCTTTTATTAAATTATTATTTATTACAGTGAATAATGTCATATATTGTTTAGAATTATTATTTTTAATGTTCAATAAAACAGTATAATTTAAAAACAATTTTATTAAATTTACAAGTACAAAATAATGTAATAAAATATAGAAAATAATATAATAAGAGAATCATCAAAAAGAAGATATGGCAACAAAATATATTATGGCCGCTAAAGTTAGGGCGGATAGTTGACTTTTTGTAACTACAGTATTATTACAATTATGTGGTCCCTGGAAAATAACACGAATTTTCATAACAATAAATATACCTTGTAAAGTTAACAATTGGCATAAAATAATATGGTATTATCAATTATACAATAAAACCATACCATTAGAATTAAATATGATAATAATCATACAATAATATTATATCTGAGTCTTGAGCAAATAATGAAAATGAAAAATGTGGTTAAAACATGATACTACAATTATTGAGGATAAGTTAGTAAGAACTAAATCTTCAGGCAATAATGAGGGCGTTAGAAATAACTTTCATCTCCCCTTTTTGAATATTCTGCCTATAACAAGCAAGGAGAAATGTTGCCAGTCATGGAAATAGCAAGTATGAAATTAGAATTGTCCACCCACACAGGTAAAATCCCTTGGAACATTCCATTGTTTCAACCTGGCTGATGAAAACCAGTGTTTTATTTAACAAAACTACATTTTTTTATCTAAAACTTAACATAGTTCATAATCAATAATCTACACATAACACTGTATCTGAATTCGAGATTGATATTTACAGTAACAAGTATCTCAAAATAAGAACGTATGTTCGACATATATAAACGGTAAGAGATAATTTATGGCCAGCGTCACTTAGAAAATCTACAAGTTACTACCTAAACATACAAATTCGATATAAAAACATCAATGTAAGTAGTCTAGGGAGCTAATTAGTGTTAAAAGACAGTTTACGACACAATCACAGTATAATTATGCCGTGAGAGTAACTATTTCAATATGATTATGTTACCTACCTATAACTACATGAGGCTACATGATAATGGGAAATGCAATTATCCGTTTCAGATCTATATAATGAAGTGTAGATAGTACTGTAGTTGATAAATACACGCACCTTGCTAGTCGAAAACATGAATGACGAAATCAGAATCTAGTCTAGCAAAATTCTAAGGATACCCAGACTTCTAGACTGGAATGGGAATAACCTTTATCTACAGAGGCGGACTCTCGACGGTGTTTACGTATTTAGTCTGCAGACCGGATTGAACAAGTGCCTTGATCTAGCAAAGCACGAAATACTTTTGGTATGTTTTGTTATTTTACTATATGCCAGTGTGCGCGCAAACATTGTTGGGAAAGACCTATGTTACTTTATCTAGGATATGTAATAGGTACAGACTTGAGTTAAAATGTGCATGATATTTGATTATCATAAAAATTGGTAAAGGATGTAAACCGTATCTAAAATATACAAATGATAAATGGTACAAATTAATTCTTACTAAACCTGTCAGAACGAAACTCCTAAACAATGTAACGCAATCATAGTATAGGATTTTTTGACATAGGAAACAACAGTTTCAATTCATTACCGAAAACGTATACCTACGTATTTAAAATTCAAATGTCTTTTTTAATACATTGACGAAACTAAATTCAGTTTGTTACTTAGTAACTAGATCATACAATTATATGGCAAGTAGATTGTTCGATTGATATGACATTCAATTTATATAAAACTTCATAGCCAAGTAATCACTTACTTAGACATCTATTTATAAAGACAATTAGATAAAAATATTCTGTACAAATACGAAAAATGCAATATGTATACTTTTTTTTACATGTATATACATTATTGGCAACTTTGTTTCCGCGGGATTAATTTTTCTTTGGAAAAAATTATTCGATATAAATTCGTAGAAAGAAGGGACCTTATAGTTCCTCGTCTCCGATCGCTTCAAACGCGTTGTTCTCTACGCAGTCTCTGCCTGATTTAAACGCAACGGTCGCGAATTTCTCCGTCAACTTCTGCACTGAAAATATTTCTCTCGAACTGCCTGAGTTGTAGGAATCACCGTTCTGTAAAAATATCAAATTACATATTAATTTCGAAACAAGGTCTAAGTATACTTCCCTGTGAAACCCTGCGGCTGAGACGACACGAAAATACATTTTAGATACTAAATTATTTTTAAACGGACAAGTTGGAACTTTTAAATGTTTAATACGATTAAATAAACAGAGCGATCCGGTTAGCTTCAGGGTATATTAATTAGATTCTTCCCTCTACCGTGTCAAATGCTACTAACAAATCGAAATCATCTTATGAAATGTTATACATTTACATCAAATAGGTACGTATAACAACCCACAAGTAGGTGTTGCACACTGAAATACAACCGGTATAAAACCTACGTGTGTTGACACGACAAGAAGTGGCGCTTATGTTTTATATAGGAGAGGTAGAAGTCCTTTTACTCATCTAAATATGATTTATGCTCAACTTTGTATACCCGTCGTGCATATGACACTTGAGATTTGGCATGTCTTGGTTGAGCTGAATGATACAGCTTACATTTAGTGCCTAATTCTCTTCTGGAGAGTGTAAACGGAAATCTTAACATTGTTATACTCGTTACTTTTTTATAGACTGCCGTGATAGGCAGACGTGAAAATTACCTATGATTTTATAGGTCCCACGTAATAGGAACCGACCCTATTGCCGTTACTGGGCACATTACCAGACTCCAAGGGCGTCGCCAGCCGATTGCCTTTGGGCAAGGACGCTAGCCGATGCCCTAGAGGGCGGCCAGTTGATATAATGAGAAAAGTATAAACTGTAGGGTTTTTTTTGCAGCTTCTCCCCCATCCCCCATAACTCAGTAAAATTTGGCCGAAACGTGAATCCAACTCGACACCACTCAAGCAGTATGCACATACGCTATCCACAGATTCAGTCATCGGTTAATCTGCGGGATTCGACTTCTTGCGGCATCGGCAGGACACTAAAAGCCCAATATCTGGCTCAGTGGCGTGCCATTGGAGAGGGCTATATCCAGCCTCGTGCTATGGCAGGTTGATGATGATGATTCCACGGGTATATTATTATGTACTTACAGTAGAACTCAGCGTGTCGCTTGAAGAAGACGGAGTGATCAGTTGACTGGAGCCGTCACGTCGCACGAACGTGAAGCTACCGCGTTTGATGTACTGAGGCGACGCAGGCCCCTTACAGTCTTTCTGACGCATCAACTCGTCCACTATCGACTGAAAAGTAAATAGCAGATATTCAATACAATGCATTTGAAATGTGTATTAATTGTCTCAATAAATAGAGTTGCAATTTGCTTGCGTATGCTGTTAATCCTAAAGCCACGGATTGCGTGCTGATAATCGGTTTTAAAGAAATTCTCAGTAACAGCACGATAGGTACCTACATCAATAGCAAACAATAAACGAAACTATGGTCTCTCAGTTAAAGACGAACCATAATTAAATTTAAAAATAGTTAGCTTGCACTGACAACAGGCACACTTAAGATAAGCTAAGCTGTCAAAGTATGAGTCCATTTATCCAGGCGACTTAGTACGATATACCTATCGCAACTCGATCTGTACAGCGCGACCCGTTTCGAGATCAAATCGTTTCCTAACTTAAGACGCAGACGGTAGGCAACTTCTGGATCTCACAAAATACCATATGGGGATCGAACCTATAGCACAAGACGCAGTAAAGCCACTTAAAACATTACAATATCCGTGCCATCAAATAACCTTATAACACAACAGCAAAATAAATATTACCTGTAAACAAACACTTATAAACGTCGCGTGCTCCGTCATCAAGGTTATCCATTTCAAGTTGTCTTTGCTAATGAGATATTCAAACGACAGCTCGAAGTTTCTGCTCGGGTCCTCCAGTAGAGGCCCGTGACCATTTTGAGTCTGTGGCCTTTCGATCTATAACAATAAAGAGGTTGCGAAGTTACAGATAAATGAACAACGCTTTGTTGAAAACAATAACGTTGCAGTAGTAATAAGTAGTATTGCGATGTGAAACAAGATGTATGTCATTCGAAAATAATGTGTTGTTTTTTTCGTTTGCACTCAAACCGTAGCTATATATACAATCATAGTTTAGTTACAAGGTAAGGGCGGTTTCAGATTAGTCCCTTGAAGTTGCCGCTCAGAGGGCTTAGTCCGAATTTACCTACACACGAATGGATTGTATTGAAGTCGTTAGGCGATGGGAACATTCTCAATTTATTTTTAAAAGCGCCCGAAGTGGTCAGTAACGGTCACTGGTGCCGCCAGGGCCTATCCTAGGTCCGGCGCTGCAAATCCTGCCGTGTACAGCTTTTCAAATATTGACCTTTTATATTAATCGGTAATTAAATAAAACTTGTATATAAGTAGGTACAATTAATTACTTAAAAACATTAGTGTTGGGTACGAACTTTTTCTTGTTTATCGGTAAATAATGCGGTAATTTAGCATGCTAAATAATAAAAGTTGTTGGATATGAAACGTGTTTGCTAAGTTATTTTGGGCAGGTAGCTATCGAAGTATGTACCTATTTATAAAGTAATACGTACCTATTATACTGCAAAAATAAAAATGAAATGCCTAAAAGAAAAATATATTTAAACTGGTAAATGTTTATAAAGGAAGATAGCTAGGTATATACAAAATATTATATAAAACAGCGATATCTGCCTCTGATACTGCACTGTGTGTTCATAAGCACGTAAAAAATCAATTCTTTTCACTAAAGCATGAAGTGTCAATATCCATTTTCATTGCATGGGTGTTATAAGATACAACTAAGGATCACACGAAGCATAGAGTACCTTTGCGAACGTGTGTAAACCCGTCTGACCATAGTATAGTAGGACAGATCTTCCTAGTGACTGACAATGATATATCGTGACACAAATTATGCCTTTGACCAGCCGTGGACTTTGCAAGCCTGTATGATGGAACTGCATCACGAATATATTGTAATACTTTATGTTCAATTTTAAAATTGCATAACGCAGTAATTATATTTAAAGGTAGTAGAGCCTTGCTGATCTCAGCATGAATGGGCCGGCTCAACCGGGGAAGTACACTCTCATAGAAAATCGACGTTAAGTAACAGTACTTAAACTGTTGCGTTTCGTCCGGTGAGTAAGAGTGCCGGAGGCCCAATCCCCTATTCCTTCTCCCTCATCCTATGCCTTTTCCCAACCCCCAGGGGCAGCAACGCACTTGTGACTCCAGTGGTGATTGGTGCCGCCTATTACTATAAAAAAAAGACCTAGTAGGGAGACTAACATATTGTTACATTTGCTACGCGTAGCTAGACCCTTTGTTCAAAACTAAGGTGCGCTACTTATTCTTCAATGTCATATGCGTATTCAATTGATAATTAAAGGCTGCTAAACGGTAAAGTAAAGCATCGAAGCAACAGGCCCCGATAAACTGCAAGGGACATTCACTCACATCTATGCTTGCCCTAAAAGGTGAAAGACGAACACGTATTTTGAGGTCTATATGAGACCAAAAGGGACCTAAGTTCGTAACCTGGGACAGGTTAGTCAATGAAATCAAATCAGACTTCCCATCGGAAAAGATTAATAAAATACTCCATGAGTCATATCAAATTACCAATTTAAATGTGGCTTCATCGTGTCCTTATATCAATTTAATTCGATTTATAATCAGCGATGACGAAGTATACGAAATAAGTGATTGATTCGCATATCGGGTCGGACAAATGTCAAGTGCCAATGTGACCTACGGGCCTCTCCTTAAAATGTACCTAATAACTCCGCCACACATTGGGATTGACGAGTACGGTCAAGTATACGGGAACAAAGCAGCGAGAGCCGAGTAGAGACCGACAGATTGCTACGCAGAGGGTGTCGGGTTCGAATCCACGGCACGCACCAATGCCTTTTCGTATTAAATTATTAATAAAATTATCGCTTGCTTATCGGTGAAGGAAAACGACGTGAGGAAACCTACATGTCTGAGAGTTCTCCATAATGTTGGCCAGCGTGAGGGACTATGGCCTTACCCTTCTCATAGTGAGAAGAGGCCCGTGCACAGCTGTGGGTCAGTATAAAGGGTTGAGCATACGGAAACAATCGTTGACGGTTTCCTGGCGAACTTTACCGATATTAGCGTGTATATCTACTACCAAAAGCCGATAAATAAGTTAAGATAAGTTTTAAAGATGAGTCTCGGCTCATTGCAATAAACTATTATTTTTTACAATGTATTCAACACGCACGCGCGCACACTAACAACTATTGTTGTATTAATTGATTTTAAACATTATTCATAAAGATAACTATGTCGATATATTATCGATTGACAGTGGAAAATGCTACCCGCTGAGCATCGCATATATATATCCATCGACACGTCTTTGCTCTATGAGAAAGGTTAGCCCTTATCATAGAGCAAATAACTATGTCTTAAGACATGTGCCTAATAGTGGGGCTGTTTACAAACATTATTAATATCAGCAGGTAGATATAAACCATAGTCGCCGTCGCTTCTGTCTGTCGCTAGTTATCTTCTGTATATATAAAATTATTGTGTTACTGACTGACTGACAGACATGCTACAGCGAAAACTACTGGGAGCAAGAAGATGAAATTTGGCCTGTTTTTTCTTTTGAGACCATAAGATTGCAGTAAGAAGGGATTTCCCGAAATTCCCAAGGCATCTGGCAGATACAGATAAATAAAAAAATGTGCGGGCGTAGCTGCAGGCAATCTCTACTTAATATTATAAAACACGATACTCACAGAGTGCAAGGTAGTGATCCTCCAACATCTCATCCTGGTGACTTTGTACCTCTGTTCTCTGAAGGGCTGGTCGACACTCGACAGCGTCAGTTCTTTAGACGCCAGTGACACACGCACTCGACACGTGGTGTCACCGCCCCCCGGTATGTTCGATGACTCCGTCACCGCCTCCCCGGCGGGCACACGCCCGTAGTGACGAAGAGTTCGCGCTAACTCCACGTACTGGAAAATACGATGACATTAAAAGGCATCTGGTCGCCTGCATTGACGCACGAAACTTCAGCTACGTTCGCTGAAATGAAACTCATATACTTAAAGGGAATTTGGGTGAACTGTCATTCCATAAAACATCGACATAGGCAGAATAGCTTAGAATAGATTCGAAGTTATATGCGTATTACATTGTTAATTATATCTTCCCCGTGCCAGAGCACATTAAGCAGTCGTTCACGGCTGTCTTGAAGATCTTTGACAGTAGTACCTACCTCTGAATAAGTTGACGCTAGTCTGAACCAAGACTATTACCTTGGGTGGCGTAGTAAAAAAAATATATTCAGTCAGATCCGACAAGATTAGTGAACGAACTTAGGGCTGAAACAAGGATATCACTAGGACGATCATAATACATCGACCTAATTTTAATCTAGGTTGGTGCCTAATCGCCAAATAACGATTCAAATGAAATTTCAATTATATTTGAGGTTTTTCTTGAAGGCATCAATTGGCATTTTGACAGGTTCAGTCAATATAAGAAATTGGCGCCTCATAAAAATATGAATTCCGAATATTTAACTGCAAATTTTAATTGGATCAACCAGCCTACCTAACTGTACTTTTACTAGAAAAGTTGAAGATAACCATTAAAGAAACTACGTTACATTGTCTGACAATTCGGAATGCCCCGAGAGCTGCTAAGGAACTCAGCAGCTCGCATAGGTACAACATTTATACAAAGAACTCTATAGCACAATTGACCAAAAATCGTTAAAAATGCAAATTTCTGCATTTTTTACCTAAAATGCAATTGTTTGCAAAAACAAAATTCTTCTTGCTACTTATAGATTTAAGTATAAAGGCAAGTTTTGCTTGATCCGTGTATGAAACAAACAACGCGCTTCTTCGTAACGAAGATTCTTCGTAATAAGTGGCATAAAAATATATTAAACTTTGCATATCATTATTTGCATAATTATCGTCATTTGATGGCTGCTTACTAGCAGCCATCAAATGATATTTAAATATTCTTGACTGCAGTTCGTGTTGTGAAGGTCAATTCAAATGCTAGTTGGTTTGAACTAAATGCAATAAAATCACGCACGAACCAATCTGAAACGTGCCTTGAACTGAACTTAAAGATATATCTAATAACAATCACTGATCAAATCTATATTACTCAAGTAATTCGGCGAAAACCCTGTTCTTGTCATGCCACGAAAAGATAACAAACTTTCTTGAAAAGGTAATAATTAAATACTTATAGCTCTTTGTCATTTTACAATTTTACTTTATAAATAACTAGGTAAGCCCGCGGTTACACCCACAGTATTAAGGACTACTGCTCCACACCCGTGGAACATAGCGTGATATCATATTCCATATAGCCTTCCCCGATAAATAGGCTACTCAACACAAAAATAATTATTCAAATCGAACGAGTAGTTCTTAATATTAGTGCGTTCAACTAAACAAACAAACTCTTCTGCTTGAATGTAGGTATGTTTTTTTTTTACCAACAAGATAGCCAGCTGCGAATGATCTAAACAATCTGGTTGTGATATTAGCCTCAGTTGTTTGTCTACTCGTCCTATACGTCGCAAACATTGAATAAGTACCTAGGTACAATTTAAATTGAATCTCGTATGTAGATGGACGTTCGAAACAAGGAGATTTGATTCTCTATAAATTGGGCAATTAATAAAGTGAGATCGATTACCAAGGACCTTTATTGAGACTCGTTACACAAATAGATAAACAGAGAGAGCCATAGCACGGTGTGACGTCACTTTCGTCACTTGTTTTTTTCTTTGTGATATCCTGCCGTAGCCTCTACAAAAAATTGTTTTGAGAAAAAATAAAACATACGTCTTCTACTCGTACTATCATACTTATAATATTGGTTTGTTAATCGTGTATATATCCGTCTCGTTTGATTCCTTGATCAGCTAAAATTTACGTGTATTACAGGAAATATAAATAATTTACTATTTAATAGTAATCGTAAGCTATTATTAAGTCTTATTGTCCTAGCATTATCCCAATTCACACTTGCGTCAAAGACCTAAATACTATACTAACTAAATACCCTGGAGCACAGAGTCCGCTTTCTAGACTAATGCAATTTATTTATTTATTTTAAGTATTCATTGTAAACAAATAAATAATATATGTCGAAAATATTCAGGATACACGCTTACGCCTCGGCTTACGTGATCTTCAAGTCATGGGGCTAGCGATAATTAATAATACGCCCACACTTAACTTCGAAAAGTCCATAGTGCGCGCCGCGGGTTTAAAGACTTTTACCCCAACACTTTACCCCAACACCTCCTGCATGGCAGTCTGTTGGTATTTCCACTAGGCTATCGCTGCTTTAATTCCCGTAGCTATTAATATCTGATAAACATTAACGGATAAAATATGATTCATAGACAATAGTCAATACGTGTATGTTTTCATAAAATATCAGTCATAATGACGTAATTCGGTTTACCTAGTCAACATACATTTTATCTAGATACATGGTCACAGAGCTTCCTTCATCAATATAAATAGAATATTACCAAGACACCTTCAAATCTACTAAGTTGCAGTTGCTATGCATTCAGTTTATTTTATTTGGTTGTAACATATTTTACGTTATGTATTTGTCGATAGGTGGGTATTGGTGTTACGGTCACTTTGTTAGGTAGCTATTCTTTTGAGGAGCGGCGAATTGTCCATGTGCGCCTCCCAAACACAATCTTCACATGACGGGGCCCGCCTGACCCCCGCGGGGTCACGGCGAAGTATGCTAACCTTGAATTACGCGACCCCGTCGCTACTGACGGGACATGACATTGAGGGTAACGCGGTGGTTATAATGGACTGGCTCTGAACGCCTATAGGAGAGAATTCCACATGCCCCCTCTGGCTGTCTCAGAGTAGTAGGAGACAGCCAGCAGCCTACCTACTCTAGGAATTGGCGTTGGAATCAAAGAGCAACTTAGTACCTTTAATGATAGAAAGACAAAAGAATAATGTCCTTCGCATGTAGTGAAATGCATATTATTCTTGACTCAAGGGCGTAAACGGCTGGATAGAACTTCATAACTAAGGTGTTGACAAAATCACATTAATTAGAGAAGAAGTGACATAGGACAGGGACATTATTTATACAAATAAGTAATGTCCATTTTAGTCCAGAAACGGTGAACAAAACCCGCCAGCCAAAACAACAAGACCAACCAAACCCGCTGTCGTTATTGTATCTCCAGTTTCAAAGCTGCCTCATACGTTAAATTAATTTGTCAGACAACTCACTCATGTAAACATTCAAATTTAGAAATTATTTGGAAGATACAGAGGCAGTGAACCGGGCCTTAGTCATCCGGAGGACAGGAAAGACTGATCGTCGAAAAGAACTTCGAATACACGAGTTCTTTCCAGTCATAAAAGAGGCCGTAGTCGCGTGTCAATGTTGTCGTGAACACTAGGGCAGCTATAGCACTAGCGACCGTAGACAGCATAGTAACTGTCCTTGAACAACTGGCGCCAGCATATTGATCTAGTAATTGCAGCGCTACGTGCTAACGAGCTAGTAACTGCCGTGATACCTACGTCAGTGTCCATAGTCAAAATGCTGGCAGGTCTACTACAGTTACCCGAACCTGTTGTCCACAACCTCCAATTTTTAATTAGGGTCAAGTCAAATTTGGTGAACGATTTGACTGGCAACCGGCAGCGAAAAGCGTAGCTGTGTCTATACAACGCATACAAACATAGTTGCAGCTTTTTGAAATGCCAACGGTGGTTTGTCAGCGCTTGCTCGTATGTGTCTATAAAAACTTCGAAACAGCACCGTATTGCACCTGCGCCGTTACGGTGCCGGTACATTGAGCCATGACCTTTACCATGCGTTTTAATTTTTGTATGACTCATTGACTTCAATTACACTAATAGAACATATTAAAACCAGTGTCAACAAACGAAAATGTATTCTATCATTAATTTGGTACAACTGGTACTTGTTTATTGAATGACTGGATCCTTGCAGTAGAGGGGTCTTTGACAAAGCGGCGACCGTACGAATGTTAATTCGTGAGGCTAAGCACCTTCGTCTCTTCATACAAGTTTATTTAACGGGTGTTAATTAATGCATTTAAGGCGTAAATACCTCTCAATGCTCAAATGTTTCCATCGGATTACATCGATCGTGATTGCAGAAATAATTATTATAATTTCGTTACAACTTTCGTCTGGTTGATATGATCGGGTGACGTCGGTGACGAGTCACTAAAAGTCGCACCCTATAGGCCCCGATGCAAATAAGCCGGCGGTCCCATTGTCAAAAAGGATTATGACAGTCGTAACGGGCAGTTTGAGGTATAGATTAATCTTAACTGAAGTCAGGTTATTTGAGGGTACCAATATAATAGATGCTTTGTGAAAGATCTTTGACTTTTGCCTAGTAGTCCGGTTTCCACTTTCAGACACCTATAAAAAATTTACAAATACAATATTAATATAATAATAATATTCTACCACATTCACACAACACCATCTAGTCCCAAACTAAGCAGAAGCTTGTACTATGGGTACTAGATAATGGATAAACATACATGTATACTTTTTTTTTGTAAATACATACATATTATACATAGAAACACCCAGACCAAGACAAACATCCATGTTCATGCACACAAATGTTTGACTTGAGCGGGAATCGAACCCGCGACCTTCGGCGTAGCAGTCGCTTACACTCCCGCGGCGCCAACCGGTCGTCCAAACTTAACTTTTCATAGAGTGATTGTCGTCGCAACACTGCATCCGAAAAGGATATCGATACTCCACACTCCACAGCTTCGACTAATATCAATTCAATCAAAGGTATTGCAAGTCTAGCCTAGCGAAAATAATAAACCAAGTAAACTAGGACGAAGAGTACAATACTATGAGGACAAATCACTTTGACATTTGTGCCATTCTTATCATTTAGGCAATAAGTATCAAAATCATACTGCAAGTGACTTGACACTGTGTGTACTAACTATTTCAATAGTCTACAAACACTTCTATCTATATGTATAGTTTTTCAATAATGCAATGATAACGGCCCTTATTTACATTAAATAGTATTATAAAACCCATTACTCTGTGTTGACCCTACATTCTTGTAGATAAAGATGTTTATAGTAGCCTCATTTGGTATCCCTGTGATGCTTGATAAATGAAATTGTTACCAACAAGTTACTTTGATTCACTTGAATGAATCTATTTTAAATTTAGAATATAATGGCAAAAGTGGACCAAAGGATGAATTAAAAAATATATATCCATGAGTTGCTTAATCTGTTTTGGTAATAATTGCTTTAAGTTCAACAGGGCAGATAAAAATCACCTTGTTCCAAGCATTTTATTTTGACTCATGCCCTTTTCTATAATTTACAACTTTATCTACAATAGTTTCCGTTCTAAACTAGTGACCTTTGGTGGTGATCAAGGTTAAAGTTCTGTTTATAAATTATAACTCCTGAGATCTGTCTGGCAAATATATTGTGGATCTATGTGAGCCACAATATATTTATAATAATTTGGTATTTAGGCATACAAAATTTATATACTATGAGCTGTTTCCCGCCGTTTCACCCACATTATGAGGGAACTACTTTGCATACCCGGTTAATTTATAGCCTAAGTTACTCCTTCGTACATCAGCTATCCGACAGTGGAAGTCCCGTCAAAATCAGTTCAGCCATTCCAGAGATTAGCGAGAACAAACAGACAGACAGACAAAAATTTAAAAAAATGTAATTTCGATATGTATATATACCGTGTATCCACATCCATATGCATTTAGTAAAAAGCAGTTATTTTAATATTGGTGTTTCCATTTTTCATTAATTTGGCCCTTCAAAGAGAAACCATTGCTATTAGTACCGGTCAACAGTCATCTATTATGTATTTTTATTATTTTTTATTAATTTATTTGATCTCTTTTTCCACCTTGACATTGGCAAAATCATCGATCCAACCAATGCGCGATGGAGCCACACAGAAAAAAAAAAACAGACACTTCAATTTTATTTATGTGTATAGACAAGAACAGATTACAATGGTATTCACAATAATGTGTATTATGATATCTGTTCAAATCGGTCTGCAAATTGGTGATTTAATCTGCTTTACTATCTTAGCCATAATGATTTCCCTAAAGTGAAAAGCCTATCACATGAAATCTAATCATCCTATCATCGAAATTTCTATGCAACTTAAAAATGTTATCTGTATAATGTGTAAAATAGTGAGAGTTATCAGTTTCTATGTATAGGCACATAGTTAACCCCTGGCATTATTGATGATGAGCTGAACAATTGTTATCTATTACTGTCTGATACAAAGAGTGCATGTTGAGATAAAAAGTTGTGATGTGAATGGAATTGTGTTATTCATACCTCACATATTATAAAGGTAAAACTAAATGTTTAGAAACAAACAAAAAATAGTTTATAAAACATAATGCAGACTTTTTTTAATTGAACTATTTGGAATTAGAACAGTTAAAGGAGTTTCTATCTCTTATTCTAAATTTAAAAGTAAAATAGAATACATATTCCACTGACCTCTCTCTTTTGTTTCTTTGCTTCAAATGATGCAAGTATTTCTTTAGTTTGATGATCAGCTATTATCCATCCCAGATCCAAGTCTTCTATAATTTGCAGATATAGCAAATCCAAAGATACTCTATCTATCATTAAATCCACATCATAACAGGGATCCCAATAGCTGTAAAAGATATCACATAAAAAACTGCACTTACAACTTCCATGAACTTGATTCAAAATACATAAAGGCAATACACATACCTTTTTCGCAATACAATTTTGTCTTCAGGCCTCACATACTTCTGTGATATGTATGGAGATTCATACTCCTCCAATTTTTTTAATGCTGGCTGGCCATCTTTAGCACAACTCCAGTTGAATAGGAATAAAGAAAAGTACTTCACCAATTCTTTAGGCAGATATATGTTTGTACAAGCTATATCTAGTATTGTATTTGATGAATCAATGGATGACACTGATAGAGGTATTCTGTATCCATTCATCAGTGAGATTTCAATTTCTACTTCATGCATTTTTACACCATGTGTTTCTTGCTGAGCCGAGAACAGGAATGTTATTAGAAGGTCAGAGTTTGTTAGCTGAGGATTCTGGCCCACTAAAAAAACAAAGATACAACATTTTATAATGATCTTTTCCTTGTATGATTATGACAAGTTACAATGACCTCTAGCAAGTTACATAAAAAAATATGTTATACAGTTTTTCATTAATTGCAAGTACTGTTTATTATGTATTGTGTTTCATAATTACCTAATTGCATATATTTTTCCAATAAAACTCTTCTTTCTTCTAGTTGTGAACTAGTCAGGAACAATTTTTTTGGAGGGAACTGTGGCAATTTAATGTATGGATTTTGCGCTTGGAGCTGCTCATGGAGGCTGAGCAGCTGTTTATAACGAGCAGTGCAGTGGAAGACGCCATCGATGTGTATATTGTAGCCCTACGAAAAATTATAAATAAGTACATAAGCAGAATTTATGTAAACTACAGAAACCGCGATGGCACTAAATAGAAAAAAACTTAAAAGATAAATAACTGCAGCAATCAACAAAATAAATAAAAGAAGCTAATAAATAACTATTTACTGCCGCTTGAACATTGAATACTATTTTATAACCAGTTAGAATGTACGTAAATTGTGGCTTGACATTCAGGAAGCAATTAAATCTGATGCTTTGACCAAACAACAATATTACAAGTATATTTATAATAACATTACATACCGTGTAAGAGATCCCATTGTCATCATGAAATTGTTGCGAATCAGGAATAGAAAAATGCATTTTTAAAACAACTATGTATGCATACTAATCATCAGGAACTAACTGTAAATAACAATTATTTTGGATACAATTTCTTTTCAATAATAAACTATGAAATCGCCCACTTATTTGTTTCTCCACTCCAAAACACTAACTTTCCCATTCCACATCAGAGACTGACAGATGAGACAGATTACACTTTTACAGAGAACTGCAACAGAATTATTATCTGTACAAAATAAACATTCCACACTTTCCACAGAACTGCAACAGAATTATTATCTGTACAAAATAAACATTCCCCATTATTGCACTCAAAGAGGTTGGACGTTATTGCACTATGAAAATAATTCCGGTTTTCACGATAATATTTAATTTTCTATTATATTCATACCTTGTCTTTTATTGCATCTAAAAAATCTTTTTTTTAGATAGTTAAAGTTCAAGGTTGCTGTTTATTAGCTGGATTGTGCAGTTGTGCTTAGTGTTTTATATAAAGTTTGAAACTTTAAATAGAAATACACAATTGCAGATATATTATTAATTATCTTAACAAAATTAAATATAAAAAATGTATTTTGCTAGTTTGTAGGTCTGATCAATTAAACTGTGGTTAATAGATCAAGACTATTTATGAAGTATATTTGTGCACAACTTTATTTACAAATCCGCCAATAATTTAAACTTATTTTTAGTATGTAGATGAGGCAACACAACACCAGTAGGGAACAATTTGACAGATGATATAGTTTTATTTTGACGTATATGTTGTCGAATCTGACAGTGAAAAGTTTATTTTGGTTTGGTTTTGTAATTTAGCAAATCATCGACATTGTCCGGACTGTCCTCAGCTGATTTTCATGAAAAGTTAATAGTTAACATTGTATGGAATACGAAACTGCCGTGACTAATAACTTCAATTCATAAAAAATATCTGGCTATATTATAGTATTTGGCATTCGTAACTTACTAAAAATATGTCAAGCCAATTGCCGGTTATAACGATCCAATGCGATTGGAATGAAGTCGTAAGGTCATTAAACGCTTACATTTTATCCTTATTTTATCATTACCTCTTATTTATACGTATAATATGTCAGTCCCTTTTACTACTTTACTATTTAGCATGAGATTTAGAAACTTATACTTAGACATGTAACTTATTCCAAAACACTTTCATATTTCAGATTGCCGAAGGGTGAAGCTTGGATATCTTCTAAAGAAATTAACCAAAATAGTATCCATGACAAGCTTACTACAACTTTGAATGATGGGAAAATAAAAATCAATTTTTCTGATAACTATCAATATATTTCTCACACACCTCTGTGCTTGACTATCAAACATGTTCCTTCTGGGCTTAGAGTTGCTTTTGTGGCACCATCTAAAGTCCACAAAATACACAATAAAGCTGTTTTATCTGTGTCTGTAGCAGAGAATGCATTGGCTGTATCATCATGTGAAGAAGACAAACTCCTTGTTTGGGATAGTAGGACAAGTAAGTTGACCAAAATAACATACTTACACATCTTCAATTTAAAATTACTTAAGCATTTTTTAGTTACTTAAATAAGTTTCATTTCTCAACTAGTTGATGAATACCAAGCATACCTACTTATCTTTAGACTAGTGCTTGTGTCTTCTTTAAGAGTTGCCACAACATAATAAAAAAAGTTTTTTTTAATATTTTAAATAAACTCTTGCAGGTGAAGTACTGTTAACTTTAAAAGGCCATGGAGGACCTGTGTATAAGTGCAGATACTTTCCGTCTGGTGTAGTTGTGATATCGGCTGGAGCTGATGGCTCTTGTAGAATCTGGTCAGCCGAGTCTGGCATCAACCCGGTAACACTGAAAGGTCACATCATGGCCATCTCTGATGTATGTATTGTTGATAAAGGAAGAAATGTCATATCAGTTAGCAAGTAAGTCCTCATATATATATTAATTTATTTTATTTTATCTTTTTCACAAAGGTATAGTAACAGACAACAAATCAAGCTTGATTACAATAAACAGATCAATACAATAGTTTTAGACTTGATGTCCAATTATAACTATACACATCATTCATTAATTATAAAGAATCGGTGAGAATAAATGTGAATACATGCAAAATAGTTAAAGTTAAACAAAAGAGAAAAATAAAAATATGATGAGAATTTATATAATACATTTTATATATACTTTTTAATTCAATATTTTTTTGTAAACTGATAATCTATCCTGTTTTTGTGATGGGACTGGATCTAGAGATCCATACCACAGATTGCATCCATAAATTACGTCACATTTATGAAGGAGGGTCATGAAATGTGACATTGTATGATAAATGAGATGGTGATGTATGAGAGCAACTATGACAAGCTCGGTGAGGGGTAAAAACATCATGAAAATCGTGTGACGTAATTTATGGATGGCCCCTTGCTGAAAATTAATAATAATGAAAAATAATTCTTATTTAAAATGTATTTACCTAATAAAATGCAACATAGGAAGAAAATGTATTTTAATTATGTGATGCATTTTAGTCTTCTAGATCTATCTCATAGCAAGATGGCTCATCACTTGATGTGATCACTTGATTGATGTGCAAATCTGAATTTAATTGTGATCTGACTGTAGAACTAATTCTTTTATTGGGCAACTTAGCTGCCAATTGTCTCAATACATTATTAAGATACATTTTTTGCAGTTTAATCTTTATAGACAACATTTCTAAAATGGGGGTGCCACAAGGCATCACACTCTTGCCATAACATTCATAACTTATTATCATTAAGTAATAATTATATACATACATAGTTTCCGACTCTAGTATCTAGTATCAAATAAAAAAAAAACATTTATAAGAAAAATAGTTTAAATATCGAAAAACATAGGTAGTAAACTGCCTCGTTGGTCTCGCAGCATAAATGTGCGCGTGGGATTGGGAGGTCTCTGGTTCGGTTCCCGGGCAAAGTGTTACTGGGGTTTTTCCGTAAGGAAATTCTCAGTAGCAGCACGGAGTCTGGTAATATGCGCGGTACGGCAATAGGCTCGCCCCCTATTACGTGGGACCTAAAAATTCATGGTGAAATGTGGGTGTAATATTACACCTCTGCCTACCCCTTCGTGGATACAGGCGTGAGTCTATAAAAAAAAATAAAAAAAATAGGCAGTAATATGCCACTCGAGTCAAGCCACTGAGGGAAACAAGCATTTTATTACTTTAAATCATGTAGTAACGCCATCATTGTTTTAGCCCTATTATTGCCATTATTTTTAACTTACATACATACATACATATGCTCACGCCTTTTTCCCATCGGAGTAGGCAGAGACAACAGATCGCCACTTGCTTCTATCCTTGCAAACCTCACGCGCTTCCTCTACACACACTACACATGAAAAGAGTAATGACTCTTTTCATACATGCTCGCCGGTTGCGGGTGCTTCGAACTTTTCCGTTTTTCAAGACGTCCCCAATTTGGTCGACGAACGTCTTACGAGGTCTGCCGCAACCGGCTTGCCCATACACCACTGCCATATATATTTGATTCGTCAATCTTTCTTCACTCATTCGCTCCACATGTCCAAACCATTTTTACATGTTCTTATTAAATTTACTTTATTTTGCTAACAGAGACGGATCAGCCAAGTTGTGGGATGTTGGAGAGTCAAATTGCCTGGCCAATATTATTGAACAACTGGGAGCTATTAACTGTTGCGCTCTTGCTCTAACTAATGATGTGGCTGAAGTAGAAAATGAGAGAGAGGTAATTTATTATAGTTTTCGTTATCCCGTGCTATATAACATTTTTCACGTCGGCACCATACCTGGGAAAGTGCTGGTTCAGGAGATATTGAGGTTCAAAGCCATCACAATTTTTTTCTAATTAGTTACAAAATCTATGCATTCACCCCGCCAATTTGTTCTACAAATGTCCTATGCACCCATGCGTAAATAGGTATTGGGAGCATTGCATGCACTCACTTTTAATTGCAGCTTAAAATATGAAACCACTTAAAAAAAATTTGTTTCCCAGGTATTATTTTTGCTTAGTACGATTTGGCATGGTGTCCAAAACGAGTGGGATTCGGATTGGTGATGGGTCTTCTGACACTCTGTATATCATTTTATAAAGAAGTAACGTCAGCTAGCAGCTACACGCCCGTGATTTTAGCGAGCCATTACTCGCTGCTTGCTAGTGGAAACGGATAAGAATTTTAAAGCCCTCTTCCTCTTTATTCTCTCTCCCTTTCATCTAATTGAAACAGAAGAGCGGATGATAATGAGAACCTTGGCTGTCAGCCAGTCCTCTTACTTATTAAATGAGACGCAAATTACGAAATCAGGTCTAAACCATGGCATATTGCTACCCTTTGGGTTGCTGAGGTCAGACGCCTGTCGCTCTGTGGAAAAGCTGATATTCTGTAAAATCTGGTTAGATCAGTAAGCAGAACCCGGGCTCAATGGCGAGTCTTGGAAGCAACCGGGATTACTCAAAGACGATGATTTTGAAAGGAAAATGACCTAAATATTTTTATATTTTTTATGTATTTTATTGCAGATTGGTACAGGGAACAAGTTATTGGTAGTGGGCTGTGAGAGCGGTCTCGTTGCGTGCGCGCACGTAGCCAGGAGAGCGATCATATTCTCCACACAATTGGATGCAGCCTGCAACGCCGTCGCCGTCGTAGAACAGACGGTGATTGTGGGCTGTAGCAATGGAAAGGTAACGCATATTTTATTTTATCTTTTTCTTTTATAAAAGCATAAGGCCTTTATAGTAATTAACGTATTTAGAAGATATAGTATAGCATTATTTTAAACTATTAGGCTAGTTTGAGTGCCTCCAGTTATTTGCTTTAGGATAAAATATGAACGATTTTAATAAGACCTAAGGTACAAAAGATGCAAATTATTAGCCCAACCAAAAATTGCGCAACTATAAAAATAACATCCGGCAGTAATATACGTGCATTAAGAGGAGCTTTTACATTTACAATTTCTATGACTAACTGCAGATTTTTAAGTTAAATACTTCGATTTCTTTGATTTTTACCGGCAGGCGAAATTCTTCATAATATCCAAATTTACATATTGGCAACGCAGCAACTTTTCTGCAAGATGCTACCCCCTCAGAAAATTAAAATCTTGGCAGTATCCAAAAGTCGTATATATTACATTTTCAGGTACTACAACTAAACCTCCAAACCGGTACAAAAATGCGGGAATGGCACGAATCAGCCAACCCGGTTCTTTGCGCGGTCGCCTTACCCAACCAAACGTTCATAGTTGGACGGCAAGATGGAACTTGCACAGTATTCTCCCTCCAAGCAACATATAACCATCTAAGAGTGCAACTCACAGGATCAGATTGTGACGGCATCAGAGACTTATCTTTCAATGGAAAATGGATTTTCGCTGCGTGTAGAGACGCCAATGTACGGAAATATGACTTCAATCAAATCAATGTGCACTTCAAATGACGGCTCCTGTAATTATTTTATTTCATAAGAATATTTATGTATAAGTTGTAATGATTGAAATAAATCTGTTTATTGGACGTTTGCGAGTTTTCTTGTATCCTACTATCTATTGTATCCACAAATGTCATTTTTTGGACGTCCGGAATTTGCCTTCGGACTGACAGTGGAAAAAAAAACCAAAACTAATAAGCAAGAGATATTTGAAACTAGGTGAGAATTTACGCCAGTGTGCAGACGTCGTGAATGTTGTGTATAGAAGTCCCGACAGTGCCGAACAAAATAAAATTTGTAAAGACCAAAATGAGAGTAGGTGCCGAAACTCGCTTTTCTCGGAGACGGTGGCGCAGAGTATCAGTCAATCTGTGATCGTAGCTACCCACACCAAAACATCGGGTATTTTTATATAAGGTTATTTAGTGGGTCTTACTCGCGATTAACTAAGATAATAATTATCTTAGTAATTATTAAAGAATAAATACCTCAGTCTTATCCAACGTTTCGACCGACTTGCTCCCGCCGCGACCACGACCAAAGCAAGTCAGTCGAAACGTTGGCAAATGCCGCGATGTTTACAAATCGCGAAAGTTTAAAATCGTTTGAGGTATTTAACCTTTATTTCCAGTACATTACAATATATAGACTCTTTTAATAATCATTAACTAACGTGTTTTACTTAGGTACTGTTTCTGTGATGTCCTTATTTTTTATAAACTACCCAATCGGGGTTACTAGTTCGTAATACTTATTATTTGTATGTATTTACCTTATTATGTAGTTTTGACGCTCTACTTCGGCTCTGTGCTACATACGATTTGCTTTTAATGTGCACGCGCATTTTGCATTGCGTTTTGATGACGAAACCTGCAACGTTAAAATAAAGCAGATTTTTGCTATCGTCTTCATAGTTTTACATAATTTAAAGATAGGTACGTAACAAATGTAAAATGACGTTGAATATTTTTTTTTATGTGGAAATCTGGGTCGCCCCTGCCGACCAGTTTTCCACTGTCACCACTCACCAGTGTATAAATTGGACTGCGGCCCAGAGGCCAGTTGTCACCTAAGCTTCTCTATGCTTTTAAATTTGGGACTGCCGGAGTGGTGTTTTTGACGCCAGCGTGGGTACTCACTAAAACCACGACGGAGTCCAGTGAAGTCACGTAGTGCGGGGTCACGAGAATCTTATCAGGGTTGATCTAGGGCCTGACTTGAAATTATCACGCAAAAGGCTTTCTAAATACAGAAAAGCTCGAATTACATAAAAAAATGCAGATACGTAGCATCACGCTCTATACAGGGTGTTTGGTAAATCGACCAATTCCTTGAGGTTAGGTATATTTGAGGGCATTTGCAACAATTTTACCCCCGTCAACTAGGGGTCCTAAATTAACTGTTTCTGAGATATCGAGTTTTAAAGAGTTTTTTGAAATTTGGCTCCTTGTCATGAAAATAATCGAAATTAAAAACAACTACTCACTTTTTGGCTCTAAATTGTTACTTTTTGGAAAGCTTGTTAACTAGCAATTGTTTTAAATAAAAAAATTGGTTAAAATATATCAAGATTTTAGAAATAAAGGGTAAGGTCCTAACTAAGTGATGAGACTTTATATTTTTGGATGATTTTCTGAAAATTAAAATGGATTTATTAAAAAAAACTTTGTACTACACTTGACGTACAAACTAATTAAAAACATCAAGGATTCATTACCTTTCGATATTGGTACAATTATAGTCCACTTTTATAACAATGAAAATAATACGAGCCGATTTCTTATCATAAGCAGAAGATTTCTTACATAAAAATTCGCACAATCTCGATTTTAAGAAAAAAAATATTTTTTGTTTCATTGTGTCTACGATATACAAGCTGGCATAGCGAAAGCGATGTTGGTGTACTTCCTCCCATCTAGGACGTCTGCCAGCAGCGTTTTGTCTATGGTTTTGTCTCTGGTATACCGACTCATCTTCAGGACTGGATTGATGACCAATAACGTTAATGTTTGCTTGGAGGCGGTTGGGAAAACGCCTCGCGTAGCCATTTGGTACTGGAGCGGCGTCGCCATCACGGAAAGATATTTTTATATTGGCGAGTCCAGTTTTGTTCATAACCATACAAATAAATGTGAGCGTATTATTTATTTGTCGATGGGTATTCCCATCGACAACGTTTAGAGACAAAAAAATACAAAAAAAAACAATTTTGAAAAATCGGGGATGTGCGAATTTTCATGTAAGAAATCTTCTGCTTTTGTTAAGAAATCGGCTCGTATTTTTTTCATTGTTTTAAAAGCGGGCTATAATTGTAGCAATATCGAAAAGTAATAAACCATTGACTTTTTTAAATTAGTTTGTACCTCAAGTACTTATAGCACTTTTTTTTTAATTAATTCGTTTTGATTTTCATAAAATCATCCAAAAATATAAAGTTTTGTCATTTAGGACCCTTTATTTCTAAAATCTTGATATATTTTAACCATTTTTTTTATTTAAATCAATTGCTACTGAACAAGCTTTTCAAAAAGTTACAATTTAGAGCCAAAACGTGAATAGGTTTGTTTATTTCGATTATTTTGATGACAAGGTGGAAAATTTCAAAAAAGGCTTTAAAACTCGGTATCTCAGAAGCCGTTAATGGACTAATTGGACCCCTACTTGACGAGGGTAAAATTGTTGCAAATGACCTCAAGTATATCCTCCTTCAAGGAATTGGTCGAATTACCAAACAGAACAGCCAGTATATGTGGCGAGTGAAACCAACAAATAAGATTGATCTCTAGTCATAACTATATAATTTCAGACATCACGTCACGATGGTCTAGAAATATAAGCACGAACTCATGCCACTAAAATATCGGTTCAAAAAAGTTCAACCATTTACCTTATTCTTGATGTAATATTTTCTAAAGGGCTTAAAAGTTTCATGAGTTTGCTTGTTCATATTTCCCCACAAAATAGCATCTTTGGTTATATTATTACCTAATTTCATCCAGCTCTTCTCATATTTGCTATTGGAATACTCGCACGTATTTCCTGTAAATTAACTCAGTACAACTTTTATGTTAGGTGAATTTAGGTGCATTTTTGTAGTAGTTTCCTTTATGACTTTTGTTATTAAGAAAACTACTTCAGTAGGTACTTTCTCGTCACATACATATTGGGTAAGACTTGAGACTAGCGGCCAGCTACATAACACAGCGCCATCTACCCAGTGACGACGGAACTTCTACGAGCGACCCAACCTATCGCAGACGACGCGCCAAATTCAAAAATCCTGAATCGTGCAAACAACTTTCGCAAGCCAAGCGACATATTATATACAACTTCCAAAGTATATCTGTTGGCCTGCAAGCACAAACAAAGCTCGACCACCCAGCTTGGTTAGAGGCTCCTCCCTCTAGTTGGAGGAACACTACACCTTTATTCTACACAAGACCAACAAAAACTTTTAAGTATGTCAGTTTCGTTTCGTTTATTATCATCGTAGTCATTATCACCTCAGCCGAAATATCGCCCATTCCTGGTTTGGTGGCCAAGGCTCTCCACGTATACCAAATTTGTGGCGCCCGCATTCCTCCGCTTACCGCTATCCCAATATTCAGATCGTCGGTCCCCCTTGCGGGAGGCCTCACTCTCTAGTTCAATGTAATTTATGTTGACTAGGTCACATATTGGAGTAGACATTGTTAAGGAGCCCTTCCCAAGTAGCACAAAACTGCATTATAAGATGTCACAAGAGGTAACATCGGGAACTTTAGCACTTATGAAGAGTTATTACAGTACACTCGACCTGCAATAGGTGAAAAGTGAGCTTTCACCTGAATAAGAACGTTATTATGCGTCACGGAGACCACGCTGTAACGCTTGCAGCGTTAATTTAGGTAACAGTTCAGTATTATACGGCTTTAAGCAATTTAAAGGATTTTTGTGGACTTTAACTAAGCTATATTCTGAATTGAAGACCACATCTGTACCCTTAGACCACTTGCATTTTAAGAAAGATCACGTGAGCTACTATAATGTAATCAGTTATTCTGTGGCTCCAAATAACAAAGATATAATGCGTTTTGCTGCACACAGTGGAACTTGTGTAATGTTAATCAGCTTGTTACACGCAATCGTATAATAGCTCTTATAAAGCCTACATGATCACTACGAGTGAACATTATAAGATGCTAAGTTAAAGCAAACTGCTTTATATTAGCTCACATGTTACCCATAATCTCAGTGAGAGCTGAATACTTGTACTATCGTTGACAATTAATCTACTAGTGCCGTTAAATAAGACCTTGAAGACTTCTTTATTCAGCGCTTCGTAGGTAAGTGGCTAATCGCGTCGTTTAAGATATTGTGATATGTGGAAATATAAAAAAAATTACTGGCGGAATACGCCGAAAAATTAATGCAGAATATGTGAGGATTCTTAACAGAAATACAGTGAACATTGAATAGGCTACACGTTTTGTGAGTAATGATCCAAGTGTGAATGAAATTTTAGAACGGGCGAGTTCCGTATTCGAAAATGTTGATGTAAAAGCATGTGCAGATTTAGATGGACAAAACTCTTCAAGTATCGAATGTTAAAAGATAGTGGTAGGTAACGTATTGTGCAGTAATGACAATGAACAAAGATGGGCAGATAGATCTAACTATTCTGCAAGTTCAGACAATGACTTGTATTCATTGGTGACAGTGTATCTACTTATTATGTCAAAAAAGACAAATATATAGGTACTTCTCTGTCACCAGTCATCCGATCGTTTACCCTTTTCTCTTTCATATCCATCCTCACACAGTCCATCCATCTTTTCCTCGGCCGTCCTCTCCCTTTTCGTCCTTCTACATGAATATTCATCACTTATTTACCTACATACATCTCATCTCTCCGCATAACATGTCCATACCAGGCTTATCGACATCGACTCCCTTTTACCTTTTCATCTATGGGCGCCACTTTCATACTACTTCTAATGTAATCATGCGTAATTCTGTCCATTCTTGTCACTCCATCATCCATCCATCGTAACATTCTTATCTCTGCCACAGCCCACGTGCAATCGTTTCTTGTCCATCTTCTTTGTAGCCCAACACTCAGGTCCATACAGTACGACAAGCCTTAATACATACAATCTAAGAAATATATTCCATTAAAACATACAATGTAAGAAAATAAAAACTTGAGGTAAGTACTGATTATTTTTTACTTTTATTTATTATTTAAGTACATCCTTTACACATAAGAAAATATCACATCCCAATAAAATCACAAAAATAACAATTTTAGGTACCTAGTTGTTGTGTGTGGACTACTATTTTTATCTAACTGGGAGGTAGCATACACGGTAACATTTTCTTATGTTAAAAACATTGTGAAATACGGTAGTTGGTTGGAGATACCCGTTAAGCCTCCTCTACACGTCTATGTAAGTAAGTACAGAGAAAAATGGATGTTGAGTTGAGACCGAGCTGTCGCAGTTATTTATTTATTTAGTAGGTATTTTTATAAATATTATGTACCTATGTGGTCTAATTTATTAGTGGTCATTGTGAAAAGAAAACGTAGATAAGGTACCTAATAACCTTACCTAAGTTTTTCATTTCACAATGACCACACTGTTTAAAAGTCTGAGCTTTAATTGTTTTTACTTAATCATGTCTACTTTGGTCGAGAAAACTTTGATAGGTACTTACCTACTAGGTACATGTACTTACGTACTACATACATACACAACATACGCTAATCTAAAAAATATAGGATAATGTGATGATGATGAAGCTTAATTCGCGGATCCCTAACATTCCTGCAGAGTTTATTGGTTCACTGATGATTACCTAGAGTTATTTGCGTACATGTTACCCACTATCAAGCTTTACATGAATCTGTCGCTGACTTGTGTAACACAAGAACCACTCGTAACAGCTCGTTACTGATTCATGTACCACGAGTGGATTCTTAAGCAGCTCATGCCGTTTGATTGTGGTTAATACTGTACACACTGCTTGTCTGCCATTTTTTTTAGATTCTAACCTACTATACAATATAATAACAATTTGTTTTTGGTTTATTCAACGAAAATAACAGCAGAATTTGAATAGAAACTGTAATGATTTTATACATAAACAGCTTATTGTCAAATTACAAAGGAAAAATAAAAATAATTATTTTTTTATAATAGTATCATCAACGTATTTTATACTATAATTTTCAAGTAAACAGTGATATATTGAGAGCGCGTGAAAATATTCGTCTATAATTATATAGTATTTGACAATAAACTCTCTTTCCCATTCGAATTTCATGCACATGGAGGAAAAACAAAGTTTTACTTAGCAATAAACATTTGCCTATTTCCCACAAACACTTTACAAAATGGTTCGCACTAAACATATCGAAATAATAATTAAGTAGTAGGATGAAAATTATTCACAATTTTGCCACTTGTGAATTGTCAGCTCCATAAAAGCGTTACTAACATCCTGGAGTATATTATGTTCTGAAAAATAGGTAACAAGCACGCTATTATTCAGCCCTTGTGGTGTATAAAAGGTAACACATACCCTGATAATCAGTCATTATTCAGCTCTTGGGGCGACTGTTACCTTTAATAATGCTCAAATAACGCTGATATAGTGCAACCAGCTACATTATTCAGCTAACAGTTGATTAATTTGTGCCCAAATCAGAGTTATATCAGCTGAGTAGGCGCCTCTAACGCTCTTATTCAGCAGGTTTATTCAGCTGAAGATTTCATTGTGAACAGTGATTCAGCTACTATTCAGCACTTCTGTGCTACTTGGGTTATCAGACTCGCCATCAGCTATTCTTCTTTTATCCTATCCTCTTTGTTTTTAGATAGGTACCTACTTACCTATTTTGCAAACGGTTATCTACTCACTTTTTCTAAGTAACGAAGCCGTCTGCTTGCATGTGTTGCGTAACCAATCACTCCAAATTTCTAAATTTTTAAAACCTCTATCCAAATTCTTGCACCATTTGTGAACGTCCCTCTTCGCCAATTTCACCTTTGCTGTAAATAAAATAAAAAGGAATGATAAATTGTTTATAAAACAAAATTAAATTAATTGCGCTCATGATATCACAGTGCTATTTCTCTCATTTTTTACAATTAGTGAAAAAAGCAATGCAACGTACGTGATAGTGAAAGCAAAGCTAGTGATAATAGAATAAGATGAATTGACGACGACGGAATGTGACACTGGTGTGCCGCCGTATAGTGACATGTATTACCAAATGAGCTTGTGGGCAATTCTATTGTGATACTACTAGGATCTTCATACGAACGAAATGAAATCTCAGTTATTTGTCAAAACCTGAGAAACTGTAGAAATCTCATAATTGAGGCTAATTGTACTGCGGATATAAGCTTTAAATAACATACTATTACCTTTATGCGGAACTGAATCCTCACTGGGTTCTCCGTGAGCATTTGTTTGAACGATCCATGAAGGCGCTGTCTCGAGATGTACCTCTGTTAACGTGACGCAAATTTAATTGTCAGAAATTTAAAATAACTGAGGGTAGATTTAACAAAGTCAATAATCATTTAAGCAAATTAACACTTGATGGACTGTAAGCGTCTGTATGGTGACGAAAAACGCCTATTGTGTCTTGTTTACCGTCGCTACGAGTTCGTAGCTTATAGCAATAAGCGTTAATAAATGTCTACAAGATTAATACTAACTCCATTCATTATCCGGTTGCATAATCTTGTGTTCGAGTGAATAAGTAGCTGATTTTTTGTTTTTACTTTTGACTTTGCTCTTATCGTCAGCACGTTTCGTACGCGCTTGCACAGAATCATTGTCAGCGACAGCTGTATGCATCACTATTGATTCAAAACTTGCTATTACTGGCTCAGTCGCTACTAAACTTGCTCCTTCAAGTACTTTCGCTTTATCTGTTTGGCTTTCAGCATTACATTTATCATCTAAGAAAGAAGCAATCATATTCTGTATTGCGTGAGATTCTAGCACATCTTTTGATTCAACACCCAGATTTCCTTTATCTGTTGTAAGTTTGAAACCTATGTCGTCTTGCAAAAGATTGAGCAGAGACATCATCTGCTTTTCAATTTCTGCTGATATAAATGCATTATTTTCATCACCCTGAATTTTTGTGACCAAAGATTCTATAGCTTTGGTTACTTCATCATCCCGTTCATCTTTATTCAGTAAAGCCAGTATTTTAGCTACATGAATATTAGTCTCTATCGGTGTTAATCGTTTTTCGTTAGTATCTAATATTTCAAATAAATCTTCAATAGCCCTGGTAATTTTTCCTTTTGGTAATATTGAACTTAATATGTTAAGATTTTCAGTTATAACCAGATTAGCTAATTCTTGTGTTAGATTTTCGTCATTGCCTAAAATTTTCAATAGCGATGTAATTACTCTCGGTAATTCTAACTGGTTATCAACTACTAGGATTTTTTTATCTAAAGAGAAAATTGGCTCGATTACGTCATCACCTTGTAAATCAACTTTTAATAAGGCAAGTTTTTCAGCAATGTAGGCGTTAGTGTCTTTTGCTGATAATAGTTCTTCATTGCCGCGCAGTGTGTTTAATAAAGTTACTAGAGTGGTTGTCGCTTCTTCATCTGGTAATTCCACATTAAGTAGTTTTAGTTTCTCAGCTATAACGGCATTGATCTCTGCCGGTGTTTGATATTCATTATTTTGCAGAATGTTCATTAAAGAAGCAATCGTCAAAGTGATTTGCATTTCAGATTCCGGATTAAGTAGGTGTAAATTGTCACCCATTGTACTATTATCATCATGATGTTTGAAACCCTTTTGACCACCATGCAAAATCTTTACCAATGATGAAAATGATTTTAATACTTCTTTATCGTCTTCACCGTCTAGATTTTTTGACTTGGACGTACTGCTATCTGTTCCTGGAGAACTGAAGTATTTTTCATCGGCTTCTGATAGCTTGCCTAGAGATAAAATTGATTTGGTAACACTTGCACTAGGTCTCAATAAATCGGCTCTTAGTGGTTCATGAGGCCATATCTCATCTGCATCACCTTTACCAACAAAAAACTTAAATTTCCTACACCTACTTTAATGCATTAATTAGATATAACATTTAATTGATCTAAAAGAGTTGACTCTTTTGAAATATTTAATTTAGTCAAGTAAATAACTTACTTAGTAAATTTGTATTTGGTTCAGCAAAGAATATGTTCCGTTTTTGGGAATCATTATCATAGTTATCATGGGTGAGCTCATGCTTCGCTGTTTGACTGAAATTATAAGACGAATAATGTTATTATAATTATGCTTCTTAATTAACTCTGCCTCGATCAAGAGCAGTGAGCAAAGGGTCTAGTACGAGTTTGCACTCGATCGTCACGGTGGACGATAGCCTAGTTGACGAATTTGACAACGATGAACAATTTCCATACATTTTGTAAAAGCGCCCGTAACGGAGAGTAGCGATCGATAGAGACCGCTAGGGGGCGCATTTAGAAAATGTATGGAAATTTTTCCCGTTGGCTAAGCTATCGTCCACAGTGACGATCGAGTGCAAACTCGTACTAGACCCTCAGGTCAGATGCAAAAGCGGGTGCGATAAATCAATACGCAGACATTTTTATGGGACAGGCATTAAAAATAACGTGGATAATAGAGGGAAAGGCGTAAACCGCTCACTATCACGCTGTCCTTCGTTACTGCTATGTTGAGGTCACAATAGAGTTGTTTAAATCAAAATCTCATTTTCTACCTTAAATACCTACTCAGCTATGTAGCCAAATAAGAATTACGAGTAAATATGTGTACCTTTTTAGTATGTTGCGATTTATTTCACTGTCAACTACTGAAAGAAAACAATAGCTTATTAAACCAACATAAAGGTATCCTGTATAAATGTTTCATAATGTGTAAAAAACTTTTCTTAACTCTAAATAATGTTAGGTTCATTTAAAAAGCAATTACGATAAATTTAAAATTACCCATGTCTGAAAAAGAAGACATTACATTTTTACTGTCATCCGAATCTTCTTGTATTTCATCAGATGCTTTGACTCTATTTCCTTCTTCAACTTCATTATTGGCTTCATTGACTAACCTTTCACTATATTTATTTTCTGCTTCATCTTTGCAAATGTTTGTAATTATCTTATAGATTTCATTTTCGAAATATTCTTTGTCTGTTAATGAATCACCTTTGTGGAAAAAGTCCTCATCGCTTGCGATATGATCGATAGAGTCTTTAAAAAGATGCTTAGTTGTATTATGCACTAAATTTTCGAAATATTCCTTATCAGTTAATATGTGTTCATGAACTTCTTTGTCTATATTTGATATGATAGAATGGATTTCATTTCTAAAATGTTCTCTATTTGATATTTTACTATCTGTATCGTGCTCCATTTCACCTTCGTAGCTATCTTTTGAAACTACGCTATTTGAATCAGCATATTTCGAGGTAGGTTCCATAAATATGATAGATGGTACCGGTATGCTGATGTCCTGCAAAAGAAGGTATCTAATATTGTTAAGTGAAAATAAACTTATTAGGTTCTGTAATAATTATTACGATCCAACTGTGATAGTTGTCGGTCTTCTAATTGAGATTGTAGCGACCAGCTACATAACACTGGAGCCATCTATCAGACCAAGACGACAACTAAGATACAGCTAGTATTTATTTCCAACAGTAATCATTTAAACCCACGAAAAACAATTGATATATAAATACCCAGTTTAATAAATATACCAGTTTTATACGTGATGATAATCGAAACTGCCAAAGTCGCATTTAAAAGTACTTATGACTTGAACAAGATACGCGGGGTTTAGAAAGTACTTTGATGACTTTTGCAACGGCACATAAGCGTACAAAATTAATAAATCATTAACATAACTTACTAAAGCTTTTTCAAGAACGTCGTCCAAAAAGTCAAGGACCGGACCCTCTTCTTCTTCCAAATCTATTGAATCGAGGTACATTATTAAGAATATAATTTTATGGTTATTTATATTACCGACCAATAGAACTAGTATGCTTTCTAAATTAATGATGATGATTCTTACCTAAATTATCCATCTTTAATATACTTACCTCATCTTCGAAATAAATTCAAAATTGGAACGAAATTTGTATGAGTTATATTACAAATAAATTTATTGAGAACTTAACAAACAGCGATGAAACCGGGCCTAAGTAAGTATATTATTATGTAATTTGTAAATATTGTCAATTTTTATCATCTACTAAAGGCTATTCATGTGACTAACTATGTTATGTCTTAAAAAAATTGTATTCAAATTGCAGTTGTCCGTGTACGACACTTTTGACAGCTCAATACAATAATCACTACAACCTCGAAGCAAAGTTGTATTGAAAGCTGTCAAAAGTATCGTACCCGGAAAACTTCCAAATTCGCCGCACGCGGATAATCTTTGTATCGCCAGTATTATTATAATCTAGGGCTGTTAACAGCACATGCAATTTGAATACAATTTTTTTACGTTGTAACAAAATCACCCGTAACCATACCTTTTAAATCTTCTTCCAAAAGTTTATAATTAAAATCATCGAGGATACCAACAATCCATATGGTAATCTGCAATTTACGATTATACTATCAGAATTATGACATTATGTCTTAGCTTGCAGTTTACCATAGCTTGTAGTTTAATAGGTACCTACGGAATTCACAAAAGAAGGCTGTCCGTGCATTATGCCAAACTTACTTTTTTGGTCACATCCGTATGCATTAATCTGCATTGATTAAAATTTTCTCTCTTGATGATCTTTTTGGAGTTTGTTAGTTGAGCTATATCATCACTTACTATTCTAGCGAGACGTTCCAATCTAAAATAACCACGTTATTTTAATAATTAAAATTTAGGCCAAAGTGCCTTTGTATATAGGTATATTCCGTATATTATTATATAATTATGTTAAAGCATATACTTACTCAGGAGTTAACATTATATTCATCGGTCTTGATAATCTCAGTGTAACTTTTTGTGCAAATATTAAACACATTGTAGTTATGTCTAAAAACAACTGTGACTTCTGAATTCGTAATTTAGTTATCTTTTTCTTAGTAGACCTGTAAATACCTAATGTAAATAATAACTGGAAGTACCGAAGTATAATATTAAGATGCCATAGGAAGATATATTCTTTAACAATATCATTTAAATGCAGAGCAAATGACTATATTGTATCAAACAAAAGTGCAATATTATGTTGGACCTACAACAGTGCCCAGGGTGCTCTAAAGTACTTTTTGTCATTTTACCACCTAACCATGCTCACAGCAAAATCTATTTGAAGTCTCTCCAAACCAAAATTATTGATGAATAATGATTAAAAACATTCGTAGGTCAATTGAGACTTATGTACTGTAGATACTTTTTATGTAACCGTGGTTTGCGTCGTTGAAATGCATCAATGGCCTCTGATATTTGTACAATTGGTCTTTGATCCATAACGTGTTCCTTTAATCTGTCTACCTGGAATAGTAAAGATGATAATCAGTATATAATAGTGAATTCACACCTAATTATTAATAAATATGTAAATAATTCTGGATTTTTCTCCTACTTCTGGATCTGTGCAAAGCGTTTGATACACTGAGACAATACTTCCTAAATTATACAAACTGATGTATTGCAAGGGATTTATTAAGTAAATGGTTCTTCCCTTGAATATATGTATAATAAATATTTTAAAGCTGAAGTTGTTTGTTTGTTTGATTGATTAAACTCGCTAATCTTGTGAAATCTACAGATTTCAAATTGAACATTATTTTTGTATTGAATAGAACATTTATCGAGAAAAGCTGTACATATAACATTACGCTATGAGCAACTGGTGCAAGACAGTAGTCCTAAATAACTTGGATGTAATCACGGGAACAACCATTATAGCTACGATATAAGTACCTATGACACTCAGAAAGTATTGCAAGAAAAAGTTTTTATGTATGTGAGACTGGCCAGTTATAATATGATTACTTATTATAAGTAAAAATAGGTACGTTCTAAATTCAAAACTTCCCTCCACATTTTTTGCGAGTTAAGGGCCTATGCACACCACGTTTTTTAAACGCGCCGTTGATGCGCGTTTGTAGCGATACGCACGAAAGTCAGACGCAGCCTGTAGACCTTTGCACACCCGAATAAATTCAAATACGCGTTTGAATCGATACAGACGCGCGTGTGTAGCAATACAGACGCGATGCAAACGCGCGTGTGTAGCGATACAGACGCGCCACAGCCGCGCGTTCATATCAATACAAACGACAACAAACTGCTCTGTAGGATAAATTCGCGATTGTTTTAGAAACGCAAGTCGACGGCGCGTTTGTAGTGATACAGACCAGGGTTGTTGCGGATGCGAAAATTTAGACATCCGCGGATGCAGATGCGGATGCGGATTATTAGAAGTACACATCCGCGGATGCGGATTCGATGCGGATGCGGATGCGATACGGATGCGGATGCGGATTTTGGGCTTTTAAAAGGATAATTATTTAAATTTTAAGTACATAAATAACTGAAAATCAATTTAATTTAAACTTTTTATTTATTTAATCATTTTTTTTTTAATTTGCAAGTATTTAGTTTTACTTATGACACAACAGAATTTTGAGCTTCGAGTTTTGTTATAAAAAATCTTTGTTTAATAATTAAACTTAAAAATTGGTAAATTATATTTAATAAATAGCAATATTGCAGCCTTCTCAGCTTCCAACCTGTTTCTAAGTGGATTATAGGTACCTATTAACCCTGCACTAAACAAGTAGTTGTTCGCTGGGAACACTGGCTGATGAAGGTGATAAATATCTGCATGCTAATTTGGAGAGAATTTTAAATTCACAATGGTTAACTTTCCACCAATTAAGTTAATTTTCATCTAAATCCAGTCTTTTCTCGTTACGATAAATAGGTAACAAATTCTTTGCGGATAAGAGCATCGGGGATACTGTTGTCTGGTTCTCCTTCACGTTAATCTTTGCTCGATGAATCTAAGACCATGGCAAGATCGCTTTTTAAAGAAGTGTTCTTACCCGTACAGTACGTTGCTGGTTCAGGATCGAGAGAATCTTCTATTATCATTAGAATTAGTGACGACAGGGTCATTTACCATCTTCATTATTTAATCTTTTATTTTTCTTCGGTGACTGGTTTGAAAAAATTACGCTTATAGCGAGAATCTCAATATTTTGAAATTGCATATAAGTTCTTATCTTCCAAAGAAGAAAATTTCCAAAACAGACGCGAAACACGTACCACTCTGGCTCCGCCCACTTTCTTTACATGTAGTTACTTGTTGATGTGAATCTGCATCCGTAAAAACTCCGCATTGATTGATGCGGATGTGAATGCGGATGCAGATGTCTAAATTAATGCGAATGTTCCGCATTTGCGGATGCGGATGCGAATATTCGTAACACCCCTAATACAGACGCGCTTGTGTAGCGATACAGACGCGATGCAAACGCGCATGTGTATCGATACAGACGCGCCGGTGCCGCGCGTTTGTATGGATACAATCGACAACAAACTGCTCTGTAGGATAAATACGCGACGTCGACGCGCGTTTCTAAAACGCGCGTCGACGGCGCGTTTAAAAATCGTGGTTTGCACAGACCCTAAACGAGCTAATTAAAATTACCGTGTATCATTGAAAAATGGATTTGCGTCGAGAACATTTTCGCACTATGATTTTTTACGATTTTAAGTGTCGCCAGAAACCGGACGAATCGTAAGATAGACTTCAAATGGCATTCATGGATGAAGGCCCTTCTAAAGCAACCGTGTATCGTTGGTATAATGAATTTAAGCGCGGTCGACTAACTTTGGAGGATTAGGAAAGAAGTGGTCGCCCTTTGCTGGCTGTTACGGAAGAAAACGTGCTAGTAATGAAAGATTTGATCCAAGACAATAGACGTGTAACATACAAAGAGATTCAGCATATACTGTAAATTGAATCAGGAAGCCATCACAAGACTACACGTGCATCTACGGGTGCGGAGGATAGTTTCACGCTGAGTGCCGCACAACCTAACCGATGTTCAGAAGCAGGCAAGGATGGAATGGTGCCATGATATGATAGACAAATTTGAAGCAGGCTCGTCTCAGCGTATTTACGACATCGTTACAGGTGATGAATCCTGGATTTATCAATACGATCCAGAAACAAAGCGCCAGTCGACGCGCGACGGTTTGGGTGTTTCAAAACGAATCAACACCTACCAAAGTAAAGCGATCTAGAAGCGGGGGGAAGATTTTGATCGCGAGCTTTTTCAATTAGACTGGCTACTTGGTGTCAATTCCTTTACGAAACCAAAGAAGCATTAACGCCGAATGGTATTCTACCTAATGCTTGGCAGAAGTTTTCTCTGTTATGAGCAACAAGCGACCACACACAGGGCTCCGCGGGCTATTGCTCCACCACGATAATGCGCCCACTCACACCGCAATCAAACCGAGGGACTTCCTAGACAGCACACCGGTCAAACTCCTGGGTCACTCTCGCCCTTACAGCCGTAGCCTAGCACCGTGTGACTTCTTATTCCAAAAAATAAAAATCAGCTCAAAGGGACACAATTTTCGTCGACGGATGATGCGCTCAGCGTTCGAGCAGGCTCTGCTGCAAGCTGCAAATGTTTGCGGCGGACTGCAAAAAGTGTTTCGAAAACTGGTTCAGACGCATGAAACTTTGTATAGAGACTGGTCGAAAGTACTTTGAAAAAAATTATTTAAAATCTATTTACCTACTTAAAGAACATTCTTTTTTAGTGTCGCAAAACTTTTAGAGTGTCCCACGTATAGTAGGAGAGTTTGAGAAAAATACACCAAAATTAAGTCAAACACCATAATAAATAACACATCATACCATAACACTGGGTAATAAATATGATTTATTTCTCCAAGTATCTAAACAGTGTCGTTTAGTTGGTGCCGCCAGTTGAGCTGTCCGAATTGTGCATTTTCTTTGGTTATCCGCGTTTATTCTAGTTGTCTTATTCTGCGACTTATTGCTTCTAGACGAATTTGAAAGATTTTGTGTTGACCAGTGACTGCACCCACACGGACTTGCATTGGCAGCGTTTTTGTTAGGTTGCCTGCAATATAAATTCTTCTGTTTGTAACCATTACTCGAAAATCTTCTTATTGTTTAGGCCATATAATTATTAGCTGTTTCCCGCGATTTCACCCGCGTCCTGAGGGAACTACTTCGCGTACCCGGTTAATTTATAGCCTAAGTTACTCCTTGGTACATCAGCTATCCGCCAGTGAATCGGTGAACGTCCCGTCAAAATCGGTCCAGCCGTTCCAGAGATTAGCGAAAACAAACAGACAGACAAAAATTGTAATAAATGTCATTTCGGTATATGTACCGTGTATATATCCATATGGATTTAGTAAAAAGCAACTATCTTAATATTACAAACAGACACTCCAATTTATATGTATAGATATAGATAGTAGGTACTTAATTAATTAAAGGTCTATGTTACCAGGACGCCTTCAAAATCATCTTGAAGGACCCAAGGCAGTTCCGCTACAGTCTTCAGTGAGGAACATATAGCTTAATGCAAGTAAAATGGAGGCTACAATCGTGCTCAGCAGAGCGTTACGAAAATGACATTTTTGGAATCGGAACAGGACTTTACATTTCCTACAATCACTCTATTAGCTAGGCTGCGTTAGTTAAAGTTCAATAAGAGATCGATCCAAAGATATCGTGCAACGCTGACGGAATTTCATCCGTCTGCGTTGAAGCTTACTGTATAAATTTCACCGCTTTTTAACCCAACTGATTGTAACCGCCTTAATTCAAGACCGTACAATTGGTACTAAGTGTTTAGGTAACCCACGTATTATCTCGATTACCTTTTCTGTTCTTTGGATGCGCGTCTCAAATTGACTATTTTGGGTTGCCCGTTTTTACGTCGATGTGGTGGAGGTTTATTTCGACGAAGTGAGTTGCCTCGTTCGACTTCTTCAGCTACTGAGATGTCAAGCCAGTTGTTTAGACGATCATTATTGGACGAAGATGATCCTGGGTCTGGATATAATTCAATTTCTTCGTTATTTGCGACTGTAATAACAGATTAGATTGAAATATTTAATATTAAAATCCATGCGACTTAAGAACACGATGTACGCAATGAAATTTGTAGGTAACTGCTTACCATAAAAAGGTAAATTTAGTTTTATTCTTAAGTTAGATGCTGACGTCGGTGAGCCGTAATACGTTACACGGTTTGCTGCAGACCGTAGAGTGTTAAATTTAAGGGTAGGATATAATTAAACCTCGAGGATACACCTAATCTGAGAGTCTACCAATGTTACAAGACCTGTTCAAGGTCTTCTAGTAACTATTGAAAACGGTTTACATCTTATGACAGGTGGCTGGTGTCTAGCGGACCGCGGACAACGAATTCAGAATTCGAATTCATAAGGATTTCGTGTGTCGATTCCAAGTGGTGTCTGTCCCCAGTTTAGTTCGTAGTTGGCGGCGCTAGCTTCGTTCTCTGTGTCTCTTGATCTAGTAGTTAAGATACACTGGGGGAAAGTCCGTCTCTCTTGCTCTCTTAGTTAAGATACACGGGGGAAGGACTGCCACGCCGCCAAGGGACAATTTGGGTCGCAGAAAGTTTGTCTTCACAGCGCCCATAATAAATGTGCTTTCTATTATTTTTTTAATTCGTTGCCGCGGACTCCAAGCTCTTGGATCGCAACTGAGTCAACGCTAGGATGATGATGACGAAAAGTCTGGCTGGTAGTTTGACCTGCTTTGACAGCTAGTAAGACGCAACATAAAGGGATCACTTGTTTGTTTTTGCAAAATATACACAAAATTAGGTAAGTAGGTAAGTTACCTGAATCTGCATTTGTGGAGGGCTTGGTCATTTTATCATTTGTTTATCATCAGTATTATATGCAGAGCTGACAGGGAATTTCTGGGGCTTGAAATAATATTGTCTGTATAAAACTGTCGGTGATGTCTGATTTCATGCAGACAAGATTATTAAATCTATAGAGCCATGACAATGCAATACAATAATTTAGTTTTTATGGCAAGAAATGAACCAAGACCTAATATATCAAACACCTTCTTAGGATTTGTTGGTCTCAACGTCCATCAGCTACATACTTGAAAGTAACAACCTTCAAGGACACAGTCATGCCTCTGCGTTGCAAGTTGCAAACTGCGTCTTACATTAAACTTCCCTATGGACCTCTCGGCAGCCGCACATACAATGAGCGGTGACTACCACTTACCATTTGGCGCCAGCTTTGTGCTACTAAGGACTATAAAAGTCTAAACAACATGGTATTCAACTGCTGTAGGTATAACAAAAAAAGAACCGGCCAAGTGCGTGATGGACTCGCGTCGCGTACGAAGGGTTAGCAATGGCCAGTGGTAGCGGCAGTGATAGCTGTCGATGACCATGGCGCATTCTACTCTGACCCGACATCACTGACATCAGCTGCGGTGGAGTAGAGTGCGGCATGTACACGGCTACTCATTAAGCTAGACACTTTGATTTTTGTACCGTTCTTATGTCGTAGGTAATAAGCATCAGAATCGTACTGCAACTGTACCTACGAGGGGAGTTCAATGTATTCTCGGTATAGGTATGAATGAAGGAAAAGGCGGAAAATTCTGAATAAATTTAATTTTTCAATATACTCCCTTAACATCTCAATACATTTATTTGTTCGTGAAAGTAACTTTTCAATTCCCTCTGAAAAATATTTTTCTTCATGGCCTGAAAAATGTTCGTTTATTGCTCCCTTCAACTCTTCATCGTCCGAAAAATGCTTTCCACGAAGGTCTTTTTTAAGATTAGGGAATAGATAATAATCACTAGGGGCGAGGTCCGGACTGTAGGGTGGATGATTGATTTCTTCAAATACGTACTACCCAGTGGCGTAGCGTGCCTTGTCGGGGCCCCGTATAAAAATTTTTTTGGAGGCCCTTATATGGAGGTAAAGATTTTTCACGAAAGAAAAAAAATATTGTGAGAAGTAATATTTATTTATCACATAATTTACCCATTTTACAAATAAAAATCGAATTTTAAATATTCACTCTCCTTGCCTTTTTATCGGCAAACTGATTTATTAAATCATTTATGGCTGATGATGATTTTAGTTTTTCTAAAGTTTCTGCCTCTATGGACAATAGTGAGATGTCTGACAGCCGTTCTTGTCCCATCGAAGTTCTTAAGTAATTTTTTATTAGTTTTAATTTTGGAAAACTTCTTTCTGCCGTTGCGGTTGTAACTGGAAGGGTCAAGAATAAAAAGCATGCTGTGATTACCTCGGGAAAACTGGATGCAAGACTATTGAATTTTACTAGCAATAATTCAATGAGTTCTTTAATGGAATAAATTTTTTTAATTTCAGAATTTAAGCATGTTTTTAGAGCCTTTAATTGGTCACAAAGATTAAGTGAGATGTCTTTACTGTATTTAGCAGACAGTTTTCCGGAAGCGTTTAATATCTCTTCGCTTGAAGAAGATAGGAGTTTCTCCGGTTGTAATATTTCGAATATACTACTCAGGTTGCAAAGGCTCTGAAATCTTTCTTTAGTTTGAGAAATTAATATATCTAAACAGCAATAGTATACATTGACTTTGAAATAGGATTCCGGGTCGGAAATTCTCTCATCTTGTGATAACTCATCAAAAAAACGCTTCGTTATCTTTCGCCTACTGTTTTTAAAAACAGTTGTTACCCTCCACTTTTTTGCTAAATCTTTGGATTCATTTAGCAAACTATTAAATTAATTCTGATTTCTTAATTGGCACAGTCTATTTAAAAGATTACTTAATAAAATACTAGATTTCTGTGTCATTATTTTCATGCTGTAGAGCTTTAGAAACAGGATTAATAATTTCAAATAGTGAAGAAAAAAATGTAACGAGCACTAAGAAATCAAAACTCTCTAAAATATTAATTATACTTTTACATTCTTCACGTTCATCTTTTTTATTTGAAATTAAATTTAGTTGGTACAAAGTTTTCATGATTAGTAAAAATTTTTTCTTTACTGCTAATAAAGCGTCGTTCCTAGAAGACCATCTGGTAGGACATACCTTTTTAAGGGTAATCAAATATTTTTCAGATAAATCGTCACTTAGCATAGCCCAGCGTTTTATACTATTGCCAAAAAAAGTATATATTTTTTCTAAATTATCGAAAAAAGTCGATACTTCACGAACATGTCTCGCAGCATCGTTCAAAACCAAGTTTAAAGCGTGCGCAGCACAATGAACATAATCGGCATTTGGAGCATGCTCTTTTATTAGGGTTTGTAATCCTCCATACACACCCGACATAACATTTGCTCCATCGTATCCCTGTCCTCTACATTTAGTCAAATCAATTCCATATTCTTTAGTCAAATTTAAAATGACAGTTTTCAGACCTGCAGCACTGCAATCGGTTACTGCTATGAATCCTAAAAAGGACTCACAGATTTTTATTTCTTTCGGCACATTATCATCATTTTCTGTAACCGAGATATATCGAAAAACTACAGATAGTTGGTAAATTTTTGACAAGTCTTGTGTTGTATCCAGAATTATTGTCAGAAATGGAGCTTTTTTAATTTCTGAGATAATACTGTTCCTAACGTTAGTACCAAGCAAACTAATAATTTCGTTTTGAATCGTAGGGCTTAAATAATTTATTTCACCTTTCGGTTTTAGAAAAAGTTCTTTTAAAGTTGCATCATAGTTAGATAGCAGACGTGAAATTGCCATAAAATTGCCAGAATCAGAATCATGCCCCCTCAAAGGTAGATTACAAGATACTAAAGTAATTATAACATTAATTATACGATGCAGTACATCTCTCCAGAATGTAATTTTACTATCGATTTCACTTTTCAATAGAGTATCGATGGTATTTCCTTGCAACCAATTATTATAAGAGAGTGAGGCACTAATATGCTGCTGTGACTTTTCATGGTCAAGAATAGTTTGTGTGAAATTGCTTCTAACCGAAACACCGTTAACCCAAGCAGAGGAGTACGATTTGTTTTGACGATCTGCTAATAACCAACAGAAGTGACAGTACGGTTTGTTTAAAACGTTAGAATAACATAACCATGGTCTTATAATTTTTATGCCTGCCTGATTGAAATATGAATAATAATAAGCTGAAAAAGGTCGGTTATTTTCTGAAACTTTTGGAAATGGTCATTGTGGTTTAAATGGACCCAATTTAAAAATTATTTTTCGTTCGCATTCAGTTAAATTGTCACCAAAATTTCCTCTATCTGATGAAATTATATTACAATCTGCATTATCTGCAGATATATCAGAATCGTTGACTTGGGGTTCCTCGATTTCTGGATGGACATCTGATAAAGTATGTCCTTGGCTTTCTTCTATTTCCGGATGGATATGTGACGAAGAACATGCTTCAGAAGAATCTAAAAATAAACGAGTAATTGCTAAAAAATAAATACGAATGCTTTGATACTAAACTAAAAAGAGTTATATATAAATAAATAACGTTACTAAGGGTCACAGTTAGAGAGTGTTCAGTTCAGACGCACACAGATTCTACGCGGATTGTGCTCGTACCTATTAGTAGATACAAAATCACCTGCAGCCCGTCCGTGCATTACTATACATCTGCGTGCTATTTAAACGCAGCGCGTAGTGTAGTGGCCATACAAAACGAGAACCCGAAAGCGAGTCTGCACATCTGAAGTTCTCAACACGCAATTAACGATACGATACAGACTGATAAACAAACAACAAAACAAATCGATCCTATAGATAAGTTAGAATTTTGTTTTTTTTAATCAATGCACGGAACCCTAAAAACAGTATAATTGTGAAAATCGAGGGGGGAGACAACTTTTTGTGACGGACAGATGGACAGACCGAAATTAAAAGATTTCCTTGTTTATCACTACGGGCCCCTAATAAATGGGTTGGGTAGTAGTGTAGTACTTACCTTTCCAATCTAAATCACTCACAGTATCTTGTCTCTGAAAAAATGAAGAAATTTTGGGCACTTTTTTTATAACCTCGTCCCTTTTCTGTTTAATTTTTCTTTTCTCAGCGCCGCTGGGATAATCTCTTTTCCTTTCACTCATTTCTTTTACAAATCGTTACTAATACTGCTAAACCAGAAGAACAATATTGTTTGTGCTGAATTACAATGTAATGCACATTTATATAAAGCGCGTAAATAAACAGTGCACTGCACTCCGTGGTTTAACATCCAATGCAAAGTACAACAACGTACACGTACATCGCGATATCGATGAAGGATTCCCGGGGATTCCCCGCTGAGTTGAAGATGAAGTAAGTAAAACGGGGAAGTCCCGCAGCCCGCCATAACGATGTAGTGTTGCCAACTTTTGAACGCACGCTTAAGGCGGGAAAAAAAGGAATTGCTTTATAGAATTTTGTCATTTGTAAAATAAAATAAATTAGAAAGTTTTTATTCTTTTTCCTTACACACTTTGGGGGCCCCCGTGGCCCGGGGGCCCCGTATAATTGATACGGCAAATACGGCGGTAGCTACGCCCCTGGTACTACCGCACAGCAGCCTGGGCAAGGCGCGCCTTGTGAACCGGCGCGTTGTCGTGAAGCAGCAACACACCTGCGGTTAATTTGTCACGTCTTTTTTCTTTAATTGCCTCCTTTAAATTACGCAGGGTGGTTGCGTATGATGCAGCAGTAATACTTTGACCTTTTTTGTGTACTCGATTAGCAAGATTCCCTAAGAATCCCAAAACACCGTGGCCATGAGCTTTCCTGCGGACGGAGTGACTTTGAACTTCTTCGGCGGGTCTGATCCTTTTTTGTGCCACTGCATAGACTCTTGCTTGCTCTCAGGGTCATAGTGATGAACCCACCTTTCATCACCAGTAACTATCCGATCGAAAATACTTTGCGGATTTTCACCACTGAGGTCCAAAAACTCCTTACAAAAGTCAACTCGCACTTGTTTCTCTAGCGCGGTGAGCATTCGCGGCACCCATCTTGCACAGACCTTTTACAAATTCAGGCGCTCATGAAGGAATGTGTGAATGGTACCCACGGATAGCTTAGTCATTTCTGCTAATGTTTTCACTCTTACACGGGCATCTTCAAGTACAAGGTTTTCGACTAATTTGACGTTTTCTTCAGTAGCGGCACAAATTGGCCCACCAGCGCGGGGGTCGTCTTCAATGCTCTCTCTACCCCGTTTGAATTCACTTGACCACTTCTGAATTGTAGATAATGAAGGCGCAGAATCTTGGTAAACAGCCACAATTTCTTGATGGATATTTTTTTGAGTTTTTCCTTGTTTTGTGAGGAATTTTATCACTGCACGATGCTCGATTTTTTTCATCATTGTCGAATCAGTCATCATAGTTGTCTTTTCGCAATGATATCTTGAATACTAATGGTGGCAATTAAATGAAATTTTGTATTTATACCCTCAAAGAGTGTCATTAACTAATGAGATAATTAAATTGCCCTTATCATTAGTATATCACCTCGATACCGAGAATACATTGAACTCCCCTCGTATAGCTTGACTTGTAGCTGTGTACTATCTACATCAAAATCGCTACCACCTCCGTCCGCTGCCGTTTTTCGTTTTAGGCTTAAGTTTGACGAAAAGTCCAGAGGTTAGTTTTAAAAAAAGCTTGTAATAAAACATCGACTGAAGGTAGCGACTAGCGAGACTTAGCGTTCTGTTACAAAAGTGAATGCTCACCATATTGCAACTACGTTCGAATTCTTGATTGTTGTACGTAAGTGCATAAGTTATCCGTCTAGCGTTATCCCAGTTTCAATCTGGGGTCCGCTTACTTACTTAGTCTAACCGGATTTGACTGAATATTAGCTTTTCCACAGAGCGACTGCCGATCAGCGATATTCCATGGATAAGATTAGTGTCAGTTTATTTAGAGGTACTGACGAACTCTAACGACTGTCAAAGCAGATCTTCATGACAACCGGGACTGACGGCTTAACGTGCTCTCCGAGGCACGGGGGACAAGCGATAATTAATAATTTAATACGCACATAACTCCGAAAAGTCATTGGTGCGCGCCATGGATTTGAACCCTATACCCTCTGCACGGCCGCGGCAGTCTGTTGGTATCTCCACTAGGGTATCCACTGCCTTAGGTAAGTGCATAAGTAATAAGTGTAAATAATTATGTCTTGTTGCCAAGATTTAAGTGCGAATGTACTTAATTTGTAAGTAAGTACTGAAAGCAACAGTTGAACTAGATAACAAGACAACTAATTTGTGTATTAATGAATAGTATCGCGTATATGGGTACATAAACTTATCTATATTATGTTACTTTGTGTGATTAATTATTAAAATACTATTAGGACAGGACTACTTAATATAAGATATTAAATAATATCTACACTAATATTATAAAGAGGAAAAATTTGTATTTTTGTTTGTAATGGATAAACTCAAAAACTACTGGACCGATTTAAAAAATTCTTTCACTTTTAGAAAGCTACATTATCTGCGAGTAACATAGGCTATAGGGCTTTTCGGGTACGCGAAGTAGTTCCCTCAGGACGCGGATGAAACCGCGGGAAACGGCTAGTCTTATATAAATGCTTGACAAATATGTGTCATATCTTTCTCTTAACGTTATCCTAGTTTTAACCTGCAGCCTCCTTTCAAAGGAGAGGCCTAGTCCAGCAGTGGACTGTTAAAGGCTGATGATGATGAACCTGCAGCCGCTTACTAGTCTTAATTTATTTGGGAGAATATTAGCTTTTCCGCAACCCGAAAGGATAACGATGTTCCAAGGTTAAGACTAGTGTCACTTTCAGAGGTACTGACGCCCTACAACGACTGTCAAAGATCTTCATGTCTGTCGGGACCGCCGGTTTGACGACGGCTTAACGTGCTTTCCGAGGGACGGGACAAGTGATAATTAACAATTCTAATCATGCATTTAAGATATCATCATGCGGTAGGTACCTACCATCATCATTGTCCTAGAGTTATTCCAGTAGAATCTAAGACATTTGGTAGAATGTTAGCCTTGCTACAGAACGACTGCCATCTAACCTCCAGAATCGACAGAGATAGCGATGTTTCATGGCGTTGACTGGCGTCAGTACATTCAAGGTCACCTGTCTCTACATACCAACTGTCACAGATCTGTTGGCGCCGCGGGAGTGTAAGCCATAGACTAATATATATTATAGTGTAAGCGACTGCGACGCCGAAGGTCGCGGGTTCGATTCCCGCTCAAGTCAAACATTTGTGTGCATGAACATGGATGTTTGTCTTGGTCTGGGTGTTTCTATGTATAATATGAATGTATTTACAAAAAAAATGTATTATGTATGTTTATCCATTATCTAGTACCCATAGTACAAGCTTCTGCTTAGTTTGGGACTAAGTAGATGGTGTTGTGTGAATGTGGTAGAATATTATTATTATTATCTTGACATACCATGACAGCCGAGACCTGGGACTACGCTTAACATGGTCTCCGAGGCACCGGGGAAACGATAATTAATAATTTATTATGCACACACATTAGAAAAGTCAGTGGTGCAAACCGTGCGTTTGAAGTGTTTGAATCCGATGCTATCCACATAGACTCCTACTGTTTGTTTTTCCACTGGGCTATCGATGCTTCGGAAAAATTTATAACTGTATTTGTAAGTTGAAAGTCTTAGGACTTCTTCTTCAACTTAGATTGAAATCGTTGATTACTTAATTAGTCAACACGTCGCTTTGTATATTACTACTAGAGGACGCCAGCAGCTACGCCTGCATTTTTTTAAAATTTACCCGTTTTGGCCGATCCCGTGGGAATTTCGGGAAATCCCTTCTTAGTGCATCCCTACGGTCCCCAAGGAACATACATGCAAAATCTCAGCTGCCTGCGCCCAATAGTTTTGGCTGTAGCGTGTCTGTCAGTCAGTCAGTAACGCAAGGATTTTATATATTAAGATTACCGGTAAGTAACTATTATTTATTTTTGTCACAGAATAATTCATTCAGATCAGATACAGTCATAAAATTTACCAAATTTTCAATACCTACTTAGATCTCGCCTCGCCTGAATACACCATAATACACTGTATTAAGCTTGCGTCGCACCGAAGCGTTGTATCATTATGAGATCAATTTGTGGCGATTTTGATTCACTTTAAAGCTAAGTTTAAAGCGCTATGCGCTGTGGTTATGAGTGACTAATCACATGACATCGTCGAATAGAAATATTTATCGATTATACGTATTTATATTTAGTTTATATTCTACTGTACATCCCTAGCCGCCGGATGTCAAAAATGTCAAAACTGTTTCAAAATCAAACGTCAAAATCTTAAGTCAAACAAACAGTGACGTTTGGCGCTAGGGAATGGACGTGCTTGTTATGCGTAAACAAAATTATTCGTAAACGTATTTAAAAGAAAATCAATCTTATATTTGTAACATCAAGACTAATATTAAGAAATTGTGCATTTCATTCTTGTCCGGTGTTGTTTTTATGGGGAAGTATATCAATATTTATTGAAATTTTCTGCGTCGCAACGTTTGAACAGTTGTAAACAAAGAATTAGGACAACAAAAACAATGTGGTCTCACTTGGAACGTGGTAGTTCTCCGGTGGATTGGTGCGAATCTAATTATTCTATTTCACCTATGATAGCAGAATTCGTAAACACTGTGAGTACTTTTTTTTAATAAGACAAAGGAATTCTAATACCTACGCAGCTGGCAGAATATTTTTAAATTCATGCGTAGCAAAGTCTCAAAATTTTATTTTGAGGCAACGTATTCTGCCTTAGTTTAATAATGTTATAAAGATGTCGTAATCCCTGTCATGTATGGTTGCTTAAAAAGTGAACTTGTACCTCAACCTTAAACAAATGAGCGACTCGTAATGAGAATGACTGACACGTAATGTGTGGCAATTATTTCAGTTTAGCAATGTGTTGTTCTTCTTGCTGCCACCCGTGCTGATTCATCTGTTCCAACAATACTCCAAGTTCTTCAATCCAGCAATAAATATACTATGGGTACTGTTGATGGTTGTTGGCATCAGCTCAGCATACTTTCATGCTACACTGAGTTTAGCAGGTAAGCATATTTTATTCTAATTATATTAATCTAATTGTGTAATGCTATTTACATAATGTTATGCAAACTCACACAACATAGTACCTAAAATGCTTATTATTATTTAAGCTGTCATTTCATGTGTAACTTTATGCAAGTTGTTTTTTCATTTTGATAGCCAGAAATGTGGATTCTGCTCTATGAAATAAGTAGTAAAAAGGCATTAATTAATATATTATGTCTATGAATTTAATACAAAATGTATTTATTAACAATGTTCAGATTGCGTTAGTTCTGATTAAGATTATAAACCTAGTAACTTACTGCCTTAATTCTGTAATTATATATTACAGATAAATATAGAGAAATAGATGTTTATCCTCTATGTGTATAGAGGATAAACATTTGTTAGATTAATAAATAATAATAAACTTAATACTTAATAAACGATTACACAATGTGTCCAACTTATCTTCCATTTTATATGTTGGTCATTGTCATATTTGATGTCATATTTGAATGATGAATTTAATGTTATTATTACTATAATCATTACTTATAGTTTTAAATGAGGTAAATAGAAATAGAAAAAAATAGAAAAATTCTATTCCATCCATTATTTATCTCCATTCATTATTTATCTGAGTAAAACCTTATCATAAATGTAAACATAAATTAAAAATGGCCCACATTGATATTTATTTCTGTGAAGCAGAAATGATAGTCTTTATTTCTTGTTTCAATCACTCTTATCTTATCTTCGCAATTGTTAGCTTACAACATTATTATAGGTACTAGTTATTAAACAGAAAAGTAATTAAGTAAATTTGTTATATTTATGCATGCAGTATTCTTTGTATGAAACAACAAATGATGTCTACATAAATACAGATTGTATATGCACTGATGGTGCTAACTGGTAATGACTCACTACAAAAGTATGTAAGATAAGGCACAGAATTATTTCTGACAAAGAGATCATACCAGAGTCACATATAGAAATAACTAGCTAACCCAGATATGGGCGGAAGCCAAAACATATTGAGGACATTACCTATATACTAGGGCTGCCAGAGCTTTGCACGAAAATATGCATTATTTGTTATAAGTAATACTTTAGAGAAATTTTTAAAGTTACGTTTATTATTTTTATAGTGTGCTCCCATCTTTTGTGCGTGCTATTGTGCTATTTATTTAGTTTTAAGAATGATTGAAATCGCCACAGAATGTCACTATCATAAATTTTGAGGAGGGAAAAGTTCAATTTGTCATGGGACAGCTGATCTTTTTGTCATTATTTCGCTTTTGTCCCAGAAAAATACTTGATCATAATAACGAGTATAATCATCCCCCCAAGATTTGCACTAGTAATACCAGGCATAATGTTGTACAGTAGAGTCGCAACCCTATATATTGGTCTGTACCGCCAAGATAAACGATGTTGTAGTTCTGATTTTATTACGTACACGAATGCCAGGTGTAGTAGGAAAAAATCTCCATACTCAACAAATAGAGGAGGATTAAAGTTGTAGGCAATTTCTGTGGTTGTCGAATCATGCGTTACCCACGCAAATTCCGTAGCAAAGTGCCTATGTTTAACAAAGGTGCAAGGGTGGCCAGGCAGGGCCCCCACAGCCCTCCAGAGATTAAAAAAACGTTGCCAATCAAAAAAGCAACCAAAGTCCCGTGAAGCTTTACACGCAGGTGCCGTTTTAGCATTATTAGATTCGTACTACGAACGAAAAGCTTCATGGGCTCTCTACTTTACCTACAATAAAATTGATATTTTTCCTATTCCAACCCTAGGCCACCGGCGGGCGACGCCTTTGCATAGGTAAAAGCTGTTTATGTTAAACTTAGTGGCTACGAAGAATTATATTAAGATAAAAGATATGTGTGTAATTTCCTATTTGAATTGCCTTTGTTCCGAAGATTAGTTAAACCCACATTTGCCTACTTTAATCGGAATTTGTTTCGGAGGCAATAGATATACCTACTCATCCCAAAAATCATAACGGGGAATCATAATCTTTGATTCTCTTGACACTACAGTAGGTACCTTGGTACGTGCTAGTTTAAACCATAGATCTCAGGTCTTTGTTGAGAATTCGGAAAACTCAGTAACACTTTTGCCTGACTCGGGAATCGAACCCGGGACCTCACGCTCAGCAGACGCATACGCTATCCACTGGACCATGGAGGCAGTCTCGGAGTCTCGGTTCTATAATCATAATCATGTGTACAATTTTACAGCGATGGTTCATAACATAAATCCTTACTTTCAGGACAATTACTGGATGAGTTGGCTATTCTTTGGGTCGCGATGGCGGCATTTGCGATTTTCTTGCCAAAACGACTTTTCCCACGATTTCTACAAGGAAATAGGTAAGTTGTTCAGTCACGTTTAGTATATATTTCTATGTGGTAACGGATTAGGAATAAAACGTGTAAATAAGTAGGTACTCCATTTTATTGCGTGGGTGTCGTAAGAGGTAAGAGGCGATAAAGGAATATACACGAAACAAAGTAGGTAGGTATGTCAAGTAACAAAAAACTAAACTTCAAAACCCATATCAAGTTGCTTGACCAGCGTATTTTAGCACACCAAGTCCTCCAAATAACAATACCATTTTGACGCAAATTTAGGTAAGTCTATGCCCAGAACAAGACTTCAAAAGACTTTATGATGATGAGAGTATAGTATTGTACGTACTTACGTAGGCAGGTACTGTTGACTGGCTGGATACTGGATGGCTAAGACAGTAGACAAGTTATCATGGCGAATAATGAGGCAGCGTTATCGCATATCCCTACACAACAGTAGGTATCGTATTTTACGAAGTTATGGTGTAATGGTCTTAATTCAGAAGATTTTCTACGATAGTAGGAGTTACGTATCTGGATAAAATCTCGATAATTTCTCTGTCTAAGAAAACATACCTATAAAAAAGGAACTAAACTCTAATTAAAAGCTACCTACTCGTATTTTGACTTGAGACATGCAGGAATGTCGTCCTTAGTCAAATGACTTTTGAGATGAGACAAAAGTCATACTGTGATACCTTCAAACATAAGTCGATGACTTTACAGATCGGGTCATCTCCCCGATCCCAAATAATGTCCGTGCGAATTCGACGGGTCTTTCGATTTTATACCTGCGATTCGTAATTTAGCCTTTAGGTTTAGGTAGGTATACTGCATAAGTAAGCACAGGTTCTTGCACCCAGGTTTTACTAAATTGCTAATTCTTATTACGTAGTATAAAAAAAATATCTTTTGTCTGTCTGTCCCTATGTATGCTATCTTTAAAACTACGCAACGGATTTTGAAGCGGTTTTTTTTATAGATAGAGTGATTCAAGAGGAAGGTTTATATGTATAACACATGCCTAATATGCATTGCACCCGTGCGAAGCCGGCGCGCGTCGCTAGTGTTGTATAAGTCTGTAAAGTTGGCCGTTCACTGGTCATGAAAAAATGCGATATGCCCGAATAGACATTGCCAAGTTTTATTTATTCTTAATCGTCTCTAGCGATACTTAATAATGTCAAAACACACTTGGTTTCGGATATTTTGGAGGCAGATGTGTTGAAGAGCTGTCTGGCCCGGACTGGAAATTAAAGCCAATATCTTATGGACTATAAGCGAACCCCGGGCCAAATTGAAAGTCTGGGATCTCAACTGGGCCAGCGCTAAGATGGTGATGATTTTACGGCCTATAAAAGCTTCTTAAATGCTTCCAGAGGGTCTATCACGAGTTTCTCGATCGTCACGGTGACGATAGACTAGTCGACGGGAACAATTCCCATACATTTTCTAAAAGCGGATAATAGCGATCAATAGAGTCCGCTAAGGGGCGCATTTAGGAAATGTATGAAAATTGTTCCCGTCGACAAGTCTATCGTCACCGTGTAAAACTCGTACTAGACTCTCAGATGCAAAGAGAACTTCCTGAACTTCGTACATTTGTGGGATCCACTTATATCGCACCTATTAAGGTATCTGTGTTCCTTGGACACAAACAAAGGCAGATTATTAAATTGTTCTTCAAACAATGCGCTTAATCGCTTATGTTTACAAATGTTGAATAATTACTGAATTATATTGTGTAACAAAAACAAATAGACATGACGTCACAGAAGTTGTTCTAATTACGAATCTGTTCATAATCATGGCATAATAACTGCGTTACCTTGGCTATTCATTGTTAGCTAGGTATTGAAAACAAACATTATTAGCATTCATTGTCTATTGTCTAATACAATTTTCGCATGTGCATCTTAGCTAATGTCTGTGATTATATTTTGTTCTCGTTAGATTCTGGCTAAACATAGGTACTCTAAATTTAGCGCGTAGGTACCTACCTAGTTATTTCGTCATTCAAAATAACGTAATGGAAAATTTTATTTAGCTTGATAAAAATCTGTGAAACTGCAACGCATTGCCGATAAGGTACAGTTTTCATAAGGTATCATAAAAATGCAATAAATTATTTTAAATACCTACTAGCAAACTACTTACTACACGTTGAGATAAGGAATGGGACTAAAAAAGGCGACTCCTTAAGCCGGTACCGTCTTGGTACTTGGTAGCACGGGCTGTTTTCGCAATTCCACGCCCTGGCATGGATTTTGCGTGCGGATGGGAATGGTATTGTCACTCGAGCCATCACCCCCAGCTCTTTGACGAAGGCCAACATACTCTTGATGGGACCCACTGCTTCCCTCAGGCTGCTGTATCTGGGCAGTCGAGGAGCAGGTGGGCTACCGTCTCGTCTGCTGCCATACAGGCTCTGCATAGCGAGCTGGTCGGTGATACCTATAGTAAATAGGTGCTTATTAAAGAAGCCGTGTCCTGTGTAGGCGGTCGTGACTGTCCGCAGTTGTGGTTTGGACAACTGGAGGACTTGTTTGGCTATCTTACCGTCTGCTGCAGGAAGAGCCTCCTTGGCCTGCCTACATGTTCAGTGGGTTTTGTCCTGGTTCTTTTCTTACCAGGTTGCGATAAAAACCAGAAGGGAGGGGAACAATGGGCTCGGGTTCCACCACCTCTAAAGTGGCCCCTCTTCTGGCAAGTACGTCGGCTGCGTCATTCCCTCTTGAGCCACTGTGGCCCTTGATCTTTTGCAGTGTTAATTTGTTTAGTTTACCAACCTCTGTTAGTTTCTGGTGGCATTTAAGTGTGAGTGCCGAGGTGATAGTATGGCTTTTGAGGGCTGAATGGGCAGCCATACTATCTGAAAGGATCCTAATTTATTATTATTATTATCATGGGTCGTTCCCTTATCTCACGTGCCATGATTACTGTGGCAGATAGGATTATGCCAAAACATTCGGCCTAGTAGACCGAATGTTTTGGCACGATATTGATGTTTAGGACCTCGGAGAATACTCCTGAACCCGTACCTGTATCCGTCTTAGACCCATCTGTGAAGATCGTGAGCTCGTTGTGGTTAACCGCGTGTAGACCCTCGTACAGTTGGATTTTGTATTTCTTGTCAAACACAAATTGTTTTGGTATTCGGTCGCCGATGGCTTGTGTTAGATGAACTTCTTAGAAGAGTGTTTTCAAGTTGCTAGTGTGCGGTGTATTGGTATCTTTCCAGAGCTTCAAAGCTCTTAGCCAAACTGCCGACATCGTTGCTTCCTATTGTATGAACAGGTGCAATGGAGGCTTCGAGTGCCGCTGTAGGCGTGGTTTTCATGCAGCCCGTAGCCGCTAGGCATGCAAGTCTTTGAAGCATTTGAAGCTTGTTGGCGGCCGTTGTTAGGTTGGTCCGAGGGCACCACACAACTGCGCAGTAGCTTACCATCGCAAGTATTATTGTCTTATAGAGCCATAAGACAATTTTGGGGGATAGGCCCCAGCGTTTGCCTATTATCTTCTTGCACTCCCAGAAGACGATGCTGGTTTTATTGAGCTTATTTTCTATGTCAATTTGCTGTCGAGAGTGACACCCAGGTACTTGACCTCGGTAGACAGCTTAAGCTCTGTATTCAATAACCTGGGCAGCTGGTAGGGACACAGAGTGCGTTTGTGTGTGAACATGACTAGTTAAATTTTGGTCGGGTTTACAGAGAGTTCGTACTCATTACACCACCATTCTATTATGCGTAGGGCTTTTTGGGTAAGATCGTATACTGTACCTACTAGTTACCTTACCTGAAGTGAGAATGGTCAGATCATCTGCATAACCACAATAGTGTAGAAGTATCTCGCGTTGAGTTTGTCTATGAGTTCATTGATGATTAAGCTCCACAATAGCGGGGAGAGAACGCCTCCCTGCGGGCAACCTTTAGTTATCAAAGCTGTCTGGGTGTCGCCATGCAGGCGTACTACAATTTTGCTGAACATGTTTTGGATACACTGTATGAGCATCTGATCCACACCATGTCTGGCTAGGGCATTGCTTATGCTGGAGAAGTTTGTTTGGTCGAAGGCTCCTTTTGTGTCGATAAAGGTGCCCAGGCTGATTTTTTGTTGTATAGCAGCCTCTATCTGGTTCACGACCTGGTGTGAGGCCGATTCCGTCGATTTCACTGAGCTGTATGCATGTTGGTTGGCATGTAGGGGCACGTGCTTCAGGGCCCCCCTTCTTAGTTCCCTCTCGCAGAGCCTTTCCAAGGCTTTGAGCATGAAGGTGGTCAGGCTTATTGGTCTGCAGGACTTTGTATTTGTATAGGCTGTTTTGCCTGGTTTTGGTATGAAAATTAGTTTGACTTACCTTTCTTACTCCTCGATTTGTTCAGTGTTACCAAGTACCGTCGTAGCAGAAAGACTGAGTTACCTCGGCCGGTACCGTCAGCATAACACGTAAAAACGTAATTTAATTAGCGATAATTTCACTAATATAACTGCTATAACAAAATAAAATTTACCTACTTATATCAGTTACTTAAGCGATCATTTTCTTACAAATTTAGTAAAATAATTAAATTAACTATGTGATCCGTGGGCTGGTCTGCGACCTATCATCATCTTCGTCATCATCGTCATTTTGGTTTGCGAGTTGGGGGTCTTAAGCCTGGTAGAAGAAGATTTTATCACCAGAACCACTAAAAATCATTTTTATATGTAAGAAAACAGATCATTTTGGGGGAGCTTTAGCCCCTAGCTAGGATCCGCTAAAGGGAAGTTATATCTATTCCTTTAAGTAGGTAGTTAGCTTTGAGAGCACTATAAGGTAAGTACCTAAATAATATCATAAACACCAGCTAGTCCGTTTGATTATCATTGCCAAAGACTTACAAATTTAATGTGAGTATGTAATTTTTCACGACTAATTAATTTTTTCGCGCCATATACCTACCTACTTATTAACATATTGCTTAAGCCTATATAGATAGTTTCGCCGTACCTACATTTCTCTTCGTGATCCAGCGGACCACAAAAAGAGATGGGGAACTAAACTTTTACAAAGAATATTCTGCAGTTTTTTTTTTATTATTTATTTAATCAGGTCAGCCAACAATTGTTTACACAGTACATTTCACATAATTGGATAGAATGACACATTCACACGTGTAACAATTACTTACTGGCTAACACCACTTGCACAAATTTACGGTTAAGTAGATATTATTCTTGTGGCGAATGTTTTCTTTTTTGTTTTTTTTTTTTTTTTGTAACCCAAGACATTGGCTTATTATACTGCAAATACTAATCCGATAAAAATATGTCATGTTTTATTAGATTTATAAAAAATATTACAAAAAAATAAAAAGAAAAATTCGTCACAGACAACAATGCCAATAATAATATAATTATCAATCAATAACAATCACAATTATAGGAAATTAATACGAAATAGAATAAAGATGAAATTGATACGAAATAGAATAAAGATTAAATAGTAATAACAATACAATTTTGTTTCACAACATTTCAATAAAAAAATGAATTATTCATTATTTACCTTTGTTGCAAAGAGTTTAATAATGTTAGTAATTTTAGATAAACTGTCCTGGTGTATGTCTACTAAGTCGCTACAGCTGTTAAGTATTTTACACAGCCTTGGAATTGGCGAGTTTGAACCAAGCACGGTCTTTCGTAATGGTGGACATAGTGGCGTTATTTTATTCCTTGGGTATCTAGAGGGAGCACGAAATCTAATAAGACCCAGTAACTTCGAGCAATTCAGCTTATTTTTTAATAATTTGTATAAAAATACTATGTCTGTGATATTATAACGTGTAGATAGCCTATCAATTTTGTAGTGGTGCAGATGAGTTCTATATGAAGGAAGGCATTTGGATTTACCTTCACAAAATGCTAGGTGCCACATAAAGCGTTTCTGCACTCGTTCCAATCGCAACGCATGAGTGGCGTAGTGGGGTCTCCACACTACACTGCAGTACTCTAAAATACTCCGTACTAGACTATAGTATAAAATTTTCTTCGTGCTACTTTTGCGGAATCCTTTTGTGTTGCGAATTACGAATCCCAGCATTCTCGACGCTTTTTTGATAACACTTTCAATATGGGGAAGAAATTTTACTTTTTTGTCGAAAAGTACCCCTAGGTCTTTAATTATTTCCACTTCCTGTATTTTGTCCTGGTTTATGAGATACTCGGCGTTAACGTAATTGATTTTCCTAGTATATTTGACGTGATAGCATTTTTTGGTGTTGAGTTGCATTCTGTTAAAGTTACACCACTGTACAAGTTTGTTAAGGTCGTCTTGTAAAAGTTAACAATCGGTAGGTGATTCAATTTCTCTTGCGAACTTTAGATCATCGGCATATAAATAAGGTTCCGAAAATTGGAAGCATTGAGGAAGATCATTGATAAATACATTAAATAGGATTGGAGCTAAATGCGAACCCTGTGGGGCACCTGAAGTAATTTTGTGGGATACAGATCGAAAACCGTTGACGACAACGTAAAACTCGCGTTCTTTTAGGTATGTCTTGAACCATTTTAGCAAGGGTCCAGTCACACCATAAGCTGCCAGCTTGTTTATAAGAATTGAATGAGACATTTTGCCAAAGGCCTAAAGCCTAAAGTCTGTATACACGACATCAAACTGTTTACCCGCATCAACAGACTGTATCAGTGACTCTGTGAATGATACCAAGTTCGTAGCTGTAGATCTTGACGCTACAAAACCGTGTTAGCAATCGCTTAAATTTATTCGAAAATGTTGTTGGAGATATGGGCAGATGATGGATTTGAAAGTTTTTGCAAAAGACGACAGTATTGAAATTGGCCTATAGTTGCATACAACATCTTTTTTATCTGATTTATATACTGGGACAACCTTAGCCTTTTTCCATTCCGAAGGAAATACACCAGTAGCCAGCGATGTATTAAAAATAATTAATAGAGGTGATATCAAGGATGAAGCACAGTTTAAATTACGCTCCACAAAAAAAGCTAGACACTACAATTTTACAAAACATATTTTATAGTTTAAGATAACACATTAACCAAACCCAACATTAATCATAATGTATTGGTAAATATTGATATTTAACGACGATGAGGGGTAAAATGTGGGTTCCAAATTCCATTTATGCTGAAGCGACCAACACTATCATTATTACTTTTAGCACATCACTAGTTTTGCTGCGTAGATTAATAGTGCGAAAAACCGTAAACCATTGCTACCTACTTCTCATCAGCCTATTGCAGTCTACTGTAGGCCGTAGGCATCCCACAGGATACGCCATAAAACAGTTTCCTGTTATCACCATCCAGTCTCTACCAGCCACCCTCCTCAAGTCTTCGGTCCATATGACCGGAGGGCCTCGCAACACTACGCTTGCACAGACGTGGCTTCCTCGGCTCCTTCCTACCTACTTAGTAGAATTACTTTTCAATGTACTTAATTATAGGTAGATTATTATAAAAGTATGGATTTGATTTTCAGACGACGACTGGCTTATTACTTAAGCGTGATTGCAGTCATCGGAACTGGCTTCCTAACGATGCACCCGGCAGCTAACGCCTTCGTGTTGATGGTACTCAATGTTCCTGCTCTTGCGTTTCTGTACTATGAGATAAATAGAAACAGGTATTTCAGAAAACATATAATATTAATATTTTTTATAATAATGACCCATCGTATGGAGTTTTTACGTATTGTAACACAAATTATTTGTTTCAGAGTAAATTCGGGCCGCGTGTACCGTCTCGGTATTCGTTCTATGGGAGTCACCCTCCTAGCGGCTTTCTGCTGGATCTTGGACAGACTGTTCTGCGATGCTTGGCTCTCCATCAACTTTCCCTACATGCACGGTCTTTGGCACGTCCTGGTCTTCATTGCCAGCTACACAGCAATCGTAGCATTCGCATATACAAACGCCATGGACGAAAATCCTGAACAGAAGCCCCAGCTTAAATACTGGCCGGTGAACGAATTTGAATTTGGTGTTCCATACGTTACGATTACAAATCCACACAAGAAAGACATGGATCTGGCCATTTAAGTATTTTAGGTTTACGATCGCTTTAATGGCGGGTTACTATGGCTGAATGGGTGAATTATGTTTGACTAATGAGTCCAAGGACATTAAAAGGTGCATGGCGTTTTATTAATGTTCATTTCATACTGGCTGGGGGCGATAGTGCAACTGATATAGATCTCTAGTGTTAGTAGTGTTTAAAAATTATTGGTATTTTTTAAATTATTGTTTCTTTATTATCTTTATAGCGCAGGTCACGTGCGACATTATATTTTAAGGACTTTAAAATGTGAATATTATGTGATGATATCTGTATAGAGTGGTCCTATATAATCTTTATTTAGATAATATTTATTCACGTAAGTAACAATATATTGTGACATTATATTGTAAAAAAATAATCAAAAATAACCAAAACTATTTAGAAGACTATTTACCTAATTTTAGCTGTGATTGTATTTTATTTTTTATTAATTTTGACTTTTATTTAACTAAGTATGTATTTACAATTTTATAGATTTTAGTAATCAGATTTGTAATGTACTCAAAATTAAAAACCCATCATTGTAAGAACATTTTTTAGCTAGTTATTTCATACACCTACTAGCTATATAAATATTTAAGCTGCAAACATTTTGCCTCCCCCTATATGAAATATAAGGAACTGGAGTCTTATTACAAATCTGATTATAATATTATAGTATTTAGAAAAAAAAACTGAAAGGGTCGCTCAACCAATTTGCACCACTATAGTAGCTTAATATTACGCGACTTCTACATGTTATTAATAAAAGTATTATATATGTACCTTCCAGTAACAGCTGGTTTATGTGCGTATGAGTGTTGCTTAGTATGATATTTAGGGAGGGCCGATCTTTATTTTTAAATAAACTTTTGTCGCCAAAACACGGCAGTTCAACAAATTATGTATTTGAATGGAAATGTAATGCTACAATGGGTTGTATACTTACTTCTATCGAAATATTAAATGATCATGTACCTACTTTATATTTTACCTTCCAAATGTTAATTCAAGCAAAGATCTTATGCAGATAAGAGGAGACGCATGGTTTATCTCTGTTTAGTATGGCGATTGTAGCTATGACGTCACAAGCCAGTGACCCTCTCTTATAGTATAATACTTTAGTTTCATCAGCCCTTTATACTGTCCCATTGCTAGGCACGGGCCTCTTGTCACTGTGAGAAGGGTAAGGCTATAGTCCACCACGCTGGCCAAGTGCAGGTTGGCAGACTTCACATGTCTTTCAAAAACACTATGGAGAACTCTCAGACACGCAGCTTTCCGCACGATGTTTTCCTTCACCGATAAGCAAGCGATAATAAAATTCACAATTTAATACGCACTAAACTTCTAAGTCATTGGTGCGTGCCGTGGATTCGAACCCGAGATTCTCTGCGTAGCAGTCTGTCGGTCTCTCCACTCGGCTATCGCTTTAAATCTACTAATAAAGCCGTAGAGTTTGTTTGGTTGAACGCGCTAATCTCAGGAATTACCTACTGGTCCGATTTGAAAATTATTTCAGTGTTAGATAGCCCATTTATCGAAGAAGGCTATATAACATCACGCTATGAGCGACGGGAGCGGAGCAGTAGCTTTAAATAACGCGGGTGTAACCGCGGGCATCCTCTAGTGTGAGATAAAAATAATTAGTCAAATGCCCCAATGTCTATTTGTGTGACATTTAATTCGATTACACAACTGTTTGCAAACGACAACTTTTGTAACATTTTCGATTTGTTAACCTGCCATTTACGGGATATTCCTGTCTGTCCCCACTGGAGGCAAAATGATATTTTCTGCCCCAGTAGGTACCCACAATGTGCTGGGGGCAAATGAGAATTATAAATTCCTTTTGAGGCGGCCTCATGGGGCAGATAGGTATAACGCCCATTTACCAGTACTGCTTTTTTAAAAACGACGCGTTGATAACATTTTGTGATGTCAAACTAAATACATACATACATATACTCACGCCTTTGCCCGTCGGGGTACGCAGAGACAACGGAACGCCACTTGCATCTATCCTTACAAACCTCACGCACCAAATGTCAAACAAATTATCTGAGATATTAAAGTAGGTGACATAGTGTATGCGTAGCTACGTTTTGTGAACAGATAGAAATAAAGTAACAGTTTGTAGTACAAATAACAGTGATAATTAGTGTTGCTTTACAACAAATGTCTAAAAATTGTAATCTAGCCATATCTTACATATGTATAGTATTAAAAAATATATTTTTTACTTATGGTGTCGCACTATCACTAGCCCTTCGATTGTATAGGTTTGCGATTTTTTCTGAAAGGGTTTAACATATTCTATACCAAATAGTTTTAACATAGTCAAATAGTGCAATAGTTACAATTCATGATGCAATATCTTTGTTATTTGATACAAAAATAAATTTAAATCCCTTCTCTGAAAAATCACAAATTAAGGGTGGTAGCACACGTATCAACTCGGAAAGGGATCAGCACCATATCAACTGGAGCGGTTCAGTATTATTTGTATGGCACTCCCTACTGCAACGCACACTAATCGGATCGCCTCGCCTCGGGACAAGCTCACGAACCTGTGCGGTGGGTGGTCGATTTGCAGTTCCCGCGCTTACGGTTCTCCGTACCCTAGCTTACGGCTCTCCGTAGTCTAGCTTACGGCTCTCCGTAGCCTAGTTTACGTCTTTTTGTCCACGCCCCTCCCGCGGTCTGCGTTCGGATTCAAAATGATTGAAGTAGTGCCGCCTAGCCGTCAACCAGCGGTCGGCGAGCCGTAAGCACGGCGTCGCCTAGCTGTAGCCAAGTCGACGTGCCGGAGCTTCTGATCCGCTTACATTACGTGGTTACGTCAGGTTGACGCCTGTTTGACGGCGAGGCGAAAGACGATACGGTGACGATCCTTTTCCGAGTTGATATGTGTGCTACGACCCTAAAACACACTTAAATAGTATTAAAAGACATTAAATCTAATCTAAAAATAGTAGCTTGGAAACGTTTTCTTAAAAATGTATTAGCACTTGGTCTCAAGATTATCCTATATATTATACCTAATGGTTTAGGCGCAAAGCGAATTTTGCAAATGTGACGTATGCGCCTAACCCATCATAATGTATTGGTGTGTGGTCTTTACTATATTATCCAAAGAAAAGTTTATTTTATTTAGAGTAGGTGTGGTTAAAAATCTAAGAATGAAATGTTTATTGGAATCTCTTAACTCTTTTATAATTAATTTATTTTTAAATCAGTTTGTCTAGCATTGTATTGAAATGGTGATTGAATAAATAAAAAGACCCAAGAATATAGCTTTTCTCTTCACCCAACATCTATATATATTTAATTTGTATAATAATAGTGATGCTTTGTTCCAATTACATTACAAAGTATGTATAATTTATATCAGTTCCGTAAACAACTTTATACTAACAATTCATTTTCTTTATATAAAATATAGATATACAATAATATACATTGTCACTCAATCGGAGTCAGAGGATACGTCATGGTGGTTATTGGGGTGTAAATTGCTGGAGTCATACTTCTTCCTGGGGTATGTGGTACCCCCACGGTACACCACATGGTTCTTTTCAGTTTCTAATATTTTTACTTCATGAAGCAGCTGTGGCTTTTTCATAACTTTTTGCAGCTGGTCCCAGATAAATATTGCGAGATTCTCTGTGGTGCTTACCTAGTAAAACAGAGTATTATTAGTTAATAAAGTTAATAAAAATTAGAGCAATCATAACTACAAATAATTTTTTTATAGGATGATAAGTTTGATAAACCATGACCTGCTTGCCCTTATTACACAACTTGACAACTTGAGAGTACAATTAAACATACATTAGTTAATTATTTTTAATATTATTTGTAAATGATAGTTTGATGCATGAATAATAGTTACCACAGTTTTGAAGTATGGAACATCATGGTCCAAGTTTTTGTGGTCCAGAGGGTCCATGATGGCGACCTGCATGTACTGCTTCAGCTCATGTACATTCATGACCATGCCTGTGTTGTTGTCCACGGGACCCTTAACTGTCACAAGAACTGAAAAATAAAAATACTTGATTTTATTTAACCATTTTGATAGGTCTATTGCTGATATTTACTGAAGTCTCTAAAAATAATTTAGAGATATCTTATAGTTTAATATATTATTTTGCCCAATCAGAAAATCAAATTTGGTATTTCTGATATGAATATGTATTTCTACCTTGCTTTGCAAATATTTTTATATGCAGTTCTCTCAAACAGTACCTACATGAAAATATGTAAGTCTACCTACATGAGATTTAAATTTCAAGGTACCTCTCTACCCTGCTATAGCAGTATTGAGCTAGCTTATATGCCCAATAACTGGTAATAAATTTTCCAGTTTATGAAACCAAAAAAATATAGCATGTAAATTGAGTATCACAAATTTTCCCAAAAGAAGTGTCTGACTAGAAAATCTTAATAATCTTACCAACATAATTATGTCCGTGTCCATTGGGATTATTGCATTTTCCATAAAGATTTTTATTTTCTTCATCACTCAGAAAAGGGCTGTAACAAAGACTTACACTTTACATACATTGTTGCTTCATTACTTACATAGATAATTTCATGCAGGAATTAATAATTTTAAATTATTTAGTTAGTAATACTGATAACCCCAGAGATCAGGGCTCTCAATTTAATCATCTCATTTTGCATCTCAAACGGCGTCGTCAGCATTTCTGGAGAGCCGGTTCAAGTTGAGTGAATGTATGGCTAACTCGTTTTTCAATACATGGCTAACACGTCTCCAATTACAACCGTATTACTGTATTACATGCCAGTAATATCATCCCAAGATAATTACTTTTTTCTTACCTGTGCAGTCTGTGACAGGAACTAAAAGTTTCACGTCTTGTTATCGATACTATGGGAAATGAAGACATTTTTACAACACAAATTTAACAAAATCTATTCGAAATAGTCAGAAGTTGCAGTTTCCTGTGATACAGACAGAGTTATATTCAATAAAAAATTAAATCAATGAACCGAACTAAACGAAGTCAATCACGAAATAACAATTTGTTTTCAAAGTTTATCTACTCTTGCATGTTGTCACTTTTAGGGTTGCTAGTTTAAATTTACTTTCCCTTCCCAATGGAAAATTTTGAAATCTAAAAACAATGTTTTTGCTTTTGTTTGAAAAGCCAGCTTTTCTAACAAAAGTACCATACAAGTTGAAAACAGGGAAGCTTACTCTTCAAATGCAAGAAGCGTGTTCTAAAATCCTGTCTTTATCAATAATGGATATACTGGCAAATCTGGTAATACCAATACCAACATATGGAGAATAGTGATGTGCACTGCGTTTAATAAATCCCGTAAATGCGCGCACATTCAGCTGATGAAGATGACTGATATTAAGAAGGGATAAATAATGTAACTTTACATAGAACTTACAGCGTTACTCCAATGAGTGTAATATGGCACTTCAAATCAAGAAAAAAACCATTTTGTTCTTTGTAAAATAAAGCTTGATCTCTGAGACGAGACAGATGGCTACGGCCTAAGACTACAGAACAAAAGGCAGACAGAGCGCACGGAACACTTGCGTGAGGCCACTAAAGCAAATACAAAATTGAAAAGCGAATACAAACTCGGCTCAGTGCGCTGCGAAGCATCGCACAGTTCACACGCCACGATCAATCAAGCTTTTAAATTCATAAAATGCCGTCTTGCGTTTTTAAACATTGTAAAAGTTGTTTCCAAAAGCAAAAACGGGAAGATGGTAATATATTTTTACAGATAACTATGGATTATTTGACTGTTTTATAATTTTATTTCGATATAATTCGTATTTCTGCAGAAAATATGTAAGTGTTGCCAGTTTACGTCGGCGCCGTTCTCCCTGAATTAGGGAAAATGCACTTGTCAATTGATTATGTAATAATGATGGTCATGTTAATGAAAAATACATTAACGTAATGTAAAATTATATTGTAGATTATCTTTCTTCTTATAAAATATAGTAATAGAATTTCCATTAGTATATACATTGTTTTGAGTTCGATCCCCAAACGATCCAAATATTCGTGTACACATGGCTCCTCGTCAAGCTTTATACACTTTGACCTTTGTACCGTTCTTATGGCGTAGGGAATAAGTATCAAAATCGTACTGCAACTGTTTAGCTTGACTTGGCGCCGTGTGTACATTAAGTACAAAAACAGAAATTATTGATTGCAGTCATTATTAATTTTTAATTGCAATTTTTTTTTGTTTTGATTTATGAATCATAATATTCATAATTTATTGTGTGCATGACAAAATGTTTATAGCTAATTAATATTTAGGACGCAAGCCTATTGCAATTAACCAAACATTTCCAGATACTATACTGAGAATATATATATCTAAACAAAAAATAAACAACATATTCGCCGATCTAAGATCTGAACCCCATGATTGGTATTCGTAAATATATGTAGTTGGTATTATATAAGTATTTCTTCTGGATCGAGGGTATTAATCACAAAACATAATCTATTTATTTCTCAATTTACGAATAAAATTAGTTAAAACTTTACTCAGTACCTACATTTAAGAAATGTATTTATAAAAGCATACATTAATGGTTTCTTTTATTTGAATCATTTTCATAACAGCATTACATATTAAAAGCATTAATTAAATCCATGGTAAATTCTTCAAAACCGCAAACGAATATAAAATATGCAATATTTTTATATCCGTTTGCAAAAACTATATACAAGGTAGTGGGAGATTATTCATAATCTGGCAACTTTACACACACATAGGCGCGCGTGTCCGTACAGTGCCAGTCGCCAAATGTCACGCACACATAGCCGTCAACGTGCCTCACTTAGTCGGACGAATACGCTCCATCTGAGTCTAAATCTGTGGCTACGGCAGTGACGAAGTAATTTTAAGAAACTATGTCTAGACGACGGTAGTATAATATGTATTGTGATTCAAATGCTGATTTTTACATTTCAAAAAAATGTTTAAAACTTTCTCCTGCTCTAAACGTAAGAAAAAGGAGAAGTACCTTTATCCCAATATGTTGGAGGAGTGGATTACACGTAAGTGTAATCTGGTGTGAACTTGCCATAGTCACGGAGTGATCCTGAATAATTAGGCGATTAAGACCTGTAACTTATATATACATACAGGGGGTCACTGTCACAAGACCCATCACCAAGCCGGAGTCTACTCGTTTTGGACATCATGCCAAGTCATACTACGCGAAAATAATACTAACTACTATTCTTAAAATAAGTAATTGATTACATCGCACTAATCAAGGGTAATTTCTGATATACTCTTCACTTAAGTAATTAATAAGATACTTACGTACTAATCAATGGAAGATAATTTTAATTTCAGTCTTTATGATTTATTGAATCACTATTTTATGTAGGTACTTTGACAATTGAAAAGAGGATATTAATCAGACATAGAATCATCCTCATGTTTAGACTTTCCAATAAATTTAAAAAATCCCTTCTCATGTCCCGATGCTTTAGTGTAATCTCCTTCAAAGGTTTGATTTTCCCAGGACCTTCTAATGCTGTGAAGGCTCGTAGTTTGTGAAGTCGAAGCTATGACTGGCTGATTGTTAACTTGCTTAATTGTAATATCGCTAAGAATTCGTATTCTTTTATTTTCGGGCACCATATTTACATTTTGTATTGTAGATTCAGTTGGAGATTTATAAATTTTAAAAGATTGCAGTTTATGATCACGTGGTCGTGCGGTCGAGGGGAATGAACTCGCAGCCGATTGCTAGTAGGCATAGCTACTTAGCTAGTAGGCATACACTGCGTTTAGGGAACTTTAAAGCCGTTTATTTTAGGGATATATTGAAAATTTTGTTTATGTTTATTTGGCAGAAAGTGTACATTTAACATTCTAAACTTGATTTTGGAATAATTCGAAAAAAAATCTTGTCTTTGAGCCTCAATATTCCTAGGTATGGTGCCGAAGTAAAAAATGATCGCAATAATTGGTACAATATGGGGTTTCAGTTTTCGTTTTACACCCTTTATATCAGTAAGTTTATGACTAAAAGCCGCGGAGGCTTAACAATTATTTAAAAGAACTATTTACGAGAGTGCGCGACAGGCATTATGCTACTGCTACACCTGGTGTGCGTCAGAATGGCTGGTTGCCTACCTCATTTAGTATCGAGACAGTGATTAAAAATTGCTACCTAATTGCTACTATTTGCTACCTACAATGAAATAATTGCTACCTCATTAATTTTGAAAATATAAGGAATAACAATGTCACCAGCCATTCTGACGTCAGAATGGCTGGTCAGCGCTTAGTTTGAGTAAACTAAACAGAGTTGAGCTATTATTTTTGCTTCAATAATTGCTACCTAATTGCTACCTACTCATCTATCAATTTCAGCCTTATAACTATATCAGTTGAAAAGTTATGATTATTTGCAACTTACGTGTGGTTTGCTACGGTTGGCAAAAAAAAATTACAAACACTTATTAATTTATTACAGAACTTTATTACCTATTTAAAAGCAAGTTCATCATAACGACAACACCTAAATATTGGCTCAAAACATATGCACAGTGTTTAAGTATGAAAGTCAACAAAATATACAAAAAATAATAAATATTAGTATATAAAACAATGCGGCATAATCTTAGTGACCTGACGTGATTGCAGACGTGGAAATTCTCGGCAGTGTTACGACGACATGCGTTGTAAGGTTACAAAAGTGTCACTAAGATTATTCCGCATTGTTTAACCCTTAATCAAACAAACATTTTTTTTTTGAGTAATTTAAAAACTGGTCACGGCTTTTAGGTAAGTGGGTTTTATAGATTTCCAAAAACAACTCCTTTTTTTTATAAAAAGGGGTGAAATGGGGGTTTTGCGGTGGGAAATTGTTTCCCAGTATCCGGTATTTCAAAGCAAAATATAATTAAGTGGGAAATTATTTCCCATTATCCGAAACAGCTCTCAAATTTTAACATATTTTTACTACAAGACATACATGTCAGTTGCTCCAACTTTGCTTGTTTCTTTTTTTATCTTATACAATAAATTTTAAAAAAATCAAGCAATGTATCATGAGTGAAAAATGAGAGACAAATTATTTATTTTATATACAGAAATTGGTGTATTTTCAATGCAGGAACAAACAATGGGAAATTATTGCCCACTTATTTAAACCTAAGGATATACAATAAATATCAATGCTGCGAGGCGAAAAACCGTAAGAAGCATACAGAATACAAGTCTTGTTTACAAAAATATTGTGTTTATGCACTTATCAGATTTTTTTTCTTCATAAACTTTTAAATCTGCCGCCAGAACCGGTTTTTTTGCAAAATATTTCAAACTGTGTTTTTGACATTGACATACGATGACATTTCACGTCTTCAGACAAAATGTTGCAAATAAAAAATATTTAAAAACTATGAAGAATTATTTTGTTCCTGAGGTAGGTACTGATTAGGGTTGAGCTACATCTATCAGCACCGCATCGCACTTTGCTATGATTCTATCCTTTTCTGACACTTAGGACCGTCATTTACTAGAGCGAGAATGAGAGAGGGAACGCTTCAGCACGCCGCGGAATCGAAAAGGCGATCGGCAACACGGAAAAGATGCTATAGCATGCTGAGAGGCGATGGAACGCTGACGCGCGCGTCAGAACACTTACGCGCGCTGACGCACGCTATCGCGCGCGGCGGTGTGCTGCCGTGTGCTAGTGCCGATTCGTATAGATTTTTCGAATTCTTTTGTTTTTACTCTTGTTATTTTGCATTTCTTGCAAAATGTACGCTATTACTACTGTTCTCTCTTCAGCTGTGCTATCCATTTCGAACTAGAAACTATACTGTAACCAAAAGAAATGTCAAAAGAACGCGGCGGAATGCTTCAGCACGCTATACGCGTGCGTTTTCATTCCGCAGCACATAAATACGATCGCACGCTATAGAGTGCTGCAGCACGCGTCAGCACGCTATAGCGTGCTGAAGCACAGGCGGAACAAATGCGATTCCGTGCTGACAGATGTAGCTCAACCCTTAGAGTTAGGTACCAATAAAGAAATAAAACAGAAATTTTACGGTAGTGTCAAGTGGGAAATAATTTCCCAATATTTGATTAAGGGTTAATATATACTAATAAGCGAAACTAATATTAATTTGTAGGTATATTTTTTGACTTTCATACTTTCAAGTTATCTTTCAACTTTTTATTTGGTGCACATAAAGCTCTATGCAATGTTTTGAGCCAATATTTAAGTGTTGTGGTTATGATTAACTTGCTTAGTTCTGTAATAAATTAATAAGTGTTTGTAATTTTTTTTTGCCAACCGTAGCAAACCACACGTAAGTTGCAAATAATCATAACTTTTCAACTGATATAGTTATAAGGCTGAAATTGATAGATGAGTAGGTAGCAATTAGGTAGCAATTATTGAAGCAAAAATAATAGCTCAACTCTGTTTAGTTTACTCAAACTAAGCGCTGACCAGCCATTCTGACGTCAGAATGGCTGGTGACATTGTTATTCCTTATATTTTCAAAATTAATGAGGTAGCAATTATTTCATTGTAGGTAGCAAATAGTAGCAATTAGGTAGCAATTTTTAATCACTGTTTCGATGCTAAATGAGGTAGGCAACCAGCCATTCTGACGCACACCTACACCTGCGTTAACGTTAGCGTTAATGGCAATGGTCAACTTAAACTACGCGTTAACTAACCCTATAAATAATGCGTGTTGGAAATTAGTATTTTAACGCGTTAAAATGTTGGCCACATCTACGTAGCGCCGAAATTAATGCGTTAATAGGGAAGATTACTGCCAAGTTAAACCACCAGATGGCGGTATCACCGACTACAGTAAACAATGAATTTTGGCAAGTACTTATGTGACATTTGAGTGACAACTTGACAACTCGTTTAGACTTCAAACTTTGGATGCGCGATCTCATTATCTCATCTCAAACAAGTCACTAAAACAGAAACATTGAACCGTTTTTATTGTTTGATAATTACAACTGTTGCAACTGTTTTGCCTATATAAATAAGTATAGATATATTGTTGTCTTGTTGATGACAATATTTGAAAAGCGCGCTACGAAAGTTTGTTTACTGTAGTTGCTTGTGCTGCCATCTGCGTCGAGCTTTGGGTAATGTTCCCTATTGAAGCGTTAAAACGCAGGTGTAGCAGGAGCATTAGAAAAAACACGGTAAATCCCTCATTGTACTTATTCATTTTTACTTACCATCACTAGTTACACATACCATACAGCTCTAAAGGCCTTGCCACACGGCACAATTTTACGTCCAACTTGACTAAATCACTTGATGAAATCGTGACGTGTAGACGCCAGTCGTCCAACTCAAGTTAATCGGGTGGGCGGTACCACCAGATTTTAACCAATCAGGTGGACGGAATGAAAATCAGTGACTTGATTGTGTCGTGTAGGTAGACGGGCAAAGCCAATTCGATTGAGAATTTGATCAGTGGTAAAATTGTGCCGTGTGGCAAGGCCTTTAAACAGCTACTTTAGTATAATCCGATTAATTTTAAAAGTTTATACGATGTTCACAATTTCCATAGGTTTTGTTATTCTATCTCGCTCTGATATACACAAAAGAATGAGAAACACATGAAATTGACAGTTAGTGATACAACGTGTCGTGTCATTTTGGCGGATTATAATAAAAGTACAGTGATGTCAGTGATTTGGACTTTGTAACCTATTTGAAAAAGTATTGTAAATTACTCGACTGCGATTAGTAAATAGAGTAATTTCTAGTGAAGTGTTCTTAAAATCAGACTGTTTTCAGGATAAAATGTTTTCGCCGAGCAGCAGACATTTATTTTTCTCGACGCAGGTTAGTATGATGTTTTGTCGAACATTGTCCTTGCCCTTACGAGATTTTTATAAATTGATTGGCTTATAATTATCTAAAACAAACACTTATTTACTAATTAAACGTTCTAATACGATGTTTTAAGTGTTAAAATATTAATCAGTCATTGGATATTCATCATTTAAATAATTATTGCCTTCTTACTATGAATTGGCTCTCTTATCAATTTATCTTGACTTGTAATTGCTATCAAGTTATATAATTAGTTTTTAACAGCCTTAACGCTACCTACTTTATGCTTAGATACCTTTATATTTTTAATTCAACACTACAGTATTATTATAAAAAGAGATTCCAAATTTGAATGTCTAAAGATTGCTTTTTTATTACAGCCAATATTTATGGTTTTTGCTTACTTGTTATTAGATTAAACCTATTTGGTGTTGTTTACAGTTGAGGCGATTGCAGAGCACCTTAGTGATTGCAGAGCATAACAATGAGGTGCTTTCTCCAGCCACTCAGAATACTTTGAGCGCTGCCAAGAAGATTGGTGGTGATGTTGCTGTGTTGGTAGCTGGCACCAAGTGTGGCCCAGTAAGTTGTTAATATTTAGGCTAGAAGTAATAATATATCTGGCACATCCTTATTAGGGCGATATTGAAAGATGAACTAGAAGGGATTATTTTCCACTTTTAAAATGCCATTTGTCATGGGAGAACTCAGGGGCTTTTCAAGCTCTTAGTCCTCTCCTTGCATAAAATAACCCTTTTTTAATTTTCAGGCTGCTGAGAAAATCGCCAAAGCCAGTGGCATTTCCAAAGTGTTGGTAGCTGAAAGTGATGCATTCAAAGGGTTCACTGCCGAGAGCCTGACACCTCTCATCTTAGCTACACAGAAGCAGTTCAAGTTTACACATATCTTGGCTCCAGCCACAGCTTTCGGCAAGGCTGTTTTGCCCAGAGTAGCGGCTAAGCTTGATGTCTCTCCCATCACTGACATAATTGGTGTTAAGGATGCCAATACCTTCATTAGAACTATTTATGCAGGTATTTATAATTTTAAAATTATAATGTATAAATTGATTGAATATCAGCAACTACAAAAAAGTATAAATTGTGCTTTTAGTATAAAACATTTGACACCTTGGAGTGTACTGTTAAAAAATCTACTATAAGCACAACCTAGCTACTGGAAATGGACAAATGGCTTGTCTGGTCTATTTACACATAATTTAATATAGATAATGTAACTGGGGCTTATGTTATTGGACCTTTGCTGCTTCTGCCTCATGAACCATAACAGGTTTTGTTTTTTTTTTTTTTAATAAAATACATCAACAAACAACCTGCTGGGAAAAACAGAAGGACAGTCAGCAGTCTTAATCATAGGTTGACATTATTACACTATGACATTATTACACTATTGCCATTATTACTATTGACATTATTTATTCTTCTGGTACAGGGTTCTGTACCAGAAGAATGTCAACCCTATACCCTGTAGAACTTAACTTAAATAATAGCAGATCTACTGATTGATATTGCATCATTATGACACAATTCAGTGAGTGTTGCCATAGTAATACATACAAATGACAGATATAATCTTCACTTATTCATTTCAATTGGCAACAAAACACTTCACAGAGCCATGTTATAGAGCTGTTGCATCATTCTATTTCAGATTCAAATTTTATGAATATATGAAAGTTTGCCAAGAATACACATTATTGTCATTCCAATTTCAGGAAATGCGGTTCTTACATTGGAGGCGAAAGACGCGATCAAGGTGATTACTGTCCGTAGTACGGCATTCCCGCCAGATTCTTTAGAAGGCGGTTCTACCGCTGTCGACAAGGCGCCTGAGGGTGACTACAAGACTGACCTTGTTGAGTTCGTCAAACAGGAACTTACTAAGTCTGACAGGCCTGCGCTTACTAGTGCCAAGAATATTATTTCTGGAGGTAAGCATTTGGTGTTAAATCTTAATCCACAATAGATACCAATGTTTTTTGGATATGATTATTAGGATGAACAAGCACTATGTTCACAAGTGCAGTGATGTCTTTTCTGGTGTGTGATTTTTGCTAGCAAGTAAATAGTCTACCTGCTCTCTCTCTTCTTCTACTATTTCTACTCTCACTATTTAGCAATATCAGATGCACCTAGTACCTAAATTTTTGTCTCTGCATCCCCCAAATGTTCACTGGTGGATCATTGTATGTGGTTTTAAATCCGCCTCCGTACATCTGTTTATGTATAAAGCTTAAATTTTTTTTATTAATTTTTATTTTTATTTTTTGTATTCTAAATGTATATTGTTCCCTTATTCCAGGGCGTGGTCTGAAGTCTGGCGAGAACTTCAAGCTGCTGTACGATCTAGCTGACAAGCTGAACGCGGCTGTGGGAGCCTCCCGCGCCGCCGTGGACGCCGGCTTCGTCGCCAACGACCTGCAGATTGGACAGACCGGCAAGATTGTCGCGCCTGTAAGTACTTGTGCTTTGTGTTTTTTTTTCTTTTTCGTGTGAGTGTGTGGCCAACTCATTTGTAAATCCAGGAGGTTGAACCTTGTGAAAGGTTTTCCAGGGAAGCGCCAAAGATCAATTTGTTTTTGGAAGGAAATGGATACTTTTGGCAGGGTTCGAAAATATCCGATATTTATAATAAATATCAAAATATCGGATATTTACGATATATATCGGATATATATCAAGTTTGATATATATCAATTTTGTATGAAAGTCATATTATTATTTCATTGTATTATTTAAGAATACTATTTGCATGTGTTTCATAAACATACTAAAATGATCAAAAAATAAAAAAAACTGATTTTTTTTAAATGTTTTATTCATTTGAGTACTTAGTTTTTCGTAACGATTTTTTTCTGACACCACTGACGGACTGACGCCATTAATACCGGCAGAAGTGTTGCCATTTTTAGATTAGAACTTACCATTAGGGAGTATGTTTTAACTCTACTCTCACGCCATCTTCATTTGGGAAGTAGAAATACAGTTACAAACGCAAAAATAATATTCTTCTTAAACCATTTTTGTATTGCAATATATCACAAAAAACATTTGATATATATCGTCGAATCGAGGTTGATATATATCGGATATATATCGGATATATATCTTGATATATATCCATTGATATATATCCTCGAACCCTGTCTTTTGGGTCTGTCCTTGCCGGTACTAAAATGAGACTCAATTTCCGATACATCGTATTAGAAGTGTATACTGACATATTTTAATTTTTATGCTGGCGAAAATAACTTTGCTCTGAAAAATAATGTGGTTTTCTAAATTGATCATTCTTACGATATTTGACGTGATCATCTCAGCTTAAAGAGACGTCCACTGCAGTACATAAGGCACCCAAGGCCATCTACAAAAACCCATCTAGAGTCGCTCGCATTCAACTACTTCCCGCGATCCCAACAAGATCCCCGATCGGCCTCCCGCAAGGTGTCTATCCTTGCTTCGTCGTTTGCTTATTGGACTAGCATGCATAGTAGTGTTAGTCTCATATAATCATGTCCAAAAATAATATAATTTATTGATTTACAGGATCTATACATTGCTGTTGGTATCAGTGGTGCTATTCAGCATCTGGCTGGTATGAAGGACTCCAAGACCATTGTCGCCATCAACAAGGACCCTGAGGCGCCTATATTCCAGGTAAAACGATATATTACTTTACACATAAAGAACTGTACAATACTTGTACAGAAATAGCTATAATATAGAAAAAGAGAGCTAGTTTATCTGGCAAATAAAAGTAAAAAAACACTTTTTTGCCACAGGCGCGGTCGCAGCCTAAAATTTTGGAGGGGGTCGTGAGTGACCCTCTCCAAAATACACTAATAAAAAATAGGTATCTGGATCGCCATCTATAGCGTAAATACTGGTAAAAATTTCGAAATACGACGCCATTTTAAGGGATTGTGTGTGGTTGGGAGGAGTACGGGGGAGGGTTCGGGTTCCCCCGGGATTCCCCCCTCACCATTTTCACCCGCCGGAAATACTTGGTTCCTTTAGAAAAAATAAAAATTATATGCTCTCCAAACATCAGTGTGTATGGTGGTGCCAACTTCCACATTACCTAACCTAACTAAGATTAAGGGTCAAAAGAGAACCTAACATAACCTATTTACCTAGTTACTTCAATTACAGTCGCACCTAACCTAACCCTAGGCACTCGAAAGCAAAGGAATTAGGAAGGATGCACAAACTTGACATTAGCTGTCAATATCATCCATCCAAGATGGCGGGTTGCGATTCGTTTCACGTTTTTGTCATAAAACCTAAAAATTACATTTGAAAAACTACTAAAGCATAAAAATTACGTTCCGTTTTGCATAATTGCCAAAGTATTTAAGAATTTTTGGAAATTGTCTAAAAATATTTAGACGCAACTCCGGTAGCCAAAATTACTTTGAGGGGATTAAGACTAGGTAACTCCCTTAAGCCCCCTACAGCACCAATACCCTCAAATTCAGGTGACTCGTTTTAAAATCCAACCCAAAATACTTATTATATTGGTCGTTTTTTTAATTATACATGTAAATGTCTAAAATCATTTATGTACTTCAAATTTTACTTTATTAGCACATATCTGTATAAAAATATTAAAAAAACCTTCTCCTATAAAATTTAGTTTTTGACGGTTGCGCTAAAATGGCGAAAAAGGCTCGATTTTACTGACAATTATTATAAAATTATCATTAAATGAAGCACTGTTCTTCAAATTGAATTATAGGTAGTAAGTATTCGACAATTAAGTTATATTTTAATTTTTCCTCAATCACAAAACGTAACAACAATAATCACAATTCACAACTAAGTAGACAGACTTTATCTTGAATCTTTACAATAAACCGACAAATTACATTATAAGAATATTGTTAAACAATCTTTGTCATAACGACGCAAATCGATTTTGCTAGGATTACCAAAACTACGTAGGTAGTTCGGTTCCTTGTTTCTAAATTAGATGTAATTTCCAAGTTATTTTGGCCATCGTACGTAGTTCATAAAAACTCCACTAGATAGAGTCAGCAAACTATAAATTTATCGCTATTAGGGGATAGCTAGAAATTTCCTTTTATTATTTGGCCTATTTTTGAGATTTTACAATTTGACTCTAGATTTTGGGGGGCGTCATGTCCCCTGTGACCCCCCCTTCGGACCGCGCCTGTCTTGCCATTAGTTACATGTGGACAATGATGTGATCCTGTGACGTGAAATTAATATTCAGAGGGTCTACCACGAGTTTTGCACTCGATAGTCACGGTGACGATAGCCTAGTTGACGTGAACAATTTCCATACATTTTCTAAAAGCGCCCCTAACGGAGAGTAGCGATCAATAGAGTCCGCTAGGGGGCGCATTTAGGAAATGTATGAAAATTGTTCCCGACGACTAGTCTATCGTCACTGTAGACCCTCTGTACAATCTGGCTAGATTAGTAAGTAGACCCCATAAGTTTTGGATGCAACTGCGACAATGACAGGACGATGATGATAATATTAGCATGGTTTAAGAAAAATAAATAACTATTGCCTTTGCTTACAATTATTCATAGTACCGATATTAATCACTTATCTAGTAATTTTACTTTTATAAAATGGCAACCTTAGAATTAGGCATGAGACCGATATATCAAAACGAAACTGAAATCCGATTGCAGTCAGAAATCGTATCGTATCGATATTCCAATATCAGAAAACCGATTTTAGAAAACGCAAAACAATACCACGATAACGCAAACAATCTAATCCCAACCAAACGGAAACGGTGCAAGCGCAACCAAACTACAAAGTAAATCTAAAGCTTACGTTTTCGATAGTTTTCATATTCACTCGTTCTCTTTCACTCTACCCAACGACTACTTAGTTAGAATGAGAGAGAGCGAATTTCATATCCTTTTCTTTCTTACTTAGTGATCTGTTTAAAGAGCAAAAGAGATGAAGCGAATCGATTGTCGCCAAGCAAGCCGTAGTCGTGCGTTATGGATTTTGGCGGTTTTATGAATCGCAGATTGAATATAAAAAATAAAACTAAACATTGAGGCGATAAGATCTAATTCAGATTGCAACTATTTAATGTTTGTTTTGAAAATTGCAAATAGTTTTAATAGTTATGAGGGATTTATGTTTGGAGAGTTTTGACTTGATCAATGTTTATTTGTTCACTTGACCTAGGTGACACGTGCAGTGCGGTGCGCGCGTAATAATAATTAAGTACCTACATTTGGTTTTCGTGAAAGTTACCTATAATATTAGGATTTAAAAAGTTTTATTGTTACGTTGTTAGGATTGTAAAGTGTAAATAAATAGAAACAATTCGTGTTGTGTAATTTTAGTTTGTTTGGCGACTGAGTTTTTTAACACTTAGTTTTAGGTAGTTAGTAGGTTTTCTTTTTCAATACTTACATATGTCACGCAAACCAAGCGAAATATGGACCCATGACATGACAATACAATAAGAATTCGTTTGTTTGCGTTTGTCTACGCAACTAGTAACTACGCTCATCGCTCCGAGATCCGCTACAGAAATCGATTTCTAAAATCGGTTTTTGAAATCGATTTCAGTATCTGAAATCAAATTTGTATCGGTTTGCGGCACAATCCGAAAACGCCCATGCCTACTTAGAATGGCCAGTGTCAAGTTATAGTGTGTTTAGTTACTAATAAGGTTATGTATAGGTCGTCCTTATCACTGTGTGAAAAAGTCAAGGTTTTATTATTTTTATCAATAAGTTATCTAATATGAACAGTGATTTAATTGCTGACTTTTTACATATGAGCATAGCTAAGTAAGGAAGTTGATAAGTCTATCTGTATAAGATAAAATATGATTTATAATTAAAGTTTGGACATTCAACAAAAACGATAAAAAACAATGTTCGAACAATTTTACAGAGTTTTGAAACTAACTACTTATACTATACTACAGAGTAGATATTATCTTGATATATTGGTTTGACTTTGATATCATTTAAATCAATTTGACAGAGTAGTCTCAACTTGATTATCAGTATAATTTCAATCACAAAACGTATTTTGTAGAATCTTGAGGGAAAATGAAAATGTAGATTTCCCCGAACATAATACGCAGCACCTAACCGTTTCTCGAGATTCTAACAAGATCGTCGCGTCGGCCTATCTTACGAGGACCCTACCTCTGCGCTGACTTATAACGCGTCATACTTAGGAATACGCAGTGGATTCGGATCACACATAAATGATTACGGCCCCCAACGTTTCTACTGAGTTGATTTAAGTGAATACTTACCCTCGTGTTTAGGTACATTGTATTTATATTTTATGCTACTACCTACGCCTGGGGGTCTAGTATGAGTTTTGCACTCGATCGTCACGGTGGACGATAGACTAGTCGACGGGAATAATTTCCATACATTTTCTAAAAGTGTCTCCCCTAACGGAGAGTAGCGATCGATAGAGACAGCTAGGGGGCGCATTTAGAAAATGTATGGAAATTGTTCCCGTCGACTAGTCTATCGTCACTGTGTAAAACTCAGGGCCGTTCCGACCCAATGCAGCGCCTGTGTGCGAAATCTATGAAGCGCCTGTGCAGTGGCGTAGGGCGGATGACCTTTTTTTTTTTAGTCGTTACCTAACAATTCCGACCTAAATTTAATTTTATATTTGCCCTTCCTACGCCACTGCGCCTGTGTGCGAAATCTGTGAAGCGCCTTTTTTGGCATCCTTTTTCGAAAATAACTGTTCTAATTAACAAATATCTCGGCGCGCGGCGCCCCTGTCACCCTGGCGCCTGTGTGCGCCGCACACATTGCACATAGAGAAGGTTCGGCCCTGGTAAAACTCGTACTAGACCCTCTGTATTGTGTATCCATCATAAAACCACATAAAATAGGGACTCGTGAAACCTCAGTACTACTACATTTCAGTGGAGAAAAATGTGTCTATATTAATTATATTACTTACACAATCCTTTTCTTTCAGGTGAGCGACTACGGTCTTGTTGCTGACCTGTTCAAGGCTGTTCCCGAACTCACTTCCAAGTTGTAAACAAACAATCAATTGTATAGCTTTAATATTTAGAAGAAAGTTTATATTCTTTTATACCTGGGACTTTTGCCTTCGAGATTTGTGAACATTTTACTGTTACAAGCCTAAATTTATAAATCATGTGTAAATGAAAGTGTATAATAAAGTTTGTTACAAAATATTAATTTATATTTATAATAAAATCAATATATTTATATTTTTTTGTTTCAAAGACAACTCCCGCACTAGGACTAAATCCTGTGTCGCGGGGGACTTTACAAACATACAACCAACGGACACAATGAACTCCCAGACTTGAAACAACAATTTATGGATCACATAAAATGTTGTCTCGTGTGGGAATCGAACCCACGACACTCGACGCAGTGTCAAGCGGCGAGGGGCCGCTTAAACCACTACGCCAACCGTGCCGTCCATCATAATCTTCGTCCGCTAATTATTTATTGCAAAACATCATCTAATGGTTGTGGGGTCTCTGGTTAATGAAATACATGAAGTTGCTTATAAAGCGCCAACCTTCATAAGTTTGCCTACTATAAGCTCAAAGCTGGCTTTTTACGGTGCGTGCCTACGTGCGTCCCAGCTGCGGTGTAACGGCCCGTTTACAAACGCAGCGCAGCGATTTCGATGTACACGTCGGGCTCTACTCCGCCGCGGCCGATGTGGGGTCAGTGTAGAACGCGCTATGGATACAGAAATGCCGTAACTTTAAGGGAATGGTGTACGTGTCCGCATAATCACCACCGTGGGAAGCCAGCTTTATATGAGAAAATTACTGTTTTATTCGTCGAGCGTCTGACCGTCAACCCACAGAGTACCTTTGTATATAGGAGGACGTCGACCTATCTATTTTGGCTCCGATTCTCGGTTCTTCTTTTGGTAAGATTTTCGGTCAAGAATGTTTTAGCAATTTTATTTGTTACGAATTTTAAGACGTTAAGAAACGGGATTCGCGCTAATACAGCGAGTCTTTAAGTTGGACTGACAAATGGTATAAAACTTCTGAGGGTCTAGTATGAGTTTTGCACTCGATCGTCACGGTGACGATAGACTAGTCGACGGGAACAATTTCCATACATTTTGTAAAAACGCCACTAACGGAGAGTAGCGATCGATAGAGACCGCTAGGGGGCGCATTTAGAAAATGTATGGAAATTGTTCCCGTCCAGTAGGCTATCGTCATCGTGACGATCGAGTGCAAACTCGTACTAGAACCTCATACATACAATACATGCAATCTAAAATCGTGTACGCGATCTTACTGTAAGTTTCATCATCATCAGCCTTTAACAGTCCACTGCTGACTACGCCTCTCCTTTGAAAGGAGGAATTGGCCTACTATACCACGGTGGCCAAACGGGTTGGTATAGGGTTTGTATCAAGTTTTCCTTCTCTTACAGTGCTATTCTCTGCATAATATGCTCCCTCTGTCGGCTCTTACGACACCCATATGGGATGATATGGAGTGGTGACATTCCGTATTCTTATCCGTCACCACACGGATATGTAAGTTTAGTAAGTATTATTTAAGAAGTATAATTTTATTTTGAATTGTCATTATAATATTATTATTATTAGGATAGAAAATACGTAGGTCGTCTCAACGACCAAGTCAATAATAAATTATTTATTGGTCTGTATTTTAAACTTACTTGCGCTATTCGATAACAGATGGCGCTACAGTGCATTTTATACGCAAAGAAGATATTTTTTTTCTAAACTTCTTCACATAGATTTCAATCATATATTCAAGTATTTAGGTATTTAGTACCTGAAAAATATAGTTGACGTATATTTAATAAGAGTCAATTACGGCTGCGTAGTCATTAGCGTGTAATTTTGTTAATTATTGATTACTAATAAAAGAAATACCTAAGGATTGTGTTAAAATATGTACTTATGCATCTAATAAGTATGTTAAGTAAATACAAGTACCTATCTCAGTAAACCAAGAATCGTGTAGGTAAAGGTACATTGTTGCTGTAGCTATTCTCACAGAAATGTTGAGTGACCCAAATATCAATTTAGGTATCTAAGGTGTTCCAATAAGCAAGAACGTGCTACCTACATAGGTAAATTATATTTTCAGAAACTAAAATAAGCCTTTCTTTAAAAAAAGTCCACCTCATAAGAAAAAAACTTTATAAAATTTGACGTTGATGGTAAAATTTGATACAGCATTCCAAGGTATTAATATTCAATCTGAAAAAGGTGCGTACATAAATTTATTTAAATAAGACTTTGGTATTATAGAATATATTGCTTACCTACTTTTCAATAATTAATGAAGTGCAAAATAGGTGTGAATATTATAAAGCATATTAACGTGTAGAGTAGGTAAGTACGCGATATGCGCGCATAAACCAACAGGAGTTAAGTGCACAGTCAATCATGTCGGTAATGATAGTCTCAGGGGGAGATGTGGTTTGGTCGGCGAGTGGCATTCTCGTTATCATATCTGTGGCGGGCGAGCGGAGTGGGCGGAGCGAAGCGCGGGCGGAGCGAGGCGAACGCCCGACGCGCCGCCCCGCACGCTTCATTAACGTTTAGCACTAGCAACATGCCGCGCTCAGCGCACAACACACACGACCAAAAACCTCCGTATTCCTACATATCCTTGACAGCGATGGCGATCTGGAGCTCCCCGGAGCGCATGCTCCCGCTGTCGGAGATCTACCGGTTCATCACGGACCGCTTCCCGTACTACCGGCGCAACACGCAGCGCTGGCAGAACTCGCTGCGGCACAACCTCTCGTTCAACGACTGCTTCGTGAAGGTGCCGCGCCGCCCGGACCGGCCCGGCAAGGGCGCCTACTGGACGCTGCACCCGCAGGCCTTCGACATGTTCGAGAACGGCTCGCTGCTCAGGAGACGGAAGAGGTTCAAGCTCCAGAAGGGAGAGACCGACAGTTTGATTGCGTTTGAAAACTTCAGTCAGCAGTTTTGTGCGAATCAATCGACTATTAAGACTTTATCGCCACAAGTTACTACAGTACCAGTGATAGAGAACAATTGGAAAAAGTCGTTTTCAATAGAAAGTTTGTTGAGCAGTGACAGTGTTGATAAGACTCGCAGTGAGGAGATCCTCGAAGTTCCTGAACCTGTATTGCCTCACCGGCCGGGCTCTCTGGCGTTCCCAGCCTCCATGTGGCCTCTAGTGATGCCACCAGTCCACCTAGAACATCTACAGTTACAGTTTCATCTGCGACATATATTGGATAATCTGCATTTGTGTCTCCAGCATTATAGTACACAGCCTATTTGATGTAAATTTAAAAAGCTATACAGGAATGATTGAAATAGTTATAGATATCTAGACGATTATTTTAGTGTTGAAAGACTAATGCTTATATTTTATGTATTTACTTGTTATGTTATTAGGTAAGTGAAGTTGATTAAAGTTATAAATTAAATAGTAATAAATATTAATTGCTGGTTTAATGTCCACGCTAAACTGTACCAGTATTAGGTACAATCGCATTGATCTCGTTACACCGCCTCAGACAAACGAGTACAAGAGATAAAAAAATGTACCTATATCTTAATATATAAAATCCTTGCGTTACTGACTGACTGACAAACACGCTACAGCCGAAACTATTGGGCGCAGGAAGTTGAAATTTGGCATGTAGGTATGTTCCTTGGGGACCGTAGGGTTGCACTAAGAAGGGATTTCCCGAAATTCCCACGGGATCGGCCAAAACGGGTACATTAAAAAAAAATGCAGGCGTAGCTGCTGGCGTCCTCTAGTATTATATAAAGTTGTTTCGAGTGTAGGTGTGTGAGTTCTTTGTGTTCTAATAATAAAAAATAAAGCTATTGTCTCAATGTAGAGTGCTTACTGTAAACAAACACTTTTACGAGGTACCTTTTTATTGTAGGTATGTATACCTATATTATGTATGAACGTGTTTAAAAACTGGTAGCAACATAATTATATAAATCGTAATTAATCATGTGAAGACTTGTAATTTAGCTTTGCAAGGGTTAGTGAGCTAATTTGATGAGAACATGAGCTAATTTGGTGTGGAAATTTTAAGTACTTACTTACTACCTATTATAAATTACATTTTCATACGTTACGTTTCAAATTTACGATTTACGATACCTACATAATAATGTCTAATGGAATAAAATTTAATACCTTCTTATAATATTATAACTTTTCATTACATATACTAAGACTCTTGCCGTGAATGTATCCTTCTATACGTCCTTATAATTTTATTATTTGCCAAGTGTGTTAGCTATTTGAATTAAGAAAAATATGACGTATACTAGAATTATATTTTTTTGTAGAAGAAGTTAACCTAATAGAATCCGGGAATATAGGTTCACTAAAACCTTCCGTTTCTTTTTTTTTTATTTTGCGAAGACAGTGTGAAACAAGATATTAAAAAACAACATGTCATAGAAAATTTTGTCATCTCTATGTTTCTTTCTTTTTAAAGTCATCTCCCGCACTAGGATAAAATATAATGTCGCGGGGGACTTTACAAACATACACTAAAAACACCCAGACTTGAAACAACAAGTTATGAATTTATGGATCGCACAATGTGATGGTTTGACCTCATGATTTCCTCTTTTGCGTTTAACTATAAAGAATGTAGAGTAAGTAGGAGACGAATTGGAAAAGGGCAAGGCAAAGAAGGAGTTAGGAAATCCGGTGTTCTCACCCACTGAGCAATCATAACAGTACCTCAACCTCAAGATACTTTTGTTTAATTGTTTCGTCTCAATATCCTGTGGGCAGATTCGTCCATATGACAGACTGACCAGCTGCAGCCTCCTAGAATCAGGGTGGCGCTGGTTGAGAGCCGATTGCAGCTCGGTGTTTTTAAGCATCATAACGAGAAATGAATTCGTTCCGAATTAAATCTGGCCATAAGACGGTAATGCCTTTCGACCTGTGGAAAGTTTAACCCAGTAAATTTGGCAGTAGGAGTTAAAACCAGTAATTTTATTCGAAATAAAACTGTTAAAAGTTGTGTAAACCGCTATGGTAAGGGTACGTACGTTCGTTTAGCAATACTTATAACAGTTAGTCTCGTCAAATTCTCGTACTCGGTGACTGCTTGATGCGCAAAAATATTCTCTTCACTTGTTCGTAGCTGTCCCAGTGATGCATATATTACCATGATATTATACCTCCATTAATACTTGAGTTTACAGTTATGAGATACACAGTTCAATTGGCCCTTTTTCATTAGCGGAAAAGTGAAAATAAGCTTTTACACTGATTATTAAAACTACGTATTGACAAGAAAATGTACCCAACCGAAAGCAGAGTTTGACTCGAGCTTAGTTACAATAAATTTGGGAAAATCTTAAAACGCACAATTTTTATATAATTTTCTTACCTAACATTTGCTAGACTATTTCCAGCTAGATATAGTCAGTAGGTAGGTCTATTTTCTCTTTCCTCATAATCGTTCATCGAATATAATATGTATGTTTATTCGAACTATTTCATATTATAAAACAATTATGCTTAGGTATATGACATTTCAAATACATTAAATGTACACACTGAATGCATATAACATTAATAAATACCTTTACTCATCAATTGATTTTCAATAACCATTAATCGAATGCCTAGTTAAAGCAATTCTACAGGGTGTAAAAAGACCCTTAACGAAAACTGAAACCCCATGTTGTACCAATCACTACGAAATTTTTTTCCTCCGCGCCATAATTGGGAAATTACTGGTTCAGGAGATATTGAGGCTCAAAGTTAGTATGGATTTTTTTTATTAGGTAAAAATATATGCATTTACACCGCCAATATGTTCTTTAGATGCCCTATGACCCCATGGATAAGTAGGTATTTCGAGCATTGCACGCGCGCGCTTTATTTGTGATTTAAAAAATGTAAAACTTAAAAAATAATTCGTTTCCCAGGTTTTATTTTTAGTTAGTATGACTTGGATGGACTTATGTCCACAACGAGTAGACTTCGGCTTGGTGGTGGGTCTTGTGACATCCTGTATATTTAAGCGTAAATTAGAAATGGCACTCCAATAAATAACCATTTCAGATTAGGTACTATAGTACTATTTAGTCAAATCGCTTGTTGTCATATTGTGATTCAATTCCCTTGACTAGATAACCTTCAAAATTTTTTTTTTTTAATTATGATATGTTTATGAGGCATACCTATTACTTAGTAGCATCTATAGAGTAGCTATAAAGTCCATTAGGTAGTTACTCTTTTTAGACTATCCTTGAAAGATGGCGGAATGCTTGACTACTGAAACAGACGTATTAAACTGGAACAGATACATTGAACATTGAATGAACCAAGTATAAATTAAATACAATATATAATAAATCGCGCAAAATAATCATAAAGTATAAAGAGTCCAGTAAATCACTGAATGCCGTAGCAAACGAATAAAACTCTCACATAAAAGGACGAAGGCTCGCGTTCGCCCAGAAACCGACAGGTGATGCCTATGAACCACTTTTATGGATTTTATACAATTTATACGCAAGTTTATGTTTTAAACGTGTGATAAATCGGCTCCCTTAAACTTGTTTAAGAGGGAAGGGGATGCTAATGTAATCGCCGGAGTCGAGCAGCCGTGACGTGTGCGTACGTACGTCATTTTTTTGTTATTTATGCTCTACGCAACGGCCGGGGGCTGGTTTGGTAATTAATATAGAGAAATGGTTAAATTGAGTGCCGTTTACCCTCCGGTGTTCGTTGTTCGAGAACACCTTGGCTGAAGGAAATTAACATTTATGTCACCGTTTTATATAAGCTTCAGTTTGGAGGGGAGCGGTGCAATAGATTGATTATGGTTTAGGTCGAGCAGTGGTTTAAAGATTGAGGGGTGGTTGACATTAAAAGGGATTTTGTGAATTTGTCACTGAGCTTGTTTCTTGGTGTTGTTTCTATGTTTGCGTTTAATTGACAGATTTAGGGATGTAATTTAATTCATGGCACCACCCTGGTGTTTTTGTCAGGTTGTCTGTATTAGAAGAGATTTTTTTATATTACGTGAATGTAAAGTGCCAATAGTAGAAGAAATCTTGGTGTATTTACAACATCTAGATTCTGGTCGTTAATATACCAAAATTCAGTTCTGTTCCAAACTTCTAATAGTCTTACGGAGGTACCTATGGGTACTACCAGGTACTACTCTAACGAGACAGTCCAGTTGATTCTTTAGCCGTTATCTATCTAAAACTACATCTACATTATCTTTATATATAAAATCCTTGCGTTACTGACTGACTGACAGACTGTAGCTACAGCCAAAACTATTGGGCGCAGGAAGCTGAAATTTGGCATGTGTATTCCTTGGGGACCGTAGGGGTGCACTAAGAAGGGATTTCCCGAAATTCCCACGGAATCGGCCAATATGGATAAATAAAAAAATGGGCAGGCGTAGCTGCTGGCGTCCTCTAGTTTTGTATAAGTGACACGCTGTAAAAGTCAGAGCAATCGATCCATCAATGCGTATCGACCACAAGGGTAGTGTCGGGAGCAATGAGTTGATGTGGGTAGACTCAAGTCGAGTCACAGTCCGTCGGTTCACGGTCTGCGGTCCCACTCGTCACTCGATTGTTACTTTACTCGGATACTCTTGGATATGAGTAGGTGCAATACTATATGGGTAGGTACGCAGATTCTGGAATCATATACAACTTGCAACAGCGTGTTTTATTTGAGACATGATTTAGTGGGATGATGTATCTGACAATGTGTAATGCTGCAAGAAACTATAGCAGAGGGTCTAGTACGAGTTTGCACTCGATCGTCACGGTGGACGATAGCCTAGTCGACGGGAACAATTTCCGTACAATTTCTAAATGCGCCCCCTAGCGGACTCTATCGATCGCTACTCTCCGTTAGGGGCGCTTTTAGAAAATGTATGGAAATTGTTCCTGGATTTGACTACTAGAGATATATGGACAGAAAAAAAGAAGCTCTGTCTCCATATATAACAATTAACAATTTAATATAACGACGGTGTTTAAGTTTTACAAAATGTGGTCATGTCACTGTCTGTACCTATTTATTTTTTATCGTACATTATTTACATCTAGTTTCTCATACGTACTAAGAGAGGGTGAAATATATTGTGGCTAAGAGCTATCTCGTTTTATGTGTATGTATTGTATGTATTATGTTAGCTTTAAATAAAAAATCAGAATCGGTCTATCCATTCAGGAGTTACAATGCGCCGCAGTCACGGAAATCTTATAAGATCTTTTTGCCTCGGTTTAATAAAACATCCTGTATTCTCAGTTCTCAGGTTGCGTGTATAACAAGCGAGATCCCGACGTCACAATAGCCACTTGCGGCGTAGACGCCTATAACAAATATTGGACGACACTCCGACTGATCGAAGTTCTTTTACTCCAGCGTCGTTCACACTTTACGGCCACTTTAACTGGCGTTTTAGGTATTGAAACCGCATTGGCACTTGTATTTCACGAGTTTGCAAGGTATTCATGGCTAAACTGGAAGCTGATGATAATACTCAGTAGCAAGTTGGGCATGTTCTTAGTTAACTCGTGTTTTATTAGAACAGTAACCTATTCTTCAAAATTGGTTTTGAAGACCTATGTTTTTGTCAATGCGAAGGTTACCCAAAAGAACTTACTGTTAGCAATAAGACTGCCGATTGTACATTAGATTAATATTGTAAAGTGAAATATATAATTATTATATTATCTTTTATATTTTAATTTACCCGTTTTGGCTGATCCCGTGGGAATTTCGGAAAATCCCTTTTTAGTGCACCCCTACGGTCCCCAAGGAACATACATGCCAAATTTCAGCTTCCTGCGCCCAATAGTTTCGGCTGTAGCGTGTCTGTCAGTCAGTCAGTAAAGCAAGGATTTTATATATTAAGATACTCTATATTCGATTTCTATACATTACTAATTTCATGTATCCATAGGTGTAAAGAGATACGACTGAGGAGCGCGTGATAAAGAGGTAAACGCATGAATCGATGGATTAGCGGTGTTGAATGCTTGAATGACTTCATCACTAGTTTGGTTAAGTTATAGATAGGTGACCGATGACAAAAAAGACACCGATCACGACACAATAGGTCGGCCCAGCTGTCTTAGAATATCGAAGAGATAGGCGTTACGTCGCCGCAGTGGCTTCCTAAAATATCCATAGGTACTCTAATATGAACAATAGAATAAGACTGTTTCTTGTTGTCTTACCAATCCATAGGGGGATAGTCGGAAGCAGTCATCTTGTGGAAAAGCTACTGTTTTGTCAAGGTTAAACGTTAAGGTCGTCCGTGTGGTGACGGATTAAGAATACGCTATGTCACCACCCCATATCATCCCATGGGTGTCGTAAGAACCGACAGAGGGAGCATAGGCATTATGCAGAGAACAGCACTGTAAGAGAAGGAAAACTTGATACAAACCCTATACCAACCCGTTTGGCCAGCGTGGTATAGTAGCCCAATTCCTCTTTTCAAAGGAGAGGCCTAGTCCAGCAGTGGACTATTAAAAGCTGATGATTATTATGATGAAACGTTAAGGTCGCACCATTAGATGAACAAAAGTTTATGCCAAAGTCTTGCATGCAACTAGGATAACGCTAGGATGATGCTGATAATTAAGAAGACTAGTGTTCTAAGTTTCCGGGTATTGACGGATTAAGAATACGAAGTGCCACTAATCCATTTCACTTCATTGGCTCACAGTACTATCTTTTGTACAGGAGAGGCTTGTTTCGAGCTGCGTAATGTATAATCTACTGAGTGTTTTAAGTGTCTGTCTTATTCTCTGGTCTTCATATTCAGTCTGATTTGCATTGGTACTAATTCCCATTCGCTTGAAAACCTTCTGAACATAAATAATAATTGGGTTATTAGCAAATTTCTCAAAAAAACTACCTCAACATGAATGTGTCACGTTCCATTAAAATATTTCACTTCACCGGCGTCGCTGGCTATATTGTTCCCGCATTTACAATAAATAAAACGTACAAAGTTATAATTTTAAATTTCGAAGCACTTCATTCATAAAACTGGTAGTGTCAATGATGACCGATCTAGTCCTCTACTTTAAAGCTCAGTTGCTTCTAACAAGTTTGCGGCTTTAGTGGCCAGTTGTTTACGAACAGACACAATACCAACAGTGCAACAACATCAGGTAGCAAGAGTTAACAAAACCACATCAAACGAGTAGAACTGCAAACGCATTTTCACGGTTCGCTTCATCTACGTGATTCAGACGAGTTTTTATTAATTGGCAATGGTACTTTCACAGTGGGTTCTTTACAGTGTCGATGGTCTACCGTTAGATGGTGCTGAAAACGGCGGCGGTGGAAATCGGTTCTCACGCACACGCGCGGTGTCGCCATGTAAAAAAGTCTTCGGAGGACGGTAGCGGCGCGTATTAATCAGATACGACCACCGCTGCGGTGTGTCCACTGCAGTAGGAAAGTACAGTCGACGATAGAAGTCCTCTCTAGAAGTCAAAGTCTTTAGGTTCTATTAGATTAAATAAAATAAAACGATGACAAATATATGGAATAGAAATAAAATTGTAAATTTCCTTTTGGCTGCAGTTTCTCTTTAAGTTACGTGGTAAGTAACAATTACCGGTGAGTCAAAACAAATAACTTGATTATTGCAAAACAGGACTCCAGGAGTCCAGACGTGACCTGTTAATATAAAGGACGTTTGTCATCTGTATAGCCTGTTATAAGCAGTTTTTTATTAACATTACGTTTTCGACACTGCCTTTTCTCATCATCAGCCTTTAACAGTCTACTGCTGGACTAGGCCTCTCCTTTGAAGGGAGGAATCGTCCTACTATACCACGCTGGCCACACGGGTTGGTATAGGGTTTGTATCAAGTTTTCCTTCTCTTACAGTGCTGTTCTCTGCATAATATGCTCCCTCTGTGCGCTCTTACGACACCCATGGGATGATATGCGGTGGTAACAATCCATTTTCTTAATCCGACACCACACTGCCTTTTCTAATAAGGTATAGTTTGAGAGAACTGGGCATTACGCAAATACTGGAAACTCTTCATTTTTATTGGTTTTCACAACCTGTGGACATTATACCACTTTAATTTCATACAATATCCAGGACAACTCACACGAAGTCATAAATGATCCTAAACTAAGCAGAGCTTGTACTATGGCAGCCATACCTGAAAAACAACATAAAATAAGCAACTAGGTATTCGCATATATTACTCAATATGTTTGCAGTATTTGTCTGAAACAAATGGATATTCTGTCCGAGCTGGACGATCGCTTTGACGGCCGCGCCTGGCGATTGATGTCCGGATGTCGTATTATGGTAATAAGTACGTCTTACTTACCTTTGACTGTTTTGGGTATAACACATCTTTTGTTGCAAGTTCATAGAGGTTGTATTGCAGATACGTGGGAACTGTCGTACTACAAACAGTATTTGTTTTATTATACATATTTATCGATTTGTATAGTAATTATATTTTCTTCAATTAAGTATACTAATTAGCAAGATGGAATGACATGATATGAAGCCTGTTTTTTTAGTGTGTTTAAGTTACCAACGGCATCGGGTATTTAATTTTTATTGAGACGTGACGACTAGGGAATTTAACGAATATTTAAATTAATGACATAAAAACACAGCAAATTAATGTTGGTGTTATATAGAGCACTGCAATATACCTGTCTGTGCTTAACCACTTTAGTAGTGACAAGGGTTCTATTGCTCAGTCTGTATGCAACTCCTATTTGGAAAAGCACATGACTAGAACTATGACTCATGAACCACTTTATTTAAATATATGTCTTAATACAAGTATATTTTTATTTTAAACAAAGCACATTTCATTTACTCATATTGTTACTGAATTGGACATTAACGCTGAATGTGTAGATTGAATTAGTATTAACAATGAAAGCTATTGTGATTTTCAATCAACACATACGGTAGCTGAGATAGAGAATGAACTATTGATTGAAGTAATTTGATTGCTAGTGTAATTGTTTACACCTAGGTTTCTACATAGAACAAAATGAGACAATTGGCAGACATGCAAAAAATGGGAACAAAGGAAAAGTAAAATGGCCAGACAGCAAGATTCTAGACTAACTAAACGCTACTTGTAATTTCTCCCTAAATAAAACATCTGATTAAATCGAAAGATCTGTAACCAACATAGAAGTCGCTCAAAAGCTTTGATACTTTTTGAGAATATTCGATATAAAATACCACCTGTATGAATGGCTTTTGATGGACATGAAATGAAATACTTCTTTATTTCGTATAAACTTTGCAAGTACTTACGAAACGTCATTAAAAAAAAGCATTTTATACAATTATTTTTGTGTGTCGAATTAGAACAGCTCAATCCCAAGCGTATTGGTCGTCTTTATGTTCAAATATTTTATAGTATGCTTTTGAACATAATTTCGCTTTAACAATAATTTTGAACTTATTTCTAGATAGGTTTCTTAAATTATAAGGGAGCTTGTTATAAAAGCGTATACATTGCCCCATAAAGCAGCTACTTATTTTGTGGAGACGAGTGCTATGAACTACCAGATTATTCTTGTGTCTTGTATTTATAGAATGTATATCACATTTTTTACTAAATTTGTCAATATTTTTATGTTCATATAACAGATTTTCATAAATATATTGTGATACAACAGTTAGAATGTTTATTTCTTTGAATTTTCTCTTAGAGTAACTCTTGGACCCAGGTTATAAATTGCCCTTACAGCTCTTTTCTGTAGAACGAATATTGTATTTAGGTCTGCAGCACTCCCCCAGAGAAGAATCTCATACGACATTAAGCTATGAAAATAACTGAAATAAACCATTCTAGCTGTTTCTAAATCTGTGAGGGGTCTAATTGTCTTAACTGCATAAGCTGCAGAACTGAGTTTGCCCGATAGCCTTTCAATATGTGGACCCAATTGTAGTTTGGTGTCGAGCATAATACCTAAAACATGGTTGTCTCGACTTCGTAAAAACGAAAAACGGAACGTGGTAAACCTACCTCTGTAAGAAGATGTACCTACCTATCTGTTATAAATGGATAGAGATACAATTTCCCACCCAGCCAAGATAGATTGATATACTGATTTCCAATGTAAATTGAAAGATAATTTCTATTGTTGTAATTCGACTATATATATCTAAGTTAAGTGAGTGGTTGCGTACTGGGTGTCAAGCTCAGCTGTGTTCGATTGTACTTGAGCGGCACGCGGGCCGGGACGGCGGTGTTGCGGCGGTGCGGCGGCGGCGTACTCCGGCGCAGTGTCCGTGCGTGACCGATCCACTCAGCGTCAAATTCACGCCAAGTCAAATGTTTAATTTGCTCTATAAATCACGCTATTAAAAACATTTCAAGGGTGTCATCGCGGCACCGATCTCATTGGAAACGTGACCGGGTGCTCGCTGTGTGGTCGACATTCCTACAGTCGCCACTCCGCTCCCGGACGCTCCGCTATTGGTATTCAACCTTTTATTGTTGGTATACTCATTGTACGAACAAGAATGTACTCTCACACCGTAGAACAAATTCAATTTGTTGAGATGAAATTGAATTAGCCATTGATGTGTGTCTTATTACTGTGCTGGTACAGTTAGATTATAATGAAGCGAAAAATTATGGTGTGTTTGGTACGTTGCCGCTTCTCTCAGAGTCGTTTGTTTGGAAATAAACAGTATATTACGTTACGTGTTGATTTATGTAGTAATTTGTTTTTGTGGCCTCGTTTGTATGGCACAAGTTTGCGTTTATGCTTGCGGTCGATCTTCCAATACCCGGATCAGGCTATGTGTTATTGTTTTTTCGACAGTACCTATCTACCATTTTTTTTGCGGCTCTGAGTTTATAATAAGTCTATCACAATAAGCTTTCTATCCTTGACAAAGATGTATAAAATAGAGATCTGCTATTTTTGTTTACCATGTTATGAATAAACAGGCAAGCGTTTATGTAGTACATCATTATTACAGACTAAGAGTTCAATTCTCCGTATTGTTCTTATTCCAGAGGTAAGCGATTTTTTTAAGAGCTCTACAGTTTGAACCAAAGTGGAAATGTAGATAGGATCTTACACTAAGTTTAAGGTCCTATCCACATGTCCACTACTGTTTACTGGATACGTCTAGAAACCTACCTACTGCCTTTTAATAAAAAATGAGAACAATACATATAACAAACAATTTGCCAGCTCGCATCCGACCCACTAACCTAACTAACTACAGTAAAATGATTGAACTTTATGCATAGAGAGAGTACGATAATAACAGAAGCTTGTGTATCCAAGTAATAAAGACACAAGACAGGTAATAACGAAGTGTAATAAATCTCGCAGAAATAATAAATCGATAATTAAAGTAATAATTTATAAAGCGACAAGTGCTGTTGGCGCCTGGTTACTTGGTTAGGTAGGATGTTTGTATCTAATCTATTATGTCTCACCAAGTAATTATCGCTTACTGCATGTTTTAGTATAAATAATGCTATTGAGACATGCCGCTATGTATGAGAAAGGATAAAATTGATCATAAGAATATAAACTTTCATAGCCATAAGCTACGGTTTTAAATTGTCTTTCGGGATGTGTATATTTGTTCAAGTATCTGATTTTTCAACACTTTTGCAAGCAGCATGATTAAAAGATCGGTACGATACTCGCAACAAAAGTACGTGGTAATCGCAAAGGACGACTGTCAAGTAAGAAAATTTATCGTTTAATGTCGTTAATCTGACTATCGTTCGAGATTATTTCATAGTTAGTTTTAGTGTTAACTCAAATTTTAAAGTCTTTTCGACCGGCTTACATCGGTCCTGATCAGGAGTGACTATGTTATTAGATGTAAGTTTTTTATTTTATTTTTGTTGCGTATTTTTCCGTTTATTTTCATGCCTGTTTACTTTTATATGTCGTCATGTAAGTGACAAGTGAATACCTTGTGTAACCTTCTTTTTATCAATTACAGCATTGGAAAATTTACTTATATAATATAATACTAGAGGTCCGTCCCGGCTTCGCACGGCGTTGGACGTTTACTTTTTAAATAACTATCTAATATTTTAGAAATAGGTAAATATAGCCTATGCTACTCAGGGATAACGCCGCATTACAATGGTGAAAGACTTTAAAAAATCGGTTCAGTACCTTTTTAGTTTATTCGTTACAAACATACAAAAATACAAATGTTTCATCTTTATTATATTAGTAAGTATAGATGAACTTTAAATTTTAGACATATGGTTAACGTAGTTTTAATACCTATGTAAGTAATTTAGAATAGGTGCGTAGTTCAATAAAACTTCGGCTTATTAATCAAAATGTCGCAGTTGGATAAATAATATGGCATCTTTTGGTACCTATGTTACCGCTAATCTAATATTCAGTCAAATCTGGTTAGGTTAGCAAGCGGTCCTCGGGATGTAACTGGGATAATCCCAGTCTAGGAGGATGAGTATATTAGTATGTAACTGATTTGGGTTGATCTTTATTGATAGTTTTTAGTTGATTGTACCTACTGCCTAAGGCGCTTTTGATATAAAAATTGCAATTTCCGTTATCACTACGTTCTACTGCGTTTGGCAAATTGAGACGTTTACATTGAGTAATGACCACAGATAGAAGCACAATGGATAAAACATCTTGTAAGTTTCAAGTCAAAAAATAATAAAACGATTAGAAATTTGGGTAATACATTACCGGAATCTAATTTAATGCGTTCAAATGCGGTCTACCTATATACTAGGCAACCTCCCAATCGTTGTTTAAATAATTTAATCAGACCGGTATAAATTGAACTAGTGCTAGACACGAGTCTGTTCTCACTTAGAGCCACCACGCTGGTCAAGGGCAGGTGTTTTACAAGAAGGTCATGCAGTTTTCTTCGCAATGTCTTCGTTCACTGTTTAACAGATATAAACAATTGAATGGTTTGTTTACTCCATAAATATTTACGTATTCAGGTATATAAAGTCACATACCCAAACCAAAATTGCATCAACATTGATTACCGAAAGTGATTACTTGTAAAAACATTGTGGGCCTCGCGTGACTCTACGAAAACGTACAGAGGAAACTTGGCTCAAATTAAATTAGATTAAATTGATTTATTGGAGGAGCGTGAGCCATCCTTCCCGTTTCGTTCCGCCATCGCTGCGGCGTCGCAATGCCTCCGATCTCTGACTAACTTTAATTAATGCTATTAGATTCGGAAACATACCGGAAAAATTTACCAGTGAAATGATGCCGGCAGTTCTTTCTTACGGATCGTGGGGATAAATCATTCGATTATTGGAAGGTTACTGGCTGCTGTTACCCGGATGTGCTCCGGATGTTGTGATGTTTGTGGGAGTGGATGATGTGGGTTGCTCTAGGTGCACTCTCCGCACTGGGGGAGTGTTGTGAATTCGATCACGTTTTGAATATCACATCCAGATTCTGTTTGTCATTTTGTTTTGAGTGTGCCGCCTAAGTTGTGCTGAGTGACAGCTTGGACCATAGTTCTGTAGACTGTAGATCATATATTTTCAACAACCTAAAAAGATAAATTCACAAAAAAAATATAGTTGCTACATCATTTAAAGTTGCTGAAAAAATCCTTGAAGGATTAAAACACTTACGACAATTTTAATTGAAAATCAGTTTACATGCATACGTACTAATATGCGAATATTGAGCAATTTAAACAAACGTACGTATCTAATAGATAACCTTCTTTTTTAAGACAGCTAATAAGTAGAAATTGTTGTACACGATCATTCTTCAGTGGCAGTGAAATCTATAAGCAGACATTCTTACCATGTTATACAACTATAAAAATCGCCTAAACAAGGTATTGTGCAAAGAAAACGCAAAAACTATGACAGACAGCTATCTAAGTAATGTTGATGGATTATCTGTCTGCCGCTTTAAATCAGCTCGGCGTGCTAATAGTACGAACTCAGGATATTGAATGATGTATATGTGATGTAGTTAATCGAATATGTTATAATTATAGAGATCCGGTTGGTCATTTTGATTGCACGGATGGTTAAGCACTATGGGAGAGTGTTGTGGGTTCGATCCCCGCAATATGTGATACAAAAATTGTTGTTTCGTGTCTGGTTTTCTTTCTGTCTGTTGTTGGAATGATTTTAAAGTACATTCACATGTGCAGTATTTATACGATGTTCGGCAAGATTTTCTGAATATAAATATTAACTTAATAATGTAAAACGACTTATGAGATACGAAATTTTGGTTAGCACCAAATTAAGTACCATTGGCTATTTAATGTGTAACTATTATAACATTTTTGATAAATCATTTCTAAGGTATGAGTTTGACATTTTTGCCTAAGCCTTTCACTACAGTACGACAGTCATGTAAAATATCTTACGCGCTTGAGTATTTCAAAACGGCGAATTCACTCATTCACATTTGCAACTTTCTAATAATCACGAGTTTGCGTGACACCTAAATCGTCAGATTATTCAATGAGAGCCTTTATTTAGGTTCACTTAAAATCCCCTGAGAAAATCTGACACGTACGATTAATTGTCTTTTTTTAGATATTGAAATCTTACCTCCACTATGCAAACGACTACCTACTTTATTAAAAATACGACATGGATGCTATCAATATCTGACGCGGTCGAGTAAATCCCGAAATCCCTTCATGGGCTCCCCTACTTGATTGTGTCAACCATTCGGAACTAAATAACTACACATCTAGGGTACCTTTTTTGTATTTTATTGTCATTGGCTGAATGGGTGTCACACACGATTGGTCGCCTAGTTAAGGCGGGTCGGCCGAAAAACAATGGCTTTTTACAAACTGAACAGCCAAAAGCCAAACCGCGAAGTAAAACCTTTTCTTTTTTAAGGAGATTGGATAATACCGTTTTGCGGCTTTCGCATCTTGTAAAGTAATGACAGCTGCGTAATTTAGAACAATGTTGAGATTTCAAAGAAAATTTCAATTTTTTATGACTATTGTTTACTGTGAATACTTAATTATCTATTGTTTTAAGTAATAAGAATATAAAATTAATTACTTATGTATACTAATGGCTTCTAATTAAATGCTGTTTTATATGAAGTATTGTGACGTAAGTGGAGTTTGGTAGTTTCTAGTTAACGACCCCCTACTTGGTTTTATTATGTAAGTTTAGCTGTAAAGTTATTCTTTATTTAATGGCGGGTGTAAACCAACTGCCTAAATTTGTTTCTATTTATAACTATGTAGCTGAGTTATGTGTTTTTACGTCTTGAATGAAATAACATTTATAGGAACTGCTCTACAATTTCTATATAGACTCACGCCTGTATCCCCGAAGGGGTAGGCAGAGGTACCCGAAGATGTAATATTACACCCACATTTCACCATTAATTTTTAGGTCCCACGTAATAGGGGGCGAGCCTATTGCCGTGCCGGGCATATTACCAGACTCCGTGCTGCTACTGAGGCTTTCCTAACGGAAAAACCCAATAACACTTTGCCCGACGCGGGAATCGAACCCGAGACCTCACAATCCCACGCGCACATTTATTCCGCGAGACCAACGAGAGAACTTCTATCTATTCGCGTACAATCGTATGCTTACTACAGAATTCAATATTCGAACTATAGATAGATTTGCAGATTTTAGATTCGTTTTTGACAGTTTTTGACATAAGCTCCAAATAAAATAATATGTCGTTAGTCTGTTGATTCAATGTTTGTAAAGTTTACTGCGTTACGTGACTTATACCTAGTGTGATTATTGTCCTTATAATAGAAAAATATCTAATTATACAGTACGGTGATGTATGACGTTCTTCAATTTCCCTAAAATTCTTTTAATTTGTAAAGACTCAATACATGCTGCAATGTTGGACCATCCATGTAAAAAGGGATGGTTACATTGTATTACACTTTGAACCGCCGCAACATTAATTATCACAAAACTGTATATCATTACACCGAGTTACCCATCATGCCTTTGAAAAGCGTAAAAAGTTCTGTTATCATGCTAATAATTCTACCAAACATTACATAAATACTACGCACAGACGCATAATTTACATTTATGTAATGTGTATAGATTTTATCAGTGGCGACGATCGATTCGCTCATTTGACTTAAACGCCTCAATAACAGCACTCCAAGGTAAATGTCCGAATAATTTCGACTGTAATTACTTAGTGTTTTAAATGTTTTAATTAAGTCATCATTTATTCTGTATCATATAGTATTTAACCGTTACGGATTAACCTAAATATGAATGTTTAATCAAAAGTTTACATGGAAGTGTTGTTACAAAAGTGTTTAATACGCGATAATTCCGATACATAAAACATTTCATTATAGGCAGCGGGGCCATTATTCAAAGATATTTATTCATGTCGAATGATTGCCTTTCTTTTGTGTATCGACAAAGGCGTCGCGGCCGTATTCCATTTGCGTGGCATCGTTCTTGTTCACGCGTCCATTGTGCACGCGAGTCTGTTTTGTTTCGCCTTCGACGGCGGCTTTTCACGCTTGCATACGCACACATGCGCATGGCGTAGCCCTAGATGAAGACTACGGTAACTCAGGAATTGTTACTTTTCAGAAACGATGAAGAACAGTTCTCGGAATATTTTTCTAATATTTGGGTACTATTAATTATTCTGTGATTTGGGCAAGATTTATAGTGACCAAAGGTAGTTCATGCATAATGTGCTACCTTTTGTGACTTATTATGAAAAAACAAAAGCTATGTTATTGAAAATTTACATCAAAATGTGTTAGTAGATTTTGCGGAATTAGTAGAGGCTTATGTGCAGCAGAGCAGTGAATTATGGAAGGCTACTAATATATACACCTAAAGGAGATTTTTCGTGAGAGAGTAACAAACATCCACAAATCAATATTAACAAGTTTTACATTTGTAATAGTATTAAGATATCAAACATTTTATGAGTCACACTTTTCAGTCTGTTACTTGTATGAATACAACTAAACTGACTGACTAGTGATCACGTCTTTTGGGTCAATGTAATTTACGTTAAGCAGAGCTTTGCGTAATTTCCAACTGCAGAAGAAGCTATAATACACGAGTTATACCTACCTATGTGTAGGCATGCGAGTAAGGAATTCAAAAAACACCTCACAGAGCCGGCACATCCATACGGCGAACGGTGTACACTCTGAGAGCCTCTGGGGCCGAGAGACAGAGGGCGCTAAGCTCGAAAAAGAATATTTTTCGAGTTAGTGCAGTTTTCTCTACGGGTGCGATATATTCTATTCTCAAATTAAATGGAGGCAAGATTGATGAGCTTAGACACGACCTGTGACACCCACTACCGAATGTAACTTGTACCGCCGCTCGCCAGGTATGCGTTTTATTTCACCCTTTATAATAAACGGTAATTATTGGTAGCCAGTCCGTATTTATGTAGCGATCTCGGTCAGTTTTTGTCTAATGTTTGGACGCACTCGGCCGGCTAATAGGATTTTTTTGTATATCATCTCAACTGTTATATATGGGAGTAGGTATTAAAATGACGTTAATTTATCTTTTAGTTTTGAACATTAATCATTGTGATTCTGTATACAAACTAAATTGATGTAAATTAAAGTTAAATAGGATTGTGATGTTTGCTCTTTTCTTTAGTTGTTCCGTTGGTTAAGTATACGATATACTTTACGGTGTGAGAGAAAGTTGTTGTGGAGCAGTGAGGGGAGGTTAACTACTAGGTTTGTGTATTGGAAGTCATTACAGGCTAATTCGATTGTTTGGGCAGCGTAGATTTGGGGCAAGCGCGGCGGCCGGGGCCTGTAATTTGGAAGGCCGCCGCGTACCGCTCTCGACTTCTTAGAACTAACCTATTTGGTTCTATGAAGCACTTGTAAACGTAAACCAAAACTGTACTATATTGTGGTTTGAGATATCGAGAATGTTTTTCCCATCTAAGAAGGTGTTTTCAAAATGATTACGTAAGTTTTATATTCCTTTCGTAAAAAGAAACTGGCCGAAAATATTGGGTAATTAAATTCGAAATTCGAACGCAATCAAATACGAAATAGAAACGGATAAAAGTGGCTGTCAATGCCAAATTATACTTTTTCTTTCGTTGAAGTTAATCGCCAATTTATTTGTGTCACAATTTTGAACAGCTCTATCTTTCGTTTTGAACGGCTCTATATAAATCGATTTCTAGGTACATTTGCCTGCTAATAAAAAAGCTAAAGAATTTGTTTGTTTGTATGAACGTGGTAATCTCAGGAAGTACTAATCGGTTTTGAAAATAGGTTCTTGCAGTTGATCGCAAAATTATTATGGTAAATAGATATTTATAATTTATAGCGATCTACCTATACCTACTAATATTTACCTATCGGAACTAAATCATTAGTTATTTAAAACATCTAAATGTAAAAGCTTCAAATTGTCCCTTCGTTTCGGCATGGACGACACTACGCTACATAGTATTGTCTTATCTGTGACTACGCTATCCGTGCTCACAGGATGATTTGGGCAAACAGAAAGTATTTCACACTTATTTTTAAAATAATACGTCATTGAGATCTACTACATAAATATTGCTATAACATTACGCTACCATCAGCATATTGCTATAATGTCACCGAAAAATCGGTGCAAGACAGAAATTACACTAAGGAACCAGGGTCGGCGGGAGGAATTGCCAAATATGTAGTAGTACATATTGCTAGTAATTCTAAGCTTAATTTAATATGATTTATAGTTCTTACGACCACAGTAACAAGGATTATTATACTTATTAGCATGCTTATTATGCCTATAAGTACCTAAAGTCGGCGATAAGCCTAAACACAATACTTATTGGCTTAACGTTGATTAGGTCATGGTTATAGTACCTACGTAATCGATTTAAACTCTGATTCTTCGTGAGCCCTGTTGACCTTGATTAAGCAGCAGTTAGCTGAGATTGAATGTTTGAAAAAAGGTTCGTAATAAGAGCAATAGGAGTGAATGTTTTAAAGCAGGTTCCTTATAAGAGTAAATTATATACATAGAACGTGTATATTGATCTTAATAATCTGTATATATAAAAGGGTAAGGGTGCATTATGGAGGGATTTCCAAAATTGGGCAGAAACAGTAAAATTTAATGAAAATGTTCGGGCGTAGCTGCGGGAATCCTCTAGTAAAATAAAACGTTTTAAACAATAAATAGAGACCGAAATGGGTCGCAGTTGACTAATTATGAATACTTAGGTACTATTTAGGAATTTGAACTTGGCAGTAATTAACACTTAATGTAAATTAATATACCTACTCAGTATATCCACCATTGTATAATTATAATAATATGATCATGTCGTTTGCAACTGTTTCCAGGTATATGGTAGGTAGGTACTCAAAAGGTAAGTGATATATAAAATTTATAAGGCTATTTTTATGCACTAATAGATGAGGATCTCCAAAATATAAAATCCTAATGTTAAATTCTATCGCGCTTGCAATGTACTCGTATGTCTTTGAAAATTATACCAGAACGCGGCGGTCAGAGTTAAACAATCGCATCCAATATACCAAAAAAAAAACTAAGAGAGTCGTCAAGTGAGCACGTTATCGTAAACATTGAATGCACAACCATTACTGACAATAACATGTTATGTCAGCTGCAAACAAAACGTTTGCTTGAATAACAAAATAAACGTTGTTTGTAGGCAAGGGCGCAATTACCAAACTCACGGGTATAGGCAGAACTACATAGCCAGCACACACCGCGTCGATTTTATCTCAAACGGTGAGCCGACGCCTCGATCGAAGTAATTACAGAGTTTAGGCCATAGAGTGAATTATTAGACGCGCTGCGTGCCGTAATCAACACAATAATTGTTATTCACATTCGTGTAAGACAGAGAAAAACACCTCTCCATCTCATTCCCACACACCTCTCTGTTCCCCTACAAATTGAATTTCGTACAATTGCCGTCTAACGGACACCTTTGTTACCTTTTTGTGTACATCACTTTTTGTTTAGCTTAATAAACGATCCTAACACGCTTCTTTGAACGGACAAATTAAATTTATAACGTAACAAAATGAGTGACTTAATCCACGATAAAATAAATCGGTTCGCAAACAAAAAATACCGCATTCATATTACGGATTAATCTTAGTTCCAGTTATAAAAGTCATTCAGAAGTTAATACTGAGATTATAACTGTGCTGATTACACAATCGGTTACAAATCTATAATTTCTTATTAAAATAAGTTAATTTTATATTTAACGGTAAAATTAGGCTCTATTGCACATTGAAAAGGAGAAAATGTATAATATCGCATGCGATAATGTAGTTTGTATTGGTGTTTAGCGGGGGCACGCTTTGTATAACACACACGGGAGTGTTATTCATTTAAGTCAAGGAAAGCCTTTTAAAAACAAAACAAGGAACTACGGAGCAATTTATTTTCCTAGGGCGGCGCCCGCCCGCGCAAATTCATTACTAGCACAACCTGGCGCTTCCGTTTCCGTTCTACACACCACGAAATGAAAGCCAAAAGGGCAAAAATAGTTAAAAATACATTGCTGCATTCTATTGGACATTCTCTTCACTATAAGAGTTTTGCCAGCATTGTATAAAGTCTTTAGTACTGTGGTAGTGAACTGTGCTGTCGTGTAAGGTTCTGTGGTGAAGGCTTCGATCGTGATTACGTCGCCTTGACGTGACTTCGTTTGCACAGGCGTTGCTTTAAGGAAAACTAACATAAACTTCTACTGTTTTGTTTTCCAATGTGATTTCTGATGTTTTTAGAGTTTCATTAGTCATGAAATACTTAAATATGTTTGGAGAACTGAGTTCGTGTAACTCATTTTAAAGTATCGTTGTTTTTCGGGTTTATTTTAGTTTGGATTTGTTCGTTTTTTATAGAATGTGCCAAGTTTTTCAGGTGGTAGCTGATCCGCTTATTTAGTAATGTAGATGTAACTGACAGGTTTGGAAACGGTGCCATGGTTAAGTGTGTTTTAGTTTGATCGTTTTAGCGTTGGGAAATGTTTGGAATTACGTTATTTTTATCTTTGTTAATCTGAGAAACAGGTTTAATTAGACAGGCGGCTGAAGACATTGGTTTACATAACAGATGACCTGAGTTTTGACGGTGAAAATGGCACAAGGTTGAGTGAGAGTAGCGTATTTACGTATCCTATATCACTTATTTTTCTTATGGAAGTTGGCAGAGAGATTGCATTGCTTTTGTACTGCTAAAAATACAACACTGATATGTTTACTGCTTTGAAAAACTATTATCTAACCTTTCGCAATCCATTGCTGGGCAGAGGACTCTCCCAATTTGAGTCACAATAACATTGTAAGTCGATAGGAGGCCTTTGGCCTACTAAACTACGCTAACAATGAAGATTGGTACCTTTAGGGATTAAAGATAAAGTTTCCGTCTTTTCATAAAAATATTATTTCCTTCATAATTTTTTCTTAGTCGCCTCTTAAGACACCTACGGCATGATAAAGAACACTTTTTATAACTAACTCGGTTTACTCATTACTACTTGAACAACTGGTGGTGATATTATGTAATAGAAATTAGAGTCTATAGTAAGCATCACCTATTAAAGACTACTCGGACTTATGTATCTATGGACATAGAACATATTTTTTTTTAAGTAGCTGCGTCTAAATTACCAATTGCGTCTTTGGTAAAGTAAAATATCTATTCAATGACAATTATTTATTCACTGGTCTCTTGAAGTTTGAGGAAGTCTTAAATGACTAAAGATACGTTACATGACCCATTTATTTCAACTAAAACTATTCTTCATGCCTTATCAACTGTTTTGGTAAAATTTAATTATTCAATGTGTATGTTTAGTTTCAAATGACTCAGAAGCTAAATATTCATTGTTTACTTTTCAAATGAGAACAAAGAGTACTTATTTCTAACTTCGGTGTAATTTATGTGATGCCATTGTTTGAATGTTTAGTCTGTTTGCTTGGAAGTATAATTTGATTCCGGACTCATTAGAGGTGTCGTGTGTCAAGTTTGCTATTGTACCTAAAATTGCTTGATAAGTTTTAAGCTAAACAAAGCGATGCTTTGAAAAACGTTTATCGACCTATAGTTGACGACAGCTGCAATGGCCCATTGAAATACCAACAGACTGCCGTGGCCGGGGTTTCGTATCGGGTTCGAGTTCACGGCGTGAATCACTGAATTTTCGGAATTACGTGCGTATTGGATTATTAATTACATCGCTTGCTCCGTGCCTTGGAGAGCACCTTAAGCCATTGGTCCTGGCTGTCATGAAGATTTTTGACAGTCGTTATAGGGAATCAGTATAAAATTAAATTGAATAAACTGGCACTAGTCTAAAACATGGCATATCGCAATTCATTTGGATTGCAAAAACTAATGTTCAGTCAAATCCGGTTCGACTAGTAGGCGGAGCCCAGGTTGCAACTGGGATAGCGCTAGAAGGTGATAATTTGACAACTGCAGTCGAGACAAGAGGCGGGAGAATGATAAAAATCATTAAAAAGCATGAAATTATAGGTTAGTCTATTGGTAAATGACTTTTGAGTGCTAAGCCTTATTACTTAGGTCGTGGGTTCGATTCCCACCCAGGACAAATATTTGTGGCGTTGAGTACAATCATTATTTGTTCTGCGTCTGGATATAATTTACTCACAGTATGAAAAAAAACGCAAGTAGTAGTAGTATGTGCTTAAAATGTAAAGTAGGTACATGTATTTTTATGTAACTGAGTACATATGTTTATCAATTAACTGGTTATCATAGTACGTGCACTTCTTAGTTTGAGATTTTGGGATGTTATATTACATACCAGTTACATGAATATCAAAAAAAAAAAAATAAGCTGAGAAGTGTTTCGGTATGAGTATGAGTTTTATTGCCCGTTCTTTCTCGTGGTTCTACCTATTGCATTGCGAACGTGGCAGTAAATGTAAATGTAGAATCATTAAGTAATTAACTTAAATTTTGACGTTCATAAGCGTCACTTTGTGGCCTAGATGAATAAATGATTTTGATTTTGGTATTTTTTTTACATAAACCAAATAAATATTTGGATAAGGTCACGCGTGACAATCTGACAAGTATTGAGAGTATAGCCTTGACTAGCCCCAATGGGATCTCCACCTTGTCGTGGTGGGGGGCTTAGTAACCGTGGCTTGGACACCCGCGGTGAAGCTAAGAGAGATCCCGGGAGTGGACGCTCTGCGTGGACTTGGAGGGGGCCTGCGCAGGATGCGTCCAAAGGTGCGAGTGCGGGTGGGGGATAGTTCTGTCTGTTCCTCGCAGTCGGGCGCTGTCGCGGGAGGAGACTCGTGTCGGTGTTGCGTTGCTGCGCGCCCTATCTCCCGCGACCAAATGGGGGCGTACCATTGTTGCGTCGCGTTGGGGCCGCAGAGGAAGAGGAGATGCGGTGTTGTCAGGTTGCCGTCCTCCCTATCCTTTGCGGCCGCTGGAGGTTTTGGCGGCGGAGCCAAACACCTTCATCCGCCGCCAAGGAGGTTGTGGCGTTCGGGCTATCCGCCGGGGTGTCAAGGTAGAATGTTAACGGGACCCCCTGGCGCCCCCCAAAATGTTGTTGAAGTATGCGCTGTGGTTTTAATGGGTATTACAGCCTTGCACTCCAGCCGTCGAGTCCCACATACCTACGTGCGTAAATGCATTTCCACAGCGAAGAAAAAAATAAGCCTTGACTGCACAAGGGACCGTGGAATGTCGAATGTCGAGGAACCGAAATGGACGTGCTTGAACTGAAGCATTTGGCGTTCCACAGTCTATGCCTACCACTTTGGGAGACAGGCGTGACGGTTAGATAGAAATATAGACTGCACATAAAGCGTTTAAGTATATGTTGCGTCTACTTCGCAGTTCAGTACTGCGTCGAATACTGTGTATTCGATACTCCCACGGGAAAACACTTTGGGTATTCCAGAAATTGTTGTTTACAGCAATTTCTGGAATACCCAATATACAGTTGCTTTAAAAATAAGCTGCCCTCAAAAAATGGGTATGTTATACCTATTGTTATCCATGCTTCACTCACGTTAAATATTGTGGCTGAAAAACGGATAGGTAAGTAGGTATTATCATACTTTCTAGGGTACACAGTCTATGTTCGTACATAGACTGTGTTATTTATTTATGGTATGGACTAGTATTATTTATTTATGGTGGTATTCGTATACCACCATAAATAAATAATAAATATCACACCAACATACCCAATCAAAAGTATTAAGTACCGGTTTCATTAATTACTTGTATTTAAGATTCGGCAAATCGTTATCGTGAGGTGTTTTATGTCGTAAATAACTCTTATAATGGCAACACAATTGGTCCACACTGTAATAAATCAAATAGTTAATTTGATCAGCTATTAATTACACTGAGTTCAGTAATTGAACCTTCTTGTACTAGTCCGTACATGCAATCTTTGATATGTAATTCAATAACAATAATCGGTATCTCTTTTACGTAGACTTACAACGCATCTTAACGAAAAAAGCCTTAACTCTCAACTATCACATACAAGATTCGACTGTAGCTCAGTATGGTCATGATTCATTTTCAGTTGTCAATGTCTATGGTGGTTATGTCGTATTGGTAATTGTTCTCTTCGGTTATGGTGCGGCTTGTCTGAGCTTACAAATAACAAGTCGTTGCCGTTGCTCCATAGTTCGTGCGTACGACCGCAGGATCAATGGTGATTATACGACTCTAAATTATTATTGTTCTTCTTTTGTATCAATGTAACTTTTTGGTATAGGAGACTCTCTTTTATAGTGATAGCCTTACGTTATTTTTGAATCAGTATGTCATTTAGAAATTTTAACGTTAATTGGAGTATAATTTGCCTGTGAAAATTGCTGCTGTTTCAATATTTATAAACGTCTGGAGGAAATACTGCTAATCGACTGATTTAGTAAAATAGTTGTGTAATGTTTATATTACACTACATGAGGCCGCGGTCACACCCGCGTTATTTAAGGCTACTGCTCCGTTCCCGTAGCTCATAGCGTGATGTTATATAGCTTTCCTCGATAAATGGGCTAGGTATCGAACTCTGAAAGAATTTTACAAATCGGACCTGCGATTAGCGCGTTCAAGCAAATAAACAAACAAACTCTTCAACTTTAAATATTAGTATTAGATTGTAGGCTTTATTTATAATTTGTTTAACTACCAGCAGACGCCCGCAGTTACAATATTAATCCTGAATAGGATGCAGTAATTATTAGCTTGGTTTAAGTTAAAAAGACAACTTCCCGACTAAGATCAAATCCTGCAAGATAGGAATTTTGCAACCAGGCAAACATCGGGCATGGAACATTCAGATTCGGAACAAACATTTCTGCATCACTCAAAGTGTGATCTGTAAAGTGATCCTACAACGCTTGCGCAGTAGTCAACGGCGAGACGGCTGATAAAATCATCGTTAAAACTTGACTTCCACGTGTTTTTATCCTAACATTTTTTATTTTTTTTATTTATAGTCTCACTTCTTTATAGCCTGTATCCCCGAGGAGTTAGGCAGAGGTGTAAATGATACACCCACATTTTGCCATGAATTTTTAGATCCCACGTAATAGGGGGCGAGCCAATTGCCGTTACCGGGCACATCGCCAGACTCCGGACTGCTACTGAGTACTCGGAAAAACCCAGTAACACTTTTACCCGACTCGGGAATCTAACCCGGGACCTCCGATCAGCAGTCGCATACGCTATCCACTGGACCCCGGAGGCAGTCTATCCTAACATATTATGTTCGTAATACTGCTGAGCTATCTTATTGAATACACTGTTTTTTTTTATAGTAATCGGCGGCAAACGATCAGACGGATTGCCTGATGGTAAGCAATACCGCCGCCCATGGACACAAGCAACACCACAGGAGTCACAAGTGCGTTGCCACCTCTTGGGATTGGGAAAAGGGCTAGGTTGAGGAGTGGGATGAGGGAGAAGGAATAGAGGATAGGGCCTCCGGCTATAATAGGATATATAGGTATAGCGACAATGTCACGTTTTGTAGAGATGTTCTATAATGCACAGCCTCTCGTCGCGGGCTGTCTGTAGGCGTCACCATCCCGCAGCGTCCCACCCGTTTACACATACAAATTGTGGTCTCACCGATTTGCAGATCTTTGATAAGAAGCAATTAAGCCCAACGAATATACGACCGCAGTCCCCACTCCGCACATGTTACCTACAAGTTTTCCGAGGGACGATTAATAAACACAATCTCATATTTGCGCTCGCTCTGACCAATGATATATAACGTTTGTTAATTAGGTTATCTTTCAAGCGGCATCTACAAAGGCCGGGGTCTTAAAAGCCTCGTTGATATTAAAAACGCCGCTTATAACTTTTATCATAAATCACCCTGTGGCAAAATCGCGAGGGCGCGAGAAAATTCGATCTACTTTGAACAAAAAAAGTGCAAGTAATGACCAACGCACCCTGAGAGGTTTTTTGAGTAGCGGCCTTTGCTTAGGATTAATTGTCTCGCGAACGCTGACGGCCCAACGCCGGACCTGTCACTAATGTTTGACGGGCTGTGGGTTAGCACCACTTTAGCGGGAATTTGATTTAAAGAGGTGTAGGTGGACTGCGAGTTCTTGTAGTCATCTTCTTAATATATAAAATCCTTGCGTTACTGACTGACTGACAGACACGCTACAGCCGAAACTATTGGGCGCAGGAAGCTGAAATTTGGCATGTATGTTCCTTGGGAACCGTAGGGGTGCACTAAGAAGGGATTTCCCGAAATTTCCACGGGATCAGCCAAAACGGGTAAATTTAAAAAAATATGCAGGCGTAGCTGCTGGCGTCCTCTAGTTTTTGTATAAAAATGTACCTTTACAGTTACTTAGCTATCAAACATAGTTGATGTCAGACAAAAGCGTGTACACGGCGTTGGTAAGCCAAAGTGAACAGCGTGATATGCTGTGGAATTCACTCTTCTTCGTCTGAGGGGACTACCTCACAGACTGCAAGAAGAGAGAATGCTGCAATAGAGACGTCTTCGTTTAGACGTGCGGCTTCGTTGCGGTAGGCGTCTTCACTGCTTTGAACATCGTCTTGTTAAGTTGTTATATTATAGTTTAAATGGTGAATAGGGGATTGCAAAATGGCCTGTTTGTACTCGCCTCAAATGCGAACACATAGGTTTAACTTTGATTCTGGGATATGTTTCACTCTTTATGAGTTAATAGATTCTGTGGAACCAATTGCTCGATAGCATGGAGATGTGATAGTTTTAAAAGTCTTTCTATCTAAGGAATGTGCAATAAAAAGTTAAGAGGTTCAGTTCAATATAGGTACTTAGAGTTCATGATCTTTTAAGCATGGTTATGTTCAACCAATAGGGAACATTACGCAAAGCTCGACGCAGATGGCGACACAAGCAACTACAGTAAACAAACTTTCGTAGCGCGCTCTTCAAATATTGTCATCAACAAGACAACAATATATTATCTATACTTATTTATATAGGCAAAACAGTTGCAACAGTTGTAACTATCAATAACAATAAAAATGGTACAATGTTTCTGTTTTAGTGACTTGTGTAGATGTAGTGTTGCCCAAATGCAAGAACAAGACGAGACTTAGCCAGTCTTGGTCTTGGTCTTGCGCCAATACACCTGGTCTTGGTCTTGGTCTTGGTATTGCGCTCCCAGTCATGGTCTTGGTCTTGGTCTTGCAGCAAGAGTCTTGCAAGTCTTGCAATTACCTATCAGTCTATTACTATTTATTAAAGTTTTTAAATCTTAGAAAAACGTATTAGAATTGGAATTATTATGACATCTACTACCTATCCTTACCATTTTATCCTAATCATAATACTGCTTGCGTGATCAGTATAATGTATTCATTTTCATTCTAAGCACTCTGAAACTTATTTATTCTTTGGAACACCTGTAGGTACTCTTAAAATTCGAAATTATTTTGCATGAGTCTACCTACGCCCTGTGGCGGCAATCAAATAGTGTCAAATGTTGTGATTTCGGCGCGGCGGCAACGATTGTTGTATATGATTTCAAAAGAAGCCGCCGGCGCGTGTTTCATAACCATGTACTTCCGAAAAGCGGCAAATTTCTTTGAGAAGTAAGTACAAAACCTTTGATGCCGCATTATCAAAGTGCCGATGGTTAAAACATAACTATGCATGCACTCAGTTTGATTTTAATGGATATTTTTTTATTCGCTATGTAGGTATGTTTATGGTACCTATTAGTCGTAATGCGCATAGGTCCAGTTTTTCATATTCTTTGATACAGTTTTTTGCGTCTCATAGAATTCCTAAGCGTACCTATACACCGAACTGTTACACCTAACTACTCCGTGAAATAGCGCTAAGTCCTAGCTGCAAGACGCAAGAGTCTTGCAGGCTTAGTCTTGTTCTTGCTCAAGTCTTGCACGATCAGTCTTGGTCTTGGTCTTGCTAAAACGCAAGAACAAGACCAAGACTGCAAGACCAAGACTGAATTTGGGCAACACTATGTAGATGAGATAATGAGATCGCGCATCCAAAGTTTGAAGTCTAAACGAATTGTCAAGTTGTCACTCAAATGTCATACTTGCCAAAATTAATTGTTTACTGTAGTCGGTGATATCGCCATCTGGTGGTTTAACTTGGCAGTAATCTTCCCTATAGGTAGGTACTTACCATCTGATACATCATATCTGCATGTTAGACTATAATAGCCACCTGCTCATTTATATAAAACCATTATTTTCTGTACGATTTATTTACCTAAAATAAGTTAATTTAATCTTAATTGGTATTTGCGTAATGAACTGTTAGCCGAAAGCCGAATAATCAAGGTAAGTAAATACTTAATCTTAATCATTACGACTAAACCTAATAAATAACTCTTAATCCTTTCGTTTTTCTTACAAATATTTGGTAACTTTTAATTAGGAAAACGTGCTATAGGTATATTTATATAATAGAGTTACGTAAACGTTTGACGAAGTTTTCCCTTCGGGCCACGCTTGGTCTGCGAAGGAGAAAATTGCTTCTAGTCTACTGGTGCATAAGTAGTAGCCGTAATAGGTGTCAATAACTAATGTCTTAATTATTACAGTTGAAGTTACACTTTGTGTTTATAAAGTAAAGGTTTTAAAATAGAAATCACATGTTTATGAGGTAAATCGGTAGTTAAGACAATGTTACTGTGGTTAAGCACTCTAATTTGTATTTAAAAAGTAAAACTTTAAAAATAAATTACGTGTTTGTAAGTACTGATTTGCCATCAGTAGTTATTCCTATAGTACACTAATGTGTATTTAAAATGTAAGCTTTTAAATAAAAAATAATATGTTTAGGCCTTAAAGCAACAGTTATTACGATAATGTTTAGGACATTGTTTGCGCTCATTGAATGTTTGAAATACAATGAAACAAAAGATTGTGCACTTGAATGGGGCACGCGCCTATTCAACCTTTTTTTTTGTAGAGTTCATATTTCTGTAGAAACAGGCGCTTTAGTTTTCATTATTCATTGATAATATCTATAACCTAGCAGTAGTTTAAATGTCTCAACATAGCCATATATTTATATATATGGCTATGTTGAGACAATTTGTAATAATGTCTATGATCGCTTTATATGACGGTTCTTTGACAGATTAGGCTTACATCACAATTAGCAATCAACATTTTGTTAATAATCGATTTTAATCATTCGCGATTTGTATACATTATACAAAATAAATTAGCGGGTCTTACTCGCGTACAATTCATTTATTTAAGGTATTCAGTCTCTCCGCGACCACGTTTGGTGCAAGACGAGCGAAACGTCGGAAATAAACAAGTATTTATACCTTGAATAAATTAATTGTACGCGATTAAGACCCGCTAATTTATTTTGTACATTTTGTTAATATGTAGTTCAGTGATATTGTGTGCTTTTTAAATGATTGTAATTCGCATACTCGTGTATAGTGTGGAGCAGCGGTTCCCAAAGTTGTATGAGCTGCGACCCATCAAACAAAACTTCTAATATTGAGACCCAGCTCTTAGCTATCTGAGACAAATAGGGGGAGACCTTAAATATTTGTAAAATGCACAGATCCCCTTTTGGCAAGTACGGCACCACTTAACGCTGTGTCATCATCATCAGCCCTGTATTTATACTGTCCCACTGCTGGGCACGGGCCTCTTCTCACTATGAGAATCATATCATCACGCTGGCCAAGTGTGGGTTGGCAGATTTCACATGTCTTTCGAGAACATTATGGAGAACTCTCAGACATGCAGGTTTCCTCACGATGTTTTCCTTCACCGATAAGCAAGCGATAATTAACAATTTAATACGCACTTGACTTCGAAAAGTCATTGGTGCGTGCCGTGGATTCGAACCCGAGACCCTCTGCGTAGCAGTCTGTCGGTCTCTCCACTCGGCTATCGTTGCTACAACGCTGTGTTATTTATCCTAATTAGAATCGGCATCGCCGTACACAGGACCTACTCAATATTCGCTCACGACAAACCAGTGGATCGCGACCCATACTTTATTAAATGCTGGTGTAGAATTGAAGTGGTCAGCTCCCCACTGAAAATGCGTTGCGTGTCATGCACACATACATACATAGACTCACGCCTATTTCCCGGAGGGGTAGGCAGAGATTACGGAACGCCTTTTGCAACGATCCTGACATATCTCTCATGCTTCATTCATTCCCATCAAATTTGTTATGCATGCTCTTCGGATAAGGGTACTTCTAACCTATCCTTTTTTAGGATGTCTCCAATCTGGTCAGAGAACGTCCGTTTAGGTTTTCCCCTTCCTCCTGTCCCATTCACACAATGCGTGTCATGCAATCAGTTTGTATATGAGACCACCCTATATGATCTGCAAATTGTATATTTATTATACTTGCTTATTTCACCAAATTATTCGGCGGCTTCATATCGTTTGTGTATAATATTTTATTGATAATTAGTGTCCCGCAATATATTAACTTATCTTAAAATTTGTTTTTTTTCTCAAAACTAAAAAGAAGACTGGCTTATCTTGTGTACCTAACCACTCACAGGAATCTATGCTACTATGGAACATTTTGTTATCTATATAGATACTGAAGACTTTGAAGGCAGTAAACTCTTTGCTAGTAGGTAAAAGTGTTAAGTTTACTGTGCTAGTAGGTACTAAGAACTAATAAATATACCTATCTAAACATTAGATAATCTCTGACCTCAGTTCGGCACAAACCTATAGGTAGCTACGAAACCAGAGGCAGTAAAAATGATTTAAAAAACATGCATAGATCGTTAGACCAGAAATATGTAAAACCCAAATAAAGAATCAAGACAATCAGGCTTATAATCACAAATATTTCAAAAAATCCGTTGTAAAGCGGCGGTGAACAGTTTAATGAGTCGAACAGGCTCGTCGAAAGCAGAGCGAGGCACAGATGATTACCACGGCCCCTGTAATAATAAAACATCGACAAGCCGCCTTTACCGACTGCCTTCTCGATAAGCATCCGTGACGAATTCGCACCACTCAGACCTACGATGCTCGTATACCCACCTAAACACATCAACAAAATGACTTATAGCACCCAACCTATATACAAAAACATACCTTACATCTACAACCTCATGGTATACTTTTCAATGAATGCGATCGCTCTTACGACTCACATTTCCCATTTAAGGGAAAACGTCGGAGATATTCATATCGATACTTTAATTCCAATTATAATATTACCTTTCTGTTTATCAGTTTCAGATTTTATGAGGAAATTTCGGGGTACGTAATTTTTTATTCTTTATGGGAGAAGTTGGAAAATTGTTAAATATCTTGCCGGATCGGCAATATCGGGGCAAGCTTTTTAGTAAAAAAGAAACAATTTATCCTTAATATACTACCTTATATGTCTCATGGTAAAAGGTTTCGCAAGGCCTGTCAAGATTATGTTTATTGATTTACAATTCTCACTATTATACCTATTATTCATGCAGATAAGCGAAGTAAATTCAAGCCATTGAATAACATACATACATACATAGTCACACGCCTATATCGCCTATACGCCGAAGAGGTAGGCAGAGGTATATTGCTACTCCCACTTTTCGCCAGATTTATTTTAGTCCCACGTAATAGGGGGCGAGCCTATTGTCGTACTGGGCAAATTACCAGACTCCGTGCTGCTACTGAGAATTTCCTATCGGAAAACCCAATAGCACTTTGCACGACCCCGGGATCGAACCCGAACCCTCCCAATCCCACGCGCACATTTATGCCGCGAGACCAGCGAGGCCGTCTTTAATACAAACTTTGAAAATGTTTCATAATCAAAATATCAGACCTAACTAATCTGAGATAGGGTAGTAGTACCTAGTACGTTTGGGAAAATCTAAAAACAATAAAAACGATCTGTAATGAAAAGGAATATAATCATGATCACCTTAGCGATTGTGATCCTTTGCCATGGAACCCAGGGTCCGTTGAAATGAAAAGCATAAATTGCAATATTCATTTTAAAGTTTTCTTATTACAAAATTATAAAAATACCGTCATCGTCATACCTGAATCAAGTATAGAAGGCAATAGTTTTGCACTCAATTACATGAGACCTAGGGTCCAATTATCCTAAATAAATATAGTTTCGATATCATGACAGTGTCATACTTACGTCACAAAAAGTGTATTCTTCTAAATTATCTGATAATTGAACGAAGTTGTAACGAGATCGTAAATTGAAACAAGTGTCAAAATATGTGTCAACGACGAACTGTTTATTTCAAATTATACGATAATTACATTAGTTTATCAGAATGCCGCTTCTGATTCAATTCAAAATATAATATCAATGTCATATAAAAATAGGAGAATTGGCCCCCAATATACAGTATACAGTTGACAATAGGAATGTATCATAGATAGAGCGTTAGGAACACCTTAATGTTTATTGTTTTTCGGATTGATGTGACTCTACATATTTTTATATGATATATTTTTCTATTGATGTAGTATCACTGACAGTGGATAATATCACCCAGCCTACCGCGTGATGACACAGCATATATCCAATATTGGTATTCAATTTTTGTATTAAACACAAATCACATCTCAAAAATCATAATAATATTCTAAGTATGTCTTTAAAGACCTCACATATCCTGAATTATAGCAATCACACTTTGTAGAGTTTTTGCTTTAAGTTCCTTCAACTTCCTAAGAAATAGGTAAATATTTCGCAAATTTTCTGTTTCTCTTTGTTTTTTTTTTATGATTTATGACTGTATAGTTTTGTATTCTTTTTTTAATCATTTGTTCAGTCAAATTTAATCTCTTTATGTATTATTTAGGAAAGCTGATTTTCCATAAGCATTTAAAATCTAATAAAAACCAGCGTCACAAAAATGAACAGATTACGGAATGGTCAGTATTTTTGTGTTGAGTTTTTGCCTATAAAATACATAGAAAGAAGAGTTCGGTTTAATTTAAGTCACGAAAATGGACGCTGTGAACCGATCGAATACCTATTTTCTTGCTACAAAACCTATCTGTGGTTCGATAAAATAATGGATGTCAGACAAAAAGTCAGAAACAGAAATGTTATATAAATTTAGTTTCCTTTAATATCACAAGTTATTTTAACTTGAACGTTGCTGCTGTGTAATAAATATTTGATTCCAAAGTTCTAGAAAGTTAAACTGAAGTTTTTCTTGAATTTGCATTTACCTCTTTCGGAGTTCTATTAACCTTGCTCTTCAATAAGATCAGATATTTTTTTTTACAAGCTGTAAACAAAAACTTTTTACTAAGAACCTTCATTGATGAAACAAAAAAAAAACATTGCAGACCAAAGTATATTTAGACGTCGTCGCCGTCGTGTCGTGTAAATGCTTAAATACATATAAAAAACGTTCGTCGGTCAGTTGAGCTTGCATAGATGTCACCGGCGTGTTTTTGTCCAAGATCGTTCAACTCTCAACCATTCACGAATCCGAGGCACGGTATAACAATAAAAAAATAAAAGAAGTACCATTTCGTGATCACTGACTGACACTTGGACCAAAGTTTTTGCTTTCTAAATGTCAATATTAAGTCTCGGGGATTATTAGGTTGTTCCCATAACGCGAAGAATTTTGAATAAGTTTATTCAATTATGCATATTCAATTAATGTTTTATGATTATCTTCTTAACGTGTAATGTGCGGTTGTGATAATCTGTGATTATTGTGTGTCAATGTTGAGAAAACGAAAACGTAATAGTTTGTAAATCGGTGAGAGTCTATGCCAATATGTAGATTATGGATTTGTGGTGATTCTTAGCTAATGATTGATTTGCATGATCTTTGAAGTTCAAAGTTCATTCCACGGATTATTTTTATATGGGGTTCGGCACATTTGATCAGAATCATACAATTTCAAATATTTTTCTTTCTTTTCTAATGCTCTATTAGAGTTATGTTAGTATTAAAATTGGATCTCATTATGAATAATGATATGATTGATAGGTGATATTTCTGATAAAAATAATACTTACTCACAAATGTTAATTTTAGGGTTCCGTACCTAAAAGGTAAAAAACGGGACCCTATTACGATCGATTGCACGGTTGGCGTAATGGTTTAAGCGGCCGCCTCGCCGCTTGACACTGCGCCGAGTGTCGTGGGTTCGATTCCCACACGAGACAACACTTTGTGTGATCCATAAATTGTTGTTTCGAGTCTGGGTGTTCATTGTGTCCGTTGGTTGTATGTTTGTAAAGTCCCCCGCGACACAGGATTTATTCCTAGTGCGGGAGTTGTCTTTTTTTTAAAAATGAAAAAAAAATGAAAAAAAAAATTACTAAGCCTCCGCTGTCTGTCTGTCTGTCCGTCTGTCTGTCACCAGGCTGTTTCTCATAAATCGTGATAGCTAGAAAGCTGAAATTTTCACAAATTATGTATTTCGGTTGCCGCTATAACAATAAATACTAAAAATAAAAAAATGAAAATATTAAGGGGGGTCCCATACAAAAAACGTGTTCTTTTTCGTATTTTTTGCTCAAAATTAATAACTGTAACAGGTATATGCTTTAAATTTTCACAGAATATGTAGTTGTATATTACCTTACAAAATAAATAATTAAATTAAAAAAAGTTAATAATGAAGCGGGGCTCCCATACAACAAACGTAAATTTTAAGCAACTTGTAACTCGATCTTAATAAACAGCTAGAAACTTAAAAAGTATTTAAGTATACATACAAAAAAGGTGATTTTCTTTTATAGATGATGGTACGGAACCCTTCGTGCTCGAGTCCGACTCGCACTTGCTCAATTTTGTTAGTTTATTTTTAAAATGCCATGTTTACCAATAAAAATATCTAATTTCTCATAAATTGTATGTTAGGTATATCCAACGTCTACCTACTATATAATTATATGAAATAAGAAATATTCCCCGCGACTCAGCATGAAAAGAAAATATTACATTACTAGCGGTTTGTCGCTGTGGTTAAATCCGTCCTATATTCTGTATCACTGTCTCAGGCATGAACATTTTGATATAATTATGTTCGTTTCTCTATTTAAAGATATTACGGTGCGAAGTACTGAACTAACAACTGACCAATTCTTTCAGTAACTATATCTCTAATAAGAATTTATCATTATAAAAATGCTCTGTTCAGCGGATAAACCTATATATTATGCTCTATTACTCTAAAATCATGATGTAAAATAGTCTTTGTTGCTACAACATTTATCTAGTAATGACGTTTAAGTTGCAGAGCAACAGATAGGCGCAAGAGAAGAAGCAGTACCTTCCCACAGAATATAGACGAAATGTCGATCTATCTGTATTCTGCCTTTTCGTTCGGATGATAGACAAGGAAAATGAGTAGGATCCTCCTAGCGCTATACCAGTTTCAACCTGGGGCCCGCTTACTAGTCTAACCGGATTTGGCTGAATATTTGCTTTTTTACAGAGCGACTGTCTGTCTGACCTCCACAACTCGAAGGGATAGCAATATTCCATCGTTTAGACCAGTATCAGTTTATTTAGAAGCTACTGACGCCCTATAACGACTGTCCAAGATCTTCATGACAAACGGGACCAACGGCTTAACGTGCTGGCTTAATGAAGCATACTAAGATGCAGTGCTCTTTCTCACCGTATAAAAAGGTATAGTACAGACCCGTAGTATGACCCTATTACAAAATAGATATAAAGTAACCTAAGGTACCGTTTATCTGTTCTGTGAGAGGGTCGGCTCATTCATATAGCGAATCGAACAGCCGCTCCCTTCCCCGAGGATTGGGAGACACTAAGGCCGAGAGGTAACTTAAAAATAATTTCGCGGTTACCTAAACCTGGCCATGTGCAGCCACTGCCCGATAGACTCTGATTTGGATGTGTTTGACAGCCATTTCCTTCTATAATGTTCATCAATCTATTCAAAGCTATACAGTCGTGTTTATAATCCACAGTTACCGCTTACCACCGAGGATGGCAATAAAATATCGAAGTACGAGATACTTTTGTGTTTGTGCATTCAATAGATGGCATTGAAGACGCACTGTGGTGACACCAATATGTAGCAGATAAGCCATGATTCATCTGTAGGTAATTTAAAATCCAAATTTCCCTTTATACTGGTTACGTTTAAAGCATAACATAGGTATAATTTTTGCTACTGCTCTAGACAATACGTGATTCGTAGCATAAGCGTAGACAACACAGAACTGCGTAGCTAGGTCAGACAGACTAAACCGTGTAGCTACGCTCTCGTTTCGCTGTATACTTTCTGGTATGAAACTCTGCTTTCATAAAGCTGTGATGTGTTGAAATATGTCACCTACATGGGTTGGATTTCACTTTACAATGCTTCGCGTCTTATGCCTTAGAAGCGAGATCATAGACTAACGGATAAGCTGCTCTATGCCCATTGCTTATCCTAAACTAAGTTACAGTGTTTAATTTTTTTAAAAGCTTCCGTGAACTGATGACTGAGAAGTCTTCTAAAATTATTTAATAGTTTGCTTTGAATGTATTTCAGTTGCAGAGTTTTTAATCCGAGTGTTCTCTGATTTCTATTTCTCCGATATCTTTTGGTCATGGCCACACGGTAAGTAGAGTTTTAGTGCCACCGGAATCAATTTTAACTAAGTGGCGGTGTAATGCTAGGCGTTAATTAAAGTTTGCGTACTAACTTCCAATCAGAACTTCCTGATTACTTGACATAATAGATTAGTATAACGATAATGATAAAATTTGTAGTTTATAAACAATTTGATAGAGTCTAAGGAAGTCACGGAAATTGACTATTAACTTTATGTCTTTGTGATTATTATTTAATTATATTTAGGTAGCTCATTAATTAGCTTTGTGCTTATTGCCGGAATCTACTTTTCTTCAAACTGAGTGATTAACCAAACAATAAGCATTGTAAGCCGATAACGTTAGAGTCAAAATTATTCATACATTTTATTTTTATTCTGTCAACTAAATTAGACAATACATCATCCCTACAGTACCTATACTAGTAGAATGACGCGCGTTTTAATAACACTCATTCATCGTTTAATCGCTGCATAATTCAAATCTCCTTTTCTGTATCATCGTAATTTACATATGCTAAATAAAAAGCGGTGTCATCACAAAAGATATTTGGAGGCAATATAAACATAATATCAATTTAAATTCCTTGTTAGTGGAGCGAAAGCCGACATCATACCTGAAAGTGGCGCTCCGCTATTGGCGGAGCGATGGACCAATCAGGTGCGGCGGCGGCCCCGAGTCAGGGGCGCTCCGTGCGGCCGGCGGCGGCGGGCGGGCCGAGCCACCAGCTCGTCGCGCCTCAGTTCCTCTCCACACCTCACTCCGGACTGACGTGCTCGGACACTCGTGTTGTTGTTGCCACTGATTTCTATAACGTTCATCTGTCCTCCCGACGGGGAAGTGACAATGCCGCGACCCTCTCGTGAAAGCTATGGCGATCAGAAGCCTCCGTATTCCTACATATCCTTGACAGCGATGGCGATCTGGAGTTCCCCGGAGCGCATGCTCCCGCTGTCGGAGATCTACCGGTTCATCACGGACCGCTTCCCGTACTACCGGCGCAACACGCAGCGCTGGCAGAACTCGCTGCGGCACAACCTCTCGTTCAACGACTGCTTCGTGAAGGTGCCGCGCCGCCCGGACCGGCCCGGCAAGGGCGCCTACTGGACGCTGCACCCGCAGGCCTTCGACATGTTCGAGAACGGCTCGCTGCTCAGGAGACGGAAGAGGTTCAAGCTCCAGAAGGGAGAGAAGGATAACCTGAACGCAGAGTTGGCGGCGCTGGCCAGTTTCAACCGAGCGTTTTTGGCTCGTCAGGCGGGCGCGCCACCGCCGCCGCCGGCGATGCCGTCCGCTAGTTTGTACACACCACCTCTATGTCCTCAACTGAGTCCTGAGCCGGCAGAGATTCCTGAAGCCGCAGCAGTAACGATACTACCTCAGCGGCCGCGCAGAGCGTTTACGATTGAAGCACTGCTGGAGCCGGACTTGCCGCGAGCATCGCCGTCGCCGCCGCAGATGTGCCCGGGTGCGGGCGCTGGTGGCGCGCCAGTGATGGCCCTGGGCATGGGGCGGTTGGAGCTGATGGCGAGCCCGTACGTGCTGGCGGCGCAGCGCTACCACGCCGAGCTGCTGCAGGCAGCGGCGCACGCGCTACGCCCCTGCTACCTGCCGCCGCCACCGCTGCCCGTCGCGTGACCACACATCCCGCACACTGCCCCACACAATGTTTCGTGCAATGTTAGATTGTAAGTACATTAGTATTCATCATTTTGTATAGTGACCCCGCGTGGCTCATCGTTTTGTAGTTTATCATTGTTAAAGTTGAAGGTGTGCGGCGGCACCGGTGTTTACGGCATTCTCTCTCATGGACTGGTATCCAGGACTCTAACTAAATCGCTAGGTAGGAGGCAGTTTGACAAGCCTACGATGCATTTAGTATTTTAATGATTTAATTATTTATTTAATGGAGTAACGCTATGGCTGTCGATTGGCCTACTGTTAAATGTTCCGCGGACGGTTCGTCTGCCGAGACAGTAAAACATCCTGTTTTAAGTGATCTCACTTATAAGATTTATGTAATTATATTGCTTAGTTAACTATATAGTAGATGTGAATTATACTAAAATATTATATCAATAAGTACACCGTGACAGTATGTGTATATAATAATCTAAAGCGGGCTTTATAAAGCTTTCAATGACTCTGTCAAATTTGTTTCTTTGAATAAAAAAATGTAGCCCTTTTAACAACAATAATTGTAATTATTGTAAGTTGCCCGATTCCTCAATCGATGAAACATCAATTTCAATTACAATCGGAGATGATTTGAACTAGTTAATGTAAAATACGTTGTTGTATCTATACCTAGTAGCGTAGAATAAGATTGTTATTTATTTTAGTGATGAGAACTGAGTATTTCATTTCCTGTTTATTATGTAGAAGATTATTTCCTGTAAATATTGTTTAAATTGTTAAAACTATTGAGTAGGATTATTAAATGGAATTCATTATACTTACTTCGTTTCATTTAACGCCATTGAGTTGGGGAACTAATTGTGTTATGGATTAAGGTGTGTAAATTGGAGAATTTTCTGTAGAGAGATGTTCTTCGTGTGTGGTAGTTATAAAAAGTGTTGGAAAACTGTGAAAAAATGTGGTTGGAGGTGGTCTGTTTCACGGTGTAACGTGGCGCGACGGCCGCTGTTTGTGAGCTAATAGTTCGTGATATTGGTCGAGCGAACTTGCTGACTCACCGACCTCCTTGTTACACACATAACGCGCATTATTACCTTGTTGAACATTTCGACATTTTTTTCCACCTTTAATCTAATGATTGCGCGTACAATAGACCCCTTTCTTATTCGTCGATCGCTTCTTTTTGGGTTTCATTATGGAAATTTATCACTCAGACATGCCTAGTGGGTGGTTTATATCAAGTTTTATTAGATAGCTTTTGTGTTTGAAATGTACAATATTGTTCATACATATGTATAGTTTGCGGATTGATGAAAACGAATTGAACAATGCATTAAACTGTCTCAAAAAGCGTGGAGAAGAAAAAATAAACTTTTCACTGATTTTAAACGGGTAATATTTTTACTAAATACATTTAATTCATGTACCGTTTAATTGCAAATGTACACATTTTACGTAGGTATTTAGATTTGATCTAATTTATTTTGATTTAGACAATGAGTCCATTCTACATTGGAGCCGTTGACATAGGCATGACAAATCCATTTGTATGATGAACTAAATATAATCAGAACATTGCCGTTTACTTACACAAATATTGGTAAATAGATACACAGATTTTATTATTTTATCTGAGCAGTAAATTCAGGTAGGTAGGCATATACCTAATCACATTGCAGTTTTCAGTAGTAAATAACAAAAATAATGGTGGACAGTTAAACAAAAGTGTACCATTATTCGCTAAATTCAATATCCGATCTATGGATTTCGAGTTCATTTAGATCCATGTTTGACATATTTTGTATGGAGCTTATGTCAAACGAGTATCTCAAATCTCAAAATCCATGAACGGTCGTATTACAGATGCGTCTTTTAAATAGGCTGTTCAAATCCGTCTGCCACTAAATCCTATTTAATTTATAAGGTGTTACAGTATTTTTTATTCATGCATTAAACAATACATATTTTGTGAAATTCCCAAAGATTTTAATGTAAATACTTTCCATAAGTAGAGAAATAGGCGGATTTCATGTAGAGTTGATGATTTGTTAAAAAAATATGAATCGACTTCGCAATCTTATTGACTACAGTCCTTCTAAGATCCTCTTAAGCGGAAAAATACAATTGCAGGGAACAAATTAAGTAAAATCCCTATAATGTAGCTCATTAGTTATAGTACGAATGTAGGTACGTTTGCATTACCGCGTAGCTCGTTTAAATCTTTTGTAAAGAAAACTGACACTGACATTTACTTTATTAGTGTAATAAATAAATTTATTTATCCATTAGGTACACTAATGAATTTAGCTCAAGCGTTTGAACGCTAGCGCCAAACAATCAAATCGTGCTTGAAATACTGCAGTGGACAGAAGGTATACAATTATACATACAGTAGGGTTTGTACTTAATAATATTATATTACGTCCCACGTGAGACTTGCACATGAAAGAAGACCGCTAGGAAAGGATCAGAGGGTGGTATCACGGTAAACAGCTACAGAAAGGTTTTATTAAATATTTTGTCATAGTGCACTTGTAAAATTTAAACAAAACGCATAGACCCCTTACAATCTTAATATATAAAATCCTTGCGTTACTGACTGACTGACAGACACGCTACAGCCGAAACTATTGGGCGCAGGAAGCTGAAATTTTGCATGTATGTTCCTTGGGGACCGTAAGGGTGCACTAAGAAGGGATTTCCCGAAATTCCCACGGGATCAGCCAAAACGGGTAAATTTAAAAAATGCAGGCGTAGCTGCTGGCGTCCTCTAGTTTCAAATAAGGCTTTAATTGTTTCTTATTTATTATATTATTACAGTGATAAGTGAGTCGTCTCAAGTTTGAAGCAAGTATTTTGAAACTTTTATTGAATTAGAGCTGTATTTAACACACCCGCGGACTCTTTCAGGGTACATGGTCCCCAAGTTAAGAATCCCTGAGTTAAAGTATAATAAACAAAAGTACATTGTCAATTTTCCTTACGCTGGTAATTTTTATTAGTGGCCATACTGGCATGATATACGATACAAGCGATAAGACAAAGACAAAACAGTTACCTACTAAGATTAGTCCTCTCTGTTTGTAAACCGATTTTGTTTATGATTATCTTTGAAAGCTAGCTCTTAACGAACTTAACTCCTAGAAAAATATATATTTTTGGTTTCCTGAGCGAAAAATTCACGGTTAGCGTGATAAAACGATTCTTACAAAACATTACAAACAGTACAATGTATAGAGAAATCAACAAGTTTCTCGTAAACGGATAAGTTGATGTCACGAATTGCCACTTACTGCAGTAAGATGAATCTCATAATTTAGTCGACCAGCAGTTCTCAAAATATGAAATTTTCTGTCTGAACTGTGCTAAGGGAATATAATATTTTTTTTGTCCGCAATCCTAACTTTTCAGTAACATTTTGGAGATGAAATCATTGAAATAACACATTTTGTTTCGCTTTGTAGGCTTATAAAGTCATAAAATAATTTATTATAACTGGTATTATTTTCTAGATATGTGTAGAATAGTGTGATGTAGAACAGTGTCTAATTCAAAAACAATAAATATAAATAGTTTTAGATAGGTATATACCTACACCTACATATCGCTATGCCCTTTTGTTTCGGAGGTTAGGAGGTAGAAACAAAGGTACTCAGAGGTTACTAGTCATTCTGTGGAAAAGCAAATACCTACTCCCAAATCTATTCTGTAATCTAAATAATGAAATATTATGTCTAACCACAAATTTTGAAAGTATTTTGCATATTAGATATCATATTTTTATTCTGCAATCACTATTAATATTATAAATATAAGGATATGAAACCAAATTTCATGAATACATGTAGATTAGATCTTGGCAACTGACATAGATTGCTACATATATGTTACAAAAAAAAACTGTAAGTGATATAAGATGATGTTGATATAAGATTATAGGGGAGAAAGTTCTAATATGACCTTACTAAAAATTAAATATTAGGACAAATTTCAGGATCAGAATATCGCAACTCATAAAAGGTGGCCAATAAAACGCCTAAACGGATTTGGATGTTTACTGCACAAATAATAAATAACGGTAAGTACGTTTCATAAACACACCATGCGCGTGGAACCGCAGGCGAAAGCCAGTATTAATTATAATAATTTAATTAACTAACTGGAAAAATTACCTATACGTATTTATAGCCTTATTAATTTCCCATCGATTAATTATACTTTATAATTATAATTGGCGCCGACACTTTATGACCTCGGAGAATATTTTCAATAGAAACGTATACGAATTATATAATTGTTTATATAAATATTGCTTGCAGGCACACATTATATTGCAGGCCTTATATACAATATTTATATAAATTAATTATATTTATATCGATTGACGAAATAACCATCATAAGGTATTTCCGTACTGAGTGTTTTGCCTTCAACATTCAACAAAATTTAAAAATATTTTATTAATCTTTGTCCGCGTTTGTTGATGTGGTAGATGCAACTCTACTGAATTCTTTTGCCTTCAACTTTTAAGAAACATAAAAACAATGAAGTATTTGACCATTGCAAACAGTTCATGACATTCATATTAGTCTATTAATAAAATATGTAAGTTCTATATTTTCTTATTACTTTCATGTATGAATAAATTAATCTCAAAAACACTGCTGCTCTAAACGAATACACTTATTTCGATCTTGATATTAAGCGTTTTAATTTACTACCTATATACGTAACATAATCAACATATATATGCAATTCTAAGACTACAGTAGCTAGATGTACCAAATAATGTAATCATCATTCCTTACTTTAGCCGACGACATGAAACTAAAAAAGAGATAAACATGTTTGTGTTTTTGTTGAATGTTTCAAGTAAACTTAAACGCTATCATTCTTCGATATAAATAGTTAGTGAGTGGAAGAGGCGGTTTTCTCTACGGTTAACCTTAGGTAGCATATGTATGTGAAATTTATACTGTAGCGTTCTTTTTTTTTTATTGAATAAATATATTTATTTCTTTCGGATTGCTTACAATTAGACCAACAATAATTCGAATTTTTCATTCCGGTGGCAATTATTGAAAAGCAACTATATGTCTTGGCTTGTGAGCCTAAATGTTTTGCTTTTGAATAAAGCTTATTGTTGAAGAAACTGCGCTTTTTGTGCATGTCCTAAGAAACTTCAGGTAATTCATTTATTTGTGTAGGTAATTATTTGCCTAGATTGTATGTTATCAAATACCGTCGTAAGTAGTTTTTGATTTTAATTAAAGTAGTTTTATTTTTATTGATGTGGTGAACCAAGCTAAGCCGATAGCTGAGGTGGTAAAATGGTCACCAAAATTATCAAATACCTTGTTCTATATATTATGTGAATGCTACGAGCATTGTTTTATAAACTGAAACTAATACGAGTTCGGTTAGAATTTGATTTCAAAAAGCATCCATTTGATTTATGATTATTCATTTGATAGTGAATTAAAAAAAAATAACATACAGATGTGTTTTCAAAATGTTTGATAGCATATTTTATTATTTACAAAAATGTAGAGTCGGTATACTTTATACAGTAAATTATAAATGAAACAAAATGTAGACGAATTAATATCAAATATTATAAGATTAATCAATACGAAAGTGCGGAGCTAATTTAAAGTCAATATGCGAGGTTTCAGCTCGGTAGCTGGTCATTAAATTATGGTGGCTTACTGTTTTATTTATGTGGGATCAAAATTTAAAACAGATATTTAGATATTGTTTCATAATCATTTCATATAACGAGATAATTGAAAATAAAGAAGAAAAATAAACTGCAGTTAAAATTTCTAAATTTATTATAATGGAATTCCAAAATAAAATTTCGCCATTAATATGTGCATTATTTCGTGCGTTGATTAAAATTACAAGCCTGCGCCAATTTTGAAGTGCAAGCTTACTTGGTGACGTCCTTTCTGTGACTGCGCACTTTATCATCTCGATGCGCCGGAATTATTACACATAGCGTGATAAAGAAAACGTGCACATGATAAATGGTCATTTCAGCCCAAAACGTTTAAAAGACAATGTTATTGCGACTATTGTTTGAAGAAAACCAATTAATCAAATTAAATAAAATAAGCAAAAGTTCAGGTAAGATGACTCAGCAGCAGCTAAGATTTAAAGTTTAGAACTGACCTCAGAAACTGCGAACTTAGGATATAAAACAATCATCATTTCGATATTGAAATTCAAATCTATTGGAATTAATTTAGTGAAATTAGGTAATACAAAATACGAGATGTCTCATAAAATAAATATAGCAAATATTACCTTTGGAAAGATACTGCAAAGTCAACATCTTACTCTATTATATACCTATCAGTCTGAACAGCGTGTACCTAATTCCAATTTTCCTACTGACGCACAATGCTATTGTCAAGCAACTTAGGAGAGGCATAAGTTTAGCAGTGGACTACGAAATGCTGTAAAATAATTTCACTATTGAAGGATCCATTTAGGAATTTCATAAAATCTATTATTTAAATATCCAGTTAAAAAAAAGTTTTTTATACTTTCTGAAGCTTAATCTTATCCACTACGAAAATAAAGCTTTTAATCTTCTTCCAGCTAGAGTTTGTCTCGATTTGTTTTTGCCCTAAACTAAGACGTAAATGATGAGCATATAAAATATTTATACTTAGAAAATATACTTTTTTGATGATTTGACAAAGGCCTGCCTTCAAATAATACTTACAAATGACAACTGTAGAAAAAATAATCTAAATATGATTTGAGTGCATGAACACCATCTTTAACGTTATTTGTTTCCTCATTATTTGCTCGTTGAGTTTTTCAAACAATCCAAATCATATAACAAACAATAAATGTTTGTAGAGGCAGCTGTTGGCCATCATTATACGAACCTAAAATAATAATCGTCCTCTCTTAGCACTCCTGTTGATGTTTTTGCTTTGAACACCTTTGTATGCATCGCTCGTAGCCTATAATTTCGAAATTAATATCTAACACATTGTGCCTATCTGTTCGTCCCTCGATTTGCCGTTTTTATAGCTTTCCTGACACCATAACTGCTAATTATTACGGCCGCGGCATCGCCTCGAGGTTTCCCAAAAAGTTAAACAAAATCAAATTTGAACTGTAACACAATAAGATAAAGTTCAAATTTGTGAAACGGCAATATTTTAATCAGTAATCTGGACAAACTGTGGATTAGTTAAGGAATTTTGAATGATATATACAACATCCGTTTGGTATAGTCGCACGATGGATGAGGTCGGCAGATGAATAAGTGTTTACTATTTATTTTTACTTAATGTGCTATAAATAAATGGTGGTATGCTTGGGCGACCCTTTGATGATATTTTGCTTTGAGCTTATGATTTTACAGGCAGTGTTCGCAGCATCCTCAGGAAATTTTAAGTACCACGAAATTTGATACCTTTATGTATTTTTTGGAGGTGTGGTGGAAGCGCTTTGCGACTTATCTTCAACACCACTCGTTCAATTGAATCACACGATCGACCGTGTTAGGGCTGGTAGAGCAGGTATGTGAGACTCTCTCCCATAGGCCACTCACTAAAACCACTGCGGTGTCATCAAAGTTCCTTTAGTGGCGGGGTCAAGCAAATCAAAGTTAACATACTTTACCGAAACCATGCCCGGGATTCGGCTCGTCAAAACTTTACCCCGTACCTTTATCTATACATATAAATAAAATTGGAGTGTCTGTTTGTAATATTAAAACAACCGCTTTTTACTGAAAGCATATGGATGTATACACGGTACATATATCGAAATAACATTTTTTACAATTTTTATCTGTCTGTCTGTCTGTTTGTTTTCGCTAATCTCTGGAACGGCTGGACCTATTTTGACGGGACGTTCACTGGTGGATATCTGATGTACCAAGGAGTAACTTAGGCTATAAATTAACCGAGTACGTGAAGTAGTTCCCTCAGGACGCGGTTGAAACCGCGGGAAACAGCTAGTGTGAACTATATTTCGTTCACATAAAGGTACAGGATTCAGACCATCAAACGTTTATTCGTAGCGTTGACGGCGTATGTTACACATATCTAATATAAAATATCTTTCTCGGAAATATTAATCAAATACATTATTTACATTTCAAGGTATCTTATTTATTCATGTATTCTTACATAAATGCTAATTTAATAAACATAGTGACACGGACAGCTACGCAATAGCGGTAAGACATGTTGTATAATGATATACTATTACTTTATTGGTTTTTATGAGATATATTAATTTTTATACAAGGGTACGTAAAATCTGCTTTCTATACCGTGCTATTTCCGTTTGCTTCTTATAAGCTATCTACGTAAGTAAATATGAACATAGCTCGAAGATAGATCGCTCAACTTAATTTATTTAATTTAGTAGGTTTATTTTGATTTAGTGGTAGCAAGTTTTTGTGCTGTGTGATATTGCATGTGATTCGTCAACACGACTTTTAATTTTACTCCCTCTAACCAAACGTGAAGCGAAACCTTGAACGTGCAAATAAATTAAATTCTAAATCGCCTTGTAACCGAGTGACTTCTTAGGTAAAAAACAGAAAACAATACAACAGAATTGAGAGCCTTCTTTTTATTAATCGGTTAAAATAGTAAAATCCATATTAGTTAAGAAACCATATTTATACTAGGTACTAAGGTACCTACCTATACAGAATTTCGAGCCTACCTTCAAACCACGTGTCACATTTGATTAAAACTCTAATTAACATACCTACTATATTCAAACTGATCAATCATTCATTTAATTTAATATTTAAAAAATATGATTAAAGTGCTAATTCTATTAGCAAACTTGAATATCTAAACATTAATGCAAATCTTATAAATGCGAACGCGTGTTTGTTTCTTGTTGTATAACTTCAAGACGAGTCAACAGATAGATGAGATTTTTTTACCTATAGACATAGAGAGTTACTTCAAAATAAAGGCGGATGAAGCCGCGGGCAACAGCTAGTCTTATACAAGGAGTTTACGACCGCTGCCTCTAATCAAATAAGTTCCAGACGGCAGTTTCAACATCTCCTTTCAGCATTGATAAAATTTAACACATTGGATACTAGCAGTCTATGAAAGCCTCATTACCTAGCTAGGTACCATTTGGCCGATGGCATACTGAATAGGTTATAGTTATACCAACTTACGCAATAAGAGATAGTTACCCCTTTAACTAAGTCATCATCCTCCTAGCGTTATCCCAGTTTCAACCCGAAGTCCGCTTTCTAGTCTAACCGGATTTGGCTGAATATTAGTTTTTCCACTAAGCGACTGCCTGTCTAACCTCCGCAACCCAAAGGGATAGCGATATTCCATGGTTTTGACTAGTGTCAGTTTATTTTAGAGGTACTGATGCCTTATAACGACTGTCAAAGATCTTCATGACAACCGGGACCGACGGCTTAACGTGATCTCCGAGGCACGGGACAAGCGATAATTAACAATTCAATACGCACATAACTCCGAAAAGTCAGTGGTGCGTGCCGTGGATTCGAACCCGATACCCTCTGCATGGCAGTCCGTTGGTATCTCCACTAGGCTATTGCTACCCCTTTAACTAAGTATCGAACAAAAATACCAGGAAGTCTAACATAAAATTTGTTCATTGATTATTTTTCGATGTCGATAGATTTACTCGTACCATATTATATTTGATCTATTTGAGTACTGGAAACCCTGTTAGCATAATAATATTTTGTTATTTACAAAATTATGTAATACTTATCCAAAGATTTTCATTATTTATACGGCATACCTACTACTTTACATGTCACCCCACGCTTGTGGGGCCAATACCTTTATGTGAAACTTAACATACAAAAACCTAACCTTACCGTCTTATCACTCCTATCTATCAATTGATACACTTAGTATCACAATACTATCAATCGAACAGAACGAATCGTAACAAGAACAATGCGTTCACGGTGATCAAGCCAAGGGCTCATTGTCACCGACATGTCGGCTTTCGGCGATGTCGGTGAATGGGCAACTTGTCGGCGAAGTGTCGGCAAAGCGTCGGCGTCACGCGGCGACTTCCCGCAGTGTGGTTCCGGCGATTGTATCGAAGACACGCCCCCTGCTCTACACAGACGAAACTGGATTTGTATACACATAGATTTAAGAAGGAGTACACTGTGGTGCATTTTGGCAGCTATGTTTTTTCTCATGTAATGTAATGTGGGAGGATTAAGCGAACCCAGTCTGGTTGGTACCTATAATGTATAAATTGATATCTACTTGCTTTATGCATCATGTGCGATGAAAAATAAAAACTCCCTGAAATATACACAGATGAATTTTTGGGAGTACGCAATACCTACCAGATGCCGAGGAGATAGATAATTTTCAAAAAGTTAACATGATGAAAAGTATCAACTTTGAGTTAGTACTTTTATCTTTACTTACCAAATTCTAACTACCTACATTTGCATTTCGTAATGCATCAGAATCCATGATCTACTAAGCAAATCTAAGTCTGCTTGAATATGCTTATCTTATGAATTGATTTAAATCGATTAAAGAAATGATTCCGCTTTACATACAGTAGACATGTAGTTATACTAAGAAATAAGCCACATTACATCGATCTACGAGCAGCGTGGAGCAGAGACCAAACAAACGTAATATACCTTGTAGATATTATTAATGTCACTACTGTGGTATTAAGGTATGTGTGAACTATGCTAAATAATGACATATGAAAGAAATGAACTTTCAAGGAATATGATAATGGCTGATTAGACTTTACAAATTGACAAATATTAACTTAAAACATGCATGCATGCATAGGGTTCCCACCAAGAACTTAGGGTCCCAAGCCAACCTCACCTGCAAGTGGTGCACCTGTCGATCAACGGACGAGGCTCTGGCAAACAAAATGTCCCAATAAGCGGCAATAGGCTCGCCACCTATTACGTGGGATCAAAACACTGGCGAAAAGTGGGCGTTTAACATGCCTCTGCCTACCCCTTCGGGGAAACAGGCGTGAGTCTATGTATGTATGTATGTATGTAACTTAAAACTTCTAGTTGCGAGTGCTGAAATGAATATTTTATGACTTCCATCCTTAGGTCACTGGGTAAGGGGTACTTCGGCATTGCACTCAGGGTGGCCCGTAAACAATGCTATACTGTCGTTAATAGAGTCATATTCAAACAATTGTCCTTGCGTCATTTCTGTTTATGGTGACATTAATGTGTTCAAATAATTATGTTTTATCACGTAGACAAGTTTACTCAGTTTTCAAAGTGTAGGTGGTGTAAATGTTATCAAGGAAACATAAATCATTTAAATCATAAAAATCTGAGGGCCTAGCCATGAATTTCGAAAAAAAAATGTAACGGTCTTATGTGTAATCTCTAAAAAGTGGATAGATCGAATAGGTCGAATCCAGCGTCTAGTCATCCGAATCTCAATAAAATGGCTAACCGATCTATTATATAAGTAGCTTTTATAATCTCTCAGTTGACTGATATCAACCAATATCTGTTTAGAATTTGAGTATTCATTTTGATTTTGTGACTGTTGTAAGCTAAAAAATCTTACAGCTATTTTTGAATACCTCCATCTAAAACGTGCAGTAAGAAAGTTTTCGAGTTTAGAAATGTAGGTATGGAATTTAGGAAGTTGTAAAAATCGGAATCTTTTAAAAACAGCCGCTTTGGAATGTATACCGGGTCGTGTGGATTTTTATTGTCTCGAATTGCCGTCTGCTACCGAAATACGAAAATAAGGAAAATCAAAATAAATTTGTAAATTATTTTTCACCACAGCAGCTCAAACATGCCGCTTTTGCTGCGAGACAACAGTGAACAAAACGCGATTTTGATTCGAGCGTGAGGCAAAGTAGCTTTTTAATTTTGTAATCTTCAGTGCCACGAATTGACATTGTTCAGCCACAAATTTGAAACATTCGAATTTTACTGTGCTCTGTCTCTTTCACATGCATATAAAAAGTGAGTGAAAAAACAAACCCCTTCGAATTCGAAATTCGATTTTGGAATTCGACCTCAAAGAAAACACCTACGGCAACGCAAAAAAAAAGAATAAAGAAATTACTTTTTTTATATGTTATTGTTTACATGTTTAATTTATTATTGGATTTTAATAAAAATAAGTCTAATTAATAGTATAAAATTAGTATTTAACCAAAACATTTTTATTTAGAATTACAACAATGATACATTTGAAAAATAAACGTCAGGGACGCGGTATTAAAACGCGATTTAAAAAAGTAGCGGGAATAAAAATTTCGCTCATGCTGATACAGTAGGTATAGCGTAACGTGTTAAATTTATATTAATATATAAAATAATCTAAAAAGATGAATGTAACTAGCGATGATGACTGTACTTTAACACCAGAAAAATTAAATCAACAAGTGATTATGCAGAATTCAATCTATTCCTGTTCATTTCTATGTCTCCTAAGTAATATGTGTTCTCACTGCTGTGGTGAAAAGTTATGTGTACTACACGAGAGCAAAGTTTTTTGTATCTCGTGCTGTTGAGTCCCTCACCACGCTCTGGATTCTAACTTTGATTCACTCGCTACGCTCGTGAATCAATCATAGAATCCTTCGCTTGCTCAAAATCAGCACTCGAAACAAAAAACAACTTTGCTCTCTTGTTGCACAAATAACTATTGTCAATTTGTACATCCTCCATGAGACCTTAAGATACATATAATATGAAGTTTGGTTCCACGCCTAGTAGCAGGTAGTGTCAAAATTCTTTAGATAGAATGGCAGTCTGTTTTACACATACACAATAATTTTATCAGATACTTGTACAGAAAAAACGCAGAAACCATAAATCTGAGATGAGTCTTGATTACTCTCTCAGGTGAACCAGATAAAGACACAAATAAAATACTAAATATCTTAATAATCTTATTACGAAAACGCTCATCGGTCTACAAATGCTAGATTTATTTCGAAAGTAAGTACACGACTTAGATTAGACAGCTGAATTAAATATCGCCTGAGACGTTGAGCTTTGTATTGACTGTTGTACTGTTAAAATTTGGCGGTTAATGAGACTGTGTTGATTTTATTTCGACAGGCGACCTCGTTATGATATTTCTCCGGTAGCGTTACGGTTAAAATCGTCTTCCTAACACATTGGGGAAAGCATGGGTGGGGAAGATCCAGGTTTGTCTTAATCTTTGTTCAGTGCCATATTGATTTAAGTACATCCTCTCTTTGCAACGATCACACTTCAAGGGTTTTCTGATTGACCTTAAAAAAATACATTTATTAACCTTATAAGAACAATGTTCCTGACTAAAAAAACACACATTCTTTGGCGATGAAATATATATTTCGGTAGTATCCTAATGATCAAATGATTACTTGAATAAAAATTAACTACATATTAAAAACACCTTGCGTACTCACAACCTTATACAATGAGACCTATAAGGTAGGCTAAGTAACTCTTGATAAACAGCCAGTTGTGACGAAACCACAATGGCCACGGGCAATGAAGCGTTATTCCTTAAGGCGGTACTTCCGTCAACAGTATTAAACGCTATAATACATTATTTTATTACCTAATTATCTGATAATAAACATTTTGTGAACACTTCCTGAGGACAATCAATTATGTATCCAAGTTACAGGATGCATGTTGAATGTCAGTAAGTACGTACTTTTTGCATCCGTGCCAGTATTATCATCTCGCCTGAATATCTTAGAATGATTCGCAGTGCGGGTCCATCCATTTCGTTAGTAACTTTCGGGTAGCATCTGTTTTGGTGTACTGAAAATGGTCTTAGTAAGTAGACGCACTAAGACCATTTTCCAAAATGTTTGCTATTAAGACGATATACTGATAGATAGTAATCTAAAATTGAGGCAGTCGATTGTAATCACAAGATCAGATCTCAAAGATTTATATATTTACTAATTACTTCTATATTTGCAAAAGTTAGCACTCTACATAGTAGGCACCTAATTTTGTAAGAGAACTCAACGGTATTTATACTATAACAATATTTACCATTTGGATTGAAAATAATTCATTTGCAAATTGCAGGTGACGGATCAATTATTAAGAAGTAAAAAATAATGGTAAGCGTAAAGGATCGAACCAAAGTAAATATAATCTTGTAATTAAGCAAAAAAATTATGATTATGACAATAATAGCTAATTTCGCGAAACAGTTTTATTGGAAAAGCATAATAATATACATAACAAAAAAATACTAATTAAAATATACCAAAGAAAACAAAAATGAAATATCCAATAGGTACTAGCGACCCACCCCGGCTTCGCACGGGTGCATATAAACCTTCATCTTGAATCATTCAATTAAAAAATACCGCATTAAAATCCGATGCGTAGTTTTAAAGATTTAAGCATACATAGGGACAGACAGCCAGCAGACAGGCTATTTTATACTATATAGTGATGATAAGCAGAGTACCTACATAGAATATCTATATTATTTGTGTTTACGAAATAATTAGTAAGCATAACATGACATCACTTCGAAAGATCACATTAGCGATGATCTGTATATCCCGGATAAAAAGATACACAATAATACCTTATTATGTATTTTAATAAGTAAATAATTAGTGACTCCCATATCTAACTTTAAAGGTTCTAAGTTATTTTCTCACAACTCCGTACAAACTAATTACGCAATGACTTTTCTAATGAGCGTCAGAAACCAAGTGTTTTCCTAGTACTCGTAAGTTGCCAACGAGAGCATCAAATACTTTTTCTTACATAGCTTATCCTCCTTTTCTCATGCTTTGTCAGTTAATCTTACTAAACAAAAATCCTACATGGAACAATTGAAACTATTAAAATACAACAGTTCTAACTGTCGCTCTAGCTGCTCTCTTATTATGGCTATTGACTTCTAATTGTTTGCTAAAACACTTTTTTTGCACAAATCTGGTATTGTGTCTACTCCATTATTTATGAAATGTTCTGAAAAGGCGTATTTGCTAAGCTGAACTATAGTAGTATCAGCTCTCAACTGGTGTTAATAAAGTTTATATTGGCTTGTGTTGCGTTTGACGAGTGTGTGATATATTGTGGCTTGGCTGTCATTAGGTCACGTAAGGTAGGGTAGAAGATGGCTTGCCGGCGGCCGCTGATGGTGTGAAATGAGTGGTCGCCGGTGCTTTAGAACTCGCCGCCCGATACCGTTTTGTACGAGGCTGTTTTTGTGGCGCGCGTTTAGGATGCGACCTCTTTTTTGTATGATGTTTGTAATGCCGAGTGTGTGGGACTTGACACGTAGCTAACCATTGTTAATTCATTCCTGTTTGTTATTGTTGTATGCTTACTTTGTAATCAGCCATTTTGTGACCAACAGACGCGCCGGACGCAATGATTCAGATTTTTGTTTTACTTCCAATAGTGACTGTTTCTTCGCGTTTGTAACAATAGTTATAGCGACTAATTCACTAAAAACATGCATTCGAAATTGGAAACTCGACAGACGGTTTCTCTTACGGTGATATATGCGTATGAATGGACATTATTTCTTCATTAATTGTTGATAATTGTTTCGTGATAAAACGTTGTCAGAGTGTAATTGTTGCATGCTGGGAAGTATCGATATCCATTAGACAAATGGTTGCTAACTTTATGTTAGTCACTTCTAACGATTTATTTAATGTTTGCACGCGAACTTAAATATGCGTCTATCAATTAGTCGAAAGAAGAATTTGCATAAATCTAAGTGCTTGCCATTAGACTATTGCGTGTAATTTTGTAAGTTAGTTTGGTTTCTACAAATGTGGTGGAATTTATTACACTTTATTGCAATTAATTAGTATATCTATAAACGTTTAATAAATATGTTAACTACCGTTTCTGCTTTTTTTATAATTAGCGAACTCTGGAAGGTTGATTGGTTTTTATTTTGTTAACTACCGAATTAATAGAAGACTATTAGTCCATCAGAATTAATACCTTTCATATCACCATTTAGAACATTTTCGTGCTTATAGATATACTGAATGTTGGCACGACTAGTTTTTTCTGTTCAATCAAATAATAAAGCAGAGTTGTTAGATGTTCGTCGGCGCTATCAGGCGATGTGTTAACAAATTCAAGTGTCTATTTCTGACACATAGCTGGCTAGATTGTGCGTTTTTTAATAGATATATATTATAAGTGTGAGTAATTTTGCGAGGTTGGTTTTATACATAAAGATAGACACAAAAGTCAAATCATCATCATTCATCATTAGTCTTCAACAGTCCACTGCTGGACTGGGCCTCCCCTTTGAAAGAGGGAATTGGCCTACTATACCAGGCTCGCCAAACGGGTTGGTATAGGGTTTGTATCAAGTTTTCCTTCTCTTACAGTGTTGTTCTCTGCATAATATGGTCCCTCTGGCGGCTCTTACGACACCTATGGGATGATATGGGGTGGTGACATTCCGTATTCTTAATCCGTCACCACACGGACTAAAAAAATTAGAAGAAAAAAAATCAAATAAACATTGAATATAAGTATTTTAATATTTACTATATCTGCTCTAGGTTTTGTTTTGTAATTAATCCTGACAAGGACGAGACAAATGACCCCATCTTTACGGGACATTAAGGACACAATGGTGGTTTTAGTGAGTAGTCACTGAACGAATTTAGGCTCCTACCAGACCTATTAAGGCCTCTTCCTAAGGTGCGTGGTTTTGGAGACAAACGCGCGTGGTACCATTGAAGTTCCTCGCGATGTAACTTCAAAGATGCTGCGCGCATTCGTCCGCAAAACCACGCATCGTGGGAGGCGAGCTTTATCGAGCGGTGGAAAGGGACTGCGAGGGCACGCTGCAGTAAGGTTCTACCACTTCTAAACCTATTTAATTGTTCAAATCAGTAATTAAAAATCATATCTAAATGATTTGATTTAAATATACAATGAACCCAAATTCAGGTGAAGCTATTTAATTGTGTATGTTTTAACAAAGTAGGTATTATTAGTGTTTTGTTAATGATCATTTTGATGTAACTATTAACTTACATCATTTACCCACCTTTGTTTTCCAGGAATGTCATAAACCTTTTGTGTTTTATTTTGAAAAGAAACGATTTGCTCTATTTGTTTTGTTAATTTGCGTAAATTGCAATCACAATATTTTCATTGCAAGTTTTATTTAGATAGTTAAGATACTAACTATTAGATATTAATGTAATTACCATACCCTAAAAATCACAGATTGAAGGATTTTCATGCTTATGACGTTGAAGGTGTCTTGTTTTTGAAAATTATTATTTGTGCGAGAGAGTTGCTCTATAGTATTAAGATTCTGACTAGAGAGGTACACTAATCTAATACTCTATGTATATTGAGAAATATTAAAAAAATATACCAATATACTCGTACAGCACTAGCTACAGCAAGCAGATTATTGACAAGCTTTTTTTGAATGTCACCACCCCATATCATCCCATGGGAGTCGTAAGAGCCGACAGAGGGAGCACATTATGCAGAGAACAGCACTGTAAGGGAAGGAAAACTTGATACAAACCCTATACCAACCCGTTTGGCCAGCGTGGTATAGTAGGCCAATTCCTCCTTTCAAAGGAGAGACCTAGTCCAGCAGTTGACTGTTAAAGGCTGATGATGATGAACCACTTTAAATTGTTATTCATCGCTTGCCCCGTGCCTTGGAGAGCAATTAAACCTTAGGTCACCGGTTCCGTCTATCCTAAAGATCTTCGGCAGTTAATATGAGAAAGCAGTGCCCTTGCATATGTATACCGACAGTGGTCTAAACCTTGCAATATGGTTATCTTTATGGGTTGCGGTGGTCAGACTGCAATCATTTCATGTAAAATTTAATATTCTGTCAATATGATAAGATAGGGTGCATTGGGTTGCCACCAAGAACTTAGGGTCCCAAGCCAACCTCACCTGCAAGTGGTGCACCTGCCGATCAACGGAAGAGGCTCTGGCAAACAAAATATCCCGATAAGCGGCAATAGGCTCGCCACCTATTACGTGGGACCAAAACACTAGCAAAAAGTGGGCGTTTAATATGCCTCTGCCTACCCCTTCGGGGAAACAGGCGTGAGTCTATGTATGTATGTATGATAAGAATGTATGGGGGCCTACCCTGGGCAAGAACGCAAGAAGGCCTTCTAACCCTGGGCTCCAAAATAAAGTTTTGGATGCAACTAGGATAACGCTAGAACGATAATGAAGTCGACTCATTTGTAATGCTATGTTCTAGAAGCTTCACGTAATTTTCCCTATTGCTTACTGCTTTAAGTTATTTCTCCTTTCCTTTAATACCAAACATTTCATTTAACATTTTTCTACATTCAGACCACTTGTAGTGTTTAACGCGTAGGTACTATACTATCTTATACTAATATATAAAGCTGAAGAGTTTATTTGTTTGCTTGAACGCGTTAATCTCAGGAACTACTGGGCTGATTTGAAAAATTCTTTCAGTGTTAGATAGCCCATTTATCGAGGAAGGCTATAGGCTATATAACACCGCGCTATGAGCGACGGGAGCGGAGAAGTAGCCTTAAATAACGCGGGTGTAACTGCGGGCATCCTCTAGATATAAATTATAGAAAAGTCGTCCAGGACGGCTTAAGTGTATGAGCTCGTTTTCTAGTATGAGATGGCGATTTGATTACAGGTTTGGGCACCGGGAGATGATTTGTTTAAAGTAGGATATAATTCGCCATTAGCCCACGTGTTATGAGGTAAGGACAGGGATGAAGCGAGAAGTTCCATCGGCTATGTACAGGGTGTGAGTTCTTATTAAATATTACTGTTTTATTATATATATAGATGTGTCGTATTTCAGGCTTTGTGTGTTTATATAATTGGTAGTACAAGTTACAGGTCAGGTTGCACTCTGAAAACCTATCTATTTTGGTGAGTAATTGGATTGTGGTTATCAATCCATGTCAAATCAGATAAAATAAGAAAGTAAATCCTGGGTTTCAAGGCGAAGTAAGACTTAGATGAAACAGGTATACGCTGGAATGAATTTAGTCAAATCTTATTTGTAATAGGTGTGTCAATCGCAAATCGGTAGGATGAAACCAACCATTTCAACCAAAAGTTCAACGCTGGGCTACTGCAGCTACTAATCTTATTTCATTTCCAATATGGTGGTTATTTGCTGAATTCAATAAGGTAGTTGTAGGTGGGATGAAATCCTAAAAATCCTACACCACACATTAATCTCCGTTAGATTCCTTCGTGGCGTTTGATAATCTATTCACACCGTTTGCTAGTTTGAATAAAGATTACGTCGGTGTATAGCCTGTATTAGCAATAGATAGTAAAATATTAATGGCTAGGCATCAGACCACCCACCGCACTATTGTTGCTACAGCATAAGTAATGAACGTAGGAATTAAAATATATAATAGTCTTCTAGTATCTTCAACGGTAATACGTGACAGAAAATCACGGTAATGATTTTTTTGGAATTATGAGGTCTTGGATACTGCAGTTAAGTCATGATCATGACATAATGTCCACAAGCAATCGGTTTTGGATATTATGTCATGTCAGCCGATTGGTTGTGGACATCAATTTAGATTAAAGAAAAGTGGAAATTTTGGGCAATGCCTTCCTCACAAAGAAAATACATGCTGAATGTCAACTTCTTGCGCCTAGTAGTTTTGGTTGTGCGATGTCTGTCAGTTAGTAACGCAAGAATTTTATATATACAGATATATTAAAGCAAAACAGAGCAAATAAATCTTTGACTTCTTTTCACCTTTATTGCTGTAACTTAACGAATGTAAAAAGCTTACTATATATAGTAGAAATACTATATTTTTCTACTATCTTTTATAATATAAGAACTTGTTAAAAATAGTATAAAAGCAAATATATCACAAAATAAATACAAGTAGATTGTAGAAGACAGAAAACATTAAATTTAACCCATTTCATCGCAAAGTTTCTGTAATTGGTTCTCTCGCAAAAAATACAATACAGTACACGAACAATTAAATACATAGGTACTTTTGTTTCGTATTGTAGTTTTACACTTCACAGATTATGCCTTAAAAACGAGATTGTAATTTACTCCAATTATGAGCTTAGTGTGTATATTTATTGAATGCGTGTCATGAATTTACAGAGGCATACTAGTTAGAACATAAATTGTTCACATAATTGACTTGAAGTCCAACATGGAATGAAAAAGAAATGCCACTGTCTAATTTTATAAAGTTGAAGAACATACTAGTTTTAATTTTTATTGTTTTATAGTTAAATTATTTCCAAATATGTTTACAATATATCATAAAATATCTAAAGTATATGATCGTTGTCTGTGAGAGCTTCACAGCTTCATACTCCTATTAGCGTGTCTCTGCTACTGGAAACTCGTGCTCTTTCGAACCATGTCTCATCACAATCCAGCAACTGTAGCGTCTATCTCCATACAACCAGACGATACGCCTGCTTGCTACCATGATAGTATAATACAAACTCCAATAAAAATGTTTCTCAACAAACAAGCTGCAAAAGCGTTAAAGGAAAAATAAACAAAGAGCTTATTTGAGCTCCCCCTGTATAATGTTGTTGTGTCTACAAATATTGACAAACCAACTAGAAAACAGGTTGGTTGACAAATGCTTGCCGGCGCCCACCCTATGTTTATTTGCGCATTACGTTCAGAGGCGCCGGCGCATTCTGTCCTTGTCCCCCTTACCCCTTTCTCCCTCTTTAGACGTCCTCCCTCCTCCCCGGTAAACAGCTTTCTACAAATTAGTTTCTAAGTAATCACTCATGATTGCTACACATCACCGCAAGGATTATGTATGTTATTGCAGTTTTCATTAAATTAATCTTCAGTCTAGTAATATTATTATTGTAATAAAATTGTAAGATTGCATCGTTATTTTTTGCTATAAGGTAACACTCGTTCTAGGAATTATTTCGGTATCTTGGGGGATCAAGAATTGAAACTGGATACAAAAAATATCAAACTTTGGACTACTTTTTGTTATATGCATAGGTACCTATTGGCATCAAGCATGCTAAACTTATTGGACTTTTTACCATTTGTGTAAGTAAAGTAAGAGAACCTGTTGCAACGTGAAGCTCATTTTCTTTCTTTTATATTGTAGTAGCGATGACAAGGAGACATCGCACATTTTTAGTTGTTTAACTGATAGCAGCCCAGCTTACGGCACCACCTGGGGGTCTAGTACGAGTTTGCACTCGACCGTCACGGTGGACGATAGCCTAGTCGACGGGAACAATTTTCATACATTTTCTAAAAGCGCCCCTAACGGAGAGTAGCGATCGATAGAGTTCGCTAGGGGCCGCATTTAGAAATTGTAGGGAAATTGTTCCCGTCGACTAGGTTATCGTCCACCGTGACGATCGAGTGGAAATTCGTACTAGACCCTCTGATGTAAGCCGCGTCCCGAATTTTACGTCAATATATTGAAATAATTTTAGGGCTAATATTTACTGAAGGTTATAATAAGTAAATAAGTCTGTAGGTATAATAAACATGATATAAATAAGGCCTCATACGTAAACTGGCACAAGACTTTAAACACGCATCAGTGTATGTTGGACCATCTCTATACTTTGCGTCCAACCCAGTCATTATGTCAACTACTTATCTTCTGCTTAATCAATTATATGTGATGTCCTTCAGCGTATTTCATTTCATTCCTGTCAGGTCCCTATGCTTGTGTATTATCAAACTCACCTTTGATTGGGAGTATAATATCCGTGATTGAAGCATCGTTTGGTCTAAGCATAGTTTACTCAGCATTACGTAATTATGACACTATTGCTTTTATTTATTCTGTAAAAGCAGTTACTTGCTCTAGGTATAATCCATCTGACGCAAGGGTCTTATGAACTTAGAAATCATATCGTCTCTGATCAACTATCAATGGATCAAACAAATTTAAACTCCCCGTAAATGTTACGACGGATTAATATTTGAACCCACAATATTCGACGCAGCGTAGAGCAGAAGTGACCTTAATTTTGATGCAAACCGTGCATTATTATTAGCTGCATACTGGTAATCACCGTAAACTCAACGTCTTGGACAAAAAAACGAAAGAACAACATTAGCGGCAGCTTCTTTCTTTGTCATTGAGTGGAACCGATTTTGCATCATTACAACCGACATAAGATTGATTCCGACACAAAGGCGCTGTCAAGCCCGTCGGGTGAATAAAACGCAAAACGCGGGCATTCATTGTTGTTATAACAAAATGAAGTCGTAATGAGTAGGAGTGTTCAGTGTTCACCGAGACCGCGAAGCCCGATTGTGAACAGAATGTCGCTCGATTGAATTAAAATTACTTCAATATTGTGGCTTTAAAATGTTGACATTTGACAGGCGTTACTGACGGCTGTCGAGAGTCGGCCGATCCGCGACCGACTGCGCGCATCGCCGGCTCTCCTAACAGCGTAATGATCGCTGCAGCGTAATTTGATTATGCTTTTGTTAATAAGTGTACACAACGTATCAAACGCTGTGTACACTTATTAAGAAAAGCTTAAATAATATAATGTTACTTTAGAAAGACATACATTTGAGTTGACTTAGCTTTCGTAATTACAGGTGTATAATTGTAAGGTAATCTTATTTGAATCTGGGTTGTCCATTTTTAATTTTAGAGTAGAAAACACATTAGTATGAGTCTGTTTAATCATATGAGTCAGTTACTGAATTATACAATATTTTTAGGAAGCTCTATCTGTATAAGGCCATCATCACTATCCTAATCTTATAGCTCTGGAAACCTAGGTATTATTTCTGGTCTATCTGGATTTTCAAATCTATTAGGCTCCCTCAGAACCTCTTCAGCATCATCCCCCATATACTAAAGAGGTTCTATTATACATTTCTAATCTGCTGATTTCTAATTAGCGTTATCCGTTGAGATTCAAATCTATTGCATTGGCCGCGATTAGTATACATTATACGAGATTATTCAGCGGATCTTATATCTATATATCTTATTGATCACAAGTAAGACCTGCTAAATAACCTTGTATATAACGAAGATAAATTTATTTCATTACAATAATATTATTTAGGTATATTACAACTTAAATATCTTAAAATACTATCCTAAAAAATATATATATACAGAACATACAAAATAGAAAATGAAATAATTTAGAGGTCCTCATAAAAGTCCTCCACATCGCCGTCGACCGGGAGCGTGCCCAGAACGCTGGCAGCATTGCCACGTTGTATGGCATTGCTTAACTTTTGGGCCAAGTATACTCCAGCCTTCTGGTCACACGAGGCTTGTATATTGCATTGGAGTCTAGATGCCGCTTTTTTAGTCTCTTCAGATTTAACAAAACGTTCTTTCAGTCCTATGCAACCTAATTACCTCCATATAGTTTACGACCTTTTCTAAATATAAATACCGATCCAAAAACGAAGACTGAATATAATAACAGCCTTTTTATATCACTAGAACCAGATTAAACATAAAATATTTCTTATCGAATTGGTAAAAATTGGGTATTTATGACAGAAATAGCTACTTGCGTACGTATTTTTTCACAAGGTGTGAATGATGGTTATGTGATGGTTAAGTTGAATTGCCAGTCTTCTACGAATATAACCATAAATGTACTGAGCATTAAATTTATTATGGAACAAGGTGCTTTTTCTATATTGACGAAGCTGAAAAGCTGGACGGGATAATTTCTGAGACTTAAACGAAAAAAAATAATTATAATATTTTTTTCCGCATTATAAAATTAAGTACCTAGTTGAAATTATATCATCATAATACAATGCAAAATTTGTTGTGCTGACGGGGATCGTCTTAGAGTCCAGTAGAGTACTGAAGTTAGAAACATGGAATTTTATGTAAAACAGCCGATCAGTACCCCGGCACACTACATATGTATAATTAAATGTTGGTCTTAGGTTTACTGTAGAACTTGTTGTAGAGGTCAGACCGCTAAGCTATGGAGTTGTGGTCAGACAGCTCTGTGGAAAAGCTGATATTCTGTCATATCTGGTTAGACTAGTAAGAGAACCTTAGGATCCAAGACAATCCATTCCAAGATATCAGATCCAAGTCATGGATGCACACGCTAAGATGATGACGATGTTTCATAATCAATATTATCTAACTTCATAAATTACCAGTAATTTGTAAATTTGTTGAATTGGGACGTAAGAGCTTTTATTTATTTGACAATAAACCAACAGAATAAAGGAACCGTTGAGTATTTGGCATCGAATGAATTGTGTCTTCATATAATATACGTTATCTATGGTTGCTCATTATTAGTCTATGTTAGGGAAACATGACGTAATCATTTGAATACGAGTTCACAATTTATGGCCAAATAAGATTTTCCCCATTTTATTCAAAATATATGTAGTGCTGTCTAACATTTAAATTTTTATTTGTTTATCTTCGTTTCTCGTCCACATTAACAAATGGTTGGCATACATTATTCTTTATTTCGTTGACAGCATTCTATATTTATTACAACTATATATTTAATCTAGCTTTTAATTTATTTTGTCAATCGTAAAATCGTTATTTATTATAATTCATGACTTTGTATGGGGTTTAATTTCTCAGAAACGACTGGTCCTATAGGCAAAATTATTCTTGCTTTAGATAGCTAATGTATTAAGAAGTACTATAACCTAAATAACATCGCGCTACAACTCAAAGGTACGAAATAGTAACTTAAACATGTAGAAACCGCTTCTAGCTTACATAAAGTACGTACTACATAAATAAAATTATGTTTCATAGCATCTACAATTAAATTAAGATATTGCTCTTGACTGGACTAAAATGATTGCATAAAATCACCGACGACAAAAACTGGTATTCAAATTATAGTGTGGTGTTTATTCAAATTATGAGATCATGTGTAGATATAGTGAGGCATTACGGGAGACGAATCAAGTTTTTGCGAGCTCTATGTAAATTACTAGTAGCGCCGCGCGCCGGTAGTTTGCGTAATTATGTCTTAGTATTTATTTTTGTGTGTCAGGTTCATGGCATCAGTTTGGTTTGATACACTTTTAAGATTAGAATAAGTATGGTTTGATACACTTGAAGGAGGTCGGGCAATATGAGGAATATCCGATACGTTGCGTTTGCGTGTCCAGTAATTTATTGCCGCAAACTATTCTTATAGTAGATTTGGGTAATATATTTTTGTTTTATCGAGAATCGCTCTTTAGTGGTGTTATATAATGAATTGTAATTGCTACCTCTTGAGTGTCTTATAATAATACTTACAGTCTGTATTGTGCCCACATACCTCCTTGTGCTGAGTATTATATGAAGGGGCTTCATCAACACATTTAAAATATTGGTGAGCGAAATACTACCTTAAAGTAGAGCGTTATTTTCCATAGTTGGGAAACCTTAATCATAGTAAATCGATACATGTAATAATCATTGGTACAATTTGCAGATTGTATGTAAAAGTAGTACAAACGTTAAGTCTTTCGCTAATTGGTTACTACACTAGATCTTACAAAAGTCCAATAAATTGTTCTATAATAGAGAAACCATGCAGCCGAAGGAAAAGATTACTGCTTACCGAAACCATCTTTGCATATCGGCTTGTCTATGTATCAGAGAAATGCACAGAGATTTTTTTGCCATTGCAATAACAGTCATGTTCGAAGATGCATACATTACGGCTTGTTTGTTCTGCGCCGGTTCATTGAACCGGCGCAGAACAAAAAGCTGCAAAATATTGCTAACATCATAATTATACTCAGTTTTAAAAACAAAATAATAGTTCTTTTCACTAGTTTACACTGAAAAGCATTGATTTGTTTAGGTTTTAGGTATTGTCAAGTAGAGAAAAGCCTCATAATATTGTTTCGATTGCATACTATGCATTTAGATATTAAATTAACATTGCATTCAGCGAAGGAGAAGTAAAGAATTGAATCCATATTGCCATCTCGATCGACGATACGATAATCCCGCGGTCGTTTCTAAATCGAAGAAGCAAAAATTTCGTTTGCTTAAACGGAGGACGAAAGCAGTGAAGAAACCTACTTGTTTGAATTGTTTTTAAAATGCTTTTAAAAGGCACGCGATGTCCGCCCATGTCCTAGAAGGTTCATGCCCAGCATGAGACAGTTTGTTAACATTCGCTCTGCAAACTTCATTACTTTGATTTCTGTATTTTGTAGACTGTGGTGAGAAATAAACGATTATTTTGTTACTGTTACATACGAACATGAAATCTTGCAGAGTTTTCCTGCAACGACACCTTACCATGTTATCGAGCTCCTAGTACTGCATAACTTGAAGATCGATCTACGTGGAGAACCTTGGGGGTGGCCTATTGTCCAGCAAAAGACATTTATCGGCTGATATGATGAAGTATGACCTCATCGACATATCGAAGTGAAAACTTACGCCACTTATCCAGTACCTATAAATATTATAAGTTATCGTAAAAGGCAGACTGCCGATCGATGCACGCGCTTGACATATGATATAGGTCACCTTTCAGCGTTGCTAATCGATAAGTTCAAGTATCATTTCATCAAAATGTCGAACTAAATGTCATACTTTATAATAATTCTACACGGAGAGCTTAGTTATAACATACATGAGCAACTTTGCAACGACTGTTAGACGATTTAAATGGTATAATTGTACTAAACTGATGAATGCAGTGTCATTGAAAAACTGTTTTAAATTTGACTGTACATGTAGGTATGGAGTAGTGATTTAGACGGCCGCCTCACCGATTAACACTACGCCGAGTGTTATGGACTTTAAAGATAAAGATGTAGATTCATTTATGTGTTTGTTATATCCCTACAATACTTGTGTGTTACACAGATTGTTGGTTCGATTCTGGGACAATGCTTATTCTATGCTAGTTCCTCCAATATATAGGCTTTAGTAAAATTCGATAAAATTCGTTATGCATTCCACAATAGTCTAAAATCTGTCTCGGAGACAATAGGGGTCAAAACTCTGCTGTTAAACCTAGTTATACGTTAGTAGGAAAATGAGATGGATACTTAAAAAAGTAAGAGATACAAAAACGCTTAGGTTTAAAATAATTTCTCACAACAATTAGTTGCAAGCAATTGCTACTTAATATTTTGCCATGAACGACTTTATTGTAGTCTTACAGTTGCCGTCAGTGGCTTGTTTAGGCTATACCTGATAGGTACAGAAATAAACGATTAATTTTATGTAGAGATCGATCAGTTATTTATATCAATAAATATTAGATATATGTCTAGAGCTATGTAAACGTGTATTTTACTAAGGTACATAAATTAGATCATCGCTTTAAAATTGTTGAATATACATTATTGCTGTACGAGTCGTATAGATTTTCTGTTTTCTTAAATTATGTTTTTAAATTTCTGGACAAACCCTGTGTTTTCGACACTTTTTAAACGGTGGCGCTCCGGCCATACTTGTTATGTTAGTAAAATACTCTATTCTCTATGATCATTGATCACCGACCCTTACGCCTGCGAAGTCGCGGCTAAAAGCAAGTCATCTATAAACTGAATCCTAAACACATTCAGTGAATAATTTCAATCACACCGTCATCCATTTGACATACGAACATGGTACTTAATTAATAAGAAACTTCCTTTCAAGGATGCGAACTTAAAAACAACACTTGTACCGGCTTGAAAGGCTCACAAAGGCATAAACATGTCTGATGGGCTGTTTAAAACTGTTTAAGGTAATTTTCGTGCCAACGAGTATCTCGAAGGCATGTCATATCGGGCATGTCGAAGATTCTGTGTGTAGTTGCCGTGCATTTGTGACTGGTCTTTTGTCTGGCCGTATGCAGAAGCATTTAAAGCGCGAATCTCCCGTGAGTACGTATAGATTTTGATTGAGATTGACAGGCTTTGTCTGTGTATATTTATTACTAGAGGACGCCAGCAGCTACGCCTGCATTTTTTTTAAATTTACCAGTTTTGGCCGATCCCGTGGGAATTTCGGGAAATCCCTTCTTAGTGCACCCCTACGGTCCCCAAGGAACATACATGCCAAATTTCAGCTTCCTGCGCCCAATAGTTTCGGCTGTAGCGTGTCTGTCAGTCAGTCAGTAACGCAAAGATTTTATATATTAAGATTTTACTAGGGGGTACTGTTGGTTCATTTTCATGGAGCTTGCTTTAAAATCAGCGAATTTTAAAACAGTCTTTCGTTTGCTCTCTTAGGGACGCAATATTAAAATAATCCTTAGAGGATGCCAACCTCCTATGACCCACTGGTCAATTTTCATGTTTCTTATTTAGTAGTTTGGGCTTTGCGAAGATAGGGACAAGTGATTTTATGCGATAAATGATTTATAAAAGAAATAGGATGTGGATCTTTACTAACATATTTGTCGGCAGTTTAATAGTGATTTTATTGTAGTCTTTCTCCATTTTGTCTTCAGTGTGGTCTTTGACAATTAATGTTTGCGTTCACGAACTTGTGTAACCAAACAAAATCATACGAAGTCACTTATTGTAGAAAAGATGCGGCCTGTTATGAATACGATTTTGAATAATAAAGCTAAGTGTTCGTACAATATACTGGCCTTTTTGTCCAGACAAACAGCGGTGCACTGTATTACTGTCTACCGGGCCTAAATTCGGTAATGGCCTGCGGTAAAGTTAACATATTGTCTGAGGCGGAAATACGTCGGCAGTATTCAAAATACTACATCTAAAAAATTAAAGAAAGTACTTTAAATGTAGAATGGTAAGAATAACGGAAGTTGTCAATAAATCAATCAGTATGAAATTATTAGTTGTGAAATAAGTTTATGAAATTGAGCACCGATGTTCTATAAATCCGAGTGTCATAGTTACGGCCGGCAGTGCGTTATCTTGTACGGCCGAGCTGGTGTAGTTGGTGCAGTGATTAGCCGCGCTCAGCCCTGTAATCACGCCTCTGTTGCCCGTGCGTCTGCGCCGACGGTTCCCCTCTCTCTCCCTCCCCTTACCCTCCACGGCCCCGGGGCGAATATCTCCAGAACAAACAGAAAAAAACCCAAACACAACTCGAGTGCGTACTCTGTTAACGACCCGACCTGTTTTCGATGCTGTGTGGGAAGATTTAGCGAATTTGAATTTCGATTGCCCCACTCGGGTCCAATGGTCCATCCATCACGAGAATTGATGGATTCGGGGCCAAAAAGATACGAAAAACTTTACGAGATGAAAGCGGGCTATTTTGCGATCGATATTTGTAAGCGAAGCTATTACCGTCAGCTATTGCCTTTCCACTTACAGTCGTGTTTATCTTTGTCATGTTGCGTTAATAAGGTGTATGAGGCTGATCTGCTGTTGCACAAATGGTTTCTTTACAGCGAGCTAAGTTGTAGTAGTAAGTGGCATTCATACAATACATACATCAGATGTTGATAAGGCTATCTTTACATTGTAAATAAAAACGTATTAAAGTTTATTTGTCATATTTGTTTGAGTGTAAGGTGCGGGTTTATAAAACACCTTATTATGAGGCGTAAAAGAAATTATTGAGTTACGTAACAAGGAAAGGAAATAAAGGATTAATTTATAGACTAAGTGAGAATATAGTTCTTTATTCACAAATTTAGAGTACCCGCGGGTTTGATTACAATAAAACAGAAATAGAATTCCAGAAAACTCATCTAAAAACTTTGCAACACAGAACCCTAGCGCGGGAATGAATTACAAATAAACTCTGTAAACCTCACGATTAAAAGCTTACTCATTACAAATTCGATAACGCACTTTTATTTACTCGTGATGTGATTGGAGCACCTGGATTGGTCGGCGGTGCCTGAGTGTCTGTGCGCCTCGCGGCCTCGCCTGTGTGTCTGCCGACCCCACGGTAAGGCTGCGTGTCCAATAGAGATGTGCTTGTTACTGAGTGGAGCAAAACGCATCCACGAATAGGAAAAATGTAGTGTTTGTTAAACTGATATGTAACAATATACGATCCTATGTAGCTATACTTGTGACGCATAAATAAATAAAGAATTGTATAATTTTACTTTCCTACCTTCGCTCAGCTCAAGGGATACTTTAGATGAATTATGGCCGTCGGTATCGCGTGTACCTAACAGTCTCTTTTGCACGTTTGCCGACCCTGCGTCTAGGCCTTAGCATTTAAATAAGATGTCCGTGTAGATGAGGGGAATGAGAAATCATCAAAGAATAGCTTATATTTATGTCCCTAGCTTCGCTCATATTAAGATACTATAGCTGTTCATGATGACCTTCGTTCCTCATCCACTCATCTCATCTTCCTCGCACATCTTAAAGATGTACAGCCTAATAGCCGACCACACAGCTTTATCGCACCACCAAAGGCGAATCTATCACGTAATCCGCCATGAACTGAACTTAAATGCCAGTAGGAACACTATTAAATGTAGCTATCATTTTATTGAAGTTACGTGGAGGTACTAAAGCGTTTTAATCGTTTGTTGTTGCACTTATTATGAGGATTTGTGCATGTCTTAGAATTCTGTGTAAGGGTTTATCTGTAAAGAAATGGAACTACGAAGTTTTCTAATATAATGTTGTCAATTTTGGGCATTATATTTTGTTGAACCTCTCAGACACTGGCCGAAGCTATAGAATATTGCCATTATTATTTTTAAATATTTCATTCGTTTCCAGTGGTTTCATGTGGTCAGACAGCAGTCCCTCTGAGTATTAGTTAATATACATATATGCTCTTATATCTATTTAGACAAACCCTAAACTATACCAAGCTGGCCAAACGGGTTTGGCCAGCGTGGTATAGTCAAAGTCAAAGTCAAAATCCTTTATTCATTTGGGTCACAATGTGACGCTTATGAACGTCAAAATAATAGATTCACAAAATAATTACTTAAAGCCTCTACATTTACATTTACTGCCACGTTCGTAAGGCAAGGGCGTAGAACCATGAGAAAGAACGGGCAATAAAAATCACGGTCACTCTTTTTCATCGCCAGGTTTTGCATAATACACATAATTTACATTTTGTAAGGTGTTGCAACTGTTACACTTTCTATAGTAGGCCAATTCCTCCTTTCAAAGGAGAGGACTGTTAAAGGCTGATGATGATGATGATGATCTATTTAGACTAGAAAGCAGACCCCGGGCTTCAAGGCGACAGTCTTGGAAGCTACCGGGATAGCGCTAGGACGATGATGATAGATTTTCTATACTACCATAAGTACAAGTACCATAAACGGTGAATAAGTAAAAAAATGTTATACCTAACACATTTTAACTTCTTTGTTGGACTAAAAAGTGGAGGCATCGAGATTCGTAATAGCTCATCATTGCGTTCCATTATATCTTCCACTTTATTTGGTACTGTTCCACTTCGCGAGCTAATCATTAATTTTGCCTCAAATACGTGTCATTCATAAACAAAACAACAAAGAAAGAGATAGCGGCTCTTCATACGTCGGTTTTTTACTCGCACTCATTGTGTTCACAGGTAACAAATATTAATCGAATAGTTTGGCACCTCCCCTAGTTTCACAAAGCGTTGCATCAGAATATCGGCGGCTTCACAAAGAACTTTATGAATTAGACAGACTGTTAGTTAGCAGGTTTTAAGATTATATACAAATAACGTTAGGCTAGTGAGTGATAAACAGATTGCTACGGGAAGGGCCTCTGGTTTAAATAAACGGTATCCACAACTGACTTTCGATGTAATACGTAAAAGTGCCCCCAAAATTGCTAATTATCACTTGCTTTACGGTAAAGGTAACATTTGGAGAAATCTTGCATGTCTGAGAGCCCTCTATAATGTTCTCGAAAGTCATGTGAAGTCAATCAACCAGCACTTGTCGAGAATGGTGGACAACGTCTATCTTATATAGAGAAGAGTCCCGAGTTCAGCAAAGAGTAATAAGACATTTGACTAGCTCTTAGCTTCGGACTACACGCTTACTCCTGGTAGCTCCCTTTCGGTCGAAAGCGGGTCACTTCTTCATAATTCAGAATCGGCCGAAAGGAATAGAAAGCACCCAGAGACCGATGAATTGAATTAGCTTTTCTATATTAGCATTACAATAAATCATTACGGATCAGTAGATTTTAATTAATTTAGATACATCACAGCATCTTATCAATATTTGTTAGTATTCATGAGACCTTGCGTGGTTGGAGCAACATCAGCTTAATTAAGATATACCATCAGCATTTCGATTATTATTTACATATTCATAATATTTCGAAGTCACTTCATAACAAATACTGTTTGTTAAGATCTTTACATAATTTGTATACATCGTCGACGATGGCGGTCGTAATCCATCGTTTCTATGCCTCATGTCTCTATAAACACCAAATGACTGAATATTGGTAGATATTATCACTTTTGACTGCCTCCGTGGTCTAGTGGATAGCGTATGCGACTGTTGATCGGAGGTACCGGGTTCAGTCTGGTGATGTGCCCGGTAATGGCAATAGGCTCGCCCCCTATTACGTGGGACCTAAAAATTCATGGCGAAATGTGGGTGTAATATTTACACCTCTGCCTAACCCTTCGGGGATATAGGCGTGAGACTATGAATAAAAAATAAATTATCACTTTTGTACTGCCGCGTTATATTGTACCTGTGCCGATAGTAGTTTTATGGGTATCTCTTACTGTAAAGTCTTTTCAAACTGAGATTGTCCGCCATCACTTGCATGTCCGAATTTTCTCGACGCTTTTATTGAAAGTTGTTTTAGAAAAGTATTTGTGGCAGATTAAAACTTAGAGCATGCTCATTCGTCAATTTGTGTAAATAGTTTAAATTTAGGAACTGACGTATACTGCCTTTTTCTGAAAAATAAATCGTAAGAAGTGGATACGTTATTCTCAACGACAACCCAATCTACATGGAGAAAACAGAAGTTTCACTCTTAAGTAAAAGATATGATGTGCATTATCAATAATAACACTGAAGTGATTTTCTTACACGCATAACTAACAAAAAATGTGTCCTGCCATATACTACATGTGCCTTAATAAGGTCATCGTCATCAGTCTGCCTTATTTACTACCTCCAAGAAATATTCTTAAATAAAAATATTCTTCTCATTTCGAGTGCCGCGGACACTAAACTAATAGATATTGATGTTTGGAACGGATTCGTCTCACTGACAGATACGCTAATACGAGCGCGACTGCGCACCGTCAACAACATAAATCATCATATACGTCCAACGTATTTTATTACTTTTTATGTGTTATCAAATCTAATATATTAATACGAAGGTGATATAACGGACCTAATACCGCGTTGCGTAAATTCGCCATCGACTTGTAGTCATTTTAATTAATATCCGGGTGATTAGACAGATGAAACGCAGGATAGATCGATGTATTTAAATTAAAATATTAAGCGGCTACTGTGATTATTTACATATTATTATTTGTGGCTTATGCTATTCGGATTGCGCGGCGGTATTTGACGAACCAGCTGTCCGAGTTTCGCTCTATTAGCAAGTATATGATGTAGACGGGGCCGTGTCGGAACGAGTGTCCGTTTTATGTCGACACATCTGCCACATTTCACGCTTACCTTTCCGATTTTCCATCGGCCGTTTCTTATGTCGCTATAAAACTTTATGTTTTCGAAAAGAGCGCTATTCACCACTGAATCCATCTCGCTAACATTGGTCATGCCGTCTGCCCATGTTTACGTATTTGCACGTGCAAATCGTCATACAAAAATGTCACTTATGATCTCGTTGCTTGAGGTGACAATGGTTTGTGCCGGTGCATAAGATGACACGGTACGCAGGTGGCATACGCTGAGCGCTACGCGACAAGCGAGCCAGTGTGTCACGCATGTACTTGTAACCGAGCGTTGAACAATTCTTTAGAGCTGGTTATTAAAATATTTGTTGTTCCGATGTTATTTATTTGTATATGTGGAGAGGCTTTGTGGCTCGCCGACAGCCGAGATGTGTGATGTAGGTGGTGCAGCGCTCGGACCTGCCATTGTTGACGACTGTGACCGATTATTGTGTGTGAGATAATAACTTCGCGAGAATTTATTTTTACTGAAACAATGCAAAAAGTATAAAGCGCTTAAAAGTTGTTTAAAAGCTTTCCGATAGCGTTTAAGTAGTAGTTTATACGCAGCTGTTAAAAGTGTATTTAATTCCGAAGTAACACCCGGTGAATCACACTTACGAGCCGCAAGTCACATATTCGAAGAAAGTTAATTGTAATGGAGATTGGTGGTACATTTATAGACTCTTGGTGTGGAAAGTACCAGATGCGAGAGTCGAAATAATCAATTAGAGGGAATCGATTACGTGGGCTCTGAAACAGCCGTCGGCTTCTGCGCTAACTTCTCGCCGCATAGAACGAATCGACTCAATTATTACTAACCCGAGGATGAAAATTAAATTGGACCTCGGCTTGATGCGCTCAAACGATGAGACTGTTAAAACATTATGAGCCATACAATTTTTATCTCCCTCTCGGATCTTTAAACAGAGAGGTGCGCGGAGCCCGCAGACGCTCCGGCGCAGTTGGAGCGAGACAAAACATGCGCGCCAGAGTGAGAGCCAGCGTCCGACCGGCCGTCAGAGGTCGAATATAAATGTGGAATGTTTATGGTTCTACCGTTTTATTTTATTCTTGGGCCGGCAAAGCATTAAATATTGTTTCAATTGAAAGCGGGCAGATCAGACGGTAGTGTCTAATGAAGAATAGATTAATAAAACCCGACAGTTGATTGAGTTCGATTCGCGATCGCGCCGATGCGCTATGATGCCGGCAGATCATATCTGGGACGGCTAAACTACCCGTGTTACGAGTGTTGGCATAATGCGGAGCTTGTATGCATGGAGTCGCAAGTCGCAGTGTCGCGTTGTCGCATTGGTGCATTACTCGCCGGTAATGTGTGTGCGGAGTGTGAGTGCGCTGCGGCGTGCGTGCGAGCGACCGCCCGCGCACAAACGCTTTGTCGCCACCGCGCGGCTTTGATCGCTCGGTGCGGCATAGCGGACCGGCGCGGCGGCATTGTCGCGCGATTAGTCGCGGCGCCGCGGCCCCAACACATTTGTGTGTTGCGAGTGTTGTGACACTGGCACACAGCATCACAAGCGCCGACACAGACGCCGACTGTTTGCATTGTACTACGTGCCGTGACATATCGTTTGTCGGACGGCCGCCGACGATGCTGGGCCATGACTTACGATGTTTTATGGAGCTGAGCTTTGTTGCCATTGAATAAGTTGGATGTTAAGGAGGGTCGCGTTAACAATTACACAAGACCTAGGCATTACCTATGACTATTGTTCGTTTATTTTATGTAAGGATGGGCTGAAATGACACTTCTAAGTAGACGCGTGATGTTGCAATACTTACAAAAGCTAAACTCATTAAGTTATGACTTTCAAAATTTGTATAATAGAGTTTTGAATAGTTCCTGCCGCCATGCCGTGGACTTCATTTGTATCTGTGTTTTGATAAAACACAATGAATGTTTAGTTATGTGGTCAGTCAGTTTGAAGAGAAAATATGGTCAAAGTATTGCTTTAAGTAGAGTTATTTTTGGATCTACACATAGCTTTTGTTTACTTTTAACAGTTTCGTTATAAATTGCATTTGATCTGAATGTTTATCAATGAGGTCATAATTTCAATATTTTTAAATGGAACTAAATATTTTTGTGCACGTCTAGTAATCGCATTGCATTTACCGGTTAAATGACGATTTGATATAAAGTAGAAGCTTACCTGCAATCATGCTTAACGAATGGTCCAGCTCGACTATACAGGGTTGCCACCTTTTGAGGAAAAGAAATCGGGTCATTTGGTCAATCACCGTAGGTATACAATAGGCTAGTTGACAAAAAAAAAATTATAAGTCCGTCCTTTAGATTATTCAAAAATAAGCGATACGTATTTTTTTATTTGTAAATTAAACCAAAAATGACCAAGATATAGCTCATAAAAGTTACGTATAACGTCACACCGTGCTGCATTTTTTCGCACTAGGTGACGTTACACGTAACTTTAATGGGCTATATCTTTGTTATTATTTATTTAATCGAAAAAAGAAAAAATACGTGTCCAATATTTTTTTATAATCTAAAAATACGGACTAAATAAAATGTAATTATTATGACCCTGGAAACTACCCTATTAAACTATGGTTTAATTTCGCCAAAAAGCCACATTTGAACCGGGCTTATTGCTTACCATCAGGCATCCGCCTATCGGTTAGCAATAAGCCCGGCCATAGTACCGATGCAATAACGGGCTGGACACATGGCTCTCCCCATTACGAAAAGGGCTAGACTATAGTCTACCACGCCGGACAAGTGCGGGTAAGGTGTCGCCAAATGTCTTTCGAGAACATTATGGAGAACTCTCAGACATGTAGGCTTCCTCACGATGGTTTCCTTTGCAGGCGTCTAGCAGGCGGTAATTAAAAATTCACCTGGTAGTCTCTCTCTCATTCCGCTGGTAGTCTGTTATTCTCTCCACTAAGCTATTGCTGTAAATGGACAACTCCGGTTTACGATCTTTACTTTCGAACTCCAAGCCACTACTTACGCTGTTCTTGTCAATGTATTTTCTAAATTATATCAATAATGTGTAATGTATTAATAAAACGGATTCAAAACTTTTTTAAACTGCCGCGAATCTCAATCGTGAATGATCACGATATCCCAGTATTTCACCTTCATCTTTAATATATGAATATTAAAGATGAAGGTGAAATACTGGGATGACCCTATGACCACGGTTGGTGTAACTCATCCGAAATGTCGGGAAAGTATTAAATAATGATATAGGTATTCTGAGTATATTTACGAGTTAAACCCGTTGTATAAATATTAGCATAGTCTGAATAGTTGTCTTGTTGCTTTTCAGTGCGGTTTTGAATACATACCTACATTATTCACAAACACACCCTTTTGTAAATGTGATCAATAAAGTTAATAATAATGGCACCATCCCCGATAAATTCTGTTTAAGTAAATTACTTGGCAGTTAACGTCATATAAATTAAGGTATATTTTATTGATCTGGTTTATAATGTTGATTGAAAACTGATGCCGTGGTGGAATTTACAAGTAGGTGCCAAATGAAGTTTACTGTGTAAAATACTATTGTATGTTCATTTTTGCTCCAGTGCCTATTTTTAGACCGAGGGTAAAAACTGCATTCTAATTCAATTAAATTTACAGGCATTAAAACATCAATGTACCTACTATTAAGACAACTTTCCTCTTGTAATATTCTATTTGGAATGAATTAGCTTAGGAATTACGATTTTTTTGTCTTGGGACGTAGATAGACCCTGATTGAGTATTTAAACATAATCATCTATTCAAATGTAGCGTACTCCTAGGTGTAACTCCTACTAAGTGGAATGACGATACATGTAAACAAAGTGGCCGGCAGTATTTGGGCTCGTAGAGTGAATAATCAAACTCAGTGGCATGCAATTGAAGAAGACTAGCAGTGGACTGCGACAGGCTGATGATGATGGTAATATTTCTCAGCTAAGATGTTTCAAAAAGAAAAATAATGGACTATTGCCACAATGGACGTAAAAATACTCTAGCTGCAATGTGTTTTGTCGAAGGTGTCAGAAGGAAGGCTGCTGAATTTTCACACCATGCCATTGGGCCATTCAATCATTTTAGTTGATATAGAATTTTATATTCAAGCGTTAGTATTTATATGAACTTTTTATAAAAGGATATAAAAGAGACCATACGCCAATAATGAAACGCTAAAAACTAGCTCTAGTATAGCAATTTTATTGAACAACATGTGCAAATAAAACTTCAAACAAAATTAAACATTTATTTGTTGCTTTTTGTAATAACGTGGCTCAACGGCATTATGCAAGAGTTATTTGTCATTGTTCACCTCTGTTGTTTTTGTCCAGTTGGCGTTTTAATTTCAAACCGACGAATGGCTATAGGATTGTTAGCTACGGACGTGTTAACTACAATATTTTCCGTATTCATATATGTACGTTTATGAAAAATTATACCTATTTTATGAATGCTTAATGCGACTCGAACGTATTGACATTTGTTACGGTTTATTTGGCTTGCGAATATGTGTGAATGGTGATAAAATAGTAGCGTATTGTTACTATATACTCGTATCAGTAGATGCCCTACTAGGCGAGGGGAGATGGGAGATTGCATAAGTAATCAGTTTATATAGCTCAGTAAGACCGCCAACAGACTGCCATGCAGATGGTGGTCCTGGGTTGGAACTTAGGTATGGAGCGCTCTACTACCTTGTACTGTGATTTGAAAAGTGGTAGACCAGAGTAACACTAATAGTATTATTTTGATAGCTCTTAAAGATGGTCAAATGTGTATTTACTTACTGTGCTTTCAGCACGATCGCGTTTATTCCATATCGTTAATACTACTACATTTTCAGGCAGACAGACGGCAAGATAACAAGGTAATCAAGTCCTGCAGCTGTCCAAACATCAAACGCGGACAGTCACGTCAGACTTTACAGGACACGGATCCTTTAACAGGCACCTATTTACCATAGGTGTAAACGACAGCCCGCTGCAGAGCATGTACGGTAGCAGAAGAAACGGCAGCTCAAGAACTCTGCGGCTGTCCTAAGGTCTCACAGTATAGGCAGAAGCACCCAACCAGACACAGCACCTTGAGACAACACTAGTCAACATCAGGAGTCTGCTGGCGCTCCTCGAATAGCTAGGGTGGCTGGAGTGACTACAGTTATTTCCACCCGTACGCAAAATACACGCCAGAGCGTGGTATTGCGGCAACAGCCCGTGCTGCCAAAACCAATAACACCATTCGCGAAAGTTATGTGCAATGAATCACATGGTTTGCACAATAGTATCAAAACAGCGTGTCAAATCATTTGATTAACGTGACACAAAATTTAACTCTTTTATTGTTGTAAAATTCATTGGAGATTTTGACAGAAGGTCATATTTTAATTATTTTTTATCGCCGTAAATTTTGCGATGTCATCTTGATAAACAAACAATATATTTTTTTTATTTATTCCAGTGTATTTAAAGATCACAGCGGTCATCTTATTAAGGCCACTGTCTAGATGAGCGAATGCGGCGACCGTACCGACAACAGTGCAAGCTACCTTGTTAGTTTTTTATTGCAGTATGTGACAGATTGGTCTATGTGGACAACTTTTGGTGTAGACACACATACTAAAAGACCCCAGAGATGGTGGAGGGTTCCCAACGGATAGGCTGCCCAAAGGCCTCCGACATGGCTGAATTATCTTATGACGACAGCAACGTCGAAGAAATACTCGTATATCCTAACGTTTGAAGGTAACATTAATTTTCTTTTTATATTTCGTAGTGTGTCTAAAACACATGTGTCCAAGCCGACAGGAAACAGACACAAGCATGTTTTCTCCACTCAAAGTATCTGGTAATATCAGACATTTACCATATAAGTACTAAGTATTGTTCAAGTGGGATGTCGTTAAATATAATTGCTTGGGTGTTATAGCTTTTTTCTATGGCCGTTTAAAGCCTTCCCTTTGTGATCGATTGGGACAGGTTTTTTTGTCTTGTCAACTTTACAAACGTACCGCAAGTCTCTACTTGCTAAATGAAGGTATGTTGGTATGTCTAAGATTGGGGACACATTGCACCTATCTGTACAGCTATTAGATTTTATATAAGACTGTGGGAGGTATAAGAAGTTTTTTTATAGACTTACGCCTGTTTCCCCGAAGGGATAGGCTGAGGTGTAATATTATACCCACATTTCGCACTGAATTTTAGGTCCCACGTAATAGGGGACGAGCATATTGTCATTACCGAGCACATCACCAGACGCCGTGCTGCTACTGAGTATCTCCTAACGGAAAAACCCAATAACATTTTGCCCGACCCGGGAATCGAATCCGAGACCTCCCAATTCCACGCGCACATTTATACCGCGAGACCAATGAGGCAGTCTTTATATTGAAGAATCAGATTTTATATTGAATGTTATTTTTGTATTTTTGTGGTGATTTGTTTGCTGGCTGTGATGTACGTATGTGGTCATGGGTGGAGGTCATTGTGTATGAGTTTGATGTCAAGGTGAAGCAGGGACTCGCAGGGACCCGGTGGAGCGTTTCTTTTATGTGGTATTCAGGTTACGCATGCAGCAGAAATGCTGAAACTCATTCAGCGGTATGCGAGGAAAATATCCACCAATAATACCCAGCAATCAGCTACAGTATAGAAGGCCGTCACCTCTGAACGATATTCTTCCATTAACATTCTTCTGTTACTCGCTGACTGACAGACAACGTGCAGACAAAACTGTTGGGCGCAAGAAGTAGAAATTTGCCCTGTATATTTCTTGGAGTCTGTATGGGTGCGCTAAGAAGTAGGAATGTATAACCAAGGGATCGGCAGAAAGGATAAATTAAAAAAATGCGGTAGTAGCTGCGGGTAGCGGGGTAGCGGTAGGAAAATACTCCACCACGCATATATTTTTAAACTACTTTAACTTTAAAAAGCCTATAACGTGGTAGTAAACCAAAAAAAAGTAAGCCAACAAAAGAACAGTGCCTATTTCTGGCCCAGTTTTGAACTCATGAACAGCACAATAGAGTTTCAATTTGTTATTGAATAATCATTTTTATTTATAACTTAATTCATAGGCATTATTAAAAGTGTGAGACTCATTCAATAAATATGTTCAAAAAGATGTGTTAACGTCGAAATAGCCAAAACGTAAAAGATCAGAAGTTGCCAGTAAAGAAATCATAATATTAAATCGATTATCCATTTATTATCACTTTATATTAATCGATTTGATATTTTCTATACTCAAAATGTAAGTTATAAATATAAATTAAGTATTTAAGTGTAAGTTTTATTTCGCAAATCCTTACTTGGTCCTTAAACATTTTAGATGTATGTATTTTTAATATAGGTATAATATGCTTGTAGGGGGTTGTCAAGATGTGTGTTGTAAGAGATAAATAAAGATTCCAAAAGAAGAAATATATACTTTACTGTGGTACCACATTTAAATATACTTATAAATAAACTACCTAACTACGACCTAACTGTATGGGAGCGGGAAGACGACTGCTGCGCCGCACTTACACAATATCGTGCCTTGTATATAATTTGTAGCGTCAGCAGCCGCTACATGCTCTTAACTACAAATAATGTGTTATGAGTTCGATTTTGAATTCTCTTTTACGTCTGTTGGCTTCTTCTTTCAGATCTCTGCCCCTGCCAAATGATTAACTCACTCCTTTCAACTCTAAACAACGAAATAATTTAACCATTATAATAAACGAAAAATTAGTATGAGAGACTTTTTGAAATTATTAAAAGATATACTCCACTTACATCTATAAAGTCCCAAAAATATCCTGTTTGGTACAGCAAGCCTTTAGTAAAATGTATTAGAGAAAAGAATAAATATAATAAACTCTACAAAAAATTCAACAACCCTCGAGATTACGACGTGTTCTCCCTATTACGTACCAGATCAAAAAAATGTCCGACCAGTGTTATAAAAATTATATTACTTCAATCGAAAATTCCATGGCAGATAACATAAAATCTTTTTGGAAATTTGTAAATGATAGAAAAGGACACATGTCAGTGCCTCATGTAATGCATTTTGGTGACTCTTCATCTTCAAATGGACAGTAAATAATATGTTAATGTTGTAGAAAATATATCCTTTATATATCAGCCCACTAATTCATTTGAGGACGGACTTCCGGACACCCTGTGTCATGTTGATGTAACTCAGAAGGATATATTGATATTAATAAAGGGGCTGGACCTGACCAAATGCCTCCATATTTTATTAAAAGTTGTGGCAAAGAGCTAAGCACACCATTATGCATAATATTTAATAAATCACTTAGATATGGCATCTTCCCTAAACGATGGAAGATATCGATTTTCAAAGATCCCGATTTTCAAAGATGGAGACAAATCTCTTTGCAAAAACTATCGACCTACAAGTATATTAGCATGTTTTGCAAAGCTTTTCGAATCCCTAGTTTACAGTCATTTATATAACTATTTTAAGCCACTCATCTCTAAAAACCAGCATGGTTTTGTTAAGGGGAGATCAACTGTAACTAATCTTTTAGTGTACAAAAGTAACCTCTGTAAGAGTTTTGCCACAGGTGGTCAAGTGGACTGTATTTATACAGATTTCTCAAAGGCTTTCGACAAAGTAAATCATAGATTGCTTTGCGACAAACTTGCCTCCTACGGTGTTCATGGTAGTCTCTATCGCTGGGTGATTTCTTATCTTAATAATAGAAGCCAGCTAGTGACCCTTAAAGGGTTCATTTCATCTGCTATTAACGTAACCTCTGGCGTACCTCAGGGTTCGCATTTGGGACTGCTATTGTTTGTTGTTTTCATTAACGATCTCATAAAACACTTACCCTGTGAATGTCTATTATACGAAGACGATTTGAAAGTATTTAAGACTATCGATTGGCCTACTGACTGCAGTCTTTTACAGAATGACCTAAACACTATCTCAAATTGGTGTAGGATGAACAATATGTATTTCAATGTCAACAAATGCTTCACTATAACCTTTACAAACAAGCATCATAGGGTCGTTAATGATTACACCGTCGATGGCCAGGTCCTAAGTAGGTCCTGTGTTGTTAAAGATCTAGGTATTCTTTTCGACGACAGGCTCTCATTCCGTGCACATTATCAACATGTAACTTCTAAAGCTAATCAACTTCTTGGTTTCGTATTTAGATCCACTAAAGGTTTTAAAAGTCCTAGATCTATTCATTATCTGTTTAACACACTTGTCCGTAGTGTTTTGGAATACGGTAGCCCAATATGGTCTTCGCACTATGAAGTATATACTTATGAAATAGAGAGGGTACAAAAAAGTGCCTTAGAATGTTGTGCTACCGTCTACAGCTAGGACGTAATAACCTTGACTACGAGACTCGTCTGTTAAAATTCAATGTTCAAAAGCTCAAAGACCGTAGAAAGTACTTTGACTTCGTGTATTTACACAAAATTATTCATTCCATATTAGATGTACCCGACTTACTCTCTGAAGTGACTTTTAACACAAGTTATAGTGCGCGTAGGTCTAATCAAATAGGAGTTTTTGCTTTAAAGGTATATAAAAACAACACCTCTTTTTATAACCCTCTAACTAGAATGGCTTGTCAGTGTAACGAAGTGGCAAAGGACAACTTAGAGTTCGATATTTTTGACAATAACCTAATTTCGTTTAGTAAAACACTAAAGGATATCCTTTACTATAAACAAAATATCTAAGAACTAGCTTATATTTTGCATGCTTATAAACTAAAACTAGTCTTAAGGCGAGGTTGCAGTACAGCGCATGGCTCGACCTCACCCCCCGCAAAAACAAAAACACGGCGGTGGCGTCAGCGAGTGAGCGGGGAGAGGGAAGGAGGGTTTCGTGTGTGCGTGTGCCACAGCGCAGCGTAAAAAAAACCGTAGATGAGTTATGCGAACTTCAAAAGTGGCACATTAAAAACAGGCTAAATGTCTCATTTGGCTTTAGTCGCGTACGCGCTGCGGTCGGAAGCGCTCGCTATTTTACTCGCGTGTGTGTACGTTACATTTGAAAATGCCGTCGTGTGTAGTGAGATTTTGCACAAACTATAGTAGGAAAATGACTAAAATTTATGGAATCACTTCTCTCTTACAACGTTTATTACACTATTACTTACACTATTACAACGTTTTATTTACAATTTATAATAAATTCAGTATCACAAATAATAGAGTGAATAAAAAAATGGCATTTAGCGAGTGTAAAAGAGAAGCAGTATTGTGCGTGTTCAAAGACTAAGAAACAAAATATCCAGATGGGACATTCGTAATAATAAAATACTGATGTGTGTTTTTGTCAAGTAATAAAAGTGATTTGAGGCTGAATCAACACAATATATTATTATTATAGAAATACAAAACCATACGTAAGTTACAAACATTGACGGATGATCAAAGTCCATTCACTTGTTCTTGTTTTTCTCCTTTTAGTATTAAACAACTAAGTAGATTGTACTGCACAGTTTTCGCTGCCGACCCATCGTACCCCTGGCAGTACCCCTGGGGGTATGGTGGGTCTTTCAAAGCTTAACCGTACTCCCAGATAATATTGTTGTGTAATTTGTTTATTAATTTCAGTTCGTTAATTTCAAGTTCCACTATTTTGTGGGATCATTCCCAGTATAGTAGTAGTATTGAACAATTCTATGATAGAACTGTCCTAATTCTATTAGCACAACTTGATGAGGAGAACAGAACTAATGGGATAAGTAATAGGAAATGTCCCAGTCTAGTTCTATGTATGTTTTTACAAGGGAATTCAATAGAACTACTGGGAATGATCCGTAGTGTCACGACATCGCGCTCAAATATCCGAATGAATATGTTTTGTAGACGTTCATTTGTTTAATGTGTAAAACAAATGAACGTCTACAAAACAAATGAACGCCTACAAAACAAATGAATGTCTACAAAACAAATGACTTACAGAAAGTGATCAGCTATCGATAGTGATTGCAGAAAACAGGTGCATGCGATTTTCAACCTAATTGACATTAGTCAGAATTTATAATTTAGTACCCTAATATTGCCAGAAAGCGAGAAAAAACAGAAAAAATGTTTGTCATGAATTGTCAATAAGGTCGAAAATCACATGCACCTGTTTTTTGCAATCACTATCGATAGCTGATCACTTTCTGGTAGTCATTTGTTTTGTAGACGTTAATTTGTTTTGTAGACGTTCATTTGTTTTGTAGACGTTCAATTGTTTTGTAGACGTTCATTCGTTTAACACATTTTTATACATACACTAGAGGACGCCAGCAGCTACACCTGCATTTTTTTTAAATTTACCCGTTTTGGCCGTTCCCGTGGAAATTTCGGGAAATCCCTTCTTAGTGTACCCCTACGGTCCTCAAGGAACATACATGCCAAATTTCAGCTTCCTGCGCCCAATAGTTTCGGCTGTAGCGTGTCTGTCAGTCAGTCAGTAAGGCAAGGATTTTATATATTAAGATATTTATTCGGATATGTGAGCGCGATGTTGTGACACTACCCTTGTAAAACATACATAGAACTAGTGGTAAAATTCCTATAACTGTTTCCCATTAGTTCTATTCTTCTCATCAAGTTGTGCTAATAGAACTAGTGGACAAAAAAGTATCACTAGTTCTATCATAGAACTGCTCAATAGAACTAGTGGGAATGATCCGACAGCGCAAGGATGATGATGATGACGGGTCTTCAACAGTACCACAGATTATACCTATAATATACAAAGCATTATAACCATTAGCAGTAATACCTAAACGTTTTATTCTCTAATTTATCTCCTTGTTGCACTATATCATCGTAATAGCGCTTGTCTTCGCTTGTCTAAAAATACAAAAACGTAAGTAGTAAGTCATTATCATACGAGAGATAACACTGTTCAGTTTAATGTCCACGTAGCACGTTGGTATAACACTACGAGCATTTCAGCCAGGAGTACGGTTTAGCTTTAAAAGACCCACCATACCCCCAGGGTTATTGCCAGGACTACGGTGGGTCCGCAGCGCACAGTTTTTATATTAACGTACTGTTTTAGGTTTCCATTGAATGAAATGAGAAGAATAAAATGTACTTTTTTAATAAATGTTATAAATAAATCACATCGACTTTTTATTTCCCTACCTTAAATGAATTAATCAAATTTACTTTGAGGCGAATTGAATTTACTCAAGACAGACAAAGTGATCATGTCGCATCTGAGTCAAATTATTGTTTGTGAAACGGTCAGCATGATGTCACAATGCGCGTCGGTCCAGAGAGTATAATGTTTATCTTTATTTCGCGCTTGCGATTAGATGTGCTATCTCACTTACACTTCTTATCTAATTCTTAGTGTGTCGTTTTGACATATTTATATTAGTGTGCGTACGCTTTTCGCGATGCGTGCCACTCAAAGAAATATAACCTAAGGCATAGAAGTAACACTAAATAACAACAGCGGTTGCTATGATTGATATCTTCTTTCTAATGGCACATGCAGTATGATAGAAAGAGCTGTTGATAGGTTTAGCAGCACGCTCTTATAGCAGCCTCGTGGTAGGCAAACAGTAGACAAAACATAGAGTTAGGAAACCGAGTGTTGTTCGTAACAGTGATGATTTATCGATAAAAATTTTTGGTCAAATGTCTAACTTTAGTATGTGACGATATATTTAAGCCGTAGAAGTAAACAACTAAAATATTGAAATTGTAGTTTTTGCTGTTGACGCCGCACAGTGCTTTGCAAAGACTTGCCAGACAGACAGTACTAAAAAAATCACGTGTTTAATTGTTCGTTTTAGCCATAAAATCTATTGACAAAAAGTATTCATAAACTAATGAGCGATGCGTTGCGATGCGATGCGATGCTAAGAAACTGTCACTTAGATTACGTATTGTACGAATTATACCAGATTGGCTAATGCGGCACGGCAAGCTTTGGCAATTTGTGTGCGTCGCATCATATCACGTTGCTTGCTATCGCTAATGTTGGACACTGCTCGATTTTTTTAGAGTTGTAGGTAATCCGACTGCCACGCCGAAGCTTGCGGGTTTGATTCCCGCTCAAGTCAAACATTTGTGTGCATGAATATGGATGTTTGTCTTGGTCTGGATGGTACTATGTATAATATGTAATATATTTACAGAAAAGTATATATGCATGTTTATCGATTGTCTAGTACTCGCAGTACAAGATATGCTTAGTTTGGGACCAGATAATGTTGTGTGAATGTGAAAGAATATTATATTTTATGGTAGAATATTATGTAGCGGACTACAAGGCAAGACGTCTTTGATCAGTCAGGATAGCACTAATATGATAAATAATAGACGACCGGTTGGCACAGCGGGAGTGTAAGCGACTGCCACGCCGAAGGTCGCGGGTTCGATTCCCGCTCAAGTCAAACATTTGTGTGCGTGAACATGGATGTTTGTCTTGGTCTGGGTGTTTCTATGTATAATATATATGTATTTACAAAAAAAAAGTATATATGTATGTTTATCCATTGTCTAGTACCCATAGTACAAGCTCTGCTTAGTTTGGGACTAGATGGTGTTGTGTGAATGTGGTAGAATATTATTATTATTATTAATATAGAAGTAGGTAGATTAATTAAAATCGTTGTAATTATTATATTTTATTAATATGTTCAAATTAAAATTACACACTTTTTGTTTAGCTTTGGATAAATAATTCTACCGGGTGTGCAATGTCCGGGCATAAATGTAATGTACGCACAGCTTTCGGTTTTAAACGACGCCAGGTTCTTTCTGTCTTTAAAAACAGTCTTTCTCAAAATGACGTGAACGAATACGGTGGTACTTCTGCTAAATCAAACTAGGCCGTCCAACGGCATTTATCCAAAGTTTTCTTGTGACGTCATTAATAGGCAACCTGTAATAAAATACACCTTCTTAATAATAAAAAATGCTACTCACATCCCTAATCCATCTACTATTTTATAGATGCAAAAATATAAGCCTACACACACGCGCGTACACTGGAACACTTGGCTTTAGGTTAATAGACGCTACTTTTAAGGTAGGTATCTAAGTAAATTATGAACATTAAACTGCGCTTACTATCAAACGCGCGATAGAAAATTAGACCGCTGGACGTCTTTGTTTCTTGCCAACTTAGCAACCGCGGCTACCCGCTGTCGCTTCCAGCTACAGTTTTACATTCATGTCCGATAGTTAGTTTCCGTATTTATCCCTCATTCAAAAAACATCGATATCTCCTTTCACTGTCAAATCCCATCACTAAGGCTATTAAATCAATAAATGTACAAAATAACAATTTGTGAGTTAAATTCATAACACATACGTATGCAAGCTGTTCCTTTGATTTGCAATACAATGATATTGTGTAAACTTAACACTCATTATAGCATTAATACGAGAAAAGTTAATAAATTTGTTGGAAAATTCAGACTCACTGCTAGAAGATAAAGTTTCTCCTGTTATTTCCGTTCCGAGAATAGCGGAATCCACATACCGATATCACATACTCGATGTGTATTAATTAATGAGTACACTATTTAATTATTATAAGCTTACTTACTATTTAAATGCAAAAAAGTTATTAAAAATGTAAACACAAACGGCCAACAAATTTTACACTGATGACAGATCACAGCACGGCTATTTAGAGAATGTAGTCAAAGATATGAGTATGTAAAGAGTCTATACCTCTTTAAATGAGACGCGTAATTTGACGTTATGATTAACCAACTAAGACCAACTGACATTACATGTTGCACGTTCGGTATAAGGAAAGAACAATGGCAGAATTTGGTCTGGGTTTGTTGTGGCGACCTTAAACTTCATATGAACAAAACAAATGGTTTTTTTTTCTACGATTTTTAATATTTTCACCTTGTTTCGTTAAAGCTGGAGTATTTTATGATGATAAAAAGCATTCCAATTGATTACAAACTAGGTACCTACTTTATTATTTGATTGTTGCCATAGACAGTGGTGTGACAGGAATAGACGTGAGTGCTATATCCGTATCGATTATTAAATAAGTAATCGATACGATATTGAGTTGGTTTGGTTTAAAATGCAGTTATTTAATATTTAATCAACATTATATCAATAAGCTAATATTTTTGAAGCAAAACAATGTTTAAATCAAATAAAAACATCACAGAATCGTTTTAATGTTGTATCGATTTCACATAAAATCGATTTAAAATGTGCAGCTCTGCTTTTGTCTTTGGCTGTGACGGTTAGATGCTACAAAATACTTCCGCGTTTTGATGTCAGTCTGACATATGTCATTTGATAATTATAACGTACCTACCTACATTGTTTAACTTTCATACTATAACTTTCCTTTTACCTACATTGTTCATTCTTCACAAAAAATTCAAACACCGATATCTTCTTTTTCCACCTTTCCTGAGTGAAAATAGAATCATTTATAGACTCTGTTACTTACGCCGAAGTTTTTGATATATTTTTTATTACTGTACGTTTCAATTTAATTTCAGACATTTTGATGTATGGAGATCTGCCATTGTCCTTTATAGGGCATGTTCTCTCTAGTCTAAACGTCCAATCTCTCTGGTGCCACTCGTAAGCTCCGTCATGTTACCTTGTCAGTAACCTGTCTACGGTTTCTTACTAGTATGTCTATGGTTTGAACGATTGAGTTTGGAATACGAATTACTTTGTACTTTTGCGAAAACGTACATGCGGGGATTACAGGGAGTACATGGAGGGGGATTTTGCGGAGCAACGACGTACGTCCGCCCTCAATCACGCCTAGACAGGCACTGACCGTATATACCAATGTACTCTGTGGGCACTGATGAACGGCCGGCGAGCGATATAATGCCAACATTTGGACTATTTATTTTCTTGGAGAAAAATGATAACGAAATTACGAAATCTGTTTTTATCATTTATTTTAAAATAAAGAGCTGTTTCTATTGATAATACTTTCATATAAATTCATTATGGAATCTCTAAGCAGTACACGTTTAAAATTGTGATTTAGTGCCATGTTTGACTTTTTTTTTTATCGAGCCAATCATTCCCAATCGTGTTTCTATCTTTACGATTTACTAGAAGATATGTTCAACTTTTATACTTTAATTTTTATTCATTAAAAATATTATAGTTCATGGGACTTTCAGACGTTCAAAAATCTGCAACCTCGCCTTAATTCTTTACGTACACCATACTAGATCTATTTTGTTAAGATATACTTTGTATGAACACACATTTTTGTGGGTTGCAACCCGGATTGATAGTAAAATTGTAATGATTTCTCTATAATTTTGTCATGGTTGTAACTAATATGTTGTATGTTTTGTGTGATAATAAAATAAAATAAAGTAAATAAAATAAACGTATGTACACACCTAATGTTTTTTGGGTATATACAAGTTCTTCTTGTAATAAAATTATGAATGTGGTGGACCTCTAATCAATATCAAAATTCTAATTTAGCACTCTTTATCTAATGCAATAACAGCTACTAAATTTTTTGCCTGTCCACAACTGGGCCTAAGGAAAATGGGCATTATTCTTTGAGTGCTACGAAATTCGTAGACAATAGCTACGCGGTGCAATGTAATTTTTTAATACTCGGTATGTTTACATTATTTTAATTCCTATAATATTGTACGGAAATTTATAGAGATTTATTTATTTACGATGACTGGTTGGCGTAGCGGTAGTGTAAGCGACTGCCACGGCGAAGGTTGCGGGTTCGATTCCCGCTCAAGTCAAACATTTGTGTGCGTGAACATGGATGTTTGCGTTGGTCTGGTTGTCTAGTACCCATAGTACAAGCTCTGCTCACTATGGGTACTAGATAATGGATAAACATACATACACATATACTCTTTTTTTTGTAAATAAATACATATTATACATAGAAACACCCATACCAAATACGCACACAAATGTTTGACTTGCGCGGGAATCGAACCCGAGACCTTCAGCGTAGCGGTCTCTTACACTCCCGCTTCGCTAACCGGTCGTCAAAAATAATAAAGGAGGAGGTGTGACAATGAGGAGGGATACGGAGATAGACAATGGAGCGTTACAATAACTTGGTGATCTCATTCTTTTGTCGAGGTTGTATGTATTAAATTAAGTTATACGTATAACTAATAATATTTTACAATCATATAAATAAATATTATAATGTTCAAACCACCTAAATAAGTTGTAGGTAGAAGTTTAATTAGTAACTACTAATAGCGCTGATTGTACATTGATATCATTACGCAAAAATCTACTGTAACCTAAAAGAAAATCTCAAAACATGCTTTATAATAAAACACACAGATAGTAGGTAGTTTGAAACAGACTGACTTTTATTTTAAACAGAAGGTAAGTAAGTACACATAGCTTAAACAGAAGGTAAGTAAGTACACATAGCTTAAACTAAATGTAGCCACTCGTAGTATATTTAAAATAATGTAATTTTTAAAACAAACAAAACAATGTTATCGAGTGTGACTGCCTCTGTGGTCCTGTGGTGGTGGTGGTGTGGACCCGAGACCTCACGATCCGCAGTTGCTAACAATAGTTAGCAACTGCGGATCGTGGGGTCTCGGGTTCGATTCCCGGGTCGAACAAAAAGTGATATTGGGTTTTTCTGTTAGGAGTTATCCAATAGAAGTTCGGAGTCAGTGAGTTGGCGGTGTCACACCCCCATGCCTCGGAAAGCACGTTAAGCCCTTAGTCCTGCGCTCAATCTCTCTCCGGTCGTGTCGCATGTAGCGTCCCATCGCACTATGAGAGTGAGGGAATAGAGAGTGCACTTGTGTACGCGCACACACTTGTGCACTATAATATGTCCCGCGCAGATGGCAAGTCTCATTATATAGTATAGACAAGCCGCCGTGGCCGAAATCGGTCAGGAGGACATTATTATTACTTGTGTAATGCCACCACACCCATCTTATTCATAAAATAATAATGTTTAATTTTAGACAGACTTTTAGTCATAAGTCAGCTGGCATTTCGGAACACTTTAAATATTTTAATTTAACATATACACACTACTTCCCGTATAAAATGAAATTTTATATCAATATGTTTGCTACGTCTATGATATACATAATTTTCAGTAGATAAGTTTTAGAGCACTTTGGCTGTCATTATACATCAGAATATGCGTACCTATTATTTTGTCTGTAAGTTAATTCACATAATAGAAGTATAATATTTATTTTCGTGTAAGGTTAAATACAATTGAATTAAAACTAACTTTATGTGGCTATTTACACATAAATTAAAATAATTATTCCTATACTTAAATAACTAACAAAAATAAGGCAATACATAAAAAAGTAAAAGCAAAATTTAAAGGACGTCATGAGAATCCTCCACATCGCCATCAATTGGAAGCGTGCCCAGAATGCTGGCAGCATTGCCACGTGGTATGGCAATGCTGATCTTTTGTGCCAAATACAGGCCAGCATTCTGGTCACGCGAGGCGTCAACAAGTCTCTTTGAAAGATCTCTAAAAAGAGATTTAGCACTTGGACCCCATGGTCCCAACGTTTCAACTCCAAACGGCTCAAATACATAATCCCCTACTAGATTTATGTATTTGCGCCTTTTGAGAGTCTCCGCTGAAGCAGCAGCAGCGCCCGCACAACCCGCTGTGCTAGGAAGATGAGATGGCGCGAAGGTGTCGACACATGTTGCGTCCCACACCAAAGGCCTACCCAGCTTCCATGGCAGTAAAGACATACCGTCTGGTCTCTTACCATCGTCGCGTGCCAAGCCCTGAGGTTCAAGTTGGGCTAGAACGCCAGCGGTGACAAGAGCCCGGCGAAGTATATCATTGAGGTTGGCGTGTCGTGAAATACGACCTGCGCTCCTGCTGCATGACAGACCATGGTGACCAAGGCTGTCGACAGCCTCTCCACAGTGACAGCGATGTGGAGAAACACATGACGCACCTAAACGAAGGAAAGAAGCAATGCGGAAAGTCGTATCGTCCAACATGGTACCTATGTTGGACGATGGCAGTGCCTGAAGCCAAAGCCCTGACTCCCACTCTCCCACAGCCAGCAAACGAGCACGCTCTGCAGCATTGGACGACGTACTTAAGAGATTTTCTCGTACCACGCTGCAAAGCGGCCCGTCCCACTGCCTCTGAGAAGATGGGATTCGGGGTAACTCGGTGCTTGGACAAGCCATACTCCAAGCATTCATGGCATCGGTCATACACGGCACCTCAGAATCGACCAGTGTGGGTGCTAAAATTTTCCTGGTCAATTCTTCAGTGCTGTGGACCGAGGACAGGAATGCTGGTAAGCTTACGTCGGTAATTTTGCGAACGCCAAGGCTGCCCAGGCATACAGGCAGAGACGCCTGTAGCCATACTCGGTCGTTCAGGGCCAGATTTAGAATTTTGCTTACAGTAATTTGTATAAGTTTGTCGATTTGGGCGAGTGCAGATGGGTTTTTCCAAAAAGGGGAAGATCGAAGGGCGTGTGTAAAGGACAATGGCAGATCTCCATACATCAAAATGTCTGAAATAAAATTGAAGCGAACAGTAATAAAAAATATATCAAAAAATTTGGCGTAAGTAACAGAGTCTACAAATGATTCTATTTTCACTCAGGAAAGGTGGAAAAAGAAGATATCAGTGGTTGAAGTTTTAGTTAAGACTGAACAATGTAGGTACAAGGTAAGTTATAGTATGAAAGTTAAAAAATGTAGGTAGGTACGTTTGAATTATCAAATGACATATGTCAGATTGACATCAAAACGCGGAAGTATTTTGTAGCATCAACATAACTGTCACAGCCAAAAAAAAAGCAGAGCTGCACATTTAAAATGGATTTTATGTGAAATCGATAGAACTTTAAAACGATGCTGTGACGTTTTTATTTGATTTAAACGTTGTTTTGCTTCAAAAATATTAGCTTATTGATATAATGTTGATTAAATATTTAATAACTGCATTTTAAACCAAACCAACTCTATAAAGGTAGATCGTATCGATTTTTTATTTAATAATCGATACGGATATAGCACTCACGTCTATTCCTGTCACACCATTGTCTATGGCAACAATCAAATAAAAAAGTTTTCGTAATCAATTGGAATGCTTTTTATCATCCTAAAATACTCCAGCTTTAACGACACAAAGTGAAAATATTAAAAATCGTAGAAAAAAAAACTATTTGTTTTGTTCATATGAAGTTTAAGGTCGCCACAACAAACGCAGACCAAATTCTGCCATTGTCCTTTTCTCTTTGCTAGCTTCGCACTCAGCCATATATTCGGCCTCGGTACTTGACAAAGATAACATGTTGCTTTCTACTTTCATGAGATAATAAACAACCTTAGTATACAAAACAATATCCTGTAAAAGATCTTTTATCTAAATTGTCGGACGCCCCATCAGCATCAGCGAAACCAATTAAATCTAAATTATTCTTAACATATTTTAAACAAAATGACTTTGTACAACTTAAATATTTCAAAACTCTTTTAGCATGTTTCCAATGTGTTTCTGCATTATAGTTAATTAATTAAAAAATAATTGGCCTTTGTAACTAATACAATACGAGATGTCAGATCTAGTCAAAACTGAGAGATATATTAAGCTCCCTATCAGCTGTTGATAAAGAAATTATGATTATTTTTTTCCTTTTTCCAATTTCAAATTTATTTCCATAAGAGTTTCTAAATTTTTACAGTTTTCCAGACCACATTTATACAATAATTTATGAATATACCTTTCTTGATTTTGAATTATGTTCTGGGCCCATAACCTAAAAAAACGCACAGATAGTGCGTTTAGGTAGTTTGAAACAGACTGACTTTTATTTTAAACAGAAGGTAAGTAAGTACACATAGCTAACTAAATGTTGCCACTCGTAGTACAAAAAGAATACTTTATTTATTATTACCGCAGTATAAACCGTTTACGTTAACAGCCTATGCTGAGGACCTAGGGACCAGTTTAAAGAGTGATAATGATATAAAAACTAGCAAGTACATTGATAAAGCCATGACTGGTTTCGACGGGAAGCAAAGTATAAAATAATAAATAGGTACACAGGACTGCCATCTGTGAGGAAGTGAGTCAATAAAACGGTTTGTCGACATCTCACCAAGACCTTTTATTACCATTATATCGGATAATACTTTATTCTTCGATTTCCCATTCAAATTACCTGGAATGACGAGGTTTTCCCTAAGGGTACTATTAATTAAAACATTATAAACGTAGACTGTCTCCGTGGTCCAGTGGATAGCGTATGCGACTGCTGATCGGAGGTCCCGGGTTCGATTCCCGGGTCGGGCAAAAGTGTTACTGGGTTTTTCCGAATCCTCAGTAGCAGCACGGAGTCTGGTGATTACCCGGTACCTAACGGCAATAGGCTCGTCCCCTATTACGTGGGACCTAAAAACTCATGGCGAAATATGGGTGTAATATTACACCTCTGCCTACCCCTTCGGGGATACAGGCGTAAGTCTATAAATAAATTATAAACGTAACGTTTACGTATATTTTTTATCTACGCCAAAACGAGGTTAACCAGCTATTACTAGTAATAATTACTTTAATTTAGGGCTAGTTTTTCAATTGAGTCAAACTTAAACTCAAATCCACCTTATTACAAAACATGGACTAAAAATAAATCGAGGTTTACTCCTAAGTTTTACTGTATAAAATTGATCATACGTGCACAATTAACACGTTTTTGTAAAACTATTGCCACCAAAATTCCTTGTAACAAATGTCAAATTAAAATAAATAACTATCTTGGTCAAAAAATCCTTTTAAAAATTCTCCATCGATACCTAAACCTGCTTTTATATTTAAACCATGTTTTGTAATAAGGCCCAAATGTGTTTATTTCTATATTTATTTTTTATTTTTTTGGACACGTCAAAAGTCATAGATAATAAAATTAAAATAAAAAGTAACTTTAAATGCATATTTACATAATTGAGCATTGAAAAAAAAAACCGGTTCAGAAAGTAGAGCCTCATGAGAAGAATCAGACAAGAAATTCAGGGACGCTCTTTTCATCGTCTTTTTCTATACAATTTAAATAACTTAGTAACTACATTGAATTTTTCATAGCTGACTGCTCTTTTTGTTGTTTTCAATTAATAAGATTTTAAATATTAATATAAAAGTAGTAAACTAACATAATATAGCATAAGAGTCAATCAATTTGTCCGGTTAAATAATGTTGTCACTGTCTGAATTATAGATGGATCACCGGCCACGAAAATTAAAACCCTTTCGTGTTTCGCTGAGGTTAGCAGTTACCTCTGTCTCAGGTGTAACAAAGAACTAAGACAGTCATAACTAGAGTAATCCAACCCTGTTAACCTGGTGAAGTTTTATGTATTAGCATAAAATGTTGATATCTCTTTGGGTTGCGGCAGTCAAAAGGCAGTTACTTTGTGAGAATACATACATACATAAATACATAGACTCACGCCTGTTTCCCCGAAGGGGTAGGCAGAGGCATGTTAAACGCCCACTTTTCGCCAGTGCAAGTGTTTTGATCCCACGTAATAGGTGGCGAGCCTATTGCCTCTTATTGGGACATTTTGTTTGCCAGAGCCTCGTCCGTTGATCGGCAGGTGCACCACTTGCAGGTGAGGTTGGCTTGGGACCCTAAGTTCTTGGTGGGAACCCGAGGCACCCTGGGAACCATATGCACCCTAACAACCAATTATTTGTGAGAATAGATAAGTAAAAATAAGTATTGTGTCAGTCAAGACACGTCCACTGCTGCACTAAGTGCGTACTAAGTGCTTAACGTGCCCTCCGAAGCATGGTAGAGCTCCGATTGAATGCCACCCATCCGAGTAGTAGCCTTGTCGACTAATTACTCTGAAGGCCTTTGCCTCCTTCCAGGTTCTCTACACACAGACCGATCTCGAGCCGCCCGAATCCAATCGCTTCGCGCTATTTTAACCACATCGTCGGTTGGCCTTGCGGGAAACCTACCCCTGTGTGTGATAAAACTAGAGAACAGACTCCTAACCTCAAGAGGAATATCTGGTCTGATGGAACCAGGATAAGTTTTGATGGTGATGTTGTTTTTTGTTCGTCAATTGGGACTCAATTCATCTTTGATGTATTGCCTATTCAGAATCTCTAGCATTGAATTACTGTCTTGCAATCTTAGAAGATTCTTACGGTTTGATAGTAATAGTAATTGTAAAGTTTTGACTGCACGGTTGGCGTAGTGGTTTAAGCAGCCGCCTCACCGCTTGACACTGTGCCGAAGTGTTGTGGGTTCGATCCCCACACGAGACAACACTTTGTGTGATTCATAAATTGTTGTTTCGAGTCTGGGTGTTCATTGTGTCCGTTAGTTGTATGTTTGTACAGTTCCCCGCGACACAGGATTTAGTCCTCTCGGATTTAGACAACTCCCGCATTAGGACTCCTAATGCGGGAGTTGTCATTAAAAAAAAAAAAAAAGGTTGTAAGGTAATAGGGCATTTATATTAAATCTTTTAACAGCACCTGAAAAAAATTCAGAAGTAGGTAATCATCCAGCGGGCGGCGGGCCTGTTTTGGACTGCCCGCCGTCCGCTAGGCCCGAGAGGCGGCGCACGTGTTCCACGTGCTAGACTACGTGGTTCTTTTCCGCTCGTAGTATGAAAGAGGATGTATGAGGGCAAGTATGATGGATGCAGATGGATGCATGTGAGGGACGGGGCCCGTGTGTGAGTTCCCATGACCCCGCCATTCAATGGGATCGGATAGAGAAACACCATGGTGGTTTTAGTGGGTAGTCCCGGCGCTTCTCGTCGGGGAGTCACCACACTCTCCCTAGACTAAGCCCCTTTAGGGGCCCAGCCTGGGGGGGTCAGCCCGTAAATTGTTTGGTTTCCACCATGAGTCAAAAAAAAAGAAGTAGGTAATCATAAAAAAATATGATCATGTATTGTATCAGAATTTCGTAACAAACTCAAGTGGCTCCCAATTCGTTTTCGCAGGAATACTCATATTCTTACATTATTCTATAATCTTTTATTCGATCCTAACACTCCCTTGTATCTCAAAGAACGTTTTTGGGCTATGGTTTTAAGTTCCTCCATGACACATATGCAAGGTTTCTAAGGTCGTCAGAGATCTGAATGCCAAACAAATTACTACAGTAAATCCTTTGCTGTCCAGGCAAGCAAAGTCAATAGGCATATTTAAAAAGGCATTAAAACAGCACTTCCTATCTAGTAAATAGTCACTGTCAATAGCTTATTGTAACTATAATATCTATAATGTGATATGTATGTATGTATTTATGTATGTATGTATGTATGTACATGTACAGTACCTATGCATGTATATATGTTGTATGTTTCTGTATTTACGTAATATATGTATGTTTATCTTTACTTAGCAAGTAAATTTATTACTACACCATTTTATGATTCTATTTCGCTTATCTATTTCTTTCCATCCAAAGGTTGCCTGGAAGAACTCGCTTTTAGCGATAAGGCCGCCCATTGTGCATTGTATTTGTAAACTTCTTCTTTTTCTCTTCTAACTCTGTAATCTGACTTGTGGTGGACAATAAAGAATTATCTTATCTTATCATACGAGAAGATGAACCTACGGGTATGTAAATAATAAGACGAATAAAAAATTAAATATGTAGCTGTCGCTGCCACAACTTTCATAATCCGTTGGTTGGCATACAACCCAGGTGCTCTGAGTTTGTCTCACGCTAATTTCTCAGGTCACACTGGATCCTTCGACCTACGAGACAAGGTAAAATACCCGAAACAATCTTCGTTACCATTTGTTCCCCTTCCGTGATCAATCATTCTTCCTAACCGACTGTCGGACATAGTCCTTCAAGTTTGCACCGCCACACCCGGCCTTTTGCCACCCGCATGCCTCCACAACTTGATACAAGCGTGATATGAAATTAAATTTACTCAGTAATGACCAAGAACGCCCTTATTTGTGAGGACGTAAGTAGTTAATCAACGTTGAGTCCCATGAATTCAAGTCATCCACACAAACGCCTTCGTACACAATCCATCGTCATTTTTATTTCATTATTATTTATTATAACATCAATCATAAGGGTTAAAGTATTAATGGGACTGGTTACTTAATGTGCTGTATTATCGGCGCTTATATTTTGATGCAAGACGGTTTTTATAGTCGTTTTAATATATTTATAAACAAGGTTGTGATATCATTAGCTTTTGTAGCGTTTTTTATTGCGTTCGGTATTTGGGCGTGCTTTTGATGAGAGCTCACATATAAAGAGGTCATTGTTGGGTATGGATGGGGATTCTGCCTTTCAGTGACTATCTAATTCAGCTTTGAAAAAAACTGGACGGCGCATAATACAGATAGTACTTGAAAAATACTTAGATGCGATTTTCGGGTGCAGAATTATAATGAAACCCTAACATTACCTATTAATGTCACTTGTTGCACTCTAATTTTACATAAGTTTGTATTGTCAAACTAACGTTCACCGCACATAGGTACATTTTTCGAAATGAAAGTAACAGAACGGCTGCTATGAGGATTATAAGGTCGACTTCTTTGACTATATTTCCTCTCAGTCAGTAAATTTTTCAAGCTCAGGCCTTCCTGAGTTTGGAAAATTGTTCAGAAGATGGCGAATCAAAGATAATATGTATTGATAAAGTTCTGCTTAATACCTACCATCCAATAATAAATACAAATTGAATATGTTTAGTTTTACTAGTGCAACACGTTCATGAAAACGGTCAGTTCGTAAAGCAACTGATCATGACTCTTTTTTCAAGTAAATTAACAATCTACTTACAAGAGAAACATTTAAACTTATTTTCACGGGCACAGACATTCTGCTTATAACTGAATACAAAAATCAATACCCATACTGGGTATGAGTTCTGTAAGAATATTTTCTTATTTTACTGACTATCAAATCTGTCTCGGATTGGGTCTTGTATGATGATGTTTAATAAAAAATAAATAAAGGGAAAGAACTTTTTATACAGTTTCCAATCGAATTCTTACTGGCAATAACAATTTGCCCCAAGCAAATACACCATTTACTCAAAAACCTTTATGATACACCTCTTTTTATTTGGTGTACTTACTTGTTTTAATGCACGAGTAACAGATTAAGTGGGTAAACCACGTACTTCATGGATAAAACGACGACTTACCTTGAATTTATTTTTTCGCACTAGTTTTTCTCTGCTGTCGAACATTTTGTTCTACCTTTTTCTCCCAATCAATTATGTTGAGAAACTGAATAATATGCTGTCTCATGGTGCAAAAAAGTATTGCGTAAAAGGCTGATAATACGATTATCCTTTCAAACTCGTATGCTAATACGTGTGTGCTGTAAATCTTTTCAGTATTTTCTGTTCACCTTGAATCTTGAAAGTTAGGTCCTAGATTAGACTAGATCTTGTTCTAGATCTTATTCTTTATTTTTTATTTTTTTTATAAATATTTCCTTGGTAACAGATTTATCTGAATCCATTCTTTGTTAAAGTAGCTTAAATTACAAATAATGTGTTTAAAATAAATTACTATTTACTTGAGCACGAGAAAAGCTCGAAAATATTTTACATTAAATGATTTGTATTAAATTAAGAAAATGTTAAAATCGTCGTGATGCTTAATCAAATGAAAAATAACCTATAGATATATTATAGGTAAACTATTTTAAAATCGTTCATAAATGCCTATGGGAGCATAGGCAATTATGAATGACTAGAGGACGCCAGCAGCTACGCCTGCACATTTTTTTAATTTGTCTGTTTTGACCGATCCCGTAGGTATTTCGGGAAATCCCTTCTTAGTGCGCCCCTACGGTCCCAAAGGAATATGCATGCCAAATTTCAGCTTCCTGCACCCAATAGTTTTGGCTGTCGCTTGTCTGTCAGTCAGTCAGTAACGCAAGGATTTTATATATACAGATTTTAAATAGTATGAATGATATTATGGACTTACCCTTCTCATAATAGGAAGAGGCCCGTGCCCAGCAGTGGGACAGTATAAAGGGCTGACGATGATGATGAATGATATTAGTACGAATAGAATTATATAACATAACGTCCGTGTGGACTAAGAATAAAACTATCCTACTCTATTTCATTCCGCGAGTGTCGTAGCACTAAGAATATAGATGAAGCAAATAATATCTTTGCGAAGAGACGAGAAACTCAATATCAAAACCTATACTTACCAATCTGGCCAGTGTTGTACAGTAGACCAAATCTTTTTATCGAATCACAGTGCTACTGTGCAGCAAATTAGGAGAATCTTAAGTGCAGCACTGGGATTTCAAAGGCTGTAAACTGTAAAGAATATAACGTTAAAATAATATTGGTTGCTTGATTACCGCTTCCTGATTATCTCAAGGTAATATCATTGGTTAATGTAATGAGAAAGCCACGCTGTCTCTTACTTTGATTAGTTTTAGGGTCATACAAGCATTCGTTAACATTTAGGTATTATTAAGTGAAAATAATACATTATTAGACAAAAATATGTCGCCATTGAAATGCTTTAAAATATTGGTAAAATTATAATTCTCGAAAATGAACAGTGTATAAAGTAAATTGAATGGCTTAATTTTAAATAAAACAACCATGTGAGTTAACGTAGTTTACGCCTCTCAAAATTCACCCCTTCATAGAAAATTGTGCCAAATTTCTTTTTCTTTTTGATCTTCACCCATTATTCTACCGGTTAGCAAATAAATACATTTTCAATTACTAGGTCGTCTAAAACAGGCAGATTAAAAAGATCCACTTATTTGGACGTGTCACTCAAATGTTTGAGGTTCTCGTGGGATATAACGATTAATCAGACAGGAAATGTTTTTATGACTGGATTTGCGATTGAGATTGGTCTATACCTACGCGAAATCACTTCTAGCATTCAGTTTAGACATCACCATTAATTCTTTATCGCCCAATCGCCACAAATCGTAAGAAAGTCGTGTTCAGCCAAACATATCGGCCAACTTCAAAGCATGTTCAAAGTTAGTAGCCTACTCATGGTAAAACAATATTGTACTTGAAGATACGATCGCCTGGTAGCTTTTCTAATTTACTTCTGCCGATGACTTGTGTGTTGAAAGGCCCGCTTTTCCAACTTAACGTCGACAGCACAAAGCTAGCGGTGTCATAAACTTGCCTTATCTAAAACAGCTATCTTTAAAGTTCATTATTTTCTTTTATGTGAGAAGTGCCGTCGTGTTTGTATATATTATTCAATTTGAATATTTTTACTTTAAATTTTTGTTACGGAGGCGTGTATGAATGGTATATGCTTTATGAACTTTTGTGTTTCGGTGGGTTACGGAAATTGTTTTGCTTAATTTGGACAAAGCGGCATTATCGTTTGAAAAAGTACGTAGTATTTGTTTGAAATATTTTTTTTAATTTGTATTAATATTAGGAGTTTCTTTAACCCTCGTAGCGTTAGTAGACTACGTCGTTCTTTTCCGCTCGTAGTATGAAAGAGGATGTATGAGGACAAGTATGATGGATGCAGATGGATGCATGCAAGGGACGGGGCCCGTGTGTGAGTACCCGTGACCGCGACATTCAATGGGATCGGATAGAGGAACACCATGGTGGTTTTAGAGGGTAGTCCTGGCGCTTCTCATCGGGGAGTCCCACACTCTCTCTAGCCTGAGCCCCTTTAGGGGCCCAGCCTGGGGGGTTAGCCCGTAAATAGTTTGGTTTCCATCATGCGTAAAAAAGGAGTTTCTTTAATAAATTAAGTTAAACATTGATCCTAGCTAAAGATAGATCAACGAAAAATCCTTGCACATACATTTTGTGGTCTTGCTGACTGCTTTAGGGTTAAGAGTACCTATGTACTCTTAAGCAACTTATTTTGCAAAGTAATTTTATGCAGAAACACTATAGATTCAACAACTTGTAATAGATACGACATTTTATTTATATAATACTATTATAACATATTATTTCGGCAACAATATCTAATTCTATAAATAAAGTAGGCGATAGCCCAGTGGTGAACGTAACGGACTGGCGAGACGACGGTCTCGGGTTCGATCCCCAGGTACCCCGGGCACACACCTCTGACTTTTCGAAGTTATGTGTGTATTAATAATGTTAATAATTATCGCTCGCTTAATAATGTGCCCGGAAGATGGCAATAGTCTCGCCCCCTATTACATTGGGACCGAAACATAACTGGCGAAAACTGGGTGTGTAATACACCTCTGCCTACCCCTTCGGGGATAAAAGGCGTGAAGTTATGTTATATGTTATGTTATATCTAATTCTTATTTTTCTACTCTACGTTTTTATTCAGAGGCAAAAATAATACAAAGCACTTTACAAAATTTACTTCACCAAAAATAAATTACAGTTATAACAGCTATGCAGCTACGTAAAGTAGAAAAAATAAATTTAGATTTTGAAGCAAAAGAGTTAAAAAAAGTCAAAATCATTTTTTATTTATTTTCCAAAATTTACTTCACCTAAAAATAAATTACAGTTTTAACAGCTATGCAGCTACGTAAAGCACGAAAAATAAAGTTAGATTTTGAAGTAAAAGAGTTAAAAAGAGATGGGTGTGACTAATCCGTTAATATCTATGTTTTGGTAATTCACAAATCGTTTAGGCAATTAAATTCACATTATCTATTGTACATGTTTAGACCCGTTCAAGAAACGTTCGGGAAATCTTAAAGCATTCACAAAGACATACAATGTAGCAGAGCCTATCCATTCAAAGTAATTAGTATGAATGAACGGCGAAAACGTTTAGTTTCCTTTCGGAGCTGATTGTAAGCGATTTTAAAGAGAAATGTTAACAATTTATGAAGGAGAAAATTTGAAATGTAACTTTATAATAATAAATGTAAGTCATTAGAAGCCAAGTATCCTAAATACATGAAAATTCTGTTCTACAAAGGAGCGGTGCAAGTAGAAGATAGTTACTCCACAGTATAAAGACATTATTTGACTGTGGTTACTCCTTTATTTTTCATATAATTACGAGGTGTAGAGTTTCTTTACATCTTAGGATTTAAATTGCTCTTTATTGAGAATGGTTTCGTAGGCGTCAGTTATGTTGGAACAGAGGAATGGAGTATCGATCACAAATCTAGCAAACTGGCATACGAAGCTGAGATTCGTAGCATATCTATTAGTATCATAGTTGAAAATGTAGCGATCAAATCATATAAAGTGTGACGTTTTGTAAGAAACTAGTAATCCTAATATATAAAATCCTAGTGTTACTTACTGACTGACAGACACGCTACAGCCGAAACTACTGGGCGCAGGAAGCTGAAATTTGGCATATATGTTCCTTGGGTACCATAGGGGTGCACTAAGAAGGGATTTCCCGAAATTCCCACGGGATCGGCCAAAACGGGTAAATATTAAAAAAATGCAGGCGTTGCTGCTAGCGTCCTCTAGTGAAAGTATAATGTTTTTAGATGACTTTCTGCATAAAGTCTAATTCTTATTTTCTCCACTACGGTTCCATTCAGAGTCGAAAATAATACAAAACACTTTCCAAAATTTACTTCACAAAAAAATTAATTACTGTTTTAACAGCTATGCAGCTACATAAAGCAGAAAAAATTAATTTAGATTTTGAATTCAAGTCGGCATGTTTGTGATCCATCATAAATGTATGAAGGCCGTAAATCACGTTAGTTGCATAAGTTAAATATCGAGACTCGTGAAATGCAAATAGTCATCAAAAAACCTACAACACTTACACGGTGAAGTAGGTACCTGCTGAGTAAAAAATCATACACATACAACTGATAAGAACGAAAAATAAATAAAGCATACCTCCAACCAAATCTCGTAAAAAGCGAAGTTTATATGAAAACAAGATAGTTTATTATACCTATGACGCATTAAGTGGTATCCCTACGCAAGAGGACGTCAAAAGACCTTTTTGAAGCTAGTAGTTAGTTATTACTGCCTCGTTGGTGTCGTGGTATAAATGTGCGCGTGGGATTGGGAGGTCTCGGGTTCAATTCCTGGGACGGGCAAAGTGTTATTGGGTTTTTCCGTTAGGAAATTCTCAGTCGCAGCACGGAGTCTGGTAATGTGCCCAGTACGGCAATAGGCTCGCCTCCTATTACGTGGAACTTCATGGCGAAATGTGGGTGTAATATTAGGTACACCTCTACCTACCTCTTCGAGGATACAGGCGTGAGTCTTTAATATAAAGTTAGTTATTATTTAGATAGTATTCATAGTATTCCCTAGTACCTGTACCCGTAGACGTAACGATCTGCCATTTGTATAAATTGTTTTAGTGTTTCATTTTAATATGTTTTGTTTTTTATTTTATTTTATTATTAAGGTTACTTTTTTTTTAATATAATGCTTTGTACCTATTTTTTTGTCAAATATGTTTAGTGTGTGCCATTTGTGGCAAAATAAATATTTCATTTCATATATTTCATTTCAATTTCATTTCATTTCATATTTTACCTAGTATGTACTGCGCAACAATAGCTCGGTGACCAAAAGACTGCTACGCAAGGAGCCTTGGGTTCGAACCCATGGTGCAAATCACTGATAATGTTCTTGAATGGCATGTGAAGTCTAAAAAAAACGTTGGCTAAGTGCAGGTGGGTACCTGCACTTAGCCAACGTTTTTTTTTAATAGTACTAGGCGGCAAACGAGCAGACGGCTCGCCTGATGGTAAGCAATTACCGCCGGCCACGGACACAAGCAACACCACAGGAGTCACAAGTACGTTGCCACCCCTTAGGGTTGGGAAAAGGGATAGGATAAGGAGTGGGATGAGGGAGAAGGAATAGGGGATAGGACCTTCGGCACTCTCACTCACCGAACGAAATGCAACAGTTTAGGTACTGTTACTTTATGTCGATTTTCTGTGAGAGGGTAGTACTTCCCCAGTCGAGCCGGCCTATTCATGCTGAAATCAGCAAGGCTGAGTTGAGGCCCGTGCCCAGCGAAAACGAAATGATACTGAGCTTCCATAAAGTCTAATTATTATCTGTATATATAAAATTCTTGCGTTACCCTGACTGACAGACTACGCACAGCCAAGAATATTGGCCACAAGAAGCTGAAAGGGGTTTGGGTTTATGCTTTCAGTCTCGATACATTTTCGAGTCCCGGGAAATATTTCGAGACTCAGCCCGGTCTCGAAATTCCCGGGAAAAATAAGACTTTCGAGACTCTTTAAAAAAAGGTTTTAAACTCATAGTTTAGGCATTTACGTAGTTAATACAATGAGTTGTTTTTTTGTTTGTTAATACAATGAGTTTAAATAATGTGAATACATACAAGTATTTTTTTTGTAATAGGCACGTAGGAAGCAAAATACATCCAATGTGTTTTCAGATAGAAAGGATCTGATGATAGCCTAAGATCCGTAGAAGAGCGACATTCACCGATCTGGTTAACGGATGAAAAGTATTTTATATCAAATTTTGCATCTGAAAAATATATAGCGAATGAGTTGGCAAAAAAATCCTGCCCAGACTAGGAAAAGTATAAAAAGAAAATATATTTGACTTTTCATTTAATATACGACTTTAATGAATAAAACATTATACGCAACGACAGTCCATACAAGAAAGGGCATTCTCCTTTAGTACTAACCGCATGTATGAAGCCTAAATGGCACGTTAACATTGGGCTGTCTATTTTTCTGGCGTATTTATAGGGTTGGCAGGTATTAACACTTAGACAGTTAAGTTAATAGTAGTTATATGTATCAATTTGTTTAATCAATCAATCAATCAGCCTATCGAAGTCTGTCCCAGCCACCTTTTTCAGGTCGTCGGTCCACCTAGCCGGGGGCCGCCCTGCCTTATGCTTGCCGAGGCGGGGTCTCCACTCTAGAACACCCTTGCTCCATCGGGCATCAGTCCTTCTACAGATATGGCCAGCCCACTGCCACTTGAGCTTATGATTCAGTAAGCTATGTCGGTAATTTTGGTTCTTTGTCGGATAACTTCGTTTCGGATTTTATCCTTTAAAGAGACGCCAAGCATAGCCCGTTCCATAGCTCGCTGCGTGACTTTTAGTTTGTGGACTAGTCGTACAGTGAGTGTCCACGTTTTGGCACCGTACGTCATAACAGGTAGGACGCATTGGTTGTAAACTTTGGTCTTCAGGCATTGCGGCAGGGGCGAAGAGAAAACTCGACGTAGCTTGCTAAACGCTACCCAACCCAACTGGATCCTGCGGTCGATTTCTTTCTCGAAGTTGTTTCTACCGAGCTGGACTACTTGCCCAAGGTAGACATACTCTTGAACAACTTCGAGCATCGATCCGTCGACATAATTATACCGGTCCCGGCAAAATGTGTTCGTTGAACATAATCTTGGTTTTATCCAAGTACATGCCGAGACCGACCCGTCCAGAGGCTCCATTTAGGCGGTGCAGCATCTCGCTCAGCTCTTCCAGGCTCTCTGCCACGATGACGATATTGTCGGCAAACCGAAGGTGGGATATGTACTCGCCATTAATGTTTATGCCCCGTCCAGCCCAGTCCAGCGTCTCAAAGACGTCTTCGAGTGCGTTGGTGAAGAGCTTAGGGGATATTACATCCCCCTGCCTCACCCCGCTTCGCAACTCGATGGGGCTGGTTTTACTGTCCTGGAGCAGACGATCATAGTGGCCGTGTCATACAAGCAACTCAACACCTCGATGTAGCGCCAATCGATGCGACACCGCTGAAGAGGATCTAGAACCGGCCAGGTTTCGATGGAGTCGAAGGCATTCTTGTAGTCCACAAAAGCCATACTCAGCGGCTCATTGTACTCGTTGGTCTTCTGTACAATCTGCCGAACAGTATGGATGTGGTCTACGGTGCTGTAGCCTTTTCGAAACCCGGCTTGTCCCGGTGGCTGGAAATCTTCGAGTTTTCTGGCAAGGCGGTTTGTTAGGACTCTCGAGAACAACTTGTAGACGTGGGTCAGGAGTGAAATGGGTCTATAGTTTTTCAGCAAGGTTTTGTCACCTTTTTTGAAAAACAGAACCACCGCACTCCCACTTCACGCCTGAGGTGTTAGGCCTTGGTGGATAACGGAATTTGTTTAATAGACAATGAGCGTTACTTCACTGCAAGCACGATGATATAGGGTTGGCTGCGAAAACCCTGTCAGGAAAAGCTGTTGGCAAGTTCTTTTTTAGCCTGGACGTCTTTTTTTTGCTAACCACGGTAATTCACGACATTTTTTAATGATGGTTATAATTTGACTTAAGTCTCAAAAGTCTCGATAGTCTCGAAAACTGGAGGCAGCAGTCTCGAGTCTCGAAAAGACCGCAAAATCGTCGAGACTCTCGAAATTTTCGAGACCGAGACTCATTGTATGGACCAGTGGCGTCATCTTTTTTTCCAGCGGCCACGAATAACTTTAATAAAACTTCGTAGTACTATACTAAATATATACATAACGTCAATAATTTTTGTCCTAAGTAATATCGGAGCTGAGATTTTAGCATTTGAAAATTTTCAGAATGTCGTCAATATAAACTAATAGAGAGATGCGCTTAGTGTTTTACTTAAGATTATTTACGTTTTAAGATCGTTCACTGACATGACATCAATGTAATAGGACATAAACGAAATTATAAAACCATATGTTCATACTTTAAAATATTATATTACACAGTTTGTTATCTTCGTACATTTCATTCGCAATATCATGTCTTATAATTGTATCTAAGAATTGCGCCGGTGGAGATAGGCTATTTTGATACTTGCCCCATCCCACGTACCAAATAATTGACATTACATGGGAACAACAGCCCAAGGTCCGTTTCCCAACCACGCATGAACAATAATGCCCTAACAGCGCATTTAACCCTTTCGCAGCTCTCTCGATGAGTATATACATATTCGCGATTGGATTCTACCTCTAAGAAGCCACGGATAAATCCAACTGAAGCTCGTCATCGTTTCTGAAAAATCAGTGTTAGATTCTTTGTATATTTCGTTCGTCGGAAGGGAGTGGCTTTGGCTGTCAGTATTGACATAGTCAACGCCTTCAATTCCCTTCCGTGGCTAGCAATTAGGGAGGCATTATTCCATCACAACGTGCCTCCATATCTGCGTAAAATCGTCGGGACGTATCTGCGCGACAGGTCCATTACGTATACTAGTATGGGTTGGGACAGCTTTGAACACCGGAGACAGGTCACGTGTGGGGTTCCCCAGGGGTCAGTGTTAGGACCCCTGCTATGGAACCACGCATACGATGCAGTTCTGAGGACCAGTCTACCCCCCGGCGTGAGTATTGTCTGCTATGTGGACGACACTCTGGTGTTAGCAAGAGGGCATGGCTTTCCTGAAGTAATTCAGCTCGCGCGCTTGTGTCGTCCGACAGATAAGCGGGCTGGGCCTACTCTGTCGTTTCGTTCGAAACGACAGAGTGTGGTTCCATCTAGCTCGCTTATTAGAGTGGATGGTGTGGGGGTCCGAGTACACCGGCTCACCCTCGACAGCCGCTGGAGCTTCAAGGAGCATTTCGAGCGTATGGTCCCTTGAGTTCGCGAATCAGCAGAAGCCGTTCAAAGGCTGCTTCTGAACCTCAGGGGTCCCTGAGAAGAAGTTCGACGTCTCTATTGTGCGGTCGTACGATCCATGGCCCTTTACGGAGCGCCTATATGGGCCACACGCCAAGCGGCCTCCTCACGCTGTAAAGCCAAGCTCAATAGCGTGTAACGGGTGGCGGCCATTCGGATCGTACGAGGATACCGCACAATTTCATCAGAAGCGGCGACAGTTCTGGCTCGTTTCCCGCCCTTCGATATCCTGGTGGACGTGGACGCGAAGGTCTATGACCAGACTCGCGCAGTTCACCGGGAAGCGAACGGGGATGTCCAGGACGCACTCAAAATGCGGCGCAATGCTCACCGACAGGCTCTGCAGCGATGGCAAAGCCGTGTCAGTGCCATTCTGCCAAGCTTTGAAGCGTGGGTTGGACGGAAACGCGGCCGCATCACCTACTGATTGACTCAGATACCCACCGGGCACGGGTACTTCGGTGAGTATCTGAATCGAATCGGACGCGAGAGAACGGCACAATATCACCACTGTGCAAGCGACCTGGACTCCGCCCAGCATACGTTGGAGGATTGCCCGGCATGGGGTGTCCGAGCGCAAAGTCCTTGTCGACCAGATCGGACACGATCTGTTCCCGCCAGCAGTTGTTGCTACCATACTGGCGAGCGAGGAAGGCTGGCAAGCAGTGGCCTCCTTTTGAGAAGCTGTTATGCTCCAAAAGGAGGCTGCAGAGTGGGGTCGGGATCGGGAGAGAGCCGATCCTGCCCGACGACAAGGGCGGCGTCGCAGAGAGCCGCCAATGGGGCTGCGGGCCCCCAGAGCATGGGGAGCTCTGGTCGCTGATTAGGATTCGTTGCTCCGGGAAGCCGCCTGTAAGGGTAATAGAGGGCGTTAAGCCTTCCCTAAGAACGGGTTCCATTGAACATTGCGCCACGGGAGGAAGACTAGACAGCTCATGTACCCAGTGTTCCTCCCGTAAGGCGTCTTTGATTGGCAGTCGAGGTGGTTTTTAGTGGTAACACCACATACTCCGGATCTTATTTCCCTAAGAGTCGGAGATCCGAAGAGATTTTCCACCTCGTAAAACAAAAAAAAAAACGTTGCATACTTCGATCAGATGCTAACCGTCGCTTTTTGTCGCTCGTTCTACGTACTTGTTCAAGTGCGTATAATACCAAAACATCGGAACTCACAGAAATGGGAAATGCATATAGGCCAGGTACTTCTGCATTCATTATTTCAAAATCAACCCCTCTTCTATTTGGATTATTCGCAATAACATATTCACCTAAATGGTTTTGACTGCTATAATTAGGTATACGAACGTAATTAAACTATTTAACGTAAACTATTTAAAATGATTAGGAATGATTTTTCTGTTATTATTAATGATTACCAAAGAGAATCTAAAATAGTGTAGTTAAGTGTGATAACTTATTCGATTTTACTAAGAAATGTAAAACCGAATATCTCAGATCCGATATGGTTTAGAGAAATGTGGCCATAATAACTTTTGATCGTTTCATCCTGATGTTTCATAATATATCAATTTCATTGATGGCCGCAAAAGTTCAGAATGACGCCAACTTTACCCAAACTCCATATGTTTCTTGAGGGCCGCAGGGGTGCAATGAGCCATTTTCTGAATTTCCCACGGTATAGGGAAGCCACGGTTAAATAAAAAAAAAGTGCGGGCGTAGCTGCGGACATCTTATATATGTTTTTATAGACTGAAGCCTGTATCCCCGAAGGGGTAGGCAGAGGTGTAACATTATTTCGCCATTAATTTTTAGGTCTGTTAGTCTTATATAATCTTATATGCCTACGTATTTTCCCGCCTGTTTTGAATATTTGTAAAGTTCTAAATATATTGTCCGTTACGGCGTCATATAAGGCATGCAGATGAAGAAAATATAGGGAAACATCTTACAATCGTTCTAAATGAAAACCTTATCAGTTTATAGATATGAACCATCGTTTCAAATTAATCAGTTATATAACAACAACCTAAGTTTACCAAGAATAACGGTACTTAGCCCATAAAAGCTTGGGGTAGTAGTAAAATAATAATTATGTTGCTTAGGGTCTGGTGTGCCACCTACTGGGTCGCGAGCATTTAAATTGAAAACCAGCTCATATTATTTTTATGACTGTCTTACGGTTTAGCGACTTAAGTGCAAGTGCAGCCGCCTGTCGCACGAGGTCGGTTTGATTACCGCATCCAGTTAATCCAAAGAAGTAATAATTATCTTTAATTTTTTATAATATACTAGACTTCACTCAGCCAGCGATAGCCTAGTGGAGATACCAGCAGACTACCATGCAGAGGGTATCGAGTTCGAATCCACGGCGGCGGCGCGCACCAATGACTTTTCGGAGTTATGTGTGTATTGAATTGTCAATTATCGCTTGTCCCGTGCCTCGGAGAGCACGTTAAGCCGTCGGTCCCGGCTGTCATGAAGATCTTTGACAGTCGTTATAGGGTGTCAGTACCTTCTAAATAACTGACACTAGTCTAAACCATGGAAAATCGCTTTCCTTTCGGGTTGCGGAGGTCAGACAAGCAGTCGTTCTGTGGAAAAGCTAATATTCAGCCAACTCCAGTTAGATTAGTAAGCGGACCCCAGGTTGAAACTGGGATAATGCTAAGAGGATGATGATACTAGACTTCACTCACGGATCTGCCTGCTTGGCACTATTTTACTCCTTTAGTGTAGGAATTTACAAAACACCTCTCGTAGTGATCTCGAAAAGATCTAGAAAAATACATGCCTTCATCTCCCAGTAGTTCTGGATATGCGTTTTTCTGTCAGTCAGTCAATGACGCAGGAATTTTATAAATATAGATTTTTGACTGTATTGAGCCCGCAGCCAAAGAGCTCAGATATTTACATAGAGGCGCATTTCATATGGGCGCTTTGATGACAAACTTTCTGCGCCTCTAATTGCCGCTTGGCGGCGGGGAAGTCACGCTGCGGCAGCTGTCTCTCTCTCCTCCAGTGTATCTTAACTACGAGAGAGACGGCGCCAACTACGAACTAAGCTGGAGACAGTCCCCACTTGGAATCGGCACACCAAATCCTTAAGAACTGCGCTTCCATGTACCTAAATCTGTATTCATTGCCGCAGCTTTGCACGAGGCAGGTCACATCATGTATTTCAAAACCAAATATGTGAAGCTCCTATTTGTATAGCTGTATAGAATACGAGCATGAAATACACAAGGAACGGTAGCGTATTTCTATGTCTGCATTCAACATATTCAGTTTATCCGTTTCGTTGTAGATGTAACATAAATACTTCATGTCCTTTTGCATTTAGGTAAACTAGTAGGTACACACGGCTACTCGGCAAGACACTTTGACCTCTATACCTTTCTTATACTGTAGGAAATAAGGGTCAAAATCATCCTGCAACTGTCAAGCTTGACTTGTCGCCGCCTGTGATTACTTATATCAATGAATTCAGATTTACATACGCAGTTCTTAAGGATTTCGTGTGCCGATTCCATGTGGGGACTGTCTCCAGTTTAGTTCGTAGTTGGCGCCATTGGCGGCGCTGGCGTCGTTCTCCGTCTCTCTCGGTCTCGAAGTTATGATACACTGAAAGAGAGAGAGACAGCTGCCGCAGCGCGACTGCCACGCCGCCAAGCGGCAATTTGAGTCGCAGAAAGTTTGTTCAAAGCGCCCATATGAAATGCGCCTCTATGTAAATATCTGAGCTCTTTGGTTATATCACAGATTACTAAATAGTTATTTCGCTTATATTTAAGTTTTTTATTATAAGCTTAAATAGTTACGTGTGCACTTTTCTACAATGTTATTTTATTTTAAAGTCCTTTCGTTTATTTTCCAATTTTTCCATACTAGTTTCTGCCTGCAGCTCTACCCACGGTTTCGGTTATCGTGACAAAAGAAATACTATATGCTCTTCTGACGTATAAGCTACATTACTCAATAAGATTAATCAAAATCCATTTAGTAATTTTTGCGTGCAACTGCAACAAACGTCCGTTTAGTTTTTGTCCCGGATTAACAGGATAAAATAATTAGTTTTCAGTTCATTCAATTTGACTTACCCTCTGATACTATTGCAACTATGCAACTATTTTTATAATTTCATGAATTTAGCATTTGATATTAGAGTACGCAAAAAAAACGCTATGTTTTCGTACTAAAGACTAAGTGAAGTGACGATATAGTCTCAATGAGCCAAACATGGAGCTCAGTAGCGTGCCATTCCAAAGGCTTATAACCAGCGATATCACACAACGGGCTGATCATTATTTGAAACTTGGTATGATAGTTATAATAGGTTTCTTACTTACTCTTTACTTCTTTACTCATAGTAAAAAAACCATAGCCGATAGTTTTTCCCCGCTCCTCGAGTAAACATTAGATTAAATTCGTTGCGGTTTCCAAGACAGTTCAGCTTTCTCCGGGACTTCAGGAGTGTCAAAGCTCCGTGTCTTCTACGGTTAGTGCTGTTGAACCTGCCTGCAAAGGTGATACAGTAGGGTAGGGTGGCCAGGGTGGGATAAGTCTTTACTGGTTTTAGGGAGTACTAACTAACTTCTACATAAAATCTCTCAAACTGTATCTTTCTTCTTCTGCTGGTTTTTGGATGGACAAGCGAATCTACCGTTATAGCATCTTACTTATGCAATACAATCTTGGTCCTCTGTGATGTCATCATCATCATCAGGCTTTAACAGTCCACTGCTGGACTAGGCCTCTACTTTGAAAGGAGGAATTGGCCTACTATACCACGCTGGCCAAAGGGGTTGGTGTAGGGTTTGTATCAAGTTTTCCTTCTCTTACAGTGCTGTTCTATGCATAATATGCTCCCTCTGTCGGCTCTTACGACACCCATGTAATAATATGGGGTGGTGACAATCCGTATTCTTAATCCGTCACCACACGGACGATCTGTGATGTATCGTACAATTAAGTTTTTTTTCTATCTATTTGTGATTTTCATCTATCTCTTTAGTTGCAATATTCTTGTAGATTCGGTATTCGGGTCTGTTATGAATTTAAACAAAACTTGTACTGAATATATATTTATTTGAATGCTGCTAAATTACCGTAGCCATAAATTATTTACGCAGCGTCTGCTTGTCGCGATCAATATTTGCGGAGTGACGTTCCATTGACATTCGTCCACCAGCGTTTGCACGTCCCTCATTCAGGTTAATTTAGGTTAGAAGCAGACCAAGCTGATCCTCCGATTCAATGCGAAAGACTACGGCCATTTTCAATATTCGAACTATAGATAGATCTCTAGATTTTAGATTCGTGTTTGACATATTTTGTATAGAGCTTATGTCAAAAACTGTCAAAAACAAATCTAAAATCTACAGATCTATCTATATTTCGAATATTGAATTCCGTATAGTCGTATTTTTTATTAGACGAAGCTAACTGACGTTTACTGTGTTGTCAGTTTATGATGAAATAAAAATAGTGTTGTGACAAAGTGAATGATTGAAAAAACTCTTGAATGAATGAAATTGCCTCGATTGTCTAGTGAATAGTTAGTATGCCGAACGGCCGATATCGGGTACGGTGTTCGAGTTTTCGAAGACTATGTTCCTATAGTATTTACCTATACTGAATACCGAGTGTTTTAAACATTAAGGAAAACATCGCGAGGAAACTTGTAAGACTGTCCTATTTTCAATACATCATGTAGTTGAAACTATAGATGTACAAAATATAACAATTTATAGGTAGGTTATGAAAATAAAAACATCGCTTACTACATAATTTGCTTTTATTCATCATCAGATAAAAAAATATCACTATCGCTTGCGGTGACATTAATTATAAATCTGTCTGAAACATTGTCGATCATGTGGTCGAGACCATACATTTTGTCTTCTTCTTTAATTATATGAGACACGCAGCTACTCCATTTTTCAGGAGTGATATGTTGAAGTCCTACTTCAAAAAGTTTTGTTACTTCTGTCATTTAGAAGGTTTTGTTATTTCTTGCAACATATCCTTTAGCCTGCGCCCATACTAACTCAATGGAATTGAGCTCACAGTGAAATGGAGGCAGACGTAAAACAATTATCCCATGCTGCGCTGCCATCTCGTCCACAACATACATATGTACGAAACAATATAGCAACAAATAAACACAACAATTACCACAAACACAACGTAACGGAAAACTTAACAAAAACAATAACTAAATACTAAACAGCGTGAGCGCAGAAAAAACATTCTTGCTATCAGACCAGAGGTTAGAAGCCGAATGAATAACAAACAAAATGGCGACCGACGCGCGCCGCGCTTTGTAATAAGCCGTCAATTCATTAATTCCCATCAAGTTTCTCATGCATGGTCTTCTGTTAAGGGTACTTCTGGTCAGAGAACGTCCACCTAGGTCTTCCCCTTCGTACTGTCCCATTCACACTTGCCTTATAGATCTTCTTTGCCAGTATTTCGCCATCCATCCTCTCCATGTGCCCAAACCATCTTAACATGCCATTCTCGATGCTTGTCACTACATCTTCTTTTACCCCACACCACTCTTTATTGTAACATAGAAATAATATTATTTTATAGTTTGAAATGATTAACTATTCACACTCATTGTTCGTTCATCTGATTGAACGAGAACTAAACGCATCACTATTGCTTTAAATATGACAACATTATTTTACAAAGTGACATTAGCTACTGTCAGTTGGCTTCGTCTAATTAAAAATACGACTATAGTTAAACACCAACCAGGACCTTGGTGATTTCTTCGGCGGATTTAGAAGATTCAAAGACATACATTATACTGCTTCCTTCTTCATCAGATTAATTTCTACCTCATTAGTAATGCATTCATTACAGCCCAACTGGCCCGCTTGTCTAGTGATTAATTAACTTGAATGCTAAGATGGAAGTCGTGGATTCGATTTCCACCCTGGACAAAACTTTGTGTGATAAAATTTCTGTGTTTGAAGATAAGTTTTCTGGTCTGAGTGTAATTTGTTTATAATATGTAAAAATGTGTTAGTACATGTTAATCATTTAACTTTTTATCATGGTACCGATTTTGATCACACGTTTTTTTTTTATAATCTGTTTGACGTCAGTAGGTTGGTCACCTACTACGTAAATAGACGCTACTGAACACCAATTAGTTCATCACTTTTAAGGATTTGCAGGTGCTGCTACTGAACGCCAATTAATGCATAACCTATTATTTTAAGGATTTGTAGGTGATATGTGATAGCCGTATATAAAGATTTTAGATATGAAACTACAAAAGGTTAATATACTTACTTATTAGCTTTAATAAACATATATTTTAAATAAATATAGAGCTATAAATTTATGTCTAAGCCATAAGTATTTAAAAAGATCTGAAATATTAACCGATGAGTTCTATTGTTAGGTTGCTGAACTCTCTTTTTTTCAGCACTGCTGCACGGACGCAAACTACTGCAAGCTCGAAACAACAATATATGAATCAGACAAAGTGTCGTCTCCTGTAGGGATCGAACCTACCATGAGATGGGCGCAGTTGCAAACGGCAAGGCGACTTACTAGGTAGTAGAGCTATGCTGATTTCAGCATTAATGGGCTGGCTCGACCGGGGAAGTACTACCCTCTCACAGAAAATCGACGTAAAGTAACAGTAACTAAACTGTTGCGTTTCGTTCGGTGAGTGAGAGTGCCGGAGGCCCTATCCCCTATTCCTTCTCCCTCAACCCACTTCTCATCATATCCCTTTTCCCAACCCCAAGGGGCGGCAACGCACTTGTGACTCCTGTGGTGTTGCTTGTGTCCATGGGCGGCGGTAATTGCTTACCATCAGGCGATTCGTCTGCTCGTTTGCCGCCTATTACCATAAAAAGCACCGTATATGCAGTCACCTTTAATAGAAGAATTCACAAATAAAACTCACAAAAACATTCAACACAGTTGTTTTCTATATTTTCTTTCACTAATGTCTACTGCAATAAATTATAATTGTTACCCTATATAGCCTTTAGATGTACATATTTACAAACAGTTCACACCTAGCCTAAATATCACAGTTTGTATTATACGTCTACATAGCAAATGTTTGAGGGAACCGTTCTTATTGACTTCATATCCGACTTCGTTGTTTATGCCACATTACCTGAAATGAAAAAAAAAAGTCGTTAATATCAATTACTAGACGTGGCCAGCGGCTTCGCCAGCGGCTTCGCCCGCATCTATTATACATATAAACCTTCCTCTTTAATCATTCTATCTATTAAAAAAAGCGCATTTCAATCCGTTGCGTAGTTTTTAGATTTAAGCATACATAGGGACAGACAGACAGAAGACAGACTTTGTTTTACACTATGTAGTGATTTGAAGAAGTAAGGCAGCCATAGCCTAGTGGAGAGACCAACAGACTGTTATGCAGAGGGTCTCAAGTTCAGACCCACCCCGCGCAACACTTACTTTTGAAAATAAAGTGTGTATTCATTTGTTAATTATCGCTTGCTAAAACGGTGAAAGAATCATTGTGAGGCAGCCTGAATCTATGAGACTTCTTTATAATGTCATCGAAACTCATAATAATATCAACTCAGCCAACCTAAGCTTGGCCAGCGTGGTGGACTATTATAGTCTAACCCTTCTCATAATGGTGCTGATACACTTGAGCTTTCGCCTGTAATGAGCATTCTTGCGAATGTTACATAACAGGAAAACAAACGAGAGTGTCTTAGCGAGCATTTTATCGAGCGTTCGGGCCAGCATTCTAGGAAAACTGCACTAAATTTGCTTTTTGCCGAATATAGCGTTCAATAGAAAGATCGTGCACATTTTCGTAGCGATGGTTGGCTTTGTTTGTTGTTCAGTTTGACAAATTTCAAACAAGTGAAGTCTATCAGCACCATTCTGAAAAGAGGCCTGTGCTCAGCACTGGTGCAGATTTAAACAAAGCAGATTAGGACTATGACTGTGTTTAAAAAGACAGAAACTGCTTAGGATGTATTATAGGCATAGCCGCATAGCAGCATTGCAAGAGGTCTATGTGGGCAATACAATATAATTGCCCGGTATATACTAAGTAGTTCAACCATTATGTTCTTAGATTTAGGTGAAAATCTTCACCATGCTGGTGAAAAAGACATTCGGCACAATTAATGATGTATGATGATAAAAATGCAAACCTTCTTTTTTTTTAAAACTAGACTTCACCCGCGCCCTGCTGACGTTTTACACACTAGGGAACAGGATTTCCAAAAAAACCTCTCTCAGCGCAAACCTACACTCCCATGCCAAATTTCAGCTTCTTACGACCAGTTTCGGCTATGTATTTGTCTGTTAGTCGGAAAAATTTTATATGAACATATATTTATATAACTTGTTAATGGAGGAGAGGTTCCTATATGCCATATCAGTGATATAATGATAGTAAAATTAGCTACAATTGGCATGGTTTATTTTCTCAACTACATTTATTCTATCAGGATGTAAATGAGAGATTTATTTATTTTTTGATTAACAATAACTTATATATCAAAATTCAATTGCATAATCATTTAAAAAGATTTGTGTAACACCTTTTAATTGCCTTGATATTTCGGTATGGGTCACACGGGATGATTCATGCCATGACCACGGATTACAGAAAGAAGCTTGGCCCCTACATAAATATTAGTACAAAAAAATGAGATATTTAAAACAACATTAGGTATGTACAGTTTTATTAACTTTAAAGTTCTTTCGTTATCTCTTAGGATACATTAATCAATAAAGTCATGTGAATAATAACATGTGTATAAAGTTAAGAAACATGGCAATATGAATCTGAAGATTGCACTAAAGTATTCAAAATAAAATATTAATCGATTTTAAACGCAATTTGTATCACAGTCCCTCTGCAACCACGTCCGTTTTAAGCCGGTCAAAACTTTGGAGAAAAACAGAAGTATTTATACCGTAAATAAGACAGTAAACGCGATTAAGTCGTAAAAGAAACTTGTATTATTCAAAAAAAATATATTTTGGTCGTTATTTTGGACTTTGGCTTTTTTTTTGTGTGGTATTTCAGAAAATTAGAGCACTACATTCTATAACAAAACACTTGAGGTAACTTCATAGATTGTTGCTGAGGGTGATTTAATGTTCCAGTGTTTCTAAATGCGGCCCAACAAAAGTATTTTAGATGCACTGTAAAAAAGTGTAAATCTAAGACTGAGTTGGCTGGTATATTAAGTACTTGTTTTGTAAATTAGGCCTAAGGGGCCCTACCAAGGTAGGCCTTGGTAGGGCCCCTTAGGCCATAATACCATATAATACCATGACTGTGTAGTCTTCGATTTTCAATGTTAAAAATACTATAAAGAAAGTATTTATTATAACGCTCTCACGAATTTTAGTAAGAGGCAAAATTTTTTAATTTGCTATTTTTACGTATAATCAATTTTACACAGGTAAGGCAAGGTACAAACTTCGCTTTATATTTAGTCCAGTTTTTGTAATAGAGCGGAAGGTGTTTAAATTGAATTGTTTGTGCTAAGGTTATTGTCACTCTATTGTCCGAATAGCAAGCGTGCAGTGTATCAATTACGCTGACTAATTCTTTAAAAACATAGTAACCCGTATTTTAAACTATAATATCAGCCGAAAGACAAACACTGCTGGACATAGGCCTTCCCTAAGGCTCTCCACAAGGACCGTTCCTGAGCCATCCGCATCCATCCGCTACCCGCGATCCCAACAAGTGATCGTCAGCTCACTACTATCTAACTGGTATGACATTGCATGCATATTTATAAACATAGAAGCAAATAATCATGACTCTATAGATGATGTCTCGCAATAGGTACCTTGTCGAGGATTTGGATCCAGAGAGAGTTTTATCGTTCTAAGCGCGCAACACTAAAACTGATCCAAGCAATTGTTGCTTTCTTTAGGTGATTTTTGTGTCCGTTGATTCATTATCAGCCTTTAACAGTCCACTGCTGGACTAGGCCTCTCCTTTGAAAGGAGGATTTGGCCTACTATACCACGCTGGCCAAACGGGTTGGTATAGGGTTTGTGCTGTTCTCTGCATAATATGCTCCCTCTGTCGGCTCTTACGACACCCATGGGATGATATGGGGTGGTGACATTCCGTATTCTTAATCCGTCACCAGACGGACGGTCCGTTGATTGAATGTTTGTAAGTCGTCAAGATACAAGTTTGATTGTAGTGCAAGAAATGTAGGTACACAGATATGAGAAGTAGTATTTCTCATATCTGTGTGTAGGTATTATTTTAGGTGAAAAATAAACAGTCTGGCGATAAGCATAACAAGTAATTGGCGATAAACGTTTTGTGGCCAAACCCAAAACATACGATACATTTGTGCCTAATTACCCATAAGTTATACGCACACATAGAAACAAATAGGTTACAAGAAACTCTTGACATACTAATAGTAAACGAACTATTAAACCACGTCTATAGTAAACTATCAATTTAGTTATAAAATAATCTTCTACTCTAGTTTTACTACTTAGTCAATAATAATATTAATTACAAAATAAATTTACTTCTAAAGAACTCGTTGGACTATCAAATGCTGAATTAAGTCGGCGTAGGCACGCAGATAAATAATAATTAGTTTATTCAAACAAAATCAGCGGTATACTCCAATTGCACAATAATTAATAAATTACTTATAGAAACAGTTATAATTAAACTTGCAAGAACATAATTTGTGTTTGCAAATTAATTGCTAAATTATACGCCGATTATATTATATACCAGTAATTTAAGTTATCTGGAAAAGGCGAAACGTATCTTATCACTCTACAAATAAGAGTTATTTTCTCTTGTGGCCATGATTTACTTTAACATATTAATTCTTTTCGTCTTAGACACTATTTGTATGGATTAGAATTTATTACAAATTGCAGAATTTTGAATGAGAAATTAGATTTAGACAAGATTATAATTGAAATTTACGCAATTGCCACGAAATTTGTTTAAAGTACGGCAAATTAATTTTTGTACACAATTACGAAGTATAAAATTATGCCATTTGGTGTAATGAAAAAGAAAGAGAAATTTCATAAATATTATGTTGTGTTATTAAAATATTTTTAAAATATGTAAGAAATACAGATAGAAAATTAATAACCATAAATCAGAATTTGAACTTATGACTTCGGCAATGTTTGAAGCTTGACCACACTACTCTATTCATAGACAGAGTTATGTTTATATATATATATATATATATATATATATATATATATATATATATATATATATATATATATATATACGTTTTATTAGATTTTTCACAAGTTTCTTTAGATATCGTTACTGGGTCACTGTCGGCAGTTAGAAAATATTCTCAACTCAAATAAACAATATTATTGTGATGTTACATTCTTGTTAAGTAAGAGTGATTTTGGAATTGTTTTTCTAGTGACGTAGCCATGGGGTTACTTAAAATAATGCAATTAACTTCTTTTCTTCTTCTTCGTCTTCACACTCTTGGCAGAGTGGTCGTGGTCGTCACGTTAGGGGTGAAGCCTCACAATCCGTCGCCATTCCTCCCGAACTGTAGCCCTTTTCACATGCAGTGCAAACATTCATGGAGTGGACCATTGAGTGCAGTTTTAACTTGGTCGGTCCAACGCATGGGTGACCTGCCGCGCGCTCTTGTGCCTTCAACCTTCCACTGAACTATAAGTCGTTCCACAGATGTGCCTCCACGACGTGTGATATGGCCAAAGAAAGTCAGAATTCGACATTGGACGATAGAAGAAAGACGCTGCTTGATGCCGAGTTCTTCAAGGATTGAGACGGTAGTTCGGAATTGAGTCCAGGTTATGCCAAGCATTCTTCTCCAGCACCACATTTCTAAAGCGTCAATCTTCTTCTTCTCGCTCTCTCTTTAAGTCCACATCTCAGCACCGTAGAGGAATATGGGAAACACCAATGCCCTGACAAGTCGCATTTTAGAGGCCTTTGTGATATTTCTGTTTCTCCATATTTTTCTGAGCCGGTCCACGGCGGATCTGGTAACAGCCATGCGCCGCCTGATCTCATCTGCACATCCACCACTGTTGGATATGAGTGCCCCAAACAATTAACTAGCTGTCTACAATAACTACTAGCTGTATCTCGTGGTTTCAATCGCGTTATTCGTCGGTGTCTTGACCACAGCTCCAATTGTGACTTTTAACTGCATATGTAGGAACTCATAAGCATGCACTTACAATTTCTGCAACGAATGTCGCAAATAATGTCGAACGGAGCTTATTGAAATACACACGATTTTTTATTTAAATAAATATAAGTGAACAATGTTACCTAATTTCTTATTACTACTAGAAAGGGCTTGATGGCTTGCATTGATAGCTTCGTCTTACGTCATCCCTTTTCCTAGGTTGAGAAGCGTTATCCTAGTTTCAACCTGGGGTCCGCTTACCAGTCTAACCGGATTTGGCTGAATATATAGCTTTTCCACAGAGCGACAGCCTGTCTGACCTTCATAACCCGAAGGGATAGCGATATTCCATGGTTTAGACTAGTGTCAGTTTATTTAGAAGGTACTGACGCCCTATAACGACTGCCAAAGGTCTTCATGACAACCGGGACCGACAGCTTACCGTGCTCTCCGAGGCACGGGACAAGCGATAATTAACGCACATAACTCCGAAAAGTCATTGGTGCGCGCCTAGGATTCGAACCCGATACCCTCTGCATGGCAGTCTGTTGGTATCTTCACTAGGCTATCGCTGTCTACATGTAGTTAGTATGACAACCAAATATATAAAAAATATATCCTACTTTTGAAAAAAATATCAGATTCATGATTTAATATTGCTTCATAGTTTATAATAAAGAGGGATCCTGCCGTTTTGCCGAAAAGATTTTGACAAAATTTCATTACCCAGACAAATTTTAGCAACCTTTTTTTATTCCATTGCAATATTTCGAATGATTTTAGTACGCATATTTTTATTTAGTCAAATTTTTACTTGGCAAAATATTGCCAAGTTAAATGTCATTATGGCATTTGGTCTTTAATCAAATGATTTATAACAGCAAACAATCTTCAGACATTAAACGTTTGGTGATATTAGTTTATTTATGGAAGTTGTTAGAGTAGGTTAATTATAAAAAAAATGGTTAGATTAGGTTAGGTTACAACTGTGACCTCCTACGCACGAGCCGAGCGAGCGATGCCGGCTAAAAAGGCCCGGGCATCAAACCCGGGACGTGCTGATCAGCAGAAGGACGCGAAAGCAGTTAATGAATTATATGGGTCGCAATATATGTACATGTACAGTCGAACAACTTCCCGTAAGACCACCTTAAGGGCGAGAATCGCTCAGCAAGACATCGTCGCTTCCAGTGCTACTTTATATGCACATTGATACTTGTATACAAAACCAGTTTCTAGTGTGCCTCGACTCTATGAGCGAGCCAAGGGATTTTTTTCAAACTGGTCCAGCGCCGAATTGTTTGTTTGTACATATGTAACATTCAAAAATGTTGTTACTCACCCATAAATGTTGACTATATTCGGGGCCGTCACTGCACATATGCTGCGCGCACTGATCCCCACGATCACTATACTCAGCCGTCACTATTCATCTAACTATTTTACTGCATACATGAACTGTCTCTAGACATTTCCTTAAAACTAGAGCTACCATGAGATCTGTCTTTACACCGATGCTACACCTGTGGACAAAGAAAGGTAATAGTTTATTATCAATTTATTGCAGTACATCAACGAATTACGATAGAGGGAGTATTTGTTTATTTGTAATGAATGATCTCTAAAACTATTGATCTACTTTCACTGACTAGAAATATTCTTAAGAAATAAGTCGAGCTACCTATATATTTTACGTCGTATTTGAGCCTTATGGGACAGCCATGGACGTCACTAGGCTGAAATTAAAGAACGAATATACATAATTTAGTCTTCAAGTTAGCAGACTAAAAGAATTTATAGTGTAGCGAGCACTAAGAGAGGTTGTTTTAGAATAACCACTCTATGGGAGTAAATACACACGCGGGAACATCCGCGGCAAAGTCTAGTTGTCTATCTAGAATGATTTAACATGTTTATTAGTTGTCTAGTTGCCATAGTGCGGGCTCTGTCTACCTAAAAAAAAAAACAAAATGAATTAATTTTAAGGCTGGCAATGCGCTATAATAAATATTACCGAAATAAGCGGCTGCATTACAGTTGATAATAAGCTGGTGATTGATAGCCAAGAAAAAAGAAAATAGAAAATGCTGCTGGCAATGTTTTTTATTTTCAATTTGATGTTTCTTATAGAAATTTAACAATGTGACATGTCGTTTATATCAAACTGTTGTGACGAGTGTCATTGTATATAAATTGGTTTATATTTTCAATTTGATGTTTTTTATGAAGATTTATGAATGCTAACTTATAGCTTATAACGAGTGTCTAGCCTGTGGCCTCGCACTAGTTAGTAAAATTATATACCTAATTCTCTACTGTAAAAATATGGTAAACTTAAAATTATACAAGTTTTACATTTATATTTTCTTATATGACACTTTCATAGTCGTGACGTCTCAATACAATGAATAGGTAACTTGATCTAAAATATCAATTGTATATAATACTTTTCTTTTAACAATAGTGAATGCAAGCGATATTCAGGATCTATGTTCTTTATATGCTAGGTAGGTACCAACTACATAACATTTATATATGATCTCACATTATATGTTTTGCATTGCATGTAGTTTAGTATATAGTAATTAAAGTAAAGACCTCGGTGGCTAAAGTGTAATACATGTAGTTTGTTGATGCTGAAATGGTTTGGACACGTGGAGAGAATGAGTGAAGAAAGATTGACGAATCTAATATATATGGCAGAGGTGTATGGGTAAGCCGGTTGCGGCAGACCTCGTAAGACGTTCGGTGACCAAATTGGGGACGTCTTGAAAAACGGAAATGTCCGAAGCACCCGCAACCGGCGAGCATGTATGAAAAGAATAATGAATGTAGAGGAAGCACGTGAGGTTTGCAAGGATAGAAGCAAGTGGCGATCTGTTGTCTCTGCCTACCCCGACGGGAAAAAGGCGAGAGCATATGTATGTATGTATGTAGTTTGTCAATGAACATGTGGCTATCAGGAACGAAATAAAAAAAGCGGCGATAGCCCTGTGGTGCACGTAACGGACTGCCGAGACGATGGTCTCGGGTTTGATCTCTAGGTACCCCGGGCATACACCTCTGAATATTCGAACTTATGTGTGTATTAAAATGTTAATTATCGCTCGCTTAATAATGTGCCCAGTAGATGGCAATAGGCCCGCCCCCTATTACATTGGGACCGAAATATAGCTGGCGAATTCACTGTGGGTGTGTAATACACCTCTGCCTACCCCTTCGGTGATATAGACGTGAAGTTATGATATGTTTATGATGTTATGTTAAGAATTAAATAGATACTGCTAACACCATGACCCACATTATACTAAGATAAGTCTATTACCATATTAATGTAACACAGTGTGAAAAAATGCAAGGTAACGTTTAACAGCTGTCAAACTAAATTTCGTAGCGATTCGGTTGCAATTTTGGCGCGACTAAAGTGTAACAAATTCTGACTGATCTTATTTGTTTCTGTATTTCTTTTTCTAGTTTTGCCAAAAGATAAAAGAAAGACATCGTTCGCTAACGCAGAGAACTGCATATCTCAGAGTTCTCCATTATGTTATCAAAAGACATGTGAAGTCTACTAACACGCACGGAGCCAGTGTGATGGACTTCGGCCTAACCCTTAACCCTAAAGCTACTGCTCTGCTCCCGTCACTCGTAGCATGATGTTATATAGCCTATAGCCTTCCTCGATAAATGGGCTATCTAACGCTGAAAGGATTTTTCAAATCGGACCAGTAGTTCCTGAGATTAGCGCGTTCAACCAAACAAACAAACAAATTCTTCAGCTTTATATATTAGTATAAGATATGAACAAGAGACCAGAACTTGTCATTTGGTTTAGTAGTACACAGTATAGTCGCCATAAAGTCTCGTTTAATTTACAAGGATAAAACAGTTAAATAAATTATGAAGTCTTTAATACTTTTACAGTTTCTAAACGGCGTCATCGTAACCAAAACTACATTTTTTAAGAACACTTTTTATGCAAGGTGAAGAGGTTTCCTAGTTTTGCAGTTACACACCTCAATGACTGCAGACAACTTATAATAAAAATATAAAATTAGAAATTTGTAATCTAACGGCAGATTATTCATAAATATAAAACGATTTAGGATTAAGTAAAAAACTGTATCATTTAATATTAATATCGAATTTGGTTTTCAGAGGTATTGTAAACTTTGTGAATGCTTAGTATTGTGTTGATTTGTACGTATTGTGTCAGATTTCATTAATCTTTTTCTTTCCTTTGAACTTATAGTTATTGAGAGCTGCCGGTCACACTTCTTAGAACATAATTTCTTTACGATTTCAAATCATATAATCACGTCATGGTCTAGCTGAAAGCTAGTGTTAGACTTCAGTGGACTGGCAGTCGTGGTACATGCTGAGCGACACAATTGGTTGCCGCATGAGACACAATTCGAGTAAAACTTACGTCTCTTTGTTTGATTTTATTGTTTTTTTCGTAGTCAAGACTGTTTTATTGTGTATTGCTTTGCATGCTTAGATTAAACCACAACCACTGATTTACTTCATAATTCGATTCGTTTTTAATCTTCGTAAGTATGACCATGTGTCTACTTATCGTTCCCAATTAAAGTGGCTCCCTATACGTCAGCGCCGTAGTTTGCGTGCTCTCACTACCCTATACACTATTCTCACATCTCCTACTTCTCCTCAGTATATGACTCCTTACTTTCAGTTCCTATGTTCTAATCATGAGCGAAATCTTCGCTCCTCTAATAATCTTCAACTCATGGTTCCTACTCACAGATCTTGTTTCCTACACTCCTCCTTCACCGTACAATCTTTTCTTCTATGGAATGCTCTTCCTCCTGAGATCAGAATGGCCAAAACCAAATTCATCTTCAAGTCCAAAGTAAGGGAACTCTTGTTGGCTGAGTCCTTGAATGTATCATAAGTCGCTATCTTAACTAGGTATATGTTCATGTATATATCTATATTTACATGTATCAGTATAAGTAAGTCTATAATTTTACTCATCTCTAATTTTAGTTGTAATTATATATATATATATATTATATATATATAGATATATATTTAAATAAATATTTGCATTTATTGTGTATATATTACGTTTATGTATTTATATCATAATATATATTTATGTAAGTATGTATATTTAGTATGACCAATAATTCAATAATAAGTAAGTTATCGCAACCTAAATCATATAATACACCTACTTCTTTTCTCTCTGCACCACTCTAAGGTAGACTGGTAGATAATGCCCAAGGCATTAAGTCCGCCTATATACTTTGTATATATGAAGAATAAATAAATAAATAAATAAATAATTTCACTGAAATCGTTTTTTTGACACAACATTGCCTTGGTACCTACTGGTTGGGCATAAGCATAAGATACACGTTTTTTTTACAGAATATCTTGCACTCACTTTTATATAATTTGTAAGTTTAGTTTATTTATTTTTTTCCCAAATAATATACCTGTCATACAGTCTTAGCTCAACTCTAAACTTGTATGGTTCAAAATATTTTGACAGTAAAAAACTGTATCACCGTTGGATAGTAGGTTCAATGCCCATTAAGAACAAGGCTTCGCTGCGTAAACTTAATATATAAAATCCTTGCGTTACTGACTGACTGACAGACACGCTACAGCCGAAACTATTGGGCGAAGGAAGCTGAAATTTGGCATGTATGTTCCTTGGTGACCGTAGGGGTGCACTAAGGAGGGATTTCCCGAAATACCCACGGGATCGGCCAAAACGCGTAAATTAAAAAAAAATGCAGGCGTAGCTGCTGGCGTTCTCTAGTACTTCAATAAAAATATTCCTACATTAAAACCACGCAGATAATATAGGATACCCACTTAATTCCTTTATTGGCATTGTCAACATATAATCTAATTATTCTGCTACTCTAGTTAATTCGTATAAATATTAATGCTTTAAACAAAATACTCGTACCGATGTTTATCCCTTTTTATTTGACACGCTTTTTGAATTAAAGCACTAACTGATGATGTAGTGTGGTGCAAAGGCAATTTAATATGGCTTATAGTTTAATATTGGATATAACAGAATTTGTCGTCCTCAAAATTAGCTAATTTTGAGTAGGTGAACCGGAGAGGTCAGCTTGTATTATAAAATGCGAAAGTAAGAGATTACTTTAATCTGTTTGTTACGTTTCGTCGTCACGGTTAAGTTATGCTTACGTTTTTATAAAATTAGTTTGAAATCAGGGGCAGACGACAGGTCATTTAAAATACTATTTCTTGCTGATATTATAATTGGTATATTTTTATTATATTTGACACATTTTCTCACAGAAAAATGAAAGATAGGTATTAATTTTATTAAATACGTGTTGTGACGGATTAGGGTTACAAAATGTCACCACTGAATTTCATTTCGTGCTTTTCGTAAGTGGCGATTTAAGAAAATACACGAAGCGAAAAGTACCTATATTTAGAAAAACAACTAAACCCGACATCAAACCCTATACAAATTCGTCTAGACAGTGTGGTATAAAGACGTAAAGTTACATTTTTATTTCTGCATTTTGGTCGTTTACAACACTTATGCACGTCAAAAACCTATTTTAGACGAAGCCGGCTTTACCTAGCTAAATTACCTTTTGAGAAAAAAAGTTTGTTTCAAATCTCAGTCATTGTTTTTTTCCCCTGACATTTCATTATCTTTCATCATTTCGTATTCTTATAAAGTCTAGACAAAATGATTTAGTAGGCTAAAGTAGTATAGGAGGCCAAGTCCCACTATTGACTGGCAATGCTTCGAGATTTGAGCTACAAAAGTTATGTAACTGCAAAGAGTGGCAAAGTATCTGAGAAAGTATTAGGTGGCACGCGCGTCTGTCAGCTAAATCACGCGCCGTGGGAAGCCTACTTTAGGTCATGGGTTTGATTACCCCAGGACTAAGCTTTGTTCAGAGCACTATAAGTTGTCCCGGATCTGGCTATAACTTATCCTCAATATCTATGTACATATTCCTGATCCTTTCATGAATATTTAAGAACATTAGTTTATCGTATCTAGTTGCGCTTGTACAGGCTTTGCCTAGTTTAGGATCAGATTACCATGTGTGGATTGTCCGAGGTTGTTATTTATTTCAATAGTTCGTATATTGATTACGACTAAAGCCCGCTTCCCACGGACGTGGCTTTGCGGACAGAGACGCGTGGTACCTTACCAATAACACCTCGAGTAGGGTAACTTCAAAGTAGCCGCGCGCATCTGTCCACAAAACGACGACGGGGAAGCCGATTTAAGATATACTTAATAGCATTAATTCAGAAAAATATAACACGACAATTAATATATAGATATCCATGCATTACAAAATTAAATAAATGAAAACATGCGAGTTCAATTTAGAATTGTGGTCGGATTTTCGACCATCAAAAAGCCACTAATAGTTAAGTTTAAATTAACCTTACTACCAATGTATTTTAATTGTTTAATTTCGTAGGTTAGGTATATTATTTTGAAATCGATCTTTGCTTCCAACAGCTTTCTAGTATTTACATACTAATATTAATGTGAAAGGATTTTCAATAAAAACTTCGAATAATGTTAGAATTATGTCAATAGTTTATATATAGATGGCTGATGGCCAATTAATACTGTAATGTCAGTCAGCGCGTAATGATTAATAAAAATAGTTGTTATTTGTAAAGTTTTCAATCGAAATCATCAGTGTTTATTTCGCAAGCATCTAATGTTCTATTGCATTAATTTAATTAATTATAACTGTAATAAATGTCCCAAGGTTTTCGAGAAACTTATTGGTATTTAAGATATAAATAGGAACATGTAGTTTCAGATTAGTAACTGTTTAATTCCAAAGATATTTTTTTATTATAAATGGCTTAACAAATGATGATTTTTAATAATATCTCTTATCATGTGTAGTATAATATAAAAATCAAGTTTAACAAAAGTAAGTTTTTCTGTTTTGTAACTAGTAATGGTACATCAGCTGTCCAAGGTAGGGTCTATACGTACACACTTAAGCACATATAGGAGTATTTATTATGTAAATTTTGGAACTTCAAAAATAAGGAAAGTCTGGCTACCCTGGGATATTGAATAAATGTAGAGAACAGCAATTGTAAATATATTTTTTGCAATTTGCGACTTTATCCTCTTATGCTTCTTCTTTCAACTGATTGTTAAAATATAGGCATTGCCTACTTCAGCCTAAGAACCTAAATCTAGTTTTATAGCGAGTGAGCTAAAGAATATTGATTTAGTTTCTGTCTAAATCAGTGTTATGTGTTAATAAACATAGGCATGTAACAATAAAATGATCTCATAACGTGAATAGGAGGTGGGCGATAAAATAAGGCAATGGTTGTTTATAAATAAATTGATTAATCGAAATTGGGTTGTCCTCTTCTTGTGAACTTTTAGGGCTAGTATACGTTGGCAGTATACTGAACAATCAGCAGGTCTTCATCGCGCCAAATTTTTGCATTAGGTAGATATATGGATACTATAGTACATGTTTGTTAGTTGCAACTTAAATTTATTATTTATACAAGTTTTCTCCAAGCCACTTCTTGCTTATATTATTTATTTTGATAATACTACTAATTACGAAGTAGTTTTATTTAACGCCTTTTTATGCACCTGCCTTGATCTGTGTCTACCGCACCCAGACTTTGATTGGCAGAGAATGCCTGTGGCGTTTAAGCAGCTTTTGTATGCGTACCTTTATTTTGTTATGTATTTGCATCATCAAAGCAAAGTAATATTGGCATAAAAACAATTCACCTTTGCCAACTAGGTATAAGTTATAAATACAATATGTTTTAAGGGTTAAAATCTTCGTAAAGGCATTTGTAATATTCTCAATTAAACAAGTCTGTCACCGCTTATTGGACTAGCATGATGCGTTATGGTTTGAATCCTCTTATTTTACCAGAGGCTCATGTTAAACTGAGAAACTGCTTATCAATACACATAATTTTTTTCCGTTACTGACAGATAGCGCACGGCCGAAAAGATAAAATTTGGCAGGTAACACACATGCCAATTTATTGTATAGGTAGAGCAACACTAAGAGAGGACTTTTAGAGAGTGTAGAGCAACACTAAGAGAGGACTTTTAGTTTCCAGCTGCCTTTCCCTTCTTCTATCTCAAATAATATACACACTGTAAATATAATAATAGGTGTATTAATAACACACTGTAAATATAATTATGTAAATATAATAGGCTCGTAGCAATGACTACATACAATTGAGGGTCTAGTACGAGTTTTACACGGTGACGATAGACTAGTCGGCGGGAACAGTTTACACACATTTCCTTAATGCGCCCCCTAGCGGGCTCTATCGATCGCTACTCTTCGCTTTTAGAAAATGTATGGAAATTGTTCCCGTCGACTAGTCTATCGGCCCCATGACGATCGAGTGCAAAACTCATACTAGACCCTCTGCTGTCATCTATCGTACAATGTTGAAGACACATTTCTCTCTCCTCCACAGGCTTTTTCCAATTATCGATCGTAAAAAAAGGTACAGGGTGGAATGCAAATCATTTGCGTATTTCTATCCTGATATGTAGCAACAAAATGAGAAGTCGTGCATTTAAAAGTTTTTAATGTGTCTATTAATTTCTTAAGATACAAGAAATATTGAACTAGAAGATTCCCGCGACTAATATCGACCATTTTTTTTTAATTGAACGCCTTTTCTCAATCCCATGGGAATTTTGAAAAACCCTTCTTAGTGTACCCTTACAATCCTCAAAGAACATGCATGCCAAATTGTTGCTTATTCTCAGTAGCACCTCAGCGTCTAGTAAAGTGTTCAGTAACGGAGAATTTAGAAAAACTTAGTAACACTTTTGCCCGACCCGGTAATCGAACCCGGGACCTCCGATCAGCAGATGCATACGCCATCCACTGGACCACAGAGGCAAAATAAGATATAATTGGGAAACGACTGTAATTCGGTTTGTAGACATTTGACAGCACATTCGAAAGCAGGCTGCCACCAAAACACCCTTTCATTCGGCTAATCACATTATTTAGATGCAGCTAATTCCGTTATTTATAGGCAAGGGTCGAAAGCTGAAATTCGCATAAACAAGTTTCGATGCAGTTGCAAAATGTTTTGACCGCGGGTCCTTAAACGTAGCATGTCTCTTAGTCCTTTATGTTGTGACGTCATACAATATTGTTTTTTATATACAGGGTGTAAAGAAAGTTGGTTTTGTTTTAAAAGCCCGTAACGTTGTGATGATACATGGTTATAGCGAATTATAAAACTTAATGTAAAACTGTTATACGTTTTTAATGTGGTACCTATTTTGTATCTAAAATTTATAGAACACTCATTTCTCATGTCAGTTACCTTGTGTCTGTTTTTCACTCAAACTTTTTATGATCGGTTACATTTATTTCTTTCAAATGTTTTCTATGGCAAAGTCTAACTTTATAAGCATGAAATATGTTAGGCATGCAAGACATCAGTCATACCGTGACCACTGCTGGCGTCACCTATATCGTAACGTCGGGAAAATATAAAGTATTTCATCTGTATTTTCGAATAACTTACCTACTTACTGATAGGTAAGGTTTCCACAGTGTTATAAACTGATATTTTGACAAAAACTTGGACGACTTTTAATTGTTGTTTTTTAGCTGTGTGTGGCCTGAAAGAAGATGTTGTGACAAGGATTGAGAAAGGAATGCTTATGTGGTTTGGACACGTTGAGCGAATGAGTGAAGAAAGAATGACGATTCAGATATATAAGGCAAATGTGTGTGAGCAAGTCAGTCGCGGCAGACCTCGTCGGACATTCGTCGACACAATTGGAGACATCCTATGAAACGGAAAGGTCCGAAGTACCCGAAACCGGCGAGCATGTATGAAAAGAGTAATGAGTGTAGAGGAAGCGCGTGAGGTTTGTAAGGATAGGAGCAAGTAGCGTTCTGTTGTCTCTGCCTACGCCGACGGGAAAAAGGCGTGAATATATGTATGTATGTATATTGTTTTTTATTTGATCACAAATTCATATTATTAAACAAATTAATATAAACATTCAAGGGTGTTATTTACTTTTTCTTGATATGAATAGAATAGAAGAATACAATAGAATAAGCATTATGCCATATGTTCTTGAACGCTACTACGGTGGGCTATGATACTACATAATTGTGTATTTACTTGATTGCCTCGTTGGTCTCGCGGCATAAATGTACGCGTGGGACTGGGAGGTCGATCCCGGGTCGGGCAAAGTGTTATTGGGTTTTTCCGTTAGGAAATTCTCAGTGGCAGCACGGCGTCTGGTAATGTGCCCGGTAATGGCAATAAGCTCGCCCCCCATTACGTGGGACCTTAAAATTCAAGGCGAAATGTGGGTGTAATACCTATTGCGCCTCTGCCTACCCCTTCGGGGATACAGGCGTCAGTCTATAAATAAAAAATAAAAATAATACTTAGATGTAAAGAAACGTAAACCTATATAATATAATATATCAAAAATGCACATAATAATATACGTAGGTTAGAATTAAATTTTAAGTTGGTCCTTAGTATTGGGGTCTAAAACGACCCCTCCAAATATGAAGACACCTGCGTGCCGCATGCTCTATTCACATAATAATTCAATTCGCTAAGGTATGATTAATCTACTAAATATTTTAATATGATAAATAATATAATGTCTCGACTTTAGTTACTTTAGACTCGATTATAGTACAAAATGTAACTTTCGTATAAATTATAATCGCATTACGAAATCGTTAAATAGATTAAAATTTAAAATGATCATTTTAATCTTAACATCCGTTAAATATTCTGATGTCGTTAAATTATAAATATTTAGGTGATATTTAATTTTTTTGAGTACTAGGTTAGCGAGAGTTATGTCATAACTATTAGTTATAATATTTCATTTGAAACTTTAAACAGACATTTTATTGTTATTTAAATGAGTAGCAATTTATTAGTTCATTTGTGCGTCAATAATTCTAAATTAAATGTTTTGGCTGATTATGAAGTATACTAATAAGTAGGTAAAAATTGAAACAGACTCCGGACTCAAAGGCAATCTTGGGCCCAATAGTTTTGGCTGTACTTTCTTTGTCAGTCAGTCAGTAATGCAACAACTTTATATATAAGTACTGATATATACTCCATCCGCCACCATGACATAACGACACGATGTATAATTTTTTTATATTTGGCGAGCCTATTGCCGTTACCGGGCACATCACCAGACTGCTACTGAGTATTCAGAAAAACCTAGTAACACTTTTGCCCGACCCGGGAATCGAACCCGAGACCTCCGATCAGCAGTCGCATACGCTATCCACTGGACCACGGAGGCAGCATAAAATAACGAAAGTTATAAAACATTAATTGCATATCTACATAATGCATATACTGAAGTCCGGCCGCCAGCACGCAAGAATAAATAAAATAAAAATGTTTCCGTAGGCATAGAGATCTGAGATGCAGATGTACAGATGTGGCAGGTGATTCAATTTCCTTGTACATTAATTGTAGAGTAACAAAAATACAGGGTCATGTCTCCGAGCTCTGATTTTGCAGACTGGTTACCGTAGCGGGAGTGTAAGCGACTGCTACGCCGAATATCGAGGATTTGATTCCCGCTCTACTCAAACTCATGTATGTTTGTCTTGGTCTGTGTTGTATGTATTATATGTATGTATTCACAACATAGACATTTGTATGTCTATCCATTACAAGCTCTGCTTAGTTTGGGATTAGGTGGTGTTGTGTGTATGTGGTAGAGTAGAAAATATATTATTATTTGCCATTTCATAAGGTTCAAAATATTTTCCATCAAAGTTTTTTATTAATTAAAATCAGCTGTGATTTATCGTCTCTCAATTTGGTTATAAAGTTATTTTACAAGATCTTAAAGCGGTGACAATGTCCGATTGGTCTGAATTGGCACATTTTGACGTCGGAGGCCATGACTCATTTACCTCGTAACTTAATAAGTATTACTATGGTTCCGTATTGTTAACTATTTCGTATAATATACAATTGTCTTTTTTTCTAACTAATTGTAGTCTAACTTGTATATGTATGAATAGTGCGTAAGCCTCGAAGATACTAACAATAATTTTATAGTTTTTTGTATCGTGTATTTAATAGGTATGTTAAGTAAATATTGAATGAATCATCACATAAATAAAATCACTTGTCCTCACTGATATATGTCTTCCCAGAGCTTTAGCTACTGAAGCTCGGAACAGTCGTGCTTATAATCGCACAGCCAACTTGGACAGCGTAATTAATTCATAGCGTAGTTACCCATTACGAAAGGATTATTTCATATTGCGCCCCTTACGGAATGAAATAAGGGGTTGTAAGTTGAAAAACGGCTGATTTGAAAATTACAGTTCGAGCGTTGTCATTTAAAAAATCAGATATGACATTTATTATGTGGATAATTATTTATGCCTGACATACAAGTACGTTCATAATCATCATCGTCTCAGCGTTATACCGGTTGCATCCAAGACGTACACGCCTTGGAGCCCAAGGTCTGCTTACTGGTCTAACCAGATATGACAGAATATCAACTTTTCCACAGAGCGACTGCCGTCTGACGTCCGCAACCCAAAGGGATAGCGTATTAGTAAGTTTATAATATATTATGATAAATGTGTACGGCTATATGACATAATAATATACACTAACTACATCTCTTCGAAACATCAAAAAGCGTGAGCATATATATGTATGTATGTACATCTCATTAGCTATACGTTTCAAGTGATCTCTAGCATATTGGCTTCGTTCGAGCCAGTTCGCTAGGAAGTGCTACTATGAATTACAAGCTGAGGTCTTGCATTCGGTTGTATAAACGCAAATTTATGCTACGGGCCAACAAAGTAGTCCTCTTCCAACACATAGGACTCTCCCTCTCTCTCTCTCTACTTACTTCAGTATGCTTCACATTGGATATAGATGTATATCCATAGCATATGTATAGCACAACTAAGTACTTTATGTAACTATCAAAGACAATTCAGGGCTCTCTTTACCTCCCTCCCTCTTTACCTCGAAGCACGCTTTACCTATTCTTGTAGCCGATTTTGAAGGTTCATAGACTCACGCCTGTTTCCCCGAAGGGGTGCCTACCCCTGGCAGAGGCATATTAAACGCCCACTTTTCGCCAGTGTTTTGATCCCACATAATAGGTGGCGAGTCTATTGCCGCTTATCGGGATATTTTGTTTGACAGAACCTCGTCCGTTGATCTGCAGGTGCACCACTTGCAGGTGAGGTTGGCTTGGGACCCTAAGTTCTTGGTGGGAACCCTATGCACCCTGGGAACCCTATGCACATTGAAGGTTCATCACGGAATTAATAGATACAATAAAATAATATTCAAATATTATCGCGACTGAAACCTGTCACGTAAAATTATAATAAGCTATCTAGTTAAGAACCTGGAAAGATTTGTGATATTTATCTTTTATGGAAAGATTAGTAGCGCCACTAACATTAGTACGCATTTGACTCTATGGTCACGATAGATTGAATTTTTGCAAATGTTTGTCGCATGACATATGTTATTTTGCAGATTGACCACTGCGATCCGAGAAATTCCTGACCCTGTCGAATTGCTGACCGCACAAACTCACCGTTACAGTCTGGTTTCTACTAATAATGACCGGGCCCAAAAAGTCACAGCCCTCTTTACCTCGGAGTGCAGTTCAAACCGTCACTCACGGCTATCATGAAGATATATGACAGTCGTTACGAAGAGTCAATGCCCGCAAAAATCCTGATACTGGGCTAAACCATTGAATATACCATAGCCCTATGTGTTGCAGAGATTAGGTGGTAAGTAATTGTTTCGTAGAAATGTTCTGTTAAATTTAGTTTTTAGTCGGAATCTAGTTATTCGCTTTAAACTAATAATTCAATTCGAAAGACTTGGCTGTAGCTAGAATAACGCTATGACAATGATAGCTAGAGACTAGCATCAGTATTAGTATTGTAATTATGCTTTAAATAAGTTTTTATACGTAAGCATAAATCTTATCAAACTTCTGGCTCTACCTAAAAATACTCATGCAATTAATAACTGCAAGCTGTTTTGATTAAATAACTTTTTAACGAAACAATCCAAGTCACGTCACTTTGTCGTTAGACGACTAGATTAGAAAGATAGGCACAAACTAAGGTGACAAAAATTAATCACACTAGGACAGAACTGAAAATAGGTGTAGACATCTATGTTAACGAAATCTGTATATATAAAATCCTTGCGTTACTGACTGACTGACAGACACGCTACAGGCGATTAAACTACTGGGCGCAAGTAGGTGAACTTTGGGACCGCAGGGGTGCACTAAGAAGGGATTTTCCGAAATACCCACGGGATCGTGAAGAAATTGTTAACTTACAAATAATGTGCGAGCGAAGCTGCAGGCGTCTTCTAGTATTAGTATAAATAGCTGAGCCCGCGGTTACACCAGAATTATTTAGAGCTACTACTTCGCGCCCTTGGTTCATAGCATGATGTTACATTGCCGATAACCTTTTTCGATAAATGGAGTATCCAACACAACAATAGTTATACAAATCGGACCGTTAGTTCCTGTGATTAGTGCGTTCAACCAAACAAACAAACTCTTCAGCTCTATAATATTGAGTAAATAATGAGTAAAATGTTTGTCTGCATGTGCCATCTGACGAAGCTCATACTGGTGTAGTTTACATATAGATACAAGTATCTTTATAGACGTTTCAATATCGGGTACTACTCTATAGTTATATATTTGCGACAGCTTGACATAACTGATTTTATTGTCGAATCAATTACCCACTTGTGTCTATAACAACTTGATAGATTAATCAGTTTTGATTGCAATTGGCATTTTAATGTTTTATCTCTATTTCAATAATTCAAGCGGGATGTAGATTATATCAGAGTAGCGTTTAATTTCTAAAAGCTTTATCAAATCTAATATAGTTATATTAATACTAATAGGTATAGCTTTTCATTTGTAAAGTAATATTCAGTTGTTGGTAGTTAACTTCTTCATGTTGTAAACAATTGCACATATTATGTGTGGTGACTGATTAAGAATATAAAATGTCACTACCCCCACTATCCCGGAGATGTCCTAAGAAAAACCAACCGACCAATGATAATTCACAAAGCAAATAGTATCTTTACGAAGTGATAGAAATCTCGTCATCAAACCCTATATCGACCCATCTACCCAGTGTGATATGGTAGGCCAAATCCTCCTGTTGCCTGACAACGCTAATGTGAACCGAATTACGAGTCCAGTAGTGGACTGCGTGAAAGGCTGTAAAGGGCACATAGGTAGATATATATAGTGTCAAATCATATGCTTTGTCTGAATGTAAGTCACCGCGTAGAGTGCGTAAAATTTAGGTTTTATACTATTCAATGTCGTTTTACTCGATAAAATGTGTGTCGAATTGCATTTATACTCTTATCAGACCAAGCAGGTTGGAGGCAGGCGTGCTTTTAGCACCTATACGGATAACTGACTATACAAAATTGCTAGACGTAAAGGAATTTATTCCATTGTTGGAGGTTTTACCTAATTGAATAGTTTAAAGTCCGCTCATGCCCACGTTTGAAATCATTTCAGTTTGCACATACAAGGATATCGAGTCGACGGAATTTTGACAGGTTGTCTGTGCGTTGCTCACGTTAATCTTTACAATGGCTGAACCAAATTGAATAATATTTGAGTGATTGGACGAGGTTAGCTTGAACTCATTCTAATGGTCTGACTAAAGGAAATATGTCTCTTATCGGTATGATTTAGTTTGATGACGAATGATGTAGTATGATGACGATCTCATATTAGTGCAGCGGGGTCAATGCTGTAGAGTTCTGTGTAATATCTTAAATGCTAATGCTGTTGAAAATTCACAAGGACATACAAATCTTTGAGATGTAAAAGAAGATATAACAAAAACATAACTTACCATTCATGAATTAAGCGTATAATGTGAAAATTGACTTGTATCCCGCCACGTCCATAAGGGAGGTAAGCAGGACTGCTGCAGGCCCGCGAGCAGCTCTGCATGGTAGCGTTGCGCAGCCAGCAGGTATGGCGGCGGCAGCGGCAGCGGGCAGTGCGGCATCTGAGGCGGCAGCGGCGGCGGCGGCGACGGTGATGACCGGCGCGGTTCCGGCTCCAGCAACGCGTCTATCGTAAACGCTCGCCTAGGACGCGGACCCAGAGGCAGCATAGCCGCCGTATCAGGCGCCTCGGGAGGCTCCGGACTGGGCCGCGACACATACGTCGACGACGGCTGGTACATACTCCCATTAGCCATACTCGAAGGCGGAGGAGGCGCACCCGCCTGGCGAGCTAAGAACGCCCGATTAAAACTGGCCAGCGCCGCCAACTCAGCATTCAAACTATCCTTCTCGCCCTTATGCAACTTAAACCTCTTCCGTCTCCTGAGCAGCGAGCCGTTCTCGAACATGTCGAAGGCCTGCGGGTGCAGCGTCCAGTAGGCGCCCTTGCCGGGCCGGTCCGGGCGGCGCGGCACCTTCACGAAGCAGTCGTTGAACGAGAGGTTGTGCCGCAGCGAGTTCTGCCAGCGCTGCGTGTTGCGCCGGTAGTACGGGAAGCGGTCCGTGATGAACCGGTAGATCTCCGACAGCGGGAGCATGCGCTCCGGGGAGCTCCAGATCGCCATGGCGGTGAGTGCTATGTAGGAGAAGGGTGGTTTTTGGTCTCCGTAGGACTCGCGTGTCGGCCGAGGCATGGTTCCGCACAATACTGTTGTGTAATGTTAGTGAGGTCGGGCGCGATCGGCGGGAGGCGCACGTCTCTCGCAGCGGAGTGGAAGATAAGGACTGGGTGAGTGAGCGAGACTGCGTGCTCGAGGCGGGAGTGGCCGCACACCCGGCGCCGCCCCGCTGCCTCTCCGCCAATCGCGTGCCGACTACTTTGTTTGTTGTTTTTGTCGGCAACGGACCCGTTACAGAGGAATTTAAATTGTTATCACGTTTACATTATACAAAATTTATTCGACACCGACAACAGCTTGAGCTTGTTTCGAAATTGCAATGATTAAAGTAGTAGATACTTATTGATGGCGCGGGAGAAAGAGAGAAAGATGGGAGGATCGCGAGCGGAGATATAATATTTTGACTTGCCATACAATAGAGTTATTGTAATCATAAATATTTTTTATTGATTTGTTACTTTATAAAAGCGATAATTACCTAGGTATATGCAATTAAATATCAAACTTGAAGCATTTCATATCCCACATCTTATACTAATATATAAAGCTGAAGAGTTTGTTTGTTTGTCTGTTTGTTTGTATGGTTGAACGCGCTAATCTCAGGAACTACTGGTCCGATTTAAAAAATTATTTCATTGTTAGATAGCCCATTTATTGAGGAAGTTTATAGGCTATATAACATCACGCTATGAGCGACGGGAGCAGAGCAGTAGCCTTAAACAACGCGGATGTAACCGCGGGCATCCTCTAGTTTAGGTATAATACCTACCTACGTATTTCAATAAACATAATATCCGTAGTGTAATTATAATGGGTATTGTATATTTACTGTATAGTAAGTGCACTATTCTAGTTAATACGTCGGTACCGCGAGTAACGCGCTGGCGGTCATTATCTGCTGAATGCGCAGCTGAGCTTTATACACTTTGCGCTTAAACTTGCGATAGTCCTCCATCCATATAGACGATTTACTCGCGTGCTCACGATAGAGACCGTATCTTTTGCAATTAGGTACACATTTTTTGTTACTTTTTTTTACGATATTTTATTTCTATCAGTTCTCATTATATTTCGCAATATTCACCACCTTTGTGGGTACCTGCGTGGCTTATAATACCTATCCCGAGAGGCTGTTTAAAGTAAATGTCATTACGAAAGCTATACGATATAATCCATTTAATTGATCTACAGTCCTCCTTGTGTCGTTCTCCTCATGGCTGAGGGTCGTGATTCCCCTGCTGGGATGCAACTATTTGCTTCACGGTATTTTGCCATTTGTGTCTATCCTTGGCGTCATGGAGAGCGTCGTGCAGTTTGGTGTTCAGCGCTGTGCGGACCTGGTCAGACCATCTTATGGGACTACGTCCTCTTGGGCGTTTGCCGTCAACTTTACCAGTCACCATAAGTTGTTCCAAATTGTCACCTTTTTTCCGGGCAATATGGCCAAAGAATGCCAGAATACTCTGCAGGCAAATAGTAGAAAGCCTTATTTTGATGCCCAGTACCCGAATCTGCTCTACAGTAGGTATATCTTAAACACTGCTTCTATGATCTTATCCCATTAGAGAAAACTCATGACTGTGCAAGAAAGGTGAAATATATATTTTACCCCAAAATTTCGGCATAAGTAACACAGATAACTTCCACTACCTATTTATCAAACAGCTTAACTGGCTATAATGACTTGTTATTTTTAAGCGATCATGTTCATGTACAAAATAAGTAAGTAAGTAACTTTAAATATAACATCCCAATGGATGGATGCTTATATTCCGCCCATCACAAGATCGTATAGCTTGCAGCGGGAGTAAAGTGCCGGGATTCAAACCTCGCATAGCTGGAGGCACTACCGACTCTACTACCTACGTGCGATGACGGGGCGCTTGTATAAATTAACCACGGGCTATACTTAGTGTATTGTCGTGTCAACGAGCTAACTTACAGGAGATTTGCGAACGAATGCAGTTTCTGAAAGGCTTTACAGGAAACAATAGCTTTAAGGTTTCGCTTTGGGGCATCACTACGTATATGTTGTGCCTAATAATATTCTACCACATACATAAAATTCCAACTATTTCCAACCAAAACAAACATCCATGTTCATGCTCACAAATGTTTGACATGAGCTGGAATCGAACCCGCGACCTTTGGTGTGGTTACACTTCCGCTACGCCACTGGTCGTCAAAAAATGACAATTACATACCTACAAGTTACACTTAATTTATTACTAGTGCGCGTGACTTCAAACCTCATCTCTTCTAAAGTTCGCTATCCTCTGAAACATAATTATCAATAAGACAATTCTTAAAATCAATGAAGAAATAGAGCTAGCCTAGTGGAGAGAATAATGGACTGCTAGACAGAGTTTCGGGTTCAATCCTGCCGCCATTGACTTTAGAAGTTGTGTGCTCTTATAGGGACCCTCTCGGAGGACGTTTTAAAAAACACTTTTTAAGACACAGATAGCAGGGTCCGAAACTCACCACTTGAGACAGAGTTGAGACGTAGACTGAGGTCTGCGGGGTTCGGTACCTGAATATATCACTAACTTAATTGCTGTCTTGCAAATAGGGCGTCTGCTCTATAGCATTACGCTATACATAGAAGGGGTATAACAGTGCGAATTAAAATTGTTAATTATTGGCGCTTGATAAACGGCGAAGAAAAACATCGAGCAGTCACCTGCATGACTGAGAGACACTGTGAATGTTTGTTAATCTAAACTTGGCCACGACCGGGGTGGACTATGGCCTTACCTTCTCACAGAGATAGAAGAGGCCTGTGACCAGCATCAAGACTGTTTATGAACAAGGCTGACGATAAAGAACCTTAAGATCTCTGGGTTTATTTGGTCATAAGACTAAATCTGTGTTTATGAAGTGGTTTTCCCACTAAGGGTATAAGGTCTATCTTTTGTGAGCAAATGTAAAACTATTCTAGTAGGAAAAGAAGTTTATGATGATAAATATGAACGGGATCAGAGTAATAATGAAGAATTTTCTTTGACTATAAAGTCAAAGTCATTTATTCATTTAGGCCACAAAGTGACGCTTATGAACGTCAAAAATTTAAGTAATTAACTAGATGATTCTACATTTACATTTACTGCCACGTTCGCAATGCAAAAGGTAGAACCGCGAGAAGGAAGGGGCAGTAAAAGTCATGGCCACTCTTTTTAATCGCCAGTATTATGGTTTTATATGTTATCTTTGTAAGGAGCTGCAAAATAAAATGTATTTAAAATATGTCTTGAAGGAAAGTCATGTTAAATGTGCTTAGCCAGCGAACACGAAAGCGACTTTTTTTATGTAACTTTTACGCAGTGTCTCAAGACGAAAGTCTTTGACCAGTGTGTGTTGCCAGTGATGATCTACGGAGCCGAGACGTAGTCGCTAACTATGGGCCTTATCCGGAAGCTCAAGGTCACTCAGAGAGCGATGGAGAGAGCTATGCTCGGAGTTTCCCTGCGAGATCAAATCAGAAATGAGGAGATCCGCAGGCGAACCAAAGTCACCGACATAGCTCTCCGAATAGTCAGGCTGAAGTGGCAGTGGGCAGGGCACATAGCCAGGAGAACCGATGGCCGTTGGAGCAGAAAGGTTTTGGAGTGGCGGCCACGCACAAGACGTCGTAGCAGAGGTAGACCTTCCCACAAGGTGGACCGACGATCTTGTTAGGGTCGCGGGCAGCGGATGGATGCGGGTGGCTCAGGATCGGTCTGTGTTGAGAGCTTTGGGGGAGGCCTATGTCCAGCAGTGGACGTCTTTCGGCTGATGTGATGATTACGGAATGGGTTTTCTTTATGGCTGCCACCCAGGCACATTTTTATAAATTCAACCTTTTCTGCCCGATCACGTTGGTATATCGGGAAATCTCTTATTAGAGCACCCCTGCGGTCCCCAAGCATGCCAAATCTCAGCTTCTTGCACCCCATCGTTTTGGCCGTACCCTGTCTGTCGGTCAGTCAGTAACGCAAGAATTTTATGGGTATACTTATACATATTACTGACTGCCTCCGTGGTCCAGTGGATAGCGTATGCGTCTGCTGGTCGGAGGTCTCGGGTTCGATTCCCGAGCCGGGCAAAAGTGTTACTGGATCTTTCCTAATTCTCAGTAGCAGCATAGAGTCTGGTGATGGGGGATGGAGGCGGCTCGCCCCCTATTACGTGTGACCTAAAAATTCATGGTGAAATGTGGGTGTAATATTTACACCTCTGCCTATCCCTTCGGGGATACAGGCGTGAGTCTATTGGTAAAGAAAGTGACTATTTGTTACGTTCTGATAGCAAGAAGTACCCTATCCCAATATCTCACTCATAAAATAAACAAGAATACTAGCGTATTATGTACTGTAACTACTTTGTATACCCTAGGTATAGAAGCAAAAATAATTAACGTCTCATATTTCTGTATATTTTATTAAGGAGCTGTTGAATTGATTGGTATCAATTAATATTTGTCTTTTTAAGTACGAAAAAACTGTTGGCCGACGATTTTGTGACTGTATATGAAGGCACTACATTTCGTTAGTGACTCTGGCCTTTTAACCGAATCCACCTAGTCCAATATCCACCTAGAATGCCGCGACTGTCATTAATATGCATGCGTAGCATCGCATTCAAAAGCGACATTAAAGTTCCTTGAAGAGACCAAATACTGAGTAAGTTGTTAATACTGACAGTTGCGTATGTGTGTGTACGTAGCTGTATGTATGTAACTGGTCCGTAATCTTGTTTGCCAATCAAATAAAAGTGCAGCTTGTTTACTAAACGATAATACAAGTACAGAGCAAGTAATAACAGATGCAATAAAAATGAAATCCTCTTTATGTTAATTACTCTGTGGACTTTATGTATTTTTTACGATTGTTTGTTATACTGGTATTCTGTAAATGAGATTAAATAAGGCGCAGTCTAAATGAAGCTACGTTTTGAGCACTTAATTTGCTGTAGTAGTAATGCGTTATCCGTGTGGTGACGGATTAAGAGTACGGATTGTCACCATCCCATATCATCCCATGGGTGTCGTAAGAGTCATAGGGAGCATATTATGCAGAGAACAACACTGTAACAAAAGGAAAACTTGATAGGTACAAACCCTATACCAACCCGTTTGGCCAGCGTGGTATAGTAGGCCAATTCCTCCTTTCAAAGGAAAGGCCTACTCCAGCAGTGGACCGATAAAGGCTGGTGATAGAATAGTAATGCGTTCTATGATAGAATCTGTTTCGGCTATATACCTAGGTGAAAATTAAATGGTGTTAATTGTAAAAAATAAGTGTCAGTTGCACTACCTCCCGAGGTACTTTCTGAATAGGTATTACATACAGATACATGAAAAAGAGAAAAAAATCTACCCAGTAATTTAAGTGAAATTTATCGGTTTGCTGATACAGAAAAGTTAAACAAGGTTTTCTGAAAGTCTTTTTTGCATTTATGTTTTAATTTGCTCTGCTATATTTGGCAATCATTCAACGTGCCAAAGCTAAAAAGGTTATCTCGAGGTAGTCGATTTTCTATAACTAACTACAAGCGTGAAAGAAAATAAAATTTGTCAGTTTTTCGGGATATGAATCCCATATTTTTGAGTCGATTAGCCGATATTATTTGGGTAGGTTACAAGCACCATTTTCGCAGTTTTATCAAAATCATTATCTTTTGTATCAACATTAAAAGGTAATCAAAAACCAGTAAAAGTTGAAATATTTCAGCAGCAAATCACATATTGTAACTAATGACACAACTCATATCAGTATACAACACTGTAGCGGATACATTATGTTTGATTGAAAGTGATATTACTATACGTAATCTTGTCCCATCACATCATTTGTAAGTAAGGCACCTTTTATCTCACCGCCGATAGATATAATAGGGTGAATCGATCTGCAAGCTAACCACGTCTCGCCAAATTGTCGGAGTCTGCGCAAATAGCGCTATTAAATTCAATTGGTCGCGCTACACGGGGACAGAAGCGTCACTTAGCCGCCTATATAATTTAGCGGTATTAACGTAACATATGAGGTACAGCACCGCAACATGAACCAGTGCTTTGTATTCCTAATAAGTCGCGATGTAGGAGAGGAACGCTAAAGTCGTGTCCGATCGGAGAGTTGCCAGTAATAAAATCAAAAATGGCTACTTTAGGGACAATAACCGTTTGAACATCACGCATTTCGTGCTGTGTTTTGTACCTCGACATGACGGTAAATTAATATGTTCCTTATAGTAGTCTTTTTGTCATATATTATACGGAATGTATCAGAAAGATGCGGTGAATAGTCGTTTTTAAAATAAAGTAATGATTGTATTCCTGCTATCTACTCTCTATTTAATGGTCATGTAATACATTAACTATTACTATATAAAACTAAGCTCCTTTATTTCATCTCCTTTTTTGTATCTCCCATAGCTCAATTTTATTTACCTTACAAAATTCGCAAACCATTAGTTCACATATATTTCATGTGTATAAATAACTCAAATCTTACTCTATTCGGTCGGCAATTAGCACCGATAAGAATTATGTAAATTGTTTTCAATTCAATTCAAATAATTTATTTCAGACTTTTCAGTCCATAAAATGTTAGTAGTACATCGAGATAACTTAAAACTATGTTAGTAACTTTCACATACACATACAGCACACAAACAAGAAAGGAAAAAGAAACAAAACAAGCACCATCCTACGATATTATGTATCTTTATCCAATGCCTCCAGATTGGACTATGGATGTATTCTGCAATGACTCTCAGGTAGCTGTTGGGACTGTCCTTCACCCTTCGCATCAGCGATGCTGCTCTTTTACGTAAAATGGCATGAAAACCATCCACTTGTGCTTCAGCAAACATCGCTGATGCACTACAGTGGCGAGGCAACCCCATCAGCAACCTGAAAGCATTGTCATATTTATTTATTTATTCAAGACAACACAATCATAACAGGTTTCACCCAATGCGATTGATATTGTTACAAACATATAAGCATATGTACAAAGCAAAATTATAACAACAACATAAAAGATAAAGAGGAAAATTAGAAATAAACAACAAGATACTGAAATATAAAATTTGTCTAATACAATTTTGTAAGTATTTGAATAGCTACATTTACAAATTCTGCCAGTGTACAATAAAAAATATCAATTTTACAGCTAATTTTATTAATAAGTTTTATAGCTCTAGTAAGTGGCGCATATTTGGCTAAATTAGTGCGAGCTGTTGGGACCTCGAATAGCCTCTGTCTTGCACTAATTCGTAACCTAGCGTTTGGCACGACCAACCTCAAAGCAGCCAATATTGTTGGATTATTCATTTTGCCTCTAAAAACATCATAAACGTATTTTGCCAATGCTACGTCACGTCTAACTTCTAACTTACAATATCCAACCATACCTATGACAAAAAGGGTTGGATACATAAGTGGATAGAATGGGTAGACTCCATATTGCTTATGATACAAGTATCGAGTAAATTTATTTTGTAGCTTTTCCACCATGAGACAATATTGATCATATCACTCGTCTCTAATTGGCTCCTCACTAAAGCATTGTACAAAACTTTTGCCACTGCTGTTTTTAAAGTTCCTGGTTTCTCTTATTACAAAATCTAAATTTCTATACGCTTTTGAACAGATGTTAACGATATGATCCTTGAACATTAAATTATGTGTTATCAAAAGTCCTAAATCTCTTACAGATGTAACACGAGGGATGACCGTTCCCTCCATTACATAGTCATGGTGTAAGGAGTAAACCGCTCGTGTGCAAGTCATGACGTTGCACTTTGTGACATTGAAGAACAACTTGTTCATTCGACTCCATTCTAATATTGCATCGATGTCACTCTGCAAACTTTTGCAATCGTTCTCATCCACAATACGTAGGAAAAGTTTCAAGTCATCTGCAAAGAGTAAGCAGTTCGCGTGCCGTACTACATCCGGCAGATCGTTTATTATTAGAATAAATTCTAATGGGCCTATATTACTCCCTTGACTAACACCTGATAGAGTGCGGTAGGGACTTGAGACATAACCACTATATTCTACGTACTGCTTACGATCCCTGAGGTAACTCGCAAAAAAGGACAACAGGTCAGGAGTGAAACCCACCATCACTAGTTTCGTCAAAAATACGTCATTATTCACGCTATCAAAAGCCTTTTTGAAGTCAAAATAGGTAATATCAAGCTGTGAACCAATCTCTGAATCAAGTGTTGATACAGCTTGGTTTATAAAACACACGAGGTTCGAGTTTGTGCTACGACCTGCCTGAAATGTTGTTATATATGAACCCGCAGGGCACTGACGACCCGCTGCCTATAGCTAGTCCACAAACTACATGTAGGTATAAAAAGATTGACAATATGCCCTATGCAGTGTCGTCTTTATAGCTTTGGAGCATCGGGCAAATCTACCGTGCAACATATTACAACGGATCGTCAGCCCCCTACGCTCTCTCTCCATGTCTAGTTCATCTGTCAGATCCTCGTTTACGACACTGAAAACGGGTATATTTATTTTCATCATTACCGACTTAGCGCTGTCCCTGTTAGTGGCGATGTTGCGATCCAAGACCTTTGGAGACTGGGAACTGCGGTGGCCCAGGGTCTACTACTTGTACAGTACCCATGCTGATGCGTATCGTTCAGTGAGTGAGAGTGCAGGTGGTCGCATCCCCTAATCCTTCTCCCTTATTTCACTCCACCTCAACCCAAAGGGAGGCAAAGAACTTGCGACTTCCCTGCTCTCTTGTGTGTGGGCGCAGTAATCGCTTACCATCAGGCGATTCATCTTTGTCTGCTGGCTATTATATAAAAAAATCAAAATACTTTTATTATATGATATATTAAGAAAAATTATTACATTGGGACCGAAACATAACTGGCGAAGTGTGGGTGTGTAATACACCTCTGCCTACCTATTCGATAACGTGATAAAGATGTGAAGTTATGTTATGTTATATTTTAAAAAATCTCAAATTATTACGATATCCAAAAAATACATTTGGTACTGACAAAATTGCCAGCTGTCAAGTTAAATTATATGTTTAGCTAACACAATGCATCAGGTCACCAAAATTACAAAATAAATATGCATTATTGTAAAATACGATCCCACTGCAATTTCACTCAAAAAGTTGGCACGACGCAAAAGAACTTTAAACTGTGGCTGTAACTTAATTATTTCTTTAAGTAATTACTGTACTTGGACCTCATTAACTGCGGACACTAAAATCGCGAGTTTAAGTTCAATGAATCGGTCCTTCAATATAATATTCATTAAGGCATTCAAAGGCAGCTCTTACAGTAATTACTGCTTAACGTCCGTGCCTACCTAATATAGAAATGGTATTACGTGTCTTAATTTTAAACAGAATTTACTTATATCGCGAACCGAAGGTAATGCTATAAGTGTTGTTTAATTAGGTTACTAGTTGTTCGGTTAATTACCTACAAGTATTTTGTAAGGGCGGTTTCAGATTAGCGTATTTTTCTGCGCGTATACGGTCGTTTCAGCATAAGCGTGCGCGCTACATTACGCGCTTCAAAAAGCCGGACTTGCGTGAACGTGCATATTTCGGAGTGCTCGCTCGAAACAGTAGTAATATCTTGTCAGTGTCAACATGGAATCTGACGGCTCGCGCTTTTACGAGTTTAGAAGCGAGTCAACGCTCGTACGAGTTGCGCGTGTGCCATAAGGCGCGCCTATACGCTTATACGCGCGTATAAAACGCTAATCTGAAACCGCCCTAAGGATTTAGTACTTGTATAGTTTTGCTATCTCACCCAACTAAACGGAATGCTCTTGTGTTTAGGTATTTAGTACACGTTGGTACTGCGCATCGAGTTGCATGTTTAATGGCTATATCGTTATCGGCGCTGTTATTAAGATATTTATTTAGTGTATGTAGTCGGTTATCAAAATCATCTTCATGAATCTATAAAACTCAGGCATATGTACTTATTTTACTTGATTTTCAGGAGCCTGATTAATATACTTCGATTCACTGCAACTCAGTGTCACTATCCCATTTCATTAAATGGGTGTCGCAAGACTACTAAGGAAAATACAAGAAGCAAATAGTATATTTTCAAAGAGACGAAAGACTCAACCAACCAACTATACAAACCCTTCTAACCAGCGTGGTATCGTAGACCAAATGCTCATGTTGATCGACAATGTTACTTTAGCGCAAATTAGGAAATGTCTCTATACCTATTGAATGACCAGCAATGGACTGCGAAAGGCTTTGAGATATACTGGCGAATATTTTGACTACACCTATATGGAATACTTGCTTACATCCGCTGCTCCAATCTCGTGGCATGTTAAAAACTAGACAATGGAAATATGAAGCAAGAGAGATATGTCAGGATCGTTGCAAATGGCGTTCCGTAGTCTCTGCCTACCCCTCCGGGAAACAGGCGTGAGTCTATGTATGTATGTATGGAAATATGTTATTCTGATGAAGAAGTTCTATTACCGTTCAGATTAATTAACATACGTCCAGTAGCTCTTGCGTGAGAGCGTCACAAATATCCATCTATCCACCCATCCTCCCAAACATTCGCATTACTAATAGTTATAGGGCTATATAATAATATTGATTCCAAAAGCAGTCAAAACTTCGAGCCATAAATCAAACGGTAAAAAGCATAAAAATACGCATCGCGGATTACACACATTACATAGAGGGTTTCTTACAATTACAGTGCCATTGTGTTTGTATTTAGTCATGGATGACGAGATTTTACACTGTGATAACCGTTACACTACGACTAATTGTAAAATTAAATAGTTATTTTAAAACGCATTCTGCAACCCTCGTCATTTTTACACGCATTATTTATTGAATAATAAAAATGTGTTATTCTTACACGCTTTAGGGGTATGTATATTCTTGCAATTCTTGCATAATTTATGTATTTAAAGGTTTCTGTTTGGTTTCGTTACAAAAAAATGCTGTTATCCGTGATCGCTCACTAAAAGCCTTATCGGCGATGGAAAGAACTATGCTCCCAGTTTCCCTGAGATCGAATCATAAATGAGGCAATCCGCAAAAACAAAGTTACCGGCATAGCTCTCCGAATAGTCAAGCTGAAGTGGCAATGGGCAGGGCATAGTTCGGAGAACAGTTGTCCGGTGGAGCTGTAAGATTTTGAAGTGGCGGCCGCGTATCGGATGACGTAGCAAGGGTTCGAACATCGAACGAAGCGGTTGGATACAGGCACCTCAATAGCAGTCTATGTGGAGAGCCTGGTGGGAAACCTAGGTATGTTGCAGTGGACGTCTTTAGGCTGACATGATGATGAAAGTGATATGCGAATTTGCGTTTGTGTGTGTGACTAAATGAAACAGTCATAGCAATTCAAAATTTTCCCGCCCACAAATCTCAACTTGACTTAACATTTCTATGAATAAAAGATTTTCTTTTATAAATGTTTATATTCATATTTCTTAAAGGACGCACGCCTTGCTACTGGTACTCACTGTCTGGCTTTTAGATTAATAACCGCTCACAAAATCCGTACCTGTAAAACAAGGAAATCTATTGAATCCGGCTATCATACGAGGATCTTGTCAATGGTCTCATGTAAAGGTTATTGCTATTCCTTCGGGTCGTGGAGGTCAAACGGTACTATATCTGCGTCAAAGCTAATATATACTCCGTCGTATTAATTTGAACTGGAAAGCCCTTTACCGAAGTTTGCTTAAATCTTTAATGCATCTGGGGATAACGTTTCAGTTCGAAGATGATAAACGTTTTTATTTCGTTTCGAAATGTTTGGTTTATTTATTTGAGATCTTATGCATTGCGGTACATATTTTAGTAGCGTTGGTTTTTGCATTTCTTTACGAGCCGATCACTAACTCCTCGTCACACAAACCTTTTAATAGACATCTACGTTTGTTAAAAGCCTTATTCTAAAATGGTTCGCTAAATCAACGTTATTGATTCTAACACGATACCGAAGCGAAACTTTGTAATTCCGTTCCCAGGCTCTGAATAAAACAACTAGAAATAACAATCGAAATTCGTTCAGCAGCTTGAGCAACGTGAGTACAAACAAAGGAATACAAGAAAAAATATCTATTACACTTCCGTATAGATAATCGGTTCGATATTTTCCAATTTATAGGCCATTTTCATAACACGTGTAAAATCTACAATCATGTAAAATTTCATTGTGTTCAAGGCAGTTGCGGCAATAAAATGTTTCGTTTAATTGTTTTTGTATTTGTTAGAGGTAACAAAAGATCACGTGGCATGGCAGTGATCCAAAAGTCGGACAGTATGGGTGAACGCTGTTCAAATATTAGACCTTTAAGAACTGGCTTACTGTCGCACGGGATTTGTTTGACGATATTTATGCTTCAGTTTACTTTGCTGGCTACTGCGTAACTATTGTTTTCAGACATCGTGATGTTAAACACAGTATATTAAACCTAAGTATAATATACTAAGGTTGAATATACTGTGTTATATTCTAGTCAATAAAAAAATAATTTCGATATCGAGCTCACATTTTGGAGCGAGTGATGGAAGTTCTACGTAGGACCATAATTTTACTTGCCTTTGACGCTTATTACCACATACTGAAATATGAACTTTAAATAAAACTGCCGGTTATTAAACTTATTTTCAATAAAAGGCTTCTTGTTTGAGAAAACCACAGTTGAACCTTTCAATTACTATTTTTGAAGCGTTTTATTACTGCCTCGTTGTTATACTTTCGACAGTTTACAAGAATGACGATTGAGTTAATATCAATATGATTGCGCAATGACTTAACCAACTAAGTACAAAAGAATAAGTTTCTCTTTATTATACCTTTTATGTTTACTTGCAGCCTTATATTATAAATTACCTAAATATATGCATTATTATATATGTTAAGTCCCTATCCTTGTCAGCAGTTCGTTTGTCCTTAATTTTGTGGTTAGTTTTAAAGGCGCTCGAGCACCGTAAGTAGTACGTACTAACTACAGTTCAATTATATTATACACATCAAAATGGCAGATGTTGAATTGTAATAACTTATTTTGACTGTACGCTTGCGTTTTCGTGGATATAACTACTATTAATTTTATATATAATACAAGAGTGGGGCACTTAAACTGAAACATCCGCGCAAAAGCATTACTTTAGAAGCTTGACTGCACGGTTGGCGTAGGGGTTCAAGCGCCCGCCTCGCCGCTTGACACTGCGCCGAGTGTTGTGAGTTCGATTCCCACACGAGACAACACTGTGTAATCCATAAATTGTTGTTTCGATTCTGGGTGTTCATTGTGTCCGTTAGTTGTATGTTTGTAAAGTCCCCCGCGACGCAGGATTAAGTCGTAATACGGGAGTTGTCTTTTTATAAAAAAAATATTTTTGGTAGGTACATATATTTCTGATACTTCAAATAACGAAATAACGAAACAAAGATCACCAATATCCCAAAAAAATATTTGCGATTCACACAGACACATCTCCGACAATATCTGTTCACAGATCATCTCTCAAATATTAAGTTCGTAGCCATAAAAACGTGAAAGAAAAAGAAAAAAGATCTAGTAATTATCTCGGCGATAGCTGTCACCTGTTGCAATATCCCATGGAGTCAATCATAGCACCTCTCGCCTTCCGCGGCTAATGATGATCCTTTGTGGATCGCCGCTTGGACACACGGGGCGAAAAAAACTAAACGCCTCTACCTTGTTATTAAGTGTGAATTCAACAAATCGTTCACAAATATTTGCGTCTACCTGTGCTTTTTACCAACATTTGATACATTCGCCGTGACGGAATCAAGGACGTCATAAAAGCTATATGATTAAGCATGGTGAATTAACAATAGTGCGTGTGTCGGTCTGCCGCCAACTCTTCAAATGTTCGTCCAAATGTTTCACACTGTATATAACGGCGGTGTGCTCTTGTTTGCGTACCGATTATAAGGATTAAATTCAAGTAAATAAAGTGTATACTTTGCAGTTGAATACATGGGTATATCTATATAAGTATTGTGTTACGGTGTGTGTGGTCGAGATCCTCCGAAACGGCTTCAGCGATTTTTACAAAACAACCAAATATACACAAAAATATTCAGTTTTGTGCATATTTGGTAGATCCGAGAATAGCTCACCTATTTACCTTACAAAAAGACACACTATGACTACCTAGTCAAGCCTATACAGCTGTTATCATAAAAGCATCGTAGTGTGTTATGTACAAAAACAAAGTGAAGCGAAGTGTGGGTGTGTAATACACCTCTACCTACCCCTTCGGGGATAAAAGGCGTGAAGTTATGTTAGGTTATGTTAAATTAGAATAGTCAGAGGTACATTTTCCTGACCCTCTGCGTAGCAGTCTATTTGTCTAACTACGTTAAGTCCGTTTTTCTCTTAATTACGTAAGTATGTTAAATAGTTAAAATTTTTCTGACGGACCATTAATAATAGAATCATTCACGAACATTTATGTAACACATATCTCAAACGCATACGTATTTGAAAATCCTTTTATTGGGTAAGTTCGTTCGATTTGTATTTTACACCTTAAATCAATTAGAATGATAAGATACTACTTTATATATATATATATATCAGATTGAAACGTAACTAATAGACCAGGATAGATATTTTTTGAAACGAAGTAAAATTATAGTAGGATGAAACCCATTGGAGAAGGAAGAGAATATGTCAAAAATTTAAGGAAAAATAAATTACGGTCGATGTGAGGTCGGGAAGTGGATGGGGTTGCGATTTTAAGGGTAAAAAAGGGTTTTCTCGATTGTCGGCAAAACTACAAGTCCTACGAAAAAAACGAAAACGGCAAAGTTGTAGATAATAAAAAGATCTACAACTTTTGTATTTACACTTTATTCACATAATGTCAAAATTTATGTGAAAAATTAAAATAACCGAGTTTTTCGTTTTTTATTTTTATCTTTTACAATAGTTTTTTCTTATTCACAATATTTGGTGAAAACTTACCTTTGTATGTTCCAAAAATACTGTAAATGTTTTTTATTTAAAATACGTATTTTTACGCCTTATTTTAACTCAATATTGAAAAAATCCCTAATTTTCAATCGAAAATTCTCACGTCAAAATATCAGCTTTTTTTAAACAGTTAGTCGGTATTTTGTTCGTCATCGACATCGACCATAATTTATTTTTCCTTAAATTATTGACATATTCTCTTCCTTCTCCAATGGGTTTCATCCTACTATAATTTTATTTCACATTTTACGGTTTTCTAACGTATCTGCACTGGTCTATAAGTCTTAAAATACTATACAAAGAAATATATACAGAACATACAAATAAATATATACAGAACGAAAAGAAAATTCCCTTTTATTTAAATACTATCTTTTCATCTCGAGGCAGGGGATACACCAGTCTTGGCCACAGGGTGACTGATATTAGGTCATGTCAGCCTAGAGACGCCCACTGCTGGACATAGGCCTCCCCCAAGGTTCTCCACACAGACCGATTTTGAGCCACTCACATCCAACCGCTTCCCGAGATCTTAACCAAATTGTCGATATTAGCATGTGTTATTTTTCTTTTTCAACTTTGCTTTAAATTAATTATGTAATGGGGCTCTTAACACAAGTATTGTTCATGCTTAAAAGGAGTACCTCAACTACTGATGTTAAGTAGCTCGTAAGAAAATGAAAATACTTAAACAATTTTTTTTATGTGTTCATATCACAAAAGTTTGAAAGAATTTAGAAGCATCATAATGAAAGGCTTAGCTGAAATAATAAGAATGACTGCTTTTCATTGGCAGCATTTTATACCGAAAGTTGGAAATATACAGGATGTCACAAGACCGATCACCAAGCCGAAGTCTAATTGTTTTGGAAATCATGCCAAGTCGTACTAATCAAAAATATTAACTGAGAAACGATTTCTTTTAAGTAGTCACATTTTTAAACTGCAATTAAAGTGCGTGTGTGCAATGCTAGAAATACCTACTTGTCATTGGAGTCATAAGACATCCTTAGAACATTTTGGCAGTGTAAATACATCGATTTTGTAACCAATTAGAAAAAAAAGATGACTTTGAGCAGATATCTCCTGAACCAGTAATTTTTAAATTCCCAGGTATGGTGCCGAAATAAAAAATGTTCGTAATAATTGGTACAGTATGGGATTTCAGTTTTCATTAATGGTCTTTTTACATCCTGTATAGATTAAATATTTGCACCGTTTCAACTGCCTTTTTGAGTTAAAGATAATGTGTCCATATAGTATGTATGTATGCCTGTTTAAAAATATAAAATCTTGCTAAATCGAAATGTATGAGTTTCATTATAAGAAGGATTCGTTCGGCAGTATTAAGTGGAAACTTTTCTCGCAGATAATTTGCAATTAGGTACTTTGCACGTCTCAAGATGAGGTCAAAGAGTCGACTTGAAACTAATTAAACGGACAATGTTCTCCAAACGATCGGTTGTTGTTTTAAGTATTTTCGACATACCTTTTGCAAAAGCCCTTATTTTTCGTCAAAAATTCACCGTGAAATTGAGTATGTGGGTTCATTTCAGCGAGTATTAAAATGAACTTGTGAGGTTTCTTTTTTACTTCTTCTCTTAGTGGTTTTTAATCTCTTAGAGTAAGTGTGATGTGTGCTTGCAGGCTTGCTCATCTGACTGTTCAGCAGGTTATTTTCTAATACTCGTATAACGTCCTTTTTATTGAGTGTAAATAATTGAGTTTGTATCAACGCCGCGCCGCCATCTGTTCGACGGACTTTTAACACTCCTTTTCGGATTTCCCACTTAACTTTAATGTCCCTATAAAATTTTACGTTTCTGAAAATATTCATACTAATTTATACCTTATATTAATCAGTAAGAGTTCAAATTAGCTTGCAAATCCAGATTGTATATCACTTGGTTGGGATTTAAAGAAACCTTATTCTGGTTAGTATTAACTGTAACACAACATTAGTCCTTAAACGCCCTCCCGCTTGGACACAATTTTATTTGATTTGTTCCGGCCGGATCATTTGGAGAGGCCTCGTGACTTCGGTTATTACAATATTTGTTGTTGAAGGTTATTTATTTGACTAGTTGTCAGGGCTTACGACGGCGGCACCGAGTGTTGTCGAGACGGTGGCATTGATCTCGTCGCCACGCTATTGAAATTATAAATCTTAGCGAAGGATTCAGTTAACATCTCGCAGGATTATGTGTTTTAAATATGGATTTGAAATGTCTGTTTGTCTTGTCGCATTTATGTGCACTTTGTTCGCGGGAATACACTCGCTTTAATACATTTCTGTTGTACAGTTCATTAATCTTTCGCGGCATTCAATACTACGCTATATACGGTCATCCAATATTGAAGGTACCGTGTGTATTTTTATCTTTTCATACACTTTATACCAACAAAGCATACATTTTACGATCCATTTGTATTGGCGTGGGGAATAATCAAATCCTTTTGAGTCCATATTTACGATTTAATGCAAGATTACTTCGCATTAAAATATCTTGGGGTCGTTATGATTTTTAAGAGTTTGTATTTGCTGCGTTTATAATAAATCTCCGATGGTGTTCGAGTCACAGTAGTCACAGATCGTTTCGTTAGTAATAAATATGTGATCCGTCATCGTTTATTCTCGTGAATGCTCTCGGCGATGTTAGCATCTGTGTCCAATATATAACCGGTCACATAATGGACGCAATTGTGTCTTTGGCTATTAAGCGGCTGGTCACAATGGCCTGATAATCGGCCCGATCGGGCTCCAGGCTATTGTTATTATTATTTTATATGATTGTAGTTACCTAAACATAATTCAGTTCCAGTGGAGTGTTCGAGCGCCACATGGTGCTGTCGCCCGCGGCCACGCAACTTTTAAACTCACCGCAACATTAATTTAATTTTCTATCGGTCAAATTATGCAATAATGACTGACGTATCAACGTTACATTTCATATATGTATTGAACAAAGAGGCAGCATAAATGGGTATAAACATCCGTTTAAATGTAATGCGAATTGAATGTAGTACCGGCTATATTTTAGCTTGTGTCAACTGTAGCGCGTGGAGTGGCATAGAGCCGGATACAATTGACGCGGCCGCAGCAAGGGCGCTGGCCGACACGGTATCTAGATCTAGCGATAGTTACATTGCGTTACAGTGTGTGCGATAATCTCCTAAAAGGTGTTGTTGGTGTTGTAGATAATTAATATTTAGAGTCGGCGAGTTCGGCGCCCCGCGGCGGCGGCGCTCGCGGCCGCTTCTTTGTGTCCGCACTGAGCCGCCGACACCCGCATTTGTCATGTTAGCGCACCAAAGGTGTGAATGACTTTTTTCTAACCATTATTAATGACAATGATAGAAAATATTGTTTTTTATCGCAACAGTGTTGATTGTTGTCAATTAGTTTTTTGTTGCATCACGGACTTTTGATTATGAGCGTGGCCGATCGATTCAATCGGATTTGAATTGAATGTTTGGATTAAAATACGGCGAGCTTCATTAAACCTTTTGATATGATTGAATACCGACGCTTTTGTATAGAATGAGATTAAACAATGCTTTAAATGTTGGAGAAAACCAACCGCGTTGTGAGAACCGGCTAATGGATTAAAGTAATACTACGGACGTGTTCGGTCGCAGCTGAAAAGATTTGCATAAACCAATGTCATTTTACCATTATTTTTTTCACAAAGCTTATTATTTCGAACAGAGTCGGGTACTTGTTTTGTTACTTAAAAAATGAGCTAAATCACGGAGGCAAGAAAAGCTCTCAAGTGGCGCGCCCTCGCCTGAACAATGAATAATAAGCAGCTACATCATCTATCCATTTTCCTTTCTACCCCAATAATAAGAGGGACGCTAAAAGAATGGAAACAATCGAAATTTAAATATTTCAAGAAAAATATGTTTCGGAGAGGGAAAATATTGGGCAAAGTGAATTGTATCAGGGAGAGAATTTATTTATATTCATGTACCGTGAGCACGATTATGATACCCATTATATTGTTGGGTATGTTTATACGATTGCGTCTGCTGTATACTTACATATTTAGGCCGATTTAGAGATATTTTTCACGTAAGCCTCGGTTTGAGAACTCGGTATAAGTTAGTGATAGAGTAACTGGTACCTATGAATGTACCTAATATGTACATAATATATATTTTTTATTTTTTTAGACAACTCCCGCATTAGGACTAAATCCTGTGTCGCGGGGGACTTTATAAACATGCAACTAACGGACACAATGAACACCCAGACTCGAAACAACAATTTGTGAATAACACAAAGTGTTGCCTCATGTGGGGATCGAACCCACAACACTCGGCGCAGTATCAAGCGGTGAGGCGGCCGCTTAAACCTTAGTTTTATGGTAACAAAATGATATAATTTGCAATAGTAAGAAATTTTAACCACTGCAAAAATTTGTCAAAGTCGCATTTTGATGAAAATCAGCATAAAATAGATGACTTTGGAGTGATAGGTTTCCTCCTGTCGTGGAAATAAAACTGGAAGGTAATAAAATAAATGCTACTACGGGAACTCTACTATTTTAAACTTTTTAAAGTTAAGGATACAAGAATGAGTTTATAGTTGATTGAATCAGGCGTAACTTGGCGGAACTCCATTGTAACCTAATGGAAGGAAAGAGGAACCCACCACGCACCCTCGGATTGACTACCCCAACTATTGCAATAGAAAAAGGTTGACAATACCGAACTCCTCTAAAAGGATAAGGGATATAGGAATGGTGGAAAAAGGATAAGGGGTATAGGTAAGAATCAGTTTGTATATAATATTAGTAATATAACTTTACTTTTCATACATGTCAAGCTTAGAGTGCAGCAAACAATACTAAATACATACGGATATTTACATCTAAGAAATCGATACCTATTGCTTTACCATTTGCAACACAACACAGACAACACAAAACAATTAATCCCCGTTTATTTTTTAATTATTTAACCACCACTTAAAGCTGTTGAAACCAAACATTGTTTCAGCCAGTATTGCAGTACAGATAATAAATCAAGTTGCAGTGATTATATTTTTGGTGCGTTTAGAACAATAGCTATTATATTCAAAACAAATGGATTCTTTTGTACAATAACTGTAAAGTATTGCTTCCGGCTAGCGAAGGCGGCTGATGTAAACCCAACACGTTAAGGCGAGGTTGCAGTACTTTTTAAGATTTTTGAACGTCTGAAAGTCACATGAACTATGATATTTTTAATGAATAAAAATTAATGTATAAAAGTTGAACATATCTTCTAGTAAATCGTAAAGATAGAAACACGATTTGGAATAATTGGCTCGATAAAAAAAAATGTCAAACATGGCACTAAATCACAATTTTAAACGTGTACTGCTTAGAGATTCCATAATGAATTTATATGAAAGTATTATCAATAGAAGCAGCTCTTTATTTTAAAATAAATGGTAAAAACAGATTTTGTAATTTCGTTATCATTTTTCTCCAAGAAAAAAAATAGTCAAAATGTTGGCATTATATCGCTCGCCGGCCGTTCATCAGTGCCTGTCTAGGCGTGATTGAGGGCGGACGTACGTCGTTGCTCCGCAAAATCCCCCTCCACCCCCGCATGTACGTTTTCGCAAACGTACAAAGTAATTCGTATTCCAAACTCAATCGTTCAAACCATAGACATACTAGTAAGAAACAGTAGACAGGTTACTGACAAGGTAACATGACGGAGCTTACGAGTGGCTCGCATCGCGAAAAGCATATACACACTAATATAAATATGTCAAACGACACACTAAGAATTAGATAAGAAGTGTAAGTGAGATAGCACATCTAATCGCAAGCGCGAAATAGAGATAAACATATACTCTCTGGACCGACGCGCATTGTGACATCATGCTGACCGTTTCACAAACAATAATTTGACTCAGATGCGACATGATCACTTTGTCTGTCTTGAGTAAATTCAGTTCGCCTCAAAGTAAATTTGATTAATTCATTTAAGGTAGGGAAATAAAAAGTCGATGTGATTTATTTATAACATTTATTAAAAAAGTACATTTTATTCTTCTCATTTCATTCAATGGAAACCTAAAACAGTACGTTAATATAAAAACTGTGCACTGCGGGCCCACCGTAGCCCTGGCAATACCCCTGGGGGTATGGTGGGTCTTTATAAGCTTAACCGTACTCCTGGCTGAAATGCTCGTAGTGTTATACCAACGTGCTACGTGGACATTAAACTGGACAGTGTTATCTCTCGTATGATAATGACTTACTACTTACGTTTTTGTATTATTAGACAAGCGAAGACAAGCGCTAGTACGATGATATAGTGCAACAAGGAGATAAATTAGAGAATAAAACGTTTAGGTATTACTGCTAATGGTTATAATGCTTTGTATATTATAGGTATAATCTGTGGTACTGTTGAAGACCCGTCATCATCATCATCCTTGCGCTGTCGAATCATTCCCACTAGTTCTATTGAACAGTTCTATGATAGAACTAGTGAGACTTTTTTCCCACTAGTTCTATTAGCACAACTTGATGAGAAGAATAGAACTAATGGGAACAGTTATAGGAAATTTACCACTAGTTCTATGTATGTTTTACAAGGGTAGTGTCACAACATCGCGCTCACATATCCGAATAAATATATATGTATAAAAATGTGTTAAACGAATGAACGTCTACAAAACAATTGAACGTCTACAAAACAAATGAACGTCTACAAAACAAATGACTACCAGAAAGTGATCAGCTATCGATAGTGATTGCAAAAAACAGGTGCATGCGATTTTCGACCTTATTGACAATTCATAACAAACTTTTTTTTTTGCTTTTTCTCGCTTTCTGGCAATATAAGGGTAATAAAATTATAAATTCTGACTTATGTCAATTAGGTTGAAAATCGCATGCACCTGTTTTCTGCAATCACTATCGATAGCTGATCACTTTCTGTAAGTCATTTGTTTTGTAGACGTTCATTTGTTTTGTAGGCGTTCATTTGTTTTGTAGACGTTCATTTGTTTTACACATTAAACAAATGAAAGTCTACAAAACATATTCATTCGGATATATGAGCGCGATGTCGTGACACCGTAGCGATCCGTCGATCTTTCACATTAGTTCTATTGAATACCCTTGTAAAAACATACATAGAACTAGACTGGGACATTTCCTTATTTTTTACTTATCCCTTTAGTTCTGTTCTCCTCATCAAGTTGTGCTAATAGAATTAGGACAGTTCTATCATAGAATTGTTCAATACTACTACTATACTGGGAATGATCCCACAAAATAGTAGAACTTGAAATTAACGAACTGAAATTAATAAACTAATTACACACAATAACAATTACAATATTTTCTGGGAGTACGGTTAAGCTTTGAAACACCCACCATACCCCCAGGGGTACTGCCAGGGGTACGGTGGGTCGGCAGCGAAAACAGTGCAGTACAATCTACTTAGTTGTTTAATACTAAAAGGAGAAAAACAAGAACAAGTGAATGGACTTTGATCATCCGTCAATGTTTTTAACTTACGTATGATTTTGTATTTCTATAATAATAATATATTGTGTTGATTCAGCCTCAAATCACTTTTATTACTTGACAAAAACACACATCAGTATTTTATTATTACGAATGTCCCATCTGGATACTTTGTTTTTTAGTCTTTGAACACGCACAATACTGCTTCTCTTTTACACTCGCTAAATGCCAATTTTTTTATTCACTCTATTATTTGTGATACTGAGCATATTATAAATTGTAAATAAAACGTTGTAATATTGTAATACTCATGAATGAGAAGTGATTCCATAACTTTTAGTCATTTTCCTACTATAGTTTGTGCAAAATCTCATTACACACGACGACATTTTCAAATGTAACGTACACACACGCGAGTAAAAGAGCGAGCGCTTCCGACCGCAGTGCGTACGCGACTAAAGCCAAATGAGACATTTAGCCTGTTTTTAATGTGCCACTTTTGAAGTTCGCATAACTCATCTACGGTTTTTTTACGCTGCGCTGTGGCACACGCACACACGAAACGCCCCCTCCCCTCCCCCCGCTCACTCGCTGACGCCACCGCCGTGGTTTTGTTTTTGCGGGGGGTGAGGTCGAGCTACGCGCTGTACTGCAACCTCGCCTTAACCCAATTTAACAACAATAAATAATAATAGGTGGGGTTCGATTTATAATTGTAATTATATTATTAATGGTTTATGTTTACGGTGTTCTTATTCAATTTGAGTATTTCCTTTTGAAGCAAATATACGCACACGAATGTTGAGTTTTTGCAATTGGTATACCTATCGGTTATTAGCGATTTACTTAACGCTCTTTGAAAGTGTTCGGATATATTTTTATAATAAATAGAAAGAAAAGAATTGCTCGAATATTCAGGAATATGTTGAACATGACATACACACAATGTTATTTTCATTTTGCTCTTATTTAATAAGTACACTTAGCCTTAAATTCTTGAAATTTTTAATAATGTTTAAATTTTTTTATTAAATAAGTTTTCGAACTTGTATGTCGAAGGTAAATGATACCGGAAAACATAATTGTAACTGAAGGAATAAACTATGAAAAGAGGCAAAGCATGGTGAAATCAAATAAATGAAGCATACAGTTGCCTCAAATTGCAGATAGTCAAGATTTTGATATTGCCATTTCTGACTTCTTCATAGCTAAGACGAGTCATAATGTGATCGATATATATTTATCATCAAAATTTAGCTGGTTTTCTCATGATATAGCGTTTAAGTACTTAAGACGCCCCAACATTGTCTGTGGCGGGAGAGCCGAGGGGTGCGGCGCGGGGTACAAGGAGAGAGGGAGGGGGAGGGGGCGATGGAGAGGCGGTGGTACTATTAACGTGTGGTTTAGAGATAACATCGGCCGACAAACTCGATTAGCGGCTTGAGTGCCTCTCGCGGGGCCTGGCGTAAGTGACAGGCGATCGCGTTATGCAGAAGATTTTTTATACAGCCTTTCGCAGTCCAGTGTTGGAGTTTTGACAGCTTGAATTATGAATTATTCAAACTATTAGAATTTTCCGAATACGTTTCACGAAGGCAGGTGGACAGCATGGAATTAAAAAGAAAATTCATAACATGTTACATGTTATTCATGCAGTGACCACTGCTAGTGTAACCTGCGTTAAAACGTCTGAGCAAATATATTTTTTCAATAAATACGACAGCTAGGTATATATTACATAAATATCCAATGTGTAGAAGTCGCAAAAACTTAAAATATTCACGTTACATGACATTTGAAGGTACTGGATTAACGTTATGGCTTAAAAATTTTCGGTCATAACGCCCAAACAAGTTTCCCTTCATTTATTTACTCAACCTTATAAACTTCTACAAGACAAACAAATCTGCAGATCATAGTTTTAAGGTCTATACCAACTACTATAATTAATATAAAACGAGAAAATTATAAAATCGTTTGGACCACACGGCTATATCATATATGACTTATCTCTCTGTATCTACTTTTCAAAATGTGTATTGAAGATTAACCGGTCCAGTACCGCCAGTGATTTGACCGATAATACAGTGCAATAGCAAATTAATAAAACAGATTAAATATATCCTCATTCTATCTTTAGTTTGTACGATGCTACGGCGTAGCGGTAGTGCTACGAGGCATTAATTTCTACGAGGAACTTGAAGATAATTCCGAAGTCGTAACATTAACTAAGTCGAAGTTAATTACTTTGGTTCTCTTAAACAAGGCTTTGGCGGTAACGTGTAGGGTCATAACTCATCGCGGCTCGCATCCTCGGTAATACGGAGCGCGTAGACGCCGCGGCGCGGAGCCTGCGACAGAGCGAGACACACTCACGTGCGAGGGAGATAGAAGAACTGCCTGCCCCATCGACATAATACGGAATGTTTATAGCCTGAGAACTTCCTTTTAATTTTTTTGGGAGCACTATTTCAAATATTGTTTTAATTGATTGCTGGCAGACCATTTGGCGGCGGCAGCGGGATGGCCGCTAATTACAGGGGTTAACACGGTTTCGTGTTATCTTCAATTTAAACACAGCACAGGTACGCCGCTATACTGACAACTGTAATTTTGTTAAACTTATCATGTTTATTCATGTCAAACAGTTTGTTCTAGTCGATGCGCAAAAAGCATTTATACAAAATTTGAAGCCACAATTTTTATGTAAGTCTTAAAATATACAACTACTAAAATATTTACGTGGTACTTAGTAAGTAAGTCATGTATTGGTATTTTACTTTCTGAGTGTACTAGCTGACATTTACTACAATGTGTGCTAAATACAGGCCGCGGGGATAAAGATAGCACTGGCGAGTAATTGTGACCATGAAGGATAGAGTTGTGACCGCAGCGGCCACGCAACCTTTTTGTTACGAAGTGCAACGGCTACCACACCTTCATAGACTTGTCTCCATCATACATCATACGACACAGCTTTTATTATAAGTATCTTGTTTTAAAGACAACTTTCGCATTAGGAATATGTCCTATACCGCTGAAGACTTTACAGTCATTTGAAAATATGACACAAAGAACATACAGACCCAAAACTCTAATTTGTGGACTACACAAAATATTGTTTTTTTAAGAATCTGCATTTGAACTAGACAATATTTAAACATACAGCATTCCTTTTAAAGTCAATAGCCACAAAAAAGATATATTTCTGAATAGATGTTACATACATACATACATAGACTCACGCCTGTTTTCCCTAAGGGGTAGCAGAGGCATATTAAACGCGCATTTTTCGCCAGTGTTTTGATCCCACGTAATAGGTGGCGAGCCTATTGCCGCTTATCGGGCTATTTTTTATGCCAGAGCCTCGTCCGTTGATCGCCAGATGTTAGAAATAAGAATATTCAAACAACCGCCACAAAGAAAACTAGGACCAAACACTAGACCGCTACAATATACAACCGGTCAAAATATACCAAGAAGGAAAAGAGGTTCTTCAATTGTCTGTTTTTTGTGTGAGTGTGTGGACAGCTCTGGTGTTGGAGTTTTCAGACCTCCTAAACGCCTCCAACATAGCCTAACCGTCCTTATCCTTAGACAAGAACCGGGACCGACAGCTTTTCGTGCCCTGATCCAATTGGCAACGGGTGCAAGCGTTGCTTAACTTAGCTGATCTGTAATAAACGGCAAGTCAAGTGAGCTATGAGCGCTACAAGTTTTTATTTGGGTCAACGATTGCCGCGTAACCAATGATCCGAATTCGGTCAGGTAGAGCATCGGTGGTCGGTCGAATCCAGGTGAAACGTTCAGTTTCTAAGGCTTTTTGGCTAGTAGACATTTCTGCAATGTATTGCAATGTTTGCACTTGTTTAAGTTAAAATATTACTTCTTGCCTTGTCATCCTTTTAATAGTAACGTGGATGTTGCCTGGACATTGCTTTGGGAAATTATACAAGAACTGTATGAATGTACTACGTCATACATCTTTGAAAATAATTACATATATCTAATATATAGATATTAAATATATATTCATTAAATTTATATCTAAAATTACTGGAACAGACTCAACTATCGAGTTTTTATTTTTATAAATATGAGCCTAAACTTTGTTTGAACACACAAATCATTTAAAGTATTAACGGCTCCATATCCACATCTCACTGCCATTCCAATAATTCTTATCATATTATAGCCATTTCCACATTTATGTCTCCTTGAAACTAGCCGGGAGGTATCCATATCAGTAATAATTTTATCATATTTCTTGGTCACGTCGCTCCAACCCGTTACTTCATTAATTGTTCATACTCAAAACAATGGGCATCAATTTTAAAACGGATACTAACATAAGTTTGAAAGCTTTTAGAATATCTCCTATGTAGTAAAGGCTTACTAACAATGGCTGTTTAATGTTTCCTCGGAATATATAGTTGAAGTATTAATATTTAATGTTCGTGGGTGACTTTCAGTTATTATTTCTCACATTTGCATATCAGTCGGTAGGATAACCTATCGACCACCTGTTCGCATACAACGGCGATCATTAACATTACCCCCCAACAGGATTGTTTGACATGGTGGTACTAGAGGCCGATTCAGGATCTTGATTTCAGAGGGGGAGGGGGAGGATAAAATACTTGTTTTGGTTCCTAGGAAGGACTGGCCCTGGTGTGTGTAAGATTCTTTTAGGGTAGTCAGTTGTCATTCGAGAACTCAGATGCTTTTGGGCTGCTCCCAAACTGGTAACTGCTGGTACTGAAGCCCTTTAAAAGTCCCTTCCCCTTACCTCTCACCGCCCCTGGTGGCACTTAATACCTCAGTGATGATAACACGGATCGGATAATGTACGATGGTTTTACGACAACAGTACGTACGTTGTAATATCACACCGTTGCGAGACAATTGTCTAGCGCCGAAGCGCTTTGCTTATTAGCATTAGTTGTAATGGATTTACATAACACGTTACCTTGCAAGCATTATATAGTAGACTTGCCATTGTTCTTGTTTTATATTGATGAACAACAAATACTGTGTCTAGTCCATGTATATATTAATGTATAAAGAGACACTCAGACTTATATTTTCTAAGAAAGATCTTTATAAATTTTCTAAAGCTGTGTACGGATAGATTTGCTGAGGTTTTAGTGATCTTATAAAATAAACTAACTACTACGTAATAAACCAGGAAACAGGACTCAATTGTCTCAGAGTAAATAGTAATCATAACATTATAGAGTTGTCATTTGAACATCTTTTGTTGAATAAAGTGCTGGCACTTGTGTACATTTTTTGTTATTAGCTAGTATTATGTAAACGGATCTCCACTTCGTGTTAAAGTGATTTATGTGTTTAGGATCACAATAAATATAAGAAACCTTACTTTACATACGTGATGCTGTTACTTTCTTGAACAATAACTGCCGTTCAGTTCGCCTTAGATGAAATTGGCAAATAGAAAAACACTACGACTTGTACGACACGAAAAATACATATGTCTATCACGCAATATTTGTTTTACATTTAGATTACGAACCACACTTATAGAAATTGGTTTACGCTTATATATCTACCTAGCACATAAACTACTAACATCAGCTTTTAGTGAATAAAGAATTTACACAAATGCAATTTCATAATGTGAAATCAACATTAAATAATAATAAGAATAATAATAACTTTATTCAATAAAATAAACGTCACATGTTACATAGGAAAATATTACAGTAAAAATAATTAAATTTTATAATTCAGTATAATGTATGTGATAAGTGCCTTTGTTAAACATTGATGCGTAGTTACTTTATTTATTACGGTAATACATTATATTTGGTATATATAGCTATTTTAATGTTTACCTGAACTAGGTTTTAACACAGGTGGTTTCAGGAAAAAAAATCTTAAATATATATACATACTTAGTACGTAGTAGTCATTTTTTCCAAATATGTAAAATTTAGAACTGCCACATCATTTTACAGGTGAAAAAAAAAAACAATATTGAGGCAATTCATAGAAACAATAAAGACAAGAAATGCAAGCCAGTAGTCATAAACGTTATACGAAACGAGTATAAATGCGTCGTACAATTGGTAGGCAATACAGACACCTCCGAGGGAGTAACCGCCATATTATCATTTATAAATAATTACTTACTCAAGGAAAGGAATAAAATATATTAAAGGTAATAGAGGTAACTATTAAACTGAATCACCTGCCTTTTGTTGATCGTCGTAAAAGTCAATTAAAGGAAATGCGTCATTGTGCAAGAAGATAGCTCCGACGTTTTCGATTGAATTTCTATTATATTTGACTACATTACTTAAACAGGCGGCACTGAACCCTTTTATTTTCACCTGTAGGTCATATGCATAAGGACAGGGTTTGCTGTTAGTGTGGGACCTAAAGTATTTTATTTTGTAATTATAGAACAACAATAGAGGTAGGTGCGAAGTCTATTCTTTGGATTGCTAGGGTAGCTTAACATATTAGCATACAATTTTTTATTTGTTTGGCATTGAGCCTTTAGAAAGCTGGTTGCAGCAGCAGAAGAGCAATGCCTTAAATATTGAAAATAGTCTCCACATACAATACTCGACGAATGACCAAATATGACACATTATAAGAACATCCGTTCAGTCTACTCATGAAAAGAAGCAGTATGACATAATCGTGTTTCCTGATAAACTTCATCCAGTACCTGATCTTTAGCAAATTCGCAAAAAAATAAGAGATGAGCAGCTCTTATTATTATTTTTGCTTGCTCGCTGTTTCGTTGAGAAGTTGAACTAGGACCATAGATATTCAGCAATATTTCATCGTATCAGATGCGCCGCTGATCATATGTTTTATAGCACATATAACATTAATTTTGCCTTACAATTCTATGAAGTGGTAGACTATAGAGTCCTATATGGGCTTATGAAAAGTGTGCGTCTTATGTCGGACAATTTCCTTACCAATTTGACCATTCCTGGCAAATTCTCCGATTAGTGATAACGGAACAACATATAATAGTTGGCATTTTAATTATTATTAATTTATGCAGTTCTCTTAAAATAACTGCAAGATCTATATAGCTTATAGACCAAAAACTTAAGCGAAGTTGCGTACTCTTTTCTTATTTTATATACATGTACGTTATGGAATCATTGTTGGTAACAAGCAAATACTTTGAAATATATTTTACTGTGACGTAAGAAAATATCGCATCGACCTTAAAATTGGGTTTACTGTGTCGGAACTAATGTTAATGCATTCTTCTCTAATTCAATTAATCCTGAACTCATTATTAAAATTCGTACAGTATTTCAATAAATCATATTGTTCTCGTGGCGTCAAACAGACATACACATTGTCACGGTTGTTATGGTGAAAGCTTATTGAATACCGTCTCGTATACTAACTCGTCTTTTCACATCATCGTTCATCTTTTATCTTGGGTGACGTATCCATCACAGACGAGCGAGTCAGCTGAGAGCGGTGTGCAGGCAAGCACGGCAATAGAGCTGTTGATTATATTGCTAATTTAGACTATTTATGTCTTGTATTTTTAACTAAATATAAAAAGAGACAGGACAAATCGATTCCTTCAAATTTAGTTTCAATAATAGGTTGTAGTTTTAGGTAACACTTGGAAATGCTAGCGCCGCAAAAACCATATTGCGTCAGTACTAGGTAAATGTACTTTAATAGTTTTAAAATATCACCTCGTCTTTTCTCGCGAACTGTTTTAGTAGAGTATAGTAATAAAGTTTAGTTTTACACCTTAAAAATAAATATGGAGTGAGTACCTCTTTATTTTCATAGCTTCGTTTCAGATTGCATTAAATGCATTCAGGGCTCCTACGCCCTTAGAAATAGATGTATTATTTGCCAAATATACTTCTAAACACATAAGTAAAATTGGAGTGTCTGTTTGTAATATTAAAATAACCGCTTTTTACTAAATGCATATGGATGTACACGCGGTACATATACCGAAATGTAATTTTTTTAATTTTTGTATGTTTGTCTTTCTATCTGTCTGTTTGTTCTCGCTAATCTCTGGAATGGCTGGACCGATTTTGACGGGACTTTCGCTGGCGGATAGGTGATATACCAAGGAGTAACTTAGGCTATAAATTAACCGGGTACGCGAAGTAGTTCCCTCAGGACACGGGTGAAACCGCGAGAAACAGCTTGTTCTTAACAAATCATTCATAACAAATTATTTGCGGGTTCCAATACATTTTCACGTTACCCGGCATATCCTGAGTGTCAAAACTAGTTATCTTCTATGCGTAGTGCTTTTAAACGTGGCTATTCAGGTGATACAGTTTTGGAAATGTAGGTAGACCTAAGCTAAGTATGTATATAGCCTCGCTCAGTACCTACTAGTAATACTTTTGTGGACACCCTTACACAGCTCATCCCCGCTCATCTTTGTCTGCTACACAGCACGCGAGTGTGTGTTGTCATGCTTGTCGCCGGCTAGGCGTGCCGAATCAATACCGTTTTCATAGCCACTCCTAACGTCATACGCCACTCTTTGATTTTAAAAACATATTTAGTACTAATGTATATTGTCATTAAGTCTAATGCATTCGAATGTCGCGTTCTTTCTATTCAAACTCTGCGTGCATAATTCTGTCTGGAAATATTTTTATACATTGTGATTATTTTTTAAATATGAAGAAATAAAGCACAGATGAGCTAAGAATGCATTTCGATTTATTTTTATAACATTAACTTGTAAGTTTGCACTTTATATTTCGTAGACAAAGTACAAAACATCACGTATTTTAAATCAGTTAGCGGTAAAATAAGTGAACATTTATAAAATAAGGCTGTTCTATACTTACCGTGCCTGAGAATGCTCAAATACTATAATTTCAAATTCTATGTCGATCTTTTTAAATGTACAAACGGCTACTACTACATAACAACTATTTAACTAGACTTGTTGCTGTGTGCACTCTTCTACTCTTATAATTAAAAATAGAAGAAAACTATATGCATTATCACACTAATATAAAAAAAAACTAGCTGACCCGGCAAACGTTGTTTTGCAAATTTATTTATTTTTTTGAAAAATAGATGTTGGTCGATTCTCATAGATACCGGATAAGCACAAAAAATTTCATCAAAATCGGTCAAGCCGTTTCGGAGGAGTATGGCAACGAAAACTGTGACACGAGAATTTTATATATTAGATAATACGTACTAAAGATATGAAATATTGCACATCCATTTTCCACTCTCTTCGAAGCAAATATAACATCTATGGAAAATATTGACCTCGAAAAGAATATTAATTTGCTATATATACAACACTAATGTGAATTTCCACTAGAATTGTATCCTGTGTGACGGAGGACTTTGCAAACATTCAAGCAATGGGTCAATAAAGTGTTGTCTCGTGTTAGTATCTTAACTTCTCAACACACAACTCTAGGCGCAGTGATGACGGGTCTTTAAAAAAAGCTACAACGAGTTGTAGAAATAGACTTTTGCTGGGCCATCTTGAAGAACTATTACATATTTTAAACAAGCCGTAAACTTATAGTAGGGGAGCCGACGATGATTTACTCGAGCGTCATAGAGACCTATTGGGTTGCAAAGCTAAGATGATAAAATGATAAAACTGTAAATAATGTATACCTTTTCATCGGTGGGGGAGCGGTGATTGAATTTCAAAACCTAAAATATTTTTAATTGCACTAATCCCTGCAGATAATCTTCAGATTATAAGAAAGCAGGTTTAGGACGTTAGGATGAAGCATACCTATACATCTTAATCTGACGCGCTTGAGTATCTCAAAATGGCGAATTCTTTTTGCACGTTCTAATAGTGACCACGAGTTTGCGTCAAACCCAAATCGACATATTATTTTTTAGGTTCACTTAACATCCCCTTAGAAAATCTGACACGCTCGATTATTGCATTTTAAAATCTTTCGTACGACCACCTCCACTATGCAAACGAACAGATTAACATTCCAACTTTATTAAAAACAAGTAGGACATGGATGCTATCAATATCTGACGCGCTCGAGTAAAGCCCGAAACCCCATTATGGGCTCCCCTACTATTAAGGTTGCAATCCCTGTAAAGGAGCCTTAATTAGTTTTGTTGGGCTTGTTTTTAACACGCGTTGCTCTTGCTATTTTACAATTTGCTAGCTGGGTCTATATTGCGCCAGTAAGCGCCTAGCCACGATCATTACTTATCATCCGTTCATATGGCAGTTTTCCAAATTTGTAGTAGCTGTAATTACACACACACACACACACATATTCTCACACCTATATCCCCGCAGAGGTAGGCAGAGGTATATTGCTACACCCACTTTTCGCCAGATTTATTTTAGTCCCACGTAATAGGAGGCGAGCCTATTGCCGTACCGGGCATATTACCAGACTCCGTGCTGCTACTGAGAATTTCCTAGCGGAAAAACGCAATAACACTTTGACCGACCCGGGAATCGAACCCGAGACCTCCTAATCCCACTTGCACATTTATGCCGCGAGACCAACGAGGCAGCTGTAATTAAAACAATATTAACATCGTACCAGCTCTTCTGGCGAATTGTAATTTACCGTTTCCGAACATTACTAAATTGCTTTAGTCGGCATATTCACAAGGTCTAAAAGAAAACCTTTTAATTACCTGCACAACTTTTTCTATAACTCGTATATCAATTGAAAAAGTAATATCGACGCCGGCGTGGCGACCCGACGATACATTTCAACCACTATTTGCTTACGACGATTCATTCGATTAAATATCTGAATAAACTCATTATAGTTGAATAAGACTACCCGCCGAAAGGTTCCTTTCAAACGATATTAAACCGCATTATCCGCGTTTATTCCCGGACTTGATTAGTACCGTATCATTTAGTCCTGTTTTGTAATTATTTGCGTACACTCTGAAATCCACCATATGAGTTTAGAGTTAGAATATAAAATGGTTTGTCGCTTGTCCCCGGCGGCGCCTTTGAGCGTAGGAGATGAAAAGCGCCGCGCGCGACCATTTATCATTGACAAACACAATTGTATTGGGTCCCGTCTCGAGAAATTGGTGGATAAACAATCTTAGAACTGAGGTTTAGTGACGTAGCCAGTTCGGACATCGGCTGATTATAGGGAGACGCAACGTGTCTGCAGCCCAGTGGAATTACATGATGTGCCAGATATAATGGAAAATGAAATCGATAAGAATTTTGTGGTATATTATACCGCATTATAGATTGGATTGACAGCTATGCTAAAGTGTTGAGTTCCGACCAAAGTTGGAGAAAGCCAACTTATAAGATTGGTAAATAATTATCATCTTCCACAGAGAACGAAAATGCCCTGAGAATATATAGACTAGCTCCTTGTAATGTTCTCTAATCTATGCAAAGGTCTAATAATTTGCGCCGAACTGAGGGAATATCTTAAAGACTTTGTTATAATTGTATCCGTCACTAAAAATATTATATTTCACATTTATTATAAGAACGTTTTGGAGAACTCTCAGACATAATCCTACATACCTAATTATCTGAGAGTCCTCCAAAATGTTCTTATAATAAATGTGACGTCTGGTAAATCTTACGATGTTTTCCTTTACCACCCATGCAAGTAATACTGCCTGCCTATTAGTAAAATGATTGACTTTGGTTTGTATTAGGTAAATAGGTATTACTGTTACTATTACTGCAGGCAGACTGGAAATAAACGCATCTGTCGGAAATAGGTTTTAAAATAACATGAACTTGCTAAATCTATTTACTATTTTTGGAGTTTTAATCAGAAATCTAAAAAATTTTATATCATCATCAATTTAAATAGTACTAAATTATATATCAGTTTTAAATCACCTGCCACTTCGCAGACAATAGTATATTTTGTATTAAAATATGAACGACTTATGTAAACACGTATAACTCACTGATGACTGGCATTCTTTCGATCCGATTCTACGTATCTGTTATTAAAAGTTGGTAGGTATTCAAAAGGCTCTAAAAGACTACCGTTGACATATAAATAATTTTGATATTTGTCATAAAAACCACATAAATCTATTGTTAAATGAATAATTTAGAAGATCCTTTAACTGGTTAGTTTAGCAATACAATAATCTTCTATTTTTGGAATTTCAGGTTTTTGATTATAATTCACATTAATTTCAACTTTGCCATTGCTTGAACGGTAATCAAGGGTAAAAAAATCTTGGCGCAGAGTAACGAGGATACTCGACCCCGATCAAACTATGATCAGGGATGGGACGAATAGAAATGATTTGAGTAGTACAGGTGCACTGTTTTCTTTTATTCACGCTCTTAGGGGTGGTACCTAAATGGATCATATGATACCTAAGTGACTAAGGTCCGTCGGATTTGTGGTTGGAAGTTGCTTGCTATGTCGTTTATGTGGCCTCGCTGTTCCTATTTGCAATGTCAGTTTAAGCCCTGTCTTCAGTCAGTTAATAGCACCCTTACTGCTCGAGTATAAGAGGTACATAACTGATGCCACGTTAGTTACCCTTTTTAAAAAGCCGAGCTTTGAAAAGAAAAGCATCCAAGTCAGTCTCCTATAGGAACTTTTAGTTTCTTTTACTAACAGTACCTACCTACTACGCTAGCGCTACTGGACAGGTACAATCAGGCTCGACAGAATGAATGTCAATATTTCAATTCGCGGAAGATGGCATTTAGCCTTATCAAGAAGTGTATTTGATAGCTTTTGTAACCCGTAACACTTTAACAACAGTAGAGAGCGATTCTCGGCCCTCAGTTAAACGGATTCGCGATTACCTACTCGGACTACTAACCACGGACGAATTAAGATTCGTCGGTGACAGTACGATTTTCGTTATATAGTCTTTCTTCTGGTGATTGAGACATTATGTGTCGAGCGTTTTCATAAGAGCCTTAATAAAATGTGTTTTTCGATCTGGATGCTATAGCGACCACAACGCACTGTGAGCAGATATCATTGATATACCTATCAGCATTTTCACATATCTGAATGCCTAACGCAGCGATCAACTAAGTATACAGAGAGTCAAAGGTTTTAACCCATGGCACACACATTGAAGTTAACCTCGTTACTGTAAATGATCGTTTACTAAATGATGGCATCGTGAAGAACCCTGTATATGTTAGAGTTCTCCAAAATATTCTCAAAAGACGTATGAAGATTATATATACCCTTCTGATAGAGAGAAGTGGCCTGTATGGGTGGGTGGTTTATATCATCATCATCAGCCCTGTAGGTATAGGTATATACTGTCCCATTGCTGGGCACGGATCGCCTGATGGTAAGCAATTACCGCCGCCCATGGACACAAGCAACACCACAGGAGTCACAAGTGCGTTGCCGCCCCTTGGGGTTGGGAAAAGGGATAGGATGAGGAGTTCGATGACTGGGATGAGGGAGAAGGAATAGTCTCTACTCTCACTCACCGAACGAAACGCAACAGTTTAGGTACTATTACCTTACGTCGATTTTCTGTGAGAGGGTAGTACTTCCCCGGTCGAGCCGGCCCATTCATGCTGAAATCAGCAAGGCCCTACTACCGTAAAAAGTTTACAGTAAAAATTTCATTATGAGAAGGGGTAACGTGGTACCACGCAAGCCAAGTGCGGGTTGGCAGACTTCACATGTCTTTGAAGAACATTATGGCGAACTCTCAGACATGCAGGTTTCCTCACGATGTTTTCCTTCAGCATTTAGCAAGCGATAATTAACAATTTAATACACACATAACATTAATACACACATATTGAAAAGTCATTGGTGCGCGCCGTGGATTCGAACCCGAGATCCACTGCGCAGCAGTCCGTCGGTCTCTCCACTGGGCTATCGCTGCCTGACCGTTTGTATACAGAAATGGTAAATGCTTATCGACAAACGTTGGTTAAGTTAATCGAGTTCATGTAGGTATTTAAGCCAGGCTGTTATCCTTTTTCAACCTAACTTGTTTCGTTTCTGATGAAGCAGATCTCAAAGAAAATGGAGCTTCTAAGTATCTTATGAACTATCGCTTACCCCTTGAATGTTAACTGCCACTGTACCAACAGTAAGTACCTACCTATGTCCATCACCAGAAAAATTGAAAAGTAGGTACCTAATTATTCGTGTACTTATAGCGTAAATTGACTCTACACGCAGACTGATATGATAATATTAAACTATAAATATAAACCAACCATGTATGTTGGCAAATGAAAATTACAAATGAAAAAATATCGTTGTAGATGGCTACTGTATCCACCCAACATGATTAACCACATAATTACTCTGTATGTGTAACTACAAAAATTAATAATATCCACTGTAGTAGAGTTTGTAGTGTAACTGGTGTGCAGAGCCATAATTATTAATTATTCGTAAGTCAGTTGCTAATGGAACGAGAACTTAGCTATTACATTCGCTTCAGCCGCGATCATCGTGTATTTATAAACTAGGATGGATTCACGACTGGCATTAGCACGTCGGAGGCTGCGGCTCGCATATTTCATCACATCTTACAAGATAAGAGTCCCTTTAACAAAACATTCATCTAGGAGTTCCTGTGGGGGCGTGTAGGCCTCCGCCCCCGAGGGCCGCGGCCAATGGCGGTGCGACGAGCCCGGAGCCCCCCCGCACCGTCCGCGCTCACATCGATTGTCTTTACAAGCTCTCGCCGGCGAATTGGGGAGCCATCTCCATATTATTGAACAATGTAGCGTCTCGTTGTCTGCCTAATCGTTTCAACTTTACCGCACCGCCGCTTTGTTTTGTTCTGATTCCTTCCATGATTAATAGAATTATAGAATTACAAATGCACGACCACTCTGCGTAAACCAAGATTTCTAAGATATATCTCCAACCAACTGCTTATTTACAAGCATAACTTAAAGTGCACAGATAAATCTGTGAACATAAGTAATGGTCTATAAAAGTACATGCGGACTGTTATTAAATAATCATCAGATTGCACCTACCGGTTTATTGACTTAGTCTGCAGTTTTATTTAACAGAATCTCATTTAATTGTTTATTTTCCTTATTGCAGCAGACGTATGATTAAATCTCTGTGATGAGTTATTTGTGGCAACATTAATTGGCTGATAAAAATTGGATTCCATCGAAATTGGCGTTTGATCTTTTTTAATAATAAATATTTATACAGGTAGCAGCTGCACTAAAATCCTCGCTCTGATACCCAAATAATAATTAGCCTGCCCTTAGCACCTCAGTCGGCGTTCAAGAAAAAAGATCTGCTCGAGTCTCGCTCGCGAACCAACATAACCTGTAATTTGGAAATTATTATCTAACACATTGTGCCTTTCTGGTTATCCCGCCGGTCAATTTGCCGTTTTTATGGCTCCCACAGAGCCGCGGCCTCTAATTATCTCCGCCACGATCTCGGCCCGAGGCGTGAGTGCGCCCGCGCCGCCCTCACCACGATACTCAACCTTGACACCCGCACATAGAGCTCAAAGTCGATCTACCACCAGCTCGCCGACGTTAGCTCACAAACATGGGAAAATAAATAGATACCTATGTGTTTTGAAAGGGTAACACGTCTGCGCGAATACTATTTGTTTTACTGCGAATTCCTCTAATAGTTTCAAATTATATTAACGCTAACCATTAACGTGTTTGGGTACCTAGAAATAATTAAAATAACTACCTACACAGGGTAGGTATCTACGCGCGTAATCGGTTAGTGCTTTTTGTCTACACCAGTTAAATTATGTTTATAATGAAACCAAAGTGATGGCGGGTAAGTAGTAGGTTTGATAATATAATTTTAATGAAATGAAATTATAGTTGAAACCATTAAGGTGTGTTCAGATATGTACCTTGTTAGTGGAGCCCTACTATAACATGTCACAATTTCCTTTTTATATGATTTTATATATGCATAATGTCATAAATTTAAATTATAATCGGTGAGTTTTAACGCCCAATTTTTAAATTAGAGAAACGTAACGATGCGGGAAAAGACGGTAACATCGTTGAATCGTTTGGGAGTGGAGCCCTCGACCGTATTCTATTAGGAAGGACTACTAATAAAATTAATTTATTTCTCGATTACAACAGTAACGCGAGTTCAAAAACGAGCCGCTGCCTCGGCTCATTAATCATATTAATTAAGACGAGGCGTAAGCGCTTTTGTTCGTGGCTCTCTCGATAAACGAGCGCCTTCTTTACGCTCGTACAAATTACGGTAAACTCGTGCGAGCGGCCCATAACGCGGCTAATGGTGCGCAGTGACATGCGGCCGCGCGATACGGCGAGCGACGCGCGGCGACGCGGCGTGCGTGATGCGAACGCATTCCGCACTGCGCCGATTGGTCAAAGACAATATTGTTAAATGGTCCTGTTTCAGACACCACTTGCTATTAGAGTGTTATGTGTGTAATCGGATAATCGCACTGTAGTCAAGTTTTTATTGGCGGCACGCGGTCACGATTCGTTACGCCAGTGTAATTATTTAATTCCATTGTTTTGATGAGATTGATGAATCGAAAGTGCGGTTTGAACACTTTGTTATTAACAAAGCCGCGTTGTTCGCCATCAATAAAGCGGCACTCGTTAGTCATCAGAACAGCTCGTTCATAACACATTCTTTTAATTGAATTCAATCTCCAACAACACTTATACTTTAATTGATTACAAATACCTACCTACTGTTCATTACGGCGAATAGCCTTTTTATGAACGTCGGCTATAAGTTTAAACCATAATAAATAAGTAAATAGCTGACATAAAAATAGTATACGACGGTTTCTCTAATGAAAAAACTATAAATTAGACGTTTATTTCGGTGATTGGGTGCCCTTGACTTGAGTTGCACACTGCAGTTACTCACTTTAGTATAAGATGAAGACAGTCTGTTTTATAAAGTTATAATTAACCAAAAAATAGATTTACACGTTAACTTTGAAAGGAGTTACAACAGAAAATATTGTATTATACTAAATAATCACTTAGACGATATACAACATGGTGTTCTGCATTTTAAATTGCCTCATAGACCTTGATGGAACTATCCACAGTAAGAAGACGTGGGTTGCTCTATCTTCAACGTATAACCAAGTCATGTCTTCAATTGGTGGCTCAGCAAACCCTTATTTATCAGATCTTATCAAAAAAATATCTTCAGCAGTCTTAAGACCTGGAATGGTCTTAAGACTGCTGAAGATATATGTCTACAGAAATTACAATCTTCAACTTATTTGTAGATACTTTAGGGAAATTAAGATAATGTTAGTAAGCTATCTTGGTGGAGATGTCATTATCAAGTGGTTAATCTGCTTTTTCAATTGCATTATTTGCTTCTACAATTCATATAAACATTACAAATTCTATGTAACCAAGTTTATATGTCAAGCTTTTGCGATCACAGGGCCAATTTTAGTGAAATTTGGGAAGAAGAGAAATATACTTTTCACCACTGCAGCTCAAACATGCCGCTTTTGCTGCGAGACAACAGTGAACAAAACGCGATTTTGATTCGAGCGTGAGTAAAAGTAGCTTTTTAATTTTTCAATCTTCAGTGTCACGAATTGACATTGTTCAGCCATAAATTTAAAACATTCGAATTTTACTGTGCTCTGTCTCTTTCACATGCATATAAAAAGTGAGTGCAAAAACAAACCCCTTCGAATTCGAAATTCGATTTTGGAATTTGACCTCAAAGAAAACACCTACGGCAACGCAAAAAAAAAGATATTTGTAAGAAATAAATTACTTTTTTTATGTTATTGTTTACATGTTTAATTTATTATTGGATTTTAATAAAAATAAGTCTAATTAATACCTAGTATAAAATTAGTATTTAACCAATACATTTTTATTTAGAATTACAACAAAGATATATTTGAAAAATAAACACCAGGGACGCGGTAAGTATTAAAAAGTGATTTAAAAAAGTAGCGGGAATAAAAATTTCGCTGATGATGATACAGTAGGTATAGCGTAACGTGTTAAATTATATTAATATATAAAATAAACTAAAAAGATGAGTGAAATTTGCGATGATGACTGTACTTTAACACCAGAAGAGTTAAATCAACAAGTGATTATGCAGAATTCAATCTATTCCTGTTCATTTCTATGTCTCCTAAGTAATATGAGTTCTCACTGCTGTGGTGAAAAGTTATGTGTGCTACACGAGAGCAAAGTTTTTTGTATCTCGTGCTGTTGAGTCCCTCACCACGCTCAGGATTCTAACTTTGATTCACTCGCTACGCTCGTGAATCAATCATAGAATCCTTCGCTTGCTCGGGACTCAAAATCAGCACTCGAAACAAAAAGCAACTTTGCTCTCTTGTTGCACAAATAACTATTCTTTCATCCTGGCAAATCGTTTAGTGTTTACTGAGGCTCTAGCCAAATAGTATGAACACTAGACGAATAGAATAGAATACGATAATCAATGTATGGGATTGACATAACTTACGACGCATCTAGGCCCTCAGATGTAAGTTAATCTGCATTCGCCGTTGGTTAGTTAGCTTTTAATAGTTTTTAAGTACTGATGAGCACCTTCCCACTGGCGTAAACTAAAATCCAAACGAAATCTGCGGTATTTTATGATAATAATTTTCGATTTATAAACCACTAACGTTGCTATTAACAAGTAAAATAGTATCCTATTTACAACTCATCAACGGTTTAAAAAAATAAATGCATTTCTCATCACTTCTATACCATTAATATAATAAATGATTAATAACTAATTAATTTACCAAGTAGTATGAACATCCGTTAATTTTATAAGCAATTAATTAATATACCTAATTAAAAACGTTTAATTCGTTTATGGATTTATAGATTGTGCGTACCTACCTATGAAAAATAATAAACTTTTAGATTTAATTTTCGACCTCTGTGATCAGATTGGCCTTCAAATAAGAATAAAAAGTAGATTCTGTGATTAATTATTGTTTACATGATGCAAAATTTCGAACAGTACAACTTAAGTACTATCTACATATTAAATGTAATATAGCTTAATTATCATAAAAATTAATAGCACTATCGAATTAAATGTCAATATTTCAATATATCGATGAAGGATTAAGATATAATTTCGATAATCAAATTAAAATATCAATCAATATATTTTTTACGAGTGTTGCTATTTTTTAAGTTCGCAAGTTCGATTATGGCATGTCAGTCATTAAAACAATTATAATAATGAATAAAACATGTTATGTGAGTAAGATTACAAAATTATGTTTGTCTTTGATTAGTTGTGTTTTGGGTATCAATAAAATTTGATTAGATTTTGTACCATCCAATTAATGTTAGTGATGCGTGCGTCGACAATTTTTGTTTATACCGATCGTAAGGTCATTACCACCGAAATATCACGCGTACGGAGTTTTTACGTGTTGCCTCGTATTACATGGACATAATATTTTTTTTTCCATTCTAATTAGACATACAGGTACCTAGTTTTGCCGCAACTTTTCATTGAAAGTTGCACCAAACGAGTTCAATGAAGCTACTTGTGTGATGAGTCGCCTGTTAGTCTAGTGACAAGTGACCATCAATCGGAACAGAGCACTATTGTAGGTTATGTGTTCGATTGTCAAGATCTTGTGAGCATGACTGTCTTCTTTTTGCCAGTAGTATAAGTGACCAGTAGAAAACTCAAATTCCCCCCTTCATGATTATAGTTTATTGAAGGCTTTGCCTGCATGGGTTCCGGTAAACGCGACAAAATGAAGCCTTTATGTTATTCTGATGTATAAGGTATATTACTGCAAAGTGTTATTCAAAATGTTTAAGCGTGAAATAAGAAAAAACAAGCATACTTTCACATTTGCAAAATTAGTATGTGTTTAAGAATTAACTATAATTTTTATCAATTCATTTTGAGCTCTGCTTCATTGGGACTCAGATGTGAAAATGTATGAAAATTGACTCAGAATAATTTTACTTGTGACTGCGATATTTCTACTTACAGAAGCACTTTATTTTTAATTAAACGTGCAGTCACAAGTATTGTTAACCGGCCGACACTATCGTTTATGTGGTCACCTACGCCCCGCAAAGCGTTGCAATTTTAAGTACCTGTGTTTATTTTTTACTGCCTACTTCAGTGGCAGTAGAGCCTGTGGTCCACTGGATGTGAGGTAACCTTGGCTCATAAAAAGGCATGCGTTTTTAGCGTTGCAGTAAATACCTTAGAGTCATACCAAAGTCGCGAAAAAGAGTTGACTGGTCTAGACAGAATGATTAGATCTCTATCACACTCACAGATGAAAAGCTAATGGTAGATGCAGGCACTATTAATTCGTGTTTATATTGAAGTTTCATTAGGTACCAAGTCGTAAAACTGCAAATATTTAGAAAGCGGCTCTCAATCGTGTAATTATTTGAAATATTATTTCCAAGTGATCCGATGTTTCAACGTGGGTTTAAATTAGCGCTGGTCACATACTTAGCCTGTGACCGCGGTTGCAATGCGCAAATTGTGAATGTTTTGTTCATTAGTTGGATGCAAGTCTGTAAAATATTCTTCTACTACACAGTCTTAGATCAAAGTATTTTCCGTCTCAAAACTGGCTCCTACTAACAGCAACGTAGTAATCACATTAGATCGTGTCCAAGCAATTATCTTCTTAATTTTATAGAAACAGTATGGCTAATAAAAAGTCATATTACATGCTTCTCGTTACCAGTTAGCACTTAACCGTCTAGTAGTTGTGTTTGCCATATATGGCACCGCGCCATTACGCTTGGCACGGAGGTATTTGATTAGCTTTCAACTAGCAAAGGCTGTATTTATAAGGTACGTGGCACATAAACTACACATTGTCAAACGTAACTTATCACTTTGAGGACCGGTTACCGTCAAGCCCCTGACAGCTCATATATGCCTTATATGTCAGTCGATTACACGTATGGTGTGGCGTAGGGTATTATATGCATAGATTCGCTAGTTTATTACTGGATAAGTTGGGAGATAGCCTTGTCGGCCTCATGTTATAAGCTTAATAACTTTGTGTAAGTTTGTGAGGTCCTACGTATCTCCGTATCAATCATTGTCAATAACAAAGCTTTAGATACAGCTTTAGTTTATACTCCTGCAATAGGTATACTTCTGATGATCTTGATAATGTTGTTGCCGGTTCCAAGATAGTTTAATATTCGCCTAGGACTTCAATGTGAAAAATTTGGTATATCTTATGTTCATTACTACAGCCTGACCTGTCGGTACTGTCTGTGCATTTGAGTGTAAGTAGGTAAGTAAGTAATTCCTTTATTGTAGCACCATAACAACGTACGTTGTACGCAGTACAATAATCATGTTACATACATAGGTAAGTAGGTACATAGGTACATATAAATATAACCCTTTTCAAGTAAGTTGGTAGGCACATAGGAATAATACTCATATTAATACGCATACACATACAGGTATTGAATTGTTTATTACGATTTCTTGACTAAACCAGTGAATGTATGTTATTGAACTATGGAAAGAATTTATAAAATAGTAACCTAACTAATCTATTTTATTTTCCAAATTTATGTTAACAAAGCTGCGGTTCTTGCCATAAAATGATAAACTTTAGCGCATGTTTTTACAAAAATAATAAGACAGTCCGATAAGATCTATGCAAATCCGTAGAGACTAGCATCACAGCTACAATGCTGTATTTATTGATGTTAATAATTCAGATTAAAAGATTTGCAATTACCACATATACCTATACGTATGGTAGGATTATTTGCAGCGACGTAGTAGCCTCTTACTTGATACTTGATTGCACGGGCTGTTTCCGCAACTCCACGTCTTGGCGCGTATTTTGCGTGCGGGTGGGAATGGTGTCTTCATTCGAGCCACCCCAGCTCTTCGAGGAAGGCCAGCAGACTCTTGATGTGGCCCACTGCCTCCCTCAGGGTGCTGTATCTCGTCAGGTACTGCTGCCTGTACTGTGCGACCTCAGGGCAGTCGAGGAGCAGGTGGGCTGCCGTCTCGTCTGCTGCCATACAGGCCCTGCACAGCGGGCTGTCGGTGATACCTATAGTAAATAGGTGTTTATTAAAGAATCCGTGTCCTGTGTAGGCGGCCGTGACTGTCCGCAGTTGTTGTTTGGACAGCCGGAGGATTTGTTTGGCTATCTTACCGTCCACTGCGGGAAGAGCCTCCTTGGCCTGCCTACATGTTTCAATACCAATCCAGGACTGGTTGTGTTGGGTCCTGGTCCTATTTCTTACCAGGTTGCGATAAAAACCAGAAGGGAGGGGAATGATGGGCTCGGGTCCCACCACCTCTAAAGTGGCCCCTCTTCTGGCAAGTACGTCGGCTGCGTCATTCCCTCTTGAGCCACTGTGGCCCTTGATCCATTGCAGTGTTAATTTGTTTTGTTTACCTACCTCTGTTAGTTTCTGGTGGCATTCAAGCGTGAGTGCCGAGGTGATAGTATGGCTTTTGAGGGCTGAGAGGACCGCCTTACTATCTGAGAGGATCCTAATGGATCGTTCCCTTACCTCACGTGCCATGATTGCTGTGGCAGCTAGGATTATGCCAAAACATTCGGCCTGGTAGACCGTGTTGTAGGCTCCCAGTGGTGCTGCGATGTTGATGTTTAGGTCCTCGGAGAATACTCCTGAACCCGTACCTGTATCCGTCTTAGACCCATCTGTGAAGATCGTGAGCTCGTTGTGATTAACCGCTCCTTCGTGTAGATCCTCGTACAGTTGGATTTTGTACTTCTTGTCGAACACAAATTGTTTCGGTATTTGGTCGCCGATGGCTTGTGTGAGAGGAACTTCTTTAAAGAGTGTATTTAAATTACTAGTGTGCGGTGTGTTGGTGTCTTTCCAGAGCTTCAGAGCTCTTAGCCGGACCGCCGTCATCGTTGCTTCCTGTTGTATAAACAGGTGCAATGGAGGCAGGTCCAGCAACACTTCGAGTGCCGCTGTAGGTGTAGTTTTCATGCAGCCCGTTGCCGCTAGGCATGCAAGTCTTTGAAGCTTTTGAAGCTTGTTGGCGGCCGTTGTTAGGTTGGTCCGAGGCCACCACACTACTGCGCCGTAGCTTATCATCGGACGTATTATTGTCTTATAAAGCCATAAGACAATTTTGGGGGATATGCCCCAGCGTTTGCCTATCATCTTCTTACACTGCCAGAAGACAATGCTGGCTTTGTTGAGCTTATTTTCCATGTGGCTGTTCCATGTCAATTTGCTGTCGAGAGTGACACCTAGGTACTTGACCTCGGTAGACAGCTTAAGCTCTGTATTAAATAACCTGGGCAGTCGGTAAGTGCCCAGCGCGCGTTTGTGTGTGAACATAACTAGTTCGGTCTTGGTCGGGTTTACAGATAATTCGTACTCATTACACCACCACTCTACTATGCGTAGGGCTTGTTGGGTTAGGTCGTACACTGTACTGGTTACCTTACCTGAGGTGAGTATGGTTAGATCATCTGCATAACCTATTGTGTAGAAGTCTCTCGCGTTGAGTTTGTCTATGAGTTCATTGATGACTAAGTTCCACAATAGCGGGGAAAGTACACCTCCCTGCGGGCACCCTTTAGTTATCAAGGCTGTCTGAGTGTCGCCGTGCAGGCGCACTACCCTTTTGCTGAGCATGTTTTGGATCCACTGTATGAGCATCTGATCCACACCATGCCTGGCTAGGGCGTTGCTTATGCTGGAAAAGTTTGTCTTGTCGAAGGCTCCTTCTATGTCAATGAAGGTGCCCAGACAGATGCATTTTTGTTGTATAGCAGCTTCTATCTGGTTCACGACCTGATGTAAGGCCGATTCCGTCGATTTCCCTGAGCTGTATGCATGTTGATTGGCATGAAGGGGTAAGTGTTTAAGTGCCCCACTTCTTAGTTCCCTCTCGCAGAGCCTTTCCAAGGCTTTAAGCATGAAGGAGGTCAGGCTTATTGGTCTGAAGGACTTTGCATTGGTATAGTCTGTTTTGCCTGGTTTTGGTATGAAAATTAGTTTGACTTCCCTCCATCTCTTCGGTACATATCTGAGGGCCAGGCTAGCCCTCATGATTGCCAGAAGTCTTTTGCGGACAGGTTCACCCCCCCCATTGTAATAACCCTGGGAAGATGCCGTCCAGTCCGGCTGCTTTGAAGGGATGGAAGCTGTCGATGGCCCATCGGAGTTTTTCCTCTGTGACCACGGTATTTGCATGTCTCCACTCATGTTCGGTCGCCACTGTTTGTGTATCGTGCCACGTTATTACCGGGGTGAGGACGCAGCCTGGGAAGTGTGTTTCGAGTAGGACGCGTCTTGTCTCCTCCTCCGATGTGGTGTATGTGTTATCCGGTTTACGGAGAGTACCTGGTGCAACCGTTGGTTGCTGAGCCAGTAATTTCCTTACCCGGTTTGCTTGTTGGCAAGATTCAATGCTCCCACAGAATTTCCTCCATCCCATGGTACGTCTGAATCTGAGGCACTTCTTGTAGCTTGATTTGGCCGCTTTATAAGCGTCCCAATCTTCGTCTGCGCTTGTGTTCATTGCCCTGTTTAAAGCCCTTCTTACCTTCTTGCGCTTGCGTTCAAGCTCAGCGCCCCACCAGGGTTGTTTGCCTGGGGTTGATGGTATAGTGGTTTCAGGGCAGGCTGCGTGGTAGCTGTCTAACATCGACTGCGTCAGTGTACATACCTGCTCGTCGATCTGTTCATTGTTACCCAGTACTGTCGGCGTAGCAGTCAGGGTAAGTTTCTCTGTAAGTAAGTGGACATACTTTACTTTGTCAGTGTTGTGTGGTTTCCTACGCGGCTGTGTGGGTTGTATAACGACTTCCATGGAGAAGCTGATCCATCTGTGGTCTGAGCACGATGCCTCTTTCGAGACGTGCCATCCCTTGATGCGTTCAGCCGCTCCTTCTGTTGCGAGAGTTAAGTCGATAATTGTCTGACTACGTCTTGTGACGAAGGTGGGCTCCGTACCTGTGTTTAATAGGGTAAGATTGGTGGTGAATAGGTATTCAACCAGTGATTTACCTCTGTTGTTATTGCAGTTCATGCCCCACATTTGGTGGTGGGCATTGGAGTCCGTTCCTATTACAACCTCCGTATTGGTTCTCTCGCACTGGTTAACCAGACGCGTGAGGTCGAACGGAGGCGGGTCTTCGGCCTCGGGCATGTAGACCGATGCGAAAACAACCGCTATACTCCTAGGCTGCTGTGTTATTTCAATTTGTATCGCTGTGATGTCTCTGGAACAGAACTCCGTTAGAACTTGGGCTCTGATGTTTTTAGTAGTTAGTATACAGGTTCTTGGATGTGTGTGGTCAGTTGAAGAATAAATCTTACCTCCCAGGCTGGAGAGGCCTCTAATGAGGCCACCCCTTATCCAAGGTTCCTGGATGAGCACGATGGCTGAATGTTGGACCTCCATCCATTTGCGCAGTTGCGCAGTAGCTGTTTGGCTGTGGTGGAGGTTGGTTTGAAGGCAGTTGACGTTACTAGGCGGAGGGTTTATCTTTGGGTGATGTCCCCTTCTCCCCAAACGTCAGCTGCGTCAGGCCGGCCAGGATGTCGCCAGCCTCCACCCCGTCGTCCCGCCGCACCGGACTCAGGAGCAGGCACTCATCTTCCGAGTTACCCTCGGCTGATGGGCCAGCCCCCGAGCCAGACGCGGCCGGCTCTGACGGGCCGGATTCTGCGTCGCACCCTGGCTTGGTGTTAGAGTCCTGCTTGACTCGTATGGAGTTGTCGTCGCATCCCGGAGGATGGTCGACAAACTTACCTGAGGGGTCCCGGAACCTGACGTAGACGGCACCCACCCCCAACGCGAGGCGGCGCTCGTTCTTCAACAGGATCGGGACCTGTTCCTCTGGGACGCCCACCACCAGGAACCACCCACCTGACTGCCTTTCGGAGTGCAGCATCGACCATTTGTCAACCTCCAACCAGGGGTTCTGGAACTCCAGAGCGCGACCCACGTCACGCACGTCGTCCCAGACCCCCTGTTCGTCGGGCACGACAATGCCGCACCGCACTCTCTTCGGGGTCTCTTCCTGGCCCCTGACCTCCAGTTCGAAGCCCGGTGGTGGGACCAGGAGAGAGACTGCCTCCGTCAGCCAGGTGCGCGTTGCCTCGTCGGCGCACCAAAGTTTGAGGACCCCGTCCGCATGCACGGGTTTCCCGGTGAACGCTGGAGCGGGGCGTTTGGGGGTTTTGTTCGACCAGGCGTCACTCAGGATCTTCCTCTGGAGCTCCCGGAGTACCTGGTCCACCAACTCCTTCGGCAAGTTCCCTGTGCGTTTGCATGTTACTGCAACACCCAGGGACGCCTTGGAGGCCTGTGCGTAGGACTTACCTACTGTCGTCCTGGAGGATTCGAGGCGGGGTTTCTTGTGGTCTCCCCGAGGCGAACTGGTCTCGTTGAGAGCACGTTTGGCCTCACCTCTGTCCTTGTTTCCGGCAGTTTTACCTGCTGTGTTGCTCGGTGGTGCAGCGGCTGGTTGCCGTCCAGGGTGGCCAGCTCGCCGCTTGGCGGCAGCCGGCTTCCTTGTACTGCTTCCGGCCTTCTTGCATCCCTCACTGCTGAGTGTGGGCTGCGCACTGGTCACATTGCTGGGACCTGCGACAGCAGCCTGCTCAGCTGCTTTTGTAGAGGCAGCACCGGCAGCAGCAGCGGTTTGTGCAGCCTTCTGCTTGGACGCCCTGCGCTGTCTCTTGTTAAGGTTTTTCCTCTTCTTCGACGGGCCGACAGTGGCGGGGCCACTAGTGGGCGGGCGCTGAACAGGATTGGTGGTCTTGCCCTTACCCTTGCCCTTCTTGTGGCCAACCAATTGCCAGCCCGCGAAGGAGGAGTCGTCTTCCCGCTTGATCTCGAACGGGCTGACGATTGTAAGGACGGGACCAGTACTAGTGCTAGCCAGCGCTGAAGTCCCGTCCTTGGGGGATGATATAACCTCTGCAGCCGAGGCCACAGCGTCAACCATCTGTTTTGGTTTTGCGGCGGGAACAGCTTTCGCTGCCACCGTCGCAGTTGGGGTAGTGAAAGGGATAACGGTATCCATAAATGTTTTTACAAGACTTCATCCCTCTGGCTTCCCACGCTCCATGGAGCCCGCAACAGGGAACGTCATACCGGACGTTAGGATTACCAGAGGGATATAGGAACGCGGGGCTGGCTTACAGCACGACATCGGGCGCCCGCTTGGGTTAACGGCCTGAGCCGAGTTACCAACTCTAGCCGTCCACCCTCGCTTGCGCCCTCAGTATAGCCTTCACCAACCACGTCAACAGCCGAAATAAATTCCGACTGTTGATGTGGACCCTACGTCCCTAGCCCACGTAGTAGCCTCTTCAATGAAGGAGTTTCAGATGCTGGTCGGAAAAGTACACGCAATGTACCTACATGGGTAGCTATGCAGTTTGCTATTTAGGCAAATTACAAAAAGGCGGTTGTTTTTGTCTTTGTGAGGTACTAAAAAAACAGTCTTACTACTTACCGTATTGAAACTAAGTTGCCAGAAAGTTACTGTGGTGATAGCTACTAATTCGTCTGCAACAAAGACCATCAGCACTATTAGTTAGGACAACTTCCACAATTGAAACAGGTGGCATTTACGATAGAAGATGGGAGAACAATAGATGTAGCTTTTATAAGCTACACCTAATGTTCTCCCATCTTCTGTCTTACCGACCGATTCCGGCCACGGCGACTTGTCTATATATGAGACTTGCCAACTGCACAGGACATATTATAGTACACAAGTGTGTGTGCAAACACAAGGGCACTCTCTATTCCCTCACTCTTATAGTCCGATAAGACGCACAAGCGATACGACCGGAGAGAGATTGGGCGCAGGACCAACGGCTTAACGTGATTTCCGAGGCACGGGGGTGTGACACCGCCAACTCCCTGACTTTCTATTGCAGTACGATTGTAATCCTTATTTTCACCACAGCAGCTCAAACATGCCCCTTTTGCTGCGAGACAACAGTGAACAAAACGCGATTTTGATTCGAGCGTGAGGCAAAGTAGCTTTTTAATTTTTCAATCTTCAGTGCCACAAATTGACATTGTTCAGCCATAAATTTGAAACATTCGAATTTTACTGTGCTCTGTCTCTTTCACATGCATATAAAAAAGCGAGTGAAAAAAACAAACTCCTTCGAAATTCGATTTTGGAATTCGACCTCAAAGAAAACATGTTCGGAAACGCGTTATACCCTAAAATTTAAAGATATACAAATATCTTTATATATAAATAAATTGTGTAAATGTTGTTTTTTAAATGTTATTGTTTATTTGTTTAATATATTATTGGATTTTAATAAAAATAAGTCTAATTAATAGTATAAAATTGGTATTTAACCAATACAAGATGTATTGTGTATTTGGAATTTCAACAATGATAGGTACATTTGACAAATAAACATCAGAGACGCGGTATCAAAACGCGATTTAAAAAAAAGAGCGGGAATAAAGTAAACATTTCGCTGATGCTGATAGCGTATAGCGTAACCTGTTAAATTATATTAATATAAAATACTTAATCTAAAAAGATGAGTGAAACTAGCGATGATGACTGTACTTTAACACCAGAAGAGTTAAAATAACAAGTGATTAATGCAGAATTTTGTTTTCAATTTATTCTTGTTAATTTTTATGTCTCCTAAGTAATAAGTGTTCTCATTACTGAGGTGAAAAGTTATGTGTGCTACACGAGAGCAAAGTTTTTTGCATCTCGTGCTGTTGAGTCCCTCACTACGCTCAGGATTCTAACTATCTATCTATATATCTATCATAGAATCCTTCGCTTGCTCGGGACTCAAAATCAGCACTCGAAACAAAAAACAACTTTGCTCTCTTGTTGCACAAATATTATTATTCATTTTCACCCAGATAAAGGATAAACCATTATAAAGGCACCAACAGCCTTGTGAAGATACCAACGGACTGCCATGCAGAGGGCATCGGAGTTAAATTCACGGCGTGCACCACTGACTTTTCGGAGTTAAATTGTTAATTAACGCTTGTCCCGTGTGTCATAGAGCGCGTTAAGCCCCGCTGTCATGAAGATCTTAGACAGTCGCTACGGGAAGTCAGTAGGTACCCTCAAATAAACTGATACTGGTCTAAATCATGGAATATCGCTATCCTTTAGGATTAGGGTAGGTAAGGTAGGTCACACGGCAGTCGCTCTGTGGAAAAGTTGATATTCTGTGATATCTGGTTAGACCAGTAAGCGGACCTCAAGCTCTAAGGCGTGCATCTTGGATGCAATCGGGGTAACGTTAGGATGTTAATAATGACGAAGAAAGAAGAAATCATCATGCATATTATTCAAAGACCTGTTCTCCGCCTGCCTACGATTTTTAGAGAAAACATAAAAATACATTATTAGTTAAACCCGAAAAAGTTTGTTGGAAAAGTCCTATGTCCAGCAGTGGATTGCAATAGGTTAAAAAACAGTTCTTTACCACATAGTTACATTTATTTGACTGGTCATCATCATCAGCCCTTTATATTGTCCCACTGCTGGGCACGGGCCTCTTCTCACTATGAGCAGGGTAAGGCCATGGTTCACCACGCTAGCCAAGTGCGGGTTGGCAGACCTCACATGTCTTTCGAGAACATTATGGTGAACTCTCAGACATGCAGGTTTCCTCACGATGTTTTCCTTCACCGTTTAACAAGCGATAATTAACAATTTAATACGCACATAATTCCGAAAAGTCATCGGTGCGCGCCGTGGATTCGAACCCGAACCCTCTGCGTAGCAGTCTGTCGGTCTCTCCACTAGGCTATCGCTGCTTCTTTTTGGCTTGTATTTAATGCAGCATTTACGTAATGCGAATACAATTTTCAAAAATAATTAGAGTGGGTACCATATTTAATGTATTGGCAGCTAATAAGGAGTATCGTAATAAGTAAAAAGTAGCATATTAATATGTCAGTTATAAGCTTCGTTTTAATTTAAACGAGCAGTCTTTTTTTTTGGGAACTGAATTAGTATCTAAGCGGAAACTTTATGATGAATAAAAAATAGAAAATGGACATTCATAAATAATACAAATTTCAATATTTGGCAAATGATTAATTAATACTGAGCCGCATTATATCTTAAATGAAGTGTTTTTAAACCAAGGTGATGGAGCCCTACTTCACAGGGCTCCTATTTTTGGGTACAGGGTCACAAGAAAACCTAACATAACCTACTACTAACATTATTAGTCGCCAAGTCATTATTTATTGCTCCCCGGCTAATATTTCAATTGACTTGTATAGTTTATTTGCTACCTAAACGCAGCTGCTAGTTTTTAGTTTTCATAACATCCTAGTTTTGAATCTTATTTAATATAATAGTCGCGAAAATATTTAATTGCTTGCAAGTTATTTTATTAGTTGTAAACATTTAGTCATCTTTTAAGTTATTAGTCACTTGCAAAATAATAAGCTCTTCTTTTTTGACTGGTTGCAATCACGTAATTATTTGAAGTTAAGGTAATTACCTTGTATGTATTTACCCCGACGTTTCGTTACACTAGCCGTGGTCACGGAGTATCGAGTCAATCATGTGTATTCATCGCAAAAGTATAAGTGCTATCAACATCTCATAGACCCATTAACACGTGCCTGGCATAATCGCAGCTAGTAGCATCACTAGTGCAAACAAGTTCCGTTGCTCCGTCCCGGGAACACTGATGGATGAGGCTACCTCAATTATTTCGCCAACTAATTAAAATTTCGACGTAGCCGGTAAAACGGCAATTACCGCGAAGATTGGCCGATACAAGCAAAGGCTCCGCTTAATAACTAATGCAGGCTTAACTCGACAACACCGAGGGCTGGCACACACCGTGAGTTTAAGTGGCTCAAGTATGAAGATGCCACTCATTAATTGTCACATTTAGCACTTATTGTGGTCGCGGTTCGAGTAAAGGAACCAAAACGATGTTTAGTAGTAAGAATATAATTCTAGATCTTACGATTTAAATGCAAACTTTAAAACCAAAATAAACCGTGGTGAAACCTGCATGTTTGAGAGTTCTCCTAAGTGCTTTATCAGCCATAGGTGTTGACACAGAATACCAGCGTTGTATTATAGACACGCCTACAATAAATATACGTGAGTGTGTAGTACCTATCGTCGCAGATTAAATGCTATGCTTTGTGATTTTTTTATCTGTTATACTTGTTTGTGTCTGTGACAAATAAATAGTTTTTTTCTTTCTGACAACATCTAGGGCTGAAAAAACTGGCATACAGTGTATGTCTCAAATTAAGAGTTTATTGTATGGAATATGACTGTACAGGTGTACCTGGTCCACAGTTTGACGGATATTTTTAAGTAGTACATCAATAAGCAAATTGTGCTGTCTTTTTGTTGCCCAAATTTGGAGTCGATATACGGCTTCTACATTTTTTAAAGGAGTGTGTCGCAGGCAACACAAGCCCAAATTTGTGGCATGAGGCCAACGATAAAAACTGTTTTCTAAATTACTTGATCCTAATTCTTAAGTTAATAAATTATTGAATTCTATATCGAAGTAGCTCTTGAGGATATTTAAATAGTAGATACAGTGTCTAAAAACATATTATAATGTAATCGGAACGAATATTACTCTCGGAAACTTAACAACGTATTCAATCGCATTCCTTGTCCAAAGAATTTTTACAAAGATTTGTAATTGAAATAAATCCAATCTCATTGCCTGTGCAATTTTCCTCTGGTTCACAGCTGTATTGTGAGCTTGTTTCATCAATATGCCTCTAGTAATTAACAGGAGCAATAACTTTACCTATTGACTGAATGAGCTATCATCTTTACGTGATATTGTAACGATTATTAAACCGCAGAACAGTTTGCTTTTTTGCATCTTTATGATAATGAAGATTAAGACTATTATTACAATTATTATCTCTATTACGACAATTATTCAAGGAATACTTCATGATGACTGTATTTTCCATTTTTCTGATAATCCGCCTGTAAAGAGTGTTGCTTTGAACAACCCTTTTGCTGTGGGTACAGTTAATCTTTAGTTGGTGTTCATGGCTGAACATTGAGATCTAAAAATTAAGTAAGTACCTACGTAGTAGAAAATACCTTGGCGTTGCTAAAATTCCTCCATTAAACGGAATGCAGATATGTTTATACATTTCAAACACCTTGTAATATTGTAGAGCATACGTGTTCATTGCAACAATTGCCTTGAAAATGTTGTCATCTCATGGATTTGTTTTAGGATTATTTCGTACTAAGTTTTAACAAATTTTATTTTGTGTCATATGTCGTTATTGCCTTTTATAGACTTTATACACCTCTAATTATTAGACAGGTCTCTGTTTTTAAGTAAAGCACATTAACTATTGGTGAGTCAGGAAAATTAAAATAATGTAAATAAATAAAAGTCTTCTGTTGGTCACGACCATCGACCATCTTTAAATCGTCAGGTCGCCAGAATAGAGATTTACTTTACGTGATTTTTACTCTTGATTTCTTTTACCTATTATCATTTTGTTGCACATATAATTGAGCATTAAGAGACTGAGTAAATAAAAGTGAGTGTTAATATTTTATCATAATAAGCAAACGTTATATGGAATCTGTTGAAATATAGGTAAGGAATTTTTGTATTTACCTTGGGAATTTCTTCTATAAACGCGCTAAATTCAAACTTGAAACAAAGGACACAAAGTACAACGGACGCAAAACAACTATTTGTAAATCAAATAATGTTGAATGTCTATTGCTATTTAAATCATTATACTCATTGGCAACATAATAGTTAAGCAAATATGACTTGCCCCGTGCCTCGGAGAGCACGTTAAGCAGTCGTTATTGGGTTCAAACTGAACTTTTTCCAAATATTGGAATAGGTATAGCTAGCACTTTTGGTTGCGAATTTTGTATTCTGTCAAATATAGATCTAGGTTAAACCAGTAAGCAGACCCGTCTAAGGCAAAAAGTCTTGAATGCACCTTTGTTAACGCTAGGACGATGATGATAATGACTTGCTAGCAACACAATTTGACTACCTAAACAAGTAGGTTTCCTCTTTTAAGGCATAGTTTTTAGGGACTCAAAACTAGCAAATTACGAGTACCTACTCAATAAATTAATTCTTGCCATCAGTCTATTGGACGGTGAAGAAAATACATACAATCCAAGACTCTGTTTCTGAACTAACGTCGTGAACTAGAAATAAAAGTCTATTAATCACTTAAGGACATTAACTCTTAGTTAGATGCTTATAAGTGTAAAAGCCTTGTAAGTATGTGTCCTGGAGCGATAGGTACGAATTAACTAAGAAAACAAGTTGTTATCAAGACCAACCGTGCAACCGTAGGTTAGCGTCTCGAAGTCAGCATCGCTACTACATGGTAGAAGTGAGTCGTGACATGTAAGTTCTCGTATCTGTTCCATCTGTAACTTTAACACATAAATAATAGTTCCAAATACCTATTACAAAAAAGGCAGGATGTTATTTTTCATACTATGTGTGATTTTCGATCAATGTTATAAAAAGTAACAACTGTTCTGTCTGTTGTATCTGTTACAGTAACAATCTCTATCCTCGTCTGACACAGCTAATGTCATATGCATGTATAGATTACAACATGTGATTATCACAATGGCGAGGAGCAGACATTTATTAATATTTCGGTTTGTTTGTGACTGTTGCATGTTGTTGTCTTTCGCGGTGACAGTTTCTATCCACTTCTAACAAGGGTAAACGTCATATGCATGAATAGAGAACCACTTGTGACAATCACTGTCACGAGGAACAGGAACTGTTATTTCAATAGATTTGTGACAGTTGCAGGCGTTGTTACCTTATGATACCAGGAGGCCAATTCTCGTATTTTATATACCTAACATTGAAACTATACTTTGATCGAAATGAGATTAGATTTTTAATTGACTCAGAATCGGTATTCTGCTAATTTAATGTCTTTATCGTCTAATTTGACTTCTATAGTTCGACGTTGACACATTGTTCAATTTACGATCTAGTCAAGATAACATTCCAATAGAGAAACCCATTTGTGACATGAGTAGGTATATGAGGTCTTGAGTAAAATATAATTAAGAGAATTGGACCTCTGTTATACATATTTAACTGTTACGATAAAGACTACCTCGTTGGTCTCACGGCATAAATGTGCGCGTGGGATTGGGAGGTCTCGGGTTCGATTCCCGGGTCGGGCAAAAGTGTTACTGGGTTTTTCCGAATACTCAGTAGCAGCCCGAAGTCTGGTGATGTGCCCGGTAACGGCAATAGGCTCGCCCCCTATTACGTGGGACTAAAATAAATCTGGCGAAATGTGGGTGTAATATTTACACCTCTGCCTACCCCTTCGAGGATACAGGCGTGAGACTATAAAAAAAAACCGCCTCACTCCTAATACATGGATTTACTCATGGTTTTATAGCACACATGTGTGGGTAATCATTTAGCATTAAGAAGCAATACAACCAATTTTGAAAGTCTAATCGGTTCATTATTTCAAATAAGCTTTTTTGTCATGATCTTGCTGTGAAGCCACAGTCCACAAGAAACAGTTTATTCTACTAATAGCACATTTCTTTTCATTTCATTAACTAACGGGCGTAACTGCGGGCATCTTCTAGATCTAGACAACCAATCTATATAAAATTCTTGAGTTACTGACAGACAACATACAATCAAACAAGTCAGCGCTGGACCAGTTTGAAAAAAAATCCCTTGGCTCGCTCATAGAGTCAAGGCACACTAGAAACTGGTTTTATATATGAGTGCATGTAAAGTAGCACTGGAAGCGTCGTCGCCTAAGGGCGAAAATCGCTCGATCGCATCGCGCGATTTTCGCCCTTAGGGTGGTCTAGCGGGAAGTTGTTCGACTGTACACCCAAACCTACTGGGTACAAAATGTTGAAATATCCCTTGGGAAGCGTAGGGATGCACTATGAAAGGATTTTCCTAAATTCCCACGGGTTCGGGCAGAAGTGTGAGCGGTGGAGTGTCGAGCCGGCACATTCATGCTGAAATCAGCAAGGCTCTATTACCGTGTAAGGAACCTAGGGGTGCACTAGGAAGGAATTTCCTGAAATGCCGAAAGCATCGGGCAGATACGGTTAAATAAAAAAGGTGCGTGTGCATCTGCGGGCATCCTCTAGTAAGAGATAAACAAAATTTTACATAAAACCAGAGACGAGTAAGTACTCGTCTCTGATAAAACCAAATTATTAGTCACAAATTCACAATAGTTATAGTACAAAAATCTGAAAACTTCTTTTATATATATGACACTATAAACGCGGTAGCGGAGATTTTTGCTTCTCACTTAAAGTTTTAACAAGCATAACTTATATGACTGTGTACCATCGCAAATGCCATTAACTCATCTAAAGGAAAAACAACACGAAACAATAAACACGTACATATCACCGTAGAAAGTAAGATCAACTTTTACTTTAATTGATACATTTTCTATTGGTACTTTAATTTCACATCACCAAATCAATATTATGCTACTCGAAGTAAAGTCGACTAATATATTTGGAACCGCTATACGATCTTTATAGACCGATAGACCGACAGACTGCTACGCAGAGGGCCTCGGATTCGAATACAATCGACTTTACAATTTACCAGCGTGGTGGACTAAGGCCTTACACTTCAGATAGTGAGAAAAGATCCATGCCCAGGAGTGGCAATGTTTATATTATATAGAGCGATGATGATATAGGTACGTCAAACACTTAGGATGCGTGCGCAGCACCGATGACCTTATCACTTTATTTTATGGCATACTAGTAAAATTTGATGGCTGATATAGGGGGTGAGGGAGATGGCAATAGGTGAGGAGAGTTTAAATTCGCTTGATGACTTCTTCTGCCTGCCCTGTTTCCATATTACTTGGGGTCGGCGCAGAATGTCTTTCTCTTCCATTCTCTCCTATCAGACGTCATCTCAGCATTCACTCCCTTTTCATTCATGTCACCCTTCACACAATCCATCCATCTTTTCTTCGGTCTTCCTCTTGCCTTATATCCCTCAACTCTCATCTACATCACCTTTCTAGCCACATGATTTTCATCCCTCCTCATCACATGCCCGTACCACGATAGACGATTTCGTTTCAGCTTTTCTTGCACCGGTGCAACTTTCAGACTTCCCCTAATAAACTTATTTCTAATTTTCTCCATCCTTGTCACTCCACACATCCATCGCAACATCCTCATCTCTGCTACATGCAATCTTCTTTCATCCGTCTTCTTCAAGGCCTATCGGAATGATCCATACAGTGCGACAGGCCTTATTACAGATTTGTAGATTTTGCCCTTTAACCTAAGGGGCATCCGTGGGTCACAAGTTGTTCCTGTGACCCGTCGCCATTTCATCCAACCTGAGTTGATCCGGTGCATGACGTCGCGGTCTAAACTCGCTTGATGACGTCATACGTAATTATGTAATCAATAGAGATGTGCCCAAACCCAATTGCATACGATTTACTTACTTTCACCCAATAACGTACTCTTAAATGAAATTGGAGTAAAATCAATGTCGCGTGGGAATTTAAAAGTAGAACGAATTGAGTGTCATTTCCTCTAATTAGTGATAAAAAGTACGAAATTTTATTGCACTTTTTTATTGACACTTTCGAGTTTTGGTGAAGTTTATTATTGCCAATTTAAATTAATTACTTTGCCTAATATGTGTTTTCTGATTCGGAACAAATTTAAGATTAAAAAAAATATTCCTAACTCTTTTTTTTTTGGTGCTGGGTTGGAAAATCCTCATGGAGTCCCTCCGCCCTGAGGGAAGGGTGAAGGGGACTGTCAGACTCTTACTGACTAAAAATTAACCCCTATTCCTCATGTACCCGTATGTCAGAGGGTCAGGTATCACCGAAGCATTTCTCGCGACCCCCCGACGGGTATTGGCCCGCCAGATGGTCAGGCGGGCCCCGAACAAAACCCCCTTGGCAGCGGATGAAGGTGTTGGGCTCCGCCGCCAAAACACCCAGCGGCCGCAGAGAATAGGGAGGACGACAACGTAACACCGCATCTCCTTTTCCTCTGCGGCGCCACCGCGACGCTACAATGGTGCGCCCCAATTTGGTCGCGGGAGATAAGGCGCGCGGCAACGCAACACCGACATGCCTCTCCTCCCGCGACCACGCCCGACTGCGAGGGACAGAAGAACTGTCCCTGGCACCCGCACCATTGGACGCATCCTGCGCAGGCCTCCGTCAAGCCCACGCGGAGCGTCCACTCCCGGGATCTCGCTTAGCTTCACCGTGGGTGACCTAGCCACGGTTACTGACACCCCCACCACGACAAGGTGGAGATCCCACGGGGGGGATGTCTAATGTCCTTGGTGTTTTTTACGATAACGTATTATTTTATTACTAACACTTTTGTTGAATGTGTTTATGATAAAAAAATACATAAATAAACATGATTCTGGTAAGACAATACAGAGCAGGTAGACGATATGTATAATACCGACTACTGTTGTGCTATTTAAGGCAAAAACTTATATCCTAAAACAATCACAGGACTTAAACTACCCTTGAAAGATACAATTCTTGCTGTTAGTATTACTATCCTTAATCGACAGGATAGCCTAGTGCAGATACCAATAGGCTGCCATGCAGAGGGTATCGGATTCGAATCCACGGCGCGCACCAATGACTTTTCGGAGTCATGTGCGTATTGAATTGTTAATTATTGCGTCGGTCCCGGTTGTCATGAAGATCTTTGACAGTCGTTATATGGTGTCAGTACCTCTAAACAAACTGACACTAGTCTAAAGATTAGAATATCACTATCCCTTTGGGTTGCGGAGGTCATACAGGCAATCGCTCTGTGGAAAAGCTAATATTCAGCCAAATCCGGTTAGACTAGAAAGCGGACCCCAGGTTGAAATTGGGATAGCGCTAGGAGGATGAGTACTATCTTTAATCGACGAAATGGTGCTTTAATATTCTTGAGAGCAGGTGGAGAGGATGTGTGTCCCTCACCCCTCCCCTACAGTCGTCCGGGATCTACCCCTTAAAACCACCGCGGTGTCAGTCAACGATGTCGCGTAGGTACCTTGAGGCGACATTGCTGGGAACTGTACTGCAAGTAACTGCATTACTGATTTGAAACGGTAGCTTTAGGGTATATTTTTGTGATCATGTGAATTTTGTAGCTCAAATTTTATTTAATTTGAAGTTGATACCTACGTCTCCTCAACAAAGGAATATTAAGATAATTATGTAAATACCAATTATCAATTATCTTAAACTTGTTTTATATGTAGACATTTCTTCGATCTAAATTCGTTTATGACTATTTTTCTATTATTAGAGTTTAAGTACCAAAACCTGATACAATAAAATTCTTGTTTTTGCGCTTTATTAATTTACTTCATGCATTATTTATGTGTGCGAAAGATATAGCAATCACAAGTCTTCTTTTATTGCTCAAGCATGGAGCAAAACAATAACCTAAATAGCTGAAAATTATTATTGCCTTGTTTAACATTAATGTAATGCGATTGTGTGGTCTCGCCTTATCAATTGCACAGCGTAATCATTTCATTTTATAATCGTACTTTTATTCAGGCTCACCTCAGTAGCAAGACAGACGTAGGGAAGCACGCTGGCTGGTAACAAATGATACAATGTGTATTCAATTAGCTAAATAACATCGCATGTTACAAATTGTGAATGGCCGAGCTATCAAGTCGCGCCACTTATGTGTGGAGGCGCGGGTGATTGCCGACTGCACACCGACACGCCGACACACGCGTATAACTACATACACGACAAACTGATGTATCACGCACGACGCCCTCATTAATTCAACCAAGAATTATATCTTCATCGACTACTGTGAACCATCGGGCTTCCTCTCTGTAATTATCTCGTATTAGAAACCATTATCGTATACGATGCACTATCAATTTAATACGTCGCCATTCCAATAATCACCCGTAGACAATAGCCATCGGATTGCACACACATTATAGTACATTGTGAATTTCGCAAATACCGTCGGCATGCATCATGTATGAGCGCGTTAACCATAGCTTGCGCGAAGTCCTTGTGTAATAACTGGAAACGCTATGAATTTATCATTAAACGCTGGCCGCTTCCACGTCAGACGTTAGCGGACTCGCGACAGACGCACCGCGGCACTCCATTTAAATATTTATAAAGTTATGAAACATTTCACTGAGGAAAAATACATTTAATTTATTTGCAATACTTCAATGCCCTTTTCAATTCAGGTAGAGTCGGCCCGCCTTCGATGCACACGAAAGCTATTTGCGATTATTTCCGAATTTCATTATTGCGTTATCATTTCGTTAATCACAGGCGCGTGTTGAAGGGATTTATACTTTAAACCAGTTGGCTAGGGTCCATATTGTGGTGTGGCTTAATTGTGAAGCAAGGAGATGAAAGATGCCGCCACCATTTGTCACTACTTTCGGAACGAGGTGGCGCAGTAAAGTACCGGCCCGCCCTGTTTGCACCTCGGGCCGTGAGTTTTCTTTTTCTCAGCGGCGTCCGCCGGAATGCGAAGTTAATGGTTTCGGTTTTGAGACCATAACCAATCACTCCGTCATCAAAATTATGGAAACATTACGCGTTGCGGGCCCGACTAAGAGCGGAGGCGTCCCGATGTGGAAAAAGTGGAGTAATGTAATATGCCGACGGCATAATGTTTGATAACGACTAACGTGTAAAAAGTTCACAATGTAAAATGTTTGCAATAATGATTTTATCTTTTAATTAAAGTACAGCGATATAATGTGTAGTAATTACATAGATAACCGTGTGATGCGGCACTTAGATAGATAGGTATGTGAAAATTTATTTTTGAAAGATGCCGTTGTTTATAAATAACATAATGTGTTTGAATTTGTGTATGTTTAGCGTTGATTCATCGATCCGAGTCACATAATGCATGTGTTTAAGTTCGCGTGTAAACACAGCGACGTTATAAATAGTAGTTAAATAATTTGTGGCTCTAATATGTAGATTCGGGTGCGTGGATCGGGCTGGCCATTAGACGCAAAACGCCAAATCATTTACAAGAAAGCGAGAACCCGCCTCGTACTATTTACATAATTTATTCATTACGACACCCAAGCGTTGTAACTTGGAAACTAACTTAGTTTTTAAATAACTGGTATTTTTGCTACCGTTGTATGCGTTTACACTACTAAAGTACGATTACCGCCAAATCTATTTACTGTATCTCTAGAACCTAATGTTATAGCCACTATATTAGGAGCAGTAGTTCTTGTAGTTCGGTGATAAGAATAGCAGCCTTTCGATTAAAAAATGTAGAGATCGATAGTGGGGTCTAAAATGATCCACACTCGCCTTCTTCTAAGCACAATGGAGACACAAATAATAAGATAAATAAATCCATTATATCATCTTATCATTCATTCTACCCTTCACAGTATCCTACTCTCTCTGTTTAAACGCTTTCAAATATAATTACAATCCCGAGATAATTTTACTAATGTAGTACGCTGCAACTCCTCGTCATGACCTTAGGGGTGTTCCGCTTGCAATTTAAGGCTTTTGAGCCCACAGTCCGTTTTTTAGTCTCTCCGTATCAAGCAGAATATCAGCTTCTCCGCAGAAATCCTACCGTCTGCCCTCCGCAAGCCAAAAGGGATAGCGATTTCTACAACCTTGCTACTGCAACTATGAATAATATTGTTGTCAATTTCTTAAATTACAAGTGTGATTTCCCTGTGTTTGTGTTTTACACGGACATATGTTTCCTGTGAAATCAGGACGTTACATTAACGTCTATTAATCTTAATATATAAAATCCTTGCGTTACTGACTGACTGACAGACACGTAGCGTGTCTGTCGCCGTAACTATTGGGCGCAGGGAGCTGAAATTGGGCATGTATGTTCCTTGGGGACCGTAGGGGTGCACTAAGAAAGGATTTCCCGAAATTCCCACGGGATCGGCCAAAACGGGTAAATAAAAAAAAATGCAGGCATAGCTGCTGGCGTTCTCTAGTAATTTATATACATATTAAAACTTAATAGTCGTATTGGAAATAAATCCATTGTATGTTCAATTGTGCAATGTTGATGTTTATGAATGAAAACAGCATATTATTGACTACTTTCAGACATTAATCTAATTTGTTGATAGTGTTTTAAGTAGTTTGTATCCGATGATTAGCTTTGAGCTGAATACGAACATCTTTGAATTGACTTTTCTACAGATTCAACCAATACTACGCCGATAGTTGTTACACCACGTTTTTATTTGGAATTACACTGTATGTTCGCTAGTTGGTAAATAAATAAGTACCTAATCAGACGCTTGCTTGCACAAAAGAAGATAAATTTCTGTTAGGTTTCTGTTACTGGTAACTGAGGTTGGTGTGGTAACTGTTTCCCGCGGTTTCACCCGCGTCCTGAGGGAACTACTTCGCGTACCCGTTTAACTTATAGCCTAAGTTACTCCTTGGTACATGAGCTATCCGCCAGTGAACGTCCCGTCAAAATCGGGCCAGCCGTTCCAGAGATTAGCGAGAACAAACAGACAGACAGACAAAAAAATGTAAAAATGTCATTTCGGTATAGTATGTACCGTGTACACATCCATATGCATTTAATAAAAAGCGGTTATTTTAATATTACAAACAGACACTCCAATTTTATTTATATGTAGGTATAGATTAGAGTTTTAATCTACACTTATCTACACTTAATATTATAGAGGAAAAAATTGTATTTTTGTTTGTTTGTAATGAATAAACTCAAAAACTACTGGACCGATATTAAAAATTCTTTCACCATTAGAAAGCTACATTATCTGCGAGTAATATAAGGTAAACTCACCGAATTGCGTGATAAACCTTATTTTGCATGCAAATATTGCCTTATTAAATAGCATTTATATTATTTTTTATTTGGGTACATGAATTAGACAATTGTGCACAGCTTTAAGTATCAAAATTACCAATAAGTTAATTGTCCTTTAAATTATATGTGTTTTTCATTATAATATTTTTTTAAGTAATTCCGTGACAATCACACTTGCAGTCAGAAAAGAAGGAATTGCTTATAAAAAATCTGTGATACGCTAATTATGTTAATTGCAGTACATAGTTCGCACTTACCTCAATAATATGTACAATTCTTTTGTCGTAATCCAATCACTTCTTCTATTAAATTTTGATAAAATACGAGAGATCACAACAATAGCGACCGCGAAGTAAACAAAACTGCACGTGTAGTGAAAAAAGTGTGGATTGTTACTGTCTCGCTCGCTCAATCGAATGAAACTTTTGCATGCGATTAGAGAACTTATCACGTCGTAATTTGGTTGATTTTAAAAGAGTTAAATCATCTAACATAATGTAATAATAGTATGAAAAGAAGTTATCACAGAATAAGGTATATCACGTTATTACGTGAGTTTACTATAGGCTATATATTATTTTAGAAAATATAGTGGTCCGTAAGATATTTGGGTTTTTCGGGTACGCGAAGTAGTTCCCTCAGGACGCGGGTGAAACCGCGGGAAACGGCTAGTAATGAATAATAAGTAATAAGGTAGCTAAATGATTCTACTAATATGGTATAAAAATAAAAAGTAGATAACATCATATCATCAACTATTAACAAAATAAAAAGATCATTTTCCATAAAATCTGTATAGAAATATAAAATCTTGAGCCACTTACTTATAGCAAACCACTTATTATTTTTTAGAATTAGGTAGTCTTTGGGTTTTGATTTCAATCTTTACTTATAATGTAAAGGGTATCAGTGTCAAGAGGAATAGAGTAATGAATTAAAATAGTTCCATCGTACCCGAACATTACATTCAACGACTTGACTTGAAAATTGAACTCGTGTCTGTAAACCAGTAACTCAAAGCACATTTAGAGTTATAAACATATTCGAAGCAAATCTCACCTAGGTAACCATTTCCGAGCTACCATATTATAGCTACACCAAAAAAGCAAGCTACAACGCTTTTCTAATGGCGGCATGATACAATCTCCCAAATATTAAACTAATATTTAGGCAACGCTTTTGCCGCCGCCGCCTCATCTGCATAAGGTGCGGTCTCATTCCGACATTCTACTGTACTATGAATTTTACCTCAAATATTCAGTCTCACGGTTACTACTTAGAAAAATTAAATTGATTAAAACGTACTTTAATTATGAAAATATGGGAAAATTGTGGTCTTAAATGAGAATGTGCAATTGTGTTATTTGTATTCGACAGTACAGGAACGGTGAAAGCTTTTAACTGTTGGGTAGTTCTTAACATGTAAATAGAACTGCATTATCTCCTTCATTAAAACAACAGATCTTAATCATATTAAATGCAGGCACAAACAACCAGAAGCAATTAATCTATGTGTGCATCGAGAATGTTTTAATTTCGCACGTTGTAGAAAATTAAGAGTAGTTTCTATTTTCTTAGTAATTAAGACAATGTTTTTTTTGTTAAAAATGTCTGGAGAAATATGTTTCACCTGGAGCACAAATCGTGTCAAAGATGTTTTTGTTCTATTTAAAGACCCAGTAAGTATTTAAAATAAACTGGTCGATGTTTTTACAAAATTATCCAGTCTGTAGAAAGAGACAAAACGATGAATAGCTGATATCCTTTTCCACAATTCTAGAAAGAGAGAACATCACCAACTTGTTATCTCTTTGTCTATTCAAATATCCGTCAAACATGCAGACCAACCATCAGTATTCTGAAGACAGCGATTGGGAGCGGACTCATTATTATGATGATGAAGCAGTACCCCATGAGTACAGTTTTTCGATACCAGACAAGTAAAATGTAAGTATAAAAGCATCATAGTAAACATACATATTGTGTAGCATGCTAATTTTATCAAGAAATGGAAGAATATCCCTTGAATATAGAATGAAATAAATTGCTTCACTGACCAACGACATGAAAAGGTATGAATGGTTATTATAAATCAGTGTTTTGCTTCAATTCCTAAAACACAGCGTATTATAGACAAAATTGAAGAATAGGATGGTTATCCAAGCAAGCGTCTAATAGTGGCAAGTCGGACGGCATAGCTACGTACAATCTGGTTTGGCTTTAAAGCGCTTTTACGCTTTGAAGCCATAGTTCGCGGTTGTGGCAGCTCTGGTTGTTGGGACCTCAGCTTAAAGCGGCCGCATGTAGCTGTAAATATCATAATCATAACCCATTAGTCTGTTAATGTTATGTCCCTGCCGGCGGGCTTTGACTTGTGTTTTATTATGCCGCTATTAATTGTGTACGATCCTCTGAAGAATTAAAGAATTTTATAAATACGCCTTTGTTTTCCACTTTACTTGTGAAGGAGGTTACTTAAAACCTTTTTTCTAATTCTCAACGATGTACTTGTATGTTATAATATGTTTTTTTTTTTTGTTGTAAGTTGTCGATGTGCCTCTTTGCTCACTAACTAGATAGATAAGCGTATCATAAAAATGTTACAATTAATTTACAAATCTAGTGCGAATTTTTAAAATGTTGTAATTAAAACAATGTGAACATTTACTTTTATCTGTGATATTAAAAATATTGTTACGTATTTTGTAAGTCTAGATTTTAGTGTTTATACAATTTAATTTACAAAATAATTAATGTAGAGTTTTGACATGTTATTTCACAGCAATCATTTTCTTTTGTTTCAGAGAGTGTTCCTTATTACAAGAAAGGCTATAATAAAATTTTGTTTGATGTGTTCCTTATTACGTGAGAATGAAGAAACACAAATTACCAACTATATTTTCCATTAGGTTCATTCAGTTGCTTATTAACCAGCTCTTAAAAGAGTACGTCACCTAGTGCACATTATAGTTTAATATAAATTTTGTAGATATTTAAAAAAAGTGATCTATCTATCACTATAATTTATTAGAGCTATGCAGTAATTTCAAATCCTGTACATACTATAGGTGTTAATTTTTTTCAATGATTTGGTGTAGTTCTCAAGGTTCTCGTAAATTTGTGCAATAAAGACACGTGCAGGAAGGTTTTGTTTAGTATGAGACGCCTTTACTACATAAATGCCATTATTACTTTAGTATTGTTATATTATGACCACGTACCGGACGACACAGCAGGGGTAGGCCTCCCACAAGGTGGACCGACGATCTGGTTAAGATTGCGGGAAGCGGTTTGATGCGGGCCGGCTCAAGATCGGTCGGTGTGGAGAACCAGTGTATGTATAATAAATGTATATATAGGGAGACGGTGATGACCCAGAGGGCAGAGCAGACAGTCGTGCAGAGGAGCACAACCACCGTCCCAGCGCTATCCTAGTTGCATTCAAGATTTACACGCCCGGGCGCCCGGGGTCCGCTTATAGTCTAACCCAATATGACTGAATGATATTCAGTCATATTTGGTTAGACTATAAGCGAAACCTTCCAGCAACCAGCTCTCTCTTAAAAAGACAACTCCCGCATTAGGACTAAATTCTGTGTTGCGGGGGACTTTACAAACATACAACTAACGGACACAATGAACACCCAGACTCGAAACAACAATTTATGAATTAGATACACAAAGTGTTTCGAACCCACAACACTCGCGCAGTGTCAAACGGCGAAGCGGCCGCTTAAGGCGCTGTACCTAGTCAAAATAGGCTTCACAAAACAGTTTTTTAGCCAAATGTATACATTTTAGAGCAGCTAAAAAAATATATGTTAATCTTGATCATATTTATGGGGGGACCATTGTGTTCAAAACACGATTTCGGTAAATTTTCTCGATAAAAAAACCCATAAAATAACCATAAATAACCAATAAACCACTACGCCAACCGTGCAGTCAAAGCTCTTCCAGCGAGCGCCTGGCGTCAGACTACCGCATCCAATATAAAATAGTTAAGATCAGTATTAGCTTATTTCAAGGTAAGTAACTACTCCTGGTAACGTCTGTCAAAGATCTTCAAGGCTGCTGGCGACGGTCTAAAGTGCTCACTGAGGCACGGGCGAGTGATAATAAGCCTAAAATCTTTATGACAATATATCATCCGGGACCAACATTTTATGAAACTCTCCAAGGAACGGGGCAAGCGAAAATTAACTATTTAATACGCACATAACTTCGAAAAGCCAGTGCGCGCAGTGGATTCAAAACCGAAACCCTCTGCATGGCAGTCTGTTGCTATCTCCACTAGGTTATCGCTGCCTTACAGCCATGTATAGAGCATCTGGTTTAAACTGCAATGAACTGGTCTGGTATGAACACACGATAACTACAACTTTTCAAACTTATGTGCGTATTAAATCGTTAATTTTCTCTTGCCCCGTGCCTTGGAGAGTTCCATAAAATGTTGGTCCCGGACGTCATAAAGATTTTAGGCAGTCGTCATGTGGTATCAGTATAGTTGAATATCAGTATATCAAGTATGTCTGCGCTGAGTCATAAAATATCACCATCACTTTAAATTTCGGAGGACAGATATCAGTCTTCTATGAAAAAGATAATATTCTTTTATACCTGGTTAAACTAGTGTACGGACCCCGGGCTTCAAAGTATAAGTCTTGGATGCAAGCGAGATAACACCAGGACGTTGATGATGAAGATAACAACGCGAACGCCCAAATATAATCTTACCCCGAAATACCCTTATGGCATACGGTTATTGTATGGGTAAGTAAATAATTATTTGTGCAACAAGAGAGCAAAGTTGTTTTTTGTTTCGAGTGCTGATTTTGAGTCCCGAGCAAGCGAAGGATTCTATGATTGATTCACGAGCGTAGCGAGTGAATCAAAGTTAGAATCCTGAGCGTGGTGAGGGATGTGCCGTGCGCACTTACACTTACCATATTTGGAATTGTTACACATTCTATTCAATGATTAAGGCAGTGTTGTACGAATGTTATGAAACTATATGTAATACGTATAAATAGTATATCGTTTAGCTTAAGATCGTTCCTAATTGTATTCAGTTGGAAATATAGAGCAATGCAAGTTGGTTGTCTATGAAATTGTTTTATTCCTACTCCCTTACGACAAAGCAAGGCCGCTACAAATTGGTGACCCTCGACTCCAAGTGACATCAGCTGAACACCACATCTGAAAAATCAACCAAAACACACCATGGCAACAGCACCTACAGGAAGGACAACCCCAACAAGTATCGTCGAGACAATAGATTTGGCAAGCGTTACGGTTTCATCGCGAATCCCTGAGTTTTGGTGCGACCAGCCGAGGTTATGGTTTGTCCAATGCGAAGCGATACTAGGTCCGCAGAAAGTAAGTGACGAAACTAAATATAATTTAGTTGTTGCGAAACTTGGCAAAGATTGTATACAGCAAGTTTCGGATATTTTGTTGAAACCACCCGAAGCCAAGAAGTATGAAGCCCTCAAGAGTCGTTTACTGACTGTTTATGAAGAGTCGGAGAACAGGCAGTTCCAGAAGCTTCTTAGTGAAATGGAACTAGGCGATCAAAAGCCTTCACAGCTTTTACGCCGAATGCGCGACCTAGCCCGAGGCAAGATCAATGACGACACGCTATCCATCATGTGGCAAGGACATCTACCGCCATCGGTTCGAGCAGTGTTGGCAGTTTGCGACGTAAAGGACTTAGAGAACCTTGCTGCAATCGCCGATAAAGTTCAAGAAACTTCTGCACCGACACACGTAGCTGAAGTTCAAGCAACATCGAGTTCCAACGACAACGCATTTATTTTGGCTGAAATAGCAAAATTGAGTTTGAAAATGGCCGAATTAGAAAGACGAAGACCATGGTTCCGTAGTGGCAGTGGTAACAGGCGAGCATCACGTTCTATGTCGCGAGGTCGCAACATGACCCGACGTACGCCCGAAAGTGCCGACTGGCTATGTTTTTATCATAACAGGTTCCGAGGTAGAGCAATGAAATGCGTAGAGCCGTGTGCCTGGAAAAATAAAATAACGCAGCAGGAAAACTAGATCAGGTGCAATCGCAGGCGGAGATTTGCGCCATAAAGCCATCTTACCGCCTCACCGTTACTGACAGGACTACCGGACTAAAATTTTTGATCGATACAGGCGCAAATATATCTGTGATACCCGTTTCTAAAACTTTACATAAACGCCCAAAGTGTGACGATTACGTACTTTATGCTGCTAATGGAAGTGTAATAAAGACATACGGCGTCAAAACGCTCACAATGGACTTGCAGTTGCGTCGACCTTATCGCTGGTCATTTGTGATCGCAGAAGTGAATCAGCCGATATTAGGTGCAGATTTTTTAGGACACTACAAACTTTTGGTAGACGTGCATCGAAAAAGACTTATAGATAAAATTACAAACTTATGTGTTATCGGTTCCGTGTCTTTTACAGAACACTTATCAGTGAATACGATAGACTTTGGAAATAAATACAGTGAGCTGTTATCGCAATATCCAGACATTACTAAGCCGATGAACTTTCTAGAGACTCCACGACATTCCATAGTCCATCATATAGAAACAAAAGGACCGCCCGTTTTCGCGCGACCTCGTCCTTTACCGCCGGACAAATACAATAAAGTTCGAGCAGAGTTCCAGCGCATGCAGGAGATGGGCATATGCCGACCATCGAAGAGCTGTTGGGCAAGTCCCCTACATGTCGTATTGAAAAAGAATGGAGACATAAGACCATGTGGAGATTATCGTCGCTTAAACTCAATAACTAAACCTGACCGATACCCAATCCCTCGCGTGCAGGATAGTACATACATACTAGCAGGAAAAAATATATATTCAAGATTAGACTTGCAGAGAGCGTACCATAATATTAGCGTAGCTGAACAGGATATTGAAAAGACTGCAATAACGACCCCTTTTGGCCTTTATGAATTTACCAGAATGACCTTTGGACTCAGAAATGCAGCGCAGACTTTTCAAAGATTTCTCAATAACGTTGTTTTCCGAGACATGAATTTTTCTGCAGAATGTAGTTGTGAAAGCAGTGAACACAAAGAAAACTGTGAAAATACGCCATTTCTTTTTTCATATATCGATGACGTCATTATTGCATCATCATGCCATACTATGCATTCGAAACACTTGAAAATGGTTTTCGAACGTTTGAATAAATTCGGAATCACAATAAACTTGTCAAAATGTGAATTCGGCAAAACAGAATTAAGTTTTTTGGGATTCCACATATCACAAGAAGGCTTACGTCCCCTAGATGACAAGGTCAAGGTCATAAAAGAATATCCGACACCCAAAACAGTTGACGAATTAAGAAGATTTCTTGGGATGCTGAATTTTTATCGACGGCATTTACCTCACGCTGCGGATGTTCAATCGAAGCTTAGCCAATACATTCATAATTCTAAGAAAAAGGACAAAACCGAGATACAGTGGACTAGTGAAACGTTGCAAGCTTTTGAACAATGTAAGGAGAACCTACAAAGTGCCGTTACATTGTCTTTCCTGCATCCGACGCGCAGATAGCGATTATGAGTGACTGCTCTAACACTTGCGCCGGTGCAGTACTTCAGCAGAGAGAAGGAAACGCATGGAAGCCTCTCGGATTTTTTTCGCAAAGATTAAGCGATGCGCAACAACGCTATAGCACGTTTGATCGCGAATTACTCGCTATATACATGGCCATAAAACATTTTAGATACATGGTAGAAGGCAGGCCATTGACCGTATATACCGATCACAAACCTTTGATACATACTTTCCAGAATAATACGATCAGCAAAAATGATACACCTAGAAGGTTACGGCATCTGGATTTTATATTGCAGTTTTGTACGTCATTAGAACATATAAGTGGAGCAGAGAATGTGGTTGCCGATGCTTTGTCCCGAATAGCTACTATAAATGTACCATCGCCCATCGATTACGAGCAGTTAGCAACATCTCAAGAAAAGGACGAAGAATTAAAACTCCTGATGCAATCGCAAAATCTTACTTTTAAAAAGCTAATTCCACCAAATAGCAACATACCTATATATTGTGAGGTATCGATGGATAACGCAAGACCATATTTGCCTAAAGAATTCCGGATATCGGCTTACAACGCTGTACACGGGATTAGTCACCCTGGTATACGTATGACACGGCGCATGTTACGAGAAAGATATATATGGAAATCGATAAACAAAGATGTTACCAAGTGGGCACGCGCATGCATCGAATGTCAGCGGTCCAAAGTTCAAAGACACAATAGTTCACCTTTTGGCAATTTTACGAAAAGCAATCGTTTTGAACACGTGCATATCGACATTGTCGGGCCCCTACAGTATTGCAAAGGATATCGTTACATCTTGACTATGATAGATAGGAGTACTGGATGGCCGGAAGCCTATCCCATCAAGGACATAACCGCCGAAACTGTTGCCGAAATATTATATTCTGGATGGATATGTCAATTTGGATGCCCTATTCGAATAACAACCGACCAAGGACGACAGTTCGAGTCCTGTTTGTTTACGAATTTGTCAAAGAGAATGGGTATAAAGAAAATAAGGACTTGTGCTTATCACCCACAAGCAAACGGTGCTATAGAGAGATGGCACAGAGTATTGAAAACCGCTCTTATGTGCAGAGGCAATACGGTCGACTGGGTTGAACAATTGCCAACAGTTTTATTCGGTCTAAGAGCTAGTTTAAGAGACGACACACAGATAAGCGCAGCTGAAATGGTGTACGGAGAAGTTATAAGATTGCCCGGAGATTTTTTCCAGCTGCAAAGGCCAGATATCTCCGAGACTGAAGAATTTATTAGTCGTTTACGCAAGAAGATTGGTGACATATCATCTGTACCTAAGAGAGAAGCGAAACAACAGAACATTTTTGTGCATCCCGAATTACAAAAATGCTCTCATGTGTTCGTACGTTGTGACAGAATGGTAAAATCGACTCCACCATATTTAGGACCATTTAAAGTGTTAGAAAAACACGATAAATTCTTCAAAATTTTACAAGCAGATCGAGAGAATATTATTAGTATAGACCGACTTAAGCCTGCATTTATTATCAACACTACCGAAGACAAGCCTAATATGGAATCTGATATTGTAAACAATTCGCAGAGAGTAACAAGATCTGGACGAATAGTGAAACCAGTGGTACGATTCACATTATAATTATTGGAGAGATAACGAACACGTCTTAGATACAATAATTTCGTTTATTCAACTAAGTACAATAGTCATGGGTAAAGCACAGAGTCAAATGGCGCGTGAAGAAATCATCATAGCCCAAAATGGTGCTGGCAATGCAGCCAGCAGCTCCCAAATGATCAGCCAACGCATGCTGGAGACGTTGGAAATGTATATTTTGATAATATTGGTCATCTTGTTTGCCGTATTGGTATATTTCGCATGGAGGAGGTGCAAGCGAGGCTACGGCAGCTACATGCGACGCCAGTTGCATGAACTGCCTACCATCACAGCGCGGTGCGATCATGGTAGTCAGCCGACTACTACACAAGTGATAGTGTGATAAAGTGCGTTTCATGGGCATTTTGTGAAAGTGTACTAAGTGTTGTGACAAATAATACGCATTGCAATCCTACCGTAAAATTAGGTACATGTACTTATTCTATATTTTCTTTTTTTATTGAACTATAATATATTGCTATTGCAAATCATTTTACATTTTTACATTTTCTATAAGAGTTTTATTTTTGGTTTTTACAAATTTTACTAAGGAATCATAGATGAGTATATTATATTTTAGATTTTTAATAATGTGTACTCGATAATTATGTCTTTCTGTGTTTAGAAGTTGTTGCAATTTGAAACAAGTAGGTATGATATGACAAACATAAATACTGCAAAAGTATTCTTGTTAAACATGTATTTTATCTTGTTCGTGTTTTGTTCATGAACATATTTTATGTAAAGCTATGTGCCGTGCGCACATAAACTTACCATATTTGGAATTGTTACACATTCTATTCAATGATTAAGGCAGTGTTGTACGAATGTTATGAAACTATATGTAATACGTATAAATAGTATATCGTTTAGCTTAAGATCGTTCCTAATTGTATTCAGTTGGAAATATAGAGCAATGCAAGTTGGTTGTCTATGAAATTGTTTTATTCCTACTCCCTTACGACAAAGCAAGGCCGCTACAAGGGACTTAACAGCACGAGATACAAAAAACTTTGCTCTCGTGTAGCAGACATAACTTTTCACCTCAGCAGTGAGAACACATATTACTTAGGAGACATAGAAATGAACAGGAATAGATTGAATTCTGCATAATCACTTGTTGATTTAACTCTTCTGGTGTTAAAGTACAGTCATCACCGCTAGTTTCACTCATCTTTTTAGATTATTTTATATATTAATATAATTTAACACGTTACGCTATACCTTTTTTTTTTTTTTTTGTTTTACGAGGTGGAAAATCCCTTCGGATCTCCGACTCTTGGGGGAAATAAGAGCCGGAGTATGTGGTGTTTCCACTAAAAACCACCTCGACTTCCGCCATGTACCCGTGTGTCGGAGGGTGGGGCATCACCAAAGCACTCGTCGCCACCCTCCGACGGGTATTGGCCCGCGAGATGGTCAGGCGGGCCCCGAACAAAACCCCCTTGGCGACGGATTAAGGTGTTGGACTCCGCCGCCAAAACGCCCAGCGGCCGCAGAGGATAGGGAGGACGGCAACGCAACACCGCATCTCCTCTTCCTCTGCGGCCCCACCGCGACGCATCGAATGGTGCGCCCCCATTTGGTCGCGAGAGATAGGGCGCGCGGCAACGCAACACCGACACGCCTCTCCTCCCGCGACCGCACCCGACTGCGAGGGACAGACAGAACTGTCCCCCGCACCCGCACCGTTGGACGCATCCTGCGCAGGCCCCTCCAAGCCCACGCGGAGCGTCCCCTCCTGGATCCCTCTTAGCTTCACCGCGGGTAACCAATCCACGGTTACTGAGCCCCCCCACCACGACAAGGTGGAGATCCCAAGGGGGGACGTTACGCTATACCTACTGTATCAGCATCAGCGAAATTTTTATTCCCGCTACTTTTTTAAATCGCGTTTTAATACCGCGTCGCTGATGTTTATTTTTCAAATGTATCATTGTTGTAATTCTAAATAAAAATGTATTGGTTAAATACTACTTTTATACTATTAATTAGACTTATTTTTATTAAAATCCAATAATAAATTAAACATGTAAACAATAACATATAAAAAAAGTTATTTCTTTATTACAAATATCTTTTCTTTTTTTGCGTTGCCGTAGGTGTTTTCTTTGAGGTCGAATTTCAAAATCGAATTTCGAATTCGAAGGGGTTTGTTTTATCACTCACTTTTTATATGCATGTGAAAGAGACAGAGCACAGTAAAATTCGAATGTTTCAAATTTGTGGCTGAACAATGTCAATTCGTGGCACTGAAGATTGAAAAATTAAAAAGCTACTTTGCCTCACATCATCATCATCATCATCAGCCTTTAATAGTCCACTACTGGACTAGGCCTCTCCTTTGCAAGGAGGAATTGGCCTACTATACCACGCTGGCCAAGCGGGTTGGTATAGAGTTTGTATCAAGTTTTCCTTCTCTTACAGTGCTGTTCTCTGCATAATATGCTCCCTCTGTCGGCTCTTACGACACCCATGGGATGATATGGGGTGGTGACAATTCGTATTCTTAATCCGTCACCACACTTTGCCTCACGCTCGAATCAAAATCGCGTTTTGTTCACTGTTGTCTCGCAGCAAAAGCGGCATGTTTGAGCTGCTGTGGTGAAATAGTTATTTGTGCAACAAGAGAGCAAAGTTGTTTTTTGTTTCGAGTGCCGATTTTGAGTCCCGAGCAAGCGAAGGATTCTATGATTGATTCACGAGCGTAGCGAGTGAATCAAAGTTAGAATCCTGAGCGTGGTGAGGGACTCAACAGCACGAGATACAAAAAACTTTGCTCTCGTGTAGCACACATAACTTTTCACCACAGCAGTGAGAACACACATTACTTAGGAGACATAGAAATGAACAGGAATAGATTAAATTCTGCATAATCACTTGTTGATTTAACTCTTCTAGTGTTAAAGTACAGTCATCATCGCTAGTTTCACTCATCTTTTTAGATTTTTTTATATATTAATATAATTTAACACGTTACGCTATACCTACTGTATCAGCATCAGCGAAATTTTTATTCCCGCTACTTTTTTAAATCAAGTTTTAATACCGCGTCCCTGATGTTTATTTTTCAAATGTATCATTGTTGTAATTCTAAATAAAAATGTATTGGTTAAATACTAATTTTATACTGTTAATTAGACTTATTTTTATTAAAATCCAATAATAAATTAAACATGTAAACAATAACATATAAAAAAAGTAATTTCTTTATTACAAATATCTTTTTTTTTTTGCGTTGCCGTAGGTGTTTTCTTTGAGGTCGAATTCCAAAATCGAATTTCGAATTCGAAGGGGTTTGTTTTTTCACTCACTTTTTATATGCATGTGAAAGAGACAGAGCACAGTAAAATTCGAATGTTTCAAATTTATGGCTGAACAATGTCAATTCGTGACACTGAAGATTGAAAAATTAAAAAGCTACTTTTACTCACGCTCGAATCAAAATCGCGTTTTGTTCACTGTTGTCTCGCAGCAAAAGCCGCATGTTTGAGCTGCAGTGGTGAAAAAAGAATTTTCGAGAAAACCTTCCGCAGCTAAAAACACAAAATAGTCTAAACAGAGTATTTAACGCAGAAATATGCGGATATTATACTCTATACACTCACAAGAGGCTAGGAATACGTAAGGAGTACATATTTAACTCTAATAATAATTTTAAATAAGAGTGGCATATACAGAATGTTTGGTAATTCGACTAATTCCTTGAAGGAGGTTATATTTGAGGCCATTTGCAACAAATTAACCCCGTGAACTAGGGGTCTAAAATTGACGGTTTCTGATATATCGAGATTTAAAGATTTTTTTTAAATTTTCCACCTTGTCATCAGAATAATCGAAATTGAAGAAAAATATTAATTTTTTGGCTCTAAATTGTTACTTTTTAGAAAGCTTGTTAACTAGCAATTGATCTATATAAAAAAATCGGTAAAAATATCTCAAAATTTAAAAAATAGAGGGCCCTGAGTGACGATTTGAAAAATCGTGTGTATGCGAATATAAGTAATCTTCTGCTTCTGTTAAGAAATCGGTTCGTATTTTTTCATTATTATAAAAGTGGACTATAATTGTACCATTTTCGAAAGGTAATGGACCTTTGATGTTTTTTAATTAATTTGTACGTCAAGTGTAGTGCACATTTTTTTTTTTAAATTCATTTTAGTTTTCAGAAAATCGTCCGAAACTATAAAATTTCGTCACTCTCTAATTTTTTTTATTTAGACCAATGGCTAGCTAACAAGCTTTTCAAAAAGTAACAATGTAACCAAAAATGAATAGCTTTTTTTAATTTCGATTATTTTGATGACAAGGTGGAAAATTTAAAAAAAATCTTTAAATCTCCATATCTTTGAAACCGTTAATTTTTGACCCATAGTTGACGGAGTCAATTTGTTGCAAATTACCGCAAATATAACATCCTTCAAGGAATTGGTGGAATTACCAAACATTCTGTATAAGCCACGCTTATTTAAAACGAATACGTGGATCGCTAAGTCACCAATAATAGCAAATAAAGTAGTGCTAGCTAGCGATTCCAACACTTGCCTTGCATTTCCATTATCGTTACTGTATCCTAGGATGATAGGAGAAAGCCCCTGTAATGCCATGCCATGTCGTAGGACTTCGGACTGTCTGAAAACTCCGACACCAGAGGTGGCCACACACTCACGCGAAAAAGAAAAATACAGCAATGGCAGTATTACGATAAGTAATCTTAATATATAAAATCCTTGCGTTACTGACTGACTGACAGACACGCTACAGCCGAAAGTTTTGAGCACAGGAAGCTGATTTGGCTACATGCCAAATTTCAGCTTTTCCTTGGGGACCGTAGGAGTGCATTAAGAAGGGATTTCCCGAAATTCCCACGGGATCGGCTAAAGCGGGTAAATTAAAAAAAAAATGCATGCGTAGCTGCTGGCGTCCTCTACTTATTTTATAAATTTATTATATTGACGTTCATAAGCGTCACATTGTGACCCAAATGGATAAAGGATTTTGACTTTGACTATGTATGTTCATACAAAATACCCAAATACAAGTAACTACATATGTGTCAACACGATTACGTCGCTTCATGGTGGTTTTCAGTTTGTTTGAATCGCATGTCACGTCGTAACGCTTACTTTTATAGGAGACCCACCGCCTTGCACAGAGCCATAACGAGTTGCTACTCACCTACATAATGTTAGTGTTACGACTTTTGACGTAAAAACCATTTTGTTTTTGCATCCCAGTTGACTTCGGTCGATAAAACACTTTTTCAGTCGAGTCCATTGCGGTTATCTCCATCAAATGCATTGTTGCGCATGAAGTATGAAATTCATACTTCATGCGCATTGTACATACAAACAATTATGGTAATAAAAATACAAAACCGTCTTCCTGGTTACGATTTATTGTTTGGCATAATGAAGCAATTTGTTTTTTTACTATTTACAAATAGATACAAAAGAGTTTATTAAGACATCGGGCTGTTTGAAGGCCGCGCTTGTAAAACAATGGTGATAGGATTAAACAAGAACGCCAGTCATTATTACATTTAATGGCGCCGCGTTCCTAATCTCAACAATCAACTTGATTTAACTTACAAATAAACATAATTGTTTATCTTTAAATTGATCTACATGTTTATAAGTTTTGTTTGGGTTCTGGAAGGTGAATTGAGTTTTATTATTTTTGCGAACGGTAGCCGCGTTTAAATGCTAAGGTCAATCGATTTAAAATGCTAATACTTCTTTATGTGTCGTCACATTGCAATTGAAAACTCTGGTTTTAATATTATCATTTGAGTTTTGCAACGCCTTCTTTTAGTAGCCTTCCTGCGTAATCTTGAATTGATTGAATAATGAATTGCATTTGAATCTATTGATACTTACGAACAGTCTGACACTGAATGTATTGATCTATATTGGCCACATTAGGTATGAGTATTCTGAACTAATATTTAATACATCGTAAAGTCAAAGTAAGGTCATCAGCAAGGGTACTTCGTACAGCAACACTTCTAAAAAAATCCATCAATCATCAACGATCCTACACTTTTAAAATCTAGAAGATGCTTGCCAAATTAGTCGATGATCAGTCAAGCATGGCTACCAGCACAGGTACTTCGTATAGTGGCGCTTCTCCAGAAAACCTATCAAACCAACAGCGATTCGAACTCTTTTCAAATCTAGTAGCTAAGTTTGTTCATTTCGTTCGTTTTGTTATCACTGTCATTGGATTTGACTTAGGCACAGGTAGTAGAGCCACAGTCAAATAATCCATACAGTCGTTCGACGAACGCGTCTAGACGGGTCAATCGTGCGGGGGACAAGAGGTGAGACGCGGGAAGAGCGGTACCTACTTACGTATATCACCTTAGTTCCTAACTAGGTACATGTTTTTGGGGGCTGGCGCGTGCTTGTTTTTTGTTCGTTACTTATTTATTTGCTTATGAATATTAATTAAGTTGGTACATACGACTTGTGCTGTGAGACATTGCAATTTTTCATGCTGCTTAAGGATTTAAAAAATAAGCATTTAAAAAATCAGCGATTTCATCAATTTACTTACACAAAAAATGAAAATGTCATTAATTTTAATTATTTATATTATTTTGAAACGTATGTATATACCTGTAACCACTTAAAATAATGTGCACGTACCCACAAATCTACTAACTTTTTACAATATCTCATGTCTGGCCAAATCTAATACTAATATATAAAACTGAATAGTTTGTTTGTTTGGTTGAACGCGCTAATCTCAGGAACTACTGGTCTGATTTGAAAAATTCTTTCAATGTTAGATAGCCCATTTATCGGGGAAGGCTATAGGTTACATAACATCACGCTATGAGCGCTGGCAGCGGAGCAGTAGCCTTAAATAACGCGGGTGTGACCGCGGGCATCCTCTTGTCACAGAATAAAGTAGTAATTACTGTACGTAAACAACATGGCAGACGTAAGAAAATAAGCGTTGTAAGGTTATATTCGATTCAAGCGTGATTTTAATTTCATGCAATAAGTACCTAACCTAGTACCTTCGTATTAGGTAAGTGTACCTATCAAATATTAATATGTATCTTGGTAACGGCGCGTCCTAGCTAAAAAATAACCATATTTTTGGCCCCCTTTTACTAACCCCACACATGTTCTCAGTAATCTCATAGCCCGGTCACCCATCCATAAAATGACCTTGATGTCTATTGCTTTACTTTAACGTAGTTTGCTCAAAAATAGATCTGCAAAATACTTAATATCGATAACATAGGCTCTGCAAGCTGATCGCATGGTTGCCCATCCATTAAACGACCGCTATATCAATCGCTTTATTTTAACTTGGTTTGTACGATAACCACCTAGTATATCTGAAAAAATGCTTCATATCCTTAACTGCCTCCTACGACACTTGCGGTATGAAATAGGTGCTGACTGACACTTTGTATGCAAAGCTGTCACCGCAAGTGCAAACTAAATGCAAACTGTTTTATAATAATTATTCATCATTAATTATTTTCATATAATAAATAGGTGATTTACACTATAATATTCATGTAGCGTAGCAATTGTTATATTTTTCTAAAATAAATAGACGGTGTTTGAATAAGTAGGTATTGTTTAAATGTGGCAGCCCTAGCCTCCTTACCCTTGTCTAGACGTTGTCGGCTTTTTCTTCGAGATCAAAGGCGTCAAACTACTGTATGTCTTTATATACTGTGGTAGAGCCTTGCTGATTTCAGCATGAATGGGTCGGCTCGACCGGGGAAGTACTACCCTCTCACAGAAAATCGACGTAAAGTAACAGTACCTAAACTGTTGCGTTTCGTTCGGTGAGTGAGAGTGCCGGAGGCCCTATCCCCTTTCCTTCTCCCTCATCCCACTCCTCATCCTATCCCTTTTCCCAACCCTAAGGGGCGGCAACGCACTTGTGACTTCTTTGGTGTTTGGTGTCCATGGGCGGCGGTAATTGCTTACCATCAGGTGATTCGTCTGCTCGTTTGCCGCCTATTATTTAAAAATAATAATAATAATAATAACTACTAGCGAAATTATTCAGTGTTGGTTCGAGCAAGGGCACCTGCAAGGGTTACTTGTACCGTTGCGCAACAATCCGAACTTCTAGACACTACAAAATCTACAAATCTTGGAGATGCTAGCCAAATAGTTCTATGATCAATTGATCAGTCTAACTTTGTACGGTGGTTAGCGTAGCGAGGGCGGGTGCGGTCGCGGGGAGCCGCCCCTTTCTCTCCGCCAATGGGACGCGCTGCCGTGTCGCCGCAGATCACACGGCGCCGCGGAGGCTGCGCGTGCGAGCCATGAGCGACGGCGGCGGCGAGAACAAACAGAGATGGTAAACAAATTGCAAGAGTTATTTTTTTATTAAAAAAAAGGAATAAGATAAAGGAATCAATCATTAATACGGCTTAGTACTTATATACATATACCTACTTGAGCCGGGGTTACTACTTACTAATGTGTGTGCCACAGGTTCGTTTCTTTACCTTTTTTTTCACATATGTAGTTTACTTTTCTAAAGATGACCTACGAAATATCTTCGTCTAGGTAAGTATTGATTATAATTTTTGTGCTAAGCGGTTTTTTTAGTTAGTTTTGATAGTTTTATAGGTACGTTTAAGTAACTAAGTAGGTACTCTTTACTTTGATAGATATTCGCTTGGACGGCGACCGCGATTTACCTTACGATTTCCCTTCAAGCCCCAAAGTCAAATAATGAGCGGATAGTTCACATCAGGGGTTCAACGGCACCACCAAAAAACAAACTTAACATTCGATAAATTCTAGATCCAAAGAAAGGTTCTGGTCTCAAAATATACGTTAAACTAAGTCTTGCAGATAAAATAATAAAAATATGATGACATAGAAATTAACCCGATTACCTATTTGTCACTTCGCTTGTGGTATCGACAACTCGCAGTGCTCATTGTGACAAGGTGGCACAAACAGACTTATTATCGCGATAATGCGACTGTCGAAGTTTATTATTAAGCACATTAGTTTTAGTGAAAACATTAAATCTTTCAACACGTTAAGTATTTATACAATACAGCTGCTCAGTACGTTTACTTTTTTTTAATTAGAATAACTAATTATTAAAATTTACGACGTGAATAGTTATTTTGGTTGAATTGACACTCTAGGTTGTAGAATAGAAAAGAAAACTTTCACACATTTCTAGCAACACAAGATTACTATACCTTTTTTTTTATGTCAATAGGCGGCAAACGTGCAGACGGATTGCCGGATGGTTAGCAAATACCGCCACCCATGGACACAAGCAACACCACAGGAGTCACAAGTGCGTTGCCGCCCCTTGGGGTTGGGAAAAGGGATAGGATGAGGAGTGGGATGAGGGAGAAGGAGTAGGGGATAGGGCCTCCGGTACTCTCACTCACCGAACGAAACGCAACAGTTTTGGAACTGTTACTTTACGACGAATTTCTGTGAGACCTATCTACCTAATTAATGCTGAACCAGGACTATAAGTAATAGGTACAGACTTCAAGTGCCAATATACCTACATAGACTATGCCCGATAGACTGATAATTCGGTGAAGTACGACTATTACTAGTAAGTTCTTAATTAATGTCATAGTATTTTCTTCTTAGAACCAAAGCTTCACAGGCGTAAACCTTTTGACCTTAGAGTTTTATCTACACATGATTGTACCGTGACGATACACTAGACGTGACTCGGTCGGGAGTTTAATTAACTATCATTGCGTACATTTGATATGGACTCGTTCACACATTCAGGTCTAGGGATGGATAACGGAGACACCAAAGGCGTCGCCAAGGGAGGGCAGAGGAGGGCGATTGCCCCCCCTAGAGACTCAAAAAACCCTACAATTCATGCTTTTCTCATTTTCCATATCAACTTGACTCCCCCCCTCTCTAGGCAATCGGCTGGCGACGACCCTAGAGACACATTATCGAGACCCTTCTTCGTCATACAACCAGCTCGGTTGAGAAGGACGACCGAGGTGTAAAGTAATGTATATATATCTATTTAATGTACCTTTTTAATGACTTCGTCAATGTTACAGTATAAAATAAAAAAGGCTGCTGGTACATCTGTCAACGATATCAAGAAAAATATATTCACCAACTTTCTCCACCCAACCACTCGCTCTCCGTTTACTCCTTGCACCCACAAAGACAACGTACACCGCTTTCATAATCCAATTAAGAATAATTGTCGATAAACTGACAGGCGAGATAGCGATTTATGTGGTGATATTTCAGTATCGTTAATAAATTTATGCTTATTCTTGGCGTTTGATTGCACGCCGCTATCCATTAAATGTGCGGGCCCTTGTGAATGGTCTTCGTACTGACAGCTTGTAATCTCACTGAAATTTACACGGCCTCATGTCAAAATACTCGTATGAAGCTTTGTTTATTATGGACTCGCGTTAGCTACTGTTTGTGATTGGTATATGTTTAAAAGGTTTTTTATTCCTAGCCGTATACTTATTTGTAACATTTGGCAGTAGTAAAGTAGTAGGTAGGTACTTCTGTCCGATTATTGTTACTTTACCTATAAAAGTCTAGCAGGTACAAACGACTATGAAATAGAGGCATTGACTTGCTTAGAAATAGGTATGTTAGATTCGCTAATTCGCGGCATGTGATTGTCCATTATGAAGCTTAAGATTCAGTTGGCTAAAATGTTTTGGTAATTCTCCACGGCAACTGAGATTTTTCTTTAGGAAAATAATGAGCAAGGAAATATTACACACAGAGATCTTATTATGGGCGATCTCATTCGCGTTGTATTACAACATTTACAACAGCCAAACCTTAATAGTATTCGCGAGATATGTCTTTACTGTGAAATAGCTTAGTACATAATCGTTGCCATTTGCAAATAATATTATATTGAATCGCCACTTAACAGAATAATCGATAGCTACTGCTTAGGTTTAGCTGGCAAAATTGCCTTAGCAATTGGCAGCGCATTTTTCGACGCGGCATATTTACCAACTAGAGGACGCCAGCAGCTACGTCTGCAATTTTTTTAAATTTACCTGTTTTGGCCGATCCCGTGGGAATTTCGGGAAATCCCTTCTTAGTGCACCCCTACGGTCCTCAAGGAACATACATGCTAAATTTCAGCTTCCTGCGCCCAATAGTTTCGGCTGTAGCGTGTCTGTCAGTCAGTCAGTAACGCAAGGATTTTATATATTGAGATATTATGGTGGAGTCCTTCAAACAAATACAGCAAAGCAAATCTTTGTGTCTGCCCTTGTAATCATAAATCACTGTTCAAACATGACGTGTTTAAATAAGAACTAATGCATCGATGTAGATGACGTCTTGGCTCGAGAGTATATAGAGCTGTAAGTTTACCTGCCTTTGTATCATTATCGTGTAATAGGCTAGTTGACAAAAAAAATTATAAGTCCGTCCTTTAGATTATTCAAAAATAAGCGATACGTATTTTTTTATTTGTAAATTAAACCAAAAATGACCAAGATATAGCTCATTAAAGTTACGTATAACGTCACGCCGTGCTGCATTTTTTCGCACTAGATGACGTCACACGTAACTTTAATGGGCTATATCTTTGTTATTTTTTATTTAATCGAAAAAAGAAAAAAATACGTGTCCAATATTTTTTTATAATCTAAAATACGGACTAAATAAAATGTAATTATTTTGACCCTGGAAACTACCCTATTAGCGTACAATAAAACATTAGATAATACCTATTATATTCTATCTGAAAATTCGATTCGCGCTCGTAGCGAGACTTGTCTGTTCGTTTTTAATAAATTAGCAACGTTTAGCGAGGTTATCACTTTCTCGTTCTTGTCTCAGGGTATGAATCGCTTTGCCATGATGCAAGACTTCGGATGATGATGAATGTTGGCTGCACACTCGGACGAAAAATGGTCTTCAAAGAAGCCACGATTCGAGTACCTAAAACTGTTTTGCAGTTTTAGGACCAGCTCATTTCCAGTATGACCAATTCGAAGTCTATAACCCTGTTAGAGTGATATTACATTACATCTTCTTTATTTATGCTTTCTTCTGTTTAGACAATATGTACGTATGTCACAACAATACCTACTTAAATGCAAAGTTTTTTATGTGGGTGCTTACATAGCTTAGTTTGTCAATACATTTGTTAACGTAATTTTAATAGGCTATAAGGCTCGCGTCTGGAACTTCGCCGTGTTTATCTGCAAGGCAATAATGCTGAGGAAATTGCAGAGCGGGATACATAGCGTTGGCATGCTCTCCTTGACTACAGGCCGTGTGTGGGAGAGCTTGTGATGATCTCCAGTCAGTAATAAAAGCTCGCGGCTATTGAGCGAATAAAGCAGCTCGTAGAAGGTACGTCCACTAGCGAGCTAATCCCGGCGGAATCGCGACAAACTATGCAAGGATGATGGCCTCGTTTTGGTGGGTATGTCCCAAACGCCAGTAGAGAAAGAGACACACACACCGATGCAGCCTGTCTCAAGAAGCGATGAGTATGCCTGTAATTTTGTTCTACCGTGAAGACAAAAAGCTGCATAAATCTAAGTAGTCTTTTCATAGAAGACTCGGTCACAGCGGCGCTTAGCTTGGTCACCAACTGTATGGATAAACCCAGATACATGATAGGTAACAAGTAGGAAATATAAACAAAACCTTTGAAAAAGAAGATATTATTGGAAAGGCACACCTTTCAATCGTGTCATTACACTGCACCCAGTTTAACGTAATTACATTACCTAACAAATAGGCAACTAGAATGCCGGAGGGTATACTTAAGCTACCGGTTGCGTATCCTTGCAATCAGTACGTAGCCGATTGATGAAATGTCTAGCTCCTAGTATTTATAAATCGATTATTGGTATTTACATAATATATTAAATACAGCATAGAACATGTACTCAGTAATTACGCATACGTAATACGTACGAATTTGGAATTCAGTTGGGCAGTAAATGGTGATACGTAATACTTATAACATTATGTAGTCCGTAACAATCCTCAACAAATGCATACTCATGCATTAAAGCATTGAGATAACATAACAACTTCAAAATCACAGTCTACACAAGATTTCAAATAAAACAAAACAAAAACAGCATAGACAAAGCTTTTCAATTCGAAATTCGACTCATACACGGTAGGTTCATCGTCGGCAAAGGCTACAAATGATAAAGGCTGGCAGTTTTTCCATCGCAGGGGTACTGTCACCTCTATTGATTTCGCGGTACATTGCGCCCGTGAGTTACAACCTCTGTGGTGAACCGTTGGACCCTGAATTACTGCCGCATCCTCCCGATTTATTAGATCGTTATACCGCATCGGGGCAAAATAAATTCAATTCTGTACCGTACTGCGCTCCGTATTTTACTGCGTGACAAATTTCTGCAGAACCGCCATGCGGGTATCGTCTTGCGGTTTTGTTATATTGATTTTGATATTTGTATTTGTATGATGTTTTTGAATTGACCGTTGGTGGACACAGGATACTTTTGCAATTAGTGCACATAGTATACTATATTTATGGTTTGGTTTGCAATCACGATATATTTAAAAATAATATATATGTTACTGTAAAAGCCCGAAGTGCAGTAAGTCTTAGGATATCCCAGTCATTATTTTCAACAGTTGTTAGTAAGGTTAGGTGAGACTGTACCCCAAGTAACTAGGTTATGTTAGGTCCCCTTGTGACCCTTAACCCAATAATAGGAGCCCTGCGAAGCAGGGCTCCGTCAATTTAGTTTTTTTCATTTAAAGATTCGGACATTTAGATACCAACTCATGCTGGTAAATTTTAGGATTTACTGGGAAATTTTAAGATTTACCAAGTTCGGGCTTTAACAGTAACATATATATTTATATATATCAAATACCTTCTACTTGCCTCAACGTTTTGGCATGGATTACACAATAAATGCGCAATTAAGACTCGTCACGTAAGTATCAGAATATATTTATATGCATTGCTTTGCGAGTTTCAAATGCTTTATAAATTATATACAGTTGGTGACGTATTCAGAGACTTTTGAAATAATTTTTTTGTTAGAAATTATTTTTATTTTTGTTAAAAGTTGTATTCTTATTTCGTTTGTATTTCTGTCATGCTAGAAAGTCGGCCGTTTATCCTTGCCACAATCAAAATAATTAGTACTGTAACATTTGACTTAGCCAAGATCGTCCATCGTGCACAGGTGGCTTAACACAGGGGATACCATCAGCAGCTGACCATGATATTAGGAATTAACATATTTAAAGCATTTATTCACGAAACGCGCTTATGAGACAACTGTATGTTGGATATTATCAACACTTAAAAGATAAGTGGCTAATTTACTGTTGATGTATATGCCTAACTTCTTTAATATTTATAATTTAATACACCTGCAAGTGAAAAGTCATTTCAGACATACGGTGAATTGCAAGGAAAGTTCAAGATGATTTACTGATGTTAGTAAGAAAACTCAGGCAAGACAAGAAAATCAGCCTTTCTTCAATTGTCATCTAATGAGGTCTGCGAGCATTTCATACCCATCTCTCATAGTTGACAATTGACGTAAGCGTAACGTGTGTTTTCAAAAGATAATTCAGCATGCCACGGCCATTAAACTTATATTTACAACATTGTTATTTGAAATAAATGGGTGCATTTTGTCATGCGGGAAGCCCTGTCACAACAAACATTATTTCATTTTATTTTATGATTTTGTAACGAACCGTGAATGAAGACTTGCGTTTTGGAAAAAAATGTGATTTGTTCAGAACATGTTAGTACAATGTCTGTTACTGCAAGGGTACTGTTACTATTGTGTCTTTGTTATTAATGTTACTGATGCTACAATTTCTAGATACGGTTGTAAAGTAATATAAAATATATAACAAATGGTATCAACCACCGTGGTGGTCGCCACCGTTATATTCTTGACGATTATTCATCTGCGCGCTACCTTTAAAATTTGAAATTGGAACAGATATTGTCAATGTATCAGCGATGTTTGTGATTTTTTCATAAGATTCTTATTTATATCTTGAAAAATATTCTTCTTCTTGCACAGTTACTTTTACAAAATTCAAAACTGTCGCGAATTCCGTCTCGACTCGCCAAAGCTCTTTTAAATTTTGTTATCAGTAAAATATAAGATTGAGGTTACGGTAAATGTATCACATAATTGTAGTTACATTAAAAACTTCTTACTGAGTTCTAGTGACCAACAAAACAAGATGCAATATGTAAAATAGTCAGTCTGGGTAGGACTGACTATTTTACATATTGCATCTTGTTTTGTATGTAATTTGCGACTTGTAGCAGAAACGACGGACCGCCTAAACTACTTAACCCATTCACTGCCTACCTGAAAATTAACGTCATTACCCAGGTGCCGCCATAGTATGATATACAGCCCGCCCATCGGCGGGTCCGGCATCTCGATTAAGTATCCTTGCCCGCCCATCGGCGTTTTCGGCATGAAGCTCTACATTTCGACATGGACCGTTTGATATGTTCAGTTTACATGTACTGTATCGTGTTTAAAGCGTGTATGTGAAGTTTCCTGCGATATTTGTGGTAAAATTGTGACAGTTTTATTGGTTATTAGCTGAAATAGTAATGGAGCATAAAGGTAAGGCAGAACTGTCACTTAATTAATCTAAGATGAATCAAAATCATACAAAACCGTCTTTCAGATAAAATTAAGCTAATACATATGTAAAGAAATCAAAAATGTCTTTAAAAACCCACATCTATGTGCATTTTTCAATAGTCAGGTGTCGTCAACCACTACACTCAATTAGTAAAAAAAATACATAATGTAAATTTGCTTACAATTTAATTTTTATCTTTCCACTTTACTATAGGTAATAATGTAATATTTTCTTTCTTTTGTTCAGGCAATAAAACTGAATTTGGTAAAGACGACAATATGGAAGAAATCAAACGACTTTTTCAAAGAATCACGTAAAGAACGAGATGCACCGGCGCATCCTTTTGTTATGTTTTAGCTAGTCACAAAGATGTCTACAAAGTACAGTATGTCCTTGTATATACGGTTCATTTGGCTTAGGATAACACGGACGCATAAAAAATTTGTTTACTACTGTTTATACCTATTGTCTACTGGCCAGATCCTTTTGCATATTATTATACTTTTTGCAATAATATACTCTATGTCCGAGGCATACGGTTGACTAGATGACGCCCGCGGTTACACTCGCGTTATTGAATGCTACTCTGATCCGCTCCCGTGACTCATAGCGTGATGTTATATAGCTTATAGCCTGCCTCAATAAATAACCTATATAACACTGAAAGAAATTTACAAATCGGACTGGTAGTTCCTGAGATTAGCGCGTTAAACCAAACAAACAAACATACTTATATTAGTATAGATGATGCCCGCGGTTACACCCGCGTTATTTAAGGCTTCTGCTCCGCTGCCGTCGCTCATAGCGTGATGTTATATAGCCTATAGCCTTTCTCGATAAATGGGTTATCTAACAGTGAAATTATTTTTTAAATCGGACCGGTAGTTCCTGAGATTAGCGCGTTCAACCAAACAAACAAACAAACTCTTCAGCTTTATATATTAGTATCAGATACTACAATCGAGAAAGTATATAATATTTTCCTGAAGCCTATTATTAATAGTATTAAAACATTATAATTTTAACTAAAATTTTCATGTTTCACAAAAGGTTGGTAAAGCCTGAATAATTGTTATGCCCGCCCATGGGCGGGTTCGGCATGAAATGTCGGAATCGACATTTTTCCAAACCTGAGATATCTGCAGGCCGTTTTGGTAACGAATAAATTTTAGTAAAACGAATCATTTCACAGAATCTTCCTTTTTTCCAATTGTTATTGGCTTAGATATCGGAGGTTGAAATCCAACCGCCCATGGGCGGGCTTGGCGTGTCAGTTAAGACGTTTCGCCCGCCGATGGGCGGGCATGGCACTGAATGGGTTAATTAACAATTAAAAAAATAAAGCAATTATACCTAGCAACTCGCTCAAAATACAAATGCATCATGTACAGTTATTAGACACGGAATAATCTCATAGTATGTTGATAGGCAATTAAGAAAACCTCCATCATAATTGTAAAGTATAGTGTGAAATTCAGAGCTCGAAGAAGACGTACCGTGAATCAATAAACACATTCGGCACTCCCGTCGCATGATAAAACACAATAAAAACCGTCAATAAGAAGAGCCGAGTATAGCAACAGTATTCAAATTTACGATTCGTCTCGGGTTTAAACAAAAACGTTCTATTTAATAGTGGAATGCGCACGGGTGTTCGTGTAGGTGCGAGTGGCTTGCGCACTCGGTGTGTGCTTCTAATCGATTTGGTGGTAATCGAGACGCGTGCTCGGTCGGAACTCTCGGTGGATATCCATGTTCCGGTTGATTTTGATCAACTGTTGGTAATCAAAATGCGATCGTTTAGTTTGGTTCGCGTGCCGCACCACCCGCGACCCGAGTCCTCTGCAATCAACGATTCGTTAGACCAAATGTATTGTTATAAACATTACATGCATGTTATCAGATCACGTTTAAATAATATTTAACGTATCCTAGACGGGAATAAGTTTTAACTCCTTTTTAATATTTCAATAAAAGTTGATGTTGTGTTATTAATTCCTTTGGTAGGTTCTTTTATTGCCGCATTTTTTGTCGTAAGTATTCTGTGGTTTTAAAAATATTTTTGTGATGTCTGCCTGACCCATAACACGCGTAAAGTTGTCAAGGCCATCTGCGGCCAGTAACTCGGCCTGCAGTGTTCGCATACATTAAAAAAACATAAATTATTCTTTCTCTGCCCTTTATGTTGTGTACGATCACCGCTCAGTACAAATATTCTCGTCTAGATATTCATATATTTATAAATTTAAGTAAAGCGCCACAATTTGGCAATGGATTTTGAGTAGGGCTTTGATACTTTACTTTATATTCCTTTGACATTCAACATTATAAGGAGAGTACAGAGGAGAGTATTGGAGGAGAGTATTTGGTCGACTCAGTGTTAGGATAATAAGACGTCTGCTTCTGTGTTTTTGTAGAAACTAAAAATGTATCCCACCGCTGCAGAGCAAATTTTTTTTTATTAGGTACCTATCTTGTCAACCAGCTTCTTTGGAACGACGCTACATTTTAATTCTTTAACTTTGTTTAGGTACTAAACAATAGGAAGAGGTGATAATCTTCAGAACTCTACTTCTAATTCAGCACAAATATTTTTAGAATAATACATGTAGCCTGCCAAAGCCCGACACATTTGTACCTACTTATACTGTGTCTGAACTTTCCTGTGATGAAAGCCTTTTATTATATCATTCGATACCATAATAATACAATAAGCATAAGTATCTTAAATAAAACATCAATTATAGTTATATGTCGTTTCGTCCTAGCCTCGCTCCCCCAAGGTTGTACAATACAAAATGCCGGATGTAGGGAGCAGCCAAAACAGTACAAAACGTATGGGCGGGCACAATGCAAGCCACACTAATGATATTATTATGCCAATTGATATACATCGGGGAATTGAAATAACGCAAAACACTGCTCCGGTTTCGTAGGGGCTCGGTAAAGTGGCGACCGCACGAATCTTTTATACGTAAGGTTAAGCAACTTGGTTACCGTTTTGTTTATAGATGAGTTACCGGTACGCCGTACTACGGTAAGCACATAATAAAGTCTGTCGGTCCTATCTTCTGTATATATAAAATTCCTGCGTTACTGACTGACTGACAGACATCCTACAGCCAAGACGATTGGGCGCAGGAAGCTGAAATTTGACATGCGTTTTCATTGGGGACCATAAGAGTGTACTAAGAAAGGGTTTCCCGAAATTCTCTCGGGATCTGTGCGAGCGTAGTTGCAGGCATCCTCTAGTCTGCCATAAAATATTTATGCCAGTCGATAACGGCAATAAAGTAGCCACGTCGTAGTAGTTGCCAAGCCATGGCATATTGCTATTCTTTATAGTTGCAGAGGTCAGACGGCAGGTGCTCTGTGGAAAAACTAATATTCAGTCAAATCCGGTGAGAATAGTAAGCGGACCCAGGGATGCAATTGGGATAACGCTAGGAGGATGAAAACACGGGAAGTCGAGTTCCCTGAAATAAGACTCCGGTTTACCTGTACAATATTCATTCTTTTGGTATATGATGGTCAGACGGCAGACACTCTATGGGCAAGCTAATAATCTATCAAATCTGGTTAGACCAGAAAGAGGACATTGGGTTAAAAGACGAAAGGCTTGGATTGCAACTGGAACAAAGGGTGATTGCGATTTTCTGGTTTCGTAGTATGATCTTGTTTTCGGTTACCCTCTCTCAAAAACACCAAGCCCTTCCATTCTCTGTTCTATGTCTATTGCAGAAGAAGAGATAAGCAAGACAAGACATTTCTCATCGTTTAGCCATTATTCTAGGCATCAATAGCTAAGTCCTTCACAAACGAGGTAGGTATGCTTAGAAAGCCGCTTGGAATAAAGCATTAGATATGTGGAAAGGCGAGGTCGTCCGGATACCGACGCAGTGTGTTGCAGAAAAGAATTTAAATAATAATGTTAAAGCCCAAAGTAAGACGACTTCGATTCATTTCTACTCGATATTTGTGCGCGTACCTTAGGCAGATGTGCATAAATAGAGATTTAAATGGTAAACTGGGAGCAAAATGAGATTTTCATTTCATTTAGGAAGGCGTCCGGAAAACACCAATTGGCGTGTAAGACATGTGATTAAACAAAAATACAACTATTGACCGATTTGGATATATATCTTTTGATCGGTTACTAACGCACCATGCAAATACGGAGAATTTTCAATAAAACATCAATAGCCTCTTTGTCTAGCGCAGGCATCGAAAAGAAACCCCAATGGTCCAAAATAACGCAACCAACGAATCCGTCACAAACGTGTGTATAAATAATGAAATAAAACGCTGAAGGTTGTTGATCAACCTGATAATATCGCGAGATTGCGGGCGGCAAGATTGTTTTATACTTAATCAGCTAGTGTGGTGTCAGGGAAACCATAAACCGGTGAATCGGCCGAGATGCGAGCGAAATGTGATAGAATTAATTCTCAAATTGCAGGTTCGCCGCTCTCAAACTAAAGCCTGTTTTTTATTATTATTTGAGCTCGGCCGTACTCTGTTATTTGGGCATCAATTTGAGCCGTATTGCACCTGCTAACATGTTTAAATATTTATTATTGTGCGGACAAACCGTCCACGAATTTGTGTGGATAATTTGAAAACTATTTTCGTACGATGTTTTGTAACAACCAAGTTTGGAAGTAAGTTTTTTCGTTGTGGTGTTGTAACAGTTTAGCGGTAATTGTTTTGTTTATTAATTCTGTTTCGTTTTGTTGTGTTGTTTTGAATGTATGATAGTGCTGGAAGTATAATAGTTAGGTATATAAAGCGAGGATGAACAGTATTGAACGGACAGACTCTCATTCTGATTTTGAAATTGATCTAGAGAAAATCTTTGTGGACCAGAAGGACGAAGTCGTGATGAGTGTTTTTACTTTTTTATTGGTATAAATTGTTGGAACCCAATGATGTGACTGTTAAAATAAATATTAGTGAAGCAAGGTCGAGTCTAGCCAATCGCGGCGAAGATTACAGTGGTTGGCACGCGCCAAATTAGATAGACCAGCGGGTCTTGACCTCCATTATTGCTTTTCATAAGGTATAAAATAATAATGACGAAACAATAAGTACTTATTATAAATTTGATCCTTTGGTAGGTATGCCGGGCAGCCATAGGATCCTTTGGTTTGTCTTACCACATTATACCACTCCGTGCTATGCAGTGCCGTCGGCCTATAACGGTTTAATTTTTATAGGTATATGTAATGAAGTATTGCTGAGCCCTCAACACTCACAGTCACACATCACACACACGCTTTCAAATACATTCTATCTCTGTCTAGGATTACTACTACACAGGCTATATCATCATTATCCAAGTGATGTCCCGTTTGCAATCTAACAACCCCCTTCCCTTGGAACTCGGAGTCCGCTTTCCTGCTATGCCTCCTGCACTTCGTACGATTCTCGGCATTCTGACAGGCTCAATGTTTACACGATACGATAGTAAAATAAAATTATTGACAAATTAATTAACCTCGAGAAGGACACCGCGATCTTCTATATAATGACCGAAGTCATCACGCCTAACGATTGGCAATACGACACATTGAGCTATTAGTTATAATTGGTACATAATATCGTGTTGATAACCTCACCTTGAATCGATCCTACTATTTAAATATGGTCGTTATTTTATATTGGATTGTTTCGGATTAATCTGACGTAAACTCAGCTATAAAACCACAACGAAATAGACGATCGTAGGTGTTAAAGTATTGGAGAGTCTAATTTTTATTTTGATTACTATACATCCGGGAGCGCATTCACCATAAATTGTAACCATACTGTATATCTATAGAAGTATAAATTTCTATACGGCGTGTAGGTAAAATTACACAGATAGTATTTAAAATATTTTAGCTAAAACAGTATGCAAATATACTGTTTTTAGACAAGTGATTTGTTTTAGCGCAAATACCGGCTCGCAAGTATGATCTTCCCACAAAACTTTGACTAATTTTAACATTCCCTGCACCTGAGGTAAGTGAACTCTTTAGGAACAATCATGCTTTTCATCATACAATATTATTTACCGGGTCTTAGTCGCGATAATTTACCTATTTATTTCAAGGCATAAATACCTCTGTTATTCTCCTACGTTTCTACCGGCTTGCAACGGCCGTGGTCGCGGAGGGCCTAGTGCCTCCGCGACCACGACCCTATATATATATATATTTATGCCTTGAAATAAATAAATTATCGCGACTAAGATTCGCTAAATAATATTGTATGATGTATACAAATCGCAAAAGTTTAAAATCATGCTTTTCCTTCCAATCACACTAGTGTTGCCCCAATTCAGTCTTGGTCTTGCAGTCTTGGTCTTGTTCTTGCGTTTTTGCAAGACCAAGACCAAGAACAAGACCGCGTATTTTTAGCAAGACCAAGACCAAGACTGATCGTGCAAGACTTGAGCAAGAACAAGACTAAGCCTGCAAGACTCTTGCGTCTTGCAGCTAGGACTTAGCGCTATTTCACGGAGTAGTTAGGTGTAACAGTTCGGTGTATAGGTACGCTTAGGAATTCTATGAGACGCAAAAAACTGTATCAAAGAATATGAAAAACTGGACCTATGCGCATTACTTTGTATTATTCTTGGTCAAAAGAATTGATATAAAGTAACATAACCTAATGATAAAACTGTTGTGTACTGTTATGTTTGATTTGTGTTGTATTTTATTTTTTATTGAAATAAATGATAAATCGTAAAACTCTTTTATTAAAGTTCATATAAGTTGAGGGTTCAATCTCTTTCTAGACAGATATTGTTCTTTAAAATACAGTCAAGTTATTGTAATTAATTTGTTTTTTTTACATGTTTTAGCAAATGTAAGCTTATAAATCATAAATGTTTATTAAGAAACAGTTACTTCCATGGAAAACGACATATAGGTCAGTTGATTTTTCGAATTTCTTATCAAATCTTCAGTTATTTATTAATCTGCTTGATCTTTACTATGGCTGTGTTAATTCAAGCTCACAATGTTCCAATTCTAATACGTTTTTCTAAGATTTAAAAACTTTAATAAATAGTAATAGACTGATAGGTAATTGCAAGACTTGCAAGACTCTTGCTGCAAGACCAAGACCAAGACCAAGACTGGGAGCGCAATACCAAGACCAAGACCAGGTGTATTGGCGCAAGACCAAGACCAAGACTGGCTAAGTCTCGTCTTGTTCTTGCATTTGGGCAACACTAAATCACACTAGTTTCTTCTACCAGACATAAGCAAATTAAGGGTATGAAACACTTAAATGCAGACTTAGGTCGCAGGACAGAAAATACGACAATTGCCGTCTTCGGGGCGGTGGTAAAGAATGTTAACCGCGATTTGCGTGTAGTAGCAGTAAACGCAAAAGCCTCTAGGAAAGAGAGTCACAAATCGCCCTCTGCCTGCGCAAACAGCGAAGGATAAACCCGAAACATAAAGACAAAAAAGGTAAATACGACAATACATTTCCACATCACCCTGTGCATACTACTACTGAATTGCGTTGTATTGATTTTTAGTCTTGCAAGGTTTGATGAAGGTTAATAGCACGATAATTGTCGATAGAGGCGCGCTAGCGAGCCGTACTTTAATTGGAGTAATATGGTAAGTAAGTTGGAGTAATCATCGGGTGTAATGAGCACATGCGATGTATGATCAACTACTTTGTACCGCCGCTTGCAAGCGCTCAAGGTTTTGACAATTAACAGGTATTTACTTACGAAAGTATGTGACATTGTACTGTCCTAACTGCCAGTTGATTTATAGAGTTTTGGAATGGATATTTTGAAGGCAAGATTTTTTACGCGTTACATTGTGACAGTGTTGATTATTTAATTATATTTGATACTTGACTGCCACATTGCCGCTTATAATGTGAAATGACGCATAATCTGTATATATAAAATCCTTGCGTTACTGACTGACTGACAGACAAGCTACAGCCAAAACTATAAGGCGCAGGAAGCTGCAATTTGGCATGTATGTTTCTTGGGGATCGTAGGGGTGCACTAAGAAGGGATTTCCTGAAATTCCCACGGGATCGGGCAGAAACATTAAAATTTAAAAAAAAATTGCTAGCGTAGTTGCGAGCGTCCTCTAGTACTTTATAAACAACAATAGGATGCCGGCAGAGAGCTACACCTGTACATTTTATTTAAATTTAACGTGGGAAATCCTTTCTTAGTGCACCCCTACGGTCGCCAAGGAAGATACATGCCAAATTTTAGCTTCTTTCGTCTTGTAGTTGTGGCTGTATCTTGTCTGTCAGTCGCTCAGTACCGCAAGAATTTTATATAAACAGATTCCTGTGTAGCGATGAACATAGATCATTCAATCTGTACATCATAGTTAAGGTACATCATCATTGGTATAATTCACAAATTAAGTGTCCAGAACTAACCTATGAGGCAAGGGTTTACAATTTTAGAAAGACAGAGGTATCAGTAGTTTGAAATAGACAGAAAAAACTTACATTATGGGAGTATGAGTAGAATGAGTTCTATTTTCTATTAATTACACTGAATTTGTTTATTTTTTACTGTTTGTAAGCTAAGGCATTCTGCAGAAAAAATTTTCCTGTGCTTCCATAGAAGTGGGCTAAAGTTGTACGTTTTATACGCATAGTAAATCTGTAAAAAAGATGAAGAAAAAATTTAAATTTATTAGTCTTCAAGTTTAGAAAAAGATGTAGATTAGGCCACTCATTTCTCAGTAGTCAAACCGCATTGCAAGCATTCCTCAACTGTTACTATTTACATCTAATAATATAATTCTTCATCATCATTAACATCAGCGGTATCTAATTGCAAACAGAATCCACATACGAGTAAACGCCGAATGATCAACATTCCTTTCGGCGCGCTTTTCATTAGTTATCCAATCAGTATATGGCGTGTCTAAAGCGCGATTCGTCACGAAGGATTTAAGTTATACCGCTCAACATCCCACAGAGGTGAAGGTCAAAGTAAAACACTCATACGACAGGACCCGATACCAATAAACACTGGCTGTAAATTACATAATTTGATTGGTTCCAATCTACCATGGTTTCGAATAAAAAATATATTCGTTCGAATTTTAAACTTGACACGCTCAATTTCAGTCGACACTTTATAAATTTTTTCTTTCATCACATATCGAAGTGTGTAATGTATTGACATGCTGTGTTATTTCTGAAGTAATTCCAATATGGCATTATTAATCGGATTAGTTATCCGATGTAGAACAAATGTAGAATGTAGATTGTATCCTTCGGCGTGGTAATCGGGGCTATTATCTCTAGGGATAGGAATTCCATTGAGTTATTTCATTTCTATTTAATGTTCTCTTTTAAACTGTTTCATACCATGGGAATTTTCTCTTCAGGAGTAGGTATAATTGTTATACTGTTGTGTAGATTCATAACTTTTACATACCACCTGGCATTAATTTCATCGTCGGCATTGGAATTTAGCAATATATTGACTTTTAGTTCTGCGAAACGTTCCTATTCAATTACTTTCTGAGTTCAAACGCTATAAGCGACTGCCGTTTGTAAGTATGAGAAACCAAGCATTAAATCGGCGGTGGCCGGTGTTAAAAAGCAAGTGATTAAATACGTTTGAGTTTATAAACAGAGATATACAATTAAACAAATTGGCGAAGCTATTTGCGTGCCACTTAAACACGTACATCTCGTAAACTTTAAGATCAGCACTGCAATTACTATTTACCATTAAAAACTTACTAAAACAATCAGCCTTAGTAATAAAAAGTTTCACGGTAAGTAATAGCAATAAAAAATAATGAAGAAGCTTAGTAATAACGAACTTCCAACTTGTTTATGAAGACTCAGGAGGATCTCGTTATCTAAACAACAGGTCTATGATTAGACACGACGACACCGCGTAATAGACCATCAATCATAGCACACAGTAGCCATATCGCTACAGGTTTCACAAAATACCAATCATACCCACTCATAGAAAACCAATTTTTAAAATTTATCATGTCGTTTAACATTTATCATATTTTAATATATGTAATAATAGCTGTGAGTAACAAATTAGCCAACGAATAATCATTGTCACGTCAAACTGAATAGCTGTTCATACGCTCGCGCCGTTTTCAACGTAATTGTTACTACAGACTTACACAAATATAACGGCAAACCAGCAGCTCTATTCATCCCATATGTGTTCTATTCCACCCAGTAATTATATTTAACAATGAAGCACAGAAAACAACGGAAGCGATGGAAGTGCTAATTCGAAAAATATAAACCGCAGTGCTCATATAATGAGCACAAAGACGTCCCTCGTACTGTGCGATGAAATGACTACTAAGGGCCTGCAATTAGTGAACGAAGCAAAATGGCTGACCAGTCAACCAGTCCTGAAAGAGCTACCGCGCCCCTCTTGAACAAACATTGGGCATACGTCAGAAGAGACAGGTGGTTGTGACGCAAGGGTCATGTTTACCTGGCCATTAGCCCTCCCCCGAGTTACACGATGTGCGTGTGTGTTAATTTAATTTTCTACTTGCAATAATTGCAGTTAGCCCCGGGGCAGACAGGCGAGGGCTCGACACGACATACTAGAGCTCTCTTTACCTACGAGTGGACTTGCGTGTTTGCACTGGACACTCGGACCCGCGCCCTGCCTCGTGAAAACACATACAATTACAATTTTATTAAAAACGTAAAGCATGTATTTATTATATCAGAGGCATTGGTGAAGTAGAAATTGTAAGTTTATCATCACACATACATCTTTAAGGCTGTTGCTATAGTGTTTTGTTGTTGTACTATACACATATTTTTTTCATATCCATTTATTTCTAATCAGTGTCGCGAAGTGTTTTGGCTGTGTCAGCAATCATGGTACCACAAATTGTAAGATTAAGATTCTGATTTAAAAAAATAGTGGCATGAGTTTCTTCCAGGCTCTTCACATAGCCCTACCATCCCGAACCTGGTTGTAAAAAAGGGAATGACGTCCATAAGTGTTGCTTTTGTAACCTATATGAATAAATGAATTTGAATTATCATATCATAAGGATCCTAGCGTTATCCTGAGTGCATCCAAAACCTGTGCCTCCAAGGCCTGGGATTCTCTTTCTATCTAATCAGATGTGTCACAATTTAAGCTGTTTCATGGAAAGGATGCCGTCGAAGCTTCGAGTAAATTGTAAGTTTATTTGAGTTGTAAGTTATAAATCATAGACCGATACAAATTTCCGCGTCGAAGAAAATACACAAAGCTGACAATGCAACAAAGTGGCGTGCGGTAATTTCCTAACGCCGATCTGTGTGGTAAAGTGTAAATGATAATGGTGTGCGTAGCGGGGCGCCGTCGGCTTAGTATCGCCGCTTGCATTTGTCATGTTAACACTGAACGTGTGAAGAGCCCTTATTAATGACGAACAGATTACTCCGGCTCAAGCCGCCGACGCTTTGTTGCCATTGTACCCGCGGACCCGCCGTGCTCACATTGAAAAGCGCTTTTTCTTCTATTTGCTTTGGGTTTCATTCAAATAATAGGATTTTCGACTTGTGAAGGTAATATCCAAAAAAACCTTTTGAGTAAGCAGGTAGGTAAACATAAAGTAAAGCAAAAAGTCAAACATTTAATTCGCCTCGACTGCAACTGATATACTATATCTCATCGTAGGTATACGTGTGAGGATATAATGGAGAAACACGTTATAATTGAACTATTTGTATCCAATAATACGCGACCAATGTTTTTGACTAATAAACCGCTCGTTTATGAGGCTTTCATGGAGCAATTACCAGCGGGGGTCTATCCTAAGCCGAGAGGTGTAATGCAATAAACTCATAAACTGCCGACCGATGCACAGGTGTGTGAAGCCATTTATGATTCCCAGATAGCGGCGATTGTTTTTACGTATGGAGTGTCCATTGCTTGTTTATAATGCTGAGAATTAAAGAGATGCTGAGCTGAGCGCGCAGTGAATGAGAGGTACATGTATTGTTCGAGTTCGGGATGTTTTGAAGTTCCCTTTTTTCTTCACACAGAAGTTTTGTGGTATCGTTTACAAATTTATTGTACTTAATTCTGAGAACATTGTGTCGTGCGCGCTCATTGAGTTTTGTTGTAAAACGCACCAATTATATAGTAAAACCTTTTGTGATTTAAGTTGAATGAACGCTTAGACTCCACCGAAATTAGAGCACGGCTAATTTGTTTTGTGATTCCGACTAAGAACTTGCTCCTATACTTTATGATATATTGTTCTCATTTCGGGCTATCAAATTATAATGAGTTGTGTATATTTTTTCATGCGTAATAACTATAGACAAAAATGGACCGATGGAACTATAGGAAAATTATAAACAGGTAGGTACTTAATAATTATTTAATTTATTGAAGAGATTATTAAAATTTTGTGTGGTACCTATTTAACTACTAACGTTAACTTTAGTGCTCTGTGGAAATATTCTTCTTTTCGTCCTGATGTTGCATCGTTTCCGTCGTCGTCGCTAGACTAACTCTGGTAGGACTTATTTTTCTACAATTATCATAGATAAACTATATTCTGCTGTTGTAGCGAATTCGATCATAATTAACGCATCGTTTATACTTTAAACGGACCATTTCTGATTATTTGTAATGTAGATAATGGACGGACGGCGCAAATAAGAAGACTGACAATGGTTTCTCAGCTTCATATCTATCAAAAATCAACAACGAAAATGTAATATTACATGTAATATTTTCTGAAAATCTTTTCTGCCTTACAATCTCCTTGGTACCGTGTCATAAACCGTCATAAACCGTCGCTTAAATGAAGTTTAATTTATTAAGAATTAGGTCTTACAAACTCAAAATAAATTGTGATACAGGCAGATAAATTTAAGAATAGAGAGTTCTATGGAATAGCTAAATATTTGTACTTCTCTACATTAACTCACGCACGGCGACTGACCCTAAGGGATAGATTTAATAACCTAATGTTATCCTCGATAGTATACCTACCTACTGAGTAAAAATATCTATGCATCCGCCCTGCTCTATGGATTTTATTTTATTTTTTATTTAAAAAAGACAACACCCGCATTAGGACTAAATCCTGTGTCGCTAGGGACTTTACAAACATACAACCAACGGACACAATGAATACCCAGACTCGAAACAACAATTTATGAATCACACAAAGTATTGTCTCGTGTGGGGATCGAACCCACAACACTTTGGCGCAGTGTCAAGCGGTGAGGCGGCCGCTTAAACCACTAAACCAACCGTGCAGTCAAAAGATTTCTATGTTTATCAAGTGTATTTTTGTGAAGAGTACCTAATTGAATCACAATTGTCTTGTAGGGTCATTCAAATCTATGTATCGATAAAGCAAGCGTACACATTGGGCCATCTGATTCGCACTTTCAGTCGTTAACTAAATTTCGACTTGACTTTTTAGATATACTGATAAACAAAGATGTGATTACAAGATGCGCCGAGTAACACTTTTGCCGAGTAACGAGTACCGAGTTTTACTCGGCTCAATTTTTCTTTCAACCGAGTACTCGGCCGAGTAACTCGGTTCAATCAAATTCCCAATTCGCGCGCGTAAACAAGTACAAACAGGTTCGCGCCGGCCGAGAGAGCCGCTTTCAAGGGTTATAAAAAGACAAATATTATAGTTTGGCAACTTTGCTAGACCCCAGATCCAGGATGCGATTATTTATCCAGAAAACTATGTATGAACTGTAGTAAAGCGTTAAAAGAAGTGACATTTCAGAGAGTGCTAGCAGCAGTGAAGAAAACGAGTCTGAACGATTACCACAAGATCCTCGTGCATCTTTCTGGAATTGCTTCGAAGAATTAGCTTCCACCCAGTCACTATAGCGAGATGATCCTAAAAGTCTCTAAACTAAACTAGAGTCCTTTCGAGTGGTGGACAGGGTACCAAACAAGGTATAGGCTGGCACGTTTAGCAAGAGTGTTTCTATTTGTACCTGTAAGCACCGTGTATAGCGAGCGATTGTTTTCGGAGGCTGGCAACGTCTTCGAAGAAAAGAGAAACAGGCTGTTACCAGAACGTGCAGAGAGCCTTATGTTCCTGCATCATAAATCATAACTTACCTTTATTAGCATACTTTTGATTTTATTAATTGAGATTGTCAAAGACTTCTTAAATTAGTAATAAATACTTTTTGATTAACACTGTTGTTTTAATTATATCTATGCTTTTCAATCAAAGTATACTCGGCATTCAAACCGAGTTATTCGGCCGAGTACGAGTATCAAAAAACCCGCCGAGTACGCCGAGTACCGAGTATCAACCGAGTACTCGGCCCATCTCTAGACAGCAAATCCGGCGAAATTCTGCATTAAGGGAGAAATGTCAAATTCAAAATGAATCTCAAAAGATTCTTCATAATGTTTCATCTATAAAACAGAATGGTTTATTGGTAATTAAAGTTACCTCCAGAAAATAACATAGGGCTATGAACTCCACCTTTATAATCACAACATTTCAACGACCATTCTCTACCATAAATGATAAAATGTCAAAATATTTAAAAACCTCTTAAACAATTTTAACACACATTGAACTTAGACAAAACCAGACAGCCAATATCAATAACATTTACCGACACAAAACCCGAGATTACATACGATTTACAACATTGAAAACAATGTCTCGTTTCGCTGAGCGTGCGAGAGAGGCGTTTAAAAGGTCGTACACAGATATATTAAAGAAAGAGCGTTTACCGACACAAATACGTATCATAATACAAACGGATCTAGTATTTCGTGATCGGGGCGTGTCCGTTGCGTATTAATGTGGCCGACGCACGATAACCATCTCGCCGCTTTTGTACCGCGCCGACGACCATTGTGCGCCCGCGCAGCCGCGAGAAAAGTAATTCTTAATAGACAATAAGCCGACGTTTAACACTTTTATTTATGTAACACAATGCTACGGTTTGCGAGAGATATATGGATCGACTATCGAACAACCAGTTAATGCACGCGATAAACGTTTTGGTACCCTTTTTACTGATTTAATGACGGCTAATGTGAAGGGTATTTAATAACTGGACGTTTGAGGAAAACGTCCGCAATCGCTTGCGGTGAGCCATTATACTCACTGTTATTTGTAAAGATGTTTTCGCTTATTGTATTGGGCTCTTAACGTTTGAATGTAATTATGTTTAAGAATAAATTGCGGGCTTGATTAATTATGAGTTGTATTCTTTCTTTTTGGGTGTAAGTGTGTATAAAAATATTTATATTTCGATATCATTTATCTCATTTGTATCAAGAGTATTTTTTGTTCGTATTAAAGTAAATCTTTAATCAGAATTTAATTAACACTGTATCTTTGACGTACGTGCCAACCCTATAATTAAAAAATAAAATGATTTCAGCCTCTCTACATTAGCACACATAAAGACTACCGACCGTTTATTTGCAAAAGAGATGCATTGTACTTACCTCCATTTCGGTACATAGGTAGGTACATCTAAAGAATTGAGTTGTCTCCTATACGACTGTACTCTATTATTTTCATCTGTACCTATTATTCAATAAACTTCCTACCGCTAATATAAGCCAGCCTTAATACCAAAACAAATCAAACAATAATTGAACAGAAGTCACTTCAAACATGGTATTACTATGGACACAGATTAGCTCCCTGTGGCACGCCTGCCATTAGCTCTAGACATGATTATCGGCCATTACTTGCACGTCAAACCTTCGACATGGTTATCACAGAGTCGTGAGGACAGATAGAGTACTAGTGATTTGATAAGTTATGCCCTGTCAAGTCAACCCGTAATTGTAGCTGCTTTGCATAGACTACCAATTGGTTAGAACATCTGACTAACCAGCGTGTTGTTTCAAGAAACGCACGTAGTTAGACACTGCATATTATGTATTTTCCTTACTGTGTTCAAGAATCTACATTTTTATTCATAGTATTTTCCACACTTTAAGAAATCCTTGTGTTGCCGAAGTTCCCTTTATCTCTACGTAACCGTCACGTCTGTCTCTCATTGGGTAAGGAAGAGACTACTGAATGCCAAATTCTCTGAACCTAATACCTCTTTCGCTCTCATAAACCACATCATGCATGCTCGTCGGTTGGCGGATCTTTAAAAGATGTATTGTTATTAAATAAATAATTAAACAAAAAATTTTGGATAAAAAGTACATAGGTACAATTTGTGTAAAACCATAACTCGCGTGAATGCAATGGTAATGGTGATATATTAAAAAACATGGACGATTAATATAAGAATATTTAATTATTTATTTAAAGATGAAAAGGCAGGCGTTTAGCAAACCTAACATCTGCGATAACGCTAACTTGTGCCTGTTAACTAAACCGTGTTTGTTAACGATATTGCGTTAAGTATTGTAATTCTGTACAATTTTATGAATGCCTCGAGGCGACAATGTGCGCCATCTATCGCACGATCTTAGAACTAAACGACCGCGCAGCACAATATTTTGTAATAAAATATTCACAAATATCTAGTGATGATCGCTACAATTTTATTTTATAGCCATCAATAGTTATTTATGGTTTAGTATGAAACCTATCGCCAAGACATTTTAAACATAAATTTTTCTACGACAATTTGCTGCACAGAGATTTTATTAAGAACTCTTGCTCTAGGACTCTATCTTTTATGGCGGCAAAGTTTATAAACATTTCATCTACGTAAATAGAAAAACCCAAATTTGAACCAATATTTTGTGACTTTCATAAACTGTTCTTCCACGTGGTGGTCGGACCTACTCTAGTTTTATATACTTTTAATAGGTTTTAAGCAAATGTATTTTTATTTTAATCTGCAATCATTCATGTGCTTAGAATGTTGTAACAGAGTTGAATACCTACCCCTTAATTTTGCTTTCTATGGTCTTTCAGTTTAGTAACCATAACCAGGCATATTTTGCTTAAAAAGAGACTCCTAACTCCTAACACTGATTTATGTAATATTGTAACATTGTTAAGACAATAAATTATTTATTTTATTCATTCATCATCCTCTTAAGCGCTATCCCAGTTTCAATCTGGGGTCCGCTTACTAGTCTAACCGGGGCGGCGATTCAGAATCGTTCGATATCTCATTTGACATTAGATTCCGTTAATTGTCGAACGGGCTACCCCATTTATTGTCAAAACTATCGCATTTCCTATCAATTTTATGCATTCAGTATGAAGTAAATTAATAAATAAATCGAATTCAATGAATATTTCTTCAAAATATCTCTGATAGGCGGCTAAAAGACGAGGACAATAATTTGACATATCGTACGATTACTTGTCGTGACATTCTGAATAGGCCTGCTGATTTGTCTGAATATTAGCTTTTCCACAGAGCGACTGCCTAGTGTCTGACCTCCGCAACCCGAAGGGATAGCGATATTCCATGGTTTAGACTAGTGTCAGTTTATTTAGAAGGTACTGACGCCCTGTAACGACTGTCAAAGATCTTCATGTTAACCGGGACCGACGGCTTAACGTGCTCTCCGAGTCACGGGACAAGCGATAATTAACAATTCAATACGCACATAACTCCGAAAAGTCGCGCCGTGGATTCGAACCCGATACACTCTGCATGACAGTCTGTTGGTATCTGCTGAACGGGTTTTGATCCAAGATCCTCTCGCCTCGGAGCCCGTGGCCCACGAACAGTATCAGGAATACCGTCTACCTATAGCGGCAGCCTTAAATTCTAATAACAGTAATAACTTATCTAAAGCTCACAATCTAGATTACATTAAGAGTAATCATTTCAAATTTAATAATCGTCAACATACAATAATAAATGCTGGTCGAACGACATAACGAATTCAAAATACGTTTCGAAAACATTGATACCGTTGATATATACTTAGGTATCATATTTAGGTAGCTAAGTTAATATCCCTTCTTGTGTGTACTATGATCGCCATCATCGAACTCATCACTGCTTTGCATTGTCCTGGTTGTCATCCAAGATTTCGCCCTTGGAACCCGAGTTTCGCTTTCTTGCCTAATCATATTTGACAGAATATTAGCGTGCTCTTTTCGGAATATAATAAATGTATTTTGTGATATGTTAAAAGAAATCGGTCTATAAACATGTAAGCCTAGATATGATAAACTGTTCTAAATTCCGTTCATCTTATAAGTAGACGCTTCTTTCGTTGTAGATACGACCTGAGAAAATCTAATAATAATAGACAGTAAAGTAATGCGTCATGATACTCATGATGCCCAAATACTGGCAGAAGTATGCCAGAAACCTGGAGTTTCTGGCATACTTCTGCCGGTGCTGGCACCTTTTACCCAATATACGCATGTACAACTCAGCGTTTCATCAGTATTACACATCCTGAGCTGCAGTACACATAGCTCTAGCTAGAAAATTTACACTAACAAATGCTTCGTCGCACGCATCCAAAGCTGCAGTACAGAAAATCATACTACACTAGATATATAGCTCCAGTTGTACTAGTGCTCAATAAGTGCCTAGACTCACGAAGTCACGAGCTGCGCTTAAGCCTGTCAACAATGCCCAGTAGTCATGTCACTACATCCTTATACATAACATCGTCTTGTACAACGCTCGGTGTATAAATTAGTCAGTGAAGTGCCGCTCACTAATTGCAGCACTACACAAATATTTAATAACAATCCGAGATCCTCTGAGATGACCACTTATCTGTTCAATTGGAATAATCAAAGGCATGGAGTAGTCTTAGTTGAAGATTTTTTTGGAGTTAAATATAGAGGTTTGAATGGTTGCTTCGATATTGTGAATTCGCCAGTATGATTGCCACTAATAATTTGTTTTAATTTAATTTGCCAACTTTGGATTAAAGTTCAAGTGTGTACGTAATATATTATTATAAGCCATCGGTCCTTGTTCTTTTCACAGGACAATAATCGTTACAACTCGGTATCACAGTTGGTGAGCGTGTGACTTACACGGATAGAAACATAGAAAGTGATAGATTTATAATTTCCAATGCTTAATTTGTAACAGGTAGATAAAAGTCACAGTTAAGTATTTAAAGATGTGGCACCACAAGAGAAGTAAAAAAGTACGCCACATAGGTACTACATATATTTTACAATTAAAAATGCCTTCTTAGTTTTTATATAACTCTGAAACGTAGGGTTCCGGTTTCAGGTTACAAGAGTTAATAATAGAAATAAAATTTACGTGTACCTACATATTTCGATGCCCGAAATAATCACGTTGATTGGTAATATTGGTATGTAGCCTTAAAACAATAATTGTTATTTAAGTTTTTTTGCAACGATCTAAATTAATATTGAAAGACTCCACTTACGAAATTAAATATCTAAAGTAAATATATAAATGTAATTATATTCAAAATATTTAAATAGTTAACGCATCTCCATAGACGTGTCTGTTCAAATTATCGCTGCACGATTGTTAAACATTATTACGTCGGGTGTTGTTTAATAGAAACAAAAATATCTGGCGGCGCGCCTCGTGTTTGATCTCGAGGTGTTCGCCCGTCGAGCGCGATTAGCCCTCTCTCAACGTATAATCAAATGTGCCTCGGGCTGCCTGTACCACGCACAAAACCCACACAAACACAAACGCTCACCTTACACTGCTCGTTTGTTTCAAATATATGAGCTTAAACATATAAAAATCTCAGCAATGTATCGTGTCAAAGTCGATGCAGTTGTGCATTCAGTTTAAAAAAGCGACCAGTCGTATTGAACAGCGGCCGGCTTCGGCGGACGAAGCCTCTCATTTGGCCGCCATTTGTCGGCCATTTCGGTGCACCGATCATAAATGGAGCCCGCTTCGGGTCACGTTAACGTCTCGGGAGAAAACGTGAAAAATCACACTTCGACGCGTGAAATTACAATCGATATACGAGTCTGGCTCGCCTTTATATATTCTGTTTTAACGAGATTAAGTTTGCGATGGTTTACGTCTAAGTACCAACATTATAATGTTAATATATTACATTATAATGACATCAGAATATTTTTGTTTATCACGAATTTAACTTTATGAACCATATCATCGGTTTATTAAACCGAATATTATGATGACAAGATGTGTAAATTTTAAGCTGCATGCTAAAATTCGAGTTTGCGTACAAAAAACTAATATTATTACACAAGTGTACTGTGTACCTTAATGCGTGCCATACATGTGACTATTCTTAATGTCTTCAATATACAGACACGGAAGCGGCGATAGCCTAGTGGTGTATGTAACGGATTGCCGAGACGATGGTCACGGGTTCGATCCCCAGGTAACTCGGGCACACACCTCTGACTTTTCGAAGTTATGTGTGTATTAAAAATATTAATTATTAATCCTCCTTTCAAAGGAGAGGCCTAGTCCAGCAGTGGACTGTTAAAGGCTGATGATGATGATGATGGAAAATGTTAATTATCGCTCGTTTAATAATGTGCCCGGTAGATGGCAATAGGCTCGCCCCCTATGACATTGGGACCTAAACATAACTGGCGAAATGTGGGTGTTTATGTAACCCTTCGGAGATAAAAGGCGTGAAGTTATGTTTACAGACACAGACCCACATTATGTTTGCTAATTGGTAGCTCTATCGATGTAAGCGCTGTAAATACCAACAATAAACTGTTGATTTTAGGTAACTAGTAAACTAAAGAGTCGATTGTATGCAATCTTAATGTACTTCCAAGGAATAATTTCAGTGGTAGATTTAGCATCAATTAAAGTCAAAGTCAAAACCATTTATTCATCTAATCTGACTGATAAATAAAAGGCACAGGTATTTTATCACTAGTAAACGACTGCATCTAACTTTTGAAGAAGTGTTGCGCGTGCCAAGAATGCGAAGATTTTACTGTGGCTTATATTAGTAAGCTCGGTGGATGTAAAACTCCCTGAACGGCACTTATCTTTCTAGACTCTATACAATAAAAGTAACACGTATCGTATAACTGTAAAGAAAGTTTGTAAATTAGGGATTGTACCACTATAACAGTGGACCGACGGCAAAGCTCTACCTAAACACTGTATTTTCACTTAAAACACAGTACTTAAATCGGCTACAGCTTTATTTGGTATCGTTATAGGTCGCTACCCAAGACTGTTATCTAGGAGTCCAGTGAATCTGCTCGGTTCTAGTTATAATTATCAGAAACATATAGACTCAAAGGAACGCTCTTGCAAATAAATACTTAAAAAGAAACTTTCAACCGAATATGGACACCAAAAGTCCATAATTTTAATAAGTTTGACTTGAAAGATACCGGCTGAAGGCGACATCCGTCATAACTATTAAAAGGGCCAGTTCTATAAGTAAGCTAACATCCTAGTAACAGAGTAAGCCGCTTGATGGCCGTTCATACTCGTGGTCATTTGGCGAGGTATCATGAGGCCTAGTTAGCCCACGCTCCGGGCGCATTGTACGTCAGGCGGAGCCAACGAGCCTCTCACAAAAATTACATAGCGCTTACAAGCCTCGCCGCGCCTCGTACCACTCTCAGCGATATATTTATTTCACTTAAACTACATCGTAAATGTGCAAGCGGCGTTCACTGAAGACAAACGACTCGAGACACACCGCACCGCTAAATTCATTTATTGCGTATAAAATAAATGAATTTACTAAGAAGTATTAAATTATTGGCTTGTTAATTTCAGTATTAAGTTAACGGAACGTCTTTAGTTTGATTCACTAGAAGCGACATTGGTTTTCTCATTACCTGTTACTTAAAGCGAAACATTCCCCGGTAATAATAAAACATCGCCATATAAGCTGTTTGAAAGTTTTACATTATATAAATGGCTTGTCTTTATTTGAAATATAACGTCATATTAGGAGGCTCTCCATAATCACTAAAGGGAACATCATTTCTGTTTTGAGATGTGCCGGCGCGGAGCGGTGTTCTCGCAGACGTGTCGGCGCAGCCAGACAGGGACAACGCATGTAAGTTAGAAAGAGATGCAAAATTCTAAAATTATACCCTCTTCGACTTTTTCTTTACTGCAATTAATGCATCCGATGATTGTAGAAATTATAGCCAGTTTGTTTGTGATCTTATTAGTTTTGAAAACCAGTTTTAATTAGTATTTAATAGGCTTTCTTTGGATATCACGTTTATGTTCTTAAAAAGTAGTTTTTATAAATTTCTTGTTTATCGAAGGTCCTAATCCTGCCACAATTAATATTGGTTACGATAGCCCAGGTTTTAAAACTCAATAGCCCGAATTTGCTTATTAGACGATTGCTAAGTAGTAGCATAGACTCTAGAAAAGTGGCCGGTACACTAGAACAAGCTTCTAGTTGCTGTTTTCCCAAGATCTTTAACATAATTTGCAAAACGTTAATCTTTCTGAAGAAAATACTTAACCCGTACTTATATAGGTAATGTTAGGGATGAATTTCAATACATAATCAATGTTATAATTCGACATCTATGTCTATCATCATCATAGAGCCGAATAAGACTCTATGATGATGATAGACATAGATAAGGCCACTACTGGGTACAGGCCTCTAGAGGATTTGGCCACTGATATCACGGTGGCCTGATTGGTTGGTATAGAATTTGATTGTTAGTTTTCTTTCTTTACCCAAAGTTATAATTACTTCGTGTTTTTTACTAAAAAACACTCACAGAATAAAATGGGACTGTAATACAATCTTTCACATAATGTTTCAATCTTTTTACAACATGAGATCTTAAAAGCTGGACATATCATTCTAAAAGCAATTTGCCGTGTCATCCGCTTCTACGCTAAAATATTAATCACCTACTCACCGCACAGTACAGGATGCTAGATAAAATGTGTATCTACACAAATAATATAAGTTAATTTATCTAAATTAACTTATATTATTTGTAATTCCTAGACTTTTGTAATATCCTGTGACAAGGGCCATACCGTCATAACACTTAATTATATAGAGCTTGAACTAAAAGTAATCAGAAAATTTATGGTTTAGTACATATATATGTTTGATGGCGACTGTATTCAGTGTACGGTCGCCATCAAACCAAGATTTGTTCTAGGTAGGAATAGGATTCACGCCCTCCGACTAAGCCGGCCGAGTCACTAACCACTAAGCGAAGAGGCTTATCAAGATCTTTAAATGTATCTACATACCCTGACCTTAGTACGACTTAGACATCGAGGACGAGGTCACATATCTTGCAGCAGTCCGTTAGGAGGGCTTAGTCCAAAAGAACGTGTTCGAGTTCTTCGTTGATGGCAACATTTTTCCACCCTCACAGATCACTCCTGGACTAAGCCCACTCTTAACTTGCTTCACAGAACCACAGTGAGTTACTAGATGGATTAAACCACGTTGGCCAGACTGGTTGGCTTAGGCTTTGATATCGAGTTTGCTTTGCCTATTTATTTACTTCGCCTCTTACAACACCAGCGGAATGAAAATGAAATCACCAATTCACCACACTGAGAAATTTTCCATACATCTTAAAACGCGACCGAAGCGTCGCATCGTAGTAGTGGCGACTACTACAACGATTAATATCGTGCACTCGCCAACTTCAACATAAAATAATCCGGCACTGAAGTAATCACTTATGTTCATAAGGCTTTGAAGGTTGAATCAAGAAGACAAGCTAGTGCGAGTCTGATTCGTGCCTAGGGTTCCGTGAAGCAAAATGCTCTCTCATACATCAAATTAGCCAACGCGATGCTTCATTCTCTAAAAAGATATACAAATCTATAGTTAATTTATAATCGGAAAAAGTGTCTGTGACATCATTTTTGCCTTCTTCCTTTACTTTTGCAAAGACTTAGCTTGAAAAAATGTCATGATTCTAATACAACGCAAAAAGTAAAACTCTTGTAGGTTTTTAGAATTAGCTATCTTTTATAGGGATGTTGTCGACGCTTGATGTTTTACAGCGTAAAGATTTTTATGGGTAATCCCACCCACATTTCTACTAGGTACAGTGGCGATTGATGACAACGAGTTTTGACCCTCGTGAAGTCCTGGGGCAAATTAAACTATTGGAACTCGCAATGAACTTAATCAGAAGGAGGAGCTAGAAAATTCCTTCTTTTTTCGTGTGAATGTGTAACCAAACTCTAGTGTCGGAGTTTCCAGACCGTCCGAAGGCCTCCGATGTGGTCTATCGATTCTTTTCCTGGGACAAGAACCGGCACCGACAGCTTAAGAGGCTACCTCGAAGGTCAAAAATCGTTCAGAGGTCATCGCTTAAGTGTTAGCTATAAGTTTGACATTTTGTGCCACCCTGAAACTGTCTGAAATCTTATTTCGTTCATAACTCAATTAATAATCGTTTAAGATAAAATTCATCTATGCTTTTGCTATTAAACTGGCTCTTCTTTAGGTGATTTTCAATTTCAAAGCGAAAAGTTAAGTAGGTTCTTTTTTAGGGTTCCGTACCTAAAAGGTAAAAAACGGAACCCTATTACTAAGCCTCCGCTGTCTGTCTGTCTGTCTGTCTGTCTGTCTGTCTGTCACCAGGCTGTATCTCATAAACCATGATAGCTAGAAAGCTGAAATTTTCACAAATTATGTATTTCGGTTGCCGCTATAACAACAAATACTAAAAACAAAAAAAAAAAAATATTAAGGGGAGGTCCTATACAAAAAACGTGTTTTTTTCGTATTTTTTGCTCAAAATTACTAACCGTAACAGGTAGACGCTTTAAAATTTCACAGAATATGTAGTTGTATATTACCTTTCAAAATAAATAATTAAATTAAAAAAAAAGTAAATAATAAAGGGGGGCTTACATACAATATACGTAATTTTTAAGCAATTTGTTACTCGATCTTAATAAATAGGTAGAAACTTATAAAGTATTTAAGTATACATACAAAGAACGTGATTTTCTTTTATAGATGATGGTACGGAACCCTTCGTGCGCGAGTCCGACTCGCACTTGCCCAATTTTTTAAATATCTGTAAAAATGTTTAGAGAAAGCATTTTTTTCAAATTAAAATTATATCGAGCAAAAATGTTCCAACCATGTATTTTTCTATGGATTTATTAAATAAAAACCTGATGTATAAATATACAACATTTTCACTTTGCTACTGTGTCTCACTGCTTCAAAATCGGTAAGCAAAAAAGGCATAAGTACATTTTCGAGGTAGAGGCCTTAACGTGTCCTCCGAAGCATGGTAGCGCTCTGATTGAATGCCACCCATCCATGTAGTAGCCTTGTTGACTAATTACGAACTAAAAATATACCTATATTTTGAGGTACAGAACCCTAAGGCATATAAGTTAGATAAGGGTAATGATGGCCGGTATAAGCGCGCATTAGCCGGGGAACTCGCGTCCCGCCTCACGTTTACTCCTAATGAGCGCTCACTCACGTTGATGGATGAACCGACCAAATATGTTTGATTAGCCGAGTTTTGCTAACACCAGTTTTGAAGAAAAGGTTTTGAAGAAGTGTCAGATTATTTAAATATTAATCAAGTTTTAACGAATTTAAAGTAAGTAGGTAAAGTCATTAATCTTTTATATCGAAAATTGTTAGTACGTATTTTGGGATTTCAAAACAGTTCATTTTATTTTTATATAACCAATTTATTTCGCCCTTTCATTTTTCCCACTTATGAGTTATACCAGTCCACCGGTGTTCTAACTGTGCGCCAATTATTTATTCTACGCACCATCCTAAAACAACACACCCTTCTTCCTTATACACCAATCCCATCAGGCAAAAGACGGAAAGATCTAGTCTGCACCAAACCTATAGGTAAACATGTTTATGTAAATAGATTCCTTGCTTTCCTCGGACCTTTCCTATATAATAAATTAAATAAAACCTTAGATTTATATAGCATAAGTTATAAGCAGTGTCATCTTGTTGTTACAAAACACCTAATGACAATGACCTACTCTGATACAGAGAATTTGCTTACTGTAATAAAATAGTGTGTAAGTACCTACGCTAAGTTACAACAAATCATAATATTAAGTCTACTTTCTATTACATATTGGCAGTTCATGATTATTATTATTATGTTAAAATATAGCCCTTTATTATTATTATTTAAGATTTTTTCCTGAAACACAGGTGTTAAAGCCTAGTTCAGGTAAACATTAAAATAGCTATATATTCCAAATATAAGGTATTACCGTAATAAATAAAGTAACTACGCATCAATGTACCACAATTTAACAAAGGCGCATCGCATACATTATAATGAATTATAAAATTTAATTGAATTATTTTTACTGTAATATTTTTCCTATGTAACATGTGACGTTTATTTTATTGAATAAAGTTATTATTATTATTATTATTTATTTATTTATTAGGGATAAACAAACAGTGACACATTATCCTTAGTCTAATAGTATATACAAAAAAACATGAGTAAATGTGCCCCCACACCGCTATCCACAGAATATAATTAGGTACGTGTAGCTTGGACTTAATGTTACGAGTAAACATGATTTAATAAATTAAGACAAATTGATGTGTAGAATAAAAAAGGTAAAGGTAATTAAGGTACATCACTAAAACAGTTAGGGTTCAGGTTATCAGAAGGATTCCCTGATAATTTTCATAACATTATTTCGAAACGCAGTAGCAAGCATTGCAAATATATCCAAATTCACAAAATAATCATTAAAGTGAGTACAAAGTCGTCGCAAAGGTGCGCGAACACCAGCATTTGTTTTGCAGGATGGTATTGCAAAGAAGGGGCGAGCGCGCACCTCGCGTCTAATAACAGTTCTTGGAACATAATAAGATAACTTATTGACTATATCGTTACAATCATATCTATGAGTGCATACATAAAACAGGAACATTGTCTCCAAAAATACACGCCTGGACCGTAGACTCATTAAGTTAAAGTTTTTCAATAGGGTTTCATAGGGTAAATAATTTTTACAGCAACGGTAATGCGCAGATTTCAGAAATTTGCGCTGTACCATTTCAAGACTATCTGCGTACTTGGCGTACAGCGGATTCCAAACAACAACAGCGTATTAGAACTGGGATCTTATTAGACCTTTATATAAATGGATATAAGTGCCCTTATTTTTAAATTCGGTTGTAAACCTCATAACAAATCCGTACATACGGTAAGCGTTATTAATTATGGTGGCAACGTGTTGATCAAGATGCAGTTTTTCGTCTAGTAGTACCCCAAGGTCTCGAACGACTGAAACTTTTGTTAAAACTATTTGATTTAGATGGTATTTATTTGAGATTATATTTTTGTTTTTCATGAATGATATAGTGAAACATTTGCTGATGCTTAGAACTAGTTTATTTTTGTGACAATAGTCAGTAAGTCTATTGAGATCCTCTTGTAGCAAAGTACAGTCATTTGGTGTTTTTATACTTTTATAAACCTTTAAGTCATCAGCATAAAGTAAAATTTTTGAATGTTTAAAACAGATACTAATGTCATTTATAAATAAAATAAACAAAAGAGGTCCTAAAATTGAACCTTGGGGTACGCCAGATGTGACGGTGACAGGTGAAGATTGATGTCCCTTGATAACAACCTTTTGAGATCTATTGAAAATATAGGAGGAAAACCATCGAAGTAAATCTCTCCGTATTCCATTATAAGCTATTTTGGTTAATAGTAGTTCATGATCCACCTTGTCGAATGCTTTTTGAAAATCTGTGTACACTGTGTCCACTTGTGTTTGTTGGCCCATGTTATTGAATAAGTAGTCTGTGAATAACACTAAATTAGTAGTAGTTGACTTACTTTTCACAAAACCATGCTGTTGCGGTATTATACTATTGTAAATGGTCTTATGGATGTAGTCGTGGACTAACTTTTCAAAAAGCTTCGACAAGGCGGACAATATGGAAATGGGGCGGTATTTCTCTATGTCATGTTTAGAGCCTGATTTATGAACTGGGGTAATATTGGCCCGTTTCCATATTTCAGGAAAAATTCCTTCCGCCAAACATTTATTATAAATTAATTGTAATGGTAAAAATATAGAACAGGCAGTTTTTTTAAGAAAAATAGGAGGTATTCCATCTGGGCCAGGCCCTTTCGTGGAGTCTAGTGATTTTAATGTCCTTAAGACTTGGTCAGCGCTAAACTTGATTCCTGTAATTAGAGTGCTGTTATTAGCACATTCCTGAGGTGGTAGCCATACGTTCATATTAAGGGATGATGGTTCGTAAACAGAGTTAAAGAAATTCATGAACATATTACATATATCTGCTGGTGCACTAGATCTCTGATTTTTGAGAAACATACTAGATGGTACACCTGAGTTACCTCTCCGATTTGAGACATAGGTCCACAAGTATTTTACATTTTTCTTGACGTTATCCTCAACCGAGTTAATATAGTGCTTATAATGTATTTTACACTGAACGTCGAATCTACGTCGAAACAATGAGAATTGTTCATAATCGGACAAATTACCATAAAGCTTCCACTTTACCCATGCCTTGTTTTTGCTTTTGAAAATTCGTATAAGTGACTTGGAAAACCACACAGGAAAACTAGAAGAACGCGCTTTTGCCGTAGGTGCGTGTTTTTTTATTACGTTAAAAATAATATCATAAAATAAGTTAACGCATTCCTCAGATGGTAAATCAAGTAAAAGTTGGTCCCAATTAACTTTGGTTAATTCCTCATTAATCAGTTCGTAATTTGCTTTATAGAAATTGTATCTAACAATGTTCGCACGCTGCATTGCTTTATATCCAGGATTGTGTTTTATCATACAATTGAAAGGTGGATGATAATTGTCCGGAGGTAGTAAAAGGCATGGTGGAATATTCACAGTACATTCTAAATTGCTAATTAATAAATCTAAAATCCGACCTTTGCTATTTATAACATTATTAAATTGGGACGCATTATGTAGAGACATAATGTTATCAACGAGTCTACAAACTGATGACGATCCGTTACAGATAAGCGATGTGACTGGGCGATCCACAGCATTGAGCCACTCTATGTCGGGGATATTATAGTCACCAAATAATATTAAAAGAGAAACGTTCAATTAGAGTTTGTAGGGTCTCGAAATGAGATACATATATTTCTTCGGTAGTTTTAGGCGGAATGTAGGACGCATTAATCAGGCAATCATCACAGCCGGAACCCATAAGACGAATTGAAATAGTTTCTATATGAGAAGTATACATAGAATTTGTTGGTAAATATTCCAAACGTAATTCCCTTAGTACTGCAATAAGGACGCCACCTCCATCTTTCTTGTCCGAGGCCACCCAGTCCCGATCGCAACGAAATACTATATAGCGCTCATCTATAAATTCACTATCTGAAATCTGTGGGATTAACCATGTTTCCGTGAGAATTATCATGTCATAATTGTTAGATAGTATGTTCATATATAAAATATTCATTTTAGTACGCATGCCCCTACAATTTTGATAGTAAACAGATATGTTATCCAGCATTATAATGGTAAAATATCAAATAGAATGCGTTAACAGTGAAAACCACGCTACAATTAGAAATAGCACCACGGTCCAGACTTCAGTAATTGAGGAAACAATTAACAAATAATAATGAAATAATACTATGTGTAGTACTAATTTACTTTTTACGCGTACAAATGCCCTAAATTTATTTATATTTTGAGTTCTAAATGAAAACAAATCAATACAAAATTTATGAGATATGAAACTATAAAGAAATAACTTTGAAAATAGGTAATTATAGTAAATACATAGTAATAATCCTAGAATTACCGCTAAACTTAAATAATAGATGATTTTTTTCTGACTTATATTATTTAGTAATCTTGAAACCAGGTTTAATTTTGCTAAGATCTTGCGCTGTCCGTATAGCAAAAACTGGTCCGGTATCAGTCTCCCTGACAAGAATCGTCGAGTGTTTAACCCAGACGTACTTGTAATTATGCTTTCTGGCTGCTTCGCGAACCTGCCGAAACAACTGCTTTCTTTTCAGCGTAAGATGCTCGTGCATATATACTGGCTGTGGTGTACCGGAAAATCCTAATTTATCCGTGTCAATACCTTTTGCCAATCGAAAGGCACTCAAAAGGTTATCCCTTAGGATTCGCGAGCTCAATTTAATTATAATATTCTTCGCCTTGTTATTCTCTTTTTGTGCATGTGGTACTCTATGTATTGCCAAGATCTCTTTGTGCGGCAGTGAAAATTTTAAGTTGTCGCTAATGTTGTCGAGGATGGTTAACAAATTTTCGTTTCTCTTTTCCGGCACATTGCACAATTCGAGGTTAGTTTGACGAGCTTGTTGTTCCATAGTGTCAATCTTGTTTTCCAAGCCACTCAACAGATTGTTTACGATTTCAGAGCTCTCCGATTGCTGGCCTAAGGCAGGCTTTTTAATATCGTCTTGTTGGTCCATCGCGTATTGGAGAGAATTTTGGACACTCGAAACATCCTCTATCAGTGCTTTATGCTTAGATTCCAACTTATAAACTCGTTTATCCAAACTAGCATGATCAACGCGTAAGCTGGCCAACTCACTTTTTATATCTATAGTTGTTTGTGATACTAATGCGAGATCAGCCCTGATATTAGACACACTGTACGACAATTTCGACATAGCGCGGTCTAAATCTTCTCTCATGGCATCAATTTTTTTATTCAGCTCTTGGGAGAGGTTTCTGATAGCTTCCGCAAACTCCGATTTTGGTTGTTGGCGTTTTCTCTGGGTAATGTGTTCTCCCGAAGTAGTATTAGAGTCATCCGGAGAAGGAGAGCATTTTTTACTAGATGCTTGAGACATGATTCTCAAAACTAGTATAAAAAAATATTGTATGTGCTAATCAAAATACTTGATAAACAAATCACGTATTTCCTCGGTGCAGCGAGAGGTGATCGACAGTTAATAGAGGTCACCTATTTCGCGCGGCGCTCCGCAAGAATCGATGGTCGAGTGGCGTAGCGCTCCGGCTCCGACGGTGAAACGAATGGTCGAGGTTTCAAACCCCGGCCGAAGGCCAATTGAATTTTTCAATGTTAATAACAATTATTAAGTTAATTCCACTCACCGGCCTATGAGCAGGATGGCGCAATACAAATTCAATGATGGCGCCGGTCGTATATGGGTTTCTCCACAAGTTAGTAAGAGAGGTACCGATTTAAAGACTCAATCTTAACACACAATTTAAAAAAAATAGCTGGCAAAATATTCGCACACGTCTACTCAAAACAATATCCAGCGAACGAATGACTCAAAACAATATCCAGCGAACGACAACATATTTACCATATTTCTTTTCAGTTGTAGCCAAATCAGTTGAAAGATATAATTTTAAAATTCTCACCCTTACATAAGAGAGTAGGGAATGCAAATCTCGCGAGATTTGGGCTCAAGCGAGATCTCGCGAGATTATGAAGCCAATCTCGAGATCTCGCGAGATTGACAGTTTTGTATGTTTTTTTTGTAAATAATCGCAATATTTGAATAAATTACGACATAAATAATAACCATTTTAAGTATTATAAGATAAACATTAGGTACTTTTCACTAACTTTTCAATAGACTTTTATGCTTCAAAAATTGTTTGACGTACCTATCTGTCTATAATTTTTAATAAACTTTTATGAAGTAAACTTTTACGGACGGATCGGTCAAATAAGAAATGAAAGAAACAACAAGTCTTCGCTTCTAATATCAAACAAAAATCTTATAGTAATAAAGCATTTATTTTATAATAAACAAAACAACGAGAGGTCAAAAAAAAATTAGAGAGGGTACCTTCTAACAGCTTAAAGTGATTTCTGAAGCACAGTATTACTTAAAGATTTAATGCTTGGTACAACCAGCGTGCACCAATCCAAGGATATAACTGTTCATCATACATTTTCTGCCTATTTAACCCTTCCCAAAAATAATGCCGTTAATATAAAAGTACTAAACTATTAGCTATCGTATATCAAATTAATATGTTAAGTGTAGGTACCTACAGTGTACACGTACCTTAACAACTGCATCGACTGTAATATATTTACATGTTTTTGTTTTTCTTACTTCATCAATATCTGAAAAACAGTGCAGTCGTTCTTATAAGATGTTTTTTTGGTATTAATAGCTATTAATAATGCAAATAACTTCCTGCGTAGGTATACTTATTTATAATTTTGAATAACCGTTTGGCGTGTTAATGGACATGTCACAATAAACAAATTTAGCAAGTATTACCGTAAGACGTACCTAAAAAAACATTTTTTATACTAATCAAGCCGTGACCACAACCAAAGTCAAATTAAATATGTACTTAATCGTAAATTGTGTAACATTTGTCTTAGTAGGTATGGATAAATAAAAATAAAAACGCCGGGACACCGCTTCAGCATCTCATCTTAGCGTTAGGTAATCCTTCCATCCGTTATCCTTGGAGTCCGAGGTCCACGCATTAGTCTAACCAGATATTTCACAGACCGATTGCCTGTCTGACCTCTGCAACTCAAAGGGTTAGCGAAACTCCATAGTTTAGACTAAGTAGTTTCAGTTTATTCAAGAGTACTGAGTCTCTTTAACGAAAGTCAAAGATCTAGAGGACAGCCAGAACCAAGGGGGCAATCGATAGTGAATAATTTAACGCAATGCTTCGAAAAGGCAGTGGCGCGTGTTACGTAGGTTTTGAATCTTATGATGGAATTTGTTTGTAGGCATATAGGTAGGTACAATCTACTTTAGTTGCGCTCAAACAGTGAGAACTCATCACTGCAGCTGAAAGACCTGGGGCAAGACAGACCGATATTGAGCTGCTCGCATACAGCTGCTACCTACGGTCCTTCTCCAACCGTCCATCTACCGATAGTAAGTATGTGCATTACTTTAACATAAAAAATATACACAGTTAAGACTTTGATGTTTCAGACGTGGCGCCATCTGTTATTGAGTAGAGACATTAAAGTCCCGCCGCAACCACGGCTGAAGCAAGTCAGCCGAAACGTTGGCAAATATTTAGGTATTTATGCCTTAAATATATTATTTATTGCGAGTAAGACCCGCTTAATAACTGTGTATAATGTAGGTACCTATACAAACCGCGAAAGTTTAAATTCGTTTATTTGAGACATTAAACGTCAGTAGTTTGTGACCTATTCTGTAACATACATATAAGTGTTATCACAGATAATGTAATACTATGCTAGGTGTTATATTGTTTTGCCTGTCGATGAGTTATGGCTGCCATACACTCTACGGTTTACCGGAGAGGTTTACCTGTGCAGGTATACCTGCGCAGTTATAACGGAGGGTGTGTGGGAATACCCGTGCAGTTTTATGTACATGTTTGACCTGCGCAGGTAAACCTGCACCGGTAACCTCTCCGGTAGACCGTAGCGTGTATGGCCTACATTAGGCTAATAATAGCATGAAATAGGCAGCGATTACAGTTATGACAAGTGTAGGACTTCCCGAGTGTTTTACCTATTTCTTTACAAGACAAACTTATAAATTTTCACTTAGCACATAGGTACAAAATTAGGCATAATTTTCCTATATATTCTTCTCATAGTCCTACTATCGAATCTATTCGAACCTGGATGTAAATATTTGTTTCGCCATCCCTTCTGAGAATCGCCTAACACAGAAATCCATATCATTTTGTTTATCGCAGAAATCAAACCCATGTAAAATCACATCCCAAACGGAAAGTAACATCAACCAACGAACCACATTAATTACAACATAAAAAGCCAAAACGTTTCCGTTAAATTAAATTACATTCACAATGTTGTGTAACATGGGATTACAATCAATTAGACACGTTGCAACTATTCACCCCTTTGGCATTGTGGCGCCCCCTATCGCCCAACACACAATATGGTGTGACGCAGACTCAGCGTCACGCCGACTTCTCGACATTCTAAACTCATAATCGAAGGGGAGGACCCGCATTTGTCATCCAACCCTGCAAAATCATCCCCACGCAAATACCTACCTTGAAAACAAACCATAAGTTTGAAGTTCCTTTGGCGAATTTTCTGCAAGCATCATAAATTTTATAGCATTTTAATACAGCCATAACAACGTAACAATAATAGGGTAAATGTTTTGGTAAGCCATAAATAAATTGAATTACGTCCCGCTGAGAGAAGACAAATTCGACGATGCCATTTTATGTCGTTAATAAAACACATTTTTGACAATATTCTGGTAAAAGGGCAATTATTTTTTTTTGGTGGCACGGTTTGCTTTTTTTGTATTGACAGAAATGTTGTAAATATTAAAAAAATACTTGCACTCGTCAACAAGGCAACACTCCTTAGGCAGTTAAACACGAGCTACCTAACTACTGAAAGTAGTAAATTAAGTCCAGTAAAAGATAGCACCGTCATTACTCTTATTACGCTTATTAAAACGATGGTGATGTGATATGCTCAAAAGGCTCTCGAAGGACTCCGAGGAATCCTAACAATTCTTATCCCGACACAAAAATTGCGACGTAGTATTACGAATATTTTGAAGCACTGCAGCGGTGCAGTGCAAATCTTAACAATAATTTAACCTTCCTAGTTTTGATCTTAATACTGGTTGCTAAACATTCTCGATGTATTACCGATGGCAGATCGACCGAACTTATTTGCGATCCGCATCGATCTCCTGTCAAAATTTCTGTAGCTTGTATCTTGACATTATTAATACAAGATTAGAAAATACAGACTATGGCATCGAAATAATGTTGCTACTTTCCATGATAAATATGACGCAAAAAATAATCGGCGCCATATGTAGCCATATGTAAAAAATCGAAAGCACTACCTAATCTTAAAACAATCGTGTCCAAAATTTACGAAATATTGATTTAATAAAGTCTACCTTCAAATTACCATCATTACAAATACAATCACGCTATAGTATACTTTGCTATTCCATAGCACTGAAGCCGTCAAGCAGTGTCTAAAGTCAGGTGTAGCAACACGACAGAAAACAATCGCAGTGTTTACTCGGCACAAGCTAATGGGCCATTAGCCGGCCTCACTCGCGGCGCACGCGAACAAGAACGCTTTAGATAACACTCTAATTGACGACATAATACTATAAACATTACTTAAACAACAACCTGCAATTATAAGTAATTGTTTACTGCAGTTTTGCAATGTTATTCTATTGAAATACGATTACATCAAGACTTTGTAGAGTCTGGGCTTAGAGAATTTATAATATTCTACGATAGCTTAGCATAATCTTTTTAATTATTTCTCTTTATCAAAAACTATTTTCTCTTTAGGACACCTAATATCCTATTATATTATCTTAGAGACAAATAACGCACGGTCATGATCACCCTTGTTAAAAATCCGTCATAATGCTAGGCGTAGCGTCTTTTCTCACTATGTAAAGGATATTGAGCCATAGAGCACCACACTGCGCCAATTGATGATAGGCAGACTTAATAATTTGTTTCTATTGATTCTTGATCTTTATTAGTACAACATAGTAAACATTATTTAATTAGTTAACGACAAGCGACAAACACATCAATATTTTAAAGTGAGCAACCTGGGGGCAGAGGCAGCGAAGACTCTCCCACAAGGACGCTGGACGAGCGATGGTCTTATTGAGATTGCGGATTATATTATAAATCCGAAACCAAACGCAGAAATAGTAAGCAAAAGTTTCTGCAACAAAGCTAGTGAACCCAGACACTAAAAAATAAAAGTTATTAAAATACATAACAAACCTTAACGTTTATATATTTATCTTCGCAGTGCTACCATAAAAAAGGGCAATAAAACTTTAAATATGTACATATAGGTGAAACAATAAATCGGGTAGATTTATGCGGGCGCCATAAATGTCTTCCTCGCGCAAGTAAAGTGTGAAGTGTTGTTAGCGGTTATATCGCAAACGTGGGATATTTATTTAAGAGGAGTGAGTGAGTCGGGAGGTACAAACTGTGCACTCACAAAGGCAATGGCCCACAGCTAATGTGCCTTGTGCCGATATTGTTCACCCGACACCTACGCAAGTACGCGCTCCCTACGCCCTTACGATATTCCCGGGAAAATACTTACGATATTCTCGGAAACTGTTTATTGTGTAAAGTAAATATTAGGACTTGCTGCAACTGTGCGCGAAGTGATTATGTTGTTAAATTAAGTAGTTTACTGGTGCTAGTTTGACAAAACAATGTGTACTCTTTTTTGTCATATCGTTTTTTTAGTAAAGGTTGTAGATTCATGACTTCGGATATAAATAATTCATGGTGTTTGAAACGAATTGGCAATGTCCAATGGTCTTATTCTTATAGTGAAATTATCTCTAAGAAATGTAACCATTTGTTAAATATCAAGAAGTCTTAGATCTGAATCTGATCTATGGACTGGATATACAAAGCCAATTATTTTTTGGTCCATTTAATGATTTCTGCTTTACAGAAGTCACACATCTAAGTACTTGATGTAGTTATAGTTCATCGTCAGCCTTTAACAGTCCACTGCTGGACTAGGCCTCTCCTTTGAAAGGAGGAATTGGCCTACTATACCACGGTGGCCAAACGGGTTGGTATAGGGTTTGTATCAAGTTTTCCTTCTCTTACAGTGCTGTTCTCTGAATAATATGCTCCCTCTGTCGACTCCTACGATACCCATGGGATGATATGGCTGGGTGTCATTCCGTATTCTTAATCCGTCACCACAAGGACGTGTAAGATGTCATCATCATCATCATCATCAACAGCCTTCTGTACTGTTCCACTGCTGGGCAAGGGCCTCTTCTCACTATGAGAAGGATAAGGTCATAGTCCACCACGCTGGCCAAGAGCGGGTTGGCAGACTTCACATGTCTTTCGAGAACATTTTGGAGAACTCTCAGACATGCAGGTTTCCTCACGATGTTTTCCTTCACCGATAAGCAAGCGATAATTAACAATTTAATACACACTTAACTCCGTAAAGTCATTGGTGCGTGCCGTGGATTCGAACCCGAGACCCGCTGCGTAGCAGTCTGTCGGTCTCTCCACTCGGCTATCGCTACTTTAAGTACAAGATGTAGTTAGAAGTAGTGTAAGATGTAACTATAGTTAAAGAAGACGAACTTAATATTATAGTTGCAGATTATCTATGCACAACCTTTTTTGATTACGTGTGGTACTCAGAAGTACGTCTTGGAAGAACTGTTAAATATGTTTTACATCTCTCATGTTCGGTAAGTAGGTTCTTATTACCTCCAAATGGGGCTTGTAGGTGACTAATTATCGCTCTAGGGTAATAATGTAGCTAGAAAAGCCCTAGGGCGGTAAGTAATAAAAAAAACATTTCTTTCTTTCAAAAAGTTCGCGTACATCTAACCATCATACTGGCTATAGACATCATGCATTCAGCCCAATGACCAAAGAGGTCGCTTTGCTATTCAGCCTTGTCTTCGTGTGAGTATTCAATTTCGTTCTTGAAAAAAAAAAGTTCTTTACTCGATTCTTTTTATGAAAAAAGGCGGGAATAGAAAACTTTTACTTTAAATATTGTTTGTTTAGGGATTTTTTATAATTACGTGCTAATTAGGAAAAAACAAGAGTTCTTCAAGTGATGGAGATATAAGCTGCGCTCCCGATTCAATGAAAATGAAGGCTGAAGCAGCAATTAACAATTAAAATGTTTTATTCTTGTAATGCCAGTTTTTTTCTACTTACCTCACAATCGAGATGTAAAGCAGAATAGTTAGCTCGGGTGTAAGCACCAATTGCACCCTCGAACTATAGTCGCCCTCGCTGCGCTCGGGCGCCTAAATATCTCGGGCTGCAATTGCCTTACAGCCCTTGGCTACTAATCTACTATTACATCTCTCATGTTCGGTAAGTAGGTTCTTATTACCTCCAAATGGGGCTTGTAGGTGACTAATTAGCGCTCTAGGGTAATAATGTAACTAGGAAAGCCCTAGGGCGGTAAGTAATAAAAAAAAATACTTTTTTCTTTCAAAAAGTTCGCGTACTGGCAATAGACATCATGCATTCAGCCCAATGACCAAAGAGGTCGCTTTGCTATTCAGCCTTGTCTTCGTGTGAGTAAATAGTCATCAATTTTTAAATAACGGCGAAGCTCAATATCGTTCTTGAAAAAAATATTAAAAAGTTCTTTACTTGATTCTTTTTAATGAAAAAAGGCGGGAATAGAAAACTTTTACTTTAAATATTGTTTGTTTTTGGGATTTTTTTAATGCTAATTAGGAAAAAATTAGTTGTTCAAGTGAAGCTGCACTCCCGATCCAATGAAAATGGAAGCTGAAGCAGCAATTAACAATATTTTGCCTGAAACTTCTAAAGAGAGATATTTGAAAACTTACGACGATGTTTGTTTTATTCTTGTAAAACCGGTTTTTTTCTACTTACCTCACAATCGAGATGTAAAGCAGAATAGTTGGCTCGGGTGTAAGCACCAATTGCACCCTCGAACTATAGGCGCCCACGCTGCGCTCGTTCGCCTAAATATCTCGGGCTGCAATTGATAACTTACAGCCCTTGGCTACTAATCTACTATTTTTTTAACCAGAAAAGGTAGTGTAATATCCGGGTAGTGTGGTACCAAATGGGTTTATATTATTATATTATGTTATAAATGAAAGGATCCAGTACCAAGTAAGCCTATGACCCAATACGTAGGTACCTATAATTATTGACTGATGTGTCATACGCCTCCTATTCTTTCTGAGACACATATATACAGACTAGACGATGCCCGCGGTTACACCCGCGTTATTTAAGGCTCCGCTCCCATCGCTCATAGCGTAATGTTATATAACTTATAGCCTTCCTCATTAAATGGGCCATCTAACACTGAAATAATTTTTCAAATTGGACCTGTAGTTGCTGAGATTAGCGCGTTCAACCAAACAAACAAACAAACAAAGTTTTCAGCTTTATATATTAGTATAAGATAATCGTAGCTCTGCATGTGTCATGATCATGATGCCGGACTTTTAGTCACGAATTTTATATAAAAGAACATAAGTATTTGCGAGCTAACGTTATGTAAACTTCTTTAAAAAGATAAAAGGAACCTGGTAATAAAAAAACATCGAAATACGTCTGCAATATAGAAAACTTAAATTTTCGGAGTCATTAATTTTATTGTGTCACTTGCATCACCCTAAATTCTTCGTTACACCAGCAACATTCCTGAAATATTTCGAATGATTCATTCATTCCTGAAATATTTCAAATCAAAAATGAATTCCTGAAATAAATAAATCTATCATGTCTCTACATCAGTGGTGCGGAATGTCGGATCCTTGAAGAAATGTAAAAATAAAAGAATTGACTTTCATAAGCGTTGCTTTCGTAACCTATATGAATAAATGATTTTGAATTTGAATGGTACTACACATCCCAAAAGACAATTAAAAATACATACATACATTCATAACGTCACGCCTTTTATCCCCGAAGGGGTAGGAAGAGGTGTATTTCTACACCCACTTTTCGCCAGATATACTTTAGTCCTACGTAATAAGGGGCGAGCCTATTGCCGTACCGGGCACATTTCCAGACTCCGTGCGGCTACTGAGAATTTCATGACAGAAAAACCCAATAACACTGCCCGACCCAGGAATCGAACCCGGGACCTCCCGATCCCACGCGCACATTTATGCCGCGAGACCTACGATAAAAATCTAGATACATAACTTATAGCAGTGGCTATCATCTGTAAGTGCTACTCAACGTGTCTAATCCAAATTACTCTTATCAAAAACTAGAGAAAATTCACGTAAATCGTTCGTTCTAGCTATGGAGTAGAAGGTTTTACGAGTTTGTAACTTTAGTGTGAATTTAGTGAACCAATATTTACCGGCCCCAGTGTTGCTTTCTCCCGGCAAATGTGCCGGAACCCTCAGGAAATAAATCGGATGGCAATTTGCCCGATTACTTACTTTAGATGAAATATTTGCCCGTTCTGCTCGATGCTTCGAGTGGGCTTGTACTGATTGAGTGTTAGGTTGTGTGGAAATACATACGATGTGTTAAAGAATGAATTGTTTGGAATTGTTGTTTCTTCGTTCAGCGTTTGGTAACAAAAGTGATTTATTTAAATACTTATTGGTAGTAAGCTAGCTTAGCTTTCGTTCCTTCTCTTGACAATCAGTTATTCCTAAGGGAGAGGATCTGTGTCGACTAACCCTCAAAATCATCATCATAGGAAGCAAGTTCGCGGTTTTTATATAGAGATATCCTCTTTTAAAGACTGCGAAATTTCTCCTTTGAGAGACATATGTTAACGTATATGTTACCTATTGTAATTGTTCACAATCTCTCAGTATCATTAAATTTTACAATATTAACGGCTGTCTAGAATATTACGGATACATATATAAGAATTATAGGTAAAAGAAAATGTAGTAAATTATGGTCTATGTCACCTACATTATAGTGTAGGCTAAATAGCAAATTACTTTATCATAATCTTATCTTAATATATATAAATCTCCTGTCACGATGTTTGTCCGCGATGGATTCCTAAACTACTTAACCGATTTTAAATTAAATTGGCACACCGTGAGCAGTCTGGTCCAACTTGAGAGATAGGATAGCTTAGATCTTTAATTATAGTCGCAATTTTATTTTATTGCAAATTATTAATTTAATTTGTAAGTAGTTGTTTGTTGATTTTGGAATGTTTCACATTGGAACCGACGGACTGCGCTGCTATCGCAGTGTCAAATCTTATAATAATTATTTCGTCAAGGAGTACATCGAAACCTTACCTGAATAATAAAACATTAAAAAATAAAGATTTCGAGTAGACAACATATAGCCGCAAAATTCGGATTGTCGAGTATTTTGTTAAATTCGTTACGGTTCTGATAGACAAATTATCACAGTCGCCATATTGAGCACTCTAGCGAAACGTCACAGATACCGGATAACATTTTGAGTAAGGTCTTAGTACCTACTAAGTAGTTTGTATGTGTAAATACTTTTTGCAGTTATATTACTTAAGCTGTTAAAATGACAATTATAATAAAGGAGATTTGTGTTACCCCGAACATAGATGATATAGTATAACTAGAGAACCCCGAATTTACGCGAGCGAAGCTGCGGGCAAAAGCTAGTGTTTATATAAATTTTTTGATAAAATCTCGTGGTTCAAAACATTACTTAAGGACATTACAAACAAAAAAAATATTAGGTATGATGCTTAATTTCGTCACATTAGTTTCGCTCATCGTTCCGTGTATGACTTTCGTATGAAATATTATTTATAACCCACCTAATATATTGTACAGTTTTATTACACTTATGTATATTTTCCACATTGTATTACTATAATTAAAAATAACGTAATTACACAAACCATTTTTTTTATTCACACACATTCACTTTATTACTTCGAGCTGACATTATCACAGGATATTAATCAGCACATATGTACATTGCTGGTTTAAATAGTATTCTTGAATGAGCTTTATGTGTTGAGCTTGTAATGTATGGTTATTTCAGGTAAATTATCTAGACTGGTTAGCGATACAAAATGAGCTACGCACACTAGTGTAATAATTATAATTGACTATGGGAATGACGGCGCGAATGTGTGAGTGTGTATTAATGTAATAAATGCCGCTTACTATTATAAGGTACGGAAACCATTTGACTGTAATTATGTGGCATTAGACGCTATTATCGCTTACTATCAAATTAATTTAATGCCGTTTGAGCTGTTTGTACGAATGGCACAGTGGCTTAAGAGCTCGTCCTGCTTTAGGTAGTCGCTTCGAACCCCATGCGCTTTTCTTTGACTTATATAATACCAATCTTCGTCCGCGTGAATTATAAACCTAAACTTTTCTCAGGAATCATACTACCTATTAGTGAAAACCGTATAAAAACTCGTTCGGTAGTTTTGAGCTAATCGCATGCATATAGGTAGACAGACATGTCGTGGATCAGATGCTCATACAGTGGATCCAAAACATGCTCAGCAAAAGGGTAGTGCGCCTGCACGGTGACACTCAGACAGCCTTGATAACTAAAGGGTGCCCGCAGGGAGGTGTACTCTCCCCGCTATTGTGGAACTTAGTCATCAATGAACTCATAGACAAACTCAACGCGAGAGACTTCTACACAATAGGTTATGCAGATGATCTAACCATACTCACCTCAGGTAAGGTAACCAGTACAGTGTACGACCTAACGCAACAAGCGCTACGCATAGTAGAGTGGTGGTGTAATGAGTACGAATTATCTGTAAACCCGACCGAGACCGAACTAGTTATGTTCACACACAAACGCGCGCTGGGTACTTACCGACTGCCCAGGTTATTTAATACAGAGCTTAAGCTGTCTACCGAGGTCAAGAACCTGGGTGTCACTCTCGACAGCAAATTGACATGGAACATCCACATGGAAAATAAGCTCAACAAAGCCAGCTTTGTCATCTGGCAGTGCAAGAAGATGATAGGCAAACGCTGGGGCCTATCCCCTAAAATTGTCTTATGGCTCTATAAGACAATAATACGTCCGATGATAAGCTACGGCGCAGTAGTGTGGTGGCCTCGGACCAACCTAACAACGGCCGCCAACAAGCTTCAAAAGCTACAAAGACTTGCATGCCTAGCGGCCACGGGCTGCATGAAAACTACACCTACAGCGGCACTCGAAGTGTTGCTGGACCTGCCCCCATTGCACCTGTTTATACAACAAGAAGCAACGATGTCGGCGGTCCGGCTAAGAGCTCTGAAGCTCTGGAAAGACACCAACACACCGCACACTAGCAACTTAAATACACTCTTTAAAGAAGTTCCTCTCACACAAGCCGTTGGCGACCAAATACCGAAACAATTTGTGTTCGACAAGAAATACAAAATCCAACTGTACGAGGATCTACACGAAGGAGCGGTTAATCACAACGAGCTCACGATCTTCACAGATGGGTCTAAGACGGATACAGGTACGGGTTCAGGAGTATTCTCCGAGGACCTAAACATCAACATCGCAGCACCGCTGGGAGCCTACAACACGGTCTACCAGGCCGAATGTTTTGGCATAATCCTAGCTGCCACAGCAATCATGGCACGTGAGGTAAGGGAACGATCCATTAGGATCCTCTCAGATAGTAAGGCAGTCCTCTCAGCCCTCAAAAGCCATACTATCACCTCGGCGCTCACGCTTGAATGCCACCAGAAACTAACAGAGGTAGGTAAACAAAACAAATTAACACTGCAATGGATCAAGGGCCACAGTGGCTCTAGAGGGAATGACGCAGCTGACGTACTTGCCAGAAGAGGGGCCACTTTAGAGGTGGTGGGACCCGAGCCCATTATTCCCCTCCCTTCTGGATTTTATCGCAACCTGGTAAGAAATAGGACCAGGACCCAACACAACCAGCCCTGGATTGGTATTGAAACATGTAGGCAGGCCAAGGAGCAGTGGCGGCGCTAGACCTCATGTGGACGTCGGCGACATCAAGTTCGCGAGGCCCATTGACATAGGTACTACTCCGTCAAGAAAGTACCGGGAAAAGATCAATAATACACAAACTGTTTGTTATTCATCCAAATTTATTTTATCACCTTCATAGTATGCTCCTTCAGAAACGATACACGCTAACGAATAATCCAATAAAAAAAAACATTTTTAAACGCTGTTTCCGGAATTGAGCTCAGTTCTTGCCGCTGATTCTCATTTATGTCTTCTACCGATTGAAAACGGGTGCCACGAATATATAATTTGAGTTTAGGAACAAGAAAGAAGTCGGCTGGAGCCATATCTGGTGAATATTGTGGTTGCTTGATGGTATTTGTTGAGTGTTTGGTCAAAAATTGCGCAAATCGTGCAAAAGGCGCATTATCGTGGTGCAAAATCCAAGAATTTTCTTGCCACAAATCTGCCTTTTTCGTCGAATTTGATCTCTTAAACGCCGCATAATGCTCAAATAATATTCCCTCTTTACCGTTTGACCTTCCGGCGAGAACTCCGAGTGCACAACACCGCGATAGTCAAAGAAAACACTCAACATGACTTTGACTTTTGAACGAGTTTGGCGTGGTTTTTTCGGTTTTGGTTCAGTTGGAAGGCGCCACTCCGAAGCTTGTTGACTAGTTTGCTGTTGATGTCAAACTCGTAAACCCACGTCTCGTCACCAGTAACAATGCGTTTCATGAATGTTGGGTTGGAATGGACTCGTTCTAGCATGTCCTCAGCGACTCTCATGCGATTGTGTTTTTGAAAATGCAGGTCTTTTGGGACTAGCCGAGTGGCAACATGTTTCATACCCAAATGATTAGTTAAAATGGTACGGAACGACTCGTGAGATACAGAAAGTTCAAGCCGAATTATGAAATAATGTATGAATAAATAAACGAAAATTCAAACATTTTCACCCAGCAGCCCAGCACAGATATCATGTCGATAATGTTTCATTTCTTAGTGTTGCAAGACAGACGATTCTGAATAGGTATCCTCTCTGTAAAGTACCTACTACTCACTTATGTCACGCACATGTTTGAAAATAATTAAGTCATTATCATCTGCTTAGCACTTTCCCGAAATGTTCGGGATCGGCTACCTAAGCCAGGAAGGTTGGCGAAACAAAATTAGTTATGTAACTTGTAAAACTCTTATGCGAGGCCCCCTCAGGCGCGAGGCCGTCGGCGGTCGCCGACGTCGCCGACGCCTAGCGCCGCCACTGCCAAGGAGGCTCTTCCCGCAGTAGACGGTAAGATAGCTAAACAAATCCTCCGGCTGTCCAAACAACAACTGCGGACAGTCACGGCCGCATACACAGGTCACGGATTCCTTAATAAACAAACACCTATTTACTATCGGTATCACCGACAGCCCGCTGTGCAGGGCCTGTATGGCAGCAGACGAGACGGCGGCCCACCTGCTCCTCGACTGCCCTGAGGTCGCACAGTACAGGCAGCAGTACCTGACAAGACACAGCACCCTGAGGGAAGCAGTGGGCCACATCAAGAGTCTGCTGGCCTTCCTCGAAGAGCTGGGGTGGCTGGAGTGACGACACCATTCCCACCCGCACGCAAAATACACGCCAAGACGTGGAGTTGCGGAAACAGCCCGTGCCATCAAGTATCAAGTATCAAGTATAGGTAGATATGAAGGGGACTTCATTCTATGATAAGTATAGATTAGCAGTAGCATAATGAAGAGACTATCACACTTCTGAGGGTATACCACGAGTTTTACACATGATTGTCACGGTGACGATAGCCTAGAGGACTGCGCCCCCTAGAGGACTCTATCGATCGCTACTCTCCGTTAGGGGCGCTTTAAGAAAATGTATGAAAATTGTTCCCGTCGACTAGTCTATCGTCACCGTGTAAAACTCGTACTAGACCCTCTGAGAGTGTTGAGTTCAAACCAGGGTTGTTACGGATGCGAAAATTTAGACATCCGCGGATGCAGATGCGGATGCGGATTATTAGATGTACACATCCGCGGATGCGGATTCGATGCGGATGCGGATGCGATACGGATGCGGATGCGGATTTTGGGCTTTTAAAAAGATAATTATTTAAATGTTATGTACATAAATAACTGAAAATCAATTTAATTTTAACATTTTATTTATTTAATCATATTTTAGAAAAAAAGAATGCTCAAGTTTTTAGTTTTACTTATGACACAACAGAATTTTGAGCTTCGAGTTTCGTTATAAAAAATCTTTGGTAAATAATTAATCTTAAAAATTGGTGAATTATATTTAATAAATAGCAATATTGCAGCCTTCTCAGCTTCCAACCTGTTTCTAAGTGGATTATATCTATTAACCCAGCTCCACTAAACAAGTAAGTAGTTGTTCGCTGGGAACACTGGCTGGTGAAGGTGATAAATATCTGCATGCTAATTTGGAGAGAATTTATAAATTCACAACGGTTAACTTTCCACCAATTAAGTTAATTTTCATCTAAATCCAGTCTTTTCTCGTCACGATAAATAGGTAACTAATTCTTTGCGGATAAGAGCATCGGGGCTACTGTTGTCTGGTTCTCCTTCACGTTAATCTTTGCTGGATGAATCTAAGACCATGGCAAGATCGCTTTTTAAGCAAGTCTTCTTCCCGTACAGGACGTTGCTGGTTCAGGATTGAGAGAATCTCCCATTCTCATTAGAATTAGTGACGATATCATTTACCATTTTCATTATTTAATCTTTTATTTTTCTTCGGTGACTGGTTTGAAAAAAATACGCTTATAGCGAGAATCTAAATATTTTTAAATTGCATATAAGTTGTTATCTTCCAAAGAAGAAAATTTCCAAAACAAACGCGAAGCACGTGTCACTCTGGCTCCGCCCACTTTCTTTACATGTAGTTACTTGTTAATGTGAATCTACATCCGTAAAAACTCCGCATTGATTGATACGGATGTGAATGCGGATGCAGATGTCTAAATTAATGCGAATGTTCCGCATTTACGGATGCGGATGCGAATATTCGTAACACCCCTAGTTCAAACCACAGTGCATACCACTGAACTTTGAAGTCAAGGTCGTAATCAATTATTAAACATCCCTTACTAAACTATTTACTTAGTAAAGCTTTATGTGCCTGCATGTCCAATGTTGATGATAAACTTGAGCATTAATCTGCTGAGGGTCTAGTACGAATTTGCACTCGATCGTCACGGTGGACGATAGCCTAGTCGACGGGAACAATCAACAGGCGCCCCTAACGGAGAGTAGCGATCGATAGGGTCCGCTAGGGGGCGCATTTAGAAATTGTATGGAAATTGTTCCCGTCGACTAGGCTATCGTCCACCGTGACGATCGAGTGCAAACTCGTACTAGACCCCCTGTAATGTGCATTTTTGCGAATTTTACAAAACAGAAAAAACAAACGAGTATGTTTTCAGCGTTCTGGCGAGCATTCTATGGACAGTAGATATATTATAATATATAATCTAATATATAAAATTCTCGTGTCACAGTTTTCGTTCCCATACTCCTCCGAAACGGCTTGACCGATTTTGATGCAATTTTTTGTGCTTATCCGGTATCTATGAGAATAGGCCAACATCTATTTTTCAAAAAAAATAAAAAAAATTTGCAAAACAACGTTTGCCGGGTCAGCTAGTAATTATATAATATTCTACCACTTTCACACTACACCATCTAGTTCCAAACTAAGCATAGCTTGTACTATGGGTACTAGATACTGGATAAACATACATATATACTTTTTTTTGTAAATACATACATATTATACATGGAATCACCCAGACCAAGACAAACATCCATGTTCTTGCACACAAATGTTTGACTTGAGCGGGAATCGAACCCGCCACCTTCGACGTAGCATTCGCTTACACTCCCGCTACGCCAACCGGCCGTCAATACTAAATAATACAATTGCTTCGACCTTTTTGCTGATTTGAACGTTCGCTTGAAACATCGTGATAATTTTCGTAGCAATGTTACGCACTTCGACAAAACAAAAAAGTGAATACTCGTTGTTCTGTTACAAGTGAATGTTTAAATGTATCAGCACCATAAGGGTTCTCTATTATATGTATAGTACCTATTCTCGAAATACATGCGAAGTCTGCTGACCCGCACATGGCGAGGGTGGTTTAATAAGGAGAAGAAGCCTGTGGCAAGTAGTTTACCTAACTTATTTCCTTTAGCAATAAGACAGCTTTTTAAAACTGCATGTGAGTGTATTTATTAAAATAAACTTTTTTTCTCTTTCGCTCTTTCTAATACAGCCAAGAAAGTGCCTAGTGCAAATATGGTTATATTATGCTATGAAAATCTAAAGGATCGTAGGTAAGTAGGTAAACGGTGGAACACTAAACGTTTCACAATGTCCATTCTCTATTCCTCTGTCTGCGGTTTATCCTGGATACTATAGCAAAGAATGCCGTCCGTCCAAGCTGTCATGAAAGATTTTTCGATATTGAGTGTCGTTATGGGCAGTTTCTTTGTTTTTCGTGTGAGTGTGTGGCCAACTCAAATGCCGGAGTTTTCAGAGACCGCCCGCAGGCCTCCGATATGGCCTAACGATCCTTATCCTTAGACAAGAACCTGGACCGACAGCTTTACGTGCCGTGAGAATCAGAGAATGGGCAGTGAGTATCAAAGAATATTCTGACACTGGTCTAATGGCTATAGAATATCGCTATCGCTTTAGATTGGCGAGGTCGTTACATCGATAGCATGTCCACTCTGTGGAAAACTATAATTATTTTAAATCTGGTTATAAACTGAACTCGGGCGCAAAAGCGAAGAACTTGGGTGCAACTGGTACCAACTAACCAACGTCGGTAAAACAGAGGTATTTATGCATTAAATTAATCAAATATCGCGAGTAAGACCCGTTTCAATAAAATTGTATGATGGAACCAACTATCCATAGATTTGGCCACGATATATTTGACATATTTTAGATGCCTCCGTGTTTCAGTGGATAGCGTATGCGACTGCTGATCGGAGGTCCCGGGTTCGATTACCGGGTCGGACAAAAGTGTTCCTGGGTTTTTCCGAATACTCAGTAGCAGCCCGCAGTCTCGTGATGTGCCCGGTAACGGCAATAGGCACGCCTCCTATTACGTGGGACCTAACAATTCAAGGCAAAATGTGAGTGCAATATTTACACCTCTGCCTACCCCTTCGGGGATACAGGCGTGAGACTATACCTAAATAAAAAATAAAAAGAATTGGATGGATCAGATACCTATTGAAACCGGACGTTAAACAGAACGATTGGCACATCAAATCAATTTACAATCCACAGTAAGAAGCTCACCGCACTTGAAACAAAGGTAGCCTCGCTCGTGGTACCGCTCATCATTAGTGCTAATAACTCCATACGTCGGCTCGTGACGCCTGCGGTTTACAGAGGAAACTCCCTCAGAGACGTCGAGCTCCTAATAATTCTATCAATAGCTGCATCGTTGCGGTCAATGTGGTAATCGTGGCTGTAGAAAATGTTTGGAATGCTCTTCTATAACAATTGACACAGGAAGCAACGCCGGCTGCCGCGCAATTTTTATGCGGTCAACGAGAAATGGCGGACCGTATGTAATTTCCTATACGATGAGGTTATAGTGTTGATAATTATCTAATTTTTAATACTGCTGTAATGATAGGGTGTTTGCTACCCGCGAACGCAACTGGACTACTGGTCTATGCATAAAAATACATAATATGTATTTTGATATAAAATTATAGAAGTTTGTTCTAAAAAAGCATGCTGGATTTTAGGATCACAACGAAGTATATTGGATGCGATGATGAAAGGTTGTAGCGTAAATCCGGGGGAGATGGCCCTAGTACCTTTAAGACTCCATTGTGAAGGAAATATTATGAATAAAACAATAATTAATACACAAATTTAAACTTTACTTATAAATCTTATTAAACATTAACAATAAATCATTTTGAACAAGGCAAATAACGTAATTTTAAAAATGAAAAAAATATAGGACTGGCCATCTCCCCCAGGGTGTCCGGGAGTGAAGGCCAAAGGGGTCGGGGGGAGATTGCCAATACTTCTTTTGCATTTCCATATGCCCTTGAGATCTTTTAACTCCTATTTTTCTACTACCGCAGTTAGAAAACATGTTTTCAAATTCTGTCAGTTTGACTGTCAGAGGTATCATTGAACATGCATACATACATACATACATAGACTCACGCCTGTTTCCCCGAAGGGGTAGGCAGAGGCATATTAAACGCCCACCTTTCGCCAGAATCATAAGGTATCATTGAAAACGATGGGAATTTCTTCGCAACTGCTATAGGACAACCTACGATTTGGCTTTCGCTTCTTAACAGTATTTTTTGCTTAGGTATTGAGTATTGTGGTCTACCAGTCTTTGTTTCTGATTTTATTATTTTTGGTTTCTTTGGCTTTTCTTCCTTTTTTCGGGGTGAATCAAACTTAATTCAGGGTTTCTTTGTCCTGTTCTAATGTACACAGGCGACATAAAATCACCTTCAGCATTACAACAAGCGATTACCGTAATGGTCTCTCCTTTTCTGTGGAGGTTGACACAGCATTAGAATCTTTTTCAGCCAAAACATGACCTCGTCGATTATTCAATTACAACCCCGGACTCATCCATGTTGTAAATATGACCTGGTTTATTTATTAGGTCATTATCAAACAGAGTTCTCACAAGCATATCAAAATAGGGGTTTACTTCTGCTTTATTCTTTTTTCTAATTTTATGGCCATCTCTTCCGATTCCGATTTTATATTATTTAAAAAAATGTCCAGGTGAGATGGCCACATTAGGTAATCAAAAGATTTGCTCAAGTTTGTAGGCAGTTTTGAGGTTAGAACACCGGAGAAGTTTATTACTTTACTAGGAAAACACGGAAACGGGCATAACTTTCAAAATGTTTTTGTGACCATCTAATATGTTAACACCTTTACTTAACTCGCATACCTACGTCACGAAACATCAAATTCAAATTATTCACCTTTCCATTATTTTTTCGATCAAATCTCTACTGACACTTTGTTGTCCATGCTGAAGCGAACCGAACTTAATAAAAACTATTGTTATCTATTAATTACTACTTGATTTTTTTCTTTTGGCCATCTCTCCCGTACGGCCATCTCCCCCGGAATCACCCTATAGAAATTGTCTTTTGCGCAGCGGCAAGTACCGTGAGACTCATCAAAACCTATCGTTCGTATTTCTTTTTATATTGGACATTTAAACAATTAAGTATATCTGATAAGATGCCTTGTAGAAACTAGCCCGAAAGACTCAAACGGTACCTAGGTACTTATATATTGAGTACAATTTCTTATATGACACTTAATGGAGAGATCCTTATTGGAACAGTCAAACCGCGTTTTTATACTTACATAAAATAATCTATCCTTATTTTTTGGTCACGGAATCACCTCTGGTTTAACCACCACTGCAGGACACGTAGTTGTATTCATTGAAACATAGCTGTAGAAGCTGTTTCGGGTGGGTAATTGGGGTACCGTTCGATTCTTTTGAGTGAGTGCAATTATTTTGAGTTTTGGGCTGCGGTGGTCAGATGGCAGACGCTCTGTGGAAAAGCTGATATTCTGTCATACCTGGTAAGATTAGTAAGCGGGCCCTGGGCTTCAAATCTTGGATGCAATCGGGATAACGCTAGGTCGATGATCAGTGTATGTATGTATGTATTTTTCTATTACTTGTATCATTATTATCATTACCTATCAGTCTGCTGGAATCCACTGCTAGATTAGGTTTCTCCAATGACACGCCAATAAGCGCTATTGCTATCATAAAAATAATTAAACCATGTTAAGTGCGAATCGGACTTGCACACGCAGAGTTTTGCTTCCTTGTAGTTAAAATTTCATGTTAAAGGTACAATGCATGGTTTGAACCCTTCAGATTTCAGAATGCTCAGCGGCTTATGTCTTAGGTGTGACAATAGGAAGACGTCAGACGATATGGTACTCGCATGCTAAACACATTTTATCTGGACTTTAAAAGATCAAGAAAAGATGAAAGAAATTTAAGTGACCAGAAAAAAGCAATGACTATGAGTTCCTTTCGGCCTTTCTTCTCAAGAAGTTATTTAGTTAGGAGAAGCCGGCATCATCTATAATAAGATTTAGACTAGTCTAAGTGTTGTAAACAACCAAAATGCAGAAATAAAAATGTCTTTATGTCTTTACTTGGGCCGAAATCCACGTAAGTACCTTGCTCGGTTGCTCCGCTTCTCGAAATGTCGAAGCTGAGAGAAACCATGACTTCCCGCGTAATAATAAGTAGGTATTTTTCAGCAAATTAAAGTCATTGCAAATTGCGCAACTATTCGCATCCATATTCACTCGCGTTTACTGGTAAAGAGGTTAGATATAGCTACTTGGGGTCATTTGCAACAAAGTGATCCCCGCCAACTAGGGTTACAAATAAACGGTTTCTAAGAGATCAAGCTTTAAAGAACTTTTTGAAGGATCGAACATGTCATTAAAATAACAGAAAAATATCTTCATTTTTCAGCTCTAAATTAATACTTTTTGGAAAGCTTGTTGTCTAGCAATTTGTCTAAACAAAAAAGCTGGTTTAAAATCTAAAAATGGTCCTAAGTGATAAAGCTTTCTACTTATTACCTAGTTAAAGTTAAAAAAATATTATTAAAAAAAAATGCCGTGTGGTTGACGGCATAGAATACAAGTGTCACCACCCCCTATCTTCCCGTGGGTGTTGTAAGAGGCGACTAAGGGATAACACGATGCAAATACCATCTTTGCGTAGAGACGGAAAACTCGACATCAAACCCTATACGACTGCCTCGTTGGTCTCGCGGCATAAATGTGCGCGTGGGATCGGGAGGTCCCGGGTTCGATTCCTGGGTCGGGCAGTGTTATTGGGTTTTTCTGACACGAAATTCTCAGTAGCAGCACGGAGTCTGGAAATGTGCCCGGTACAGCAATAGGCTCGCCCCTTATTACGTGGGACTAAAGTACATCTGGCGAAAAGTGGGTGTAGAAATACACCTCTGCCTACCCCTTCGGGGATAAAAGGCGTGACGATATATATGTATGTATGTTTGAAAAAAAAATGCTACTACACGATAAATACTTGATGTTAAAATAAATTACAGAACATCAATGTTTTATTACCTGAGGGTAGTACGAGTTTGCACTCGATCGTCACGGTGGACAATAGCCTAGCGGTCTCTATCGATCGCTACTCTCCGTTAGGGGCGCTTTTACAAAATGTATGGAAATTGTTCCCGTCGACTAGGCTATTGTCCACCGTGACGATCGAGTGCAAACTCGTACTAGACCCTCTGTTTAAAATAGTATCTAAAAATATTATCACAAACCAGACGATGTGTTACATTAAGATACGCACATTCATACATTTTTCAGTATTCAATGTTCTGTCACCCTACATAAAGTGATACACTTTTATTGTATGAAAAGCACGCTGGCATGTTAATGGGTTCACTGTACAGCATGTACAGCAAGTAGCCAAGTACAGTGAACAAACGCCATCCATGGCCATGGTAGCGCCATCTGCAATGGACTTTTTGTAATGTTCCCTATATACATAGCAAGAAAAAAGTATACATAGCGACATCTATTCTGCGACTAAAGAAGTTAAGTTTGTCTTTCTTTTCAACGATAGATGGCTGTTCGTTAGTTAGGTACGCTATTCAATCATAGATGCCGTAAGCAGGAGGTCTATATTATGCACAGATCAAGTAGAAAGAAGATTATGAACTAAATTGTAAATAAAAGGGACAATCATGTATTGTGATGAAAATAATATGAATAAGCAAGAAGTTACTTAATAACCATTATCCCTTCAGTCCGCGAAAGTTAACGTACGTGCGTCTTCAATATTATTTTATTAAAATCATACTTACCAAATACGAAAATACTTAATGGCCCGGCCACAGCCTACAGGGCCGTAAGATTATGGACCTCTACAATCCCATTGAGACTGAAATAATAACGAATTAACAAAATTTACTTCAACTGCAACTCTTTACAAGTTCGTCAGTTAAAATTACTATTACACTGAAGAATACCGAAAACTATAAAAAAATATCTTTATTTTCGAACTGGCGACAGGTGTAACCATATTGGCGACGCTAAGATTTTAACTAGCGACTCCAGCGGCGTAATTTAGAAGTCGTCCATGTACATACGATCTCTTTCACAGATCACTAGATCACTACTACTTTTGACACATTTGACAGCTCTCAATCCAATTATCACCTAGAAACATAGAGATTCTTAATATCTCTATGCCTAGAAACCTCGAAGCAAAGTTGTATTAAATGGTGTCAAAAGTGTCGTCCAACAACAACTTCCAAATTTCGCCGCTAGAGGCGCGTGGATAATTTTTGCATCGCCAATACTTTGTAAAATATAGCTTGAGCTCTGTGACATTTTGGGTGTTTATAATTTATTTTAATATTTGTAATGTATTGCGCTTCAGTAGCGATAAAACTGACATTTAGGTAAAGAGTGAGAATTTATTTGATAGAAATTAAAAGTAAACATTATTGTTTAAAGTTACTTCGTCGCTTTCGCAGCCATGTGTAACATAGATCAAGCTATATTAAACAAGGTGTCTTACGTCGCGTGGCGTGTGTTCCACCTTTACTGGCAACATGCCGATCTAAATATATTGGAAGTAGTCGCGAGGCGCGTGTCGTCACGTGACTAATCACCGATCTGCAACTGACCAACCATACTAAATATCGATTGATTGTACACAAAATTGTTTACAAATTCTTTGTTATACGTGCCGACCGACATAATATTTCAGGTACTTATTATAATTACCTATATATTATAGTCTAAGCTAAATTCATAAACGAATTTATCTGACAGTATTGACACTTCCAAATGACAGCAGTTGTCACTTGTCACTGTTGTCAGGTGTTTTGGAAGAAAATTTTAGTTTTTAACCTATCCTACTTAAATTAAGCTCTGTTGATTTTGTTTGTTCACAAATTAATTTTGAGCAGTGCTTTCTTTCAGCCTTAGTGCAGTGATGTCGTTCTCAAGAATAATGCTCTTCCGGTCTCTGTGTATACCAGATAAACATGTTCTACTTAGCCGGTGCTACGCACAAAATCGTATCAATTTACAAGATCCTGCTGTTCAGAATTATTTAAAAAGTCTTGTTCGAGAACATGATGGTATTAGCTCGAAACCCAAGAGAACACCTGATGAAATTAGGCGTCTGCTCGAAATAAAACCGATTGTAAATGTACTGGAGCAGAGAATCGCTCTATTTGACAGCATTGAGAACCTCAAAGATCTTAATAAGAAAGAAAGCGATACTGAGATGAAGAAAATGATCAAAGAAGAAGCGGAGATTTATTTGAAGCGCTTGAACGAAATTGATACCGAATTGCACGAAGCTCTTACTGAACCAGCATTTACTGAAGGCGGTGTTTTGGTAGAAGTGACAGCAGGCGCTGGTGGTCAGGAAGCTATGCTATTCGCGCGAGAACTCCTAGATATGTACCAATCATATGCTCAATATAGAGGCTGGTCGATTGACGTTGCGTCACTCGAAGAATCAGATATTGGTGGTATAAGAAAAGGCTCACTGCTTATACAAGGGTTTGGCGTCCCGGAACTAATGAAAATGGAGGCAGGTGTGCATCGTGTTCAAAGAATACCAGCGACAGAGAAAAGTGGACGTATCCACACTAGTACAGTAGCTGTTGCGGTTCTGCCACAGGCCACGGAAATAGAGATTAATATCCCTGAGCGAGATATTGTGATTGAAACTAAGAGGGCAAGTGGTGCTGGTGGCCAGCACGTAAATACAACTGATAGTGCAGTACGTATTGTTCACACTCCTACTGGCACTGTAGTTGAATGTCAAGAAGGTCGTTCACAGATCAAAAACAAGCAGATTGCTATGCAAAAGCTGAGAGCACTGCTTTTAGATAAACAGATGGAAGAACAATCATCAAAAATGAAAAGTGAAAGGAAATCACAGGTTTGTAATTATATTAAGTGTAAGAATGGTTTCTATCTAGCAGATTCACTATAAAATTTATTTGCTACTCAAAAGTCTTTGTTATTCCATTTTTGGTCACAGCATTTATTGCATTTTATCTTGATGATCAAATTCATATATATTATTTAGAAATGATATTTGTTTTCAGATTGGTTCAAGCAATAGAAATGAAAAAGTCAGAACATACAACTATCCTCAAGACCGTGTAACGGAGCATCGTGAGGGAGGTGGAACCGTGCACAACCTGAAAGGATTTATGGAAGGTGGAGAGGCATTAGAGACACTTCAGGCAAGTCTCCTTAGCCAGCAAAAACATCAGATGTTCATGGAAGAATTGGATGATTTCATGAAAAAGTATAAACTGGAAAACAGCTTATCTTAATTGGCTAAGTAAAATTTTTAACTCTTGTATATAAAATTTTATGTTTGATGAGTAAGTAATTTAAATTTAGTAAGTAGGATTCATGAATAAAAAGCATGTTAAATAATTTACAATAAGTATTTATTTTGTACCAAACAACCAATCACAATTCAATAATGAATTAAATATTCCACATCTAAGAAGTTACATAAAAGACAGAGATTCAAAATACTAAATTCTAAGAATATTAAGTATTTCAGATATGACACAGCATTTTAATACTGTAATATTATAATAGAACACAATCATTTTCATTAAAACATTTATTTATTTACTTAAAAAGGATATTGTAAACCGTTTCCATTCCAATTAATAAATAATTTACCAGTAGGACGGAGCAAAGGTAATCATTAATTTAATTATATAACATAGAAGAAAACTGACAAAATATTAAAAGGGAATATTAAATTATGCGTAAAGCCAATTCAATACAAAAGCTATTATATATTTAACTTACATAATCATCTTAATTCTGATTTAGATTCTTTATATTTACTTAATAATTCAACACAATTTCTCACAGTTACGTGAGTGTAGTTTTAACGTCTGATATGATAATATTATTCTTTATTGCTTCCTATTGTGGCACAATGGGAGCATACTCTATAATTTAAAACTTGATATGTGGATATGACATGTAATTATTTAATTATTATCTACTTACACTAAAAGCGGAGATTTTTATACAGTAATTATCATTTGTTAAAACAAGAAAAATATAAATAATTTATACCATTTTTAGTAGCTACTAACGGAACTAGAGTCAATAAACTATGACATTTTATAACAGAACATATAAATCTATTGTTGTGTTTCAGATGTTTAAATAATTATGCGAAATGTAGTAAAGTATAGTGTAGTCATATTTCAAGAACATAGATTCAGCAACAAAGAATATGTAAGCAATGGATTTTGATACCCACTTCTAAAGATTGAATATTTTGTTAGTACTTTGACATTTTGTAGATTTGAATTATGAACTTCAGGGTATTAAATAGATTTGATAAATCTGACGAATATATTTAACTTTTTTCTATGGGTATTTTCTTTTATATACAGTATGCTGGTAACATTCTGTTTACATATTTAAGTCCGGTTCATAATATGACTACACCATAGCGCTACATTCTGCACAAAACGGCAGCAATTTCACTGACTCACTCCCCATGTTAAAACGCACATTAAAAGCTATGTATATTAACTAAAATTGGTTCTATCTGAGGAACACCTCCATATTTATATCTATTATTTCTTCAAAGGAATGTTATGTCAGTGAAAAAGCTGCGGTGTTCTGACATTTACATTTGACTAATATAGGTATCGTAATATTAACAGTATGCTCAATGAAGCCCACGTCTTGCTATTGTTCGGCAAACTGCCACGGCCGCACATATCTATATTGCTTTCCTGAAAAAAGTAAGATAAATATTACAATATTTTACCTACAGTGACTCAGGTAACCTGCTTGATAATCCGGCATTTCATACAGCCGAATGTCGGATTACAGAGCGGTCTAGTCTTTTATTGTGGATACCTATTTATGATATGTAGGATTTATTTTGCATTTTTTGAATTAAGCTTTTACTTCCCATACAAATTCGATAATCCGGCATTTGCGATAATCCGGCATCGGCGAAAAAATGCCTGCCGGATTACCAAGCGCGTACTGTCTTGCTATATTGAAAATTGTAATGAAAACGACACAATTTTCCCGTTATCCAACTTTAAGTGAAAAGGATGATGCGGTTCTTAACGGTATTCTATGAAATGTAATGGGAAGGAAACCTTGTAGTTTGGGTTATGAAGCTATTTACCGCAAAAAAATATTGTTCGTGATGTAGGACACGAAAAGCTAATATAATAGATGCTACGTGAAGATATAGATAAAGCTTATAGCTTATTACGTTTCTACCGGCTTGCAACGGTTAAGGTCGCGGCCACAACCGTTGCAAGCCGGTAGAAACGTAGAAGAATAACAGAGGTATTTATGCCTTGAAATAAATAAATTATCGCGACTAAGACCCGCTAAATAATATTGTATGATGTATACAAATCGCGAAAGTTTAAAACGATTATAGATAAAGCTGTTTATCGATGTGAATCCGTGTGCAAAACTATGTTATATAAGTAGTGGTTTAGCATTGTATTATTGTGGTGGATAGGGTTTTCAAGCGCTTTATAGAAAGTGCTGAGGGTCTAGTACGAGTTTGCACTCGATCGTCACGGTGGACGATAGCCTAGTCGACGGGAACAATTTCCATACATTTTCTACATGCGCCCCCTAGCGGTATCTCTCGATCGCTACTCTCCGTTAGAGGCGCTTTTACAAAATGTATGGAAATTGTTCCCGTCGACTAGGCTATCGTCCACCGTGACGATCGAGTGCAAACTCGTACTAGACCCTCGGAGCTGTGAGCCAGTCAATAGTAGCCTAAATCCCTAATGTGTCGTCAAGTCTTCTTTTATAAATGTACCATAGTGATTATTTGATGAGTTTACGCGGATGTAGAGGTAACGTTATAAGAAGGTAGATCCAAAAATTATCTAAAGAACTTGATTCTCACCTCACTGTGATTTCTGATGCACGAATTCGGCTGCTTCCTATACAATGGATGCATGTGTTTCAAGCACGGCAGCGACTCATTATACTGCACGTCCGACGCATCTACCGACATAGCAACCACCTCTTCCTTCGGACAATTCCCATTAACTACTATCATTAACATATTAGTATAATTCACATGCTGAGCGTAAAACGGTCGTCCGCATTCGGACACCGGTTTATTTAACTTTTCATCTAAATTATTAAAGTCCAATTGGTACAGGTACATTTCCCTGTCGCAAGGCGTTGGCCTCGTTCTGTTTATTAGCACGAGTTTTTCGAAGTCCCTCTCTATACTTCGCATGTTACTTGGCCTCGACATGCTATAAGGATCGTCCGTTTCTTCGTCATTCTCGTAGCTCTGGTATGACACTGTGTGGAGAAGAAAGACAGATTAGGACACAGTCATCTTGGATTTGATCTCCATGCACGAATAATAATATGATGTTTTAATAATAACTAGGTTAAAGTAGAATCAGAAATTTGAGAAACATGCTTAAATGTAATTGTACATATGGAACGATATAGATACAACGCCGACTTAAAACATTGTTTTGAAATTAAACGCACACCCGCGAAACGTGTACAATTTCGACATAAGTTGAGCGAAGGCACTAGTCGACATTCGATGGACTTCCTTTGAAATTGACTCATAGTTTTCGATAGAGTGTACGTTTTCGAGCACTGTATTATGTCGAATCTGTGCCCATATATTTTTTGTAATGGAAAGAAAAATAAATTTTAAAACAGTCAAAGATGGAGAAAAGTCTTATGAAAAATCAAATAGCGGCTTCCGGAAAGATAAATTAACAAATTTGAATAAGCATAAAGATAAAATAACAAATAAGTAAGTAGTTAGGTCAACAAATCGAAGAAAATTCAATTCGATTCATGTAATGGTAGGTAAACATGCAATTGTTAAACTTACCTACACAATACCTTAGGGTTATATTCAATGGTTATATATCAGCTTCCAAATGCCTACTTTTCAAAGTATACTGCTAAGTCTAATAAATAATCTCTGTACAGGTGATTTTAAATTGATGGAATTCTTATTCCACGTGAACTAATACTGATATAGAATAGCACAGAATCTTGATCATTTATATTATAAAACCGAATGTAGTTTGTTTGTTCAGACCTAACACTGATTAGCCTAATACTAATCACTGGATTTTTTTTGAACCATCTCTCTATAAGTTGAAACACGCAATTTCAAAATGAGAAGATAAATAACCGTTCAGGATCGATATAATAATATTATGATGATTAAAAGCAATACCAAATTCAAAATCACCGTGTACCAAAGACAACAAAGTTCATGCACATTCCCAGGGTCATAGTCTACAAGGTCTGATAACTAAAGAGGTTAAACAAAGTTGAGATAATATGTCTAATGTGTTAAGTGTCTGTTTTTCGACACGTGCTACTGTGCTCGCTCTACACGTAACTCACCAGTGGGTGTAACATACTCTGAAAAAAGATGGAGTCATTACTACTTTAGTAAAATATCTAAGTCCAATTGTTGACTCCATGAATGAATTTTGCTTTCGCTACAATGTTGTGAGAACTAGGAACCATATTGGGTGCTGGAATGTGAACTCTCGCATGCACCCAAAGTTACTCTAGTGGCACAATTAATATCGTAGTGAGGTGTTTGTGGTTTTTGTATTACAATTTTGACTATTACAGCAACGCTATGTTTCGCTAAGGACAGTGTATCGTTTCAAATCTGTAACACATTTCTCATACAGTCAAATATTCCATGCACAGAAACATTGATAAGCACAGATTGTCTCTGGCGGGAAGGAACGCGTAGTCGATGTATATTCTACCTACATAGACAGAAGATTCGTTGTTTCTAGAAGTGCCGTTGTCATGCAGAGTTGACAGAACATGCCGACAACGCCCAAGAGCAACACCGAATGCGCATATTACTTATAGTATTACCACAACATTTAACCTATTGAAAACTCTCGTTCGTAATTCACTGCTGCTTTCATGAAATATTACTCCCAACTAACATTATATAAGTATTCAATGGACATGAAACACTTAGCGATTTTCTTTTTGTTACACCTACCGTCGTCCTCGGAGTAACTGGATTGCGCCAAACCTGATGTTAGCGAGTTGAAAAACCAAACCGAGGTGGCTAAAAGCCATCCCATGATCATCCGCAAGTTTTCCAACGGCTGCAAAAATAAAAAATAGTAACACTTTTAAGTACATTTATTTATGGCTTCATATATTTAGACACCTAAATATGGTCAGTATCTACTAAGGTTCAGAACCGGGAAATCCCGGTCTCGAAAGTACCGGGAATTCCCGGTTCTTTTGTAAGTAAAATGAAACCGGGAAATCAAATTTGAATCCCGGTACTTTCGGGAATTTTATTTTCATTATTACGCGATTCACACTAGTTCACACTACTATTTACTTATTTACTCTTACTTTACTTTTCCACACTTTCTACTATTCAAACATTCAAAACTAACGTGAATAATTCAGCGTTAAAAGAAATAACACGCGAAATTAATGGTGCGCTCGCTATAACCAATAACTACCTACACTCGCTCGCTGTTGCTAGGATAGGAAGGAAAGTAGTAAGTAGGAACGCGACTGCAACGCGGTGTCGAGCTTCCCCGCGCCTGCCGCGCATGCCCCGCCCGCGCGCCGCGATCTCTCGTTCACTCATGACTCACTCAGTTTTCGCCGAAACGCATCCAAGCCGCTCCTTCATAGGTGGCACCTATGAAGGAGCGGCTTGTGGTCGGCCTCCAGGCTGGAGGTTAGAGCAGCGGTAAGACTTGGGCACTTCAAGAACCTGAAGGACACCTTAGCCCATAGTACGACGAGACGAGCGAAGTCACCGCATCAGGGAAGTTGTATCGTCACCTCGGTGCTACAACTGCGGGGAAAGAGGCCATATCCGCTTGAGCTGCCCAAAGCGTAGGCAGCCTCGTGGGTTTAAGGTTTCACCATTTGATGGCTCGTCACCATGGTCAGCATACAAGATCCAGTTTGTGGCTGTGATGCGATCAAATGGGTGGAATAAAGAACAGGCCTTAACTGCCCTAACCTTGGGCCTTCGTGATCGGGCGTTGTCGGTGTTGGGGGCACTCGGGCAAGACGTCTCCTACGAGAACCGTCTGGAGGTGCTGGAGACGAGATACGGTGACGCGCACCTCGAACATGTGTATCGTGCTCAGCTGCAAGACAGGACACAACGCACCGGAGAAACTCTGCAGCAGTGGGCTCTGGAGGTGAAAAAGCTGGTCAGGAAGTCATACCAGTCGTCGCCTGCGCTGATAGATGGGTACCTCGTAACATTTACGGATGGAATCCGCGACCTGGAGTGGTGGCACCCTGTCTCCACCAAAGGGGTCGCCTGCTGTGCCTGCCAGGTAGCGAGAGCAGGACAAATTAATAAAACGCCATGCAAGCTGACATTGGACATGGGTGCTTCGCGGACAGTCGTCGGTTTCCATCTGGCAAGACGGGTTCTTCGGGACTGCTTTAGGAACAATGAATGTGTGAAACTGAGAACAGCTACCGGTCAGCACATAACCTTCCGAGGTGAAATGGAGGTGGATCTGAAGCTAGGCAACAACGTTTACCGTCACAAAGTCATCGTGGCCGATATAGTGAGTGGACGACTGCATCTTGGGCCTAGACTTCATGCAGAAGCATCGCTGCGAGATCGATGTTAACCAGGGAGTGTTGAAATGTGGCTCAGAAGACGTCTTCATGGAAGGTGCAACTTCAGGAAAAGTGTACTGCCTGAAGAATGTCATTCTTCACCCGCGGTCGGAAACGGTTGTACCAGTTTGTCTACCAGGGCATTCGGGTCAGGGAAACAGATATGTACTTATCGAAGGCCTAGAGAAAGATGCCTCATGGAAGATTGCTCGAACCTTGGTAAGGGGTACCAAAGTTTCATCAGTACGCGCACTGAATGCAAGTGACAAGGGAGTGTTGCTCAAGCTAGGGACGGAATTGGGCACCTGGTAGGTGCCCAATTCCGTCCCTAGCTTTCCGTTTTTTATAACAAAAACTAGCAAGAACCGAAAATACCGAAAGAACCGGGAAATCCCGGTTCCGTTATACAAAAGTACCGAAATTCCCGGTTCTCAAAAAGAATACCGGTTCCGAAAACACTAGTATCTACCTAATACCCTAAATTTCAACATTTACAAGAACTATTTTATTGGATCAATGTTAAAGCGATTACTGTCTAAACACGAATTCTGAAAAACTACTAAATATCTGAATTAGAAAATTTGTTAGATACCTACCGCCGCAGAAAATAAATATTGAAATAATAATAATAATAAGTTCTTCATTTCTCCTCACAATGACAAACTTCTATGTCCAGCAGTGAACGTCTTTTAGCTGGTATGATTGAAAGATACTTTACGGTTAGAAGCATTGTCGCCGGGTTAGTGGTCTTCTTCTCCTTGAAGCAAACTGCCTGGTAGTCCACGATGTGAACGCCTTTGTAGACCTCGTCGTCTACTAATTTTGACATGATGTCTGGTCGAATCTGAAATAAGTTTTTGAATTCTCTAGTCATTGCCATAATTTATGAAAAAAGTTGCGTAAACCTAAGAAGATAAGTAGTAAATTCTTTTAGTATTGTATCGGGTCAAAATGTATATTGTTCTATCTACCCAATAGTAGAGTTCAGGTGGATGTACCTTCTTTCTAAATTAAAGCATTTTAATGTTATCTCCACGGTGGATGTAGTTTTCCGTCTAATCCGTAACATAACCTGATACTTACTCTGCCAAAGAACATCCCTGTGTGGTTGACGTCTTCGCTGACCACGATCCAGCCGTTGTTGTCGATTAGGTAGCAGTCCCAGTTATCCGACTGACAAGTGGTGCATTCCTTATTGTGTTCGCACTGGAAGTTCGCAAAATAATTGAGTTTAGCATTTCTCAAGACGGTTGGGTCAAGTACTAACAAAATAGATATACAGTGGAAAAGTTGATCTCATAACAACTTCCTCGAATCGTATAGTTTTATGCTGCCATAAAAATTGCAACAGTTATACCTAGGTACTTAAAATAGATTGATGAATTTGACTATTGATGGTCAAAACAACAGCGTTTCCAGGAGAAACGTTGATGAACTAAACTAAATAAAGAAATGAACTAGTTCGTCTCAAGACCCTGAACCCAGCAACATTCATCATCAGTAAATAATATTTTCCCTTTATAAACTTACCGAGGACGTGATATTATCAAACCATTCGCTGAGTCGCTCATGCTTGAATTGGAAGCCAACGACCGCAGCGGGTGCCTTCCTATGTCCGTCTCCGTGGAACACAGCATGCGCCGCGGTGACCATGGCCAGAGAAACGTTGAGAGGGAACTTGTCAGTGTTCAGGTCCACGCTGTACACGTAGCTCAGGGGATCTACGTAGTGCTGCTCGACTGCCCGTCGGTACCATACCTCGTCGATTGATCGGGGCCATTGCTTGCCAAATTCAGTTCTGGAAAAAGGTTTTTGAATAGTTTTAGTAATAGGTACTTATACCATATGACATTTATATGCTGTAGTTAAATGGAATGCTTGTGAAAGATCCTCATCAATCAACAATCACTCAATCATCAATGTTTAAAATATCTTTATCTCGACATCAGCAATTTGTAGCTTTTCGTATAGGTAGGTACCTACTTATGTTTTACAAACGGCTTCGGTATTATTTCAATTTCATAAAGCCATGTATTCACTAGGGGACAAAGTCGCTCGACTTATCGCGAACAGTCGCAGGACATTTACGTGCGACTGTCCCGCGACAATGTCGACCGACATTTCGCTCGTCCACATACCGGCATTGTGATCAAGATGTCGCCTAAGTGTTAACACAGTTTAGTTGGTAGTGTGGACCAACGAAGGGTGCTATAATCGCGGGTAGTCGCGGAACAAATAGCAACACACGTCCTCACAAGTCAAATGCCGTCGGAAACTGGCGAGGGACACGAAGTCGCGCAAGTTCGACGCTATCGGAGCGTCGACAAGCGACTTGTTCCCCGACACGTAGATGTCGCCTGTGATGTCGGGCGATGTCCCCCGCGACGTCGCTCAACACGTAGAATTCATGTCGGGCGACAAGGTCGCGAGACAAATGTCCCCTAATGAATACGAGGCTTAATGGTAATAATTAAAAAGCCGGCGTTTCCAAGGATCGATACACTACAGGTGCTACAATACATAGATATCTAACAGTCTCATGTCTTACTATTAGTATTGAAGATTTTAATATCATTACCACAACAGAATTCAAATGTGTCTTACTTGTCATTGTCGTGTTCCTTTGGTGGGTGAGTTTGCCATCTTGTCAGTCCGCTGTGCGTCGACAAGAACGCCACTATGTATCCAAAACGTTGGATGAACTCCATCCTGTCACAAATAATACACTAATTTTATAACTTTCTTAAACAATATTTTATTCAGTACTTCAAGGTACATAGGTAGCACCAGAGTAAGCCACATAGCCCCTCGAAATATTAGTTTCAAAAAAGATTATTTTTTTATTTTTCTAACTGATCAAAAGTGGGCATGTTCGAGATCGATGCTTCAAAAAAATGTCATTAGTCTATGTAATCATGATAATTTTTAATTACCTAGGAATACAAGTAAACTGCGAAGCATATTAATTAGTCCTTTTTGTACCCAACAGCTCGTCACAGTGAAATGTGGCATTTAAAGCAATTTGCGCGAGATACCTTTAAGCTTCAGATCTTCTAGCACTGAGGTGCGCCCAATCTAGTAAGTGATTGGGCGCATCGTGTTTCTTATAAATACTCAAGATGGTTTCCTCTAGATTTACTTGAAAATATCACTAATTTCGATAAATGCTTCAGTACTTTGATCAGTAATCAATATCTCATAATTGTATTCTGGTTACGATTACGAAGGCTATAATCGCTACTACATTTAGCCTTGATAACATCGTTTTTCATTTATTGCATTTGCTTTTCTGTCCAGTTCGACCCTCACTTAAGGTATTGGGCATCAATAGCCTTCTTGCATATTTTATTTGTCCTTAAGTCGTATGTGCCAATATTGATCGTTTACTTAAGTACTAGACGCAATTTGTTCTCAATTACGGTAGATAGCTCAATTACACACAAACCTTTCCGTCGCTGCTTTTGTTAGTAAAAGGAGAGAAAAATAGTGGTTATAAATAAATTCAATGATGAGCAAAGTGGTGATTATACATTCCCAAAGTACCGAACTAAATTCAAAACACTTTTCCTAAAGCATCAAGAGTTGCAACTTTTTTAGGACATCAATCATCCTAAGTTTGGCCGCTTGTCATACTAAAACAATACACAGATTCAACTGAATCTGTGTAAGTTTAAAACAGGCAACTGCCTAGCAACTCTATAAAGCGGTGGTCACTACTTGAGATATAGGGTCAACATTGGCTTTTATTATGGTTGCAACTTGCCAAACCTTAGAAAGAAAGAAAGAAAGAAAAACATTTATAAGACACACCAACAAAAACAAGGTACTCAACGTTTTAGTCCTGAGTATTCTTTCGTCGCTGCTTTGTTGGTTATGTATTTATTGTCTAGGTCAACTACATTATAATAACATGATCGACTGTTTGTATTTTTAACAAATAATTTGTGTAATTATGCATAATCGTCTCTTTGGTCATCATTAATCACACATCCCAAAATTCGGGCAGAAATGACCAAATTTCTTAAAAGAACCCAGAAGCTTACCATTTAAAACTTAGTTTTAATTTACCAAATATCATGCAAAATATTGTTTCTTGTTAGCTGTTACTTTACCTCGGCAATAATCCGATCACTTTTGTCAATGGGCTATCCGGGGTGAAAGTATTGAAATGCATTCAAAATAAGTGAAATTGCTTTGTGAAATCAAACAGTGCATTCATTGTAGACAATAAATAAAATCAAAAACATATCATAGTGTTTCTACATATCGTTTTTCCACAGAACACTTGGTAGCTTTTTTCAGAATATTTGTATAATCAGAATAGTAATATGAATGTTAGTACAGAAAACTTACGCTTTTTCTTCCGACGCTGAATCCGATATGCTCTTGTTAAACCATGCTGTGTTTCTGGCGTCGTACACCAAGGCTTGCATTAATCCGTGGTCGCCTGCATAAGAAAACGTGTCATTATTTTGCAGATCCCGCTAAGAAAATAAGATTTGCTTGGGTTACCAGTTATAGCAGCTTTTACTGAGATTCAGCTAATATCAGTGTCCAGGACACAAAGCTATTATAATACATAGTGCCTAAACTAAAAATCATAACGCATTTTTGAGACTATCAGCAAATAAGGTTATGGTCTGTGCTCCATTCGTAACACAAAAATATAATTACGTACCTACCTAAATTTTGCATCAACTCGATAGTATAGCGCGTGTTCAAGACACGAAAGCAATGTACCTATAAGAACGGTGGCCCATCCACGCAACGGAAATGGCCCGGTTAAGTCTTTTATATAAGTATTTGAGTTAAAGGTGTCGAATTTAAGAGTAACAAAAAATTGCATTTATTCAACCTCGTAGATTTAGATTCTTAATGTCAGTTACTTACAATAGTACTCGTTCCTAGGCGTGCTGTTAGATACCTTGTTCCTATCTCTCGCCTCTGGTGTGCCTGTGCAATGAAAAGATCTGTTCAAATATTATAACATTTAATGCATTTCTATGTAGTTGTGAAGATGTTGTATCATAACGCACGCGGACATATATTCGTCATTTCTAAGTCAGAAATTTAAACGCCACTTCTAAAAAGACACGACATGTCTTCTATCATGGTGGAGCTACTTTCCCAGCCAGATTACTCCTATTATAACCTGAATCACTCTTTACTTAATTTTTTTGAGTACGAAGAAATTGAAACGCTTCTACTAAAGATACACGCATATTCTAGCATGATCCAATATTTAGTCTTAAGGTACTATTCCGGACTGACGACAAGTGCAGAACGTGCAGAGACTTTATGCAGTCTGTTGGAAGCTCGGTTAGAAATAATTATGTTTAGAATTGTAAGGACATTGTGAGAAGATATATCACTCAGTTGTTCAGAAATACACAATTACCGTTGTTATGCCGCTCGTGTCCTGGCTTGTTCTTGTGGTGTTCAGGAGGTCGAGGCTTAGCTGGCCATCGCCATCCAGGCTTCGCTACTCTTTCCAAGAAATACAGCAGCTCTTCCTCAGGGGAAGCAAACGTGCGCTCGTAGTGACGGCAATACAACCTGCGTATCATCGAAGAAGTCAGTGTATTCCGCCTGTGATGAGGTGGCTTTGGTTCTGGATATATTAATCAGTTTATCAAAATACAGCCTTTCGCAATCCACTGCTGTACATAGGCCTCTCATAATTTTCATCTCAATAGTATAGTGAGTTTGTAGGCGGATTCGGCCGAAAACAGCTTTTAACTGGGATTCAGCGATTATCAGTGTCCGGATACGAAACCACTATAGTAATCTGAAAAATGCTAGCCGGACGGACGGGATGGGTCAGAGTTTAATGTCGAGCTTTTTGTATCTTCCCTAAGATACCTTCCTTCCCTAGATTTCCTTCGTGGATTTTTCTTAGCCTAGCCGCCTATTACGACACTCACTGAAAATAATGCGGCAATAAATATAGTGATGAACTGATGATTTGTATTCTGAATCTGGCACTATCATCAGATTATCACTCATACAAAATGAAGGTTTAAATCCATTCTCATAACTGTCTAAATTTGGACACGCTATTATCGTAAATATCGTATCGCTTAAAATATTTTATGTCTGAATCATTGGCTCTTATTTTCGTACTATAAGCACATTATGATTCTAGATCATTCTTTTATATAATATCATATCGGCTACTCCTCACATAGCAACCAATTGAAGGCTATTAGACTTTTATGTCCTGCATTTCCCTGTGTCGTTTTATAGAGTAATATTAATTTTTTGCCTATTTTATTAATGTAAAAAGGTACAAATAGGTACTAGACATAGGTACTTAAATTGGTGTTATTCTGGTGATAAAGCGCACTTGCGGTGTGTCTCTGGACTTTACCGAGAGCTAATATTCTGCCCATTAATAGGCATCAACTGCAGAATTTAAGAAGGTCTCGGTTTTGATGGATTTGGGTCTAGTATAAACTGCACTTGTGCAATTTAATATGTCCCGCTACTGGCTAGTCCGTTGAGGCAAGTCTAGAGTAGAGAATATTACAAAGACTAGAACGAACACCGGCTGTGGTTGATATTTTTGATAATGAATTATAATTATTTACACGGAGTGCATGGAAATGCTCGCGCAGTTTTCACACGCAGCAATATATGTATGTATGTATGTAGGTAGATATACACTAGTTAATATTGTATTGTTTTAAATTTTGGTAAGGAGCAGGTAAGTCGTATGTAAACGAACTTACGAGTACTAGTCATCATGTTAAATGCATGTTTTGTAAAGGTCGTAAATAATCACATATAGCCGACAGCTAATTGAATTAAGTTAAGAACATATACATAGAAACTTTTAGATTTTTGCAGCACACGGAATAGGTGTGCTGCAACACACGGAATACAAATAATATTCGACATAAAGATTAAAATATAAACACTCACCAGTCTGGATGAACGCTCCACTTATCAGAGAGGTACTGTCGTGCCGAAATGTTCTTAGACGTCAGTGACAGTCGGTGTATGTCGTCAGTAGGAGGTGGAGTGATCCGATGCCTCCCGTAGTTCTCGGGGATGGCCACGACCAACGTGAATGGGGAATCGCTGATGCCCGTCCAGAAATAATGGCGTTTCGCGCGGGAGACACGTTTCTGAGTGACAATAAAATATTAAAATGACAACAGTTGAAGATTTTATTGCGATATGTTGGTTTGTCTGAAATTACACTTAAAATAAATGTTCAAGAAACTACATTATTAATTAGTACACTTTTCGATTTCTGTACAGGAATCGTGGTCACGGAAAACTGAGGTAAAATAATGGTTATTTTAAGCTCTAGTTTTATGTTCTGAGGCCAGTACTTTAGCTAAAGCAGCTAAAGCACTTGACTATCACTTGGCACGTACAAGGACTTATCTTTGTAAGAACGAGGTTTCACATCGATACGAGTTCTTGAGTGCTTTTTGCCTAAATAGGTCCACACTCTACTTTCGTGCCATGATCCGATAGATACCGAATTGGAATAATTTATTATTAATTGTTGTGGCACTATAATACTCACCATATCTTCAAGATGATATTTCACGTTCATAACTTTGTTTCCTGTTTTTTGGTCAATGATTTCTTTTCGGAGCTGTAACAAAGTATCCGATTTTTTAGAAAACATTTATCACCGAAAACGCCACTCTTTGCTAATATTACAAAGAAAATATTTTATGTATTGAGTGTGTAGGTATGACTTACCGCAGTTAACTCTTTACTGAAGTTCCTGGGCCCTCGGTCATCGTCAAATAATTCTACTTCTATCATATCTACACTGTTATAGCTAGGTTTCAAGATTTGTTGAAACTGAAATAAAATAGGCAAATTCTAAACCACATCGTAAAATATTCAATACAAAGAAACATATTTGTGTTTTTTTTTATAAGTATAGAGCATTTTTGCGTAATGACTATAAAATCATCGCCTTATTGCAAGTGCTAGAATAATGCGGCACTTGAAACCGTGGGCAGCTTAGTTGGTAAAGTGATGACAAAATATTATGTCAATGTTGCAGGTATAAGGGTCGTTTTTCGTTATTCCTTTTAATTTCATTACCACCAGTAAACTTATGAGCACATTGTATTAGAATCAATATTTGGAACTGTCGTTTACGAACAGACTTGAATGAGCTAATACCTAATGCATACGATACGTACCACGGGCCTCAGGTCTGGATGTATTAGTATGTATCCGTTGTTGGTCACTATGAATGCATATCCATTCACGCCGACCTGAAATAAAATAATGCATTGCAGTTTTTAAATATTTTTGACAAATTTGGTAAAAAGAATAATAAAAATGTCTTCGAGATTAGGTAACACATAACATATCTTCACGCCTTTTATCCCCGAAGGGGTAGGCAGAGGTGTATTACACACCCACACTTCGCCAGATATGTTTCGGTCCCAATGTAATAGGGGGCGAGCCTATTGCCATCTACCGGGCACATTATTAAGCGAGCGATAATTAACATTTTTAAATACACACATAACTTCGAAAAGTCAGAGGTGTGTGCCCGAGGTACCTGGGGATCGAACCCGAGACCATCGTCTCGGCAGTCCGTTACGTACACCACTGGGCTACCGCCGCTTTTGGGTACTGGTTAGAATATTGATTTACAGTCTATCCCCAAAGATTTGAGCAGAGTGTTTCATATCTACAAAGTTTGCCACGAGACCAACTTGGACCGCGAGGCCAAATTGTAGATTTGTCACTAAATAGTCTGTGTGTCAGGTAGAATGTTTGTAGGTAAAGCCATATATTATTAGATCCACTCTACGGGAACCCAATAAATTGTGAGTCGTATTTTAAAGGGAAGGTTTCCTACACAAGTAACATCTCTTAATACCTATAACGCAAATACAAAATATAATTACCTTATACGGTGTCATAAGCGCTTGTATCTCAGAAAGAGGTACGTCAGTGCCAGCGACTCCCAAAAGTCTAGCAATACGCATCTGAAAATATTGACATGTTAACTGGCATTCCATATAGTTACCAAATTTAATCAATTTATGCGTATATAAGCTAGGTATTCATGTTCCTTCGTCTGTGGATTTTCTGTAAACAATATCACTAGTTTCTACGTTAACATTTTATCTACATTTGAAATATAAAAAAATATTATAATAATATAAAAATATGCTGTATGTTATTGTTGTAAGTAAACAGTCAAAAATTATTCTAACTACAAAGTATTCCATGTTGGCGCTGTATTTGGCCGTCAGTTTCTACTGTTATTATACAACATTATGACAATCTCGTAAAACTAGCAATAATTACTTTTTTAGCATCTAAGCCCCGTTAGGCGAAGTTCTATATGTTTATTTATATAGAACTATGTTAAGGGATTCTAATTTTATATCCACGGTTACAGGTTCTAGCAAAAAAACTACTCAAATTTTAAATAATGTTATGTTATAAAATTAAAATTCTACGCTTTAGATTCTAAAAAACCCACTACCATTTTGATTGTAAATATACAAATACCCTTTGAAAAGTATCCTTGTTAGAATCTGTTGACATTTTTAAATGACGAAATCATGAATAGTTCAAAAACAGCTGGTCGGTGTTCGCTTAGGCATATTGCCAGTACAAAATATTCCACAAACATTGAAAGCAGTTAGGTTCAGTCATGCCGGTGCGCGCGCGCAGTGGTTGCGGTGTCCGCACAGTGCGCAGTTCGGTGCGCGCGCGCATCTTTCGTCCGTCGTCAGTCACGCGTCGCCTGACACCACTCTCGGAGGCAGTATGGTCTATGAGCGTGGGCCTACCTCTTTCTGGCCGTTCTCCTCTACGGACTGCGATTGGTTGTGGACGTACGAATGCAATAAAATATAATAACATATAGATAAATGCGTTGTAACAACTTCCGCTAGAAATCAAAACGTCTTCTCTCTCGGAGAGACAAAATATTCTAAAATTGTTAATATCTAAAAGTCGTCATTCTTAAGAAGGTAATAAGTTTAAACTCAATAGATACTCAAGTAACAAAAGCCCCACACTAGTCACGTGTATGTCGGGCTGCACGATACTCTTATTCAAAAATATTTACATTTACTTGTTGTCATACAAGTCAATCTTTAAAAATTGTCTCTACGAAGACATCACTATATCAGGCAAAATACTTTATTTCATTAGATAGTGTGTGTAGTGTAATATAGATCATAACTCTTGCATAGAAAATTAACTTGATGATTGATAGAAAAGTCGTTCATAACACCCTAGTGGTCTACGCCTACGAGCTAGTAGAAACTACGTCACTACGGTAAGCCAGAGGGTCGGACAACACATTGGCGCTAGGCGGGCGAGAGCTCACGCCCGCCGCCCGCCGACCGCGCACACATCTATCGAGGACAGATGCATCGCTAACGGGGCCAAATAACACTGTACCGTTACTGAAATCCAAAAAACTAAATCATAAAAACTCTCTTTTATCTTGCAAAAACTTTACAATTAAATCATCAAAACTTTCTAAGTGTAGTACCTCTTTCGTAACCGATACCCAGTAAGCTTCATTTATCAGTACATTCTCTGTGATGTTCTGAGGGGAAACCATCAAACAAAACGGAGTTATTAATAGACATTTACAAGTTAAACAAGAAAGAGAATATAGAGTCAAGTTCAAAGTAATCGGAAGAGACAGAGCTTACGTCCAATTAGTAGGAAATACAAAACCAATCTGTAAACATAATCTTTTGAAACAGACAATAGGTTTATTCGGTTCATGCTATATGGAAAATTTAGAATTTGGAAAAGACGTAAAATACAGCTAAACTGTGAGAAGAAGAGAATCATTTCCACATAGTAGAGAATACTAATCGTCGAAAACCTTAAGAAATATCATTCTCCAAATAAGGGCTAGCAAATGATTCTCTTTTCCTAACGCTAAAATATTATAATATGAACACATTGGGGACTTTCAACTGGACAAGGTTCACATGAAGAAAGGAGAACTCACCTCGTTATGTCGGAGATCATAGACGGGCATAGACACTGAGGTCATTAACTGATACTGTGAATTGCCAAGTTCACTGTACTGGCCCTGTTTCATCTAAAAAAATAGAGATAAGCAAATATTTAGAACCATAATTTTCAAGAAAATCGAAAATATCTTGTGAACTATAATCATCATCCTCTTAGCGTTATCCCAGTTTTTCAATCTGGGGTCCGCTTTCTAGTCTAACCGGATTTGGCTGAATATTAGCTTTTCCACGGAGCGACTGCCTGTCTGACCTCCGCAACCCGAAGGGATAGCGATATTCCATGGTTTAGACTAGTGTCAGTTTATATAGAAGGTACTGACGCCCTGTAACGACTGTCAAAGATCTTCATGACAACCGGGACCGACGGCTTAACGTGCTCTCCGAGGCACGGGACGAGCATAATTAATTAAAAATTCAATACGCACATAACTCCGAAAAGTCATTGGTGCGCGCCGTGGATTCGAACCCGATACCCTCTGCATGGCAGTCTGTTGGTATATCCACTCGGCTATCGCTGCTTTGATCTTGTGAACTATAATATGAAACTTAAATATTTTATCCAATTGATATACCTACTCGTACTATTTTCTAAGTGATCTGTGCTATATTATTTTGTTTCAAAGTCTTTCTAACTATACCAGCTAATAAGATTTATATTAGATAGACAGCGTGTAGACATATCCAGATTAACTGTTCCAAAACCTTGTATAAACACAATGAGACTGTCTGGTTGGGCGATCAATCGGTCAAGGTCATGATCCACACAGCCACAAATATATCAACATGTTTTTTTCTTGCGCACATCTGTATTCCTGAAGGGGTAGGCAGAGGTGCAATATTACACTCACTATTCGCCATATTATGAATTTTTGGTCCCACGTAATAGGGGGCGAGCCTTATTGCCGTTACCTGGCTACATTGCCAGACTCCGTGCTGCTACTGAGAATTCGGAAAAACCCAGCAACAATTTTGCCCAACCCGGGAATTGAACCCGGGGCCTCCCGATCAGCAGACGCACTGTCCGCTGGACCACGGAGGCGGTCAATATAACAAGTCTTACCTGTGTAATTCTCCATCGCCTGTCTTGTTCTTTATCAGAGTTGAAGAGGTTTTTGTCGCGGCGCTGACTCATGAAGCGTTCTTTCTGCTCTGCCCGTTCACGTTGTTCCCAAAGGTAGTCTGCTACTTTAGGATCCTAATGATTTCAGAATTTTGTTGAAAAACATTTCTTAATTTTCAGAAAGATCATAAGAAACGTTTTTTCTGAAGCATTCATCAACTTGATTAACTAAACCAGTTTAGTTACTGAAGTTGATGAATGCTTTGCCTTGAGAAAATGCAAGGTTTGGTCGAAAATGGATCAAGTAGACCAAAAAACAAATGGTATAATGAATATGTTTGAAACTCACTGTAACGTTGGCATAAACGGGTGTCCAAACGACAGGATGCTTTTCCCGCTGCAAGACCAGTGGCCGCGCCAGTACGTTGACATGTTCTAACACCCGTTCCCGCACCTCTGCCAGCGTACTTAAGTGCACGTAGAAGCCTCTGTTCGCGCAAGCCATCCACTTCACCTCCCTTACATCTGCCACCTACATAAGGCTCTTTAAGTATTATCTGCTCACTTTCTCACTTGCCATCATCTAAGAGCTTCGTGTGAGTGCTGCGGGTACAGTCACCTAACTAACGTGTAGTGATGAGGCCGCAGCTTTGTGTTAGGCATACCATTCTATTCAAAATAATAGGAACCACAGCGCATTAAGTTCTAAATCTCATTCCAAAACCTACTAAATTAATAAAAGTATAAATATGTGTTCGTTAGGTAAAGTTCTAAATACATTAAGACAAAATGCACAAACGAAAACAATACAAAACAGCTACAATAAAATCTACAAACGTACAAAACAAATATACTAGAAGCGAAAGCAGAATGAAATTGGAAAACACGACAATATACATATGCTTTACATGCAATGTATAGTATGGATGTACACAGTAGATAGACAGATTTAAGTACCACATTCTAGGTGTACTGGCACATTGGTACGAAGGAAGGCATTATGCAGGTCGCACAATGACTACGACACACAGTAAAACCTGAAGTGGTACTACCTTTACCTCTCGCCCTATCAGGTACGTAAACACCCTCACCGGGGTGTCGTACTTCCAGTTGTATCTCTCAAATATCTCTTTGTAATTATACGGGACACCATCAGTTACCAACATGATGGCCTGGAAAATAACACAGCAGTTAGACCACTATTGCCTCATGGTTCTTTAACGTATTTAATCGCGTTAGTTAAAGTTTTTGTTGTTTCAATATTTTCACAAACTTTTCTGGGTTATAATCGTAGTGTTCGCGAATGGACCTTTAATATCTTAGCTAACGCGATTGAGAACGTTAAAGAAGTATAGGATGTAACAATACAAATCAAGAAATTAAAACATCATTGAAGAGTTTTATTTAATTTCGTATAATTTATCAATAAAACAATGTGTTTTGGTACCTGATTACAATTGGCTCCACCACTGTTGTTCCTATAGATCTCCAGAAGTTCAAACGCCCTCGTTAAAGCCGCTGAAAAATTCGCTATTTCCATTGTGTCAAAATTGTCCAATGCGAGCTTGAGCTCCCGTATGTTTCCAAGAGTGGCCTGCCAAAAAAAAAACAAATCATTCTTCGATCTATGATTTACAAGGATAATGTAATCTTATAAACCTGTAATTCTAGTAAAGTTTTTATTTGTAATATGGCTTGAGTGAATGGAGATCGTGATCTTATGTACCTGAACTAAAGAGTCCTCGAAACAGGGTACAATTTCCTCCACGGTGTCAGCAAATGTCATGACATTGACAAAATCATTATTGCCAAGAGTATCCAATATGTTTGTGACTACATGTTTGGCAATGTCCCTCCGTTGGCCAGTCATTGACCCGCTGCGGTCTACTAAGATAATTACATCCTTTGGACTGGCAGCAGCTTCCATGTACCAAGCTCTAGTTCGAGCATCGTAAATATCAACAGGATCCGCTCTCCATTTCAATGCTAAAATATAACAGACATAAATAAGCCATATAGATTACGTGTACAGTAATTGATCTTTATGCATTAATTTGGTGATATTCTTATATTACCAGGGTAGTGTCTCATGAATCCTGTCGAACTGCCAAAGTATTGCCATGATAACGTCGGATCGCTTTGATAGTTGTTTATAAAGTGCGTGTCTAATCCCTCGGACCAATAAATGCCTTTGATAACCTCAGGTGCTGGAATACATTAAACATTTTTATAATCCGTCCGATATTTATGATTACACGATCATGGCTTACTCACCCCAGGCATAAACATTTGTCGGCACGTGCACACTGCTAAAATTAATATTTACAGGAATGTCAGAAAAATGAGGATTTGGTTGCAGGTGTGCGTTTTTAGACGGCGGTCGTACTATCCAACTTTCTAGATTGAAATCTGTCTCAGTAGTTGTAGTCATAGCCATTTCATCGTACGGTTCCTCCATTTCTTTACTATTAAGATACTGAAAGTCCTCTGGCACCGGTTCGCTTTGTTTATCAAACGCCATGTTCTCCGCCGCCTCCACTATCCTCTTTACCGCACTAATCTTCAGTTCCATCATCGCACGAATGTCATCTGACATACTCTGAACTAGTTTTTCTCCATCTCGTGACTCCACTTGAGCCGACTTAAAACTCTGCGATGATGAAAGTAATACTTGTAAAAATCGGGCAGCATCGAATTTTATCCGAGTATAAACATACGCTACTTACGTCTTGAACTTCTTTCTTCCTGGTGATAAACTCTCCAAAATGATATAACTCAGTGCCCAATTTAACCGCCCACGCTTGCACCCTAGAAAGACAATTGCTATTCTATAAACCCACAAGAAAGATTTGCCAGTTCACATTCTTTGTACATTTTTATGATGTATGTAGGCGTTATTAATAGATTCCGCTGAATATAAGCGGTTTGCAACATCTCCAATTAAAACTATGAACAAAATCATGTTTATAGTTTCATTAATTCTTCTAGCATTCATGTTTTGTCCATAAATCTAAGTACGTCGCATTGATGCTTTGCATACGTCGGTACAAGGAAAAATAATTGAATTATAAATAACGCATGGAAAACTTACGAGTTAAACGATATTTTGCCAGTGGCATCATTTTGTGCACTAGCTGAGCAGTCCCTGGAGTCCAGGAACAAGACCAGTAGAAGTAAGACGAACGCGTCGACACACTTGCACATCAGAACCACTAGAACCAAGTTCACTGACTAGAACCAATATTGGCGAACATGTTACGTTAATCTAATTATGACATTGATATTAAAGGAATCTTTCTGTCTTAAGTGTTGGTACAGTACTAGAGAACAAGGGGCATTGATAAGGTGTGTGCGGTAGGACGCAGGCGCGAGTGAGCGCGGGTCGGGCATGCGCTCTGGTGCCCCCGTGCGACCCAACTGTGGTGTTCCCGTGTGCCGCTCAGTGTCGACCGTCGACCTTCGCGTTTGTTTATGTGTATAACTAGCACGTGTTATAACGAATAGCTGTTTGTTATTACCAGCTTAGTACTGCACTCGATGGGTAGAAATTAATCGAGCAAAAGTCCATTTATCGGTGTTGTTTACTGTAGAAAATTTATCACCCACTTTGTTTACTGAGATGCGCTGTACGATCTTAGTAATTTGTTTAATTAGCTGACGTCAAATATTAAGATGGAAGTATTATGTGATCGCCATTGTCTTTTCTATAAAGAATAATTTGAAGAAGTAGTTATTTCTGATATAGTATTCAAATATCTCGTTAAAGATTAATGATTTGCATAAAATTTGGCATTTAGGCAAGTGTTATGCTTTACAAAAAAAAAGTATCTTATTCATACACACAATCAAAACGTACCTACTTACTAATGACCGCGTGCGTACACACGTCTAGGCAAAGATACTATTTATATGCCACTTGTGCAAAAATCTGTAAGTCAACAAAGGTAATATTTTTACACCTTTAGTAATATTTCTGAAATTATTAGGCTTAGTTACCTAATACCTACTAGCAAAAATATTACTATACTTTATTTCATTTATGCCTTTGTATATCTATAGGTACTAATATAATAAAGCGGAAGAGTTTGTTTGTTTGTTTGTTTGTTTGTTTGAACGCGTTAATCTCAGGAACTACCGGTCGGATCTGAAAAATTCTTTTTGTATACGATAGCCCAGTTATTCCGGAAGGCTATAGGCTATATAACATAACGCTTCGACCCTTTGGGGCCGGGCAAAAGGCTAAAAAGGCTAAAAGATAATGTCGACTAATCTCAGGAACTAGCAGCCGGATTTGAAAAATTGTTATTGCCTATGATAGCCTAATTATTCCGACAGGCTATAGGATATGTAAAATTACGCCACAACTTTAAGGGGCCAGACAAAAATAATAAAATGGTCAAACGAGAAGGGGAAGGGTTGGGGCAAAGGCAAAAAAAGGCTAAACGAATAGGATAGAATCTATATGGGTATCGTTTTCGAGATTTTCGGGACGCTGATTAATAATAATTATGATATTTATTTAGTGATCCAAGATGGCGGACGGGAAATCAAAGATGGCGGCTAATAAATTTTTATACTTAAATCAATATGGGTATCGCCTTTGATATTTTAAGGGGTGGGGAATCGAAATACAACATCTATTTCGTGATCAAAGATGGCGGATGGGAAATCAAAGATGGCGGATGGAAAAATTAAAAAATATCAATATTCGTATCGTCTGCGATGTTAAAAGGAATTGGGAATCCAAATACAACATCTGTTTCGTGATTCAAGATGGTGGATGGGAAATCAAAGATGGCGGATGGGAACAATTTAAAAAATCAATATGGGTATCGTCTCTGATGATTTAAGGGATGGAGAATCCAAATACAACATATATTTCGTGATCAAAGATGGCGGATAGGAAATCAAAAATGGCGGACGGGATTTTTTTTAAAGTCGATATGGGTATCGTCTCCGATATTTTTATGAATGGGGAATTCAAAAACACCGTCTATTTCGTGATCAAAAATGGCGGATGGGAAATTCAAAAAAAATCAATATGGGTATCATCTCCGATGTTTAAGGGGGTAGGTAATCCAAATACAACATCTATTTCGTGATTCAAGATGGCGGATGGGAAATCAAAGATGGCGGATGGGAAAAATTAAAAATATCAATATGGGTATCGCCTCTGATGATTTAAGGGATGGTGAATCCAAATACAACATCTATTTCGTGATCAAAGATGGCGGATAGGAAATTAAAGATGGCGGACGGAATTTTTTTAAGTCGATATGGGTATCGTCTCCGATATTTTTAGGAATGGGGAATTCAAAAACACCATCTATGTATTTCGTGATCAAAAATGGCAGATGGGATTTTTTTAGAAAATCAACATGGGTATCGTTTCCGATGTTTAAAGGGATAGGTAATCCAAATACAAAATCTATTTCGTGATTCAAGTTGGCGGATGGGAAATTATAGATGGCGGATGGGAAAAATTTAAAAAATCAATATGGGTATCGTCTCTGATGATTTAAGGTATGGTGAACCCAAATACAACATCTATTTCGTGATCAAAGATGGCGGATAGGAAATCAAAGATGGCGGACGGGATTTTTTTAAAAAGTCGATATGGGTACCTATCGTCTCCGATATTTTAAGGAATGAGGAAGTCAATATTATTATAAAAATCTATGTTTGTTTGTTCATCATTTATAGACTCCGAAATGATAAGAGATTAAGCGCTAAGTCAATGGTAACTTTGGAAAAAATAAAAACTTAAATGGAATTAAATAAAAACTCTTAAAAAGGCGATACGGAGTTCGCTGGGTTAGCTAGTTTAATAATAAATCTCATGCTTAGCGGAGAACTTGCTATTATTTTAACAAGAACACCTTCGTCATGAATATATAAACATATTTACTAAACTACTATCGTCCTTTCATTGCATTTCTCGCCTTACCTTTGACAATAAAATAACATACAAGAAATAACATGCTTTTAACCGCGCCTACGTAATAACGTTACAGCACGTTATTTTTGTAACGCTGCTATTCGGGAGTAGTCGATCACTTTCATTTGCGGGTACTGGTGTAACTTGTGGAGTCGCCCGCCACCTGACGCATTGATTTGTATCTCGTTTATCAGTAGGTCACTGTGTCGATGGGGCGCATCTGCACTTCTGCCGAATATATGCAGATTTCGTTCATATCTTGTTAGATTATGACATAAATATACATAATTATAGGCTGTAGAACTATATATATTTCTATAAATAGTATTCGTACCTAGTGTGAGAAATGTATGTTAGTTACATTTACAAATTCTCAGTAGCAGACACTTAACACATTAATCCAGCGAATTCAAACAAATAGCCGGCTACGAAGTTAAAATGTTCGTAACTTCGTACACTAGTCGACCAGTATGACTGGTGAATCATCACCTCATCGTGAGAAGTGATGGCGTGACAGGCGATTGAGCAGATCTGTTTCGCAACCTAACACTATTTGAACTTGTTTCAAAAATTACCAATTAGCACACAGTGACATTGCATATAGTTCTATAGGTAGATACTCGTATATTTGCCAGAATACGAGTCATAGCGAGTGAATTTCTTTCGTGCAGGCCATTTGACTTAAATTAGCCCAGCCTCAGTCGCAAATGTGCTCCATAATTGCAAAGTATGTAGTAGAAGTGGCAACATCCTTATTTCTTCGTTTAATATACTTACTGAATCGTAGATACAATTCTACTGTTCCCTGATGTAACAAATCCATTGAAATATCAGCTTCTCTTAATTGGATAAGTAAGGAGACTTATTACAATTTGAGCCGTATAACAAATTGGTTGGTTCCTTTTAAGGTAGGATTATTCTAAAACCCAGAGAAAGCAAATCAGTGCGTGAATCGTCCATCGAGTAGAGGTGAGACCCGATAGACGTAACTAAAATTGTACTAAATCTTCAGAATAATATATTCATCTTAAGGCAGAGGGATATTATTAAAAAGTAACACACACGAAAGGGTGCAACAAGTTTTATTGGCAAAGTAACAAAGGTACAAATATAAGTGGCTCTCACGATGCGCTCAACTTGCTGAGGACGAGAAGACCAAACGCGACCAAGAGTGCTAGTAGATCGCAGCTGGCGATGCTGCCGATGCCACACGCCGTGATGTTACGCTCCTGTTTGAAGACATAAATAGTTGTAGACTTCATTGCTTCAGCTATATAATAGTAATATTCTACCATATATACACATCATCATCTAGTCCCAAACTAAGCAGAGCTTGTACAGAGATAATGGAAAAACATACATTATATATTTTTTTGTTAACACATAGATATTATATGTAAAATCACCCAGACAAACGAACATCGAAAGACAAACATCCATGAGCACGCACACGAATGATGGACTAGAGCGAGAATCGAACCCGCGATCTTCGGCGTGGCAGTCGTTTGCACTCCAGCTACGCCACCGAGTTATTCCCTTAGAGCCCTGATCCTCGAGGCACACGGTTAGTACAATGGTGCCGATACACCTGATCATTCACTTGTAACAGAATAGCGAACTTGCGCCGTTTTTTGTTTCGTCGGCTGAGCCGAACATTTTCACGATTTTTCTAGCGTACTGTCTAATCTGCAAAAAGGGTGGAAGGAATTTTACTGGCCATTCGCTAGAACCTTCGTTAGAATACTCGCTGAACCTGTCTGATTTGTTCATCTGTCATGTAACATTCGTAAGAATGCTCATTACAGGTGAATGGTGGTGTCTGCGTCGAATTCAATACAGTTTGGAACAGCTGTTTTTTTCTACGTATATAATTGATGAATCAAGCTTATCGTGCAGACAATCCATCATCAAAATGTTATCCTAATCCCGATAATCTTGGTGCATACATATCAGTGTTTATTAATCTAGATAACACGCTTTTTGTCAGCCCGGCGATAATTACTTTCGCGGAAAATTTATATGCGTTGTGTGTAGACTGAATCCTGATTATTCAATGGCATTTTTCCAATTAAGGTGAAAAGGGTAGATTATCGACCATCACATTAGACTGTTATCATTTTAAACGGCTTATATTAATTACATTAAGAACCCTTGCAGACGATTGTTTGATCCGGTTTTTACGCTGGTGTAAACATTGAATAAGCGGGCAAAGCTTATTCGGTATATGGATAGTGCCTTTTACAGATTGTTGTAAGTCTTTAACTTCTTACTATCTTAATAAATAGGATGACTTGTAATGACCTGCATTTCAGGCATGAATAGTGAATTATTTAAACAAAAATAACAAAGGTCCCACACTCCGATTGTACAGTATTTGCTTAAAACATCATAGGGTATATTTACTGCTTTAGATGTGACACTTGGTAGGACCATTGTACCATTCGGGGAAAGCCCATTCTGTCAGAATAAGAATAAGAATCACTTTATTTGCTGAACAAAGGTAATCATAGTGGTTTTACAATAATATTGGAACTCTTTGCTCTGCCATATAGACATGCAAATATTATATTATGTAACATTTCAGGCATTTGTTCATTGCATAAATAGTAAAAAAATCAGTTTAATTTTTATGAGCCTGATCACATGCATTAATTAAAATATATTTTCAATCCAAACATGGCATAGTAACAATAACAAGTCATAATTAATAGTAAATCATGTCAGTAAGTTGTATATCAAATGTCAAAAAATCATATAAAAAGTATTCATCATCATTAAAAAGTCACAATCTCACAATAGTAATTGTACATAGAATAATAAGGTAATGTCACAAGTTCTTATCTGATAAAAATTCGGTGATAGTATAATAACATTTGTTGATCAGAAACTTATGTAGATGGCCTTTAAACATATTTATGTTCAGATTTGTAATAGTATTTGGCAGATTGTTGTATACTACAGGCGCCATACAAAAGATACTTTCGTGCATTAGGGTCGTACAAGCTTTTCGTATACGAAGCCTATTACATGTATTGTTTCTCCTATTTCTTATAACTTTATCACCTAGCTTTTCAAATAGGTCAGGATTAGACTATACAAAAACAGCTGTTTCGTAAATGTACAAGCATGGTAGTGTTAAAATATTGTATCTTTTAAAATATGGTTGACAACTGTCTGTACGTTTTAGGTTAAACATTGCTCTAATACATCGTTTTTGTGCCTTAAATACAATGTCTTTATTAGTTGAGTTACCCCAGAATATTATGGCATATCTCAGTTTTGAGGCAGCTGTACCATGATATGCCATGAGCAATGCATCATGGTTCAGAGTAGGCGCAAGTTTATAGAGGGCATATGCAGTACTACTAATTTTTTTACAGAGATCCTCTGTATGAGATTTCCAGTTCATTTTGCTGTCAATGATAAGTCCTAAAAATTTTGCAGTGTCAACTTCATTAATTTTAATAGAATTATAGTTTATGTCAAGGTTTATAACAGATGGTCTTTGTGAAAATTGCATTATGTTAGTTTTAGAAATATTTATCTTTAAATTATTATTGTCCATCCATTGTATGATTTTTGATAATGTATAATTAATGTCATATTCATATGAGCTCTTATTTTTGCAATAAATAGCAACTGTGCTGTCATCCGCAAATAATGTTACTGGATTGGGAGCTGTTTTAGGTAAATCATTTATATATAGATTGAATAATAATGGTGCTAGAACACTACCTTGTCCCACACCATAATTAACATTTTGGATGTCAGATATGTAAGATTCAAGTTTCTTGTTCTTGTGATTTATATTTTTAAGCTCAGTATACTGTTTTCTATTGTCCAGGTACGATTTTATTAAGTTTAATATATTCCCTCTTATGCCGCAGAAAAAATGTCTAAGTAAGAATTCCAATTTTGCCTTTGGTAAAAAGGTTTTGTTTAGATAAAATATAGCGTATTTAATTTATGACCAAGTTACATCTGAAATGTCGAATGTGATGATGAAAGGAAATTCGGAAACCGGTCCCTAATTTTAAATTATTTTTTAAGTAGGTCGTGCGCTTGGGTTTTCGTGAACTTGTGCTACGGGTTGTTTATCACTGTATAATCATCTCAACCAACTCATCACTTTAACAACGTTTGGCTTATAATATGGCATTAATAAAAGTTTTACTAACCCCTTCATGGTAAGTGTAACAGCCTTCCAGTCGACTGCGCATCAGGCTGCCGAGTTCCAACTTATGGCAGGGGTCCTGGCTATCCGTGGAGTTCGGCGTTGGCCGCGGCTTAGTATCCCTTGGCACCGTGCAGTTCTCATACGTATTCTCATCATCCGCCTCAACAACCACCAGTAACATATTCGTCTTTGGAACGTAGGAAGCCCAATACGCAGGGTAACACTCCCCTGGCTCATCTTGAGAAACCGTCGGAGACGCTCCAGGTGCATCCAAGAAATGCGTCTGGTTCAGTATGTACAGCTGAACGCTATGATCGCAAGAGAACAATTCATCATCTTTCTTCTCCTGGGCTGGTATAGTTTCATTCTCAGCGATCGGCGCCGACGTCGTTGGTACCGCGTCTGTGGTCCCTTTGATTAGATCACTGTAGTCTGTGAGCGAAACAACCATGCAGTTACATAAAGCAGAAGTATTAGACATGCTTATACAACATTAAGATGCTGCTAGACAACATGCAGCTCAATCTAGATATAAATAAGGTGCATTTTAATACATACGTAGAGATTGTCGCTGAAAGCTTAGAGAGGTGTTGAGTTGGATATCGATAGTTCTGTTGGGCTAAGATCATTTTAGTATAAGCCTTATTAGTTCTATGCTTATCCATTTTCGTTAAAAAGAGTAGTTTCATTCCTTATTATTGTTTGTATAGTAGTTAATATACCATGTGTGCTGCTGACTACATAGCCAAGCAATTAGTATATTTCATCATAGCGGTGTGCGATTTTCATTTACTAATTCGAATCATTCGAGCGAATTCGAATAGGTATATCCTCATATGATCATTTCATACTAAAGAATAATTTAATAAAAAAGATATATATTAATATTTCTTAGTCAGTAGATAAGCCATTTGAGTTCTTGAGCATTGACATAAATATTCAAATATTTTAAATGAATTATAACAAAACGTAATTCGAATGAATTAAGTCAAACATTTTCGGCATGTACCTAACGTATTTTGCCCCTTCAATCGCACATCGCCAATGTTTGCTCTCTGTATTTTACTAGATAACTATTGAACATGAACATCTACATTAACATAACAACAAACAGCGCAATTTCATTTTCTATATCTAATCTTGTAGGTATGTTTTATCGAACTAAGTGTTCTTGAATTATTAACTAAATAAATAAAACTAAATAAATAAAACTAAATATAAGACAGTTTAATTGCAACGAATGCATGGGACATCACATTGGTCTTTACAAAGATTCAAACATTGGACAAAAATAACATCTTTTACCATTCTTTGGGAGTAATAGCACATTGCAATACTCAGCTCCGTGCTAACCCACAGTAACTTCTACGTAACCAAGTAATACCCTTACTCGTAGTAGATACATATTATAGTGTAATTGATAATCCTTTAGAAACACACTATAATAGTAGCCGCAGGAAACATTAATAAATACCCGAAAAACTTGTACCCATTAATGGAAAATAGACCCTGAAATTTTATTCTCGTTGGTTACACTTAAGTCTTGGAATTATTTTTCTATCTTTAGTTTCTCCAAATAATCCTAGGTTTTCATTTCTACGTATTGGCTAATGATTACGTAACATTTTATTCCCCTTAAAGATACTTTGGTATAATACTCACCGTCATCAATATTGTTAGCGTAGGTAAACTCATTCCAATTGTGCGCATTTGATAACAGGAGCACTGCTTCAGTCAAAAACCACGTTAAGAAGTTGAAGGCTAGATTAAAAGGCTGCAAGTAATAATTTGGTTAATAATACGATATAGTTGATGGTGTGCAGAATTTGAAAAGTTGCGCAATAGTTGACGTTTTGTGCTATTTTAAAACACGCGTTTTGCGACGCTGAAATAAATACCGCAGTTCGTGTATTTAAAAATTACTTAGAAAGTATGTGCTCTGTCTTTAAAAGCGATTAAGCGTCTTATAATTGTTTTTCCGCTCAAACTCATTCTTGCTTTCATGTCGCTAAAAGCTTTGAACTAACGATCCGTTTATGGACAATACTTGAATTTTGTCACACGCAAAGAACGGTAGCATAGAATTTACGGAATTCTATGGCTATACTTGGGGCCGTTTTCAACGGCAAATTTTGTACTACCACAAAAATTCGCTGACATATTGAAGTAAATATGTGCCTGCTAGCATTTTGAGTACATAACTAGTGCTGAAAAATCACTTACAGTTTTAAACGACCACGAACTGTTCTTGTTGACGAGCACGGAGATTGGACAAAGCGCCTGGTAGTTAAACACTTCGACGTGGTCATATATGCCGTTGTCAAGGAAGTTCTGAAGTACGTACTTCTGTATCTGACCGAAGAACTGACCCACTTGTTCCTTGTCCTTCGAAAGAACTATGTAGCCAGAACTGTCTATAATATAGCAGTCGTATTTATCCGAATTGCATGTTGGGTCCTAAAAGAATGCAAAACATTACATGGGCTTGTGACAAACAATTTTAGATAAAGGAGTTTGTTCTTTCGACGCTAAGGGTCCTTAAACCGACTTAGAGATCAAATTTAATGATTAGCAGAAATTTGGAAAAAATCTGTTAAAATTTTGGTCGAACTATCTAGTTAAGATCAGTGTTTTGGTAACGCTTAGTATAGGTACCTATACGATTCCCAGAGTATAGTTTCAGATTGAGTCAATAGGCACTTTTCTTTAAGAATGACACAATACGCATTTTAATCTTTGCAATGACAACACAGTGTCTCATTGTAACGCGACTACGTGCTGATGCGGTACAGCACGGATGCTTTGAGCAAGACAAATGGAATGCATAGTCTTGCAAGCTTACACTTGAGCACGCAATTATCCACTATCCCTATTAATAGCGTCACATCATCATCATCATCAGCCCTTAACAGTCCACTGCTGGACTAGGCCTCTCCTTTGAAAGGAGGAATTGGCCTACTATACCACGCTGGCCAAACGGGTTGGTATAGGGTTTGTATCAAGTTTTCCTCCTCTTACAGTGCTGTTCTCTGCATAACATGCTCCCTCTGTCGGCTCTTACGACACCCATGGGATGATATGGGGTGGCTACAATTCGTATTCTTAATCCGTCACCACACGGACAGCGTCATACCACTTGGCTAATTACTCCAGTACAGAAGATGGTGCCAATTGTATATTTGCATACCTCTCATCCCACCAAACAACGCGAATTTCGACTTCTAGGGATTACAGTTACAGCGTTCATGATTATATTATCATGTGATATGATGTGCCTGTATTAGCACTTTTCAAATTTTGATTGGCTTACTTCTCCGTTCAACGTCTAAATAGTTACCTCTGATCCATCCAAAGTAATATTCGTAATATGTAAGAATCTTTCATAGAAGCTTAAATAAGAGTATTGGAATCCGACTACGGAAGCAGGTGTTGAGGAGTTTCCATCTTTATAAAAAATGGCGTAGCTCGCCGTCAATGTTATGTCTCCGTCTTTGTTGATGACTGGTGGCTTATGTTTTATAATATCGTCTAGTATCGGTAGTGGAGTGGCGACCACCAGGGACTCCGTGTTGATCATGTGCTGCAGTACCGCTGCTTTGTACCAGGTCTCTTCTATAGTGTTGTGGTATATGTCCCCGAACACACTGGAATACAATAAAGAAAAAACTTAATTTTAATTGAAAATTACTTTTTTACTTGACAGTCCAATAGGTATTGAAGAAAGTTATTATCTACTAAGACGACGAGTGCTTATACAGGGTGTTGATTTGCATTTGAAAAATATATTAAGGGGTGAATATACTACTATAACTGAATACAAATACATGAAAAAATACGTCACTAAAAGTTAAAAAAAAATGTTGTCATCATACACTTTGAAAATTAACTCGGTGTATTGACCGCTGCCGCCGCCGCTCATCTGATCGCCATTGCAGGTGCCAAACACACACAAGCACACATACCTATAGTGACTGCGAAATAAAGTCTTATTTTGCACGGATCAACAGAATAATTTGATTTACTATCTCATCATATCAGCCGAAAGACGTCCACTGCTGGACATAGGCCTCCCCCAAGGCACTCCACACATACCGATCCTGAGCCACCCGCATCCATTCGCTGCCCACGACCCCAACAAGATCGTCAGTCCACCTTGTGGGAGGCCTACCTCTGCTACGACGTCCTGTGTGGTTGCCGCCACTCCATAACCTTTCTGCTCCAAGGGCCATCGATTCTTCTGGCTATGTGCCCTGCCCACTGCCACTTCAGCCTGACTATTCGGAGAGCTATGTCGGTGATTTAGGATCGCCTGCGGATCTCCTCATTTCTGATTCGATCTCGCAGGGAATCTCCGAGCATAGCTCTCTCCGTCTCTCTTTGAGTGACCCTGAGCTTCCGGATAAGGCCCAAATTTACTATCTAAGTAATATTAAATGAAAATAGGGGTTTTATATCATCGCACGCTGCCGCTGTTTGGAATAATTTTAGGTTAATAAGTATACTATCTATGTTGTATTATTAAAATATTTTGCAAATGCAGATCAACATTTTGTATTTTGCCCATTAAATTTTTACTTGGCGTATATGTATGTATTCGCTGTGTCAAAAGTGACTTGCGACCAAACATGTTAGTATCTACGAGATCCCGCGATAAATTAGTGCACTCATCGAGTTTTCGCTACAAACAAACTTTTATGAATATTTATGATTAGGAGAATATATATTTCCTAGTTTGACTAGTAAAATGTGGCCGCAAATATTTTTTTTAATTTTTTGGTAATTGATTTTTGGGAAAAAGTTTCGTCGCGTGTTAGTTACAACACTAATTTGTCGCGATATCTTAGACTATGTACTCTACTCGACTGCACGGTTGGCGTAGTGGTTTAAACGGCCGCCTCGCCGCTTGACACTGCGCGCAGTGTTGTGGGTTCGCACGAGACAACACTTTGTGTGATTCATAAATTGTTGTTTCGAGTCTGTGTGTTCATTGTGCCCTTCAGTTGTATGTTTGTAAAGCCTCCCGCGACACAGGATTTAATCCTAGTGCGGGAGTTGTCTTTTTGAAAAAATAAAGAAAGATGTACTATGACCCATTTCTCGGCTTTCAAATATTTTGTTTAAACTTTGGCATTATTTGTAGTCGGTATAGCAATTTGTCAAATGACAATTCCGACATTTTTGGCACGTCGTTCACATGGTGCGCATCATGATTGATTTGATGGCCCATCACTACCTACAGAACATAGGGAAAATAATGGCCAAATTTAAATTCAAATGTTTCATATTTGACAAATAGTTAAGAACTTACTCTCCAGGATATTCTTTGGACCGGTCACCCTGGTCATCAACTTGTTCGTTTTTACTTGAATCGAAGATGTAATGCCATCTGGTGAGGCCGCTAGACGTCGCGATGAATCGAACGCTGACGTTATACGTTTCTGCCAGGTCCCTTTCCTCATCCGTCGGAGTCCAGGTCTCGAAGTAAGGAGTTGTCAACTTGGCGTCGAATACCAGCTGTTTGACAAGGTCTTCGTTGCAGTAGTACGCGTTGTCGTCTAAAGGTGTTGTGCCACAGTGTGCTGGGAAATAAATAGGAAAACAGTTTTCTGATTTTGTATACGAATCTCGTGAAGTACTGTAGTTTTTAGGGTTGAAATGCTTTCCAATCAATCTGAGGATGCCCATTATTTATTGATTACCCGAAAAATTGTTACAGTCTGTAAAATGTAAATCTCAATCGAAATATCAAAAAATTAAGTGACAAATCTTTATTTTGAAGACAGTTTTATCAAAAGTAATAAGGTTCATTATTTGTGGTGGGTCAGGCCAGTGTTCACGCTGTTACAGAGAAAGCTGTTGTATATCACAATTGACACAAATGGGGCTATGATATACATTTGTACACAGTTTTGGGTTTCTGTAGGCTGTGGTGATTCAGTCAATATCAATAATTAATCAAGTGACAAGTAATGTATCTAATGTAATTATGATTGTGTTACCCACAGGACAGGCTTGCCTAGTGTGGGGCCACAGGTCATTCTTTTGTAAAAACCTTATTTTTGGCAATAAACATATTTTATTTTATTTATTTTAAGTAGAGGACAGGGGTCAATATTGCCGTACATACAACTTCGTTTTATAATAAAAAGTAGGTACGATTAGGTTGAAAATTGAGTTTTTATCAATACTTACTTTCAACAGAAAAATCGGAGTTATCATTATCTTGTGTATACTGTTGTTTGGTGATGTCGATTTCATTTTTAGATAGACCTACAAAGAAGTTCCACGCCTCCTTCTCAGCGTTTGGAGTTTCGTGGCCTTCCAGATAGTGATACTTGCAGTATACCCTATAAAAATAAAAATTACATTAAGCATTGCAAACGTGACAGGCAAACATTAGTCTATGACTGAAAATAAATAACTTTGTAAGGTAATGGTGAAGTTTTACCTCTGGATATGTCTTATATTCCAAATAAATTCAAAATTAGAACGACATATCTTATACTAGAGGATGTCCGCAGTTACACCCGCGTTATTTAAGGCCTACTGCTCCGCTTCCGTCGCTCATAGCGCGATCTTATATAGCCTTTAGCCTTCATCGATAAAAGGGCTATCTAACACTGAAATAATTTTCCAAATCGGACCAGTAGTTCTTGAGATTAGCGCGGTCACCCAAACAAACATACAAACATACTCTTTAGCTTTATATATTAGTATAAGATGCCTTATCTGACAAATTCATTTAACAGGAGCTTAATAGACCGTGGTGAAACTAGCCATTAGAGTCTCAAAATATAGGCTTTATTCGGGTTTCGTAATCTTCCGATGTTTCTTTTTTTATAGACTCACGCCTTTATCCACGAAGGGGTAGGCAGAGGTGTAATATTACACCCACATTTCGCCATGAATTTTTAGGTCCTACGTATAGGGGGCGAGCCTATTGCCGCTACCGGCCACATCACCAGACTCCGTGCTGTTACAGAGAATTCGGAAAAACCCAGTAGCACTTTGGCCCCTCCCCGGGAATCGAACCCGGGACCTCCGATCAGCAGTCGCATACGCTATCCACTGGACCACGGAGGCAGTCAGAAAAGGTAAAGAATTTTATAGCAGCAACTCATAATCTAGTTTTGTCCTTGATGAAAGAACATTGTCCCATCCTCTTATTTTTTAATTTAAAATATACCAGGTATCAGTTAGATCAAAGATGATACTTTAGCCTATTCCTTCGTAGCAGAATCTACCCATTTATGGAAGTCACTCACCAGTCAGGATGCACTCTATAGCTGAACCTGAAATAATCAGTGACGTTGATGCCAGTCAACTGCTTGCCCTGCTTGGCTTCCAGAGGATTGTCCCTGAGCAGCAGTTCTGTGTCTCCGTAACGCTTAGGCAAGGAGATACCCATTGAGAACGGTGTTCCCACCAGTTTGTTGAAGAAGTAGTCATGTGATACTCGTGCAATCCTCCTAGAAACAAATGTTTTTTTTGTGATTGTTATGTTGCTTTAATGATTATAGAGGATGACTGGGAATTGCTCATATTCCGTTTTAGGGATGGTATTCTGTTCTTGAGTGAATGTAGGAACTAAATAAGTATTTTACTACTGAATATTATAATGTGCCATATTCGAATGAAACGTTCTGATAGACTTTTGGGCAATAACCAACTGTATATATCTAATTTTCTGTATAAGTTAATTTCACGCCGAAACGTTAAACGTTCTTGGAGAAATATCACCAGCAACAAAGTAACAAAAACGTTTCCGAAAGCACAATATAATTATATAAATTACGGGACTTAGCTACGTTACAGATATTGCATGGCGTTTGGAAACTCCTACTGGAGTATTTGGCACTAAAATAAAGAATGTTATGAAATATGGCTTTTTAAGACTAATCGAATATTTCTGTAAATACGAATATTTTATAATTTTAAAATCATAGTCACAATTAATTTTAATTAAAAAGTTGAAGTAGGGAGAACACACAGTGACTGCACTGTTGGCGTAGTTATAGACCAGGTTAGATAATTTTTGAAACGAAATAAAGTTTTAGTAGGATGAAGCCCATTGGAGAAGGAAGATAATATAAAAAAATTAAGGACAAATAATTGGGTGCATAGGGTTCCCACCAAGAACTTAGGGTCCCAAGCCAACCTCACCTGCAAGTGGTGCACCTGCCGATCAACGGACGAGGCTCTGACAAACAAAATAGCCCAATAAGCGGCAATAGGCTCGCCACCTATTACGTGGGATCAAAACACTGGCGAAAAGTGGGCGTACAATATGCCTCTGCCTACCCCTTCGGGGAAACAGGCGTGAGTCTATGAAATGAAATGAGGAAAAATAAATTACGGGCGATCTGAGGTTCAGAAGTGAAGTGAGGTTGGGTTGCGATTTTAAGGCGCAAAAAAAGGGGTTTATCTCGATTGCCGGCAAAATTACAAGTCCCACGGAAAAAACGTAAATGTCAACGTAAGTTGTAGGTAATAAAAAGATCTGCAACTTTTTAACCGACTTCAAACAAAAAAAGAAGGAGAAGGTTCTCAATTCGGCCGGTATATTTTTTTTTTCGATTTATGTACACCGATTTCGCCGAGTTTTCTGAACCGATTTACGTAATTCTTTTTTAGTTTGATGCGCAATAGTTTCGAATTGGTCCCATAAAAATTTTATTCATGTAGGCCCAGTAGTTTTTATTTTATGAGCATTTTTTTACTTATTTTCACCTATCCTTAAGGCTCAAATTCCTATGAATAATAATTGTGACGGCTGGTGTCATGTCAAATTGTCATCACTACGGTTACTAAGGACTACTGACGTCTACACTTTATACTGACGTCGACACCACAAGCTGGCCGGTACTCAAACATAATAATTAGCAAAAAAAATGAAGTAAGAATTTTCCATTAATAAAAAGTATAATAAGCAAAAAGGTTTGAAGACTATTTCATTATTTGGAAATGATAGTTAGATGACGTAAGCACTCTGTCAATTGTTCGCTGAATTCTCCACTAACTGATAACAAGGCGATGGCCGTGCTGATAATACATCCGCTTTACGTTCTGAAGGCATGGGTTCAAATCCCAATCAAAACAGTTAGTCGATTTTGGTTTTTATGAAATTTGGAAAATGGTTATTAATATTTGGCAAATATTTTTTTTTTATCTTAGGTAGACTTTAAATAAACTAAAGTATAATTGGTCTATAAGTAGGCTTTACATTATAATGTACAATAAAATAAAACTAATTATATAACTAAACTATCCTAAACTATAAAAAAGCAAAATTATGAAAAGAAAAGTAAATAAAATATAATAAAAAATTAAATTCCTCCGCAACGCTGTTGAGCGGTAGCGTGCCCAGAAGGCTGGCAGCATTGCCACGTTGAATGGCAATGCTTATTCTCTCAGCGAGATATAAACCAGCCCTCTGGTCACGGGAAGCATCGATCAGCCTTCTGGCGATTTCTTTCTTTGGGAAATGTGGGTGTAATATTACACATCCGCCTACCCTTTTGGGGATACAGGCGTGAGTCTATAAAAAAAATATGTCAGACATCGGGAGTTGGGTTTTGTATACGTATTTAAATTGGATGACAATGAAAAGTTATTATGACATAGAGCTGCTCTGATGATGGAATCGAAAGGTGGCCATAGGAATAATATAGGAACTCAGTAATTAATTGACAAAATTTTGTGGAGTTTGGGCTCGTTCTCGTCCGATGAAGGAGTCAAAAGGTGGCGATACGAACTCAGTAATTACAAAAATCTATTTGAATTGCACAATGATGATAATGGTGACTTCAAAGACGTAAATCATGCGGTAATGCCATGATTTGTCGATTATTAATGAGACCAAGTCTATTAGCTCTCTGCTCAAAAGGCTCATTCGCTAGACGCTCTTGGATCTTACCGAGTCTAGAATTATACTGTTTAAGAGTTTCTTGACGTTAACGTGATTTCATATGGTGATTTTATAACGTGCTTTCCTGGCCAACAAACGTTTTTCAGGATCTTTAATAGTCTCACAAGAACGTAAAACTGTGTCCCGAAGAGCATTTTTACAGAGAAGACTACTTTTATCCGTTCCCGTTTCTTGAGATCTATATTTTAAGGCGCGCAGCACCTTTTGTAGGTCTACCTATAACTAGTTGACAATACAACAATAGGTTAACTAAAAAGTATTAAATAAAAATAACTACGTTAAAAACAACCGACTTCAAAAACGAAAAAGTGAAAAATAGTAAAGATTTAACATTAATTAAATACTACCTATTATTTATATGTGCTATTTACTAACTGGTTTGAAGTCGGTGCCAAATCAAATTTCAAAAGCCTTTTAATTAAAGAAGGCATTTCATAATTCACATGAATTCACATTCTGTTCAATACATTTTCGTATTATTTTTTTCATTATTCTTCGTATTAACTGAAGCTGCTTATAATATTAAGATCAAATTGCTCTTTATTAGGTTTATTTATGCATCTTTATCTTTATCGTAGTCATTCCTTTGTATTAATTTGCTCGTATTCATTTAAATGATTAAAATATTATTATTTGTTTTAAGGCTTGGCATCGACTTCAAACCTATTAGTAAATAGCACATATAAATAATAGGTAGTATTTAATTAATGTTAAATCTTTATTATTTTTCACTTTTTCGTTTTTGAAATCGGTTGTTTTTAACGTAGTTATTTTTTGTATTTCCACTTTATTCACATAACGTCAAAATTTATGTGAACTTCAAATTCAAATAACCAAGTTTTTGGTTTTTTATTTTTTTATTTTTCACGAAATTTGGTGAAAACTTACATTTTTATGTTCCCAACAAATGTACATGTAAATGTTTTTTTATTTGAAATACTTATTTATTTTTATACCTTATTTTGACTTAATATCGGAAAAAACCCTAATTTTCAATCGAAAACTCTCACGTCAAAATATCAGCTTTTTAAATAAAGTTGGTCGGCGTTTTGTTCTTTAAAATCTCTACTTTCTGATGGTGTAGATAAAATATACATTACTAGGCAAAAGTTCTCAGAAAATGCAAAGAAACGAAACAACCTCGAGACCAATTTTTTATCATTATGTACAATTTTGAGTTATTTATTAAAATTAACACTTTAATTACTCAAAAAACGTAAGATTCTGTGCTACATTGATTAAAAAGAACTTGCAAATCGAAATATACAACTAATATTAACAATCAAATAAGTTAATATTTAATCTAAAATATTTTGAGAAAGTCATAGAATCTTCTTTAAATTATAATTTAAAGAAGATTCTATAACTTATAGCGTAGTCTCCTATTTATTGCTATTTTAAGATAATGTATATACCTACCTGAATGACCCACAGAAAATTTTAGCCCTGGATCAATAGTGATTTTATGGAGAAGTGGGCAGGGAGATAAGGACTTGTAGTTTTGCCGGCAATTGGGATAAACCCTTTTTACTCTTAAACGCAACCCCATCCATTGCCCGACCTCAGATCGCCCGTAGTTTACTTATTTTTCCTTTAATTTTTGTTATATTATCTTCCTTCTCCAATGGGTTTCATCCTACTATAATTTTATTTCACTTTTTACCGTTTTATAACGGTATCTGCACTGGTCTATTATTTAAGCAGTCGCCACATGACACTGTGCCTCGTGTCGTGGATTTGATTCCTAAACTAGAGCACACAAGAACAACAACAACCCAAAAGAGTCCTACCTCATATTGTCATAATGGTAGAGGACTTCGACTTGTCGCATGTCACCGTCAGTCCCGTTGACCAGCTGCTCTCTCAATAACGTGATCTTTGTGCCAAGTTCCCTGGACCCTTTGCCGTCGTCTACCTGTTCCACTTCTACGAAATCTACGCTGTTGTAGTTCTTCTGCAGGTCACTGTTAATCTGGAAGATATTATTGAAATAAGTTCTAGTCTTGTAAGTTACTGAAGTCTAATCTCTTTTCTAAGGTAGGCACCCAGTCTCTCTGTGATCCTACGGATAATGTATACTTGCAACAGGCAAGATGCCCTAAGATAGAAAAAGATCTACGATAATTTACCGATATTGACATATAGATGAAACTGGCAGGTGTAATCCATCATTATATCCTAATGGATGTAGAGATGAATAGAGATGCTCACTTAGGAAAATGCTATGGATTAAAACCCAAAACATGTCGTTGCAAACCAACTACATAGAAGTTTGATCCTATTCAGTAACAATGGTCGAAATACTCGATATTTATCTGATTAGAACAGTAATGTTCTATTAGTGAGCCATTTTGAAAAACTCCATAAGTATTATATGGAAATAGTTGAATAAAAGAGCATTGCGGATCCGCTTTTATTACTTGAATTTTAAGATATTCGTTTATCGCATAATTTCGAGGGGAAAGCTTTGGTTATTACAAAACCATCCAAGTTTAACATAAATACAGCTAACTATAATTACACTATAACTGAAACTGAAATAACACAGGCGGCATCACGGCGCCAGTTGGGTCGCCCCTTTGTTATTAATCACAACATTAGGCTTCGGGAACCATTTAAAGTAATAGAGAACACGCCATCTAGTTGTAATGGTAATTAATTGGGGTGAATTGGCTGCCTTTCGTTTCAAATTTTATTGAAGTGTGTTATTTTCACGTATAGGTACATTGCTGGACTCGAAATGAATTTACATCGTTCTTAAATAAAGTTAGATTTTCTGGACAAGTAGTAAAAGCGGAAATTAGTAGCAAAAATTATTACTTATTTCATATCTGGTTAAAGCATGGTTTTGAAATAACTACCTGCTATGGCCATCTTTGTCTAATTAGCGATAGCAATATTTAAGACTTTTAACTAGATCAATAATGAAACTAATTATTGTTGGTGATTTTGCTATTGGATACAGCTTAGGTACAGACTAGCTTTTGCCCGCTGCTTCGCACCCGTTAATTTTGCTTAGATAAAATGTTCGTGTGGTGACGGATTAAGAATACGGAATGTCACCACCCCATATCATCCCATGGGTGTCGTAAGAGCCGACAGAGGGAGCATACTATGCGGAGAACAGCACTGTAAGAGAAGGAAAACTTGATACAAACCCTATGCCAACCCGTTTGGCCAGCGTGGTATAGTAGGCCAATTCCTCCTTTCAAATGAGAGGCCTAGTCCAGCAGTGGACTTTTAAAAGCTGATGATGAAAATGTTTGAACGAATTCCCCTAAACTCCTCAAGGAACATACATGCCAAATTTCACATACTTGCGCCCAGTAGTTTCGGCTGCAGCATGTCTGACAGTCAGTCAGTAAGGCAAGGATTTTATATATACAGATTTCGCTTTACTTTATTTTGGTGATGTAACAATATTTGTGGAATGTCGATACTGAGTAGTAAATGCATAAACTGGGTAGTGAACGGTTTATGCTAAATCCGAAACAAATTCGTCTGACGACTGAAATCTATCATAAATACTGTTACAATACTAGATTTACAGATATATTTTACGTAACGTAATAATAATATCATTGTCTACTGGGTGTCACGTTATATAAAGGCCTCCCACAGTGAAATATTCACGTGCAGACTTCGAACGATACGAAACGTGATATAGTAAAAATAAGTAGGTAAGAGGCTATAAACTTATTACGACGAAGTTTTATATCTTAGAGAAAATGTACTATACTGAAATACAGTCTTTCTTATTTAGAGTGGTTAGAACTAGCTTATAGTCAATTTATAATAAGTCACTGATGTAACCATACGGGTCAGTACTAAATTTGCTATAACCACTAATAAAAAACGAAAAGGAAAACTGAAAAATCGCACCAAAAACGTTTACTAGGTATTTAATTTCTTTTTAAAAAAAAGAGAACCGCCTTCAAAAAATTGACCCACTGAAAAGTACGAAATAATTTTTACATACGCTAATACATAGTATATAACTTATACAAAATACTTAGTTTTTGAAGTCGGTGCCAAACCAAATCCCTCTAAAAGCCTATTGTTTGGCGTCATCCTTTCCAAACCAGCGCATTAAATCTACATAATACTTATAGCATTGAAAGTGACTTATAGCCTAAATGAAGTATAATTATTTTATAATTAAGCATTTATTTCATACTTTTTATATATATTTTTATATAAGTTGCTTTTTAGAGCATATAGGTAGATTATTTTAAATTTTATTAATTCAGATATGTTTTGAGGCTTTATTGATTTGATATATTTGTCATATTATTTTCTCTGTTTGCCAGTATTCTTTTTGTTTTTGATGGTTTGGCACCGACTTCAAAAACTAAGTATTTTGTATAAGTTATATACTATGTATTAGCGTATGTAAAAATTATTTCGTACTTTTCAGTGGGTCAATTTTTTGAAGGCGGTTCTCTTTTTTTTAAAAAGAAATTAAATACCTAGTAAACATTTTTGGTGCGATTTTTCAGTTTTCCTTTTCGTTTTGTTTTTTTTCTTATTATTTTTATTTCATACTTTTTAGTGTTAGGTACTTCGTTCGTTTACTTGGTTTTGTGTTAACAAGGTACTCTTTTATTTATTTCATATTTTTTTGTGATAGGTACTCCATTTACTTTAAGTTTTGGGCTAATTAATAGTTTGTTTAGTTAGATTCAATTATTTTAGTGATAAGTTTTCTGCTAGTATCAGTTTGTTATCATGACTTTGACATGGGTACCTACTTTTATTCTGTGTTCCTATGGGCTTAGGCTTCATGCTGGAAGAGAGAGATGAGTCTAGGGAATCAGCCACATTCGGAAGTACGATCCAAACAAATGCGGTGGACTTGTACATACTATTAAATTGGCTGTGAGCTCTCGTATTATGCTCCGGAGAAATATGCCAATAACGGATGGCTTAGCGAACGGGGCTATGGGTGTTCCTAAAGGATTTAAATGGCCGGCACTAAGAAGAGATCAACTTGAGCCAGGTGAACTGCCTGATGCCATTTTGATATTATTTGATGATCCATCAATAGCATTGCGTCTTAAAGATTATGATGGATACATTTCCATAGCTCCAGTGCCAGCGACCCATCAAGGCAATCGCGGTTATGGTGATATCGAGAGGCGGATGTTGCCAGTCATATTGAGTTGGGCTGTACAGTACACAAGTTGCAAGGATGTACACTTAGTTCCGCGGACTTAGGGCCTAAAATCTTTGCTATAGGCCAATGCTATGTTGCCTTGAGGCGGGTCAATTCCCTAAAAGGCATGGCTTTAAGTGATATTGACTCGAACAAATTACTCAAACATCCCCACGACAACAGAGCCTTATCCGAAATGACAAGAATGAGAAATATGCTCTCGCATTAGATTCTTTCACCGACTTACTTTGTTTTTAGTTAATCGCAGAGACATAGACACGTACACATGTTGTGTCACAGACACACTCGTACACACACACACGTACACATACAAATACACACAAGCGCGCGCGCGCGCGCAAACACGTACACACGTACAAACACACACATGTATGTAAGAACCAATATATGTATACGTGTCAAACTGAGAACCTTCTTTTTTTGAAGTCGGTTAAAATGCTAAAAGTTTCTCCTAAGTGTAACAAGTACTTTTTTTCTGAAAACCGCATAAAAATCGGTTCTCCCAAACTCGAGTTAATCGTGGGCAAACTTACATATTACGGGTCAAACTGAGAACCTTCTTTTTTTGAAGTCGGTTAAAATACTAAAACTTTCTCCTAAGTGTAACAAGTACTTTTTTTCTGAAAACCGCATAAAATCGGTTCTGCCAAACTCGAGTTAATCGTGAGCAAACTAACATATACATATACGGGTCAAACTCAGAACTTTCTTTTTTTGAAGTCGGTTAAGGGCCTAAAACCTTTTCCTAAGTATAACAAATACTTTTCTGAAAACCGCATCAAAATCGGTTCAGCCAAACACGAGATAATCGCGGACAAACATACATACATACATACATACATACATACATACATACATACATACAGGTCAAACTGAGAACCTCCTTTTTTTTTTGAAGTCGGTTAAAAAGGGTATGTATTCATCATCCCGGCTGATCCAAATTTGCTTATTTTTGCACATAATTTAATTATACCTTTGATTCGGACATAGGCAAACTGCTGTAGTTAAAAAAAAAGTAATAAACATAACTTACCGAGGTGATCAACAAGGGATGCAGCAATAAGTATCCGTTGTTACTGACGATGAATGAATAGCCATTCACACCAAGCTGGAAAATAAAAATGCATGCTTGTACTACTAGAATAATAGGGTTGTACTACTAGAATTTAGGGTTCTAAAACTAAAAATAATGTATTTATTCTTGTGACAGTGAACACCAATCAGAGAGCATTACGTCAAACAGTACGTCCGCCATTCATGTTGTTGACGTTTTAGTAGTAAATACAACTTAAACGACAAACTTTCTACCTGTCAAATCGAATATAACAAAATAAAAGTGGGTACATCAGACCAGACTTCATTCACGGTTTGTTTTGTTTTGCACTTTGTGATATCATTCAACCGCCATGATGGTTTACAGCGTTTTCGTGTCAAATTCAAAAAGGTTTTTAAAAAGCCGTAATTAGTAATGTTGCTGATCGATTTTTGAAGCAAAAATCAGGTATTTCAGTTTAACATATAATAAAGGAACGAATCAATTGCTAATTACATTTTAGGACACAAGTCTATTATTGTCATTATTCTTCTTCACTCAAACTTTGGCAGCGACAGCCTAATGACGTCACTAACAGACGCAGGAGGTGCCAGGCTCAAACTCACGGCCTGCACATTGCCTTCGAAGTGCGTATTAAATTGCCCATTATAGATCGCTAAACGATGAAGGGAAACATCGTTAAGAAACTTGCATCTCTCTGAGAGTTCCCTAAGTAGGTATAATGTTCTCGAAAGACACGACGTCAAGTCTGCTAGCTCTTGCTTGGCCAGGGCGATGGCCTTACCCTTCTTATATTATGAAGTGGCCAAATGAAGCAATCATACAGTTTATATATCTACGAGGATGATAATGGGATGGTTTGTCAGTGTATTCTTTACTGAACAAAACAAGAGTACGAAACACCTCCGCCTTCTACCCAAAACTCAAGTTATAAAGAGGCGGAGAAGGCGGAGGTGTTTCGTACTCTTGTTTTGTATAACAAAAGTTCCATGCCGGCATCAATTTTTTAAAATTATTACTTTTTGTTTTCGCGGCTTGCCCCTACGCTTCAGCTTGCAAGGATGTCATCTCGTAAGAGAATTGCGATGAAAACGTGGTATATGAATATTTATAAAATCTTTTTCAGCTTACCTGATGCGGCTGCGCAAGCTTGGCAATACTGTCAATAGGTACGTCGGTGCCAGCTACTCCGAGCAGTTGGGCATCATTGTTCTCTTCATTGTACTTGTAGTCAAACGCTGGGATCGCCACTGACGTCACCAGTTTATCTTCATCTGGCTTGTTGATGTCTCCACTCACTTTCCATTTTGACGTGCGCTGTTAAAACGTACGAGTCAATGTTTGTTTAGATTAATGGCTTAGGCACTGCGATTTAAGTCGTCGCCCTAGTCACATACATCTTATCAGCTCCTTTATTTAAGCATGCACTTAAGACCAGAAAAACGAGCAGTCGTCGCTTTTAAAATTGTAGAATTGAACAATTCATCGAGCCAACATTGCGACGAACATTTTCATTACCTTTCTAATGAACTCTCTTATCAGTAAAAAGCTCGACTAAAATACTCGCTAAAACGCTCGATAGAAAACTAGCTAAAATACTCTCGTTTTTCTGGCATGAAACGTTCGCAAAAATACTCATTACAGGTGAATGCTCAACTGTATCAGCACCATTGGATGACTACTTCAGTATATTATGCCAGTTTGCTGTTCCAGTAGGTACATTGTTTTGGTTTTGAACATTACTCTCGTTATAAGCTATGTAGTATCGTTTAGGTTTTTACCGTGCCGTCTATATTAGCGTGAGTCCACGTTGCTGGCGGTTCTTTCTTCTCCAGAATCATAGGCCTGGCTATCACATTGATGTATTTTAGTACTTGTTGCTGTACCTCTTCCACTGAATGGATGTGCACGAAATAGCCTGTGAAAATGCAACCATCATTGATTAAAACATTTACTAAATCATACATTGCTTTGCAGTAAACTGCTGGACGTAAGCCTCTCCCATTCACATATACTCTATATATTGATGGCCTCTCCTAACTTAGTCACAATAACATTGTAAGTCAACAAGAAATTGGCCTACTAGACCACGCTGGCGAGGCAGGATGGTATAGTTTCGTTTCAAGTATTTAGATTATTATATTATATTTAGAAAGGTATTTCTTGTTTTGTATATTTCCCTTAATTGCCTTCTACGACACCCACAGAATGACAGGAAACGAAACGCCTACGCTGGACAAACGTCTCAAGGAAGCCTTAGCCGTCATCGTTGCTTAGCCTGGAAAACTAAGTCATGACGCGAGCGTAAGGGAACACAACGATTTCTAAGCCATCGGTAAAGCTTCATCATCATTAGCCTTCCATAGTCCATTGCTGGATTTAGGCCTTCCCAATGGTACGCTACTAAGCCCAATTATCGGCCTTTAGTGTCCAGCCGCTGCCAGGCACTTTAAGTTTATCGTCACTCCGCCTAGCCGAATGGCGCCTTACACTAAGTAAAGCTTGCCATCAGGCTAGTTCATCTGCATCGAAGAAACTTCATTTATATCAATGTCAACTTACCTCGATTCAAGCAGGCCATCCAAGTTATCTCCCGTACATTTGTGACTTCTTTACCGATCAGGTAAGTGAAGACTCTAACTGGTATGTACGTATTATTCCCCACCACTTCTCTGTTATACTCCTCGAAGACCTCAGTCAGGTTGCCAGGTACGTAGTCGGTGATGACCATGACGAGCTGATTGCATCCTTGGTTACTGCTGACGTCGCAGTTCTTTCTCCTCTAAATAAATAGAAGCAGTATAATAATGGTTCTGACTGACTTCCAATTACTTAGCTCGCGAAAATATTTATTTCTTTATTATTTTTCTCATGTACGAATAATTAATGTGATTGTGATATTTAGGTCTTTATAAATATTTAAATTATGGTCACAGTAAATGAATTCCCTTACAAGAGTTTTAGTCGTAGTACATACATACAAACATACATAGTCTCACGCCTATATCTCCAAAGAGGTAGGCAGTAATTAGTCGTAGTATGTTTATGGTAATTTAAGCTATACGACGAAAATAGATTGAATGTGTCTCTGTTGATACATTTTATAGTTTAACTAAATTTAGTTTGTGCTGTGTGGATTTTGTATATTTTTTACGTGAACTTACCGCTTTCAAAGTAGTGAATGCTCGAATATACGCTTCAGTCAAATTGGCGAATCCTTCCAGAGGCTTTTTATGCTTTTTCCCATTATCCTTCGGTGTGAGCGTGTCGACTATAGTTTTCAAGTTCTCAGGTGTGGCTTGTACAAGATCGACGAAGCAATCCACTACAAGTTCAGTGATATTCTTGAATGTGTACACATTGACGTAGTCGTTGTTCGACAACGTGTCCAAAATAGACGCCAATGTTCTTCTAGCTACGTAGTTCTTGAAGCCGGTCATTGACCCCGAGACGTCGAACAAAATGATCATGTCTTTTGAGCAAGTAGCCGCTTCGATGTACCAAGACTTCACTCGGCAATCGTACGTGTCGATTTCTTGGTTGTTCCATGGCATGCCTGGGTAGAAACGCAATATGCCCGCGGAACTGCCGAAGTACTGCCACGATAGGGACGGGTCAGACTTATAGTTTTGTATAAAGATGTCGTTTAAGCCTTTGGACCATAGTATAGAGTTCATTGTATTATTTTCTGTAACAGAGCATATTGATTATAATATCTAACAAGTAACAATAATCAAATATTGCTTTTCTGCACTTGTTGAATCATTTAAACTAGTAGAGGTGTCTTTTAGTTACTAATATTTTCTTTATTGGCTGATAGAATTGACTGCATTATATCGAACGAATATGGATATTTTCCATGTTTCTATATCGAATAATAAGTTCTTACTGCTTGAAAAGGCAAATAATTAGTGCATTTTATTTAGGACTAGAGGACGCCAGGAGCTACGCCTGCATTTTTTTAATTTTACCCGTTTTGGCCGCTCCCGTGGGAATTTCGGGAAATCTCTTCTTAGTGCACTCCTACGGTCCCCAAGGAACATACATGCCAAATTTCAGCTTCCTGCGCCCAATAGTTTCGGCTGTAGCGTGTCTGTCAGTCAGTCAGTAACGCAAGGATTTTATATATTAAGATAGCAATCGCTAGATATTCCTTCTAGTTTATGAATTGTTGGACTTATTGGTTATGAACATCAACAGTGATAAATTACATGAACTACAAATTTCATTAGTATGTATAGTGTCTGCTCTATAATAAATAATAACTCTAAGTAATTTATGAATCGATAAATTACAATATTGATGTTGTCGCGACAACTGACTTGCTTACTTTATTAAATATTTAATAATATTTTTCATGTTCATATTCGTATCATTCATTACTTAGAGTGATATAAACGTATAATCTATAGAAATGATAAATTGTATATAATTTGATAATATCAGCTATCGTTTCAAAGGAGAGGCCTAGTCCAGCAGTGGACTGTTAAAGGCTGATGATGATGAATATCAGCTATTAACTATGACACTGCTGGGCACAGATCTTTTTTAAATAGGAGAATAGGTGTCCACTGTTCACCATAAACACTCAGATCTTTCTTAAAGCAAGTGATGATTTACTATTTCATATGCACATGACTTTGAAAAATCTGATATTCATGTCGCAGGTTTTGAGCCCGTAACATAGTATAGCCACTGCCTAGGCTTCCACAGTGTTACGATAGAATCTCTCAATAATTTCTATGGAATCTCAATTTTATGCATAAACAAAAAATCGCACAGCTGTCAACTTTTGGTCGAAAAAAGTTTGATGGAATGTATAACTTTTTAGGACGTGGAATTAAAAAGGATTACCTTATAAAAGTGAGCATATAAAAAAAAGTAGAAATAATATTTAAAAGTAAAGTAAAAAAAGAAAATACTCCCGTGTAAAGACTTAGATAACTTAAGAGGTAAGCCTCTTAGGGAGGAGTTTTAAAGTCAGCAGATAATTAAATAAAATCTGATTTGCTTACATTGAGACCTTACCACGGGCGAATCGTTATAAATTAAGTCAATGATCCTTACCCTCTTAACTGCGAAGTCTACGATCATTTGTGCGTTTTTGACAAACGCAACGCAGGTTTTTGAGTATAGATTTTTCAAATGTATTTTTTACTAATTAAGCTACATTTTCAAGTCAATATTACTTAACGGTACGGCTCGAAGCACTAACTCTAAAAATGAGTTAGAGCTTCGAGCGTTAGCGGCACAGAACAGTTAAAGATATATCTATGGTTAGCGGTATTTGATTTCTGTTCTAAGTGTTTGCTACTGACTTTATGTACCTACATGAAATGTTTTTCATATTGATTGTAAGAATTATGCTTAAAGAAAAGTGAATGTCAAGGTACACCGCAGGCATAGATTTATGTAGGCACACCTTTCTCAGAAAAGTTTAATAGAAGACGGTTGTAGGTATATCGTATAAGGGCATAATATTATCATGCGTCTTAAAAATAAACCACGACAAAATTATTTGGTTCTATAATGTGAATTTATGTGCTTCTTATAAAAAGACGTCACGCTTCTCGTCTCGCACATTCCCGAAATTCCGGACCATTTCCGCCGCAGATGCGCTTGGAGTAAATCGGCATTTTTTCCGAAGAATTTACAATTCTTGCCGTTTCAATTCACGCCACGCTAAATATGCTTTTATAACAGGCGGCAGCGAGAAAAAGGCTCTTTTAGCGTTAAATAACGAACGTTATCCTATGTGAAGATTTTTTGAAAGTGAGTAAAACCATATTAATTTCTGAAATCATAGCAAGATTTTTTTTTCAGCCAGCATTGACTTGCCTCTACCTGATAGTAGACTATCAGTGAAATCATAGAATGAAAGCTACCAATATAGTACTAGGTATAGAAGATCTTGATAACACTGGGAATTCACAAAATCCAAACAATTCCTCCCACCTAAACTACAGTTACCTCGGGATAGATAATCCCAATGCTATGCCGATAGTGCTATAACAATCGACTGGCTATAGTAATACGAGGGTCAAACTGAAAGTTCTTAGAACTGGCCACTTATAAACAATATAATAAAAAAAATATTCTAAAATTTTAAAATAGAACTCTTTGCCAATATTACTGAGTATATATTTCATTCATTTGTCATTTGTTTTACGATTTGGCGGCAAATTGAAAATTGTCTGTGTCACGTCAACATGAATTTAACACGAGAAAATTTTCGTGCAATGATTTTTTATGACTTTCGATGTCATTTAAGTCAACAAGAAAGTTATGATAGACTACGATTGGCCTTTCACGATGAAGCCCCATCTCGTGCGACTGTTTACAACTGGTTTAATGAGTTTAAACGTGGTCGCACTAATCTCACTGATGATGTACGTGAGGGACGGCCTTCTACGGCGACGACTGAAAATAACATCTGTGTTGTGCGGCGTATGATAGAGACTGACAAAAGAGTGACCTATCAGCAGATTCGGACAAGCTTAGGCATCGGTATGAGTCAAGTGCACAAAATCCTCCACGAACATTTAGCGGTCAGGAAGCTTTGCGCCCGGTGGATACCTCATAATTTGACTAAGGCTCAAAAACTCCATCGTGTGGATTGGTGCCGTAAAATGATTGAAAGATTTAACGGAGGTGACTCAAATGCTGTGTTCGACATACTAACAGGTGACGAAAGCTGGATTTACTGTTATGATCCTGAAACCAAAAGACAATCTGCTCAGTGGGTGTTTCCTTTCGAGGAGTTGCCAACTAAAGTGAAGAGAGATCGAAGTGCGGGAAAAAAAATGGTGGCCTCGTTCTTTGGAAGGATAAGTCATTTCGCAACAATTGTGTTAGAGGATCAAAAAACAGTTTCTGCAGAATGGTACACTACCAATTGTTTGCCACTTGTCTTGGAAAAAGTTCGAGAGAAACGACCTCGCAGTAGGATCCTCCTTCATCACGACAACGCCTCGTCGCACACCGCCAAGCGAACGATCGACTATTTGGCGACATCAAACGTTGAATTACTGGGTCACCCGCCGTATAGCCCCGACCTCGCGCCTTGTGATTTTTATTTATTTCCAAAAATTAAAGAAAAACTTAAAGGAAAGCGGTTTATGAATGCTGAAGAAGCGGTGGCTGCGTATCGCGATGCCATTGAAGAGACCCCTAAGGACGAGTGGGCAAAGTGCTTTTCCCAGTGGTTCCATCGCATGCAGCGGTGTATTGACGTCAATGGACAATATTTTGAAAAGATATAATAAAACTAATAACTGGCTAATGTAATCAGTTTTTGATTTTCTAAGAACTTTCAGTTTGACCCTCGTATAGTGCCTGGTGGCAGTCGGCAACTCCCATAGTGCTTGGCTTAAAGGCCTATTTAGGTTATTAACCATTTACGTTTTCATAATAGTTTATTTTCTTTTTGGATTCTGTCTTATCTTACATACATATAAATAGAATAACTCTAGAATTGACGGTTAATAGAGCGAAAAATTAAGAGAGTGCCGGGTCAAAGCTTAATATACCCAAGGGTGCTTAAGGTATGTGCATGAATAAGCAAGAGATATTGCCGCGTTGAGGCGTTCTGGAGTTTAGGTAAAGGAATTTAATCAATATGTCTTTATTGATTGAATTATTTTATATTGCCAATATTCTCTGAGATGATGTATTGCTTAATTAATTTGAAGATTCAGAATCTTCAAATAAATAAGATATAATTATGTCATAATATTATAATATGTCTCTTCAGAAGTAAGATTTGTTCATAAGCGAATCAAGTTCGAAACAAGTACGAAAGTCATCGACATGGGCAAAGCTAGAAGATATGGTGGTTGAGAGATATCATAAAGTAGCTATTAATAAGACTTCTATCCCTTTTCACTTAATCACATTTGGGTCAGTTTCACCGTTTCCGATAAATCCTGATTAAATTACTAACGAAGACAACATAAAAACATCTTTTTTATTTACTTGGATGATAATATCAATTCAAAGATGGTGACCCTGGCCGCTAACATTAAAATAAAATCATAATAGAAAATAAACAATTACCTCCATCGAATATATTCGTAGGCACGTGAACACAACTTAGGCTCGTATTCACACTTATGTTGTAGAAGTGTGAATCTTTAGTAAGATGCACAAACTGGTAGTGGGTACTATTTTCTACGTATTTAGGCGTTTCGATGTCCGGGTTCTTGGGGGGCTCGTCTGTGTCATGCTCGTATTTGAATTGCGAGTATTTCGCTGAACAATATTCAAAAGGCTCCGATTTGTTGAATCTATAGTTCCTTGCTAGGTTTTCGGCTGTTGCATGGATGCACTAAAAACAAAAAATCTTGTTAGAATACAGACAAAAATTAAAATATATATCTTAAAATATCAAGACCTGTTACAAGTATTTTTAACTAAAACACTTAAATGGCAGTTCTTAAATAAATAAATAAATAAATCTTATATACTGTGTTATTCTGATGTGAAGCTATGTTACTGCTAAGTTTCATCTAAACTCGTTCTTTGTTTGGAACAGTTGTTTTTGCTTGGAACAGTAACAAACATCCTTACATCCATCCATTGTCACAGACTTTCGCATAATTATAATATTATCATTTTCATCCGCTTTGACGCACAAGCAATGCACTAGCAAAAAGCAATTTCGTAAAATCCAAGTAGGGATTAAATCAGGCTCTATGTTATAATAATGTTATATGTATACCTAAATATAATGTTTGAAAAATACATATGGACAGTTGAAAGGCTAAGTGATCTAAGCGACATTTAGTAAAACTTGCACTACTTGCAGGAGGATGGATTAAACATTTTTTTTTTTGGAAAAAAATAACATAAAAAATCAACTATTTGAGACTTTTATTTATTTTATACAGTATATCCCTAATTAAGTAAGGATTCTTCTTAAGCTACTACTGTTGTTAATTGTGTATTATTTTGGAAATTTTATGTTGGTTAGCCCATAATGCATCAAATGTAGTATTCTTTAACGGCAAAATGGTTCAAATGCCTGCCGTAAAAAAATTGCTGACAGTAAACTGATTCAAGCATCGACTTAAAACAATACGAGAGAAAATGAATTTAGCGCCATGTCAACTGACAGTTGAATAAGCACAATGATTGTAAACATAATGATGGTGTTACGCCAGAGTGAAGTAGTTTGATGCAGATGCCCATTAGGTGAACATGACTGCTGCAGGATGAAACAAAATGACCCCTTACTAGATTACTAGAGGACGCCAGCAGCTACGCCTGCAATTTTTTTTTAATTTACACGTTTTGGCCGATCCCGTGGGAATTTCGAGAAATCCCTTCTTAGTGCACCCCTACGGTCCCCAAGGAACATACATGGCAAATTTCAGCTTCCTGCGCCCAATAGTTCGGCTGTAGCGTGTCTGTCAGTCAGTCAGTAACGCAAGGATTTTATATATTAAGATTAGTAGATAATATAGAAGCTTAGGCCATCATTCAGCTGCATCCATAAGATTTTAATGTAGTTGAATGCAAACTGGGCCAAACGACACAGCTTATTGTTTTGGTTTAATGCAAAATAGGCCAAACGACAAAACCACAACTACGGCGAAAAAGCCAAATGCCTTAATCGACACTCGTTATAAAAGTTCGACAAATCAAAATAGCCTAAGTCATCGAGTCCTCAAATTTGTCTAGTTTTGTGTCATATAGATCAATGAGCATAGAAATTAGGTCTGTTTTGCTGTAGGTGCTAAGCGCCATAAAAGTAGACAAAAAAAAATTGAAACCTGACTCAAATAACGGAGAAAAATTTGCTGATTCCGAATACCTATGTATTTAACTCAATTTCGCAAAAAAATCGCTTGTACCAATTAGCCTTTCAACCGTCGATATGTTAATCAAGCCCTTTCATTTGAGGGCCAACACAGAGACTTAATTTGTTTTTATAATGCTCAATTTTAATCGACTTTGTCAAAAAAGGTGGTCGCTAATTGGCTTTTTTACCTCAGGACTTCGTAAGTTACTAACCGATTTCTAAAATTATTATTGTTTAGAAGAATATTCCTTAGTTCCCGCTTAGTATTATTCCTAGGTAGGGTTTGAATCTCTGATTGTCTCGTGTCTCGAAGTCCCAGGACTTTTGTAAATTTAGTTGTCTCGTGTCCCGGGACTTTCTAATCGACTCTCGAGACAGGACACAGTAGTCAAAATTTTTCGACGTCCAAAGTCTTCCCGGGGCTTTGGACGTCGAAAAATTTGACTAGGTCGGCTTTCTCGTGTCCCGGGACTTTGAAAATGTCGAGACTTTACAAACCCTATTTCTAAGTTGCTGAATGAACTGACGGAATCAGTTTCTTGAATAAATTAAATTTATTATGTGCTATCAGGATGAAGCACTTTTGGCTATTTGTTCACCGAAGTGGAGAAAAGAGGAGCTGCGTCAATACAATCGACAGAAATGCGTAAAGACGCCGCAGTGGAGCTTTACCTTTCTATGGACACAGCTTCGTTACACTCCGCTCCAGTGGACAGGGAGCCTAAATGTAACGTCACACACAGATAAAAACCTGATTAGGCTCGAATATAGTCGAGTAGGTAAACAGCGTGAACCTTAATTAAAAGCGCTTGCTACCTATTCGTACATGAAGTAGTACTATCGATATGCCGCAGTATGATAATAATTAAAGCTGTGGTATAGTTTCTAGGGATATACAGAGTGTAACAAGAGCCTTAATGAAAATCATTAAGAACATTTTTTACTTCGGCACTATACCTGGCAAATTATTGGTTCAGGAGGTATTGAGGCTCAAAGTCACCAATTTTTTTCTAATTAGGTTTAAGGCGAGGTTGCAGTACTTTTTAAGATTTTTGAACGTCTGAAAGTCCTATGAACTATGATATTTTTAATGAATAAAAATTAAAGCATAAAAGTTGAACATATCTTCTAGTAAATCGTAAAGATAGAAACACGATTTGGAATGATTGGTTCGATAAAAAAAATTGTCAAACATGGCACTAAATCACAATTTTAAACGTGTACTGCTTAGAGATTCCATAATGAATTTATATGAAAGTATTATCAATAGAAACAGCTCTTTATTTTAAAATAAATGGTAAAAACAGATTTCGTTATTTCGTTATCATTTTTCTCCAAGAAAAAAAATAGTCAAAATGTTGGCATTATATCGCTCGCCGGCCGTTCATCAGTGCCTGTCTAGGCGTGATTGAGGACGGACGTACGTCGTTGCTCCGCAAAATCCCCCTCCACCCCCGCATGTACGTTTTCGCAAAAGTTCAAAGTAATTCGTATTCCAAACTCAATCGTTCAAACCATAGACATTCTAGTAAGAAACCGTAGACAGATTACTGACAAGGTAACATGACGGAGCTTACGAGTGGCACGCATCGCGAAAAGCGTACGCACACTAATATAAATATGTCAAAACGACACACTAAGAATTAGATAAGAAGTGTAAGTGAGATATCACATCTAATCGCAAGCGCGAAATAGAGATAAACATATACTCTCTGGACCGAAGCGCATTGTGACATCATGCTGACCGTTTCACAAACAATAATTTGACTCAGATGCGACATGATCACTTTGTCTGTCTTGAGTAAATTCAATTCGCCTCAAAGTAAATTTGATTAATTCATTTAAGGTAGGGAAATAAAAAGTCGATGTGATTTATTTATAACATTTATTAAAAAAGTACATTTCATTCAATGGAAACCTAAAACAGTACTTTAATATAAAAACTGTGCGCTGTGGACCCACCGTAGCCCTGGCAATACCCCTGGGGGTATGGTGGGTCTTTTAAAGCTTAACCGTACTCCTGGCTGAAATTATCGTAGTGTTATACCAACGTGCTAGGTGGACATTAAACTGAACAGTATTATCTCTCGTATGATAATGACTTACTACTTACGTTTTTGTATTTTTAGACAAGCGAAGACAAGCGCTAGTACGATGATATAGTGCAACAAGGAGATAAATTAGAGAATAAAACGTTTAGGTATTACTGCTAATAGTTATAATGCTTTGTATACTATAGGTATAATCTGTGGTACTGTTGAAGACCCGTCATCATCATCATCCTTGCGCTGTCGAATCATTCCCACTAGTTCTATTGAACAGTTCTATGATAGAACTAGTGATACTTTTTTCCCACTAGTTCTATTAGCACAACTTGATGAGAAGAATAGAACTAATGGGAAACAGTTATAGGAAATTTACCACTAGTTCTATGTATGTTTTACAAGGGTAGTGTCACAACATCGCGCTCACAAATCCGAATAAATATGTATTTATAAAAATGTGTTAAACGAATGAACGTCTACAAAACAAATGACTACCAGAAAGTGATCAGTTATCGATAGTGATTGCAAAAAACAGGTGCATGCGATTTTCGACCTTATTGACAATTCATGACAAACTTTTTTTTTTGTTTTTTCTCGCTTTCTGGCAATACTAGGGTAATAAAATTATAAATTCTGACTAATGTCAATAAGGTTGAAAATCGCATGCACCTGTTTTCTGCAATCACTATCGATAGCTGATCACTTTCTGTAAGTCATTTGTTTTGTAGACGTTCATTTGTTTTGTAGGCGTTCATTTGTTTTGTAGAATTTCATTTGTTTTACACATTAAACAAATGAACGTCTACAAAACATATTTATTCGGATATATGAGCGCGATGTCGTGACACTACGGATCATTTCCAGTAGTTCTATTGAATACCCTTGTAAAAACATACATAGAACTAGACTGCGACATTTCCTATTACTTATCCCATTAGTTCTGTTCTCCTCATCAAGTTGTGCTAATAGAATTAGGACAGTTCTATCATAGAATTGTTCAATACTGCTACTATACTGGGAATGATAACACAAAATAGTACAACTTGAAATTAACGAACTGAAATTAATAAACTAATTACACAACAATATTATCTGGGAGTACGGTTAAGCTTTGAAAGACCCAACATACCCCCAGGGGTACTGCCAGGGGTACGGTGGGTCGGCAGCGAAAACTGTGCAGTACAATCTACTTAGTTGTTTAATACTAAAAGGCGAAAAACAAGAACAAGTGAATGGACTTTGATCATCCGTCAATGTTTGTAACTTACGTAACTATGATTTTGTATTTCGATAATAATAATATATTGTTTTGATTCAGCCTCAAATCACTTTTATTACTTGACAAAAACACACATCAGTATTTTATTATTACGAATGTCCCATCTGGATACTTTGTTTTTTAGTCTTTGAACACGCACAATACTGCTTCTCTTTTACACTCGCTAAATGCCAGTTTTTTATTCACTCTATTATTTGTTGTGAATTTATTATAAATTGAAAATAAAACGTAATATTGTAATACTCATGAATGAGAAGTGATTCCATAACTTTTAGTCATTTTCCTACTATAGTTTAACTACTTTAGCAAAATCTCATTACACACGACGGCATTTTCAAACGTAACGTACACACACGCGAGTAAAAGAGCGAGTGCTTCCGACCGCAGCGCGTACGCGACTAAAGCCAAATGAGACATTTAGAAAAAAAAAGTTTGTCATGAATTTGTCACTTTTGAAGTTCGCATAACTCATCTACGGTTTTTTTACGCTGCGCTGTGGCACACGCACACACGAAACCCCCCCTCCCCTCCCCTCCCCCCGCTCACTCGCTGACGCCACCGCCGTGTTTTTGTTTTTGCGGGGGGTGAGGTCGAGCTACGCACTGTACTGCAACCTCGCCTTAAAATGGATGTAGGTATTTATCCCGCCAATTTATTCTATAGATGTCCTATGCACCCAGGGATAAGTAGGTATTTCAAGATTTGCACGCGCGAAGTTTTAATTGCCCGTTTAAAAAAAGAGACCACTTAAAAAAAAAACGTTTCCCAGGTATTATTTCTGCTTAGTATGACTTGTTATGATGTCCAAAACGAGTAAACTTCGGCTTGGTGATGGGTCTTGTGACACTCTGTATGTAGCTATCTTCGTACCGAATGACATGAAAGATTATATTGTCAGTCATAATTATGCTGTCCAGAACTACCTTATTTAGATAATAAAGTAATAAAATGTTTGCCGAAGACCATGCATAACAGAAATAATATAACCAATAACAATTTCCTTTAAAGCTATGAAAGAAATTCTGCTGAATTTGCACACCAGTCTTTTCATTTCACTCACTACACATGTTTACTAAGCTGAAAAATTATTCTACATAGCCAGAAAATCAATGATGACAAAAAAAAGATATTTATTTAATTTAATGATTACTTTATTATATTTGACAGAATGTATATGTTCATAATGCGCATTTAGGTCTATTGAGGTCCATTACATCCCACCATGAAATATGATGCGCCTTAATAATACCTCTTATTAAAGTTTATATGGTATTGTAGTAGTTACAATTTACTACTAAAGGGTGCGGTCAAATTGAGGGCTGGTAATTGCCCCTACAAGCTATAAAGTCGCGCCCAACCCCAAGGGCGAAAGTGAAAGTGAACCCTTTATGGAATGTGACAGCGAAAGTTACGTATCAAGGGCAAAACAAATTTAATTAAAGTTGTTCGCTTACATTCCCAGAAATGAGTAAATTATTTTAATAAAATGGTAACTTTATGAAGGCTGATGTTTAGCGTAAAATATTATGTACAACTAACTGAAGTGACTGTTGACAACTGCTTGTTTCTAGCGAATAGAACATGTAAATAGATAGCTCAAAGATACTTTGTTTATTTACTAAATACGAGAGAGGAATTGTAACGTCAACATCCCAATGTAATCCCAGTTGCATACAAGGTTCTCTCGTTGCAGCTACGTATCCGCTTTCCAGTTTAACCAGATTTTACAATATATTCGCTTTTCCACAAAGCAACTGTCTTTCAGCGTTTAAATTGTGCATACGTTTTAAATGATTCCTATGGTATACATTAGCATCAGAATATTTAAGGGTACTGACATTGTCTAAAATCTGTCAAATATCTCTATAGCAGCCACTATCGATTATTTAACGTGCTCTGCGCGGCACGTGAAGAGCGAAAAGCAGAAATTCAAGATGCACGTCATTTCAAAAAGATAGTGGCGCCCACCGTGGGTTCTAACCTGGGACCCTCTGCTGGACAGTCATTGAGCGTTCGCTGCTTATGGACAGGAATAGTAATATAGTTTAGAAATTCATAGTTTACGCCAAAAATACTAAATTCGTAATAACCGCACACAGAGTCTACGCAAATTCCTTTTTGAAAGCACTAAGCCTCAACAAAGCTTTCTCAAAGAGAAAATATCCAGTGGAAGCACAGTTAAGTTTAACTTTTCGTGAAGTTAAGAACTAGTTTGAACTATATTACAGTAGATAGAAGACCTGAATTGCGCTCAATCAAATTAGTTTGCAAGGTTAGACAGAAATGGTAATGCATATTTTATGATTTGCCTGTTAACTGTCAGTTAACTTCGGTTCAGCATTAATAGTTTCTAAGGTTGTCTTGTAATAGCGTGTTTGTAGACAATAAAAGACTAATAGAGCTCATTATGTATTGTAGGTACTATTCAATATCTTTGTGAGGTGACTGCGCCCCAAAAACCACTGCCCGTTTAATCAATAAAATGTATATATTTATAAATAATTAATAATGTTTACGCCTCACGGCATGTCATGAAAGCATTCCATCACGTAATAATGTTTTTTTAATTTTCTATGGTAGCCTAAAAGCATCATCATATAATCTGGAGGAAAACACGGATGATGGCAATGTGATCATACATGAATTTTATTAAAATACCTACATAGTACATGCTTTTCTGAAAATTCTTGACTTGAATGTTGGTGTCGTATTTCAAGTCTGAATATTCAGGACGAATAGTATAAATTTACGACAAAATGTACAAAACTTTAAATAACGTAAGACCCGGTAAATAAAATATAACACCAATCGCGAGAATTCCCAGTAACCACGTTTTCTCTTTGCCTGAAATATTTATATTTGCCCCAATATATATTTGGTATAGCGAATTTACCCGTACTGTAACTAGTAATAAAACAAGGAGAAACATAGATAATAATCATTCCACTAACAATATAATTAACTAAGCTGTAATAATCAGCGAACATTGAGATTAGTAAAGGATTAATCGTCAATCATTATAGCTGTCCATTAGTCAAAACCACAAATTATTGATGCTTCAATTTTGTATTCCAGGGATCGTATAACGAGAGACCGCATCACCCATTCGAGAAATCAAGCACGTTTGTCACTATGTTGTTTGTAGGTGAGGGTGACTGGTTTTCCAACCTAAGAAAACATGTACAACATAAGAAAACGTACGACAGTAGTTACGAGAAATCAGTAAGTTAATTTTAACAGAAATCAAAGTAACAAGTAAAGGGCCACTTTGAATACAGTCCAATAAGTTCGAGGCAGATAAATACCAGGACCCAATTTTTAATTTATTTTAATTCAAAATTGGATCCTGTATCCTCGAGATCCTCGTAATTATTAGCCAGAGGTTGTGAAACGTGGCATTAGTGTTTCAAATTATCTTTCTTTGAATTAGTCGCAGTATGTCAACTAACGGTAAGTCAGGACTCTAGAATATTCTGACACTGGTCTAAAATACGAGTAAACATAGAAAATTATGCTTTTGAATAGTGGTGCTTTGACGACGAGTCAGTTTGTGGAAACGCTAATCTTCTGTAAATTCTGGTTAGGAAAGAAACAAAAGATCTGGCGTAAAGGGGAACTAGGATTAATAATTATCATCATTAGATAACCAAATGGCTATACTAGATGTTCTTAATTATTCAACTTTTAATATAGCAGCAATCTTTAGGCATAGGCCGCGTAAGTACGACACGTAATGCAGAAGCCAAATTAACTTATTTTCTAAAAGTAACATTAGAGCTATGAAGAGACAAGACTTGGATTAATAAGATTCAATTCATTATTGGTCTAAAACAAAATTGAGTACATTAAGTAATAAATCGCTTCATCAACAAGCTTTTAGATAAAGTACTATCAATACATCTAAAATAATATAAATGTATTTTAAAGTATCTATAAATCATAGCAAACCAGCGGAAGTACCTTCATTAATCAAGTCAAATTCTGAAGAACCGCAAACAGAGTCTACGCAGATTTCCTTTTGACAACACTAAACCTCGAGGCTTAATTACAAGAGGACAAAGTTCTGAGCACTTTGCCTCTAACATTTACTTCTACCATTAAAACAACATAAAAAAGAATGAGCCATAACGTCTTAAAAATAAAAATAATAGCGCAATTGCTTGCAGATCCGTATCGGGTTTAGTACAGTATAAGACTACATATCCACTAAAGATGTAAGGGGCAGTTAAAGGAGGAAAATATCCATCATATTTCCATTTTTGTAGTCTCGCTAACTTCAAGTATATTTTATACAGATACGTGAAACAAAACGTGCACCTTTTTGTGAAAATTAGGCGGATTAAGGAGTACACTTTTTGGCGCAGTTAACGTTAATATGTAAAGGGACGGCAGGAAGAAAATGTTTTATATAATAATGCATTAGAGATAAATAACACTTTTTAAAATAATACGAGTATGTTTGCAATTTGGGCTATAAACTAATAAGGTCTTATTACAAAACAAGGTCTAAATAGGCAGTAGACTTACACTATTTTATATAATTGTTCAAAGAAGGCTAATTATTTCAATTGTTGTTTAACAATACATAACTGTTACAGTTTTCAAAACAACGCTTAGTCAATGTTTTATAATAAGGCAGAATATATCAAACACAGTGGCTCCCAGATATAATAAAAGAAACATCAAAAATATGCTAGTATATGAATAAGATGATCTAATTTCAACTTAACGGACCACTAGTATTAAAAAATATTTCCCGGCATATCGCTCAACTTCATCACTGTGGTGAATACGCAACCTAACAAGTTACGACTATGGTTTACCTTGACAGCATTGATTTTTCGAGTGAGCATTGTGCTCACAGAACGCAGCGAAGATTCCAATATTTGTTTGCCATCTTTCTTCTTTACGCTTGCGTTCATTTGCTTGTATTTCTGCGAAAAAGAAAATTGGATGTAATATGTTTACACACAACTGAACAAATTATTTTTGTGTGTGGGCATTAATGTAATATTGTACGAAAACCAGGTCAGTGTAAGATCAATATATGCAAATATGATTCGATATCAGGCTAAACTATCTAGAATGATCCGTGCACTGCTGTTACCATTGCGTAACAATTCGACATGTATAAAAGATGGATGAGTTCTTCTCACAAATGTAAAACGTTTGCGTACTCAAGACAAATAACATTTATGTGCAAATTTAAGTTTAGCAACTGAAGATTTTTCTCTGGCTTTCAGTGTTACTCGTCTCTATTACTATGTTATGTCTGTTATTTACACTACAGATATATTGTTAGAAAATTCTCAGGCGTGCGATAAAATAAAATGATCCCGAGTGCAATATTATTCATACTATATTTTTATGTTCTTTGCTTTTTGTGCACCTTTATAAGTTCTTGTTCTAACCAGATTTTGAAAAGATATCCCCAGCGTTGCCTTTGCAATAATAAATTTACTTACAATTCTAATTTGATCTGATTTGGTTAGAGCTTCATTCAATTTCCATAGCTCGTCGCCCAGCGCTCTCGCCCATACTTTTACTCTGGAACAACGAACGAAAATAATTATAAATATTACATTTCAAAAGTCCAACTTTTGTTACATCATCATCATCAGCCTTTAACAGTCCACTGCTGGACTAGGCCTCTCCTTTGAAAGGAGGACTTGGCCTACTATACCACGCTGGCCAAACGGGTTGGTATAGGGTTTGTATCAAGTTTTCCTTCTCTTACAGTGCTGTTCTCTTCATAATATGCTCCCTCTGTCGGCTCTTACGACACCCACGGGATGATATGGGGTGGTGACACTCCGTATTCTTAATCCGTCACCACACGGACAACATAAAACATATTAATTGGACACCTTTTGTTATAGCCGTGTTATAAATAACCACTTGGAAATGAAATTTGTTGGCTCCATTTATGTTTTAAACGAGAAATTTCAGAGGCTATATTCGTTAGTTATAGTTAGTTATATTCGTTGAGTGACTGTAATCCTCGGAGCCGTAAACAGTAAATAAAAGCTTGTTTGCTGAATAAGTGAATTAAATAATAACATTTATTGAAGATGAAATTAAAGGCTAGGTATGTCACTAGTCCAATCTAGATATTCATCGATTGTGAATAGGTAACTTGAATGCTCGCTATTAACATTTATTCGATAAGTTTAAAGTAATGAAATAATGTTGAAGATATTATTATTGGTCAGTTCTGATATGTGTTTGCCAGGCGATCGTCACGTCGCAAGACACGCGCTCGACGTCCAATGCTCTCAATAAAGTTACTCAGTAGTACTATACGCGAACCGCTCTCTTGTAAACTTTCGTTGTTTATGTTTTGTCTCATTCACAGTATTGTTACTGCCATTCTCTGAAGTACATATATCACAGTAATTTACACTGAAAAGCGCTTTTTGGTTTAAAAATATTCTACAATTTGCAATGTATTTTTAAAAGCTTTTACTTGTATTCGTTTTTCTTTTAAAAACTTTTTTTTATTATGGTTCCACTGATCGGTTCACGGCAGAAGTAGTAGATATCTATTTAAGATTCAAGACACATCTATCTATTGACGATACCTATGCTAATACAATAAAACTAAAGTTTTTTGTTTGTTTGAAAGCGCTAATCTTAGGAACTGCCATTAGAATTTGTGAAATTCTTCTTGCGGTTTAAAGCTCAATTATATGCTGTGTAACATCAATCTAAAATCCAGCAAAGGAGAGAAAGAAACAAAAAATCGGAGTGTGAAACCATGAGGTAGTTGTATGTAGCTGGCAGCTTTTAGTTACTATAAAATTGACATTAAAAGTTTTTCTTACGTGTCAGCTTTCCAGGCAGGCGCCGGCTCCGGCAGAAACAGCAATCCAAAGAAGAATGCGAACTTTAAAGTTTGCATATCTGCGGTGGTGACTCACGTTTACGCCAATTTTTATTTCATTTCACAAGTAACCGTCGTAAATAACTCGTATATTACTGTTTAAGGCACATCGTTACTGTGTTTTGTAATAAGTAAGGCTTTTCACGATACATCACAAAAATATATCACTAACACTTATGACAGATAAAGAACTGAAAGCTTCCCGGGTGCGAGATAACGCGAGGCCACTACGCCACGATGCACATAAACACTGACTAAATACTTTCACCTTAACGAGATTATTAATAGTTTCAGGAGAGTACTGAAGGTAATTCACAACACGGTTACATTATGGAAGGGTTGTTAGTGTGGGTTTTGGATACGCAGGTGTGCGTGCGTATCTTGTCGCGTTTTGTCCGGCCGGGCCGGTCGGAACGTGTGCCTTGTCGGACGCACGTGCTGCATCTATTCTGGGTGGCGACGAACGCTCGGCATCGAGCGAGGCGATCTAGGTCGGACTGTCGGTCGGGCCGGGCGGGCGCTTCAGTCCGCACCGCGCTACTGAATATTCCCGATAGTGAAACATGCCGCGAGTGCCGCGCGTTTTCACCGCTCGGATTAATCGCTCTAAAAAGCTCGCTGTATTCGGATTACATATTATGATTTGATGATTGTAATCTGTTACGATGTATGTAACGTTTATTTTTGGTTAGGTTAGATATTTATAAGTAGGTAGCTTAATAAATTGATCGACAAATTTGTTTTCGTTTTATTATTGTATCAATAATACAATTTATTTGTAATTCCATTACTATATCGGTACATTAGTAAAAAAACAAACACTGCGCTACCTTTGGTCTTATGTTATAAAGCCTAGACTATTGCATATCCCATTATCGTCGAATTTCATAATCACTTTACGTGACCGAGGAATCGAATCTTCTAAATGAATTGATTTCTGGCTTGGTTTCCACAATTCACTGTAGACATATTATGTGGTGAGAGCAAGTATTTCGTTTGTTTAGGATAAAGTAAGCGTATAAATATATGCATTTGTGTTTCCATGTATATTCGCTGGTCGTTATTTGACTATCCTAAAAATACAACAGTTACGTACGTAAGTAAGGTGTAAATGGGTATTTGAAATATCGAGTAGTTTTAGGATATATCGAGGACAAAATATATTTGCGCCTATTTCCATGAATTTTTGCTATATTAGGTACCGAATTAAAGACATCATCAACCTTTAACAGTCCACTGCTGGACTAGGCCTCTCTTTTGAAAGGAGGAATTGGCCTAGTTCTTTTTTATGTTAATAGGCCTCAAACGAGACGGATTGTCTGATGGTAAGCAATTACCGCCGCCAATGGACACAAGCAACACCACAGGAGTCACAAGTGCGTTGCCGCCCCTTGGGGGTTGGGAAAAGGGATAGGATGAGGAGTGGGATGAGGGAGAAGGAGTAGGGGATAGTGCCTCCGGAACTCTCACTCACCGAACGAAACGCAACAGTTTAGGTACTGTTACTTTACGTCGATTTTCTGTGAGAGGGTAGTACTTCCCCGGTTGAGCCGGCCCATTCAAGCTGAAGTCAGCAAGGCTCTACTACCTATTATACCACGCTGGCCAAACGGGTTGGTATAGGGTTTGTATCAAGTTTTCCTTCTCTTACAGTGCTGTTTTCTGCATCATATGCTCCCTCTGTCGGCTCTTACGACACCCATGGGATGATATGGGATGGTGACATTCCGTATTCTTAATCCGTCACCACACGGACTAAACGAATTAAAGTATTTGACAGAATACTAGCTTTTCCATAGTATGTACGACTCTCGTCTGGCCTCCGCAACGCGAAGGGTAAACAAAAATATTAGTCGCTATAAATCTAGTTCTTGTATAGTATTCGAAGCATAAGGAAAGTGGAAGTAGGAAAATTAAGTTTTGGAAAGGTCTGAATTCATACTGAAAATAGGTATATGCTCTACAATATGCTTAACCTCTTAATTATACTAGATCTATTGTATAAGCATGAACATGTTTATCGTGTAGTGCAAATTGGTACAAAGATAATTGAATTTATGTACCCATGTGTATTCAATACATATTCGAAACAGAACATGAACACAAATACCGTTTCGAATATGTAGAGAATATTCAACAATTCAAATAATTGAATTGTTAATTTTCGCTTGCTACGCGTCTAGGAGAGCATGTTATTTCGTTGGACCGACAGCTGGGTCCAACGAAATAACGAACATCTTAACAGTCGTTAAAGGGAGTCAGTACCCTAGTATATACTGACACTGAAAACTAAGCCATGGAGTCGCTATCCTTTTGCCCAGGCGCGCACTGGCGGTGTGCGTGAGGGATATTTGTCTTGGTCTGGGTGTTTCTGAGTTTAACACCAGAACATGTACATATATGTTTATTAAAAAAAAAAGAATGTATGAATGACAAGTATGTTTATATATTATCTTGGGACACAAGCAACACAAAGTAGCACTTAATTTTACACGCATCCATCTCGTACCTGTACACATTCTAGTACTTAGCCAAACATGCTCCTTTAATGATTTGATGCCGTGTGAAGGAGGACAGAACGTAACAACTTCATTATGACAGGTAAAATAAACTTATTTAATATGCAAAGGGCGTGTAACACGCGTCAGCGTCATAAATATTAACGACAAGTTCTCATTAGTCGTATAGTTTGCTGCAGTAATTTTGCAAGATTTAATTTTATCCAAATCACCTTATTCCCTAACTAACCCAAAGACTTTCAATACCATCATCATCAGCCATGTTTTGTAATCTTTCCTACAGCTGAGCACAAGCCTCTTCTCATTTCGAGAAGAGTTAGGTTGGTAGACTTCACGTGCCTTTCGAGAACATTGTGGAACTCGGACATGGCTTTTACGATTCTTGTCTAATCCCCGTATATAAATTGAACTTTTAGATTCTTTGCCTTTAACTCGGACTATCTTTCGAGACTTTGAATCTAAAGCAGTCTTTATGCTTATTTAGTTTTAAAGCTTCATCCATAAGTGCAATATTAAATAGGTGCCCCATTTTAATAGTAACAGACGGATAGATCTACTTCAGCACTTTTAATATGGATAGCAATTCTACCGCCAACGCAAGTGTGGAACATATTTTTGACTCAGGCACTTCACAACTATTCCATACTATAGTATCATACTCGTACTAAACCACAAGTATAGTTTGCCACAAACTACTCGCTAAGTTGGCAAGTTGATCTTAAGTTTGCCAGCGCACATATTCGCGCTTAATATATCCTTTGTATTAAACCACTCTCTGAATAATGTAAAATTTAAAAGCAAGCTTCAGCTTTCTAAAGTTGGGGTTCATGTTTGATGTGGGTTCAGTTCTCGAATGTGTTAAATAATAAAAATGTGATACGCGTTTTTTTTTGTCATTTCTAGTGAAAGTAGGCCGGATTAGTATGTAATACAAAAATTTCTTTTTCACAAAGTGCATCAATTTTTATCAATTGTTCTCTTAGTGAATAGCCTTGGTATTTTTGGACGATTCCTTGAAAATATATGACTCGGGTGTTCTAGTTAGGGGCTGTCGACTAGGGGTGCGATACTCGCGCGTTATAGCGTTCTGGACCCGCTCACAAAGACCACCGTGTTATTACTCTATTTCCTGTAGGCGCGGAGTCAAGCGAATTACATAGCATAGTCTGCGCGAGCCTACAAGTCAATATAATAATAATATGTAGGCTTTAGAGACCTCGGTATTACCACAGTATAAAGGATTATTACACTGTGGTATTACCCTGTCGTTGGGTCTGAGCTTGGCACCGTGTTATGGAGACGTAGTTCACAAGTAATAAGTAATAATATACAATATGACACAGGTACATGCAGGGTATCCAAGAAAATGGTTTCTGTAAATAATTCTGTCTTTAGCATTCCTTCTATTTTAAATACAGACACGAGTTCTTTAAACTTAAGAATAGGACAAAGGATAGACATTGTCAATTGAATGTAGCACATCAAAATATACAGGGTCTATCTGGCAAACATTTAGAATTAAGTTTATACTTAGAAAGCCACAATATTAAAATTATGTGCATAATGGAGCATTGGTTAAAGGATTATGAAATTAATTTTTTAAATAACATGCATTACACTGTGCAAAGTGCTTTCACTAGGAGTCAAGCTATCCATGGTGGATCCTTGATACTAGTTTCAAATACCATACCATGTAAGGAGCGAAAGGACATAAGCACCTTGTCTGTAGAACGAACTATAGAAATGTCCTGCATTGAGCTGGAACAGTATATTGTTTTATGTGTGTATCGCCCTCCTTTAAGTAACTTTAATGTGTTTGAGTCTACTATGGAAGACGCAATTGGTAAAATTAGGACCAATAAAAAAGGTATCATAGTTTGTGGTGATTTTAACGTAAATTTATTAGATAGTTCACCAATGACTAGTAGGCTTTTAAACCTTTTTAAATCATTTAATTTGACAAATTTATTTTTTGAACCTACTAGAATAACAGCATCATCTTCCACTTGCCTTGACTATATATTTAGTAATCATACAGTATCACATAAATTAGTTACTACTGATTTAACTTCGGATCACTGTGGTCAATTGGCAGGTTTTTCATATATTCATGAAAAAGTCGTACATAAGGTGACAGTTAGGCCATTACCTAGGCGTAAATTTATTGAATTTAGGAACAAAATTTTAGTAGGTATTAATCCTGATATGATGAAGCTTAAATCACCTAATAAGATTTATGATACTATGTTTAATATAGTGCAAAACGAATTTAGAAGTACTTTTAAGACCAAGGAAAAAGTAATCAAGGAGTCTAGAGCATTTAGTGAGTGGGCTACTGTAGGTATTCACAAAAGCAGAGCAAGGATGTATGAGTTGTATGGTATGAAGAAATACAATTTTAATGCGAGCTTCATTGAGTATGTCAGAAATTATTCTAAAATATTTAAAAAGGTATGCAGTATAGCTAAGGCAGTATTCATTAGTGACAAAATTAGGAAGTCTTCTAATAAAGTTAAGGCCACCTGGCAAGCTATTAACCTCTTGTATGCCGGAATACCAGACACAATTAAAAAGCTATTGTGTCTCGCGTAGATCTGCGTTCCGGCATACAAGGGGTTAACGAAGCAACGGGCAAGACAACCTTAAGGAACACCAATGTTAACTTGCTAGATAATAATAAAATTATTAACAATAAAGAAGAAGTTGCACACACATTCAATAATTTTTTTGCTAGCATACCTATTACTACTACTAGAGGCCTAAACTCATCAGCTTCAGGTGCAGAAAATTTATTAGAATCAAGTGTACAAAAATGTGATGTAATATTTAAATTCAGCCCTATTAGTTCTACTGACATTATAAACACCTTTCAATTTCTAGAGTTTAAGAATACAGGTGATCTCTGGGGAATATCTGTTAAGATATTGAAAAGTATAATAGATATAGTAGCTCCTTATCTTAGTAACTTGTTTAATAAGTGTATAGAATCAGGCGATTTTCCAAATTTAATGAAACATAGTAAGATAATACCTCTGTTTAAATCCGGTAGTAAGAATGATCCTAGTAATTATAGGCCAATTTCAATACTACCTACTTTTAGTAAAATCTTTGAAAAGATCATGCTCAAGCAACTTCTGAAACACTTTAATTTAAACAGCCTCCTTCATACTGAGCAATATGGTTTTACTAAGGGTCACTCGACGACGGATGCAGGAGTAGCGTTACTCAAACACGTCTACAATGCATGGGAGAAATCTCAGAATGCTATTGGTGTGTTCTGCGACCTTTCGAAAGCATTCGATTGTGTCTGCCATGATACGCTCTTGTGCAAACTTAAACATTACGGCATCCAGACTAAAGCATTGGATGTTATTAAGGCATATTTAAATAACAGAATCCAATGTGTCGAAATAAATGGCTCAAAATCCAGTGGTTTACCAGTACAATTGGGAGTGACGCACGGTAGTATCCTAGGGCCTTTCTTGTTTCTTGTTTACATTAATGATTTGCCATTTTACCTGAGAAACATTTGTGACGTGGTATTGTTTGCTGACGATACTTCATTGATATTTGAAGTAGATAGAAATAAGGAAAACTTTACCGAAATAAACAGTGCTCTTATTCAGGTGACTAAATGGTTTACTGTAAACAACTTAGTACTGAACGCCAAAAAAACCAAATGTGTTAAGTTTGCTTTGCCAAACGTCAGAAACCTTGGTACTAACATCGTTTTAAATGGTGATGTACTGGAAACAACTGAATCTACGTTGTTTCTAGGAATAACACTTGATTCAAAGTTGCAATGGGGCGCACACATTACATATCTGTCAGCGAAACTTATTTCGGCTGCTTATGCCATTAAGAAGGTGCGTAGTTTAACAGATGTCGATACGGCTAGGCTGGTATATTTTGGCTATTTTCATAGTGTTATGTCATATAGCATATTACTATGGGGTAGAGCTGCTGATATCGAAAGTATTTTTATATTGCAAAAAAGAGCAGTTCGGGCCATTTACCAATTACGAACAAGAGTTTCGCTCAAGGAAAGATTTAAGGAAATCGGTATTTTAACTGTAGCGTCTCAGTATATTTATGCCAGTGTTTTGCATGTGCGTCGGAATATAAATTCATATTCAAAGAAAAGTGATATTCACTCTATTAATACAAGAAATAGACATAAATTATGCGTTCCGTATTTCCGTTTGTGTAAAACTCATAATTCTTTTATAGGACAAAGTTTACGCATCTACAACAAGATACCGATATGTATTTTAGACTTGCCGTTTAGCGCATTTAAGACAACGATTAAAAATAACCTAATGCAAAAAGGCTTATTACAATTTAAATGATTACCTTAATGACAAATGCGCTTGGCAATAATCTGTTTTAGTATTCACATAATTATTGGGTAAGTAGGTAGATAATATTAAAATTTTCATGACATGTAATTAAATATGATTCTATTCCCAATAAAATGATATAAGTAAATGATGTTTTTTGGAATCGCCACCACATCATTAGATGTCTTTCATGTCGTTAGATACTATTTATTTATTATGTTTAATTTTATTGTCTTGTACTCAATCAGTTGGATCGGTGGTTGTATTTCAAAAGGTATCACGTCAATTAAATATGGGTACTACATTTGCATTTCTTCACACGTTTTCACAAATTTATGCTATAATTAATGATCTGGAAAATGGAGGTAATTCGCGTTCATGGTCAGTATACCAACAGATTGTTAATTTTATTACTGCCGGTTCGTATACCGTTGTCGTCATGCTCACTAAAATGTCATTTCTTGTGGTGGCGTCGTGTGTCGGGTCATCCCTGTCCCTCTGATATGGCGAGAGGGATGATGGCTGGCACATGCGTCATACTCGTGAACGGGTGCTACTTGCGATGACTGGTCGATGGCGGTCTTATGGGCTGGTATAATTTTTTATTTATATTTAACTTCATCATTTCCATCATGGTTCTGAACATTTGCGCGGATTGCCTGCATTGTTCGGTGCATAATGTAAGTGGATGCTCCTGTTTCACCAAGTCTATGTTCAGGAGGCTAACTAAATGAACATCAAAATTTAACTTAATTATGCTTGAGTATCATGTAAAGTAAATATACACAAGTCACATAGAAGGTATAACAGTTGCAGCACCTTACAAAAGTTTAATTGTTATGTATTATTAAAAACCTGGCGATGAAAAAGAGTGACCGTGAGTTTTATTGCCCGTTCTTTCTCATGGTTCTACCTATAGCATTGCGAACGTGGCAGTAAATGTAAATGTAGAAGCATACAGTAATTATGTTTAAATTTGACGTTCATAAGTGTCACTTTGTGATCTAAATGAATAAAGGATTTTGAGTTGAGTTGAGTTGAGTAAATATTTGGGTGTACTTTTGCTGTGCAAAGGGCTTAGCAATATAGGAATAATTCCAATTGCGAATGTTACTTTATCAGTTACCCTGCAACATGTATTACATAATATCATTCATAACAATTAATTTCTTATTATGTCAGTCATGGACAGCACAAAAGGTAACAAGAGTAAAAGAGACGGCAAAATACAAAGACGCAAAGGAGAAAAGAAATAGCAAAATGTGGGTATACATGCCTAGTCACTCCCTCGTCACAGGCGAGCATATGGATACCTTTAATATAAGCTTCCAATATTAAATGATCGATCAGTTATGTGTATAATAAAACGCGTAATAAAGTTTGTAATGTAAATATTTTGACGATCTAATTTGTAAAATGACGTTAAAAGAGTTTGCGAATTAGATTTTATACTCATAATAATAATCATGGCACGTTTTTATAGTGTAACTGAAACTGCGTCAACTGTGTATTCTAAAATATAAACTTAAATGTTTATAGTTGAAAAAACATTTATATCAGCACGTGTTTTGGGCTTTTCCCCCAAACTACAAAGGTTCTACTTTAGTAGACAGGGGAAAGGAGAATGATTATTCCCGGTGTCCACCCCCTGCTTGTCCACCGCGGGTGGACAGAGACACAAATATTTAAAAAAATTCTCGCTGTGCACCCCAGGGGGACAGCGAGAATTAATTTTAAATTATTTTCGCTGGCCACCCCGGGTGGACAAAGACACGAGCTTTTCATCACTTCTGATTCGGGTAGATAGGTTATGTTAGGTTCTCTTTTGACCCTTAACCCAAAAATAGGAGCCCTGCGAAGCAGGGCTCCGTCAACTTAGTTTATTAAAAATCAAATATTTAAAAAAATTCTCGCTGTCCCCCAGGGGTGCACAGCGAGAATTTTTTAAAATATTTGTGTCTCTGTCCACCCGCGGTGGACAAGCAGGGGGTGGACACCGGGAATAATCGAAAGGAGAAAACGTTCAATACAATAAGTCCATTTGTATGCACTTTAGCCACATGAAGAGCACGGCGAAAGACGGGTGAAGCAATAATTTACAACTTATTTATTTAATACTTTATTATACACTATAAAAAGGACATTTCATAATGAATCGTTGTACAAACACAGTACAATGGGCGCCCTTATCGCTAACAGCGATTTCTACCAGGCAACCTTTGGATGGAGATAATTGGTAGGAAAGAAATGGTAGTTGCAAGTGTACCAGTAAATTATGATTATACTTTAAATATATACATTGATGTATAATAAATACTTACTACAATAATATACCTACTCATACATAAATAACTATACATACACATACATAAATAATGTATAATACATACTTATAATACAAGTGTCACCACCCCCTATATTCCCGTGGGTGTCGTAAGAGGCGACTAAGGGATAACACGATGCAAATACCATCTTTGCGTAGAGACGGAAAACTCGACATCAAACCCTATACGACTGCCTCGTTGGTCTCGCGGCATAAATGTGCGCGTGGGATCGGGAGGTCCCGGGTTCGATTCCTGGGTCGGGCAGTGTTATTGGGTTTTTCTGTCACGAAATTCTCAGTAGCAGCACGGAGTCTGGAAATGTGCCCGGTACGGCAATAGGCTCGCCCCTTATTACGTGGGACTAAAGTATATCTGGCGAAAAGTGGCTGTAGAAATACACCTCTGCCTACCCCTTCGGGGATAAAAGGCGTGACGATATGTATGTATGTATGTATGTGTATAATTATATATAAGAAGTGTTATAATGATAGGTAGCGATCCTTAACACGAGATTTGAACCTCGTTACCGCCTGAGCCTGCCTTATATGAAAAGGTAATGCATTCCATAGCCGAACAGCCAGCAGCTTAATACGCACGTAACTCCGAAAAGTCGATGGTGGCGTTGAGCTCGAACTCGATTCCGTCTTAATAACAGGATCTCGCCAGAATTCAGCAAAAAATGGCAGAGTTGATCTAGGACACTCGGCCATCTGATCCTAAGTTAAACAGAACTCAAACTCAAATATGTTTATTTCCATAAAAAAAATTAAAATTTTGGTCACGTCAGAAGGTCATACCTACAAATAAAAATAAAAAAGTGACTTTAAATGCATATAAAATAATTGAGCATTGAAAAAAAAGCCTGTTCAGAAAGTAGAGCCTCGTGAGAAGAATCAGGCAAGAAACTCCTGGCCACTCTTTTCATCGTCTTGATTCTATACAATTTAAAACTTAGTAACTTCATTGAATTTTTCATAGGTATATGAGCTGGTGTGTCTTTAATGTTGTTGTCAATTAATAAGGTTTTTTAATAGTAATATAAAAGTACTAAACTAGCATAATATAGAGACAATAAGTCACACTCACATGAAACTTAACAATAATCAAACATAAGTAGCCTGTGGGGCCGAGCAAATTAATCCCAAGCATTTTTGTCTTCAATAAAATCTAGCACCGAATAGTACTCTTTTTGACAAAGTTTACGTTTTATTAATGTACTGGCTTGCAACTGTTAAAATGTTTATTTCCTTTAATTTATTCCCCAACGAAGCCCCATAATCCAAATTATAAATTGCTCGAATAGCTCTTTTCTGCAGAACAAAGATGGTCTGAATGTCGGCAGCATTTCCCCACAAGAGAATACGGTATGACATTATACTATGAAAATAGCTATGATATACAAGCCTGGCTGTGTCAATGTCAGTTAACTGGTGAATTTTCCTGACTGCGTATGCTGCAGAGCTGAGTCTATTCGACAATTTACTAATATGTGGTCTCCATTGCAGCTTAGAATCTAGTGTAATGCCTAAAAACTGGGTGTTATCCACAAGATCCAACACATCATCCGTTACCTTTAGGCTAAGGCTACAGCATGCAGCGATTTGCGATGCGACTGGAAGAGCGAAACGAGAAAAACATAGTATGGCTACATTACAAGCGAAATTCCGGCGTATATTCGGCGATGACATGGCACATGCTCCGTTTTCTTAAAATGCGATCAAATCATCCATCGCGGTTTACTATACACGTAATGTAGCCACACGCATAATTAGTAGCACTATTGAACTAGTCGTGCAAGTGAGAAATTTTCTAATAAATTCGCTTTAATTTCGCTGATTATGTTGATGTAGCCGATGCCGTGATTTCAGTAATGTTGTTCCTATCGCACAAAGAAATCAAAGATCGCTATTAATATTTGATGTACGGTGTAGTCAAATACGTGAGCATTCATTTACTTGTTTAGATCGCTCATGTGTCGCAGGTCGCGTCGCGGCCTAATGTAGCTTCAGCCTTACTGAGGTGTTCATTTGTTTAACGTTAGGCATCAAAAATCGAATACATTTAGTTTTAAGTCTATTTAAAAGCAGGTTGTTAACCTCAAACCAGCGGACCACCTTTGAGATAGCAATGTAACAGAGCCTATGGTAGCCAGATATCTCATAAATATATGTGCTGACATTAAGTAAATATGCACCTAAGAAAGACCAAACCATAGTCACATAAATATTTGCCCATGGTCGGAGTCGAATGCACAACCGCAGGCTTAGCAGTCAAAGTCCCTAGCTATTAGACCAGCGGTACGTATTGGTAAAGTCTATCTATCGATTGGCGAGCAGGACGGGTTGAATTGTTCGTTGGCACGTTGCCAAACTCCTTCCTGCTAGTCTAATAATTAGTTATTACGAACTTACGTCGGAAAATTTTAATAGCTCTTCTACATTGTAGAACAGCAAAATCTACATTGTTGTCACTATTGTCATGCGCGCATATTTTGGGGCTACAGAGGGGGGAACTAAACTCACTGCGTATCGCAGTCGCATGCTCCTTCTGTTTCAGGCCGTAGAACTAGGTATCAACGTTACGGCTCAACGATTATCGGATCAGGTGCGAGTTATCCAGCGCAGTAACAAGCTGGATAACGTCGTACTTGATAGGCTACGCTCAGAATACTTACCTACGAGCCAGGCCGTTCGCGTCCAACCCGCTAGTGCTCCCGTAAACACTGATGCACCGCGGACAGGCAATAATGCCGTCGTGGAGGTGGATGATATGGTTTGTAACGTAAGTATTCAGTGCAATGAGGAGGTTATGGATGCTTTGAAATGTGCGATTGAGGAATATCGGTACATGTCACCAACAATTAGGCCGCGCCTGCCCAGGTTGCCTATGCATAGACGTAATATAGCGCTGGTAGGTGCCCTTGACTCGCTATTACCTAGTTTTCTAGAGAATAGTGAGAATCTTGGTGATACGCACTCAATTTTGTACTGCGCCGCCGTAGCGACTTGTCGTATGGCAGGTGTCAAGTTTCAAGAACGTGATACTGTCATGCGACAGAGATTTGCTCTCCCGACGTGGCAGTACAGAATTGAACGGCGTATTGCTGAGGCAAGGGCACTTATCGGTAAGCTAATCTGCTTTAGGTCTGGGAATACATGTCCCAGGGTCATGCGCTTTGTGCGCCGAGCTTTCTTGGGGACTGGTATCAGTCCTCATGACTATACATCTCGGATCACGGAGCGCATTGACTTCCTAAAGCAGAAAGTCTGTGCATGGGCAAACCGGATACGCAGATATAAAAAACGCGTGGACCGCTATATCTTAAATCGTACATTTCAAAGGGACCAAAAGTGGGTTTATAGAAACTGGGACCGACCAGACTCAGATGTGACTAATGGGCAGCTGCCGGATACAGATGCCAAAAACAAATTTTGGCGTAGCATATGGTCGGCGCCTATTGGCCACCCTGAGGGTGGTTGGATGCGGGATGTTGAGCGGTCATGTGAACATATTCCAGAAATGGAAAACGTAGTCATTTCCAGCGAGGATGTTACAAGTGCAGTCCGTTCGTTATCAAATTGGAAAGTTCCAGGACCGGATGGACTGCACAATTTCCGGCTGAAATGGCTACGTAGTTCAAATTCAAATTCAAATTATTTATTGGCTTTAAACAGGGTAATACATAATGTGGTGTATAACAATTCAGGAGAACAAGCCCATTTAGCTATAAAAACAGCATGCAAATATTAACAAACGATAAAGAGGAAAAGCATAATTATATGTATAAGTACATCATCACAATATTTATAATCGGTATTCTGTGTATGGATTAATTCTGATAAATGTCTCTTCTGTTATGATTTAAAAACTCTTGAACCGAATAAAACACATTTTCTATCAGCCATTTTTTCAATACTTGATTAAATTTATGGAACGGCAATGTTTTGAAACATTCCGGAATTTTGTTATTAATTATTCGGAAATTTGGTGTGGATAAATGTGCTGTTATTCATGTAAAGCAAGGAAGGATAGTGGAATCTGAAGGGATTCAACTCTCAGATTCCATTAACCTAAGATCACTCCTTCGAACCGATACCTACAAATACTTGGGTATGTCACAGGCTTTAAGTATTAACGAGGCTGACATGAAACAATCCTTGCAAGAGCGGTTCTTTGGTCGCCTGAAAAAGGTACTGAATAGTCTTTTATCAGGTGGCAATAAAGTTCGAGCTTGCAACGGTTAGGTCATGCCGGTTCTCATGTACTCCTTTGGCATACTCAAGTGGACTCAGACTGAACTGGACACATTAGACCGAAAGGTACGTACACTGCTGACGGTATACCGGATGCATCATCCACGCTCATCCGTAATGAGGTTGTATATCCCGCGGAAGTGTAGGGGTCGTGGCTTTTTGAATGTTAAATCCCTACACAACCGCGAGGTATGCAATCTCAGAGAATATTTTCTCAACGCGAACGTGGATGTGCATCGCGATGTTGTAGCAGTGGACGCCGGGTTAACCCCGCTCAGTATTTCTAAGGACAACTGGCGCAGACCTGTAGTACTTAGCACTGATGATCGCAGGCTTGTATGGCAGAGCAAGGAGCTTCATGGCAGGTTCTACCGGGCCCTGCATGGGCCAGATGTAGACCTTTTAGCGTCGGTGAACTGGCTACGCTTCGGTGACCTTTTCGGGGAAACCGAAGGGTTTGTCTGTGCAATTGCTGATGAAGTTATCAAGACGAATAACTACCGGAAATATATCCTGAGGGATGGCACCACGGGCATTTGTCGTGCGTGTCACCAGCCTGGTGAATCCCTCAGGCATATAGTTTCCGGCTGTTCGCGTCTTGCTAACGGCGAGTACTTGCACAGGCATAACCAAGTAGCCAGGATCATTCAGCAGCAACTTGCTCTGAAATACAGGCTTTTAGATGTTGAGGTGCCGTACTACAGGTATGTGGCGGAACCTGTTCTGGAAAATGGTCATATCATATTGTACTGGGATCGATCTATCATCACAGACAGGACTGTTGTAGCTAACAAACCTGATATTGCGGTGGTAGATCGATCAGATCACCGCGCAATAATTGTGGATGTTGCCATTCCTCATGACGAGAATCTCGTGAAGGCTGAGAAAGATAAGCAGATTAAATATCTGGACTTGGCTCACGAGATTTTCGACATGTGGGATGTCGATTCAGTAATTATTGTGCCGATAATCGTCACAGTGAATGGTCTTATAGCCAAGAGCCTCGACCACCATCTTAGGAGGCTCGTGTTGGATCCTTGGGTCAAGGGTCTGATACAGAAGGCGGTACTTTTGGACACGGCACGCATAGTGAGGGGATTCCTGTCTCCGGGGCCCTAACCACCAGTAGCTTGGACCCTGTTCCCGATACTGGTGGGTCCCCATAATAATTTTTATATTTTTAAATGTATCGTTACTTGATATATTTAAAAATGTACTGTATTGTTATGTGATTATATTAAAGATGAGTATAAATAATAATAATAACCCAGTTAAATTAGGCTCCACATCATCACAATAGTCCTACATGTTCTGCGGCTAGTCCATAGCTGTACTGAGTAGTGCAGTTGTGGTGGCTCCGCGGTATGTGTCCCATCCCATTTTAGATTAAAACTCTCTACGGGCCTCTGCACGTTGGATCCATATCCCCGTATAAGCCTCCCAAAGGACCGGTTATTCTTCTAACACCAAAGTTAGAAGAATAGCCGTGCGGAAAGAGAAACATAATAATTTAAAACTTTATTCAATAAAATAAACGTTACATGTTACTTATGATAGTATACATACATAGACTCACGCCTGTTTCCCCGAAGGGGTAGGCAGAGGCATATTAAACGTCCACTTTTCGCCAGTGTTTTGATCCCACGTAATAGGTGGCGAGCCTATTGCCGCTTATTGGGACATTTTGTTTGCCAGAGCCTCGTCCGTTGATCGGCAGGTGCACCACTTGCAGGTGAGGTTGGCTTGGGACCCTGAGTTCTTGGTGAGAACCCTATGCAAAAAAAATAGTATTAAAAATTATAGTATTACATTAAAAATAATTAAATTTTATTATTAAGTATAATATCTGTGATAAAATACATAATATAGTAAATTGTGGTACATTCATGCGTATGTACTTTATTATAACGGTAATACATTATATTTGGTAAATATAGCTATTTTAATGTTTACCTGAACTAGGCTGTAACACCTGTGTTTCAGGTGTTACAGCTTAGTTCAGGAGTATTGGGAATCAATCTCGTAATTATATGAAGTCTGCAACCGTAAACTTATGTGAAACTACGTTAACACGCCTGCCCATTAAATAAATATTTCTTATCTGCCTGAGACTACTGAAATTAATGGTAATTCATTAGACACCACACCCACTAAAGCAACTTTTTGAATTATGGAAAATTATTTGAATCTGTAGAATAGATTCATAGAACATTAACTAAAAACAAACGAATTAATTCTCTTTATAAGATTTGAAACAATTAGATATGACCGTGATGTTTTTCTTAAAAACATATAATAATAAGTTTAAGTTTGAACATATTTTTTGGAGCAAAATTACATCAACGTATGCTTATGCTACAACAACCATTTTTTTTGTCCCGTCCATAAAAGCGTGTCTCGTTACAAGAACAAAATTATAAGACCAATTACGACTTTTGACTTTAAGTAAAATTAGGGACTTAAAGTCTTGTACGCAAAAATATTTCTCATTGTTTAATAAGTATACTAAAGCGGAGTTAAAGTATTTTAAGGTGATCACATTTTTATATACGTTATCTAAACCTCATCACCGCAGCGTGTACCAATTTATGCAACCATCCATCTTATTCATACACAAACAACAATACACAATAATGATTTATATACAATTTACATCTTGGACGTAAGAATACTTATCAAGGCGTGTACCAATTTATGCAACCATCCATCTCATTCATACACAAATAACAATACACAATAACGATTTATATACAATGAGGGTCTTCTGAAATGACGCTCACTACGCGGCAGCACTGAGGCATCAGGTCCAGAAACCTGTCAAAACTGTCAAAGGCCCTATATTTACCTATGTACGTCTGTGTTTGTTTGAATTATGTGTGTGTACGCGCCTGTACATATCTGACGTCAGTTTGGACCTGACGCATACTAAGCGCCGTCTGGTGCTAGAAGAAATATTAAACACCCTAATTTACACCTTGGACGTAAGAATACTTATCAAGTCGTAACTTGAGTCTTTAAGCCAATACTGACAGCAATTCGATTTCAGCAATCTCATTTAATCTGCAATTGGCTTAGCGTCCATTAAACGATTACGGATATGAAGAGATTCTTCCGTTCAATTAATGATCATTTCAAATTAAAGATAAAATATGATTCACATTTCTTCGAATTAATCTGCTATTTCTGATTTTATACCAGTATATTTTTGGCTTTACAGCGTTACTTTTAAAACGAAAGACGGTAATAAATCTTTATATTTAGGTTTCCGACGTTTCAACTCCAATTCATCGGCTGTGGTCACATCATGGCAGTTACTTAATTGTATAATTCACCTCAAAAAACATTAAGACAACTTCTTAACTGTCTCATAAAATATTTACATAATGACACTCAAGACTCGACCGAGCATGCCGATAAAAGAAACTTTTCAACTTCATATTTATGAATATAGATTTCATAATGACTTTGCGGTTTAAACTTTACGTTGGTACCCACTGAGTACTGAAGTGGCACGTTCATACAGCTCTGTACCTATACGTAAAGATAAAAGGCTATAGTTTCGAACTGCTATCCACTTATTGAAGTGGTACAAGTACGCTTTTTGAATCCGATATAAATCCAGTTTTAAATCTGCATACGCTTTCAGCATATTGAAGCGCTTATGAGGTGCCGCTTCAAAACGCTGCAATCAGCTGAGAGCGTGTCGACAGCTGAATAAAGCTGTAATATTTCAAAGATGGAGTCAATGGAGAGGGCATAAAACAATTTCACGCTGATGCACGACTGGCCATTGTGGATGTGGAACGAGAAAATCACTGGTGTGATGATTCCGTTTAGAATCACTGAGGCGTTAGCGTGGTATGAACTGTCGATCTATTGATTGGTAAGTGAGGGGATGTGGGTGATATAGCTCAGCACAATTAACTAGCAATAACTTTGTATTCATAGGAAATATAAGACTGCGGTCCACCATTTAGTAAGTTCTGAAAAAAGCTCAGCTAATTAAGCTGAGGGCTGTCTATTTTCTTAGCATTACAGACGACGGCAGAACGAATCCATTCCGTGTCTTCGCCTGCTTGAAGATGCAAGGATGACCGAATAAAATACCAAAATATTGACCAAACGATCACTCACCAAGTGAAATTCATGTTTAATTCTGGGTAATTGTGAAGTTGGCAGATCTGGCATTAGAAATAGATCAGTATTGTCTCACCTAACCGCTCAGTAAGATTTTTGTGAAAAGTTTTTGTTCTTACCTCATGAAAGAATTTAACCTATATTTTCCCATGATGAAACGCAGGCTTTGTACGCTTGTTATGTGTGAAAACATTACGGTTAACCGACCGTTTCTAAAAAATCGAAGAATAAATACATAATACGCAAGACATCAAATTTATCAAAATAAATATTCTTCCCATCAGCTCGACCTAAAACGACCCGCATTTTCACTTTATCGTAGGGTCAGATACTGAAAGAACTTTCTATGCCATCAAAATCGTATTATATCATAATAAAATAACGCTCCCATTTCCAGAGCCCGTATTACACCGGGGTAGTCGTATTAGGGGTCGGCATGAAAATTTGAAAGCTATCGCGTACTAGGGGCGGCCACTGGTGACTATATTAATTTAATAGACGACGTTCCTCCGCTTATGTCTGATGGCTTTATGAAGAACGTCTCAGTCATTTTGATGAAATATATTGCATATTTTGTTGCGCTAAGATATATATGTAGATTTTACTAGGTCTTATTTGAATATTTTTATATTTGCCAATCAGAAAGTAGACTTTATAAAAATGGTGCTCTAACTTAGAATTGATGAAAGGGGTTCTTTGATAGCTTAGTAAAATAAAGTTATTTTTAGCAAATCAATTAATGTAATACTAGACGATGCCCACATCTACGCCGGCACATCTACTACTACTATGAACACTACTACTAGTAGTAGATGTGGCAGCGTGGTGTGTGGGTGTTCATAGGCTACCTATGAAAACCCCAAGTGCTAAGCCCAATGTATGAAGCCCCAAGCCCAATAAATGAATCACGACGTGATTCAGTTATTCAGTCACTCAGTCGCCAAGTCAAAGTGACATAAAATAATAAGAATACTAATCTTTAATAATTTAATAAAGCTACAGAGTTAATTTTTTAGTTAAACGGACTAATCTCAGGAACAACTGGGCCGATTTGAATGATTATTATTGTGTTGGATAGCCCATTCGCCCAGGACGACTACAGGCTATATATATAACACCACGCTATGCGGCACGGATGTGAAGCAGTGGCCCTAAATAGCGTGGGTATAACCGAAGGCTCAGCTTGTACGCATATAACACGGTAATGATTAAAAGATAAATATCTCTAACACATATAAGCTTGGCAGGATTAATTCACTTTTACGAGGTTGGGGAGGAAACTGGTAATAAAACCTTTTTTCGTCAGCTCCTTGCGGATTAGTAACCCTTTTCCGACCACTCGGTCGGAAAAGGGTTACTAATCCCGGGTTACTAGTCCCGCAAATAACTTAAATTGAAACTTCGTATTATCTTACTTTTTCGATTTTATTATAAAACAAAAATTGTCACCTCTTTGAAGAAAAGGAAGAACTTAATGAGCACGCAATACAAAAAAACAAAAAGGAAAAAAAATTAACATATAAGGAACGAAACCAAATGTATTACCTACTTTTGATTTCGTTCTGAACTTGTTTCATTATAATAAATAAAATAAATATAAATAGTCGAATACTTTTAATTTAATATATTTCAGTCGAATAGATATATGTTTATATGTATATTGTATTTATATAATTATGATATATGATCATTTACTCAGTGTATGGTTTCTCGTTAGCCTATTGCAGTCCACTGCTGGACGTAGGCATGGTACGCCACAGGTCCCGCTGCTTGGTTTACTGTGACTAAATTAGGCATATAGCCTTTATATCTCTTCAATCATTTACCAGCATCATATATTTACCAGGGAGGAACAGGGGGGAGTGCAGCTGCCCCCTTTAGAGACTAAAAGAACCCTATAATTTATACTTTTCTCAATATTTTTCTCTTTATCCATATTAACTCGAATAGGCCATCGGCTGCCGACCTCTTGATTGCCGTCCCCCTCGGTCGGCGACGCCTTCCATGACAATATAAATCTTGTAAGAATATAGCAATATTTACTTATTTCATTAAACTAATAATATAATTTATAATTCATTCCTTTTTATCGAAGAAATCTTACTGGCGTGATATATGTGAAGTAAATGTACATTAAAAAAAAATCATGGCGAAATGTAAGTAACACCTCTGCCTAAATATAAATATAAATGTACATTTAGTGAGTCTGGATTACATGTATCTATAACCAGTGATTTGTATGTAAAAAGGAAAATGTCCGTTTTGCAGGTACAATAGGGAAAAGGACCGAACATCACTGAATTTTCACTAATTGGACCGGGACCCACACACAAGAGAGAACATTTTACTTTTCTATTTCCTTTTTGGTCGGTTTACTTTTTGTTAAAACGTTTTTACCAATTCCTTGTTAGGCACATTTAAAGGTAGCTGTGGTGTGGCGGCCAAAATTATTTCCGTTCAATTTTCAGTCTCCCAACTGCAACATTAAAAATGCGAAGCAGCAATAAAAAAGGTGGAGGTCAAACCAGGTTTTTTTTTTGTACATTTTTGGTAAATGCATTAACGATATTATAACCGATATCTACGAGATTAGAAAGAGAAAACAGTGAATTTGTTACGTCGACACGCCTATATACTGGATACAGCGCAACAGTAAAACCTTTACACGACTCTCTAATAATAGTCAGCGTATAATACAATTTGTTTAATATCTATCTGTGTGTATAATATGCTGTCATTAGAATTTATATGTAAGTATATAATTTTTTTAAATATGTGATCTAACTGAAAATTTAAGGGTTTCGGAATTTTTACTTTATACTTATGTACTAAGTATAAAACATTGCTTCGTGCCCAATTTCAAGATTCTAGATCGACTGGAAGTACCTTTTAAGTTTTGATTCCCTTGCGAGTAGTTGCAAGTTTGAAAATATAATTAAATTGCCTTTTTTATGGAATAGGGGGCAAACGAGCAGACGGATCGCCTGATGTTAAGCGATTACCGCCGCCCATGGACACCCGCAACACCAGAGGAGTCACAAGTGCGTTGCCGGCCTTTTAAAAAGGATTACGCTCTTTTCTTGAAGGTCGTATTGGTTCGAAAAAACCGCAGGTGACAGATCATTCCACAGTTTAGAGGTGAAAGGCAGAAAGTTTCTAGAGAAACGCACCGTTGTGGATTGCCAACCATCTAAATGATGGGGATGGAAATGCTGTCGCGTAGAACGATGGCGGAAAGTGGCGGCAGGGATTAATCCGAACAATTCCTCGGAGCACTCCCCATCGTAGAAGCGATAAAAGATGCATAGCGAGGCTACATCTCTACGCAGCGCCAAGGGGTCTAACCGATTGCAAATATCTTGGCAGTCGACAATTCGAGCGGCTCTCCGTTGGATGCGGTCCAAAGGGAGAAGCTGGTACTGGGGTGCCCCTGCCCAAAGATGAGAACAGTATTCCATATGCGGCCGGACCTGCGCCTTATAAAGGAGCAAGCGGTGGGCCGGAGTGAAATACCGTCTCGATTTATTTAGCACACCAAGCTTCTTCGAGGCTAACTTAGCCTTACCCTCTAAGTGACCGCAGAACTGGACTTCGCTCGATATGTCGACACCAAGTATTCCAATACTGGAGGAGGCAGTTAAGGGGGTGCTCTCAAAACGAGGACATACGACCATCGGCAGTTTTGCGGTGAAAACGCAGACTTGTGTCTTTGTGGGGTTGAAATGGACCAAATTAAGTCTTTCCCAATCTGAGACCATCTCCAAGGAGGTCTCAATTTCAGACACAAGTTTATGTCGGCTCTCAATGACTTTTTCCCGAGAAATGTTGGCGTGGCCGGTGTATAAAGCATCGTCTGTGCTGTCATCTGCATAACAATTAATGCCACTATCTAGCAACACAAAGTCTGTAAGAAAGCTGGTGACCCATTCGCATAATTTCTCGGGCAGCCCATACGAAGGGAGCTTCGAAAGAAGCGCTTTGTGCCAGACCCGATCGAAGGCCTTCGCTATGTCCAAACTGACCGCCAAAGCCTCCCCCTTTGTCTCGATCGCCTGTGCCCAACGATGTGTCAGGTATACTAGAAGATCACTAGCCGACCGACCCTTACAAAAGCCGTATTGCTGGTCACTAAGCAGCTGATTATCCTCTAGAAACCGAAGGAGCTGGCAGTTAATAATGAACACCATTATCTTCAAGAAGAGGGAGGTTATGGCTATCGGTCTGTAGTTGGACGGGTTAGAGCGATCGCTTTTTTTAGGGATCGGGTGGACCAATGCTGTCTTCCACGATGTTGGGACTACGCCAAAAGAGTAAGAGAGACGAAAAAGGCGTGTCAAAACTGGGGCCAACTCTGGAGCGCAGATCTTCAACACAATAGGGGGAATTCCATTAGGCCCACTCGACTTATGGATATCGAGGGACGGAAGTGCCACACGGACTGCGCGTTGGTGGAACCGAATATCCGGCATACAGCCCTTCAACAGCGGTATAGTAGGCGGTTCCTGTCCCCCGTCATCCAAGGTCGAATTGGACGCAAAGAGTTTGCCCAGAAGATCGGCTTTCTGCTTTGCGTCGTGGGCCAAGGAGTCATTTCCCATGTGTAGCGGTGGAAAGGATGGCTTACAGAAGTTCCCTTCGATAGCTTTGGCAAGAGACCAGAATGCACGAGTTCCCGAAGGAAGGTGCTCAAGCCTCTCGCCAATTCTACCGATGTGCTTCGTCTTCGCACTAGCAATGTCTCTTTTGAAGGACCTGGAGGCAAAGTTATACTCCTTTTTTAATGCGCTGGTATTTTCATCCCCTGCCGCCACCGCATCAGCCCAGGCTTGGTAAGCTTCCTGCTTCCTGCGAGAAGCCTTTTTTGGAAGATGAACCACACCAAGGCCGAAATTGGCCACCAATGGGGACCACAGAGGATGGAATGAAGAGTTCCATACCCTGTAGCACCACATCAGCAACAAAATCAGCAGCGGCGTTGGGATCATCCGGCGAGAAGCATACTTGTCCCCAAGGATAGGGCGCAAAGAAGTTCCGCATCCCATCCCAATCTGCTGACTTGTAGTGCCACACACGGCGACTGCGTGTAGCCCGCGATCGCAGCGAGCACGTGAGAGGCACCACACTCCGTACAAGGCAGTGGTCTGAGGAGCCAAGTGGGGCGCCTACGGATACCTTGTAGCCGTCCGGATGAGAGGTCAGCAGAAGGTCCAGCAGTGAAGGATTCTGGCTTTCAACGTCTTGAATCGCGTAGGCGTGGTAACCAGTTGTGTCAGGCCATAAGCCAGTGCGAAGTCGTGAACAGATCTCCCCGCATGATCAGTTTTACTGGTACTGAGCCAGTGGGCGTGATGGGCGTTAAAATCGCCAAGCAAGATGATCTCTGCTGACGGGATCTGCTGCTGCACAAAGTCTGAAGCCATTTGGATATGCTCAATGAGTCGGTCAGTTTCGGTATCACCGCTATGGGACCTATAAAGGCAAGCATAGACGCGTGGGTGGTCGTCGCTATCTATACGTAGCCATAAGGTGGAAAGGTCCCTACCTTCAAGATTCCTAAGTCGACGAGAACTGATATCGTCTCTAACATACACGCACACTCCGGCCTTGGACAAAAAGGAGTGTTCAAGTCCATACCCAGGGTAAGTAAGGTAGGAAGTGTCTGCTGGAGGCGATATCTGCGTCTCAGTCAAGAAGAGCAAGGCCGGTTTTGTTGTCTCGAGGTGGTGGTGGACAGCATTAAGGTTGGTGTGTAATCCCTTGATATTGCAGAAGTCCACGGCCAGTGTGGCAGGGGGTGCCAGGACATTTTTGCTCCTTTTTATGGAATTTTCGAGCGCAGTTTTGCCCCCCCCAGAGTACGAGGGGCGGCCTGGGCGTCCACGCTTAGATGCGTTGTGTCCTGAACGCGGACGTCCAGAGAGGGATTCTCCAACGCTAGCGCAGGTGGTACCCTCCTGGGGTAGCAAAACGTTTTTCAACTGCACCATCATAGGGGGGGGGGTTGGGGGATTGGGCCTCCGGTATCCTCACTCACTCGGCGAAACACAACGCAAGCGTTGTTTCACGCCGGTATTCTGTGAGGCCGTGGTATCACTCCGGTCGAGCCTGACCCATACGTGCCGAAGCATGGCTCTCCCACGGTGAAAAGCTTGCTGTTTTATTCTGATTGCGTTGACATGAGATTTGATTTCGTTACAGCTTAAAGGTATTATAGACCTGAGTATTTGATATGAATTTCAATTTCATATCTTTACGCGGCCATCAGGAGAGGGGAAGTAACTTTATAATTATTAAAAATATATTTATTATATGATGTAACTAAAATTTACGGTTTTGCAAATTATCCTTAATCTATGCTATATAAGACGATGCTTAGTACCAAATTTCAAGATTCAGAGTTCACGGGAAGTACCCTGTAGGTTTTGATTCCCTTGCGAGTTTTGAAAATTTGCGGAAATATGCGGCATAAATGGCTGTACCTCTCTCTTGATTGCGTTGGCTTTGAAGTTTGATTTTTTTCAAATTAAATAAAAATTGATCATAATATGTGTTATTTTTGCCGGGATAACCGTGTTTGTAACATCACTTCGATGTTATGTAAAAGGCTAGAAAGGCTAGTAGTTTAACCTTAACCAAGTTATTCAAAAAACAAACCACCAAGCTTCTACCACAAGTATTGTATAATATTTATCATACTGCATAAAACAGGACACTCAACCATTCCAACAAGAATTAGTGCCACGAACGTTCCAGAGGGTGTGTTAAATGTTCATAATTCCGCGATTATTTGACCGAAGCACTGGTGAAGCTGTTTAATATTAATAAAACAATCTCGTTAGGCAACAACGATCTTATTAAACGTATTCTCACGTCCAATTCCCAAGTGCAAGCAATATTACACGTCTATATATTGTAGAGTAAGTATTTACGTCTTATTAACAGGCGAGTCATCTACCAAGCAATTTGCTAGACTCGACACGGGTAATTAAGAGATGAGCCTAGTCCTATCTACACATAATATAATAAAATGAATCCCCCTCCCTCACGTCCTGTCTTTCTGAATGAACGCTGCCTATCAGAATATCTTGATGAACTTCAATATTGACTACTAGGAACCCACGTCCCTCAGTTTAGGAGCCAATCACACAAGCCACCCGGCCAACGGTTCATTGCCTAACATATTACAGAAAACATAGTTGAGTTAATACGAGTATAGCCTGGCTCACAATTAATTTAAAATAGGTACACCTAAACAATAAAATTACGAACCAAACAGTAAAAGAAGTACGAACAATTACCTATTACCTATTTTCTGATCACAGAATTCTGTGAAAGTATTCATCCCCGGTGTTTGTTCAACGTTCATTTGAATTCATTAACTTCATTTAATTCAAACCTCACAACTGTAAATTTAATGTAACTTAACATAACAAACTCTGTAGGCGTAACTTTGACGTGAAATGTTATTATACAGAGTAAATTTGTGGAATAAATGAGTTTTGGTGAAGTATATTGATTAGATTGTTCAATCAATAGCTTTATTTTAAGAAACTTTATGATTGTAATATACGTTCTGAAAATGTGATAGGAAGTAATGATACTCGCCTTTGATTGCTATGCAAAAGGATTTCGGTTTAAAGCCATGCAGTTACGTGCATATGTTTTATAATTATTGCTTGATGAACGGACAAGGACAAAATCGTTAGGAAACCTGCATATGAGAGTATTTCAGAATGTTCTCAAAAGACAAATCCGCAGTTGGCCAGCGTAGTGGACTATCTCGTTATATATTTCTCTGAAAACCGTGCCCAGCAGTGGGACAACTTTTACGGCTTGGTCACGAGATCGGTCTAAGCGGCGAGCGGCGCGGCAGGGGCGATGTACACGCAGTACACGGTACGTGTACTCTCGAGGCAACATTGGTCGCCGCGGTGTAGAAAAGCGCGCCATGTACATCAAAATCGCTCGCCCCTGCCGCGCCGCTCGACGCTTAGACCGATCTCGTGACCAGGCCCTGCAAGGCCGAGCAGCGGTAAATTTTTTATACAGGGCTGAAGATGATGACTCACGCCTAGTCGTGACTTTATTATTTATATATATCAAACAAATTTTCACAACTACATATACTTTGAATCTTGTTAGTAGGTACGGTTTTAATTACCTTCTGAGGCAATTTCTACTTCAAAACTAATTAAACACGACTTGAAAGCTGTGTCAAGTATCTCAAGTTACCATAGTTAATAAGCCGAACTCGTGATAATGTGTGAATAAATTCTAGGTGTTTATTTTAACTAGTTTAAACATTGGAGACATAGATGTTGTTCGTGAGTAGTTTAGATTAATATTTTATACTAGAAGGTGCCCGCAGCTACGTCCGCAGATAGTATTTTTTTAATTTAACCCATTCTATCGGATTCCCTCGTATTTCGGGAAATCCCTTCTTAGTGTCACCCTACGGGAGGAGCATTCATGCCAAACAGCCTCTTTCTCCCAACAGCTTCGACTGTTGTCTGTCAGTCAGTCAGTAACGCAAGAACTCTATTTATACAAATTTATATCACTTTTCTAATGCATTTCAGCCGGTTCGTTATCAAAGAACGCGCGGCCTTCTTATGCATAGTAATTCGTTCACCTTTTACATTTTGATTAAGCTCGAAACGAAGTCGATTATTCGAAGTAAGTACTTGCTACAATAATTAAAGTAATGATTACTGAGTCGTCAATTTACTGAAGCACAATCAATAGTTTACAGGAATCATTATTATTCAGGTTGTATTGATTTTCTCTCTGTTTAATAAAATGTAAGTAATCTTACACACTGCAAGAGTACAACCTGTACAACATAACAGTATTTTCGTAGAACGTTCTTTTATAGGATGGAGATAGAACCGTGTAAAAAAATTTACAGTCTAAAAGGCAGCGATAGCTGAGTGGAGAGACCGACAAACTGCTACACAGAGGGTCTCGGTTTCGAATCCATGGCACGCACCAATGACTTTTCGGAGTAAAGTGCGTATTGAATTGTTAATTATCGCTTGCTAAACGGTGAAGGAAAACATCGTGAGGCAACATGCATGTCTGAGAGTTCTCCATAATGTTCTCGAAAGACATGTGAAGTCTGCCAACCCGCACTTGGCTAGCGAGGTGGAATATGGCCTTACCCTTCTCATAGTGAGAAGAGGCCCGTGCCCAGCAGTGGGACAGTCTAAAGGGCTGATGATGATGATAGTACCTCCTTAACAGGATTTCTCCAATTTGCACACATGGCTTCATCGTTTTACTCTACTAGTTTTTGTCTCGACACCGAAAGTGGTGTTCTAAAAATGGTTCTAATACAGATAAAATTTAATCCGAAACAGACTGCTTGAACTTTTTTCAAGTACCTATACGGATGGAAGATACTGATAAGTATCTATAGACAGTGTAGTTCAGTTAGGTTACACGTAGGTAATATATGTATATTCTAAATTATATTTTTTACATGACTGCCCAAGAGAATAGGAATAGATTTTTATAGGGTTTTTCTGAGTTACTACCGTTAGGCACTCACTTCTAACTGCTTGAATTTTGGAGTTGGATTTATGTTCTGTGCTACACTGTTTCATTTAATTTTTACTGCTTAGTTGTTTTTTTTATTTTAAGCATGGCTGACGTTTTCTTTCATTCTTAATTATTTCGATTTTTGCTTTAAGTCCATAATTCTTTTTTTGTGGTTAATCTCACTGTTTGCTCGCCGCAAACGCAAGAAAAATTTAATATGAAATAGGAATCTTTCTTTCGTGATTTTTGCCTAAGGAAATTGTATATCTAACAAAGTCGAAACGGAACAAAAGTTACCATCTCTGCAAACCAAATAGCTAGGGGGAACTTCGGATAGGCGAATCACGACACTAATATAACTTTGGTCGACGTTACGTTATAAAATATTCAACGATGAAGGTCTACGGAGACGTTCTCAATTAAAGTTAGGGACTTATTTTCCATTATGCTGAACAACTTAAGATATTCTTGGAAAGAACAATGTTCTCTGTTATGTAAACGTCGTACAAGTGGAAGTATGTGGTAATAACGCTTTAGTTCTGTGCCGTTTTTACAGTCGGCGTTGATTGTTTGGCGTCATTAAATTGCTATTTAGTGACGAAATGTATTAAATTAATAACAGGGACTAAATAATAAAATCAACGGTAGAATCTAGCGATTTACGATGGTAAATAGCTAGATTCTACCGTTGATTTCATTTATAAGGGTAAAAGCTTCTGTTTCAATATATGGAGTCTTCCCCATTGCAATGGGGTAGACTGCATGAGAACAAGAGAGGTAAAATTCGACATCAGACTCTATGCCAGCTCTCGCAGCAGCCTGGTATTGTAGGTCAAATTGTTGCTTTACAATAGTTTTGTAAAGAATATTGGAAGACGCCTACCTCCAGCTGTGGTCTAAAAAAGGCTAATGATGATGAAACAAATATATGTACGAGTATAACTTCTCTAATCTAACAAAGAACTCACCCCTCATTTACTGACCTTATTTTGTAATAGTACCTACGTATGAAGACAAAGTACACCTTCATAGTTCTACATAGATCAGAATAACGTGCAACATACATCACTATAATAAAGACAAGCTACACGGCTCTTTGTCTCAAGGGATGTAGGTGTTCTGTTTAATAATATTTTCTCAGCGCTCGGTGTCAAGGGAATTGTTCTGCTTGTTGTTCTTTTTACACTTTGCGAAACTGGTGTCAACTTATGTTTAGTGTTGCCCAAATGCAAGAACAAGACGAGACTTAGCCAGTCTTGGTCTTGGTCTTGCGCCAATACACCTGGTCTTGGTCTTGGTCTTGGTATTGCGCTCCCAGTCTTGGTCTTGGTCTTGGTCTTGCAGCAAGAGTCTTGCAAGTCTTGCAATTACCTATCAGTCTATTACTATTTATTAAAGTTTTTAAATCTTAGAAAAACATATTAGAATTGGAACATTGTGAGCTTGAATTAACACAGCCATAGTAAAGATCAAGCAGATTAATAAATAACTGAAGATTTGATAAGAAATTCGAAAAATCAACTGACCTATATGTCGTTTTCCATGGAAGTAACTGTTTCTTAATAAACATTTATGATTTATAAGCTTACATTTGCTAAAACATGTAAAAAAAACAAATTAATTACAATAACTTGACTGTATTTTAAAGAACAATATCTGTCTAGAAAGAGATTGAACCCTCAACTTATATGAAATTTAATAAAAGAGTTTTACGATTTATCATTTATTTCAATAAAAAATAAAATACAACACAAATCAAACATAACAGTACACAACAGCTTTATCATTAGGTTATGTTACTTTATATCAATTCTTTTGACCAAGAATTAATACAAAGTAATGCGCATAGGTCCAGTTTTTCATATTCTTTGATACAGTTTTTTGCGTCTCATAGAATTCCTAAGCGTACCTATACACCGAACTGTTACACCTAACTACTCCGTGAAATAGCGCTAAGTCCTAGCTGCAAGACGCAAGAGTCTTGCAGGCTTAGTCTTGTTCTTGCTCAAGTCTTGCACGATCAGTCTTGGTCTTGGTCTTGCTAAAAATACGCGGTCTTGTTCTTGGTCTTGGTCTTGCAAAAACGCAAGAACAAGACCAAGACTGCAAGACCAAGACTGAATTTGGGCAACACTACTTATGTTATACATTAAAACTTAGTCAGGATCCTGCCGTTTTGCCGAAAATATTTTGACAAAATTTCATTACCCACACAAATTTTAGCAACCTTTTTTTATACCATTGCAATATTTCGAATGATTTTAGTACCTACGCATATTTTTATTTGGTCAAATTTTTACTTGGCAAAATATTACCAAGTATAATGTCACTATGGCATTTGTCTTTAATCAAATGATTTATCACAGCAAACAATCTTCAGACAATAAACGTTTGGTGATATTAGTTTATTTATGGAAGGAGTTAGAGTAGGTTAATTATTAAAAAAATGGTTAGGCTAAGTTAGAACTGTGACTGTCCCCCCCGTGGGATCTCCACCTTGTCGTGGTGGGGGGGCATAGTAACTGAGGATTGGTCACCCGCGGTGACTAAGGTGATGTGCGGTGGTGAGCTAAGAGGGATCCAGGAGGGGACGCTCCGCGTGGGCTTGACGGAGGCCTGCGCAGGATGCGTCCAAAGGGGCGGGTGCGAGGGACAGTTCTTCTGTCCCTCGCAGTCGGGTGCGGTCGCGGGAGGAGAGGCGTGTCGGTGTTGCGTTGCCGCGCGCCCTATCTCCCGCGACCAAATGGGGGCGCACCATCGTTGCGTCGCGGTGGGGCCGCAGAGGAAGAGGAGATGCGGTGTTGCGTTGCCATCCTCCCTATGCTCTGCGGCCGCTGGGTGTTTTGGCGGCGGAGCCCAACACCTTCATCCGCCGCCAAGAGGGTTTTGTCGGGGCCCGCCTGACCGAACCGTCTGGCGGGCCAGTACTCGTCGGGGGGTAGCGAGGAATGCTTGAGCGATACCCGAACCTCCGACACACGGGTACGTGAGGATCATGGGTTGGTTTTTTTAGTCAGTAAGAGTCTGACAGTCCCCTTCGCTCTTCCCCCAGGGCGGAGGGATTCCATGAGGATTTTCCAACCCGACAACAAAAAAAAAGAACTGTGGCTGTGCTAGAAACGACTTGCATTAATATAAAAAAGAGATTGTTTTTAGAAGGTTACCCGGAACTGAACTATTAGATTAGGATAAATATTGATTTTGCGTAAAAACTGCTTTCCAACTGAAATATTTGACTAAATAAAAAATGTTAAAAGCACTAGTTGGCAAACAAGTTATAGTTTAAACGTTCATTTCCCAAACATGAGGTGTGCGTTACAATTTTTTGTGAATAGATTTTTTGCTTAGTAATAATTACGTTTAATTTTAAATGTGGGTGTAATATTACACCTCTGCCTAAACCTTCGGGGATACAGGCGTGAGTCTATAAAAAAAATAAAAATAATTTAGCAAATGAAATTACGCGAGATATTTTTTGGGAAATGAAAATTTGCCAAATTCCTTTCGGTCAAACAAGGGAGATCCCTTATAGTCTTATGTTGTTTATGTTTGTTTCATAACATTGATGCCAAATCCACATACATATGGTAGATATTGGATAACGATTGATAATAATATTATTTACTATATTATATACTACCATACTATATTCACACAATAACGTACAAGTATTGCTTAGTCCGAAAATAAAGCACAATTTGTACTATGGGTACTAGATCATTCGATATAATTATGTACATACATTATATACTTTTTTTTTTGTAAATGCATCAACAAACATCCATTGACGCACACAGAATTAAATGTTTGATTTGATTGAGAATCGAACCCGCGACCTTCGGCGTGACAGTCGTCTACTCTCCAACTACGACACCGAGTCGTCGTAATCACGCTACATTGCCAATAATACCCAACGCAGAACGACAGTTGTAATATTTGCCTTTAATATTTGTTAGGCGCTAAGATAGAAGGCAAGCATATTACGCTTAGATTACTTACGGGAAAAGATGTCTAGCTGCTCTCTCATCATCATCATCGGCATTCTCCTAGCGTTATGCCAGTTGCGTTCAGAACCTGAGGTCCACTTACTGGTCTAACCAGATTTTGCTTTTAAGCTGCGCTTTTTCCAGCAATAAAGAAATACTATAGACAAATATACAAAAACTAAATATTTTACTTAAAAATATGATGAAGCTAAAAGTAATCTAATTTTATAATAAAGACAAAGGCATAATAGCTTCCTATTTAATTTTAAGCTCTTCATCTATCTAATCTGAATGCCTTATGAGCTGTGACATTGCATCGCACAAATAATATTTCTCCGCTAAGACTAAGTACGTGAGTAAGTGGAGGCTACAAGGGCAAGTCGGCGGGTGGCGTCGCGAGGGCGGGACGACTGCGGGACGCTGGCGCCTCCGAGACGGGTCACCCCCGCCTACATCTACGTGTTAGGCTGCTTATTCAACGAAGATGGGCGAATAATGAAAGAAGGGGAGAAAAATAGCTTGGGTGGTGATTCAGCATGTAGGTAAATCTTCCACGTAACAACTGTCTAAGTTGTTACGTGGAATAATTAGTTTCTTTCATCTGGATTGCTGACACCTGCACTCGCTTTGTGGGAAAGCTACTTATTATAAAAGTCGTCCTTGTGTGTTTCCTGTGTCATTTATGACTTCTTGTCAAGGATCCTGGGTTTTCTTTCCGGTATAATCCGATTTGGCAGAATATTAGAACGACTTACTCCTGACTCCTTAGGAGATATTGAGGTTCAAAGACACAATTTCTTTTTTTCGAATAATTACAAATTCGATCCATTTTTCGCGTCAATTTGTCCAAGGCATGTCCTAATGTACCCTGGATAGGCAGGTATCTCGAGCAATGTAATTGTAAAATGTAGTTTTCGTCTCCCAGGTACTGTCTTTTTTTATATTTATATTCTACCACATTCACACAACACCATCTAGTCCCAAACTAAGCAGAAGCTTGTACTATGAGTAAGTACGAGACTATTAGTATGACTTGGCATGATGTACGAAACGAGTAGACTCCGGCCTGGTTATTGGTCTTTTCACACCGTGTATTTATGTATTTATCAGGTGTGAAGTGTTGTCAAATAAAAACACAATATTTATTTTGTAAGAATTTAGCAATATTTAAGTAATTCACGGAACTGATAATATAATTACTAATTATATTTATCTAACGAATCTTACTGACCTCATTATATGCGTAGTAAATGTAGGTACATTTAGTGATTATGGATTACATATTTTTTATCCAGTGATTTAAATGTGAAAAAGAATTGTCCGTTTTGCGGGTACAATAGGGAAGCTTACATTTTGTTAAAACATTTTTACTGGTTACTCGTTAGGCACCTTTAAAAGGTAGCGGTGGTATGGCGCCTAAAAATATTTCCGTTCAATTTTCAATCTCTCGACTGCGGCATATTATAATGCGTAGCTGAAATAAAACGGTTGAGGCCAAGATGGGTTAATGTTAGTATTTTATTGATAGATATATGTACTTACGTTTGATCACATAACCGAAGTCTACGAAATTAGAAAGTAAATACAGTGAATTTGTAGCGTCGACACGCTAATTCATTGAATAAAACGCAAGTAATATGCTGTCGTAAGAACGCTAATATCATCCTGAGGGACAAAGCTTTAATATAAATATATATAAAAATCAAAATGGCGGCGGTGCGGCGTGTTTTAAAATATAAAGCCGTTTTGTTTTTTCAATTACCGCAATGAAATTGAACAATCGCAATCAAATTGCGGATGATAATGTTTTAGTTGAATTTTAGGCAGGAAAGTCATGTTCCTAATTTGTTTTAAGTCGATGTTGTGTAAAAGGTTAGTAGTATATTGACCAAATTATTACAAAAACTAACCACCAAGCTTCTATCACAAGTAGTGTTTATTTTACCATACTGCATAAAAGAGTTAGTGCCACGAACGTTCGTACGTTAACCCAAACATTGGTGAAGCTGTTTGATATTAATAAAACAGTCTCGTTAGGCAACCACGATGTTATTAAACGTATTCTTACGTCCATCTCCCAAGTGGAAGCAATATTACACGTCTATATATTGTGTAGTACCTACGTATTTACGTCTTATTTAGAGGCGAGTCATCTACCAAGCAATTTGCGAGACTCCGTACGGGTAATTAAGAGATGATCCTTGACTGATACTTGTATAAATGTACAACTATAGCGACTAGAGCGCCTCAGCTAATTTCTACAGCTTTAAAATATATGATATACAAATCACGATATAATTTGGCAAAGGCGTAGGTAACTATATATGGACTTTATTTATTTATTTATTAGATGCACAAGACAAGTAACAATCAAAGTAAAATTAAATATACAATGTTCTGATTCTCGATTGCAACTCAAAAATATGTCCATACATAAAAAAACAGTACTTATTATCTAAATTACATTAGGTGACTAAATACGTACGTATTGAGTATTTATACTTACATTTTCAGTACAAAACCAAGAATAAATCTTAAATGAGATATTATACGACATTGTAAATTGATGAGTTTAAATTAAATTAATAGGTGCCTATGCCTTGACTGTCACTGCTTAGGATAGAGGATATCTATCTATCTGTATGAATTGAATCTTGGATTGAAAATATCTAAGTGCAAGTTATTTGTAACTAATTCGTTGTATTGTCGCACCATCCTTGCCAGCGGGTTGTAATAAGATGTACTGGTTGTATAAGTTTGTAATGCAAAGAGATTAACGCGTTGTGCTCTACGTTTACTGTATTTAATATTTATGGAAATGTTTGCTAACAACACCGTTGAGTCTATAACAAAATGAATTATTTTGTATAAATAAACGAAATCGAAGTCCGAAACCTACGTCGTATTCCCAATGATTGAACTCTAAGTTTTAACAGTCTTTGTTCGTAGCTATGTTATGTTCGACCAAATTGTTGACGGTAACATAACATTCTCAAGCACCTTTTTTGAACCTGTTCTATATTGTTAATGTGAACTTTATGATAAGGGGACCAGACTGGAAAACCGTATTCTAAAATTCTTCGAACCAGAGCAAAATAAATATAACATACACTACGAGATTGTTTAAAGCCTTTGGTTATTCGCAAAACAAATCCGAGTAGTTGGTTTGTATTAGAAATAACATGTTGGTAATGAGGCCTGAAGGAGAGCCTGTCATCGAACAAAATGCCCAAGACTTTAGCGAGGGTGGATCGATTAAGTACCTGTCCGTTAATAGTATAATAATTATTAATGATTTTATCCCTTTTATTTGAAAACGATATTATAAAACATTTGCTAATGTTTAAGGACATTTTATTTGTGTCACACCCAATTAGTGAGGCACATTAAGGTCCTTTTGCAAATTTTGACAGTCTTTTATGGAAATAATATTGGTGAATATTTTTAAATCGTCGGCATATAAAAGACACTAACATGACAGGCGCTCTATCAAATCGTTTATAAATAAGACAAAGAACAAGGGCCCCAAATGTGAGCCCTAAGGGACCCCAGAGGATACTAAAATAGGTGAGGAAAGATATCCTTTCAAGGCTACCAACTGACTTCGGTTATTGAGATACGAAGATATCCAACGAAGCAAGTTACCTCGAATACCGTAGAAGCCAGTTTATTACAGAGCAGCAAATGGTCGACTTTATCAAAAGCCTTCGAAAAGTCTGTGTAGACAGTATCTATTTGACCACCTTCTGCAAAGCCTATATATACAAAGATGGTTTTTATATTCTAAAAGATTGGTAACTGTAGATCGGTTTTTAATGAATGCGTGCTGTTTATCCGAAATAATTGGCTTGACTTGATTATATAAATATTTACAAACTAGTAATTCGAATATTTTGGCAAAACACGAAAGAATGCTAATAGGTCTATAGTTTTCACATCATGACCTGTCTCCACCTTTGTAGATGGGAGTGATGTGCGCTATTTTCCAGCATTGAGGGAAAACGCCACTGCTCAATGATCTATTATATGCTAGAAAGGGGAATTGATAGCTGTTTTGCACATGATTTAATAAAAGGAGGTGGAAGCAAGTCAGGTCCTGCACCTTTGCTTGCATCCAAGTGCTTCAATTTAAGTAACACGTCCTCATCTGTAAAAGAGATAGAAGACAGCACGCTTGCGGCGCAGAAGTATACACCGGCAGCGTATACTTCTGCGGCGCAATTAACATACATTGGAGAAAAGCTACATGTACTGCACATATTGTACTTTTAGCATAGGTACAAACTTTAACTGTGGCAATTATGCTAAATATCACACTGAAAAAACCAAAACCCTGCAGTTAGGTGCTTATTTTTATAATTATTGCTGGATGAACGGTAAAGGAAAAATTGTGAGGAAACCTGCATGTATGGGAGCTTTTCATAATGTTTTCAAGAGGCCAGGGTGGTTGACTAAGGCCTTACGCCGATGAGAACAGGCCTGTGCCCAACAAGGGGGGCAGTTTGTATACAAGGCTGATGATGATGACTCACACGTATGTTATGAGTAATGACTTTCATATTTCTTAATCATCATCATATCAGCCGAAAGACGTCCACTGCTGGACATAGGCCTCCCCCAAGGCTCTCCACATAGACCGAGCCGCCCGCATCCATCCGCTGCCCGTGACCCCAACAAGATCGTCAGTCCACCTTGTGGGAGGCCTACCTCTGCTACGACGTCCTGTGCGTGGCCGCCACTCCAGAACCTTTTTTTTTCATCGACGAATGACCTCTTTCTCGAAGTTGGACCTACCCAATTGGATCATTTGACCCAGGTAAACGTACTTGTCGACAACTTCGAGTGTAGAGTTCCCAACCTGAATAGGAGCAGGTACAACATGGACGTTAGACATGATCTTCGTCTTGTCCATGTTCATCTTAAGACCTACTTGTTGGGAGACACTACAGATATTTCTTAATATTGAACACATTTTCACAACTATTCTATGAGTCTTCAGATATGGTTTAAATTATAGTTGATTGAATCAGGCGTTACTTGGCGGAACTCAGTCGTTGCCCATCGTTCCTGAGGATGCCTCGTGCAGAGGCGAAACACGTGTCGAAGAATAGTCGGCGCATACAGCGGGATACTGCAAGTCAGGTATCTTCCTGGAACCCATACCATTCCTATATCCCTTATCCTTTTAGAGGAGTTCGATATTGTCAACCTTTTTCTATTGCAATAGTTGGGGTGGTCAATTCGAGGGTGCGTGGTGGGTTCCTCTTTCCTTCCATTAGGTTACAATGGTTTAAATTACTTTCTGGGACAATTTCAAACTAATTAAACACGACTTGAAAGCTGTCTCAAGTACCTCAAGTTACCATAAGTCGTTAAGCCGCACTCGCGAAAATGCGTGAATAAACTCTAGGTGTTTATTCTAACTAGGTAAAACATTGGTGACATAGATAATTCTAGTAAGTTGTTTAGATTTCTATTTTATACTAGCGAACGCCCACTGCGCGCACACATTTTTTTAATGTTACCTTTCTGCCTGATCCCCTGGAAATTTCGGGAAACGTCTTTTTATGCATATCAAACAGCCTCTTGCGCTCAATAGCCTCGGCTGTCGTCTGTCAGTCAGTAATGCAAGATTTTTATCTAAACAGATGTATAGCATCTTTCCAACGCATTTCCGCAGGTTACGTTACTAAAAAATCGCGGGGCCTTCTTATGCATATAAATTAGTTCATCTCTTACATTTTAATTAAGCTGTGTCTTTTCATACAACGAGGTCGATTATTCAAAGTAAGAGCTTGTAACAATTGGAATCATGATTCCTGATTTATTAAAGTCTGCTGACGCTCGGTCAGTAGTTTACAGAAATCACTATTATTCAAGTTGTACCTATTTGCTCTCTTTATGTTTAATCATATCGTAGGATGCTCTTTTATGGAATGGAGATAGTACTAATCGATTTTAAATTTTCGCGATTGGTATACATCATACAAAATAAATTAGCGGGTCTTAATCGCGTACAATTAATTTATTTAAGGTAGAAATACCTACCTATTTGTTCCTAAAGTCGTAAGCGTACAATCGCTGAAAGAGTAAAGGAACATATCGCAGCTGTGAAAAACCGACATATTAATAAGTCGGCTATAGCTGAGCATTTGTTGGAGTCTGGGCCAAACCACTGGATAAGAACTGCATCAACCATAAGTCTTATCCACCGATCGTCACTATTACTCCAGGATGATACGTGAAGCGGTAGAAATCAAGAAATATAACAATTTCAACTGGGAGGATGGATAAAGATTATCAGCCACTTGGAATCCAGTCATCAGCAAATGTAAACACCGCCGAAGTGATAAATCTCAACAGTGTGTAGAAGTCATTAGTGTAGTGTGTCGGAGTACCGACAGTGCAAACTTAAATAAAGACCAAGTGAGGGTAGGTGCCGAAACCCGCACTTCACCAAGACGGCGCTGTGGCTGAGCTCTCATCAGTCTCTCCGCGACCACGCTTGGTGCAAGACGAGCGAAACGTCGGAAACAAATAGGTATTTATACCTTAAATAAATTAATTGTACGCGATTAAGACCCGCTAATTTATTTAGTATGATGAAGATAGTACTGCATTAACAAGGTTTCTCAAATTTGCACACATGGCTTCATCATTTTACGCTACTGTTGTGTCGACACGGAAAGCGCTGCGCTAAAAATGATTTATTTTACTATTGTAGGTACAGATATAAATAACTACTGAAACTGAATGCTTGACCATTTTTGTAAGTGATACTGATTAGTTTTAACAGACCGTGAGGAACACATTATATTAATTCTAAATGATTTTATTTAAACAACTGCCCTAGAAATTTCAGAACATTCTTCTAGGGTCTATGAGAGTTATTACTGGTAGTCTGGTACCGTTACTTCTTAATGCAAATTTTTAAAGTTGGATTTAACTTTCAAAGTTTGAATGTTCATGTGTGTGTTCACAAACAATGTTATATGTAAGTATTACTGCTTAGTTGCATTTTTGACATGGTGGACGTAATTCTAAATTATGTCGCAGGTGAATATTTTTGTGGTTAGTCGCATTTCAGCGCAACAAGATTTGAAGAAAAATATAAATAGGAAGCTTTCTTACGTGATTTCTGCCTGAAGAAATCTTATATCTTCATTCATCCTCCTAGCATTATCCCAGTTTCAACCTGGGGTCCGCTTACTAGTCTAACCGGATGAAGAAATCTTATATCTAACTAGTCGAAAAGGAACAAAACTTACTTTCTTTGCAAACCAAATAGCTCGGGGGAACTTCGGATAGGCGAATCACGACACTAATATAACTTCGGTCCACGAAGTGGTATAAAATATTCAACGATGAAGGTCTACGGAGACACTCTCAATTAAAGTTAGGGACTTATTTTTTTCATTATGCTGAACAACTTAAAATATTCTTAGAAAGAACAATGGCCCCTGTAATTTAAACGTCGTACAAGTGGACGTATGTGGTAATAGTACTTAATAGCTTTAGTTCTGTGCCGTTTTTACAGTTGGCTTTCGTTAGATTATCATCAGTAAATTTCAATTACTGACGAAATGTATTAAAATAAAGGTAGAATCTTGCCATTTCCATATGGAAAAAGCTTATTTCTTTCAATACATGTAGTCTACCCTATTCCAATGTGGTAAACTGCACGTGTAAGATTCATTCAATAAAAGTCGACGAAAGAAAATACATGAAGCAAAAATATCTTGCGGAGGAGACGAGGAGTCGACATCAAACACTGTGCCAACCCGTCTAGGCAGCGTAGAATAGTAGGTAATTGTTACCTCACAATACTACTGTGTCAAAAATTAAAAGAGGTCTATGTCAGTGGTCTACAAAAAGCTGAAAGAAAAAACTAACGAATTATTTATTTTTGAAAAATTAGCATACTTAATACTATTAGGCATGACGATGAAGCTTTTTCAATAATTTAAAACATGCAATATTAAGTTCACGTCAAAACGTATTTTTTGGAGCAGATGTGCATCAACGATTATTGCGCATGCTATATTTAGCGTGGTCGCTAAACCGCATTCTGGGTATAAATCAGTATTTTTACTTTCAGTTTATTTTACACGTTGCCAAATTTTGTTCTGCTACAGGAAATTTCTTCAAAAACCAACAACTTTTTTCGTCGTGGTCATACTTACTGCGTGTCTCGTTACAGAAACAAAATTGGCAGACCAGTTACGACTTATTTCAATAAGAACTTGGTATTTTTATGGCTAAAAATATAAAAACAAAAAAAGTCAGTATTTTTAAACAAAAACACTGACTCATTTAATTCCTCAAACTTTTGAAATAAAGATTTTTCTAAATCACTTAATAAGGTTATTAAAGCAATGTTTGGAAGTAAAATCATAAAAATACGTCCCAATTAAGAAACTCCTTCTTAATTGAAGGCGGCTGAAAGTACTCAGACTCGGCAATACTTTCGAACAGATTTTTATAAGTTATCCAAACCTCATTGCCGCAACAAAAACGAATTAATGCAACCATCTATCAGATCCACGCACAAATATATATTATAGAGAATAATAATTTATATTCAATCTAAGCATGGACTTAAGAATACTTATCAAGTAGTAACTTGAGACTTTAAGCCAATACTGACAGCAATATCGATTCCAGCAATCTCATTTAATCTGCAATTGGCTTAGCGTTCATTAAACGATTACGGATAAGAGATATTTCTGATTCATAATGATCAATGTAGGTATAATTAAAGACAAAATATGATTCACATTTTTTCGAATTCATCGGCTATATCCGGTTTTAAAGCAGTATATTTTTGGCTTGACTGCGTTAATCCGTAAGTAAGTCCGACGTTTCGACTCCTTTGTGGCACGTTCATCACAGCTTTCTATCTATACGTAAAGATAAAAGGCTATAGTTTCGAACGCCAATCCTTTTATCGAAGTGGCACTCACAAGTACGGTCCTGGAATCCGATTTAAATCCAGTTTTAAATCTGCATACGCTTTTAGCAGATTGAAGCGCTTATGAGGTGCTGCTTCCGATCACAGCAATCAGCTGAAAGCGTGTCGACAGCTGAATAAAGCTGTAATGTTTCACAGATGGAGTCAATGGAGAGGGCATAAAACAATTTCACGCTGATCCACGACTGGCCATTGTGGATGTGGAATGAGAAAATCACTGCTATGATGATTCCGTTTAGAATCACGGAGGCGTTAGCGTGGTATTAATTTTGGATCTATTGATTGGTAAATGAGGGAAAGTCGGTGATATAGCTCAGCACTATTGACTAGCAATAACTTTCTATTCATAGTAAATATCAGACTGCGGACCACCACTTAGTAAGTTCTAAACAAAGCTCAGCTAATTGAACTGAGGGCTGTCTATTTTCTTAGCATTACAGACGACGACAAAGCGAATCCATTCCGTGTCTTCGCCTGCTTGAAGATGCAAGGATGACGAATAAAATATCAAAATATTGACCAAACGATCACTCAGCAAGTGAAATTCATAAGTTTAATTCTGGGTAATTATAAAGTTGGCAGATCTGGCATTAGAAATAGATCAGTATTGTCTCACCTTAAACCGCTCAGTAAGATTTTTGTGAAAAGTTTTTGTTCTTACCTCATGAAAGAATTTAACCTATATTTTCCCTTGATGCAACGCAGGCTTTGTACGCTTATTATGTGTGAAAACATTCCGGTTAACCGACCGTTTCTAAAAAAATCGAAGAATAAATACATAATACGCAAGACATCAAATTTATCAAAATAAATATTCTTCCCATCAGCTCGACCTAAAACGACCCGCATTTTCACTTTATCGTAGGGTCAGATACTGAAAGAACTTTCTATGCCATCAAAATCGTATTATATCATAATAAAATAACGCTTCCATTTCCAGAGCCCGTATTACACCGGGGTAGTCGTATTAGGGGTCGGCATGAAAATTTGAAAGCTATCGCATACTAGGGGCGGCCGCTGGTGACTACATTAATTTAATAGACGACGTTCCTCTGCTTATGTCTGATGGCTTTATGAAGAATGATTCAGATTTCATCAAAATGACTGAGACGCATTTTGATGAAATATATCGCATATTTTGTTGCGCTAAGATATATAGATTTTACTAGGTCTTACTTGAATATTTTTATATTTGCCAATCAGAAAGTAGACTTTATAAAAGTGGTGCTCTAACTTAGAATAGACGAAAGGGGTTCTTTGATAGCTTAGTAAAATAAATTTCTTTTTAGCAAATCAATTAATGTAATACTAGAGGATGCCCACATCTACGCCGGCACATCTACTACTACTATGAACACTACTACTAGTAGTAGATGTGGCAGTGGTGGTGAAGAGCTATACACTTGGGGTGTTCATAGGCTACCTATGAAAACCCCAAGTGTATAGCCCAATCAATGAATCACGACGTAATTCAGTTATTCAGTCACTTAGTCGCCAAGTCAAAGTGACATAAAATAATAAGAATACTAATCTTTAATAATGTAATAAAGCTACAGAGTTAGTTTTTTAGTTGAACGGACTAATCTCAGGAACTACTGGGCCGATTTGAATAATTATTATTGTGTTGGATAGCTCATTCACCGAGGACGACTATAGGCTATAATAACACCACGCTATGCGGCACGGATGTGAAGCAGTAGCCCTAAATAACGTGGGTATAACCGAAGGCTCAGCTTGTACGCATATAATACCGTAATGATTAGAAGATAAATATCTCTAACACATATAAGCTTGGCAGGATTAATTCACTTTTACGAGGTTGGGCGGGAAACTGGTAATAAAACCTTTTTTCGTCCGCTTCCTCCGGATAAGTAACCTTTTTCCAACCGAGTGCTCCAACATATAACTCAAAAGCAAAATATATCTAATTCGTGTTATCTTACTTTTACGATAATATAATAATATAAAATTGACGCCTCCTTGAAGTAAAGGTAAACTATATCTGCACGTAATACAAAACAGCAAATTGAAAGAAACAAAACGAAACCAATATAATATATAATAATTTCGTTGTGCATTCGTTTCAGTACAATAAAGAATAGTCGAATAGTTTTAACATAATATATTTTAGTCGAATAGACTTATTATCATTGATCTCATTAATCTATTGCAGCCTACTGCTGGACGTAGGCGGGGTACGAAACAGGACTCGCTCCTTGTTTATTTCAAATTAGACGATAGTGACATTAGGTTACCAGAATACCGCTTCTGAGTCAATTCAAAATATAATATCAATATCATATAAAAATAGGAGAATTGGTCCCCAGTTCGTCGTTGACACTTATATGACACTTGTTTCAATTTACGATCTCATTACAATTTCATTCAAATATCTGTTAAGAGAGTATACGCCTCGAGCGGCGGCTCGAGTTTAGGTTTTAATGGTACCGCGGTCGCCCGCACACCGCGCATGCGAGACCCGGCGCACTATGACGGTATCGCGTGGAATAATAATCTTGATCCTTCTTGCCATACATGAACAGTATTCGTTTATGTAATACGTCGATTATGATATGAAAGTATTCAAATTAATTATTTTCAATGCACATGCATTTAAAGGTATCAAATAAAGATAGATATTACATATTTGTTTAGTAGGATGATGTTCCTCAGGATAACAACGACTATTTATAATAATTTGCCGCAGTTTTATTATATGATAGAAATAATTTATAATTGTCATCTACATAATTGTTACATTTCAAATATACATCTATTTTGTTATTAATGCATGAAAACCCACGAATGACACTAAATACAAAACCAAATGAGTCGGGTAAAAGAAAATACTTAATTAATTAAAAGAAAGAAAAAAATATACAATATGATGATTTGTATTTACAAAATATTGTAATTATACAATACATATTCACCTAAAATTATTTCACATAGTGTGCGATGATATAAATCCCTCTTTTTATAAATTTTACATAGATAAGGCCAATACTCGTATTTTATATGACATTGAAATTATATTTTGAACGAAATGAGATTAGATTTTAAATTGACTCAGAATTGGTATTCTTCTAATTTAAATGTCATTATCATCTAGAGTCCGTGTCACGAGAACAAATTTTGTAAACAAAGAATTTTTACTAGTGACTTAGCGATAGTTCTGTCAAAAAATAATAATTTCAAATCAATGAGCGCAACGGTATAGGTCGGGTTCACAAAAGATGACCACTGCGCAGAAATCATTTTTTAGGTCTCCGTGGAGGTGCGGGGTGAGGCGCGGGTGGAATGCCAATGGTGTGGCTCCGTTCTTGACGCATTCCCTAAATGCGTAAAGAATGGAGCCACGCCATTGGTGCACGAATGTACATATGCGCGACGGCCACCATTTCTGGTCAACTTTCGTGGACCGACCTATACATAGATACGTGTCATTGGAAACTAATATGTCAATGGATCGGGTTTTTATCGATATTATGCGCTGTCAACAGGATCTTTTAATGTTTTGAGGTACTGACGCCTAGAGTGTCAACATTTGGCGTTAGTTCATTGAAATGATACATTCTTGGGCTTAACATCTTTTTATCAGAGAACAAAATGAAATTTTTAGTTATCAAGAAGGGGTTGGTGTTAAGTTAAATACAAGTTTATAGGATCGCAACGCTCTTCTCGCTGTCACGGCATCTCGAAAAAGCGCGTGCAGAATATCAGAAGGCAGAAAATTATTTATACCTAAAAAAGAAATTGCGTTTTTAGACTACCGTAACGTTTAATGGTTTTTGTTTAAGTTCATTCTGACGATTTCATTCACAGACAACGTAAAATCTCTATGCCTGGAAATGTTTATGCAATGTATTAGCTAGTTATCTGTTATATTATTCATTGTTGGTCAATAATTTAATATTTTAGAATAGATATGCTACTTTGAGCAATATTATTCATTGCGTGTTGATTTTCAAACAATCGTGTCCATAATAAAGTAACATGAATGTACTCTATAATTAACATATATGGTACTCTATTTTTCATTTATTTACAGATTATTACGTGTAAAACAACAAAAAAATCGGCCAATATATGAACATTCGACCATTAAAACACAAAATCAAATATTTTTATTTCAGTAAAATTTAACAATATTAATTTAAAATCATAGTGGCATAATTAGGCATTGAAAAAAAAGACTGTTCAAAAGCATAACATCTAAAACGCAACTGTTTGAAAAAAGGTTGTGAAGCTCTGAATGTTTGTTTACAAAAAGTCTATCTTCTCGTGGCACCAACTATAATTTGACTTCTATTGTTCTCACTGACGTTGACACATTGTTTAATTAACAACAGGCAGCGATAGCCTACTGGAGATACCAACGGACTGCTATGCAGAAGGTATCGGGTTCGAGTCCACGGTATGCTAGAACGATGATGATGACATTGTTCAATTAACGATCAGTAGTAATAAGTCACGATAACATTCCAATATCAGTTTATTTAGGAGAATACCATTTGTGACATGAGTATGACACTGACATTAGATCGAAACTGCATTTTGAACAAATATAGTTAAAAGAATTGAGTCAAAATAAACTGTTAACTGGTGCAGAATAAGACTGCACAGTAGGTAGGTGGGCTTGTGTGTGTTAGGTACCTGCAATGCGAGCTCGTGGGGATCAGCTGAGCTGCGGTAAGATAATATTCGATTCAAGTGTGCTTTTAATTGCATTGCATAGTACGTTTTAGGTAAATACCTATTACATTGGTATCATGCTAAAGACGGCGCGTCCTAGCTTAAAAATAACCATAATTTTGCCCCCATTAAGAACCTCATACATGGGCTCTGTAAATTCATCGGTCGGTCACCCATACTATGACCGTGATGTCAATTACTTTACCTTAACTTATGTAGTTTGTACGAAAATAAACCTGCGATATAGGCTCTGCAAGCCAATCCCATGGTCACCCATCAAAGATCAAATGCGTCTAACTACTGTACCTGTTTATACTGTATATTGCCACTTGATTTTTGCAGCGAGGTATTATATCTAACGGTCCGTTTCTGTCAGTCTCGCCCAGCCCCTAGTTGACCGCGGTACTATACTAACCAGTAACCACTAGATTCCAGATGTCTCACTAACACGCTAGTTTAATACGTAATACATAAATAAAGTTAAGTACATCAACTTATCATATTTATAAAAAAAATACGTTCAGAAAAAAAATAAGGATCAAGAAGCTTTAGCCGCGCTATAAACGTTTTGGAATGCAATATTTACGTAAAATGGCGGACGCGGACGCGAGCGACAGGTCCGTCCTCTGAGAGCGCTCAGCGCTGAATGGCGGACATAGCATCGAGCTTCGAGTTTTATAGGTCTTTTTAAAAAAATCATATTAATTACAAACGAAAAGTTTAGATTCCAATTTTTTTATATGACTTAAAATAAATCTTAAGGTTTCTAAATATGTGTATATCTTTTTAATATTCACAGTAGTTTTTTAGATATAAATGCAAATTTGCGGGCTAAAATTAAGCAAAATGCACTGTTTTGTTCTCCGATTTTCTTGAAAATTATGAATGAAAGTACAATTTCTATTTTAGGGACTCGCTTGTATAGCTTTTGCTCGTACAGTTTACATTTACAGAATTATAGAACGATAAGTTTTCATAGCACTAGCGACCATTAATGCTGGCCTAAACTACAGAAATTACGAAAATGACTTTTTTAAATTCATCCGTTTTAAAATATTTACTATAGTAACCCATATATTTATCTTTAGCACTCTCTTGATAAAGAACTAAACTTTCATATTTTCTATATCTTTTCCATTAATTGTTATTTATCCGTAACGTAATAGAACAATAAAAACCCGCAAAATCGCCTCCGACGGATTAAACGCTCTTGTTAGAGATTTTGAACATTGGGCCCCAGATGTGAAGTGTTGTCAAATAAAAAAATGACAATATTTTTTTGTAAGAATATAGGAATACTTATATACTTAATACACGAAACTTAGAATATAATTGAGTATTATATTTATCTAAGGAATCTTACTAGCGTGATTATATGTAAAATAAATGTACATTTAGTGAGTCTGGATTACATGTATATCCCCAGTGATTTAAATGTAAAAAGGAAAATTTCCGTTTGCAGGTACAATAGGGAAAAGGACCGAACATCACTGAATTTTCACTAATTGGACCGGGACCCGCACACAAGAGAGAACATTTTACTTTTCTATTTCCTTTTTGGTCGGTTTACTTTTTGTTAATACGTTTTTACCAGTTCCTCGTTAGGCACCTTTTAAAGGTAGCTGTGGTGTGGCGGCCAAAATTATTTCCGTTCAATTTTCAGTCTCCCGACTGCGATATTAAAAATGCGTAGTAGCAATAAAAAGGTGGTTATTTTTTTGTACAATATTGGTAAATGCATTAACGTTTGATATTAAGTATAATCGATAGCTACGAGATTAGAAAGAGAAAACAGTGAATTTGTAACGTCGACACGCCTATATATTGGATACAACGCAACAGTAAGGCCTTTACACGACTCTCTAGTAATAGTCAGTGTATAATACTATTTATTGAATACCTATCTGTGTACATATGCTGTCATAAGATGCTTAACAATATCCTGAGTGACATAAGCTATAAATTTATATAAATGAATAAAACCGGCCAAGTGCGAGTCGGACTCGCGCACTGAGGGTTTCGTACAAACCTGTAGGTATATGTATATAATTTTTTTAAATATGTGATCTAACTGAAAATTTAAGGGTTTCGGAATTTTTACTTTTTTGTACTAAGTATAAAACATTGCTTTATGCCCAATTTCAAGATTCTAGATCGACTGGAAGTACCCTTTAAGTTTTGATTCCCTTGCGAGTAGTTGCGAGTTTGAAAATATGCTTAAATTGCTGCTTTATTCTGAGTGCGTTGACATGAGATTTGATTTCGTTACAGCTTAAAGGTATTATAGACCTGAGTATTTGATATGAATTTCGATTTCATACCTTTACGCGTCCATCAGGAGAGGGGAAGTAACTTTAAAATTATTAAAAATATATTTATTATATGATGTTACTAAAATTTACGGTTTTGCAATTTATCCTTTATCTATGCTATATAAGACGATGCGTTGTACCAAATTTCAAGATTCTGAGTTCACGGGAAGTACCCTGTAGGTTTTGATTCCCTTGCGAGGTTTAAAAATTTGCGGAAATATGCGGCATAAATGGCTGTACCTCTCTCTTGATTGCGTTGGCTTTGAAGTTTGATTTTTTACAGCTCCAAGGGACAATAGATTAAAGTATTTGATATAAATTTCAGTTTGATATCTCCGCGCGTTCCTAAAAAAAAGGGTCTTGACACACGGACGGACGGACAACAAAGTGATTCTATAAGGGTTTCGTTTTTTTCTTTTAGAGGTACGGAACCCTAAATATCTAAAATTGCTGCTGTATGGTGTGTTTTGAAAAATGTGAATGTTATGAAATTGAAGATCATGATATGTGTTATTTTTGCCGGGATAACCGTGTTTGTAACTCGTATCACGTCAATGTTATGTAAAAGGCTAGTAGTATAACCTTGACCAAGTTATTCAAAAAACAAACCACCAAGCTTCTACCACAAGTATTGTATAATATTTATCATACTGCATAAAACAGTACACTCAACCATTCCAACAAGAATTAGTGCCACGAACGTTCCAGGGGGAGTGTTAAATGCTCATAATTCCGCGATTATTTGACCCAAGCACGGGTGAAGCTGTTTAATATTAATAAAACAATCTCGTTAGGCAACAACGATCTTATTAAACGTATTCTCACGTCCAATTCCCAAGTGGGAGCAATATTACACGTCTATATATTGTGGAGTACGTATTTAAGCCTTATTATGAGGCGAGTCATCTACCAAGCAATTTGCTAGACTCGCCACGGGTAAATAAGAGATGATCCTTGTCTTATCTATACATATTATAAAATAAATTCTCCCTTCGTCGTGTCTATCTGACTGAACGCTGCCTATCATAATATCTTGATTAACTTCAATATTGACTACTAGAACCCACGAACTTCAGTTTAGGAGCCAATCAAACAAGCCAGCCGGCCAGCGGTTCAGTTGCCTTACATATAGAAAGTATAGTTGATTTAATACGAGTATAGCCTGTCTCACAAGGAATTTAAATAATACCTAAACAATAAAATTACGATCCAAACAGGAAAAGAAGTACGAACAATTACCTATTTTCGGATCACAGAATTCTGTGAAAGTATTCATCCCCGGTGTTTGTTCAACGTTCATTTGACTTCATTTGATTCAAATCTGACAACTGTAAATTTAATGTAACTTAACATAACAGAACTCCGTAGGCGTAACTTTGACGTGAAATGTTATTATACAGAGTAAATTTGTGGAATAAATGAATTTTGGTGAAGTATATTGATTAGATTGTTAAATCAATAGCGTTATTTTAAGAAACTTTATGATTGTAATATACGTTCTGAAAATGTGATAGGTAGTAATCAGATATTTAATAGTAATAGTATGATACTCACCTTTGATTGCTACGAAAAGGGATTTCGGTTTAAAGCCACGCAGTTATGTGCATATGTTTTATAATTATTGCTTGATGAACGGACAAAATCGTTAGATAACCTGCATATGAAAGTATTTCGGAATGTTCTCAAAAGACAAAACCGCAGTTGGCCAGCGTGGTGGACTATCTCGTTATATATTTCTCTGAAAACCGTGCCTAGCAGTGCGGCCCTGTTACGACAAAACACTGCAACCCGGGTTGCAGCATTTTATCGTAACAAGGCTCAAAATAATCTGCTACATGTAAGCTTGTTGCTGGTTTCATCCGTAGTAAATATCTCTTTTTATTACTAAAATATTCTTCGTAACATTTTACTGCAACCCAAAATTTGAACCAAATATATTTACAAAACGCTGCCTACTAGACTACAGCGTTTTACCGTGATAGTGGCAGGCGGAAGCTAGCGTCTCACTATTTTTACATAACGCTGCAAACTTAGGTTGCCGCGTTTTGTCGAAATAATAATATATAATCGACAGCGGAGGCCGAGGGGCCCGGCCGCGGGCGCGCGCGACTTGCTAGACTTAATAAACAAATCATTTGTAGTTTAACTGTTATTTAGTAAACAGCAAATGATCTGATTTGTCTGTTAGACAACAGATTGTTAGATTGTTCGTTAATTTACGATACGATTAGTACGATTTAGTGTGACCTGTGACTTAATACACATATTACATATGGCGAAGCGAAATAGAATTTGGTACCTGGAATTCATTCAAATGAGCGGGTGAGTATACTTTATTAGATAGGTCTAGTAAACATAATTTTGGAAGTAATTTATACCAACCACTTCAAATTATTGTATCATCCCTTAACTTGTTCTAGTAACAATGGACAATATCTATCTTCTTCTGTATAAGCATGTAATGTAAATGATAGGTTACTTTATTGTTTGATTTTGTTGGCAGGAGATGGATGAAAATTTGGAATGTGACATACGTTTACCGTATAAATGTAAATATTACGAAGATATTTCAATTGGTCAACGACAGCCTGTTTTGATAAGCAACAATACAGACAGAAATATTGTAACTTATTCTGAAATGACAAATGTTACACCCACGATGCTTTACGATAGCGATCTTAGTCGCCAATCTAAAGATAAGGAGAATTTGCCATCAACTAAGACGAAGTGTAACAATCAAATGACGACACCTCAAATAACGACATCTCCCAATGAACAAACCACTGAACATTATAATGAATTTTTGGATGAGAACAGTCTCATAGAAGAAGATGAAATATCATATCGCGGTTTTAGCCTCGGCAATATTTCACATCCAGCTGAGGAAGACAGTTATGTTGTAACTGTAAATGAAAAACAAAAGGTAGACTTGATTTCACCAATGCCAAAGAATCTACGGGAACACAAGGCGAACAGGACGAACCAGTAACAGCAGAAACAGTTCAAAATCTTAACGGAAGTCATGAATACCCGGATTGCCGACCATGCGAAGTATCTGAGGATGAAAATGATGTACCAACACCTGCAAAAAAGAAACAAATCAAAGATTACGGAGATAGAATAAAAGCAAGTAAACAAAAACATCCAATAGGAACTCCCTGTAAAAATTTATAAGAAAATGTACTATTGATATTAGTGAAGAACAAAGACTCATAATTTGGAATAGTTACTGGGAGATGGATATTCAAAGAAGAAGGGATTTTATTTCACGTAATGTAGAAAATAATAAAATTGCTATGCGATATTTTAAATGTAAAAAAAGAAATGATACTTATATATACAAGTTACTCGATAAGCGTGTATGCAAAACTATGTTTCTGCGGACCTTAGGTTATACCAATGACCAGGCAGTGGCAGTTGTTTTAAAAGATAATTTCAAAACGGGCAAATCTTCAACTTCAGCAAAGGTATTTGCAGCACCAGATTTAAGAGGCCGTCACAAACCTAAGCATGCTCTTTCTGATCAATATGTTGAAGATATAGATCATTTTATTGAATTGTTCCATCCAACAGCATCTCATTATAGATTAGAACATGCACTAAACTGGCGATATTTACCATCTGGATTGACTCTCTCTCTCAAATGTTCCTTTTCTTGAAAGCTCATTTAGAACAGGAGAAAAAGCCATGCACTTGGGCTACATTCCACAAGAGAATTCAGTTAAAGAACATTTCTACTCAACAGCATATGCAGGACAAATGTCCTAAATGTGAAACCCACGATGTAGAGAGTCGAGAGGCGAAGGTGTCACTGATCATGTATGCAATGAATGCAATCGCAAAGTTTGTGTTGGGTATCCACAAAATTTATTCAATAAAAATATATCTAGAACTCACATGAATGCAGATAAGGGGGAGGCTGAAACAGAGAATTCAGGGATCGGCTTATTTACTGTAGATATGCAGAAATGTATAACCATGTCAAAATTGAATAATAAAGATTTATTCTTTAGCAGAAAATTAAACTTGTTTAATGAAACGTTTGCCGGAATATGTAAAGGAAATAAGCCGGTGACGACGATGTTGTGGCACGAAGGTGAATCTGGCCGTAAAGCATTTGACGTAGCGACGGCACCTGTTCTATTTATAAAAAATACTGTAGAGATTATAAAACAGTAATTTTATACGCAGATAATTGCAATGCCCAAAATAAGAATAAAATATTGTACTCTGCATTGCTGAGACTAATTAATGATTACAATAATGACACAATCGAAACCATCAAAATCGAATACCTGGAGCCTGGTCATACCTATATGTCAGCCGACAGCGTACATGGCTGCATCACTAACGCAATCAATAAAACAGCCTTTTTATACGATTTAGATGACTATATCCACATGTTCAATGATTTCTTGTTATTTAAAGACGAATAAAATCAGTTTTCCCTAGGAATCATAATATCCATGTTTAAAATTGTTGAATATCGAAGAGATAAACCTAACCTTTACGTAAAAATTACCTATATCGATGATGATTACAAGGAACTTGATGTTTTAACAAAAATGTTCAAGAATAAAATACTCAAATCCACCGAAAAAAAATCGATTTGTTAGCGAAGATACCGAGAAAAACCCAACCAGAAGATATCTCCCAAAAAAAGAAAACTGATTTAAATAATCTATTAAAATTCATGCCCAGGTCCAGACAATTGTTTTTTTATTAAAATTTAATAGTTAATCTTAACATAACTGAAGACGTAGATGAGTCGGCTTCAGAAGTATTTGAATAAGTGTTATAAACCCCAGAAAGTGTGCTTATTTATTTAAATTTAATCTTTCACCTAATACAATTTTCCTGTCATATTATAACATCATATTACCACAAAATGCGGTAAGCTTAGGTTACATCGTTCTATCACAATACTAACTCATACTGGCCAATTGATATCATCATCGTAACAAAACATTTTTTCTTAAATTTTGAGGTTTCTAATAAAAATATGCTAACTTTATGTTCAAATGAAATTTAGCAAAAAGTATGACTAATAATTAAAAAAAAGATCATACTTTTATCTAAACTGAGTAAAATTTGGTAACGAGTTAAACATTAAAAACTAATACCGTGATTTCTGAAACTTGGCATTCCAAAGTTTACAGCGTTTTGTCGTAACAGGGCCGAGTGGGACAAATTTTACGGCCTGGTCACGAGATCGGTCTAAGCGGCGAGCGGCGCGGCAGGGGCGATGTACATGGCAGATGCGTTTACTCTGAAGGGCTTCACACACAGCAGCTATAATGTAAATATGTACATTATAGCACGATACATCTCATTACATCTTTCCATAGAAATCGTCAGGAAACCACACACGACAGCTATAATGTATATTTTTACATCTTCGAATCTTAAGTTACAGAGCGATACGAAAATGTACATTTATAGTGCGTCAGTCGGGACGTGTGTGTGATTTTGTGATTTTTTTTTACATAAGCTATACATCCCGGGATGTAATGTACATTAATATACATTATAGCTGCTGTGTGTGAAGCGCTTAAGGCGACATTGGTCGCCGCGGTGTAGAAAAGCGCGCCATGTACATCGAAATCGCTCGTCCCTACCTCGCCGCTCGCCGCTGAAACCGATCTCGTGACCAGGCCCTGCAAGGCCGAGCAGCGGGACAGTTTATATAGAGGGCTGAAGATGATGACTCACGCCTACGCTATGAGTTATGACTTTATTATTTTTATATATCAAACAAATTTTCACAACTATACTTTGAATCTTGTTAGTAGGTACGGTTTTAATTACCTTCTGAGGCAATTTCTACTTCAAAACTAATTAAACACGACTTGAAAGCTGTCTCAAGTATCTCAAGTTTCCATAGTTATTAAGCGAACTCGTGACAATGTGAGAATAAATTCTAGGTGTTTATTATAACTAGTTTAAACATTAGTGACATAGATGTTGTTCGTGAGTAGTTTAGATTTATATTTCAGGTATACTAGAAGGTGCCCGCAGCTACGTCCGCAGATAGTATTTTTTGAATTTTATTTATTTATTTATTTAATCAGGTCAGCCAACAATTGTTTACACAGTACATTTCACATAATTGGATAGAATTACACATTCACACGTGTAACAATTACTTACTGGCTAACACCACTTGCACAAATTTACGGTTAAGTAGATATTATTCTTGTGGCGAATGTTTTTTTTTTTTCTTTTTTTGTAACCCAAGACATTGGCTAATTATACTGCAAATACTAATCCGATAAAAATATGTCATGTTTTATTATATTTATAAAAAATATTACAAAAAAATAAAAAGAAGAATTCGTCACAGACAACAATGCCAATAATAATATAATTATCAATCAATAACAATCACAATTATAGGAAATTAATATGAAATAGAATAAAGATGAAATTGATACGAAATAGAATAAAGATTAAATAGTAATAACAATACAATTTTGTTTCACAACATTTCAATAAAAAATGGAATTATTCATTATTTACCTTTGTTGCAAAGAGTTTAATAATGTTAGTAATTTTAGATAAACTGTCCTGGTGTATATCTACTAAGTCGCTACAGCTGTTAAGTATTTTACACAGCCTTGGAATTGGCGAGTTTGAACCAAGCACGGTCTTTCGTAATGGTGGACATAGTGGCGTTATTTTATTCCTTGGCTATCTAGAGGGAGCACGAAATCTAATAAGACCTAGTAACTTCGAGCAATTCAGCTTATTTTTTAATAATTTGTATAAAAATACTATGTCTGTGATATTATAACGTGTAGATAGCCTATCAATTTTGTAGTGGTGCAGACGAGTTCTATATGAAGGAAGGCATTTGGATTTACCTTCACAAAATGCTAGGTGCCACATAAAGCGTTTCTGCACTCGTTCCAATCGCAACGCATGAGTGGCGTAGTGGGGTCTCCACACTACACTGCAGTACTCTAAAATACTCCGTACTAGACTATAGTATAAAATTTTCTTCGTGCTACTTTTGCGGAACCCTTTTGTGTTGCGAATTACGAATCCCAGCATTCTCGACGCCTTTTTGATAACACTTTCAATGTGGGGAAGAAATGTTACTTTTTTGTCAAAAAGTACCCCTAGGTCTTTAATTATTTCCACTTCCTGTATTTTGTCCTGGTTTATGAGATACTCGGCGTTAATGTAATTGATTTTCCTAGTATATTTGACGTGATAGCATTTTTTGGTGTTGAGTTGCATTCTGTTAAAGTTACACCACTGTACAAGTTTGTTAAGGTCGTCTTGTAAAAGTTCACAATCGGTAGGTGATTCAATTTCTCTTGCGAACTTTAGATCATCGGCATATAAATAAGGTTCCGAAAATTGGAAGCATTGAGGAAGATCATTGATAAATACATTAAATAGGATTGGAGCTAAATGCGAACCCTGTGGGGCACCAGAAGTAATTTTGTGGGATACAGATCGAAAACCGTTGACGACAACGTAAAACTCGCGTTCTTTAAGGTATGTCTTGAACCATTTTAGCAAGGGTCCAGTCACACCATAAGCTGCCAGCTTGTTTATAAGAATTGAATGAGACATTTTGTCAAAGGCCTTACTAAAGTCTGTAGGTATACACGACATCAAACTGTTTACCCGCATCAACAGACTGTATCAGTGACTCTGTGAATGATACCAAGTTCGTAGCTGTAGATCTTGACGCTACAAAACCGTGTTGGCAATCGCTTAAATTTATTCGAAAATGTTGTTGGAGATATGGGCAGATGATGGATTCGAAAATTTTTGCAAAAGACGACAGTATTGCAATTGGCCTATAGTTGCATACAACATCTTTTTTATCTGATTTATATACTGGGACAACCTTAGCCTTTTTCCATTCCGAAGGAAATACACCAGTAGCCAGCGATGTATTAAAAATAATTAATAGAGGTGATATCAAGGATGAAGCACAGCTAGAAATGAAAATCGGTGGAATACCATCGGGCCCGGGACCTTTTTTGTTATCAATTGATTTCAGTTTCTTATAAATGTCGTCGCGATTGATTGTTGGACTATTCAGACACAGGCTGTTACTATGCAAATCTTGAATGAACGCTGATCTGCCATAATCTTGCTCATTGCTGTCGGGCGTGTACACTGCCGAGAAATGATTTGCGAAAAGATCACAGATTTCAGGACCACTAGATGCTACCACCTGTCCGTCAGACATAACCATAGGATACGTACTAGAACCACCGCGTTTGGCAGAAAAGATTCGGATTATATATGATGTCTTTTTCAACATTATTCATGTAGTTGTGGTATGAGTTCTTGGCTAGTGTTTCGCATCGCTTAGAAATCAATTTTAGTTCTATTTTGTCCATGGGGTTATGATATTTTTTATAGCGCAGTCTGAGTCTATTTTTTTCTTTAAGGGATTTAATTATCGTTTTATCGAGCCATACCGGATACCGACTATTTTTTGGTTTTCGAATAGGTACAAAGTGTTTAATAACAATATTTAAATGTTTTTAAAAAAATGTTAGCATGTCATCCACATCATTTGCATTCTCGAATAGTGCATTCCAGTCTAGTGCGCTTAAGTAGTTGTTGATTTCTACGTAGTTTGCTTTAAAGAAGTTCGGCAAACATTTAGGGCTATATGGCAGGGCACGGTCTCCGACCAAGGATAAGGTTATTTCGAGGGGAGGGTGCAGTTTGTCAACAACGGTGAGAGATGAGCTAGATTCAATCACTGAACACGACGACTCAGGAGACAACACCAGATCCAAGATACGTCCAGAACAATTTTTTACATAATTACACTGCAACAGGTGGCTTACATTAACGAAATCTAAAAAGTTTTGACATGTTTTTGGCAAGGGTTCATTCACTGCATTTAAATTCCAATCGATTTTACCCAAGTTAAAGTCACCGACTAGGTAGATCGGGAAATGTGTTGAGTCTATCACTCTGTTGCAATGCTCGATAAAATGATCCAGCGTTGATAGGCATACAGGTGGAGGAAGATACACTGCGCAAAGAGCCATCTGACATGATTTGTGAAATGTATGTACTTCAATAGTAATCCAGAGGTCTTCACAATTACTTTGCCAGAATTCAATGTGTCTTGAGGTAATTTTTTTGCTAACCGCAATCAGTACTCCTCCCCCATCCTTATTGCATTGAAAACCTGTGGTCTCTCTATCCCGTCTGTACACCTCGTATCGATCATCAAATAGCTCACTGCTCAATATATTACTATTCAGCCATGTCTCTGTTAAAATTATAATGTCGTAATTCGCGCAACATAAGTTACAGTAAAAAGTATTGGTTTTTGTTCGCAAGCCTCTACAGTTTTGATAATAATATATCATTGAATTTTTCAATATTTTGATCTTAAACATGCAACAAAATATCTTATTAAATTATATTAATTAAAATAAAACGAAAATCATACCTATTATACAATTTTACATCAGCTATTTTTGTTCTTAATGTGTATAAACTCTGTACCGTCTGATTTCCTTGTAAATATTCTGCCATTTCGGACCCATACGTATTTATAGTTTTTCTCTTTCGCTTTTATTCTTGTAGCAGCATGAAGGGCTCTATTAGCTGAGGATAGGTGTTCAGATACGTATACAGGGGATTTTGGTCCAGCATATCCAAGATGGGAACAGTTTAGCTTGTCTTTCGCATTCGTTTGATTGTACTTAATGGTTGCTGCCAGAAGTTGATCTCGCATTCTAGGTGAAGCTAACTGGACAACAATGGAGCGTGGCCGAGCGCTTGACGGATTGTTCTTGGCAATACGAGTGCAGTGCAGTACATCTTTCTCGCTCATCTTGCAGTCCACCACACGGGCCAATTGAGCAACGATACTGTACACGTTCTCATTTTTGTTTTCGGGCACACATTGTAGCTCAAGATTATTTGACCGAGATTGCTGTTCCAGGTGGTTTAGTCTATCAGTTAAGTCTGCAACTGTAGTCATAAGTTCTTTATTTTCCAGTTCCAGTTTCTTCGTGGTTTCTTTAGAGGACTCTTGTTCTTTCTTAATGTCTTCGAATTTTATATTCATAAAGGACATTGAGTCTAGAATTTCTTGCATTTCCTTCTTAACTGGTTCCAACTCACGGTTGATTGTGCTGACAATGGTATCATTGAACTTTGACAACATCTCGCTAAATTCCTCCTTAATTATTTCCTTTATTATTGACCGAAGCTCGCTTTTCTCGTTTAAAGTTGAAGGCGACGAGTGTAGAGTTATTGGTTGCTTTTTGGATCCTCTACTGACAGTTACGTTACGGATGGGAGTGGAGTCACTCTTGCACATCTTTGGAGTGCTACTCAAACATAATGGACATTTCCAGTTGGCCGTATTGCTAGGCGCCTCCTTGAGGGATAAGCAGGCATAGTGGTAGTATTTATCACATGTTGGACACCTTATAGATTTTTCGTTCAAGTTCGCTTGGGTCTCATTATTGCAGCAACCCCATTCTACAGCTTCTTCGGCCATAACAACAATTAATATTCAATAAGGTAAGGTTTATAAAACAATACAGCAATTCAATAAAATTATATTGCCTTGTAATAATATCGTAGTCCTCATAGAGGCAATACAATGCAGGCACAAACTGTTGTCATATCTGTGACGTTGATCTTTGGCGCGAGCCGTCGCAAGCGTCGCTACGCTGTAGCGCAAGCAATATTGCCGCTTCTGCGCACTGCGTAACCGCGCGAATGCCGTATACTGGGCGCGGAAGTGATTTGTCACTTACCCACCAGCTGATCGATTGACTTTTAAAACTTTTAACTTTTGCACTTGTTTGTTCTAAAAATGCATTTTGTTTTGTTTATTTGTAGTAAAACACACTTCACTGATGTTATTTGTAAGTTACAAAACAGTTCCTCGTAGTTATTATGCGGAACACTATGAATAATTGCAACTTTAGCACAGAGCAGATGAACACAGGTCATAACCGTTTTAACCTCGGGGCAAAGATGCAGAATTTAACCGTTTCTATCTGATTCTCTGGTATTTCGGAAAATCCCTTCTTAGTGTCACCCTACGGGAGGAGCATACATGCCAAACAGCCTCTTACCTTAACTCTTGCTCCCAATAGCTTCGACTGTTGTCTGTCAGTCAGTCAGTAACGCAAGAACTCTATTTATACAAATATATAGCACTTTTCTGATGCATTTCAGCCGGTTCGTTATCAAAGAACGCGCGGCCTTCTTATGCCTAGTAATTCGTTCACCTTTTACATTTTGATTAAGCTCGAAACGAAGTCGATTATTCGAAGTAAGTACTTGCTACAATTAAAGTAATGATTACTGAGTCGTTAATTTACTGAAGCACAATCAATAGTTTACAGGAATCATTATTATTCAGGTTATATTGATTTTCTCTCTTTTTATTAATAAAATGTAAGTAATCTTACACACTGCAAGAGTACAACCTGTACAACATAACAGTATATTCGTAGAACGATCTTTAATAGAATGGAGATAGGACCGCCTTAACAGGGTTTCTCCAATTTGCACACATGGCTTCATCGTTTTACTCTACTAGATTTTGTCTCGACACCGAAAGTGGTGTTCTAAAAATGGTTCTAATACAGATAAAATTTAATCCAAAACAAACTGCTTGAACTTTTTCAAGTATACGGATGGAAGATACTGATAAGTATCTATAGACAGTGTAGTTCAGTTAGGTTACACGTAGGTAATATATGTATATTCTAAATTATATTTTTTACATGACTGCCCAAGAGAATAGGAGTAGATTTTTCTAGGGGTTTTCTGAATTATTACCGGTAGGCACTCACTTCTAACTGCTTGAATTTTGGAGTTGGATTTACGTTCTGTGCTACACTGTTTCATTTAATTTTTACTGCTTAGTTGATTTTTTTTTATTTTTAGCACGGCTGACGTTTTCTTTCATTCTTAATTATTTCGGTTTTTGCTTTGAGTCCATAATTCTTTTTTGTGGTTAATCTCACTGTTTGTTCGCCGTCCGAAAACGCAAGTAAAATTTAATATGAAATAGGAAGCTTTCGAAAATCGTATATCTAACAAAGTCGAAACAGAACAAAAGTTACCATCTCTGCCAACCAAATAGCTAGGAGGAACTTCGGATAGGCGAATCACGACACTAATATAACTTTGGTCGACGTTACGTTATAAAATATTCAACGATGAAGGTCTACGGAGACGCTCTCAATTAAAGTTAGGGACTTATTTTTCCATTATGCTGAACAACTTAAGATATTCTCTAAAGAACATTGGCCCCTGTTATGTAAACGTCGTATAGGTTGAAGTATGTGGTAATAACGTTTTAGTTCTGTGCCGTTTTTACAGTCGGCGTTGATTGTTTGGCGTCAGTAAATTGCTATTTAGTGACGAAATGTATTAAATTAATAACAGGGACTAAATAATAAAATCAACGGTAGAATCTAGCGATTTACGATGGTAAATAGCTAGATTCTACCGTTGATTTCATTTATAAGGGTAAAAGCTTCTTTTTCAATACATGGAGTCTTCCCCATTACAATGGGGTAAACTGCATGAGAGCAAGAGAGGTAAAACTCGACATCAGACTCTATGCCAGCTCTCGCAGCAGCCTGGTATTGTAGGTCAAATTGTTGCTTTACAATAGTTTTGTAAAGAACATTGGAAAACGCCTGCGTCCAGCAGTGGTCTAAAAAAGGCTAATGATGATGAAACAAATATATGTACGAGTATATCTTCTCTAATCTAACAAAGAACTCACCCCTGATTTACTGACCTTATTTTGTAATAGTACCTACGTATGAAGACAAAGTAGACCTTCATAGTTCCACATAGATCAGAATAACGTGCTACATACATCACTTTAATAAAGATAAGCTATACGGCTCTTTGTCTCAAGGGATGTAGGTGTTCTGTTTAATAATACTTTCTCAGTGCTCGGTGTCAAGGGAATTGTTCTGCTTGTTGTTCTTTTTACACTTTGCGTAACTGGTGCCAACTTAGGTAATACATTAAAACTTAGTCGGGATCCTGCCGTTTTGCCGAAAATATTTTGATAAAAAAATTTCATTACCCAAACAAATTTTAGCAACCTTTTTTATATCATTGCAATATTTTGAATGATTTTAGTACGCATATTTTTATTCGGTCAAATTTTTACTTGGCAAAATATTACCAAGTATAATGTCATTATGGCATTTGGTCTTTAATCAAATGATTTATCACAGCAAAAAATCTTCAGACAATAAACGTTTGGTGATATTAGTTTATTTATGGAAGTAGTTAGAGTAGGTTAATTATTAAAAAAATGGTAAGGTTAGGTTAGGTTAGAACTGTGACCTCCTACGCACGAGCCGATCGAGCGAAGCGAGCGGTGCCGAGGTAGCGTTAAAATGTTAAAAGTAAGTACTAGTTGGTAAACAAGTTATAGTTTAAACGTTCATTTCCCAAACATTAGGTTTGCGTTACAATGTTTTGTGAATAGATTTTTTGCTAAGTAATAATTTAGCAAATGAAATTACGCGAAAAATTTTTTGGGAAGTGAAAATTTTTCAAATTTCTTTCGGTCAAACAAGGGAGACCTCTTATAGTCGTGTAGAAGCATTAAGTATTAAGTAATGTACTTTAAAATTTGACGTTCATAAGCGTCACCTTGTGACCTAGATGAATAAATGATTTTGACTTTGACTTTGACTTTGAATCCTATGTTGTTTTATGTTTGTTTCATAACATTGATGCCAAATCCACATACATATGGTAGATATTGGATAACGATTAATAATAATATTATTTACTATAATATACTACCATACTATATTCACACAATAACGTACAAGTATTGCTTAGTCCGAAACTAAGCATAATTTGTACTATGGGTAGGTACTAGATCATTCGATATAATTATGTACATAAATATATATACTTTTTTGCAAATGCATCAACAAACATCCATTCACGCACACAGAATTAAATGTTTGATTTAATTGAGAATCGAACCCGCGACCTTCGGCGTGATAGTCGTCTACTCTCCAACTACGACACCGAGTCGTCGTAATCACGCTACATTGCCAATAATTTCCAACGCAGAACGACAGTTTTAATATTTGTCTTTAATATTTGTCAGGCGCTAAGATAGAAGCAAGCAAATGACGCTTAGATTACTTACGGGAAAATATGTCTAGCTGCTCTCTCATCATCATCATCGGCATTCTCTTAGCGTTATGCCGGTTGCATGTCTCAGAACCTGAGGTCCACTTACTGGTCTAACCAGATTTTGCTTTTAAGCTGCGCTTTTTCCAGCAATAAAGAAATACTATAGACAAATATACAAAAACTAAATATTTTACTTTAATATGATGAAGCTAAAAGTAATCTAATTTTATAATAAAGACAAAGACATAATAGCCTCCTATTTTATTTTAAGCTCTTCATCTATCTAATCATAAATATAATAAATGCCTTAAGAGCTGTGACACTGCATCGCACAAATAATATTTCTCCGCTAAGACCAAGTACGTGAATAAGTGGAGGCTACAAGGGCAAGTCGGGTGGCGTCGCGAGGGCGGGACGACTGCGGGACGCTGGCGCCTCCGAGACGAGTCACCCTCGCCTACATCTACGTGTTAGGCTGCTTTTTCAACGAAGATGGGCGAATAATGAAAGAAGGGGAGAAAAATAGCTTGGGTGGTGATTCAGCATGTAGGTAAATCCAGGTAAATCTTGACGATCTTAGACAGTTGTTACGTGGAATAATTAGTTTCTTTCATCTGGATTGCTGACACCTGCACTCTCTTTGTAGGTAAGCTACTTATTATTATCGTCGTCCTTGTGTGTTTCCTGTGGCATCTATGACTTCTCGTCATGGAGCCTGGGTTTTCTTTCCGGTATAAGCCGATTTGGCAGAATATTAGAACGACTTACACCTGACCTTCGCAAGCCATAAGGTTAGCGATACTCCACGGTTCAGATAAGTTTATCCGAAGGTACTGAGTCCCCATAACGACTATCAAAGACGTTTATGACAGCCGGGACCTACGGCCACTGATAATTAACCGGCTCACGGGTTCCCAGATGCATCGTAATCCAGACAACGGTACGACGATGACTATAGTTACGAAGTATATAAAGTCCAACAAAAACTCTTTCTAATGGTATCAGTTAAATTTGGCTTCGATATTGACATTTTGATTTTTGATATGCTTATGCACACCGCTCGGCAAGCTCGCACATCTCTGCTTAGTACGCAACCTTAAGGGTAACGCAAAATTGATTTACGCGTTTCATTTAGCTAAGTAATTATTCTTGTATTACTATAAGACTTTGCTAAATTTATGTTGGATGTAATTCGGCGCTTAGCTACGTGAGATTTGGTAAGTAAGAATTATGGCTTCAGTAATTTTAGTTGAAATCTTAGTAAACCTTGTAATTCTGTGTGTTTATTATTGATTAAGGCATTCATCTCGTCGTCAAGAGGCTAGATTAAATCTCCACTCGTACTACTGTTTTATTTGTTTTTTGTGTAGTCCTGCCCTCTATTATAAAACTATATCAACTGTGTATCCTCTTCAGCAGCAATGACCATTGAAGACAACAGTAAGAAGTCTCGGAGAAAAGGTCTTGCAACATACTAATTACTCACATGCTACTGACGAATATTAAAGATATAAATTATCGGAGCCTGGCAAACTGAGCTGAACTGGAAGGGGATGAAGAATATTATTGAGTTAAAAACGGATAAGATTTTTCTAAAAGAGAATGATTGATTTGAGCCGCCGAAGTGAGTAGCAACTCGATAAAATTATGAATTATTAAGAAAACCAATTAGCAATACATCATCTTGATGTCAAACGAAGTGGACCCATAAATATTAAATTACGTACCCATTAAATTATCTTGAGATGAACACGCACGCCATAGGTAAATGTTATTCTAATTAAATGATCGTTATTTAAAAAGAAAACTGCTACTGCTGCTTTTAAGATTTGGGTAACAGAAATTTGAGATTTCAATAGGTTACCCTTTAGGAGATATTGAGGTTCAAAGACACAATTTCTTTTTTTCGAATAATTACAAATTCGATCCATTTTTCGCGTCAATTTGTCCAAGGCATGTCCTAATGTACCCTGGATAGGCAGGTATCTCGAGCAATGTAATTGTAAAATGTAGTTTTCGTCTCCCAGGTACTGTCTTTTTTTATATTTATATTCTACCACATTCACACAACACCATCTAGTCCCAAACTAAGCAGAAGCTTGTACTATGAGTAAGTACGAGACTATTAGTATGACTTGGCATGATGTACAAAACGAGTAGACTCCGGCCTGGTTATTGGTCTTTTCACACCGTGTATTTATGTATTTATCAGGTGTGAAGTGTTGTCAAATAAAAACACAATATTTATTTTGTAAGAATTTAGCAATATTTAAGTAATTCACGGAACTGATAATATAATTACTAATTATATTTATCTAACGAATCTTACTGACGTCATTATATGCGTAGTAAATGTAGGTACATTTAGTGATTATGGATTACATATTTTATATCCAGTGATTTAAATGTGAAAAAGAAGTGTCCGTTTTGCGGGTACAATAGGGAAGTTTACATTTTGTTAAAACATTTTTACTGGTTACTCGTTAGGCACCTTTAAAAGGTAGCGGTGGTATGGCGCCTAAAAATATTTCCGTTCAATTTTCAATCTCTCGACTGCGGCATATTAAAAAGCGTAGCTGAAATAAAACGGTTGAGGCCAAGATGGGTTAATGTTAGTATTTTATTGATAGATATATGTACTTACGTTTGATCACATAACCGAAGTCTACGAAATTAGAAAGTAAATACAGTGAATTTGTAGCGTCGACACGCTGATTCATTGAATAAAACGCAAGTAATATGCTGTCGTAAGAACGCTAATATCATCCTGAGGGACAAAGCTTTAATATAAATATATATAAAATCAAAATGGCGGCGGTGCGGCGTGTTTTAAAATATAAAGCCGTTTTGTTTTTTCAATTACCGCAATGAAATTGAACAATCGCAATCAAATTGCGGATGATAATGTTTTAGTTGAATTTTAGGCAGGAAAGTCATGTTCCTAATTTGTTTTAAGTCGATGTTGTGTAAAAGGTTAGTAGTATATTGACCAAATTATTACAAAAACTAACCACCAAGCTTCTATCACAAGTAGTGTTTATTTTACCATACTGCATAAAAGAGTTAGTGCCACGAACGTTCGTACGTTAACCCAAACATTGGTGAAGCTGTTTGATATTAATAAAACAGTCTCGTTAGGCAACCACGATGTTATTAAACGTATTCTTACGTCCATCTCCCAAGTGGAAGCAATATTACACGTCTATAGGTATATTGTGTAGTACCTACGTATTTACGTCTTATTTAGAGGCGAGTCATCTACCAAGCAATTTGCGAGACTCCGTACGGGTAATTAAGAGATGATCCTTGACTGATACTTGTATAAATGTACAACTATAGCGACTATAGCGCCTCAGCTAATTTCTACAGTTTAAAAATATATGATATATCTACAAATCACGATATAATTTGGCAAAGGCAATTTATTTATTAGATGCACAAGACAAGTAACAATCAAAGTAAAATTAAATCTACAATGTTCTGATTCTCGATTGCAACTCAAAAATATGTGCATACAGTAAAAACAGTACTTATTATCTAAATTACATTAGGTGACTAAATACGTACGTATTGAGTATTTATACTTACATTTCAGTACAAAACCAAGAATAAATCTAAAATGAGATATTATACGACATTGGAAATTGATGAGTTTAAATTAAATTAAGAGGTGCCTATGCCTTGACTGTCACTGTTTAGGATAGAGGATATCTTTTACGGTATTTGTGTATGAATTGAATCTTGGATTGAAAATATCTAAGTGCAAGTTATTTGTAACTAATTCGTTGTATTGTAGCACCATCCTTGTCAGCGGGTGGTAGTATGATGTATTGTTTTTATAAGTTTGTAATGCAAAGAGATTAACGCGTTGTGCTCTACGTTTACTGTATTTAATATTTATGGAAATGTTTGCTAACAACACCGTTGAGTCTATGACAAAATGAATTATTTTGTATAAATAAACGAAATCAAAGTACCTACGTCGTATTCCCAATTATTGAACTCTAAGTTTTAACAGTCTTTGTTCGGGGGTATTCCTGAAAGCGCAACAATTTTTGAGCGCAACTAAAAAAGCGCAACTACTTTATTCCACAAAGCGCAACTACGTCGAAAAATAGTGAAGGGGCATAACAGATTCTTAAAGGACTATTTACTATCGATAGGATTTGTAAATCGTCTGCCCATTTTTTATTTATTATATTATGGTGACCATTTTTAAAAGTACCAGGATAACAGAAATGAACAGAGGTTAGAAGTGTTTATAGAATCTGGTAACAAATATCAATCAGTAAAATGTTTTGAAAAGTACCAGGGTAACATAAATGAACAGAAGTTAATAAAAACACCGGGAAATTTCTAAACGTTTAATCGACGTCTCACGTGACCAGAAGGCTGGTTTATTCCTTGCTCAGAGAATCAGCATTGCCATCCAGCGTGGCAATGCTGCCAGCCTTCTGGGCACGTTACCCGATGACATTGATGCGGAGGCATTTTACGACGCCTAAACCTTGTAAATATTTTAAATTTTTTATTTGTTTTTACGGTTTTTTGTACATATACTACTTAGACATTAAGATTAGATTAAGCTGCATATAGATTATAAAATTAAATACCTTGATAATAAAAAAAAAAATTATATATAAATTGAATCAAGTTATAAAAACACCTGGTTTTAGGGTCATGAATCAGAAATAAAGCACTGGATGATATAGGTAAAACTCAGGCGCACAGCAACAGCTAAAGTATACTAAAATGTCCTGTCTTATCAACTATCGATATGTTCCGTTTGTTATTAACCAGCACTATTGCATCTTGATATTTAGTTGCGCTTTTTTAGTTGCGCTCAAAAATAGTTGCGCTTTCAGGAATACCCCTTTGTTCGTAGCTATGTTATGTTCGACCAAATTGTTGACGGTAACATTAAATTCTCAGGCACCTTTCTTGAACCTGTTCTATATTGTTAATGTGAACTTTATAATAAGGGGACCAGACTGGAGAACTGTATTCTAAAATGCTTCGAACCAGAGCAAAATAAAGATAACATACACTACGAGATTGTTTAAAAAAGCCTTTGGTTATTCGCAAAACAAATCCGAGTAGTTGGTTTGCCTTAGAAATAATATGTTGGTAATGAGGCCTGAAGGGGAGCCTGTCATCGAACAAAATGCCCAAGTCTTTAGCGAGGGTGGATCGATTAAGTACCTGCCCGTTAATAGTATAATTATTCATGATTTTATCCCTTTTATTTGAAAACGATATTATAAAACATTTGCTAATGTTTAAGGACATTTTATTTGTGTCACACCCAATTAGTGAGGCACATTAAGGTCCTTTTGCAAATTTTGACAGTCTTTTATGGAAATAATATTGGTGAATATTTTTAAATCGTCGGCATATAAAAGACACTAACATGACAGGCGCTCTATCAAATCGTTTATAAATAAGACAAAGAACAAGGGCCCCAAATGTGAGCCCTAAGGGACCCCAGAGGATACGAAAATAGGTGAGGAAAGATATCCTTTCAAGGCTACCAACTGACTTCGGTTGTTGAGATACGAAGATATCCAACGAAGCAAGTTACCTCGAATACCGTAGGATGCAAGTTTATTACAGAGCAGCAAATGGTCGACTTTATCAAAAGCCTTCGAAAAGTCTGTGTAGACAGTATCTATTTGACCACCTTCTGCAAAGCCTATATATACAAAGATGGTTTTTATATTCTAAAAGATTGGTAACTGTAGATCGGTTTTGTTTATCCGAAATAATTGGCTTGACTTGATTATATAAATATTTATAAACTAGTAATTCGAATATTTTGGCAAAACAAGAAAGAATACTAATAGGTCTATAGTTTTCACATCATGACCTGTCTCTACCTTTGTAGATGGGAGGGATGTGCGCTATTTTCCAGCGTTGAGGGAAATCGCCACTGCTCAATGATCTATTATATGCTAGAAATGGGAATTGATAGCTGTTTTGCACATGATTTAATAAAAGAAGGTGGAAGCAAGTCAGGTCCTGCACCTTTGCTTGCATCCAAGTGCTTCAATTTAAGTAACACGTCCTCATCTGTAAAAGAGATAGAAGACAGCACGCTTGCGCCGCAGAAGTATACACCGGCAGCGTATACTTCTGCGGCGCAATTAACATACATTTGAGAAAAGCTACATGTACTGCACATATTGTACTTTTAGCATAGGTACAAACTTTAACTGTGCTTTAATAATGCTAAATATCACACTGAAAAACCAAAACCCTGCAGTTAGGTGCGTATTTTTATAATTATTGCTGGATGAACGGTAAAGGAAAATTGTGAGGAAACCTGCATGTATGGGAGCTTTTCATAATGTTTTCAATAGGTCAACGTGGTTGACTAAGGCCTTACGCCGATGAGAACAGGCCTGTGCGCAACAAGTGGGCCAGTTTGTATACAATGCTGATGATGATGACTGACACCTATGTTATGTTATGAGTAATGACTTTAATATTTCTTAATATTGAACACATTTTCACAACTATTCTCTAAGTCTTCATATATGGTTTAAATTACTTTCTGGGACAATTTCTTCTTCAAAACTCATTAAACACGACTTGAAAGCTGTCTCAAGTACTTCAAGTTACCATAAGTCGTTAAGCCGAACTCGCGAAAATGTATGAATAAATTCTAGGTGTTTATTTTAACTAGGTAAAACATTGGTGACATAGATAATTCTAGTAAGTTCTTTAGATTTCTATTTTATGCTAGCGGATGCCCACTGCGCACACGTTGTTTTTTCTGTTTAACCGTTCTGGCTGATCCTCTGGAAATTTCGGGAAACGTCTTTTTATGCATACCAAACAGCCTCTTGCGCTCAATAGCCTCGGCTGTCGTCTGTCAGTCAGTAATGCAAGAATTTTATCAAAACAGATGTATAGCATCTTTCCGATGCATTGCCGCAGGTTCCGTTACCAAAAACCGCGGAGCCTTCTTATGCATATAAATTAGTTCATCTCTTACATTTTAAATAAGCTGTGCCTTTTCATACAACGAGGTCGATTATTCAAAGTAAGCGCTTGTAACGATTAGAATCATGATTCCTGATTTATTAAAGTCCGCTGACGCTCGGTCAGTAGTTTACAGAAATCACTATTATTCAGGTTGTACCTATTTGCTCTCTTTATATTTAATCATATCGTAGGATGCTCTTTTATGGAATGGAGATAGTACGACATTAACAAGGTTTCTCAAATTTGCACACATTGCTTCATCATTTTACGCTACCGTTGTGTCGACACGGAAAGCGCTGCGCTAAAAATGATTTCTTTAACTATTGTAGGTACAGAAATAAATAACTACTGAAACTGAATGCTTGACCATTTTATACTGATTAGTTTCTATAGACCGTGAGGCACACATTATATTAATTCTAAATGATTTTCTTTAAACGACTGCCCAAGAAATTACAGAACATTCTTCTAGGGTCTATGAGAGTTATTACTGGTACCGTTACTTCTTAATGCAATTTTTTAAAGTTGGATTTAACTTTGAAAGTTTGAATGTTCATGTGTGTGTTCACAAACAATGTTATATGTAAGTATTACTGCTTAGTTGCATTTTTCACATGGTGGACGTAATTCTAAATTATGTCGCTGTGTCCTTAGACCAGGTGAATATTTTTGTGGTTAGTCGCATTTCAGCGCAACAAGATTTGAAGAAAAATATAAATAGGAAGCTTTCTTACGTAATTTCTGCCTGAAGAAATCTTATATCTTCATTCATGCTCCTAGCGTTATCCCAGTTTCACCTGGGGTCCGCTTACTAGTCTAACCAGATCAAGAAATCTTATATCTAACTAGTCGAAAAGGAACAAAACTTACTTTCTCTGCAAACCAAATAGCTCGGGGGAACTTCGGATAGGCGAATAAGGACACTAATATAACTTTGGTCCACGTTACGTTAACGTTTTTAATGATGATTACAAATATATGTAAGTAATATCTACCTATCTGTTAGTTTAAATAGCTTATAATGTTACCTAAAATTTTAAATTATAACTGTTGTTATTTATAATTACTTTTGTTATTTATTAGGTAAGTTAATATAAGTTAAACGTTTATAATAGACTAGTCTATTTATGAAATTTGCATGCCCAAAGGGTGAAATATGCTAAGCACATTTATTTTATACACCACCTATGTTATACACCATATTTCGTGCAAATAAATGATTCTTTCTTTCTTTCTATAATATTCAACGAAGAAGGTCTACGGAGACGCTCTCATTTAATGTTAGGGACTTATTATTCCATTATGCTGAACAACTTAAGATATTCTTAGAAAGAATAATGGCCCCTGTTATGTAAACGTCGTACAAGTGGAAGTATGTGGTAATAGTAATAGCTTTAGTTCTGTGCCGTTTTTACAGTTGGCTTTCGTTGGATTATCATCAGTAAATTGCTATTACTGACAAAATGTATTAAAATCAAAGGTAGAATCTTGCCATTTACCACATGGAAAAAGCTTATTTCTTTCAATACATGTAGTCTACCCTATTCCAATGGGGTAAACTGCACGTATAAGATTCATTCAATAAAAGTCGACGAAAGAAAATACATGAAGTAAAAATATCTTGCGGAGGAGACGAAGAGTCGACATCAAACACTGTGCCAAACCGTCTAGGCAGCGTAGAATAGTAGGTAATTGTTGCCTCACAATGCTACTGTGAAAAAAATTTAAAGAGGTCTATGTCAGTAGTCTTAAAAAATCTGAAAGAAAATAACTAACGAATTATTTATTTTTTAAACATTAGCATTAGACATGACGATGAAGCTTTTTCAATAATTTAAAACATGCAATATTAAGTTCACGTTAAAACATATTCTAGGTATGAATCAGTATTTTTATTTACAGTTTATTTCACACGTTGCCAAATTACAACACACACATGGCTTCATCGTTTAACACTACCTTAGTGTCGACACGGAAAGCGCTGCGCTAAAATGATTTCTTTTACTATTGTAGGTACAGAAATAAATAACTACTGAAACTGAATGCTTGACCATTTTTGTAAGTGTACGATACTGATTAGTTTCTACAGACCGTGTGGCACACATTATATTAAATTCTAAATGATTTTATTTAAACAACTGCCCTAGAAATTACAGAACATTCTTCTAGGGTCTATGAGAGTTATTACTGGTTCCGTTACTTCTTAATGCAAATTTTAAAAGTTGGATTTAACTTTCAAAGTTTGAATGTTCATGTGTGTGTTCACAAAGATATTATATGTAAGTATTACTGCTTAGTTGCATTTTTCACATGGTGGACGTAATTCTAAATTATGTCGCTGTGTCCTTAAAGACCAGGTGAATATTTTTGTGGTTAATCCCATTTCAGCACAACAAGATTTTAAGGTAGAGAGAGATTGTGCCGAGAGATTCGTGGCCAGAGGGTAAGCTGGTCGCAAACGGAGGGTGGCTGTGTTGGTGGTCACAGGGCACACGTGATATTCCGCCTTACCCCCGTAAAAGGCTCTATGGGGATGGACATTTAAAAACCCTAATTCTCGTGGGAACGCAATGGGAACAATAAATAATATTTCCTCACACGGCGGCGACGCGGTTCGCAACCCATCACGTCTCGTTTCCCGCGAGGGCGAAAAGCGGCCTACGGAGAGCAGGTTTGCATACATTGAATGTTGGAGGAGGAATGAACGGCAAATTGGATGAAGTATGTCAGATGATGGATGAAAGAAAGATTGATGTTCTTTGTGTGAATGAAACAAAAAGAAAAGGGTGTGAAACCACCAAGCATGGTGCATATACGGCGTATTGGTCTGGAGTAGATAGTACCACCAGAGCCTGTAAGGGAGTTGGTGTAATACTGTCTGCGCGAATGAATGAGTGTGTAAAAGAGTTTGAATGTGTAAATGCTAGGCTACTGTGGATGAGAATGAAAGTAGGACGTACTCGTCTCTTTATTGTGGGGGTGTACGCCCCGATCAATATAGTTACGGGTATGTCACAACATGAGCAAGACGAAAGGCAGGGGTTTTGGGAGAGTTTAAGAGAGATTTTGAGGAACTGCAAGGATAATGAAAGATTGATCTTGTTAGGGGATTTCAATGGATGGGTGGGAGTAAAGCGAGATGGATTTGAAAGGGTGTTAGGTGCATTTGGTGATGAGAGTGTGAACGAAAATGGAAAAGTACTGCTTGAGATTTGTTCGGAGTGGAGCCTTTGTGTGACAAACGCCATGTTTGATCATAAAAGGATACATATGTATACGCGAGAGGCGAAAAATGTTAGAAGAAGTATGATTGATTTTGTGATAGTAGATGAACGATTGAGAAAGAATGTGTTGGATACAAGAGCATATTGAGGGATCGGCATCCACACAGACCACTTCTTGGTGTTGAGCCGGGTAAGTGGGCTCTTTAAAGGATGGCGACACCGAGAGCGTTATGAAAATAGGGTCTTGGAAAGAATTAAGGTAGAAAATCTACAAGAGAAAGATGTGAAAGATGTGTGTAAACGAAGATTGATAGCAAAATTTGAGAGGTTCGATTGCATAAATGATATGGAAGAATTATGGCAGGCCTTTAAAGAAGAGGTAGTATGTGTAGCGTCTGAAGTATGTGGTGTGATCAAGAGAAGGAAAATACGAAAGGTTAAGAATACATGGTGGGACAATGATGTACAATCAGCAGTGTCAGAGAAGAAGAAAGCTTGGTCAGATTGGTTGGCTGCCAGAGCAAATGAAAGAATGGGAAAAGCAACGAGTGTAGACATAGATGAAGCAAGAAAGGAGTTTGTTAGGTCAAAAAGAATAGTGAAAGAAATGGTTAAAAGGAAAAAAGAGGAAAAGAATGATGAGTTTGATAGCAGATTATCTGACGATTTCGAGAGGAACATTAAGTTTTTCTGGAAATCCGTTCGTGCAGTTCGAGGAAGAACTCAATCCTCAGAACACACATCTATCAGAGACGAGAATGGAAAGATAGTAAATGATGAATCGTGCGTGCTGAAGAGATGGAAAGAGTATTTTGAAAGTTTATTTGAAAGATCGGCGATAGAGACACCGATAGCTGAAATGAATGGTAACGATAGCAATGATGAAAGCGTTATTGGCGTGGATGAGATCGTGAAGGTACTGGGAAGTATGAAAGTAGGTAAGGCTGCAGGATATGATAGGATTACAGTCGAAATGCTGAAGGCTGGACAGGGCATCATAGTTGGTCAGTTGCAGCGGTTATATAACTTGTGCTAGAGCACCGGCCGAGGACCTAATGACTGGGCCACAGCTGTAGTTGTGCCTCTTTATAAAGGAAAAGGCTCGCAACAAGATTGCAAAAACAATAGAGACATTAGCCTTCTCAGCATTGTTGGCAAATTGTATGCAAAGGTACTTATTGAAAGAGTTATGGAAGTAACCGACAAGAAAATATGGGATGTACAAGCGGGATTCCGAAAGGGTATGGGATGCACGGATCAGGTTTTTTCCTTGCGAAGCATAGCCGAAAAGTTTTTGGCCAAAGGTCAAAAGGTCTATTGCGCATTCGTGGATTTGGAAAAGGCTCACGATAAAGTGGTGAGGAATGAAATGTGGTCGGTGCTGTCAATGAATGGGGTGGACAGCAGCCTCATTCGAGCTCTGAAATCCCTTTATGAGGATTCTAGCGCTTGTGTGAGGATAAACGGGGCATACACTGACTGGTTTACCATCGAGAAAGGTGTTAGACAGGGATGTGTAGCGTCGCCGTGGCTGTTTAACCTCTTCATGGACAGTTGTTTGCAAGATTTAAAACATAGTGACTGCGGATTAAGGATGAATGGGTTACTCGTGCCAATGAAATAAAAAATGCCTCCTTTATGCTGATGATCAGGTAATACTTGCATCTTCAGCGAAGGAGTTGCAGGAGATGGTAGCAATCATGCATGGTGCGTTAGAGAGGAAAGGAATGAAAGTGAATGTAAAAAAAACGAAAGTTATGGTTTTTGAAAAGGAGGAATGCGTTACGGCTTGTAATGTTTTGATCGATGGACAGCGAGTGGAACAAGTGAATGAGTTTGTTTACTTAGGTACGTTGTTTACAAGAGATGGTAAGAATGAAGAAGATATTGAAAGGAGAGTTAATGCAGGTAATAGTGTGAATGGAGCTCTGAAAGCGTTTATGAACAGTCAAAACGTGTCCAAAAAGGCACGTTTGGCTGTACATAGAGGTGTGTTAGTGCCTACCCTTATGTATGGTAGTGAAAGTTGGGTATGGCAGAAGAGATTTGAAAGTAAAATAAATGTTTTAGAAATGAGAGCACTGAGAAGTATGTGTGGTGTGTCTTTGACCGACATAGTAAAGAATTGTCTGATACGAGAGTGGTGTGGGGTAAAAGAAGATGTAGTGACAAGCATTGAGAAAGGCATGTTAAGATGGTTTAGGCACATGGAGAGGATGGATGACGATAGACTGACAAAGAAGATATATAAGGCAAGTGTGAATGGAACAGCACAAAGGGGAAGACCTAGGCGGACGTTCTCTGACCAGATTGGAGACATCCTGAAAAAAGGACAAGTCAGAAGTACCCTTAACAGAAGAGCATGCATGAGAAACTTGATGGGAGTGAGTGAAGCAAGTGAGGTATGTCAGGATCGTTGCAAATGGCGTTCCGTAGTCTCTACCTACCCCTGCGGGAAACAGGCGTGAGTCTATGTATGTATGTAAGATTTTAAGGAAAATATGAAATAGGAAGTTTTCTTACGTGATTTCTGTCTGAAAAATCTTATATCTAACTAGTCAAAAAGGAACAAAACTTACTTTCTCTGCAAACCAAATAACGGGGAACTTCGAATAGGCGAATCAGGACACTAATATAACTTTGATCCACGGTAAATTATAAAATATTCAACGATTAAGGTCTACGGAGACGCTCTCAATTAAAATTCGGGACTTATTTTTCCATTATGCTGAACAACTTAAGAAATTCTTAGAAAGAACAATGGCCCCTGTAATGTAAACGTCGTTCAAGTGGAAGTATGTAGTAATAGTAATAGCTTTAGTTCTGTGCCGCTTTCGTTGGATTATCATCAGTAAATTGCTATTACTGACGAAATATTTTAAAATCAGAAGTAGAATCTTGCCATTTACCATATGGGAAAAGCTTATTTCTTTCAATACATATAGTCTACGTAATTCCGATCGGGTAAACTGCACGTAAAAGATTCATTCAATAAAAGTCGATGAAAGAAAATACATGAAGTAAAAATATCTTGCGGAGGAGACGAAGAGTCGACATCAAACACTGTGCCAAACCGTCTAGGCAGCGTAGGTAATTGTTGCCTCACAATGCTACTGTGAAAAAAATTAAAAGAGGTCTATGTTAGTGGTCTTCAAAAATCTGAAATAAAATAACTAACGAATTATTTATTTTTCAAACATTAGCATACTTAATACTATTAGACATGACGATGAAGCTTTTTCAATAATTTAAAACATGCAATATTAAGTTCACGTCAAAACGTATTTTTTGGAGCAGATGTGCATCAGCGATTATTGCGCATGCTATATTTAGCGTGGTCGCTAAACCGCATTCTGGGTATAAATCAGTATTTTTATTTTCACTTTATTTTACACGTTGCCAAATTCTGTTCTGCCACGAGAAATTTCTTCAAAAACCAACTTTTTTTTTCGTCCTGGTCATAATTACTGCGTGTCTCGTTACAGGAACAACATTGGAAGACCAATTCCGACTTATTTCAATAAGACCTTGGTATTTTTATGGCTAAAATATAAATTAAACAAAGGACACTATTTTTAAACAAAAATACCGATTCATTTAATTCCTCAAACTTGGGCGTGGCTAAACTAGAATTACTTTTGAAATAAAGATTTTTCTAAATCACTTAATAAGGTTATTAAATGTTAGAGGTAAAATCATAAAAATACGTCCCAATTGAGGAACTCCTCTTTATTGAAGGCGGCTGAAAGTACTCAGACTCGACAATACTTTCGGTCAGATTTTTATAAGTTATCCAAACATCATTGCCGCATCAAAAACGAATTTATGCAACCATCTATCAGATCCACGCACAAATATATTATTATAAAGAATAAAAATTTATATTTAATCTAAGCATGGACGTAAGAATACTTATCAAGTCGTAACTTGAGACTTTAAGGTAATACTGACAGCAATTCGATTCCAGCAATCTCATTTAATCTGCAATTGGCTTAGCGTCCATTAAACGATTATGGATAAGAGATATTTCTGATTCATTATTGATAATGTAAAATTTAAGATAAAAATGATTTACATTTTTTCGAATTCATCTGCTATTTCCGATGTTTTAGCAGTATGTTTTTGTCTTGACTGCGTTAATTTTAAAACGAAAGACGTTATAACTGTTTATATTTCGGTGTCCGATGTTTCGACTCCTTTACAGCAGCCGTGGTCACGTCGAGACAGCTACTTAATTCTTGTATAGTTCACGTCAAAAAGCATTTAGACAATTTCTTAACTGTCACACGAAATATTTCCATACAGATACTCAAACTCTCCGACCGAGCATACCGATCAAAGCAACTATTCACGGAGCTCATATTTCAGAATAAAGATTTTCTTAATGACCTTGTGGTCCAAACTTTACTTTGGTACCCACTGAGTAGTGAAGTGGCATGTTCATACAGCTCTGTACCTAAACTTAAAGATAAAGAAGGCTATAGTTTCGAACTCCAATCCATTTATTGAAGTGGTATTCACAAGTACGGTCTTGGAATTCGATTTAAATCTTCACATTTAAATCTGCATACGCTTTCAGCAGATTGAAGCGCTTATGAGGTGACGCTTCTGAACGCTGCAATCAGCTGAAAGCGTGTTGACAGCTGAATAAAGCTGTAATATTTCATGGATGGAGTCAATGGAGAGGGCATAAAACAATTTCACGCTGATGCACGACTGGCCATTGTGGATGTGGAAAGAGAAAAGCACTGCTGTGATGATTCCGTTTAGAATCACTGAGGCGTTTATCGTGGCATGAACTGTCAATCTATTGATTGGTAAGTGCGGAGAAGTGGGTCATATGGTGACTAATGCATTATTGTGTAATAGCTCAGCACTATTTAATAGCAGTAAGTACCCACTCATCATAAATATCTGATTGGGGACCACCTTATAAGTAAAGATAGCTTAGCTAATTAAACTGAGTGCTGCCTTCTGCCCATTCTTAGCATAACAGAACCGATTGAACGCAGCCGTCGCCTGCTTGAAGGTGCAAGAAACGACGAACAACCAAAATTTGTGAACGAATTGTAAACATTTACTTTTGGGTAATTTTATATACAACTCCGGAAATGCATCATTATGAAAAACCTGAACCGCTCAGTGAGCTTTTTGTGAACAATTTTCGTTCTGACCTCGAGATGAAACGTGAAAATATACATATATTTTCCTTTAATGAAACGTAGGCTAATGTCGCATATTATGTGTGAAAATATTACGGAAAGCTGTCAGTTTAAAAAAGAACTCGATGAATTAAAGCATAATATGTAACCCTATGCAAGACATCAAATTTATCAAAGTAAAAAATATTCTCTCCATCAGATCAACCTAAGGATCGTAGCACACATATCAACTCAGAAAAGGATCGTCACCGTATCGTCATTCGCCTCGCCGTCAAACAGGCGTCAACCTGACGTAACCACGTAACGAAAGCGGATCAGACGCTCCGGCACGTCGACTCGGCTACAGCTAGGCGACGCCGTGCTTACGGCTCGCTGACCGCTGGTTGACGGCTAGGCGGCATTACTTCAATCATTTTGAATCCGAACGCAGACCGCGGGAAGGGCGTGGACGAAGAGACGTAAGCTAGGCTACGGAGAGCCGTAAGCTAGCGTACGGAGAACCGTAAGCGCGGGAACTGCAAGGCGACCACGCACCTCACCGTGGTTCGTGAGCCTGTCCCAAGGCGAGGCGATAACGTTACGATTCCGATTAGTGTGCGTTGCAGTAGGGAATTCCATACAAATAATACTGAACGGCTCCAGTTGATACGGTGCCGATCCCTTTCCGAGTTGATACGTGTGCTACGACCCTAAAACGACGCGCATTTTCACTTTATCGTAGGTTCAGATACCAAAAGAACTTTCTAAGCCATCAAAATCATGTTATGTCATAATAAAATAACGTTCCCATTTCCAGAGCCCTTATTACACCGGGGTAGTCGTATTAGGGGTCGGCATGAAAATTTGAAAGCTATCGTGTACTAGAGACGGCCGCTGGTGACTATATTAATTTAATAGCCGACGTTCCTCCGCTTCTGTCTGATGGCTTTATGAAGAACATCTCAGTCATTTTGCTGAAATATATTGCATATTTTGTTAAGCTAAGATATACAGGTTTAACTAGTTCTTACTTAAATATTTTTATATTTACCCATCATAAAGAAGACTATATAAAAGCGGTGCTCTAACTAAGAAAGGATTAAAGGCGTTCTTCGATAGTTAAGTAAAATAAAATTCTTTTTAGCAAATCAATTAATTTAATACTAGAGGATGCCCACATCTACGCCAGCACATCTACTACTGCTAGCCTATGAACACCCCAAGTGTATAGCCCACTAACTGAAACACGACATGATTCAGTTATGCAGTCGCTTAGTCGCCAAGTCAAAGTGACACTAAAGAATAACAATACTTGTCTTTACTAATATAATAAAGCAAAAGAGTTAAATGCGAATCTCAGGAATTACTGGGCCAATTCGAATAATTATTTGTGTTGGGTAGCCCTTTTACCGAGGAATGGAGCTATTAGGCTATATAAAATCACGCTATGCGCCACTGGCGTGAAGCTGTAGCCCTAAATAACGTGGGTATAACCGAAGGCTCAGCTTGTACGCATATAACACCGTAATGATTAAAAGATAAATATCACTAACACATATAAGCTTGGCATGATTAATTCACTTTTACGAGGTTGGGCGGGAAACTGGTAATAAAACCCTTTTTTCGTCCGCTTCCTCCGGATAAGTAACCTTTTTCCAACCGAGTGCTCCAACAAATAACTCAAAAACAAAATATATCTAATTCGTGTTTCACACTTTTATGATAATATTATAATATAAAATTGACGCCTCTTTGAAGTAACGGTAAATTTTATGTGCACGTAATACAAAACAGCAAAAAAAGAAACAAATACAAAATGAACCCAATATATATTTTTTTTATTTTTATTTTTTCACACAACACCATCTAGTCCCAAACTAAGCAGAGCTTGTACTATGGGTACTAGATAATTGATAAACATACATTTAAACTTAATTCTTTAATAAACACCTATTTACTATAGGTATCACCGTCAGCCCGCTGTGCAGGGCCTGTGTGGCAGCAGACGAGGCGGCAGCCCACCTGCTCCTCGACAGCCCTGAAGTCGCACAGTACAGGCAGCAGTACCTGCCCAGATACAGCACCCTGAGGGAAGCAGTGGGCCACATCAAGAGTCTGCTGGCCTTCCTCGAAGAGCTGGGGTGGCTCGAATGACGACACCATTCCCACCCGCACGCAAAATATACGCCAAGACGTGGAGTTGCGGAAACAGCCCGTGCCATCAAGTATCAAGTAAGTAGATACATTTATATCCAATGATTTGAATGAAAAAAAGGAAAATTTCTGTTTTGCAGGTATAATAGGGAAAAGGACCGAACATCACTGATTTTTCACTTATTGGACTGGACCCACACACAAGAGAGAACAAATCAAATAAAACCATTTATTGCATTTCATGTGTACACAGTTGTTACATGTCAAACATTACAAAACTACATAAAACAAAACAATTTATATTCAATATGTTAATTTTAAGAATTATGTCAAACATTACAAAATTATTAACTACCTACCTGCATTCTTATGTCCTATCGTCGAAGAATTCTTTCAAGCTATAGTAGGTAACATTTTTGTGTTAAATATTGTGTTAATTTATATTTGAACATACTATAGCTTGAGCAGTCTTTAACTTTTTTTGGTATTTTATTAAATATCTTTATTGCCATTAATTATGGGCCCGAACGAAACAGGGCTAATGTTGACAAAGGCAGTGCCAGTCTGTTTTGATGTCTTAGATTGCGGGGTTGCTTAAGGCGAGGACATAATTATGTGAATTGGGCGTCATTAGGGGTAAATTAAAACCGTTTTTCTCCGTAATTGTTATAGAAAAATATCTAAAAAATATATGTCTTAATCTACATCATATAAAGTATTTTCTCTTCGGTACCAAATCCTAAAAAAAGTATTTTAAATATCTGAATAAAATATGCAAAGTAACCTCTGTTCTTGTAGTTATTACCTTTTTTCTCCTAATCTATCAATCATAAGATTGTTTAAATTGAATCAGCCTCTTATATATTAGAACACCAGGGGAACCTTCAGCTTATTTTTGCAAATAACTTCACTTATTATTTTCTAAGGACTTTTTTACGTCACCGATACTCGCAAATCGCGCGTGGACAACTAACCAGTAGTACGAGCAAGATCAACGGCGTATATCCACCTCTTAAGGCAGTCTTTTACCTGGGAGAATATATCCGAATGTTTCTTGGCTAAAAGGCATATGTCTAGTATATAAATTGATGTCAGTGTGAGAATTTTTATAAAGTGTGGCTTGCAACTTTCCTATTATCTATATTTGCCAAGATACGTATACACTTTTTTTGAACTATGAATATTGAGTTAGCCTCTGTCTTCCCCACAACATTATGCCATACCGAATCCATGAGTGGGCGTATGCGTATTATGCAGTTAATGCCAAAGTTATATTCGTCGTCCTTTTTAATTCAGACAAGGCATATATAAAGCTAGATAGTTTGCTACTGATAAGGTGTATGTGTGACCTCCAATTTAAATTTGTATCTATGTTGAGTCCAAGAAGTTTAAATGACTTTACGCATTCTAGTTGTATGTTATTATAGGAGTAGTTTATATCTACAGCGCGTTTTTGGTATCGTCTAAATTGCATTAACTTTGTCTTTTGAAAATTTACTTCAAGGTTATGATCATCTAGCCAGGTTATTATATTAGACAATATATTATTGATATCGTTGTTCAGATTTCTCTCATGTTCACATGGAAATATGACGGATATATCGTCAGCAAACAGGATGATTCCTGGATTAATTATCTTAGGTAAGTCGTTTATGTATATAAGGCACAATAAACAACCTAGGACGCTACCTTGGGGAATGGAATTCTTTATTTTGGCTCTCTCTGATCTTACATTATTTTTCGATTTCCTTTTAGGTCGCGGTCGGTTTACTTTTTGTTAAAACATTTTTACCGGTTCCTAGTTAGGCACCTTTAAAAGGTAGCTGTGGTGTGGCGCCCAAAAATATTTCCGTTAAATTTTCAGTGTCTCAACTGCGACATGTCATATTAAATAGCGGAGCAAAAATAAAAAAGTTTGAAGCCAAACTAGATTATTGTTAGTCATAGATGAGAGAATTAGTATTGTTAGTACTTTATTGGTCCCCCGCGTGGCCTTGTCGTGGTGGGGCTCAGTAACCGTGGCTTGGACACACGCGGTGAAGCTAAGACAGATCCCGGGAGTGGACGCTCCGCGTGGGCTTGGAGGGGCCTGCGCAGGATGCGTCCTAAGGTGCGGGTGCGGGGGACAGTTCTGTCTGTCCCTCGCAGTCGGGCGCGGTCACGGGAGGAGAGACGTGTCGGTATTGCGTTACCGCGCGCCCTATCTCCCGCGACCAAATGGGGGCGCACCATTGTTGCGTCGCGGTAGGGCCGCAGAGGAAGAGGAGATGCGGTGTTGCCAGGTTGCCGTCCTCCCTATCCTTTGCGGCCGCTTGGTGTTTTGGCGGCGGAGCCCAACACCTTCATCCGCCGCCAAGGGGGTTTTGTTCGGGGCCCGCCTGACCATCTGGCGGGCCAATACCCGTCGGGGGATAGCGACGAATGCTTCGGCAATACCCGACCCTCCGACACACAGGTACATGAGGAACACGTGTTTGTTTTTTTGTCAGTACCTAAGAGTCTGACAGTCCCCTTCGCCCTTCCCAGGACGGAGGGACTCCATGAGGATTTTCCAACCCGACACAAAAAAAAGTACTATAAGGTAAATACATAAACTTATGATATTATGACCAAAGGCTACGAAATTAAAAGGAGAAAACAGTGAATTTGTAACGTCGACACGCCTATTTGATGATATTTTCATTTCAACTTTGGCAGAACAATTTGTATTGCCCCGATGCTATATATATGTTAGTGTTAGTAGTATCACCTTGACCAAGTTACTCAAAAAACAAACCACCAAGCTTCTACCACAAGTATTGTTTAATATTTATCATCTATACTATAATAAAACTGTAGAGGTGAAAAAGTCTGTACATTAAAGATTTTTTGACGAAAATTTGCTAAAAAATCTAGGAAAATGCTAAAAAGCAGTACTTGATGTTTTTTAGAATTTATGTCTGTCTGTCTGTCTGTCTGTCTTTCCCTATTTGCTAAAGATCTCTAAAATGGCGGAATTGATTTCAATAAAACTTACACTCATGTACAAAGGATACTGAAACCTATAAAATAGTATATGTTACATCACAATCGGTTGAGTGCTTTTCGGTGTACAGCTTGACCTCTCCTTTGTACGTAGTCCCAAACAAAACCGGGATCATTAAAAACTGGTTATACAAATGGTGCCATCTATGATCATTATAAGTTTGTTAGTAAAAGTATAGTTAGTCTAAATAGGTAGGTACCTTCATAGTGTTTTATGGCTACTAACCGATCGATAGATGTCACTATTTTCAAATAATTTTCTAGCAAAATAAATGTTTCTTGCAAAAAAGACAATAATTATGTGTCGGGTATATTTCTGTTATTAAAAAATAATAGATTATAATATTTTATTTCATAAACAAAAAGTCTCTGTGTCAAAATTTATTACATTGTCCACTTAATTTAAACAGTCAATCTCATGTAAGTATTTCAAATTATTATGTTTAAATAATAGTTATATAATCATTTCATTATTATTAATTTTAAATGATAATACAATGACTATAGATCCTTTTTTCAATAAATTGTCGATTAATCCATAATTATTATTTTCTATCTCGGTCGGTTTGTATATGTAAACATAGATGGCGTTGACAAATGACGTTATTTTCTGAATGGTGGTGTTAAGATTCTCCGAGGATTGATCAGGTTCTCGGATAATTTGCTTTCATCGTCGTTGGAATACTTGGATTGGATATTTGACGTTACTTATGAGTTTATGATTGTTGAATGTTATCGAGTTTCTTTGATTTCTTTCGTTCGTTCGTGTTCTGTTCTTAAACAGGTGTCTCATTATTCCCAATTTCTCACTCCTCACGTCACGTACGTTGGAATCTTTGAGCGGGAGACTGCGCCCTGAATTCAGATACCTCTTGAATTACTCAACGGGGCTATCTTACTTTCGGCAGGGCTGGATAGTCGTAGTCCTGTGTGTATTTTCTAAATAGGGGCAGGGACAGACACTTAAAACAGCTGGAATCGACATCCGAACATGTTGCTTTTCACATGGTCGGTAAAAATAATTTACATGTTCTATGTATGATAGTGAAAGTTGGGTATGGCAGAAGAATCATGAAAGTAGAATAAATGCTGTAGAAATGAGAGCACTAAGAAGTATGTGTGGTTTGTCTATGACCGACAGAGTAAAGAATTGTGTGATACGAGAGTGGTGTGCGGTAAAAGAAAATGTAGTGACAAGCATCGGGAACGGTATTGTCGGTAGTATATACGCATACTGCTGACATGTATGATAATGATATGATAATGATATGATGATGATATGATAATGATATGATAATGATATGATAATGATATGATAATGATATGATAATGATATGATAATGATATGATAATGATATGATAATGATATGATAATGATATGATAATGATATGATAATGATATGATAATGATATGATAATGACATGATAATGATATGATAATGATATGATAATGATATGATAATGATATGATAATAATAATGATATAAAAATGATATAAATGATATAGGGTCGATCAGGAATGATAAAAGAAACCGCCCGAGCTGAATGCTGTAAGTGCACTGATTTATTCGTAATAAAATGATAGGTACTACACCGATGCAACGGTGTCGCGCATATAATGTAAATGCCGAGTAAGCATTTTGTACAGGTAAACTGTACAGGCATGTTGAGATGGTTTGGAAACATGGAGAGGATGGATGACGAAAGACTGACAAAGAAGATATATAAGGCAAGTGTTAATGGGACAGCACGAAGGAGAAGACCTAAGCGTACGTTCTCTGATCAGATTGGAGACATCCTAAAAAAAGGACAGGTCAGAAGTACCCTAAACAGAAGAGCATGCATGAGAAACTTGATGGGAGTGAATGAAGCAAGAGAGGTATGTCAGGATCGTTGCAAATGGCGTTCCATGGTCTCTGCCTACCCCTTCGGGAAACAGGCGTGAGTCTATGTATGTATGTATGTATGTTCTATGTGAAGGTGGTAAAATAGTTAATGTTGTGTATAAAGAAATTCTCTAAAGACATATATTAGGTATATAATATACATATAAAAGTTATAAATAATATATACTCTTAGCATAAATGTCATGCTAATTAAATTCCAACATTTACGCGAACGAAGTCGCGGGCACAGATAGTACTGCATAAAACAGGGCACTCAACCATTCCAACATGAGTTAGTGCCACGAACGTTCCCCAGGGAGTGTTAAACGTTCATAATTCCACGATTATTTAACCCAAGCACTGGTGAAGCTGTTTCATATTAATAAAACAATCTCGTTAGTCAACAACGATCTTATTAAACGCATTCTCACGTCTAATTTCTAAGTGGAAGCAATATTACACGTCTATACATTATATTGTGGAGTACCTATTTTAACGTCTTATTAAGAGGCGAGTCATCTACCAAGCAATTTAAGAGACTCTACACGCGTAATTAAGAGATGATCCTAACCTTGTCTTATCTATACATATTATAAAACGAGTACTCGCTGTTTCCTGTCTATCTGTATGAACCTAATAAACACAAAAACTATCAAACGGATTTTTATATGGTTTTCACTGATAGATGATTCAGGCTGGCGGACAGGCAAAGTCATATTGCATGTAAATGTATATGCAACTACAGAGCCCAGACTAATTTCGGCAGTTATATTCAAGATATCATGTAATTTGGAAAAAGGCGCAGGTAACTAACTATGTAGGTATATGGACTGAGCGGCACTTTATCAGACTTCCTATCCCATTCATAGATTATATACTAAAAACAATTACACAAAGTCATCTGATTCCAACTTAGCAGAACTATCACAACCAAGACAACTGATAAATATACCCATAAATACAAATCGGTATTTTTTAATACTTACAGTCCAACTACATACTTCTCGCTAGACTACCATAAGGGCGAGATTCGCTCAGCAAGACATCGTCGCTTCCAGTGCTACCTTATACACACATTGACACTCGTATACAAAACCAGTTTCTAGTGTGCCTCGTCTCTATAGACGAGCCAAGGGATTTTTTTCAAACTGGACCACCGCCGACTTGTTTGGTTGTACATCCATAAATTATGAGTAACCCAGACACAGAACAAATATTCTTCATGCTAAGCAGACTAGGTGATCAGGTTTACAGTTCAGTTGCTTAGGATATTACAGAAAATATAGTTTTGTTACTACTGATAACGTCTGTCTCACAAATAACTAATAAAAATACCTACCTAAACAATAAAATATAACCACGAACCAAACAGCAAAAGAAATAGAAACAATTATTTTCAGATCACAGATTTTTGTGAAAGTATCCATCCCCGGTGTTTGTTCAATGTTCATTTGACTTCATTTGATGTCAGATTTAGATAACTGTAAATGTAACTTAACAAAACAAAACTTTGTAGGCGTAACTTTGACGTGAAATGTTATTATACAAAGTAAATTGGCATAAATGAATAAATTAATTTTGATGTAGTATTTTGATTTGATCTTTAAATCAATAGCCTTGTTATAAGAAACTTTATGACTGTAATAGCACTCGTTCTCAACATGTGATATGAAATAATTGATTTTTAATAGTAAGATACTCCCTCTCCACCTGTAACAATAGACTGATACACAAAGTGTTTCAGGTTCAAAACAACGCAATTAAGTGCGTCTTTTTATATTGTTGGATAATCGGTAAAGTAAAAATCGTGAGGAATCCTGTATGTGTGGGAGCTTTCATAATGTTTTCAAGAGGCCAATCCGCAGTTGGCCAGCGTGGTTGACTAAGGCCTTTCACTGAGAAGAGGCCTGTGGCCAACAAGGGGCCAGTTTGTATACGTATAGGGCTGATGATGATGACTCACACCTATGCTATGATTAATGACTTTAATATTTATTAATACTGAACTTTTTTTCACAGCTATACTATAAGTCTTGTCAGTAGGTACAAGTTCAAATTACATTCTAGGGCAATTTCTACTTCAAAACTAATTAAACACGACTTGAAAGCTGTCTCAAGTATCTGGAGTTACCATAGTTATAAAGCCCAACTCCTGATAATTTTTTATTTAACCATTTCTGCCTGATCTTGAGTTCATTTCCAGAAATTTCTTTTTAGTGCAACCTTCATCATCAGCCTGTAACAGTCCACTGCTGGACTAGGCCTCTCCTTTGAAAGGAGGAATTGGCCTACTATGCCACGCTGGCCAAACGGTTTGGTATAGGGCTTGTATCAAAATTTAGGTGAACTTTGGCGCACCGGTTTAGCATATATGCTCCTTCGTAAGGTTGCACTATAATAGTCTGTGTGGTGACGGATTAAGAATACGGAGTGCCACCACCCCGTATCATCCCATGGGTGTCGTAAGAGCCGACAGAGGGAGCATATTATGGAGATAATAACACTGTAAGAGAAGGAAAACTTGATACAAACCCTATACCAACCCGTTTGGCCAGCGTGGTATAGTAGGCCAATTCCTCCTTTCAAAGGAGAGGCCTAGTCCAGCAGTGGACTGTTAAAGGCTGATGATGTTGAAACGATAAAATATAACCTAAAACCAACGAACCAAACAGTAAAACCAATTGAAACAATTATTTTCAGATCACAGACTTTTGTGAAAGTATCCATCCCCGGTGTTTGTTCAACGTTCATTTGACTTCATTTGATGTCAGATTAGACAACTGTAAAATAAATGTAACTTAACAAAACAAAACTTTGAAGGCGTAACTTTGACGTGAAATGTTATAAATACAAAGTAAATTGGCATAAATGAATAAATTAATTTTGATGTAGTATTTTGATTTGATTGTTAAATCAATAGCCTTGTTATAAGAAACTTTATGACTGTAATAGCACTCGTTCTCAATATGTGATATTAAATAATTGATATTTAATAGTGTGATAGTTCTTCTCCACCTGTAACAATAGACTGATACACAAAGTGTTTCAGGCTCAAAACCACGCAGTTAAGTGCGTATTTTTATAATTATTGTTGGATGATCGGTAAAGGAAAAATCGTGAGGAAACCTGTATGTACGGGAGCTTTCCATAATGTTTTCAAGAGGCCAATCCGCAGTTGGCCAGCGTGGTTGACTGAGGCCTTTCACTGAGAAGAGGCTTGTGGCCAACAAGGGGGCCAGTTTGTATACGTACAGGGCTGATGATGATGACTCACACCTATGCTATGAGTAATGACTTTAATATTTCTTAATATTGAACACTTTTTAACAACTATACTATAAGTCTTGTCAGTAGGTACAGTTCAAATTACATTCTGGGGCAATTTCTACTTCAAAAGTAATTAAACACGACTTGAAAGCTGTCTCAAGTACCTGAAGTTACCATAGTTATAAAGCCCAAATCGCGACAATGCGTGAATAAATCCTAGGTGTTTACTTGACATATAATTATAGTAAGTAGTTTATATTTCTATTTTATACTAGAGGAAGCTCCCAGTTACATTTACATTACTTCTATTTTACAGTACATAGTATTTTTTTATTTAACCATTTCTGCCTGATCTAGAGGACATTTCCACAAATTTATTTTTAGTGCAACCTTACGAAGGAGCATATATGCTAAATAGTATCATACGCCTAATAGCCTCGGGTTTTGTTTGTCAGTCAGTCAGCAAAGTAAGCATTTTATCATAATAGATTTATTGCATCTTTCTGATGTATCTCCGCCGGTTTCGTTTTAAAGAACGCGCGGCCTTCATCTCTTACATTTTAAGGAAGCTGTATCTGTTGTAACGAGGTCGATTAATCAAAGTAATCGTTCGTTACGATTAGAACAATGATTTATCAAAGTCTACTTACGTGCAATCAATAGATAACAGCAATCATTATTTTGGTAAGTACCCTAACGCACTCCAAGAGTACAAGACAAGTATTTTTGATATTTTGTAGACTGGAGGTAATAATATGTAGTTCTGCATTAGCAGGGTATCTCCAATTTGCACACATGGCTTCATCGTTTTACTCTACATTTTGTGCCGACACGGGAAACGGTGCGCTAAAAATATAGAACCATTTTTAACGTTTTTTTTATACAGATAAAATATTGAATGCTTGGACATTCTTTCAAGCGTATGATACTCATTAGTTTTTATAGACAGTGTCGTTAGTTATATTCTCTCCATAAGTTATATAAGTCATACTTAGTACCATTTTATATACGACTGCCCAAGAAAATTAGAGGACATTTTTTCTAGAGTCCATGTCAGTCACATCTATGTGAGACTTAGCTTGCCGTTCGTAACAGATCGGCAAAGTTAAGCAACGCTTGCAGAGGTCACCATTTGGATGGGTGACCGTGTGTGGCATTTACATCTGAGCGCTGCCGTGCTTCGGAGGGCACGTAAAGCTGTCGGTCCCGGTTCTTGTTTAAAGATAAGGATCGTTAGGCCATGTCGGAGGCCTTCGGGCGGTCTGGAAACTCTGACACCAGAGTTGGTCACACACTCACACGAAAAACAAAACAAACATCTATGTATAATCTAAATGCCTGAATTATTTGAGATGGATTTACGTTCTGTGCAACTACACTGCTTTATTTAAGTTTTAGTGCTTAGTTGCATTTTTAGCACGGCTGACATATATTTTTAATTCTCAATTATTTCAGTTTTTGCTTAAAGCCCATGGGATATTTTTGTAGTTAATCTGATTTTTTGCTCACTCGAGAATAGCTCAGCGAAATAAGATTTGAAAAAAAAAACAATAGGAAGAATTCTTGCGTAATTTCTGCCTGAGGAAATCTTATATTAAACAAAGTCAAAAACTTGCCTCTGAAAACCAAATAACTCGGGGGAACTTCGGATAGGCGAATCACGACACTAACATAACTTCGGTCCACGGTGCGGTATAAAATATTCAACGATGAAGTTCTACGGAGACGCTCTCAATTAAAGTTAGGGACTTATTTTTTCATTATACTGAACAACTTAAGATATTCTTGGAAAGAACAATGGCCACTGAAATGTAAACGTCGTACATGTTGAATTATGTGTAAAAATACAATACAATAGCCCCATGAACATAGTTTCTAAGATTTCTGTAATAGTCTGATGAGCTAATGGAAGGAAAGAGGAACCCACCACGCACCCTCGAATTGACCACCCCAACTATTGCAATAGAAAAAGGTTGACAATATCAAACTCCTCTAAAAGGATAAGGGATATAGGAATGGTATGGGTTCCAGGAAGATACCTGACTTGCAGTATCCCGCTGTATGCGCCGACTATTCTTCGACACGTGTTTCGCCTCTGCACGAGGCATCCTCAGGAACGATGGGCAACGACTGAGCGCTTTCCAACCGTGGGCATGTCTTATAAACGATTGTACTTTCTAATCCCCTCCCTCCGTTGCTCGACTGATGTGAGTCATTATGACGGTGTGCGAATATATTCAGCAATGGGGACCCGTTAAAGTTGGTTTGATCGTTCAGTAATGTATGCTTGTCCCGCTTTAAAATCTCTAATTGTTCCAATACGCACATTCTAATACCCTTTTGACAAGTGTGTATGACGTCAAATGAATGTCCGCTATTTAAGGTATGACCCGATTCAAGTAAATGTTCGGCAAAATGAGACTTTTCCGGCTGGTTGTTTCTAAACGCCGCTAAATGTTCTTTATATCTCAGCTCAAAACTTCGACCCGTCTGTCCTATGTACTTATTTTGACATTGGTCGCATGTTAAGCAGTAAATACCGGACTTTTTGTTCTTGCATACTTTATCTTTACCATTGCAAAGAAATTTTAACGCTTTGTATGGTTTATAGGCTGATCTGATACCGTTCCTCCTCAGTATACGCGCCATACGGTCAGTTATGCTTCCAAAATAGGTAAGAACAGCGGTATTATTTATAGGTTCTTTTATAGAGGGATATAAATTGACAAGATGACAAAAAAAAATTGACAAGATGATTAGAGGAAAACAACTTAGAATGGCCAAGTCACTTTTATATCCCTCTATAAAAGAACCTATAAATAATACCGCTGTTCTTACCTATTTTGGAAGCATAACTGACCGTATGGCGCGTATACTGAGGAGGAACGGTATCAGATCAGCCTATAAACCATACAAAGCGTTAAAATTTCTTTGCAATGGTAAAGATAAAGTATGCAAGAACAAAAAGTCCGGTATTTACTGCTTAACATGCGACCAATGTCAAAATAAGTACATAGGACAGACGGGTCGAAGTTTTGAGCTGAGATATAAAGAACATTTAGCGGCGTTTAGAAACAACCAGCCGGAAAAGTCTCATTTTGCCGAACATTTACTTGAATCGGGTCATACCTTAAATAGCGGACATTCATTTGACGTCATACACACTTGTCAAAAGGGTATTAGAATGTGCGTATTGGAACAATTAGAGATTTTAAAGCGGGACAAGCATACATTACTGAACGATCAAACCAACTTTAACGGGTCCCCATTGCTGAATATATTCGCACACCGTCATAATGACTCACATCAGTCGAGCAACGGAGGGAGGGGATTAGAAAGTACAATCGTTTATAAGACATGCCCACGGTTGGAAAGCGCTCAGTCGTTGCCCATCGTTCCTGAGGATGCCTCGTGCAGAGGCGAAACACGTGTCGAAGAATAGTCGGCGCATACAGCGGGATACTGCAAGTCAGGTATCTTCCTGGAACCCATACCATTCCTATATCCCTTATCCTTTTAGAGGAGTTCGATATTGTCAACCTTTTTCTATTGCAATAGTTGGGGTGGTCAATTCGAGGGTGCGTGGTGGGTTCCTCTTTCCTTCCATTAGGTTACAATGGAGTTCAGCCAAGTAACGCCTGATTCAATCAACTAAGTCTGATGAGCGTTCTTTTTTGTATTGCGTGTCGCGAAGAGACATCATGAATTTAATATTAGGCGTTATCCAAGGGGTAGGTTTTGTTTTCACTTTGGAATGTTTTACATGTTGTTGTTTGGTGCATGGATGTTGAACAATTTTAATATATTATTATTAAAAGATTGTATTTGCTCTTCTATATGACTAATATTTAAGATATCAAACCATGGTATATTATTTAAGTCAGCACAAAACAGGTCCTGGTCAATTTGATCGCAACCGCTTCGTTATGTATTTTGGCTTTTCCTTGGGCCTTTTAATCATAAATTCGCATACAATCATAGCGTGATCGCTGAGAGATGGATTGTGATAGATACACTTTTACACAGATGTGGTGAGTCCGTAATTATAAGGTCTAAGAGAGATGAAGACCGTTCATTCACCCTCGTCGCATCCCTGACAAGAACTTCTAAACTATTATGGGTTAAAAATGTTAGAATATCCTTGGTTGATGACTTATCAAGCCTTAAAAGGTTTTAATTTCAATTTCAGCAGAATAATTTGTATTGCCCTATGCTATATTATATGACAAGGTTAGTAGTATAACCTTGACCAAGTTATTCAAAAACAAATCACCAAGCTCCTACCACAAGTATTGTATAATTTTTATTTATTTATTTTTTATTTATAGTCTCACGCCGTAAATATTACACCCACATTTCGCCTAAATTTTTAGGTCCCACGTAATAGAGGCCGAGCCTATTGCCGTTACCGGGCACATCACCAGACTCCGGGCTGCTACTGAGTATTCGGAAAAACCCAGTAACACTTATGCCCGACCCGGGAATCGAACCCGGGACCTCCGATCAGCAGTCGCATACGCTATCCTGGCATCAGGCAAACCACGGAGGCAGGCTTTTATATAATTGTATATATATATTTTATCATACTGCATAAAACAGAGCACTCAACCGTTCCAATAAGAGTTAGTGCCACGAACGTTCCTGAAAGAGTGTTATGCGTTCATAATTCCACGATTATTTAACCCAAGCACTGGTGAAGCTGTTTCATATTAATAAAACAATCTCGTTAGGCAACAACGATCATATCAAACGTATTCTCACGTCCAATCCCCAAGTGGAAGCAATATTTCACGTCTATATATTGTGGAGTACGTATTTATGTCTCTAAGACTATAGAATAAAAGGCAGACAGAGCGCGCGGAACACTTGCGTGAGGCCACTAAAGCAAATACAAAATTGAAAAGCGAATACAAACTCGACTCAGTGCGCTGCGAAGCATCGCACAGTTCACACGCCACGATCGATCCAGCTTTTAAATTCATAAAATGCCGTCTTGCGTTTTTAAACATTGTAAAAGTTGTTTCTAAAAGCAAATACGGGAAGATGGAATATATTCTTACAGATAACTATGGATTATTTGACCGTTTTATAATATTATTTCGATAAAATTCGTATTTCTGCAGAAAATATGTAAGTGTTGCCAGTTTACTGTACTTAGGGAGAGCACCTTAAATGAAATATTAAACAAATATCAAGCTTCTCAACAAGAGCTGAGCAAGCGTATAGTAGAGGCAGGTGAGCTAGTAGACTTGGTGAGATGTAATGCAGAAATGTATGAGTCTCTTACCAATAAGCTCTCATGTCCGTGTGCTCACATTCACACTCCAACCCCAGCAGAGCCATTGAGTACCATACTACCTGAGAAGTTTTCTGATAATTCACAAAACCAATCCTCTTCACAATCAAATAGGATTAAATCTAGGTTTTCAACATCAACTAACAAAACCTACATTTTTTCTGATAGGCTAGGTCATAATTTTGGTAGTCTTCTCAGTGAGAATACAAACCAGAGTGTTATAAATTACTGTAGGCCAGGGGATAGTTACAGTAGTTTAGTTAATCAGATTAAGTTGCACCCCTTAGATGAGAGTAGTACGGCCATATTGTTGTTTGGTAACAGTTTAACGGTAAAAAGACAGCATATCATAGAATGTGTTGAAATGTTATTAGACCTTAATTCCAAGTTTAGTTGTAAATTTATTTTATGTGCTTTGCCTTACTCAAATGACTTAACACATACACAAAACATGCACATACACACATTAAATATGTTATTATATAATATAACTTGTCGTCATAGTGACGCAATATTGTTTTTTGACGCTAATAAATTTATTAGTAAATTTACTTTAACAAGAGATACAATGTATCTGCCATTTTATATTAAGCGACAGATTGCTAAACTATTAGCATACAATTTACAACAAGGCAGAGAGCCTTGTGTTGACAATTTATTTGATAGGGTTAGTACTTGTACTAACAACGTTTTTATTGACATGTCTTGTGATTTAAACTCCAAGATAGGACAACAGTTAGGCTGCAGTATTTGAATATAGTACACCTAAACATGCAGGGCCTATCTGGCAAAGAATTAGAGTTAACTTTATTTCTAGAAAAATATGATGTTAAGGTTTTGTGCTTAACTGAACATTGGTTAAAGAACCATGAGCTTATTGTTATAAATCAATATTATACAGTGCAGAGTTCGTATATAAGAATGCAGGCTATTAGAGGCGGTTCTCTCATAATAACTTCAAATTTATTAAAATGTAAGGAACGTAAAGATATTGTTCATTTATCTATTGAGCGCACTATTGAGTTGTCCTGTGTGGAATTAGACCTATATATAGTAATTTGTGTATATCGACCTCCTTCTGGTGACTATAATCTATTTGAGACTGTTATGGAAGATGCTATAAATAAAATTAAATGTAGTAATAAGAATATTATAGTATGTGGCGATTTTAATATTAATATTTTAGAGAACTCTTCACAGTGTATTAGATTTCTGAATCTTTTCAAGTCATTTAATTTAAGTAACCTATTCTGTGAACCTACTAGAGTATCTGCAACATCTTCTACTTGTTTAGATAACATATTTAGTTCTTGTGCTGCCACAAACCCAGTAGTAATTAATTCTCTCCCTTCTGATCACCGTGGACAGATAGCTAGTTTTCCCTGTTCAACATATGATAAATCACGTACAGTAGAATGTAGGCCTCAGACTACCAATCGTCTAATACGTTTCAAAACCAATATTATTGCTAAACTCAATACCTCAATATTGAACTCACAAAATCCAAATACAATTTATAACTCACTTTTTGGACTAGTAAATAATGAGTTTCAAAATACCTTCAAGAGTAAAACAGTCACACTAAAGGGTACTATGGGATCTTTTAACCAGTGGGCCACTATAGGTATATACAAAAGTAGAGACAAGTTGTTTGAATTATATGGTATGAAACAACATAGATTTGACACACCTTTTCGAGATTATGTAAAAAAGTACTCAAAAATTTTTAAACAAGTTTATATTATGGCAAAATCTAAATTTATTAGTAGTAAAATTAAGCATGCAACAAATATAATTAAAGAAACTTGGAAAATTATAAATAATGAAACAGGAAGAGCACGACCACGGGAAAACCAATTAGAACTTAGAGAAAACAATTTATTAGTCACCAATAAAACTCAAGTAGCACATATGTTCAATAGTTTCTTTGCGAGCATACCTTTAACAACTACTAGCTGTTTACAATCATCATCTTTAGACGCTGGAAATTTTTTGCTTAGCAGTGTACCTGAATGCAAGAGCGTGTTTAGATTCGAGCACGTTACCCCGCGAGATATATTGATCGCATATAATTCAATTAATATTAAAAATACCGGTGACTTTTGGGGCATTTCAATTAAAATTTTAGGTACTATAGTTGAGACTGTTGCGCCTTACCTATCTATAATTTTTAATCAATGCTTTGACCTAGGCGTATTTCCGGATTTGATGAAATTAAGTAAAATTATACCCTTATTCAAATCTGGAAGTAAAAATGAAATTAATAATTTTAGGCCCATATCTATCTTGCCGGCATTTAGTAAAATATTTGAAAAGATTCTTTTAAAGCAGCTACTAAACCACTTTAATTTAAATAGTCTGCTTCACAAGGATCAATACGGATTTACTAAAGGTAGATCCACTACTGATGCGGGTGTTGCTCTCATAAAACACGTTTATAGTGCTTGGGAGTCATCAAAGAATGCTATTGGAGTGTTCTGTGACCTATCTAAAGCATTTGACTGCGTTCAGCACGACACGCTAATGCGTAAGCTCCGCCACTATGGCGTAGAGAAAACCGCACTTAGTGTTGTCGATTCGTACCTGCGGCAGAGATTTCAGTGTGTCGATGTAAATGGGACTACATCCTCTAAATTACCTATACAGCTAGGCGTTCCACAAGGCTCAATTTTAGGTCCTTTTCTATTTCTTGTATATATTAATGACTTACCTTTTTATTTAAAAAACATCTGTGATGTTGTACTTTTTGCAGATGATACGTCACTTATTTTTAAAGTAGATAGGAATAGAAATCAATTTGATGATGTAAATAATGCACTATTACAAGTTACACAATGGTTTACAGCAAATAACCTAGTACTTAATTCTAGGAAAACTAAATGCGTTAAATTTGCTTTACCTAATGTAAGACAACTGGGACCTAATATTATGCTAGATAGGGAGGAACTTGACACAGTAGACTCTACAGTGTTCCTAGGTATTACACTAGATGATAAGTTACAATGGGGTGCACATATAGCATGTCTTGCAGGAAAGCTAAGCTCTGCTGCGTATGCCGTCAGAAAAGTTAGGCAACTTACTGACATCGACACGGCTCGTTTAGTTTATTTTAGCTATTTTCACAGTGTTATGTCCTACGGCATTTTGTTATGGGGCAAAGCTGCGGATATTCAGAATATCTTCGTTCTACAAAAACGTGCGGTAAGAGCAATGTACATGTTAGGTGCAAAAGATACTCTTAGGGAACGCTTTAAGTCTATAGGAATTCTTACAGTAGCCTCGCTATTTTTATTTGCTAATATTTTGTACATTAGGCAAAATATAGGTTTATTTACCACAAAAAGCGATATACATAACATAAATACTCGAAACAGGCATAGGTTATATGCCCCTTATCATCGTTTACATAAAGTTAATAATTCTTTTGTAGGGCTAGGTATTCGTATATACAATAAAATACCAATTAGTCTTTTAGAATTACCATTTAGTACATTTAAAACTAAAATAAAGGACTGCCTTATTAAGAAAGGTTATTATACTATTAATGATTATTTCAGTGATAAGGATAGCTGGTCACTTACGCTAGACAACTCATGATCTTTATACCTAATTAGAATTATATAGATACTTTGCATTTTCAGTTAATCTTTATATAATATTTCTAGTTCTTTTAACTTACTGTTCATGTATTATTAGGTCATTCAACTTAGGTACTACATTTACATTTGCATTGTTGTTCCACTAATTTTATTAAAGTTTTACTGCACTGTAAGATGAAGATAACTCGTGATTATGGGCTGTAAACTAATGTTTTAGTAATTTTGTGTATTCATATACAGTCACTTCTGTAACATATATTTCCACCATATAGTTATGAACATGGTCGCGAGTTGCCTACATTATAAGACGTAAGTGGATGCTCCTGTTACACAATATTCACACTGGAAGGCTACTACAGCAGTTAAATTGGTAACTGCATTAATTATTTAAGTATTATGTATGTTCCTAATTACTATTTACAAGTAATTAATTACAATGTGAAACAGTTGCAGCTCCTTACAAAAACAAAATATGTAACATAACACTGGCGATTAAAAAGAGTGGCCACGAGTTTTATTGCCCGTTCTTTCTCGTGGTTCTACCTATTGCTTTGCGAATGGGCAGTAAATGTAAATGTAGAAGCATTAAGTAATGTACATTAAAATTTGACGTTCATAAGCGTCACTTTGTGACCTAGATGAATAAATGATTTTTGACTTTGACTTTGACTTACGTCGACACCGTTTTCCCTGAATTAGGGAAAATGCACTTGTCAATTGATTATGTAGGTAATAATGATTGTCATGTTAATGAAAAATACATTAACGTATTGTAAAAGTATATTGTAGATTATATTTTTTCTTATAAATATACTAATAGGATTTCCATTAGTATATACATTGTTAGTATGTACATTGATTCGTGTACACGCGGCTACTTGTCAAGCTATACACTTTGACCTTTGTACCGTTGTTAGACCTTTGTACCGTTCTTATGGCGTAGGGAATAAGTATCAAAATCGTACTTCGACTATTTAGCTTGACTTGGCGCCGTGTGTACATTAAGTACAGAAACAGAAATTATTGATTGTAGCTATTATTTATTTTTAATTGCAATTTTTTTTGGTTACGATTTATGATTATGATATTCATAATTTATTGTATGCATGACAAAATGTTTTTAGCTAATTAATATTTATGACGCAAGCCTATCTGTTTATTTCTCAATTTACGAATAAAATTAGTTAAAACTGAACTCGGAGCCTACATTTTTTAAGAAATGTATTTATAAAAGCATACTTTAATGGTATTTTTTATTTGAATAATTATCACAACAGCATTACATATTAAAAGCATTAATTAAATCTATGGTACATTCTTCAAAATCACAAACGAATATAAATTATTACCTATGTAATATTTTTATATTCGTTTGCAAAAACTATATGCAAAATAGTGGGAGATTATTCATAATCTGGCAACTTTACACACACATAGACGCGCGTGTCCGTACAGTGCCAGTCGCCAAATGTCACGCACACATAGCTGTCAACGTGCCTCACTTAGTTGGACGAATACGCTACATCTGGTTCTTGTTTGTTAAATCTGTGTTATGTCTTATCAAGAGGCGAGTCATCTACCAAGCAATTTGCTAGACACGACACGGGTAATTAAGAGATGATCCTTGTCTTATCTATACATATTATAAAACGAGTACTAGCTGATTCCTGTTTATCTGTATGAACCAAATAAACACAAAAACTATCAAACGGATTTTTATATGATTTTAACTGATAGATGATTCAGGCTGGCGGACAGGCAAAGTCATATTGCATGTATATGCAACTACAGAGCCCAGACTAATTTCGGCAGTTATTCAAGATATCATGTAATTTGGAAAAACGCCGGGACAAGGCGCAGGTAACTATGTAGGTATATAGACTGAGCGGCACTTTATCAGACTTCCTATCCCATTCATAGATGAAATTCTAAAAGAAATTACACAAAGTCATCTGATTTCAACTTAGCAGAACTATCACAACCAAGACAACTGATAAATAAACCCATAAATATAAAGCGGTATTTTTTAATAGGTACAGTCGAACAACTTCCCGCTAGACCACCATGAGGGCGAGAATCGCTCAGCAAGACATCGTCGCTTCCAGTGTTACTTTATACACACATTGACACTCGTATACAAAACCAATTTCTAGTGTGCCTCGTCTTTATAGACGAGCCAAGGGATTTTTTTCAAACTGGACCACCGCCAACTTGTTTGGTTGTACATCCATAAATTATGAGTAACCATACACAGAACATAATAGTCTTCATGCTAAGCAGATTAGGTGATCAGGTTTACAGTTCAGTTGCTTAGGATATTACAGAAAATATAGTTGTGTTACTATGGGTAACGTCTGCCTCACAAATAACTAATAAATATACCTACCTAAACAATAAAATATAACCACGAACCAAACAGCAAAATAAATAGAAACAATTATTTTCGGATCACAGAATTCAGTGAAAGTATCCATCCCCGGTGTTTGTTCAATGTTCATTTGACTTCATTTGATGTCAGATTTAGACAACTGTAAATGTAACTTAACAAAACAAAACTTTGTAGGCGTACCTAACTTTGACGTGAAATATTATTATACAAAGTAAATTGGCGTAAATGAATAAATTAATTTTGATGTAGTATTTTGATTTGATTGCTAAATCAATAGCCTTGTTATAAGAAACTTTATGAGTGTAATAGCACTCGTTCAATTATTTATATTTAATAGTGTGATACTCCCTTTCCACCTGTAACAATAGACTGATACACAAAGTGTTTCAGGTTCAAAACCACGCAGTTAAGTGGGTATTTTATAATTCTTGTTGAATGATCGGTAACGGAAAAATCGTGAGGAAACCTGTATGTATGGGAGCTTTTCATAATGTTTTAAAGAGGCCAATCAGGGCGTGTGATGACGGATTAAGAATACGGATTTTCACCAAACCATATCATCCCATGGGTGTCGTAAGAGCCGACAGAGGGAGCATATTATACAGAGAACAGCACAGTAAGAGAAGGAAAATTTGATACAAACCCTATACCAACCCGTTTGGCCAGCGTGGTATAGTAGGTCAATTCCTCCTTTCAAGGGAGAGGCCTAGTCCAGCAGTAGACTGTTAAAGGCTGATGATGATGATGATGATGAATCCGCAGTTGGTCAGCTTGGTTGACTAAGGCCTTTCACTGAGAAGAGGCCTGTGGCCGAGAAGGGGGCCAGTTTGTATACGTATAGGCATGATGATGATGACTCACACCTATGCTATGAGTTATGACTTTAATATTTCTTAATATTCAACACTTTTTAACAACTTTACTATAATTCTTGTCAGTAGGCACAATTCAAATTACCTTCTGGGGCAATTTCTACTTCAAAACTAATTAAACACGACTTGAAAGCTGTCTGAAGTATCTGAAGTTACCATAGTTATAAAGACCAACTCGCGATAATGCATGAATAAATCCTAGGTGTTTATTTTAACTAGTCCAAACATTGTTCATATAGATAATTATAGTAAGTAGTTTAGATTTCTATTTTATACTAGAGGATGTTCGCAGTTGCATTTACTTTACTTCTATTTTATAGGACATAGTATTTTTTTATTTAACCATTTCTGCTTGATCTAGAGGACATTTCCAGAAATTTCTTTTTAGTGCAACCTTACGAAGGAGCATATATGCTAAACAGTATCATACGCCTAATAGCCTCGGGTGCTGTTTGTCAGTCAGTCAGCAAAGTAAGCATTTTATCATAATAGATTTATTGCATCTTTCTGATGTATCTCCGCCGGTTTCGTTTTGAAGAACGTGCGGCCTTCATCTCTTACATTTTAAGGAAGCTGTATCTGTTATAACGAGGTCGATTAATGAAAGTCACGATTAACGAAAAATCGTTACGATTAGAACAATGATTCATCAAAGTCTACTTACGTGCAATCAATAGATTACAGCAATCATTATTATTCAGATCGTATTTTTCTCTCTGTGTTCAATCCTATTTTGGTAAGTAACCTTACGCACTCCAAGAGTACAAGACAAGTATTTTTGTGCAAAGATATTTTGTAGAATGGAGATAATATATAGTTCTGCATTAGCAGGGTTTCTCTAATTTGCACACATGGCTTCATCGTTTTACTCTACATTTGTGCCGACACGGAAAGCGGTTCGCTAAAAATATAGAACCATTTTTAGCGATTTTTTTTTACAGATATAATATTTAATGCTTGAACATTCTTTCAAGCGTATGATACTCATTAGTTTTTATAAAAGTGTCGTTAGTTATATTCTCTCCATAAGTTATATAAGTCATACTCAGTACCATTTTATATACGACTGCCCAAGAAAATTAGAGGACATTTTTTCTAGAGTCCATGTCAGTTATTACAGGTACCGTCACATCTATAATCTAAATGCCTGAATTATTTGAGATGGATTTACGTTCTGTGCCACTACCTACACTGCTTTATTTAAGTTTTAGTGCTTTGTTGCATTTTTAGCACGGCTGACATATATTTTTAATTCTTAATTATTTCAGTTTTTGCTTAAAGCCCATGGATTTTTTTTGTAGTTAATCAGATTTTTTGCTGACACTGAGAATAGCTCAGCGCAATAAGATTTGAAAAAGAAAACAATAGGAAGAATTCTTACGTAATTTGTGCCTAGGGAAATCTTATATTAAACAAAGTTGAAAAGGAACATGCCTTCTCTGAAAACCAAATAACTCGGGGGAACTTCGGATAGGCGAATCACGACTCTAATATAACTTCGGTCCACGGTGCGGTATAAAATATTCAACGATGAAGGTCTACGGAGACGCTCTCAATTAAAGTTAGGGACTTATTTTTCCATTATGCTGAACAACTTAAGATATTCTTGGAAAGAACAATGCCCTCTAAAAATTTAAACGTCGTACATGTTGAATTATGTGGTAACAGCGCTTTAGTTCTGTACAGTTTTTACAGTTGGCTTTTGTTAAATTATCATCAAATTGAAATTGCTATTTACCGAATAGGTAAATTTATTAAAATTAATATCAGGGACTAGAGCATAAAGCTGAATGGTAGGATCTTGCCATTTACCACATGGAAAAAAGCTAATTTTTTTCAATAGGTACATATAATTTACCCAATTGCAGTGGGGAAAACTGCACGTAAAAGATTCATTCAATAAGAATCGACGAAAGGAAAATACATGAAGCTAAAAAGTATCTTACGGAAGAGACGGAAATCACGATTTCATAACCTACGCCTACTCGTCTTAAGCAGCCTGGTATTAAGCCAAATTGTTGCTTCACAATACATTCGTAAAAAAACTATAAAAGACTGATGATAATAAAACAAATATAGGTATATCTTGCTCATAGTTTCGACTTTTTCTTCTATTTATCTGATCAAAGAACTCGGCTCTCTTTTCTTACCTTATTTTGTAATAGTACCTACGTATGAAGACAAAGTACAACTTTATAGTTCCACATATATCAGAACAACGTACAACATATATGACAATAATAAAGATAAGCTACAGGCTCTTTGTATCAAGGGATGTAGGTGTTCTGTTTAATAATATTTTCTCAGCACTAGGTGTCAAGGGAATTGTTCTGCTTGTTGTTCTTATTACACTTTGCGAAACTGGTGTCAACTTAGTTTAGTTTTTTTTTGTCTTGTTACAATGGTGGCTCATCCACATGGTACATAATGGATAGCTATTGCGTGACTATGTAAAGAATTGATAATATTATTTAATATACACATACATACATACATAGACTCACGCCTGTTTCCCGGAGGGGTAGGCAGAGACTACGGAACGACATTTGCAACGATCCTGACATATCTCTCTTGCTTCATTCACTCCCATCAGATTCCTCATGCATGCATTATTTAATATATGTGTAATTAACGAAGCAGAACTTGTACTATGGATGCTCTACTGTATTTAAAATAATAAATGGCAACACGTCCCAATGCAGAACGACAGTCGTAATATTTGCCTTTAATATTAGACAGGCGGTAAGATAGAAGCAAGCGAATAAAGTTTATATTAGTTACGGGAAAAGATGTCTATCTGTGCGCTCATCATCATCATTGTCATTGTTCTAGCGTTATACCAGTTGCATGTCTCAGATCCTGAGGTCCACTTACTGGTCTTTGTCTAGATTTGGCTTTCTAGCTGCACTTTCTCCAGCAATGAATACATTAGATTGAAAATAAAGACAAAAGCATAACCTTTATTTTAAGCTCCTCAGTCATCTATCTAAATGTCACATGAAATTCTCGGCTGAATCTAAGTGAATTTTCTGTAATAAATACATGCCTTAAGAGATGTGACATTGCATCGCACAAATAATATTTCTCCGCTAAGACGTACGTAGAGAGTACGTGAGTAAGTGGAGGCTACAAGGGCAAGTCGGCGGGTGGCGTCGTAAGGGCGGGACGACTGCGGGACGCTGGCGCCTCCGAGACGAATCACCCCCGCCTACATCTACGGGTTAGGCTGCTTATCCACCAAAGATGGGCGAATAATGAAAAAAGGGAGAAAAATCGCTTGCGTTGTGAAAATAGACGAAAAAAGTATATAATCTGTTGGTCTTGACGGTCTAAGACGGTCAAGACGGTTTCTGACAGGTGCATTCGCTTTGAAAAAATGGTACTTATCAAACATCGTCCTAGTGTGATCCTCGTGGCATCTAAGACTTCGTGTCTTGAAGGTGGACTTTCTTTCTGGTTTAAGTAAATTTGACAGTATAATAGGTTTTCCTCAGAACGACTGCCGCCTGATCAAAACAACCTGTACAGAAAGTGATATTCCACGGTTCACATAAGGATATTCCAGGGTTCAAAGATCTTCATGGTAAGTGAGACTGAGGATGGACCGAGGGTCGCGAAAATTATCTATTTCTCTGAGGAAAAGCTACTATGCTGTCAAATCTTGTAAGACTAAAATACGGCCCACGGACTCCAAGGTGGATCGCAATCCTGACAACGCTAAGTAGCTAGCCCTGTATTTGCGAAGCATTCTTTCAGATTTCAATTCAGATCCAAGGAAAATTCACTCCAATTTAATAGTATCAGTTAAATTTCGCTTCGTTATGGATATTGCCTTTACACACCGCTCTGCAAGTTCGTACATCTCTGCTAAGTAATCAACCTTAAGGGAAAACGCAAAATTGATTTACGCGTTTCATTTAGCCAAGTAATTATTCTTGTACTACTATAAGACTTTGCTATATTTATGTTGGATGTAATTCGGAGCTTAGCTACGTGAGATTTGGTAAGTAAGAATTATGGCTTCAGTAATTTTAGTTGTAGGTAATCGTAGTAAAGGTAGTATTGGTGCGATTATTATTGATTGAAGCACTCGCTTTGTCGACAAGAAGCTAGAATAAATCTCCACTCATACTACTTTTGTATTTCATTTTTGTGTAGTCCGGCCCTCTATTATAAATACTATATCACCTGTGTATCCTCTTCAGCAACAATGACCATTGAAGACAACAGTAAGAAGTCTCGAAGAAAAGGTCTTGCAACATACTCACATTACTCTACTGACGAATAGTAAAGATATAAATTACCAGAGCCTGGCAAGCTGAGCTGAAATGGAGGGGGATGAAGAATATTATTGAGTAAAAAACAAATTACAGATAAGATTTTTCTAAAAGACAATGATTGATTTGAGCCGCCGCAGTAAGTTCCTACTCGATAAAATTATGAATTATTAAGAAAACCAATTAGCAATACATCATCTTGATGTCAAACGAAGTGGATATTGAATTGCGTACCCATTAAATTATTTTGAGATGAACACGCACGCCATTGGTAAAATGATCGTAATAAAAAAAAACAGCTATTGATAAAAATCGTTGAATAACAAAAACTGTCACCTCAAATTAATTTGATCGTACATCGTGTCGTAATTAAAAATATTTGAATAATAAAAAGTATATAATTCATTTCCCGCGGTTTTACCCGCATCCTGAGGGAACTACTCAAAATCGGTCCAGCCGTTCCAGAGATTAGCGAGAACAAACAGACAGGCAGAGACAACATTTTTTAAAAATTTCATTTCGGTATATATACCGTGTATACATCTATATGCTCTTAGTAAAAAGCGGTTATTTTAATATTAGAAACAGACACTCCAATTTTATTTATGTGTATAGATTTATGGCTTCGGCATGATGCCGAACATGGTACCCACATAAAGGTGCTTTACTTCATAATTAATTATTACACAGAATCCGTTAGACTTTTCACTCCAGGGTAGAGTGACGATCTCCTTACACCGCACTCACAAAGGCGCCGCGCTTATGCCACTTAAACAAGAAGACACTTAGTTGTACCTACCTGTAAACATACCACCCACCCGTACCAAAAAGTTTAAAACACAAAATGTGTTCATGTAACTATGAGATCCTACGCTGTAAACAATTTGTATACAGACTTTATCAATTTTAATATTAATCGACGAGACATGCGTCACAAAAATTTGTAGAGACCACTGCAGTCGAATTACAGAAAATCACAATTCTTTTTACAATCGATTACTTTGGGACATTGTAAAGTAAATCAGATTGTGTAGTGTAGGTTCACATTATATTCACTTAGTAGATTCAGCAAACAACTCTTTCATTCAGGATATTTTTTTATTTTATTTTATTTTATAACTTTATGCACAAAAATTGTACAAGGCGGGCTTAATGCCGTAGGCATTATCTACCAGCCAACCTTTGGGTGATGCAGAGAAACATGTAATAGATGCAGTTCTTAAATTAAAATGAAAGAAAAAGACAGAAACCTACTTATTAATATAAAATGATATACATATATATTATTATATGCTTACATATCATAAATATATATTCATTATAAAATACACAAATATATATTTATTATAAACTACATAAATATACATACATTTTATAATTCCAGTACATATATACATTAATATATAAAATCAATAAAGGATAAAAACCTATGTCGATTCAGTTAGTGCGTCTAAATAATACTGCCGAACTCTAGTTTTGAACGTAAAACGGTTAGTGGACATCCTGACCTCAAGAGGGAGAGCATTCCAGAGAAGGATAGATTGTATATTAAAGGATGAATGTACCAGGCTAGAACTGTGAGAAGGACAAAGAAGCAGAAGATTATTAGAGGAACGAAGATTTTTCTCATGAGTATTACAGAGAAATTGAAAGCGGGAACTTAAATAGACGGGCGCACAAGGAGAGTGCAGTAATGAATGAAGAGTACACAAAGTACGCAAGCTACGCCGTTGACGAATGGGTAGCCATCGTAACTTTGATCGGTACTCAGAAATATGATCAAATTTGCGAAGATTGAAAACGAATCTAATGCAATTATTGAGAAGACGATCGAGCTTATTGAGAAGATCTGCATTAAGGTCGAGATAGCACACATCACCATAGTCGATGATGGGAAATATTAAAGACTGTACTAGCATTGTCTTAGTCCTGAATGGCAGAAAGTTCTTCAGGCGATAAAGCGACCGCAAGGCGCCAGTGACTTTACGACTCACATTCGCTACCTGCGTCCGCCAGTTAAGGTTGGCGTCAATAAATAAGCCAAGATCCTTAACACTTGAACTGAACGGAATGATAGATCCATCAAAAAGGACAGCAGGCATCGATTGCAAGTCAACCCTGTTTAAAATACGCGAACTACCAAGGAGTATAACCTGACATTTAGCAGGGTTCACAGATAGGCCAAACCGTTCCGACCAGACCTTTATAGAGTTCAAATCTTGGTTAATTTCTGCTATTGCTGTATTTAGATTTTCTAAATTGGACTGTGAATAAAGCTGTAGGTCATCAGCATACAGATGATACGCACAATGAAGTTCATCAGTAAGAAAATTAATAAATAATGCAAACAGAAGAGGAGAAAGTATTCCGCCTTGAGGAACACCAGAGTTTAAATCACGCCATGTTGATGTAGTTTCATCGACACGTACCGACTGCTGGCGTCCTCCAAGATAAGAGGAGAACCATTCCAGTGCCATAGGTGAGATCATTAGACAGGATAGGACTGAAAGGAGGAGGTCGTGACTGACGTTGTTAAAGGCGTTTGAGAAGTCCACCAAGACCAAAAGTGTAAGTCTGGTGTCCTCCACCCCCGCCCTCACATCGCCAGTCACCTTGAGCAATGCGGTGACAGTACTATGTCCAGGTCTGAATCCAGATTGAAAGGGTGACAGGATGTTGTTTTGGTAAACAAACCCAGACAACTGTCTCTGAACGCATGACTCAAGTACCTTGGATAGAAAGGGAAGAATGGATATGGGACGGTAATGTGTCAGGAGAGTGGGATTCGAAGTTTTGGGTAAAGGACGCACATAGGCTTTACGCCATATGTAGGGAAATTGACCAGTGTCAAGGGAAAAGTTTAGGATATGGGTAATGAGAGGTAGAATTTGTTCAAGGATAGCCGTGATCATGCGGCGACTAATGTCATCGCATCCCACGGCTATGGACTTAATTGGTAGGATAATCTTTTTAATCTCACCTGATGATAAAGGAGAAAAAGAGAAAGAATTAATGTTCAGGCGAGGTAAGCCCGCCAAATAGGATGTGGTTTGACTTTTAGTTTGGTCGTCCAAAGTGAGTGTAGTTGTAAAATGACGATTAATGTCATCCAAACTAATAGTCACCGGTAGAACCACTTGGCCATGAGGTTTCCCAATGCCAAGTGTCCTTAAAAACTGCCATATATTAGCAGGGGATGAGTTGGTAACATTTTCGGAGATATGTCGGCGTTTAGCGTTGCGTACTATCTGGTTGCATCTGTTCCTAGCCATCTTGAAAAGAGACCAATTGTCGTCGCACCGATCCTTTTTATATTTGCGGAAAGCCCGGTCCCTACGTCGCATCGCCATCCGAATACCCTCAGTTATCCAAGGTGCAGGTGGACGTTTCAATTTAACTTTTTTGATGGGAGCATGCACGTCGAACAACCTCGTAACCGTGTTGTTAAAAAGATCCACTTTGTCGTCGATAGAGATGGCTGACATCAGCGGTTCCCAGTCAATATTCGCAGCATCTGTCCTCAACTTTTCAACGTCCATTCCACCATACGGAGGATACTTTATTCCCACTATTGAATCGGAAAATACACTTTCTATTTCCAGCAATCTGAACTAGCTACACAATATCTTAGCCGCTCGCCTCGCTCGTCACTTACAGAAATAAATGGGGTCATATTTTATCCGGAAACGCTGCGATATATTTTTTATTGTGGGCGATATATTGCACACTTCTGTCTACCCGATACAGTTGGATAGAAGGCAGTGTAACATAATATGTAGCTTAGGAGCATAATGGTGTTTCTTATGTTACATTAAACAGTTAAAGAAATATATTGTAATGCATTATGTTTTCACATGTATAGGATGACTTGTGATTGCTCGTATCCCGTCTAGGAGGTGAATCGAGAGTCTTAATGGAGTATTCTTACACCTTGCTTGGGGATTTCCTGTGAAAATTACTGGTTTATTCATGATTTAATTTTATTTTTATTTATTTATCATTCACACGTTCATAAAGGAATAGTGCAATGTCCCACAAAACCGTGTCATCGGTTTGACTGTGGGATCCAGTCGCCGTACAGTAAGTATTAAAACATTTACATTAAACAAAATTACAAGAATTACTTATAGGTAACTAAACTCTTATGTTCTAGCACTTATCTAAGTAATATAAGCAATATTACTTAGATAAGTGCTAGAACTGTAATATAAGCAATATTACTTAGATAAGTAGGTATCTGACATTGTTTATAGACCTAACGCTGCATGGACTGAAAAATTGTATAATATTGGGTAGTTTTTAAGATACTAGATAAAGGGCTGACCAGGTTTTAGGCTACGAATAAATCTTGTGTCTCAGGGGACTTGATAAACATGCAGTCAACGGACACAAAGTACACCCAGACTTATTACAACAAATTTTGGATCACACAAAGTATTGCCTCGTGTGGAAATCCAACCTACAACACTCACACAAAGCGACCACTTAAACTGCCATACATGCAGTGATAAGCATGAAAAGCGAACGCAAATATATGGATGAGAATAACACCTTGAAGACAAAATTAACTAGTTGTACCAACTAGAAAGCAGTCGTCCTCAAGCGTAATGCTTTGATCAAACCTGATAACGACACAATTCAAAGTATAGATTCGATAGAATCTATACATAGAATTGTTGTTGTTTGTGCTTATTATAAAATTAAGTCCCCTTTTCGTTCCGTTTGTTTGTACAAAAACTACAATCGGATTTTAGTACGATTATCAGCAAAAGACAGAGTGATTGGCGGGTCAAATATAGTAAAATATAAATAAGGACATACATATAAATAAGACGACGGAAAATTAAGCGGCGTCAGCAACATGATCATTATGTACTGTATTAAGATTCTACTTTAAAGTGAATCTAGCTTGCCGTATGTACAATTTCACAAGCGTAGCGGACTGCTACATGTTTATAACGAATGTCTATTAGTTTCAGCGTGTTACAACATCTTAATATACAAAATCCTTGCGTTACTGACTGACTGACAGACACGCTACAGCCGAAACTGTTGGGCGCAGGAAGCTGAAATTTGGCATGTATGTTCCTTGGGGACCGTAGGGGTGCACTAAGAAGGGATTTCCCGAAATGCCCACGGGATCGGCCAAAACGGGTAATTAAAAAAAATGCAGGCGTAGCTGCTGGCGTCCTCTAGTTCATTATATTAGCCGATAGACGCCTACTGCTGGGCATAGGCCTCCACCAAAGGTCTCTGAAAGGTCCACCCTATAAACTCGTTGGTGACCTTGCCTCCTGCCTGCCCTTCTGCTCTAAGATATGCCTCCAAAAGCCAAGATATTTTCTTTTTTTTATATAAATAAATAATTAAATTAGTACTTCTAAGCTGCTGCCCAAAGCAAAGTTATATATGTAGGTAGTAGGACATCTACCTATAGCAAGATATACTTGCCATATCACGTTAAGTTTAAGTTTACAAATAAAGAAATTGATTGATTGATAAGTCTTTGCATAGGTATGATAAAAATCGATAACATAACATCATCACATAATATCTACATCTAATGGAAAGGTTACCTACTGGCTATAAAATATGCTACCACCCTTAGAACCTGAAAAAATTGGGCAAGTGCGAGTCGGACTCGCGCACGAAGGGTTCCGTACCATCATCTATAAAAGAAAATCACGTTCGTTGTATGTATACTTAAATACTTTATAAGTTTCTACCTGTTTATTAAGATCGAGTAACAAATTGCTTAAAAATTACGTTTGTTGTATGGGAGCCCCCCTTTATTATTTACTTTTTTTAAATTTAATTATTGATTTTGAAAGGTAATATACAACTACATATTTTGTGAAAATTTAAAGCGTCTACCTGTTACAGTTAGTAATTTTGAGCAAAAAATACGAAAAAAAACACGTTTTTTGTATGGGACCCCCCCTTAATATTTTTTATTTTTTTTATTTTTAGTATTTGTTGTTATAGCGACAACCGAAATACATAATTTGTGAAATTTCAGCTTTCTAGCTATCATGGTTTATGAGATACAGCCTGGTGACAGACAGACGGACAGACAGACAGACAGACAGCGGAGGCTTAGTAATAGGGTTCCGTTTTTTACCTTTTAGGTACGGAACCCTAAAAAAGACTTAAAAGGCGACAAGAACGTAATAGTACGCCAGCGATGTAATAGACGAGGTGTGGTGGGTAAAACCTCGGGGCACAGTTAGCAATCAATAAAAGCTCATCATCATTGGCAAAAAAGCTGACAGTATCGGCGTATTGCTATTAAAGAAAATAAAAGCTGAAGTGGCAAAAAACAAAAGCTAAATAAAACAACGTCAGAAACAAGATAATTATCTAATTTATTAGGAAAATACTCTAAAGTGAAACTAGCTTACCGTATGCACAATTTCACATGCGTAGCGCATTACTACATCTTTATAATAAACACCTATTTCTTTTAACTACAAGATTCAACATACCAGCCGATGGACGCCCACAGCTGGACATAAGTCTCCCTCAAGGCTGTCCACATCGACCGATCTTGAGCCGCCCATTCATCCGCCGCCCACGATTCCAATAAAATAGTTGGTCTACCTAGCGGTAGGCCTACCTCTGTCTGCTCCAAGATTATTCACCTGAAAACCAAGATAGATTTTCTTTTTAAATTTGTTTTATAAAAACATCGGAAAACGCTAAAATCGGTCTTAAACAGCCACCCAAAGCAAACAAAGTTTGGTATGATAGCAGTTAGACATTTGTAGCAAAATCTAAGTAGATACCTGCCGCATGTTAGGTATGTCTATGGATAGGTAGAATAAAATAGGAAACACAAATCATCATATAATGTCCACTTTCATAAGAAAGGCTATGTAACATCAGGCTACGACCCTTGGCAGCTGAAAAAGAAAAAAAATTCAAGAAGGATGTACTGGCACGGGCGAGCGATGCGATGCAGCGATTCAATGGAAACCGCGAGACACAGTAAGTAATCAATAAAAGCTCTTAGGTACTCATCACTGGCAGCAAATCCTAAGAGCATCGGCGTATAGCCATCAAAGAAAAATAAAAGCTGAAGTGGCTCATAGCACTGTAACAAAACGACGACTTTTATCACTAAGCTATAGTAATAAAATTGTTCTGAGCGAAGATTACGGACTGTAAATGATAGCGTAACATTATACGGGGAGACGTATAATGGTGTGAACATGATAACTTAAGATCGAAATCTTTTTAAAAGGGAATATCGGAAATATGAAGTGGAAAGACGAAACCTTTGAATCACGGCCTCTCCCAATATTTTATCCATCGATGGAATTGGCTTAACTTATGTTAAACTAGAGCATACCGCAGCTACTTCGGTACATCTTTTTTATTCAACTGTTTCTGCCTGATCACGTAGGAATTTCAGGAAATCCCTTCTTAGGGAAACCCTGCGGTCCCCAAGGAATATAAATGCCAAATTTCAGCGTCCTGCGCCTAATCTTAAAGTTTTGGCTATAGCCTGTCTATCAGTCAGTCAGTAATAATAATTCTTTATTGCAACAACAAGGTGATTACAAATTGTTTGTAGTCCCGACTTCCAAATGAGCGTGAGCTGTATGTTGATAGTCAGTTCCTTCCCAAAAACAAGTAGCCTTTCTTATGAAAGTGGACATCATATGATGATTTGTGTTTCCTATTTTATTCTACCTATCCATAGACATATGTAACATACGGCAGGTACTTAGATTTTGCTAAAAATGTCTTACTGCTTTCATACCAAACTTTGTTTGCTTTGGGTGGCTGTTTAAGTCCGATTTGAGCGTTTGCCGATGTTTTTATAAAAACAAATTTAAGTGAAACTAAATACTCGTAGTTACAATCTGATTAGTAGATACATAGTTCTAGTTGAATATAATAATAACGTTATTCAGTCTGCGTTTTGTCAGAGTATGTGTTTGTGAGTGTGTATGTGTACTGTGTATAGATTGTGAAGGAGATCTTACGATAACGATACTTTAATAAATACAATATTTTGCATAACAAGCAATTTGGTTTCACAAAAGGTCGCTCTACTATCGATGCTGCGGTAGAATTAATAAAAAGCATTTTTGAGGCTTGGGAGGATTCGCATGACGCTTTAGGTATTTTTTGCGACCTATCCAAGGCATTTGACTGTGTTCATCATAAGATCCTGATCGGGAAATTACATCATTACGGAATTAGAGGCAGGGCTCTTGATCTTTTGAAATCGTACTTAAGTGATAGAGTCCAGAGAGTAGACGTCAATGGTGAGAGATCACCTGGATCTGCATTAACCATGGGCGTCCCGCAAGGCTCAATTCTGGGTCCTTTTCTATTTCTTATTTACATTAACGACTTACCCTACTTTATAGGCCATAACCATGATGTTGTACTATTTGCTGATGACACTTCTTTAATATTTTCACGAAGTCAATATTGCACTTGCAAAAGTTGTACGCTGGTTCAACGCAAATAATCTTCTCCTTAACGAGAAAAAAACTAAATGTCTAAAGTTTTCAACACCTAATGTCGGACACGTTAGGACCAACGTCCAACTGAATAACGCAGAATTGGATCTTGTTGATACAACAGTGTTTTTAGGTATTACCATAGATTCAAAACTTCAATGGAGCCCACACATTGAAAAGCTATCAGGCAAGCTCAGTTCAGCAGCATATGCAGTTAAAAAAATAAGACATTTTACTGATGTAGATACGGCTAGGATAGTTTATTTGAGTTACTTCCATAGCTTTATGTCTTACGGAATTCTTCTGTGGAGGACAGCTGCAGACATCAACACCATCTTTATCTTACAGAAAAGAGCCATTCGTGCTATTTACAATCTCGGTCCCAAAGTGTCTCTCAGAGAAAAATTCAAGGAAATAAATATTCTGACTGTAACATCTCAATATATTTTTGAAAACTTAAAGTATGTTTATAGAAATATTAGTTATTTTAAAAAGAAATCTGATATACATTCTGTGAATACCAGGAACAAACACAATCTTACTGTGCATGCCACTCGTCTTCACAGAATCAGCAATTCGTTCGTGGGGCAAAGTATACGCTTCTACAATAAACTACCTATTGGTATAAGAAATCTACCATATAATACGTTCAAAAGCGTTGTTAAAGCAAAATTATATAGACATGGATATTATACAATTCTAGATTATATGAATGATAAAAACGTATGGGATTGACCAGCTCAATGTATACACTGGACATACTTAAATTATTTATAGATTAATTATTTTGACTCTGGACATTATACATCCAGTACATATTATTATATAGTATTTATTGTTTTTATTATTAAATTTGACATTTCATTACTTTTATATGACCGTATGTTAGTCTTATTATCATATACATAAATTATTTATATATTGATTATTTTGACTCTGGACATTATACATCCAGTACATATTATTATATAGATGATTTTTTTAATTTTTCATGATTAAATTTGACATTTGATTAAGTACTTTTATATGACTGTATGTTAATCTTGCTATCATACTGAATTTGTTTTATACATGACATCCAAATTTAATATTATTTTTACTGACAATTGTATGTAATTCTCTTTTTTTACCTTGCTGTATTTATGCTTTTGAGTCATAATGCCATTATTATGGATGTTTTATTGTTATTATGATATTATTCATTCATTTGTTAATTTAGATTATGCTATTGACTGTAAAATTATTATTATTGTAATACCATTACAGATCATGATGATATTCCTATAGATAACTTAAAATTGTCAATATGTGAGCACCATGTAGTCGCTTTCTCTTTTTTTCTAATTGACGTGATGATTGTCATGCAGTTCTGGGTCGTCATGCTCACTAAAAAGTCTTGCTTACGGTGGCGTTGTGGGTCGGGTGGTTTGGTTCCCTAAAAATGGTTGAGCTAAGCTATGGCTGAGTCTCACGTCATACTCGTGAACGGGTGCCGTCTGCCGGGACTGGTCGGCTCTGAACTGCTGCTGCAATTCTATCAAAAGATAACTATTTTTTAGTCTCTCACTCGTATAGTCGTCTCACATTGTACTCACATATTTATACTTTATGTTGTATACTTATTATTTTTTTTTTTTTAATAAATAATCATCTGGACTTTAAAAGAGACTATGGCCTCTGAGTTTGTTTCAGATGTTTCTTCTCAGGGCAGTCAGTTAGGAAACACCGGCCTCATCTAGCTTAATTTTAAAAAAAGTATGACTTTGTTTAAGTGTTTATTATAATGAACCTATGAACAAATAAATGATTTGAATTTTGAATTTTTGAATTTTAACGCGCAAACTAAAGCCACGGACCTATCATCACAGTCAAATCTATATATTGATCGTCGTAGTAGTCTAGTTGCCTTACTGTATTGTACTTTGTCTGTTTTAATAATATTGATGTAATCCAAAAACAATTAAGAACAACCTTCCAAGTTTCTAATTTATTATCTCAAAACTTGTTCAAATTAATATTACAAACAACTTGAAAAGGCGAAAAAGTTAACTTCTTTGTAGAACGTGGGTATAGGTCGGTTCATGAAAGATGACCACTGCGCAGAAATAATTTTTTAGGTCCCCGTGGAGGTGCGGGGTGAGACGCGGGTGGAAGGCAAATGGCGTGGCTCTGTTCTTGACGCATTCCCTAAATGCGTCAAAAAAGGAGCCACGCCATTGGTGCACGAATGTAGTTCATATGCGCGACGGCCGCCATTTGTGGTCAACTTTCGTGAACCGATCTATACTTTTGATGATTTTTGTAAAAAAAATGCTTTATATGAATTCTAACAGTAGCGGTCAAGTGAACCTCCGCTGTAACAAACTAATAGGAAAGTAGAGAAAACGGTGTGCATTAAATAATAATGTATGCTTTAACCTTTCGTATGCTTAAGAGCAGATCTGCACGAGACACAATAGATTTTAATTATATCTGGTAATCCAGCATACGAGGGGTTAAGTAAAAGGGTCACCATTTACTAATAGCATACATTATTATTTATTCTTATTCGCCGAATTGTCTCCCATTGAGGTAGGCAGAGACTATGGAACGCCAAATGCTCCGGTTCAAACATACCTCTTTCGCTTCCTCGACATTCATTAACCTCGTCATGCATGCTCGCGATCTCCGCCAATACAACACTAAGTGTGTTCGAGAGGCGATCGAGCGGAAAAAGGATTCCGAAGTGTTCCAAAGGGATCTGTCTATCGGGCAGAGTCAGCTGACAAAGCTGAAGACGGAGGATGGCAGAATTATCTCGTCCAAACCTCAGGAGATCGAACGGTTCTATGGACAGTTATACACGACTACACGAACACCTGTTACTACTCCAGCCACTAACCCTAGAGCTGGATTGACCCGAGACTATACCGAAGATATCCCGGACGTCAGCATGCACGAGATTAGTGTAGCCCTAGAAAAACTAAAGAGCAACAAGGTACCGTGTTATGACGGAATAACTACAGAGCTTCTGAAAGCTGGCGGCGCACCTGCTGTGGAAATGCTTCGGAAGCTATTCAATTCCGTCATACTCGAGGGCAAAACGCCACGGGCATGGCACAGAAGTGTGGTGGTGCTTTTCTTCAAGAAGGGCGACAAAACCCTTTTGAAGAACTACAGACCCATCTCACTTCTGAGTCACGCCTATAAGTTGTTATCTAGGGTCATCACTAATCGTCTCGAGAGCAAGCTAGACGACTTCTAGCCTCCCAAACAAGCCGGATTCTGTAAAGGCTATAGTACCATAGACCACATACATACGCTGCGTCAGGTTGTACAGAAGTCCGAGGAGTATAACCAGCCTCTATGCTTGGCGTTTGTGGACTATATGAATGCCTTTGATTCGATCGAAACCTGGGCAGTGCTGCAGTCTCTTCAACGCTGCCAAATTGACTATCGATATGTCGAAGTGCTGAAGCGTTTGTACGAAAACGCCACCATCCAGTCAGTCCGCCTCCAGGACCAGAGCTCAAAACCTATTCGGCTACAACAAGGGATGAGGCAGGGAGTTGTTATATCTCCGAACCTCTTCACCGCTGCCCTGGAAGACGTTTTCAAGCTTCTAGACTGGGAAGGACTCGGCATCAACATCAACGGCGAGTACATCACTCACCTTCGATTTGCTGATGATATCGTAGTCATGGCTGAGAACATGGAAGACATCAGCATAATGCTCGATGGCCTCTGTAGAGTCTCCCAACAAGTAGGTCTTAAGATGAACATGGACAAGACAAAAATCATGTCTAACGTCCATGTCGTACCTACTCCTGTCCAGGTTGGGGACTCTACACTCGAAGTTGTCGATAAGTACGTCTACCTGGCACAAATGATCCAATTGGGTAGGTCCAACTTCGAGAAAGAGGTCATTCGTCGAATCCAACTCGGTTGGGTGGCGTTCGGGAAGTTACGGCATATCTTCACGTCCGATATCTCACAGTGTCTCATGACGAAAGTCTTTGACCAGTGTGTGTTGCCAGTGACGATCTACGGCGCTGAGACGTGATCGCTAACTATGAGCCTCATCCGAAAAATCAGGGTCACTCAAAGGGCGATGGAGAGAGCTATGCTCGGAGTTTCCCTGCGAGATCGAATCAGAAATGAGGAGATCCGCAGGAGAACCAAAGTCACCGACGTAGCTCTCCGAATAGCCAGGCTGAAGTGGCAATGGGCAGGGTACATAGCGCGAAGAACCGATGGCTGTTGGCGCAGGCGGGATCTGGAGTAGCGACCACGTACCGGACGACGCAGCAGGGGTAGAGGCCTCCCGCAAGGTGGACCGACGATCTGGTTAAGATCGCGGGGAGCGGTTGGATGTGGGTGGCTCAAAATCGGTCTGTGTGGAGAACCTTGGGGGAGGCCTATGTCCAGCAGTGGACGTCTGTAGGCTGACATGATGATGCATGCTCGTCGGTTATGGGTACTTTTGATTTGGCCCTTCCGCAGTGCGTCACCAATTTGGTCGGCGTACTTGCGTCTTGGGCGTCCTCTACCAACATCTCCATTCATTCTTACTCGATACACTTCTTTCGTATATCATCCGTTCCAAATGTCCTAACCATCGTAACATACCTAATTCGGCGATATAAAGTAACCACAACAGTAATAGAATTAATATATAATAAATATGCAATTTATATAACAGTTTATTACCAAAGATTATAACTAAATACAACATAGGAAACAGCTCTTAAAGTTAGGTATATGGGATAGGAACGTGGAAGAGTCGGATTGAAGTGGAATAATAAAAAATAGCAAGGCACATAGGAATGAAAAAGCGGGAAAATGAAAAGCCTGTAGCGGGAAAATAAAGTTAAATAGTAGTTTGGTTCTCCAGGAGATAGGTACAGGCAGTGATAGCTCAGTGTAGAGACAGTTTAAACTCACGGCGACTTTCCAAAGTATTTCATTAAATTGCTTGCTAAACGGCGAAGGAAAACATCGCGAGAAAACCTGCATGTCTGAGAGTTCTCTTTAATGTTATCGGAAGATATGTGTTTGAAATAGAATTAGTTTTTATTATAAGTCAAAACGATTAGATCGATTGAGTAACATTTTGTTTAGTCTATTGAAAAATTCTGACAGTGGTCACACTGAACTGTCATTCACTCACTTTGGTTCTTTGTCGTTTCCCGCGGTCAGCGAAAAAACCTAGCTCTGGATAGATTTCGTTTTGTGAGCGTTTTGATCTTGTATTTAGAACCCGTTTGATTGCCACTTCCTTGATCAATAACTGGCACCGGTTAATTGTGATAAAAATAGTATTTTAACGAACATTGTAAAACTTGAGTGAATCCGATGCACGTGGTTGGTGCCGGACGAATTTGCTGATTGAAAACGCTGCGTTGGAGTCTGGTAAAGTAAAGATAATTCACTTGCTAATATTGGCCAATTTAGTCTCGTGTGTGTTTAGCTTGCCTCCAGGACTCCACTCAAGAACATCACCAGGGGATATTTGGTAAGACTTTCTATTAATACGAGGGTCAAACTGAAAGTTCTTAGAAAATCAAAAACTGATTACATTAGCCAGTTATTAGTTTTATTATATCTTTTCAAAATATTGTCCATTGACGTCAATACACCGCTGCATGCGATGGAACCACTGGGAAAAGCACTTTGCCCACTCGTCCTTAGGGGTCTCTTCAATGGCATCGCGATACGCAGCCACCGCTTCTTCAGCATTCATAAACCGCTTTCCTTTAAGTTTTTCTTTAATTTTTGGAAATAAATAAAAATCCCAAGGCGCGAGGTCGGGGCTATACGGCGGGTGACCCAGTAATTCAACGTTTGATGTCGCCAAATAGTCGATCGTTCGCTTGGCGGTGTGCGACGAGGCGTTGTCGTGGTGAAGGAGGATCCTACTGCGAGGTCGTTTCTCTCGAACTTTTTCCAAGACAAGTGGCAAACAATTGGTAGTGTACCATTCTGCAGAAACTGTTTTTTGATCCTCTAACACAATTGTTGCGAAATGACCTATCCTTCCAAAGAACGAGGCCACCATTATTTTTCCCGCACTTCGATCTCTCTTCACTTTAGTTGGCAACTCCTCGAAAGGAAACACCCACTGAGCAGATTGTCTTTTGGTTTCAGGATCATAACAGTAAATCCAGCTTTCGTCACCTGTTAGTATGTCGAACACAGCATTTGAGTCACCTCCGTTAAATCTTTCAATCATTTTACGGCACCAATCCACACGATGGAGTTTTTGAGCCTTAGTCAAATTATGAGGTATCCACCGGGCGCAAAGCTTCCTGACCGCTAAATGTTCGTGGAGGATTTTGTGCACTTGACTCATACCGATGCCTAAGCTTGTCCGAATCTGCTGATAGGTCACTCTTTTGTCAGTCTCTATCATACGCCGCACAACACAGATGTTATTTTCAGTCGTCGCCGTAGAAGGCCGTCCCTCACGTACATCATCAGTGAGATTAGTGCGACCACGTTTAAACTCATTAAACCAGTTGTAAACAGTCGCACGAGATGGGGCTTCATCGTGAAAGGCCAATCGTAGTCTATCATAACTTTCTTGTTGACTTAAATGACATCGAAAGTCATAAAAAATAATTGCACGAAAATTTTCTCGTGTTAAATTCATGTTGACGTGACACAGACAATTTTCAATTTGCCGCCAAATCGTAAAACAAATGACAAATGAATGAAATATATACTCAGTAATATTGGCAAAGAGTTCTATTTTCAAATTTTAGAATATTTTTTTTATTATATTGTTTATAAGTGGCCAGTTCTAAGAACTTTCAGTTTGACCCTCGTATTAGAATTTATATTCATTCGCTGTGCTACCGCAGTGTATGTTGGACCTTTGCCTTGGGCTGAGACTGGATGAATTAATCGCTTCCACTGATCTCTGTAAACCTTACCCGATCTCAGCTCAAACTCTAGACATATTTTTGGTAGCAGAGCGTGGTTGAAATTTAGCCGCTGTTGCATTACTGAGTATAAACTCAGATTGGTATGAGCTTGTATCTTATCACCTTGTAGACAGTATTGTAGTGTTTGTCAGGTCAGTTATTCACTAAAATACATAATATTTAATTGTATAAGTTGACCTAGATAATTTGAAACACATTGTCACATAACCTCAATCAGTAATTGTTGATTTGTATTGTTGAAAAATCTAACTTAAATTTGTTGTTGCATTAATAAGTCAGTTTGTTTGGATACATAACAGCTGTATGTATCAATAAATTTAGTAAATTTAGTTTATTGCATATATTCATAAACATAACAACCAACTTGACCTTGCCACTTGGGCGGGTCACATTAATAAACTTTGTTTTGTTATAATATAAAGATAATATTGTTAGGTAACACATATTCTGTGCTTACTTCCTATTGTATATCATAAATAACACAGTTAGTCTGTCTGTTACAAATAATTAATTAATTAAGTTGAAGTTTCAACTTTATTAATTTGTTATAAGTTATAACTTTGATAACTTTTGTGTTTGTTTCAATATACTGAAACCTTTTATTTTGTTGGGCAGTAAATACCTGTCACTTGCCTGCACTTGCAGTAAACAGGCTAATACTTTGTTGGTTTCAAAGAATTAAGAAAAATTAAGTTTTGATTGTTAATTTTATTTAGCGCTTGTCCGGGCTCTTTTGAATTTTGATTATGTCAGCTGTCAAGGACTTGCGTGCGGCTGCTGGTGCTATTGCATCAGATTTGCGCTGGTTTGCCTCGGCCAATGCTTTAGTGAACCGGCCTGATCGCCAGCAGGCCTTACTTCAGAGGTACGAGCGGATTGACGATCGCCTGGCAAGTGTGGAACAGCAATTCCGCACTTTCAGCACTTGCTGTCTTGAAGTGTCAATCAATGATTTCACCGCTGACCAGCGAAATAAGGTCAGCGAAGACTATGCCCAGGTCTTAGACCTGTATGATGCTGTCTCCAATAGTGCGAGACAACTAGTTGCCGATAGGGAAGGGCAACCCGGCCTGAAGCAGGAGCTTCCTAGGTCAGCACCAGGGCTGGTGAGTAGGCTCCCTACCTTGGACCTCCCCCATTTTGATGGCTGCCTAGGAAGCTACCTGGGCTTCGTTAATTTGTTCGACAGCCTAGTCAATGATAGGGCTGACCTTCGGCCGGCACAAAAATTGTCATATTTAATGTCGGTTCTGGATGGGGAGGCTAAGGGCCTCATCCAGCATCTGCCCGTGTCTGACGAGGCGTACCAGACGGCTCGGGACCTAATCACCCGTAGGTACCATAATAAGCGTGGCCTCGCCGACACGCACATTGAGCAGATTTTGGGTTTGCCGACGCTCACCGGGTCTCTGGGTTGCGCACCCAACTTTTGAACCCGCTTTTGGTGGCCATCAACGCACTTAAGTGCCTTGACCTGCCCGTGGACCAATGGTCCTATCTATTGGTGCACATTGTGCTGAAGAAGCTGCCTGCCGACCTGAGGTCGCGTTTTGAGCAGCGCTTTGGTGGGGATAGCGCGACCCATCTGCCCCCCTTTGCTGACCTGGAGAAGTTCCTGGAGGATGAGTGCCGGGTCTTGGACAACTCCGGTGGTGACACGCCGGCTAAGTCGCAGCCGCCCAAGGTCAAGGAGCAGGCTCGCGTTTACACTCGAGCCAATGTTGACCGGCGCCCTCCTCGCTTTGCAGTCACACAGAGCCCAGTGGAGTGCTCCTACTGCAAGGTCACGGGGCACAGAACGGAAAGTTGTAGGGCATTCTTGGACCTGCATGTCGCCTCTCGTAGGCGCATCGCGAATGCCCGCCGCCTTTGCTTCTCTTGTTTGGGGTCCCACTACCAGCGAGACTGCCCAAATTCTCGCCCCTGTCCTCACTGTGGAGGACAGCATTTGGACATTCTCTGTATGAATGCCAGAGAGGTTGGCCGCTTGTCCAACCAGCCGACGCCGCGCACGGGCGGGTGTTTTGAAGGTGGCAGCCGAGGCTCACCGGCGCGTAGCCGAGAGTCGCCTCGCTCAGTTGATCGCCACTCGCCCCGCTTGGAGTACCGTAGCGTGCGCACGCCTCCTCTCTCTCGCGCACCTGAATGTGCGACCGCGCAACGTCACCAGCACCATGACTGCTGCCCCAGGTATTCCCCTCCTTTGGCGGAGCGTCCCCGCCTTGACTCGCGCCCACCTCGTTTTGGGCGGGTGCGTCACTATGACCCGCCACAGATGGCGCGCGGATCGAGTCATCGCGCTTTTGAGGACTTCAAGCCGCACCCTCGTTTTGACTTGCCTGGTCCTGGCCAACGGTCGCCGCCCAGGCAACAATAGGTCATTGACCCCTGCCCTATCACTCCAACCTCCCCCATTGAGACCGTTATCCTACCAACGGTTTGTGTTAGGGTCTGGGGACCCACGGGGACCTCTGTTGTTGTCCGTGCTATATTGGACACAGGTTCACAAGGTTGCATTGTTTCCACTTGTTTAGTAGGGCAGGTTAAATTAAATATGGGTTTATTTCCAAATTGTATACGGGGCATAGGTGACGTAGCCTCTAATGTTGAAGGGCAAGTTAAGGTTTTGTTTGGCCCTGTTGAATCTTCACACCCGAGGATTAAAACCTCGGCTATTGTGTTGAAGAATATTTTGGGCATGCATCCACAGAAACAGCTACCTGCTGCTGTGGTGAATTTGACATCGGGATTGGAACTGGCAGACCCCAAATTTGTCACACCGGGACAAATCGACTTGTTGATTGGCTCTGATGTCCTCGGTGGAATTTTGATTGGTGGGAAACGGGTCTTAGTGCCAAATGGTTTGACTGCCATCCCGACCATATTTGGATTTGCTTTGATGGGCCCTGTACCTAGGGACCTCCCTCCACCCGAACTTGATAATTTGTTGGCTGTAGGCTCCGCTCTCTCTGATGCGGTTCAAAGGTTTTGGGAGGTAGAGGAGCCCCCTCAAGTTGCCCGTTTGAATCCAGAACATGAGGAGTGCGAGCTGTTCTTCCAGAACAACACTGGTCGACTCCGTTCTGGTCGGATTATTACGAGGCTACCCTTCTTGTCTGTTCGGCCTCCGCTTGGTGAGTCACGACCTTTAGCCGAAAAGAGATTGTTGGCTATGGAGCGCCGCATGGGTCGTGATCCGGAGCTCAGACAGAAGTACATTGAGTTCATGAGGGAATATCCGCTTGCTTGCCCGTGTTATATGGCATATAACAAAATTCAAACACTAAATTGCCCGTGTTATATGGCATATAACATCGCATCTCAGTCTACTTTGCCCGTGTCATACTGTATATGACATGGCTCCCGCGGTCGAAAGAGTGAAATATACTCGTCTCTGTCGCTCTAGGGCTTAGTTTGTATTATGTATCTCGTTTCTACGTTAAATTTCCCGTCATACTAATCCCAGTCGAGTTTCGACTCCATAGAGAAATTAAAAAAAAAAAAGTTCGTTGTCAATGTTGTCATTGAGTGTTGAGTCGGTGCGGAATGTGCGGAATGTGTGAGTGTATTTGTGCTGTTTTTTTCTGTTAAAATTAGTTTTATTCTTTAAGATCTATTGTGTTTATCAAGGTATGTAAATAACTAACACGTATATATAATAATTCCAGCATGAAATATAAGATTTGACTTTTTTCGAGACCTAAAGTAGATTTTGGCGCGCAACAGTGATTTTACTGAGAGCATGGGAACTGTTTCAGAAATGTTCATATTACTCAGAAGTGGTGAATGCTATCCGTATGATTTCTTTATGTTTTAAAAGAATATGAGACTACTTATTTAGTGTTTATTTATTAATATGTTTAAAACTGTTATTTTTGCATTATATGGCCTTATCAAATTTACCATAAATTACGCCGCGCGGCGCCAGATAATGGTTTGGAATCAGAGGCCTGTAATTCAGAATTATGTATAAACAAGTATACTTTTTTATTTTTATCTTATTATCTAATATATAAGTAACGTAATTAAATATTAAAAACGATATGTCACCGCTTTAAGTTTTGAGGTATGAACTTATAAATACAAAGCGAACTCTAAAACGCGCTATCTCAATTTCAAACGAGCATCACTCGACACCAAAATCGTAATCTAAATAAACAAAGATAACATTGTATAGTTAGTTTCATAACAAACATAAATAATATAACACTTGACAACCTTTCAAAACAAATTAAGTCACAAGAACCGATTGTGTGGAACCCGACCCGCGCGCTGAGGCGATAAAAACGCGCGGGCATTTGATCGTTATCGCTTTCAAGTGGCCGGGCAGAGGGGCCGGCGTGGGTTGCGGCGCGGAGCAAGCAAGCGGATATGAACAGTTGGGACACATGTCTGTGTCAAATTTGGATTGGCGTTCGGTGGAGCATTACTTTCTCCCGCATCATGCGGTATTGAAGCCATCGACTGGCAAGCTGCGCACCGTATTTGATGGTTCTGCGCAGACTTCAACAGGCGTATCCTTGAACCAGTGCTTGCATTCTGGTCCCAAGTTGGTCTAGGACCTTTGTGACGTCATCACCAGCTTCCGACGACATCAGGTTGTCTTTGTGGCCGACATAAAAATGATGTTCAGGCAGACGATTATCCACCCTGATGACCGTCGCTTCCAGCTGATCCTTTGGAGAGAGTCTCCTCGCGATCCCATGGTCGTCTACGAGCTCAATACAAATACGTACGGGTTAAGGTCAAGCCCCTACTTGGCAATACGTTCTCTTTGGGAGCTCGCAGACCGCGAAGGCTTATGTTTCCCACGAGCCTCTGCCATCTTGAAGGACGATATTTACGTCGATGACATTTGCTCGGGCGCCTCCACAGCGGACGAGGCGATACTCCTGCGGGACGAATTGATAGGCATTTTGGCCTCCGCTGGTTATGAGTTGCGCAAATGGATTTCCAACTCACCAGCGCTTTTGGAAGGCTTGCCAGAGGATCATCAGCAGGATCCACATTTGTTTGAGATTGTTGACAACCCCGCCATGATGGCTGTTCGCGGCACGCGGCCGTGGTGAACTTGCGCACAGTTAGTGCCTCAGGTCAGGTGACGGTTTCCCTGATCATGGCGAAGAGCAAGGTTGCACCCCTTCGTACATCTTTGACCATTCCGAAATTAGAGCTCTCGGGAGCAGCCCTACTTGTACGCTTGTTGAATCACGTGTCCAGTACCTTGGGTAAAAGCATTTGCATTAATGGGACCTACGCCTGGACAGACAGCCAAATTGTTCTTTGTTGGTTGAAGGCTTCTGTTCACACCTTGGAGGTATTTGTCGCTAATCGCGTCTCCCAAATCCAAAAATCCGAAGTCAAACTTGTTTGGAGACACGTGCCAGGTGAGCTCAACCCCGCTGATTGTGCCTCGCGCGGATGCTTGACGCCTAGTTTGATAGGTCATTCGATGTGGTGGGGTCCGGAATGGTTGAGTCGACCAGAAACTGATTGGCCTCGAACGCCAGTTTTGAATACTTCTAATTTGCCGGGTCTACGAACACTCGCTCTTGAGAAGGTGGAATGCGCCTTCGACCCCGATTTTTTGTTGAATCGTTACAGCTCCCTCGACAAGTTGTTAGGTGTCACTGCTTGGATAAAGCGTTTTGTTTTTAATTTTATGCACCCGCAACAGAGACGACTGACACCGTTTCTCTCACCACAGAAACGACAGGAGTCCCTCACCTTTTGGGTTCGTTCTGTGCAATTGGCGCACTTTGAGAAGGAGATTGCTATCCTCAAGTCAGGGAAATTGAAATTATCGGGCGCTGTATCTAAATTGAACCCCTTTTTGGACGATACGGGTCTCTTGCGCGTTGGAGGGCGTCTCAAGAACGCCAACCTCCCTTACGGAGCACGTCACCCCCTGTTGTTACCCAGGGACGGTCATTTGGTGCGTTTGTTGGTAACTGACCGTCACCTTAAAAATTCGCATGCTGGTTGTAATGCGCTCTTGGCTATTTTGCAACGCGAATTTTGGATCTTGTCTGCCCGAAGAATTATTCGGAGTGTAGTCTTTCGCTGCATCCCTTGCTATAAGCTCAAGGCTTCTACCATGCAGCCGTTGATGGGGGACTTACCGGCAGATCGCGTAACTGAGAGCAGGACGTTTGACGGTGTTGGCACGGACTTCGCAGGCCCCTTTTTGGTGAAAACGTCGACACTTCGAAACAGCAAGACTGTTAAGGCCTACTTGTGTGTTTTTGTTTGTCTCTCCACAAAGGCCGTACACTTAGAACTGGTCTCCTCGCTTACGACCGAGGCGTTTGTAGCCACATTTGACAGATTTGTATCCCGCAGAGGGATGCCTTCCTTGATCCGTTCTGACTGCGGCATTAACTTCAAGGGCACCTATAATTATTCGAATGATGTTGTTAATTTCCTTGAAACCAACAAAGCTGATATAGGTGATAGGTTTGCCCGACGTGGGATAAATTGGTTGTTTTCCCCACCAAATTGTCCACACTGGGGTGGTATATTTGAGGCCGCCGTAAAATCGGCCAAAACACACTTGCGCAGGACAATCGGTGAGTCTGTCCTTACATTTGAGGAACTCGCAACTGTGTTTTGTAAGATTGAGGCCGTTTTGAACTCTCGGCCATTGTGCCCGATCTCCTCAGATCCGAATGATTTGGAGGCCCTTACGCCGGGCCATTTTTTGATTGGTCGCCCACTTGTCGCCTTGCCTGAGTACCCCTATATTGATAGGAGACCTGGTCGTCTCTCGCGTTTTGAATTGGTACACCAGATTACTCAGAGCTTTTGGAAACGCTGGAATTTGGAATATTTGCACATACTCCAGCAACGCGTTAAGTGGACCGACAAGACCGATCCACCCAAGATTGGAGACCTCGTTTTGATCAAGGAGGCTAACCTTCCGCCACTCAGATGGCGCAGGGGGCGCATCCTTCATTTGGTAACTGGGGCTGATGGAGTTCCCCGATTTGCTGAGGTCTTGGTGGACGGTTCGGTTCTAAGGAGAGCGGTTGCAACATTGTCACGTCTACCAACCGATTAGCGGACCGGTAGGCCGGTCCGGGGCGGGTGGATGTTTGAAATAGAATTAGTTCTTATTATAAGTCAAAACGATTAGATCGATTGAGTAACATTTTGTTTAGTCTATTGAAAAATTCTGACAGTGGTCACACTGAACTGTCATTCACTCACTTTGGTTCTTTGTCGTTTCCCGCGGTTAGCGAAAAAACCTAGCTCTGGATAGATTTCGTTTTGTGAGCGTTTTGATCTTGTATTTAGAACCCGTTTGATTGCCACTTCCTTGATCAATAACTGGCACCGGTTAATTGTGATAATATTTGTATTTCAACGAACATTGTAAAACTTGAATGAATCCGATGCACGTGGTTGGTGCCGGACGAATTTGCTGATTGAAAACGCTGCGTTGGAGTCTGGTAAAGTAAAGATAATTCACTTGCTAATATTGGCCAATTTAGTCTCGTGTGTGTCTAGCTTGCCTCCAGGACTCCACTCAAGAACATCACCAGGGGATATTTGGTAAGACTTTCTATTAATATTAGAATTTATATTCATTCGCTGTGCTACCGCAGTGTATGTTGGACCTTTGCCTTGGGCTGAGACTGGATGAATTAATCGCTTCCACTGATCTCTGTAAACCTTACCCGATCTCAGCTCAAACTCTAGACAATATGAATACTGACAACCTGCACTTGGTCACCTATGGGTGGTTTCTTCTCATGATGAGAAGAATTCTGTGTCTGAACCCAATAGTGGAACATGAATAAACAAAGCAGCTGCTGATAATGTTTCTTCAGCGCTCTCTTTCATAGAAACTTAATCTTGTAGTAAGGGTTGAATATTACTACTTTCCAGCAAGCCCGCCGAAAACTTTCAGTGCCTTCGATCCTCTTTGATTAGTTAGGCCTGAAACTGCGTAAAGCGGACGCCCGCTCGGTCCCATACAAAAGTGCTACGTTGCGGAAACCCGCTCGGGCACCCGTCACGGGGAGTCATGCCCCACACTCGCGCACAGTTACCCGCCTCCGTGCTACGGAGGCCCTAGCGAGGGCACTCGCGGTGCCCACCAGCGGTAGCAGCTGTTTCAATTATAATAATCGTATATTGACGTAACTTTGATAAAATTAATTTCAGGGAAGATCTAATTAAGTTACCTAATATTTGACACTTAAAAGACATTTCTTATGTATGTACCAGTTACCTATGTATATATCATATGCTAAAACTAAACAAATATAGTTGCATTTCCTAATCAGCATGGCAATGCTGCCAGCCTTCTGGGCACGTTACCCGATGACAGTGATGCAGAGGAATACTACGACGCCTAAACACTTTGCCTTTTTATGTATATATTAGTTCGTATTTTTTAATTTAGTTGTAGGATTATACGTATAATTTTAGTTGTAAATAATAGTTTAAATGTAAATAAGTATGTAGTTGTAAAATAATTGAATTGAAATAAAGAATTTTGAGAGAAACACGGACGCCATAGGTAAATGTGATTTTAATTAAATGATCGTTATATAAAAAAAAAACTGCTATTGATAAAAAACGTTGATTGACAAAAACGGACACCTCAGATTAATTTCATCCTACGTCGAATCGTAATTAAAAATGTTTGAATAATAAAATAAATATAATTGATTTATGGCTTCGGCATGATGCCGAACATAGTACCTACACACATAAAGGTGTTTTACTTGGCCTATTACTAAACACTCTTCACAATTATATAATGCACAGAATTCGTTAGTCTTTTCACTCCAGGGAGGAGTGACGATCTCCTTACACCGCACTTACAAAGGCGCCGCGCTTATACCACTTAAGCAAGAAGACACTTAGTTGTACCTGTAAACATACCACCCACCCGTCCCAAAAAGTTTAAAACACAAAAATGTGTTCATGTAACTATGAGATCCTACGCTGTATACAATTTGTATACACGCTTGATATCAATCGACGAGACATGCGTCGAGACCGTAGGTACCGATTTCTGGGCGAGAAAAATTTGTAGAGACCACTGCAGTCGAATTACAGAAAATCACAATTCTTTTTACAATCGATTACTTTGGGACATTGTAAAGTAAATTTATCAGATTGTGCAGAGGTTTACATCATATTTACTTAGAAGATTCAGGAAACAGGTCCTTAGCTTAGGGTACTTTATTTCCACCACTTGACAGGCTGTTGGTCCCGCTATTGAATCGGAAAATACACTTTCTATTTCCAGCAATCTCAACTACCTACACAATCTCTTAGCCGCTCGCCTCGCTCGGCACTTACAAAAATAAATGGGTTCATATTTTATCCGGAAACGCTGCGATATTTTTTTTATTGTGGGCGATATATTGCACACTTGTATCTACCCGATACGTTGGTTAGAAGGCAGTGTAACACATGTAGCTTAGGAGCATAACGGTGTTACTTATGTTACATTAAACAGTTAAAGAAATATATTGTATTGCATTATGTTTTCACATGTATAGGGTGACTTGTGATTGCTCGTATTCCGTCTAGGAGGTGCATCGAGAGTCTTAATGGAGTATTTTTACCCATTACACATAGAAGGATTTTCTGTGAAAATTACTGGTTTCTTCATGCTTTAAGATCATTGTTTACAGACCTAATGCTGCATGGATTGAAGAATTGTATAATATTGTGTAGATAATTTAAGAGACTAGATAAAGAGCTGACCAGGTTTTAGGCTACGAATAAATCTTGTGTCGTAGGGGACTTTATAAACATGCAGTCAACGGACACAAAGTACACACAGACTCGATATAGCAAATTGTGGATCACACAAAGTTTTGCCTCGTGTGGAAATCAAACCCACACAAGGCGACCACTTAAACCACCATACTTGCAATAAGGGTTCTACGAGACTAGGCATCAAAATCAACGGCGAGTACATCACTCACCTTCGATTTGCTGATGATATCGTAGTCAAGGCTGAGACCATGGAAGACCTCAGCACAATGCTCGATGGCCTCTGTAGAGTCTCCCAACAAGTAGGTCTTAAGATGAACATGGACAAGACAAAAATCATGTCTAACGTCCATGTTGTACCTACTTCTGTCCAGGTTAGGAACTCTACACTCGAAGTTGTCGACAAGTACGTCTACCTGGGACAAATGATCCAATTGGGTAGGTCCAACTTCGAGAACGAGGTCAATTGTCGAATCCAACTCGGTAGGGCGGCGTTCGGGAAGTTACGGCATATCTTCACGTCCGATATCCCGCAGAGTCTCATGACGAAAGTCTTTGACTAGTGTGTGTTGCCAGTGATGATCTACGGCGCTGAGACGTGGTCGCTAATGGGCCGTGACGTGACGTGACGGCCTGACGTGGGCCCATAGGGGCCTCATCCGAATACTCAGGGTCACTCAAAGGGCGATGGAGAGAGCTATGCTCGGAGTTTCCCTGCGAGATCGAATCAGAAATGAGGAGATCCACAGGAGAACCAAACTCACCGACATAGCTCTCCGAATAGCCAGGCTGAAGTGGCAATGGGCAGGGCACGTAGCGCGAAGAACCGATGGCCGTTGGGGCAGGCGAGTTCTGGAGTGACGACCACGTACTACGTAGCAGGGGTAGGCCTTCCGCAAAGTGGACCGACGATCTGGTTAAGATCGCGGGGAGCGTTGGATGTGGGTGGCTCAAAATCGGTCTGTGTGGAGAACCTTGGGGGAGGCCTATGTCCAGCAGTGGACGTCTGTAGGCTGACATGATGATGCATGCTCGTCGGTTATGGGTACTTTTGATTTGGCCCTTCCGCAGTGCGTCACCAATTTGGTCGGCGTACTTGCGTCTTGGGCGTCCTCTACCAACATCTCCATTCATTCTTACTCGATACACTTCTTTCGTATATCTTCTTTCATACATCCGTTCCAATTAATGTCCAAACCATCGCAACATACCTAATTCGGCGATATAAAGTAACCACAACAGTAATAGAATTAATATATTATAACAGTTTATGCCCAAAGATTATAACCAAATACAAGATAGGAAAGAGCTCTTAAAGTTATATAGGATAGGAACGTGGAAGAGTCAGATTGAAGTGGAATATTAAAAATAGCAAGACACATAGGAATGAAAAAGCGGCAAAATGAAAAGCCTGTAGTGGGAAATTAAAGTTAAATAGTAGTTTGGTTCTCCAGGAGATAGGTATAGGCAGTGATAGCTCAGTGTAGAGACCTCGCGAGGGCACTCGCGGTGGTGCCCACCAGCGGTAGCATATACACTATTTCAATTATAATAATCGTATATTGACGTAACTTTGATAAAATTAATTTTAGGGAAGATCAAATTAAGTTACCTAATATTTGACACTTAAAAGACATTTCTTATGTATGTACCAGGTATGTATCATATGCTAAAACTAAACAAATATAGTTGCATTTCCTAATCAGCATGGCAATGCTGCCAGCCTTCTGGGCACGTTACCCGATGACAGTGATGCGGAGGAATACTACGACGCCTAAACACTTTTTATCACCTCACCTTTTTATGTATATATTAGTTCGTATTTTTTAATTTAGTTGTAGGATTTATTCATTTCATTACACATAGAAGGATTTTCTGTGAAAATTACTGGTTTCTTCATGCTTTAAGATCATTGTTTACAGACCTAACGCTGCATGGATTGAAGAATTGTATAATATTGTGTAGATAATTTAAGAGACGAGATAAAGGGCTGACCAGGTTTTAGGCTACGAATAAATCTTGTGTCGCAGGGGACTTTATAAACATGCAGTCAAACAAAGCACACACAGACTCGATATAACAAATTGTGGATCACACAAAGTTTTGCCTCGTGTGGAAATCAAACCCACACAAGGCGACCACTTAAACCACCATACTTGCAATCTTCTTCTTCTTCTTTTTCTTTCAGCGCCTCTCCAACTGGTGGAGGTTGGCCGTTAGCTACGACACACACGTCACACGTCGTGTACTTCTCGTTATCTTTAGCGAGGCGAAACAGCTCGGCAGCGCTCGCGATCCCCGTCCACTCCCTTATGTTGCGGGACCAGGATTTCTTTCTTCACCCGACCTTTCTCTTTCCAGCGACTTTGCCCGTCATACTTGCAGTGATGAGCATGAAAAGCGAACGCATATTTATAGACGAGAAAAATACCTCGAATTCAAAATGAACAGTCGTACCATAAAATATTACAATTCCTTTGATCTTGCCGAGTACAGATGACAGCCAAATAAAAAAAAAAAGCTAATTTTGTCTAGAAAGCGGACGTCCTCAAGCGTATTGCTTTGATCACACCTGATAAAGACACAATTCTAAGTATAGATTCGATAGAATCTATACATAGAATCGTTATTGTTTGTGCTTATTATAAAATAAAGTCCCCTTTTCGTTCCGTTTGTTTTTATGAACTCGATAAACTCAAAAACTGCGATCGGAGTTTTGTACGGTTTTCAGCAAAAGATAGAATGATTCCTGAGGTTCAGGTGTACAATACTACTTACTTGGGAGGAGTCACGGGTTAAATTAAGTAAAATATAAATAAGGTCACGCATATAAAGATTCAGATTATTACCGTATGGCCAATTTCACATAAGTAGCGCGCTGCTACATTTTAATATCCTAAGCCTATTATTTTTAGCGTGTTACAAGATTCATTCAACCGATAGAGGCCCATTGCTGGACGTAAGCCTACCTTAAAGCTCTCCACATAAACCGATCTTCGCAAACCATAGATCCACTGCCCGCGATCCTAATAAAATTGTTGTTCTCCTTTGCAGGAGGCCTACCTCTGTCTGGTCCAAGATTACGCATCAGCAAACTAAGTTGGACTTTCGTATATTTGGTTTTATTAAAATAAATCTGACCACGCACGTTGAGTCGATACTTCTAACAGCTGTCAAAAGCAAAAATAAATATTATGGAGGCAGTAAACATCACTAGGAAGTTATACCGGTCACATGTTAGATATGTCTCCGCATAGGTAGAATAAAATTAGATAACATAACAACATAATATAATATGTTGCACAGTATTTTAGGTTACCACCCTTAGAAATTGAACTAAAAGACAAAGAACTCAACAAAGACAAGGACATAACAGCACGCGATACAATGGACGAGGTTTGGTGGGTAAAACCTCGGGGCACAGCCATTAATCAATAAAAGCTCTTACTCATCACTAGCAGAACATTCTAAGAGCATCGGCGTATAGCCATCAAAGAAAAATAAAAGCTGAAGTGGCTCATAGCACTGTAACAAAACGACGACTTTTATCACTAAGCTATAATAATAAAATTGCTCTAAGCGAACTTTACGGACTGTAAATGATAGCGTAACATTATACGGGGAGACGTATAATGGTGTGAACATTATTACTTAAGATCGAGATCTTTTTAAAAGGGAATATCGGAATATGAAGTGGAAAGATGAAACCTTTTACTGACGACCTGTCCCAATATTTTATCTATCGATGGATTTTGCATATATTATTTTGTATTCATCATCCTCTTAGCGCTATCCCAGTTTCAATCTGGGGTCCGCTTCCTAGTCTAACCGGATTTGGCTGAATATTAGCTTTTCCACAGAGCGACTGCCTGTCTGACCTCTGCAACCCGAAGGGATAGCGATATTCCATGGTTTAGACTAGTGTCAGTTTATTTAGAAGGTACTGACCCCTGTAACGACTGTTATTAACAGTCTGTTAAAGATCTTCATGACAACTGGGACCGACGGCTTAACGTGCTCTCCGAGGCACAAGCGATAATTATTAATTCAATACGCGCAGAACTCCGAAAAGTCATTGGTGCGCGCCGTGGATTCGAACCCGATACCCTCTGCATGGCAGTCTGTTGGTATCTCCGCTAGGCTATCCCTATCCCATATTTTGTATGGAGCTACAAATATACCTATCTCTAGTAGCTAAATCTATCGATAGATAAGATATTGGGGCCGGTTGTTATACGATTGTGAAGCAGGCATCTTAAGATTACGCCTTAGATTCAACTGCCTTACCTTAATAGTTAAGGCAGTTGAATCTAATAATTTATCATCGCAGTAGTCTAGTTGCCTACTTAAAAGTATTTTTGTCTCATTTAATAATATTGATGTACTCCAAAAACAATTAAGGACAACCTTCCAAGTTTCGAATTTATTATCTCAAAAATTGTTCAAATTAATATTACAAACAACTTTGAAAAGGCGGAAAAGTTTAACTTCTTTGTAGAACGTTACTTTTGATGATTTTTGATAATAAAGTACTTTTATGGATTCTATCAGGAGCAGTCAAGTCCGTTGCTACAAATTAACTGAAACGTAGAGTAGAGAAAGTTATACGAGCTAAATAATCTATGCATACATTATTATATTCATATTTGCCAAAGTGTCTGCATTTGACGTAATCTGCGTACTACCAATTCGGCTATAATAAATAATAGTCATAACCAAATACAACATAGGAAGTAAAGAACTCTAAAAGTTAGGTACCTACGTAATGATAGGAAACTGGAAATAAAATCCCTAAGTCCTACTTTACTTCCTTGTCGGTATCACTCCTGACAGAGTGGTCGTGGTCATCATTTCAGGTGTCGGTGGCTAGCTTCACAACACGCCGCCACTCCTCCCTGATGGCCGCCTTCCTCGTGCATTCGTGCAATGATGATGAGCCATTTAGTGCCGCTTTAATCTGGTCAGTCCACCTCATAGGCGATCTTCCTCGTGGCCTGGTACCCTCAACCCTTCCCTGGACCACGAGTCGCTCAATAGCCACTTCCCCTCGGCGGCATACGTGACCAAAAAAGGTGAGAATACGAGACTGTACCAAAGATGATAAACGCTGCTTGATGCCGAGTTCTCGAAGTATAGACTCGTTGGTACGGAATTCAGTCCAGGATACTCCGAGCATTCTTCTCCAGCACCACATCTCTAGGGCGTCTATCTTCTTCTTCTCTATTTATCGTAAGGTCCACGTTTCTGCGGCGTACATGAATATGGGAAATACAAGTGTCCGAACTAGCCGGATTTTTGTGGCTTTATATATGTTGCGATTCCTCCATATTTTCCTCAACTTGTCCATCGCAGACCTGGAAATTGCCATACGCCTCTTAACCTCATCGATACACCCACCGTTGTTCGTGATTAAGGCTCCCAGATAAATGTATGATTGCACCACATCACAATTAGCAATTTGTGTATTTTTTGGAGAATTGTTATTCATGCGGTCGACAATCATCATTTTCGTTTTATTCCGGTTTATCCTAAGTCCGAACTCAAGGCTAACGCGCTCCGTCTTGCCGAGAAGTTGTTCCATGCGCTGGGTACTGGTGGCGAACAAAGTGGTATCATCAGCATATCGCAGGTTGGAGATTTTCAAGCCACCAATCGAGATGCCACCTGTCCAGTCTACAAGTACAATCCTCATTATGAGCTCTGTGTACACATTGAACAGAAGTGTTGTGAAGTTCTTAATATTAGTAACAGGCTGATTCGTCTTTCTTTACCTTATGGATAAGTTTAACTTTTTATTTGTTATGAAATGCCTAAGCGGGTTGTTGAATTCTGAAACAATTCACTCAGGTATTTCATAACAAATAAAATGTTAAACCTATCCATTGAGAAAAAAAAGATGAACTACCCTGCGTTACTAGTATTACAAATACCTAAATCGTATTTTTCAAATTGGGGCACCTAATGGGAAAATTTTAACATAGCAAGGTACAGGACAATCAAAAAGCGGGCTAATGGAAAGGGACGACCTGTAGTGGGAAAATTAAGTTATACAGCAGTTTGGTTTTTTTAAAGGATAGTTAGAGGTGGAGCGATGGCCTAGTTTAGATGTGAACAAACTGCTGAGCTAAGGGTTTCTGGTGTGCATCGTGCAACCATACTGTGCATCGCTGACTTTTCAAAGTTAAGTATTTCAATAAATTGTATAAAATTAATAGCTTCCTGGCGAAGAAAAACATCGTGAGGAAAGTAGTTCTCTATAATGTAATCAAAAGACATGTGAAGACTGCCAATCCACACTTGTTCACCTATGACCTGATCTCTCTCATGATGGGTCCAGCAGTGGGACATAATATGAATGAAGCTGCTGATGCTGTCTCTGTAGCGGTCTCATTCATCGAATTTAATCTTGTAGTAAGGATATTACTACTTTGCAGCAAGCCTACTTAAAACGTCGAGTGCCTTAGAATAAAACCTTACATAGGCACTACAAAGTTAGACGAAATTCCTACAGTAAATGGTGACCGGGGACAATTGAAACAATTTTACTTAAACCTTGCAGTGCAGTATCTATAGAACACATATTCCTCATATTTATGTCGGTGAAAGAGGTTAATCCGATTATAAAATTAAATGTTATATTACATTTAGTTTGTCTCTACCCCTAATAGTTAAGCTATAATCACCTATTAAACAATACCGGGCACAGTGGTTCTATTGACTATTGTTCAACTGGAAATAGGCCTCCCCCAAGGTTCTCCAAACAGACCGATCTTGAGCCGCCCGCATCCAACCGGTTCCCGCGATCTTAACCAGATCGTCGGTCCACCTTGTGGGAGGCCTACCCCTTCTGCGTTTCATTATTATAATTGTATATTGACTTAACTGTATTTTAACTGTTAAGTGTCAAATCAACTTATCAAATTTTTCACACATAACACATAAAGAAGACATTTCTTATTTATATGCAAAAGCTTAGCAAATATTACATTTCCTAATCAGTAATCTCCATTTAAGATACAGACGTACTAATGAGACACGCTCTAAACTAACTAAAATTTCTGCAACCTTCGTCAACGATTGAACCGGAAACAGTACATTATACGCTTGCTGATATACAACTATGCCTTCCTTTACGAAACAATCAGCGGTTGCTGGCGGTAACCATATCATTGGGTCCACCTGCTTTTAAAAATATTACACCTGTCACACTTCTCATGTTTGTTGCACATAATAAAAATACGGTTATATGCTAACCGAGAACAGTGGAAAACTTTTCAAGGGCACGTGGAAAATGTAGCGCTACGAAAATGAGGGTGAATTTACTTAACATACCTATATTTTATTTTTATTGCATGGCTTTAACGATGCTGCAGCGTGTTTTCGCATAAACTCTAGTTTAACATGTTGTGTTTTTGATTCGGTGAAAATATTCAAATAGCTCTGACAGTTTGTGTAACCTGTTTATGCCACGGCAAAATAAGTTAGGTGCATACAGACTATACAGCATCACAGACAAGATAATACCCTACAGCATTATTGCGCAGGATGCGTCCAACGGTGCAGGTGCGGGGGACAGTTCTGTCTGTCCCTCGCAGTCGGGTGCGGTCGCGGGAGAAGAGGCGTGTCGGTGTTGCGTTGCTGCGCGCCCTTTGTCCCGCGACCAAATGGTGCGCCATTGATGCATTGCGGTGCGGCCGCAGAGGAAAAGGAGATGCGGTGTTGTCAGGTTGCCCTCCTCCCTATACTCTGCGGCCACTGGGCATTTTGGCGGCGGAGCCCAACAGCTTCATCCACCGCCAAGGAGGTTGTGGCCTTCGGGCTATCAGCCGGGGTGCCAGAGTAGAATGCTAACGCGACCCCCTGGCGCCCCAAAATGGCGTGGAATTATGCGCTGTGGTTTTAGTGGGTATAACGGCCTTGCACTCGAGCCGTTGAATCCTCCCACATACCCCCTGCTTTTCATCCTGCAGGGGTATACATAAATGCATTTCCACAGCGTGCAAAAAAAAGAAAAAAGATGGATATACCTACCTAAATAATTACAGATACCAAATCATAAAAATCCTTTTTTTAATTATCTGTTTGCCGGAATGGCCTAGCTGATTTTAAATGGAACATTCACTGGAAGATAAATTATTCGTTAGGGCTGTAATTTTTCCTAGTATGTGGCGCCATTGTTGTGATACCGAAAATAACGTGGGTGAAGCACTTAGCTGTCACTTAGCACTATGCTGCTTTGAGTGCAGAGTAGATAACATTTTGTGCCATTGTGGATAAAAAATAGTGCAAATATTTCGTTGTACCGAGACTGCCCTGTTATTCATTTCTCAAAATCCTTATGACTCAAGACCACCAAACCAAACGTTGATAGAGTTCAAATATATATAGAATAGGTTACCTGACCTTGGTACCCACGATGAACAAGTCAAAAAGATAGAAAATAAAGGTCGGAATTCTGTTGGCCGCCTACCACACCAATATAATATTTTTGTTCGAGTCACACAGCACCAACTATACTTAAGATTTATGAGAGTACGATGAAATTCATGATGCCGATTGCCTTAATTAGAAATAACTAATTATATGTCTTAGGTTATATCCAGAGCCTGAATGTAGAGATGAGAATTAAAGAGGTGTTTGTTTTTATTCTCTCCATAAGTTATATAAGTCATACTCAGTAACATTTTATACCTATACGACTACCCAAGAAAATTAGAGGACTTTTTTCTAGAGTCCATGTCAGTCTGGTACCGTCACATCTATAATATAAATGCCTGAATTATTTGAGATGGATTTACGTTCTGTGCAACTACACTGCTTTATTTAAGTTTTAGTGCTTAGTTGCATTTTTAGCACGGCTGACATATATTTTTAATTCTTAATTATTTCAGTTTTTGCTTAAAGCCCATGGGATTTTCTTGTAGTTAGGTAATCAGATTTTTTGCTCACACGAGAATAGCTCAGCGCAATAAGATTTGAAAAAAAAAGACAATAGGAAGAATTCTTACGTAATTAGTGCCTAAGGAAATCTTATATTAATCAAAGTCGAAAAGGAGCAAAATTTGCCTTCTCTGAAAACCAAATAACTCGGGGAACTTCGGATAGGCGAATCACGACACTAATATAACTTCGGTCCACGGTGCGGTATAAAATATTCAACGATGAAGGTCTACGGAGACGCTCTCAATTAAAGTTAGGGACTTATTTTTCCATTATGCTGAACACTTAAGATATTCTTGGAAAGAACAATGGCCTCTGAAATGTAAACATCGTACATGTTGAATTATGTGGTAACAGCTCCTTAGTTATCTACAGTTTTTATAGTTGGCTTTTGTTAAATAACAGGGACTAGAGATAAAAGCTTAAAGGTAGGATCTTGCCATTTACCACATGGAAAAAAGCTTATTTTTTTCAATAGGTACATATAATTTACCCAATTGCAATGGGGTAAACTGCGCGTAAAAGATTGATTTAATAAGAGTCGACGAAAGGAAAATACATGAAGCTAAAAAGTATCTTACGGAAGAGACGGAAATCACGATTTCATAACCTACGCCTACTCGTCTAAATTGTTGCTTCACAATACTTTTGTAACAAAACTATAAAAGGCTGATGATGATAAAACTAATATAGGTATATCTTGCTTATAATTTAGACATTTTGTTCTATTTATCTGTCCGTGTGGTGACGGATTAAGAATACGGAATGTCACCACCTCATATCATCCCATGGGTGTCGTAAGAGCTGACAGAGGGAGTATATTATGCAGAGAACAGTAGAAGTAAAACTTGATACAAACCCTATATCAACCCGTTTGGCCAGCGTGGTATAGTAGGCCAATTCCTCCTTTCAAAGGAGAGGCCTAGTCGAGCAGTGGACTGTTAAGGGCTGATGATGATGATGATGTTCTATTTATCTCAACAAAGAACTCAGCTCTGATTTTCTTACCTTATTTTGTAATATTACCTACGTATGAAGACAAAGTACAACTTTAAAGCACCACATACATCAGAGAACAACGTACAACATATATCTCTATAATAAAGGCAGGTCTACAGGCTCTTTGTCTCAAGGGATGTAGGTGTTCTGTTTAATAATATTTTCTGAGCGCTCGGTGTCAAGGGAATTGTTCTGCTTGTTGTTCTTATTACACTTTGCGAAACTGGTGTCAACTTAGTTTAGTTTTTTTTTGTCTTGTTACAATGGTGGCTCATCCACATGGTACATAATGGATAGCTATTGCGTGACTATGTAAAGAATTGATAATATTATTTAATATACACATACATACATACATAGACTCACGCCTGTTTCCCGGAGGGGTAGGCAGAGACTACGGAACGACATTTGCAACGATCCTGACATATCTCTCTTGCTTCATTCACTCCCATCAGATTCCTCATGCATGCATTATTTAATATATGTGTAATTAACGAAGCAGAACTTGTACTATGGATGCTCTACTGTATTTAAAATAAAAATTATTTTTAAATAAAAAGAAACCGACTTCAAAAAACACTAAGGAACTAAAAAACAAAAAATAATTGGTTTTGGAGGAACAATTTTTGGAGTCGGTGCCAAGCCAAGTATTTCTGATCTGACTATAAAACCTCTACACATTTTTATACAACTTTTGTTGTTGATAGAATAGGTAGTTTGTAATTTAGTAACTTTTTGCGTAAGAGCTTGGCACCGACTCCAAAAATTGTTCCTCCAAAACCAATTATTTTTTGTTTTTTAGTTCCTTAGTGTTTTTTGAAGTCGGTTTCTTTTTATTTAAAAATAATTTTTATTTTTTGCTTTTTAGTGGAATACTAATAAAAAATAGTAATAGGTGGTATTTAGGTACATAGGATAGTGTAGGTTCTTTACGTGCTTCAATTCTGAAATGTAGACCTGTACCTTTCTAGCAATTTGAAGTATTTTTTTGTTACAAACTAACTAGCCTAAACACGTTCGTTTCAGTTCCATCATCAGATCTCGGAAATCATCCAATACCAAAGTGTATACCAAGATAAAACAAATGAGCCTAAACACGATGAGATTGCGTTATTGTATTACAAAGATCACATGGCCACCTTCCTGCTCTATCACCAGAGTTTGGTAAATATTCAGCACTAAAGTCCATGTAGAGACGAATCAAACGAGCTCAAACTCAATGGGATTGCGTCATTGTATTACAAAGATCCCATGGCCACCTTCCTGCTCCATCATCAGACTCAGCAAAACATCCAGTACCAAAGTCCATGTAAAGACGAATCAAACAACCCTAAACTCGATAAGATTGCGTTATTGTATCACAAAGATCTCATGGTTACCTTCCAACTCTATCATCAGACTATGGAAATCATCCAGCATTAAAGTCTATGTAAAGACGACTCAAACGACACTAAATTCCATGTAAAGACGAATCAAACGAGCTCAAACTCAATGGGATTGCGTCATTGTATTACAGAGATCCCATGGCCACCTTCCTGCTCCATCATCAGACCCTGCAAAACATCCAGTACCAAAGTACATGTAAAGACGAATCAAACAACCCTAAACTCGATGAGATTGGGTTATTGCATCACAAAGATCTCATGGTTACCTTCCAACTCTATCATCATACCATGGAAATCATCCAGCATCAAAGTCTATGTAAAGACGACTCAAACGAGCCCAAATTCGACGGCATTGGGTTGTTATTGTCAAATCGCTTTAAGTGTGCTTATAAAATTTGAAGATTTCCTTCGATTTTTCAGGATTCCATGATCATATCCTGACCTGATGATCATGGGACCAACTAGGAGGTATACTCTTTCAATCAAAATAAGAATTTTCGAAATCGGTCCAGGCGTCTTAGAGAAATCGGGGAACATACATAAAAAAAAAAAGATTCCGACGAATTGTTAACCTCCTCCTTTTTTTGAAGTCGGTTAATAATAAATGGCAACACGTCCCAATGCAGAACGACAGTCGTAATATTTGCCTTTAATATTAGACAGGCGGTAAGATAGAAGCAAGCGAATAAAGTTTATATTAGTTACGGGAAAAGATGTCTATCTGTGCGCTCATCATCATCATTGTCATTGTTCTAGCGTTATACCAGTTGCATGTCTCAGATCCTGAGGTCCACTTACTGGTCTTTGTCTAGATTTGGCTTTCTAGCTGCACTTTCTCCAGCAATGAATACATTAGATTGAAAATAAAGACAAAAGCATAACCTTTATTTTAAGCTCCTCAGTCATCTATCTAAATGTCACATGAAATTCTCGGCTGAATCTAAGTGAATTTTCTGTAATTAATACATGCCTTAAGAGATGTGACATTGCATCGCACAAATAATATTTCTCCGCTAAGACTAAGTACGTGAGCAAGTGGAGGCTACAAGGGCAAGTCGGCGGGTGGCGTCGTATGGGCGGGACGACTGCGGGACGCTGGCGCCTCCGAGACGAGTCACCCCCACCTACATCTACGTGTTAGGCTGCTTATCCACCAAAGATGGGCGAATAATAAAAAAGGGAGAAAATCGCTTGCTTTGTGAAAATAGATGAAAAAAGTACATGATCTGTTGGTCTCGACGGTCTAAGACAGTTGTAATGTGGAGTCATTAGATTCCTTTATCTGGATTTCTAACACCTGCATTTGCTTTGTGAAAATGGTACTTATCAAACATCGTCCTAGTGTGATCCTCGTGGCATCTAAGACTTCGTGTCTTGAAGGTGGACTTTCTTTCTGGTTTAAGTAAATTTGACAGTATAATAGGTTTAGCCAGGGTGTGCTTTCGCTCTACTGATCTGTCCGATCGTAGAGAAGAGGCATTCGGGTTCGCGCTCCCGGCTCGCTCGAGCAGTCGCAATCACTACCAATATCCCCTCCGTGATTGCGGCATCCTTTATTACCTTTGACATCCTTTCCAAACACCAACCTCCTTTAACACTTTCTTGTCCTATCCTGTATTTCCCTTCCGTTCCTTATCCGAAGTAGAGGTGAAGAAGATGGCGCAATGACTGCAAGGGGATTAAATACTACTTTACCCCAGGAGGGTACCGGATGTACCGGAGAATCCCTCTCTGAGCATTGTCGCTCAGACTGCCCCATCGTATCTGGGGGGGGCAAAATTCCCAACGGCGACGCGCTTTGCCACACGTCACGTTTTGTCTCCCCTTCCAACAGAGGCAAAAAGAGGGCTAGGGAATGCCTATTTGCAACGGTGAATGTTTGTGGAGGAGTGGATAGTAAGATCGATGAATTGTGTGATATGATGGATGTAAGGAAAATTGATATACTAGGAGTGAGTGAAACGAAGAAGAAAGGTTGCTCAACAACTACTCATGGCCAGTATCATGCATACTGGTCTGGAGTTGTTGAGTCTGAAAGAGCTAGCCGAGGAGTTGGAATGATTCTGTCGGATAGGATGAATGAGTGTGTGAAAGAATATGAATATGACAACTCCAGGCTTCTTTGGATGCGATTAAAACTTGGCTTAATGAAAGTCTTTGTTGTGTGTGTTTATGCTCCGGACATGTCCAAGCAATTGCATGTCAGAGAGGAATTCTGGGATAAGGTTAGAGATGTGCTTGCTAGGTGTGAGAACAATGAAAGAATAATTATGTTAGGTGACTTTAATGGATGGGTGGGTGTGTCTCGTGATGGATGTGAAAGGGTTCTAGGGCGATTTGGTGACGAGAGAGTGAATGAAAATGGTGAGAGTTTGCTGGAGGTTTGTATGGAGAGAAAGCTTGTGGTGACAAACACTTTGTTTAGTCACAAGTTGATTCATATGTATACATGGCAAAGGCAGACAGAAAGGAGTATGATAGATTTTGTTGTGGTAGATGAACGTTTAAAAGGAAAAGTGAAAGATACTAGAGTGTATCGAGGCTTAAATGTGGGTACTGACCATTTTTTGGTAGTTAGCCGCATAGCGGGACTAACCACTAAATGGCGCCATCGCCCTCGCATACACTCAGCTGCCATTGAAAGAGTGAAAGTTGAACGATTTGAAGAAGAGGATGTACGTAGTCAGTATCAAGAGGCGTTGGAAGAAAGGTTTAAAGAATTGTTTAAGGAAGATGATTGCGAGATAGAAGAATTTTGGAAAGAGTTTAAGAATGGAGTAATAGAGACAGCTATACAAGTATGTGGCGTAAGCAAGAGGAAGCATGTTAAAAAGATTTGTAATGAATGGTGGGATCAGGAAGTAAGTGGTGTGGTCGCGGAAAAGCGCAAAGCATGGATGGACTTGCTGGCCATAAGAGCCAACAAAAGGGTACAAGGTAGTGTGACTGACAATGAAAGGATAGTGAAAGAAAAGTATGTCAGGTTGAAACATAAAGTAAAAGAGACAGTGAGAAGAAAGAAAGAAGAATGTAAGGATAAATTTGAGAGAAAGTTTTCTCAGCATTTTCGGGCCAATATCAAATTATTCTGGCACTTGGTTAGAACAGCCCGAGGCAAAGCAGGGGACTCAAAAGTTGGTGTGATAAGGGATGTAAATGGAAATATTATAAGAGAGCATGGGGAAGTTAAGGATCAGTGGAAGGTGTATTTTGAGAATTTATTTGAACGAGGAGAGAGTGACACTAGGAATATAGTAGCGAATGAGGAAGATAATTGTGCAAGTAATATAAGTATGGAAGAGATACGGTATGCAATGAAAAGTTTGAAAGCGGGTAAAGCTGCGGGATATGACAGAATATCTGCCGAAATGCTCAAGGTAGGCGAGGGCGTCACCGCAAGCCTGCTGTACCTACTTTTCAATAAATGTTGGCGGTCCGGTCGTGTACCAGGCGACTGGAACAAGGCCGTAATTGTGCCACTGTACAAGGGAAAAGGGTCACAGCAGGAATGCAAAAATTATCGCGGTATAAGCCTCCTGAGTGTTGTTGGCAAATTGTATGCAAAGATACTGATTGAAAGAGTGATCTCTGAAACGGATAGTAAAATTTGGGATGTGCAAGCGGGATTCAGAAAGGGAATGGGATGTACGGATCAAGTCTTTTCCTTAAGGTGCATTTCGGAGAAAACCTTAAGTAAACACCAGAAGGTTTTCTGCGCCTTTATTGACCTGGAAAAGGCTTACGATCGAGTGGTGAGGGATGAACTTTGGTCAACACTTTCTGTGTATGGAGTGGGCAGCAGTCTGATACGGGCACTTGAATCCTTATATAGGGATTCAAGTGCCTGTATCAGAATAAACGGGGCCTACACGGACTGGTTTAACATTGATCGTGGTGTTAGACAGGGATGTGTAGCGTCTCCTTGGCTGTTCAATCTATTCATGGACAGTTGTTTGACCGATCTGAAAGGTTCTGAATGTGGATTAAGAATGGGTGAATCTGTGTTTAAGACCCTGCTATACGCTGACGATCAGGTTCTTTTTGCGTCTTCAGCGTCTGATTTACAGCAGATGGTCACCGTAATGAATGAGGCGTATAAGAAGAAGGGCATGAAAGTGAATGTAAGCAAGACTAAGGTCGTGGTCATAGAGAGGGAAGACAGTATAACTAAATGTAACATAATGATAGGAGATGAAAAAGTGGAACAAGTGAATGAGTTTGTGTATTTAGGGTCTTTATTTACGAGAGATGGGAAATGTGAGGGAGATGTTGAAAGGAGAGTGAAAGCAGGAAATAGTGTGAATGGCGCCTTACGGTCCATCATCAGTAGCGAAATTATCCCAAGCAAGGCTCGTCTTGCTGTACTGCAGGGAGTTTTGGCGCCAACACTGATGTATGGTAGCGAATCATGGGTATGGCAGACGAAGCATGAAAGTAGAATCAATGCTGTGGAGATGAGAGCTTTAAGGAGTATGTGCGGAATAAGTTTGAAAGATAAAGTGCGTAACAGTGTGATACGGGAAAAGTGTGGTCTAAAAGAAGATGTAGTGACAAAGATTGAAAAAGGAATGTTACGTTGGTTTGGACATCTGGAGCGGATGGATGAAAGAAGAAATACGAAAGGAGTGTATCGTGCGAGAATAAATGGAAATGTCGGTAGGGGACGCCCTAGGCGGACGTACGCCGACCAAATAGGTGATCTACTGATAAAGGGCAAAATAAAAAGTACCTATAACTGACGCGCATGCATGACGAGGTTAATGAATGTCGATGAAGCGAAAGAGGTATGTTTGAACCGAAGCATGTGGCGTTCCATAGTCTCTGCCTACCCCAATGGGAGACAGGCGTGACGTTATAGATAGATAGAGAATAGGTTTTCCTCAGAACGACTGCCTCCTGATCAAAACAACCTGTACAGAAAGTGATATTCCACGGTTCACATAAGGATATTCCAGGGTTCAAAGATCTTCATGGCAAGTGAGACTGAGGATGGACCGAGGGTCGTGAAAATTACCTATTTCTCTGAGGAAAAGCTACTATGCTGTCAAATCTGGTAAGACTAAAATACGGCCCACGGCCTCCAAGGTGGATCGCAATCCTGACAACGCTAAAGCGATGACTGTATTTGCGAAGCATTCTTTCAGATTTCAATTCAGATCCAAGGAAAATTCACTCCAATTTAATAGTATCAGTTAAATTTCGCTTCGTTATGGATATTGCCTTTGCACACCGCTCTGCAAGCTCGTACATCTCTGCTAAGTAATCAACCTTAAGGGAAAACGCAAAATTGATTTACGCGTTTCATTTAGCCAAGTAATTATTCTTGTACTACTATAAGACTTTGCTATATTTATGTTGGATGTAATTCGGAGCTTAGCTGCGTGAGATTTGGTAAGTAAGAATTATGGCTTCAGTAATTTTAGTTGTAGGTAATCTTAGTAAACGTAGTGTTGGTGCGATTATTATTGATTGAAGCACTCGCTTTGTCGACAAGAAGCTAGAATAAATCTCCACTCATACTACTTTTGTATTTCATTTTTGTGTAGTCCGGCCCTCTATTATAAATACTATATCACCTGTGTATCCTCTTCAGCAGCAATGACCATTGAAAACAACAGTAAGAAGTCTCGAAGAAAAGGTCTTGCAACATACACATTACTCTACTGACGAATAGTAAAGATATAAATTACCAGAGCCTGGCAAGCTGAGCTGAAATGGAGGGGGATGAAGAATATTATTGAGTTAAAAAATTTTTCTAAAAGATTACAGATAAGATTTTTCTAAAAGACAATGATTGATTTGAGCCGCCGCAGTAAGTACCTACTCGATAAAATTATGAAATATTAAGTAAACCAATTAGCAATACATCATCTTGATGTCAAACGAAGTGGATATTGAATTGCGTACCCATTAAATTATTTTGAGATGAACACGCACGCCATTGGTAAAATGATCGTAATAAAAAAAACAGCTATTGATAAAAATCGTTGAATGACAAAAACTGACACCTCAAATTAATTTGATCGTACATCGTGTCGTAATTAAAAATATTTGAATAATAAAAAGTATATAATTCATTTCCCGCGGTTTCACCCGCATCCTGAGGGAACTACTCAAAATCGGTCCAGCCGTTCCAGAGATTAGCGAGAACAAACAGACAGGCAGACAAAATTTAAAAAAAAAATCATTTCGGTATATGTATGTACCGTGTATACATCTATATGCATTTAGTAAAAAGCGGTTATTTTAATATTAGAAACAGAAACTCCAATTTTATTTATGTGTATAGATTTATGGCTTCGGCATGATGCCGAACATGGTACCCACATAAAGGTGTTTTACTTGGCCCTTCATAATTATTTATTGCACAGAATCCGTTTGACTTTTCACTCCAGGGTATAGTGACGATCTCCTTATACCGCACTCACAAAGGCGCCGCGCTTATGCCACTTAAACAAGAAGACACTTAGTTGTACCTGTAAACATACCACCTTCCGGTACCAAAAAATTATAAAAGCAAGTGAAATCTGATACTTAAATCAGATTTCACTGACACACACTAAAATGTGATCATCTAACTATGAGATCCCACACTGTAAACAATTTGTATACACGCTTGATCTATTTTAATATTAATCGACGAGACATTCGTCGAGACCGTAGGTACCGATTTCTGAGGCTGGTTTCAGAGTCACGCGCGTGGCACGCACCGTCGGCCAGCGCGTCTCAACAGCGCGTTTGGCGCGCGGACCACTGTGAAACGAGTTCGCGTTTCTCATTGCAATGTATGAAGCTTCGGCAGCGCGGCCGGCGCGCGCGTCTCACACGCGGCGCGTTTGAACTGCGTGACTATGAAACGCTACTACTAATCTAGTGTAAATGAAAGCGCGCGCGTGTGGCCGGCGCCGGTCGAACGCGTGACTCTGAAACCAGCCTGAGCGAGAAAAAATTGTTGAGACCACTGCAGTCGAATTACAGAAAATCACAATATTTTTACAAACGATTACTTTGGGACATTGTAAAGTAAATCAGATTGTGAAGTGTAGGTTCACATTATATTCACTTAGTAGATTCAGCAAATAACTCCTTCATTCAGGATACTTTATTTCTACCACTTGACAGGCTGTGGGTCCCACTATTGAATCGGAAAATACACTTTCTATTTCCAGCAATCTGAACTACCTACACAATCTCTTAGCCGCTCGCCTCGCTCGGCACTTACAGAAATAAATGGGGTCATATTTTATCCGGAATCGCTGCGATATATTTTTTATAGTGGGCGATATATTGCACACTTGTATCTACCCGATACAGATGGTTAGAAGGCAGTGTAACACATGTAGCTTAGGAGCATAATGGTGTTTCTTATGTTACATTAAACAGTTAAAGAAATATATTGTATTGCATTATGTTTTCACATGTATAGGATGACTTGTGATTGCTCGTATCCCGTCTAGGAGGTGAATCGAGAGCCTTAATGGAGTATTCCTGCACCTTGCTTGGGGATTTCCTGTGAAAATAACTGGTTTATTCATGATTTAATTTTTTTTTATTTATTTATCATTCACACGTTCATAAAGGAATAGTGCAATGTCCCACAAAACCGTGTCATCGGTTTGACTGTGGGATCCAGTCGCCGTACAGTAAGTATTAAAACATTTACATAACAAATAAAAAAAATTCATTATATCAACCGATAGACGCCCACAGCTGGACATAAGTCTCCCCCAAGGGTCCCCGCATAGACCGATCTTGAGCCACCAATACATCCGAGTTATTCGTCAACTGGCGCGTGAAAACTCGCGCGTGCGCGCGAGTTGGCACCTTCTGGTTTTACCTATTTTTTTTGTCGTCATCTCGCTCGATCCAAAAATCTGATGTATCGATGTACAGTCAGCTACAAAAACGTCTTAAAGAATGTAATATAAATCCAGTTTAGATGTATAAGAAATTATATGTTAGAGGAAGTTTAAAAGTGGCACCATTGATAGAAAGTTGAAAGTGAATCGTTTGGCTTGGTTTGGACACGCTATGAGAAGAGAAGAAACGCATGAGGGTAAGAAAGTAATGAGTATGAATATTGATGGATGCAAGTCTCTTTGGAAGGCCAAAGAAAAGATGGATGAAGTGTGTGAGAGAGGATATGAAAAAAGGGGTAATTGACATGATAATGAGTAACAGAAAAGTATGGAAGGTGAAGACATACTGCGCCAACCCCAAATAAATTGGGAAAAGGGTGGGAGGATGATAGTACGACTAAGTTTAAAATAAAACAAATATAGTTTTATTAAATTTTAAATATCTTAATATATAAAATCCTTGCGTTACTGACTGACTGACAGACACGCTACAGCCGAAATTATTGGGCGCAGGAAGCTGAAATTTGGCACGTATGTACCTTGGGGACCGTAGGGGTGCACCATAGATTATACAGATATACTGGTAGTGCACTAAGAAGGGATTGCCCGAAATTCCCTCGGGATCGGCCAAATCGGGTAAATTTTAAAAAAATGCAGGAGTGGCTGCTGGCGTCCTCTAGTTTCATATAAATCAACATGGCACTAATGTCAAACAGTTATGTATAACTAATAATTATCAACAATATCACAAATCATCATATCACAATAATTCAAAAATATGGCTTAATAAATATTTTGTAAATTGTCTAAAACAAATAAAAACAGTTAACAATATCACAATTTGCCAGTGAAGCATTTTGCTTATTATCATCTATATTATTTAAAACCAAAATGTGAAAATAAAAAGGTAAGTGTAAAAAACTTTGAAAAAAAGTATGTGAGTGACAACAAGTATAATTTGGCTAATAATCTCATCAGTCTTAGGAGCAATAGAAATCACAGATTAGAGTTTGTTGTAAATAATTTTCATAACAAACAGTACTATAAAAATAACTATTTCTCATCAGTCTTAGTAGCTATAAAAAAATCAAAGATTAGGGTCTGTTGTAAATAATTTTTATAACAATTAGTACTGTTACGAGCTGTGGTTCGACGATAAATTATAACTCACTATGCCACTTAAACTGAACTTTATTCACTAACACAATAACGCTAGATACACACACTTAATTTCACAACACTAATAAAACACACTATTCACACCACTAGAACAACACCAAACACTTCCGACTTATTTCCTTCGCTTCTTGTTGATCGCTTTCCGTATTCAATTGAACTGTGTCCTGTCTCGCGCGCTCTCGCTCTATTTATACTGACCGGATAACATCACTAGGCTTTTCGAGACGACTCACGATATTTCTGGAAACGTGTAAGGTGTTTCTAGAATTGCGTAAATGTTCTATTTACACCTACGCCATCTATTAGAGGATAGATGAAACAGCCTTAAACAACTGATACATCTAATCTCATGTAGTTCTCCCATTCACTGATAGATGGCGTTATTTTCAATATGTAACACGGCCTCCCTCTTAAACGTGTTCGTCTCGAACATCGTTAGACCCATGGTAACGAGCCAACCGGTCCACATGAACTATCTTCGGTGCACCTCGCGACCCCTTCTGGATTCGATAGGTGACGTCGTTCATCCTGGTAATTATGCGATACGGCCCGTCCCACCTGGCTTGTAACTTAGGCGATTTACCTTTGCTTCGTACTGGGTTATGAAGCCACACCAATGATCCCTCATCGAAGCCTTTGTTGTTCGCCTTCCGGTCGCAGCGAGTCCTCATCCTCCCAGACATCCGCCGTCCCGAGCCCCATGGTGCTCCTACATTGCACACCTTGAATGCACCTCTGCTACGAGTATGTGGCCCCTTCACAGCCGCACAACTTGTGCATTTGCGGCACCAATCCTCGACGTCATTCCGACAGTGGAGCCAATAAAACCGCTCGCGGACCTTAGTAAGCGTCTTCTTAACACCCATGTGACCTCCCGAAGCACCATTGTGATAGAGCCGTAGTACTTCCGGCACCTTAGTCTTGGGCACTACCATTTGCAGATGGCATTGGTTACCTCGAGCGTTTTCCCATTTGCGGCACAGAACTCCATCCTGGACAACCAAGCTTTCCCACTGTGCCCAATAACCTTTGGTGACAGGGCTCATTGCTGCGATATCACTCCATTTGGGCCTAGGAGCGCCTGATTTCTTCCATTTGAGAATCGGCTGTACGTCCTTGTTTTCTTGCTGAGCACGCTGCAAAGCTTCTTTCCATCCGTCGCTCAGATCCGTCTTCAACATTCTCACTAGCGCTGCCGGCTTCGCTTCCTGTCTTGCACAGTGTTTGCGTTGGTCGGGGTAAGCCCCCCCAGTCAGAGCATCTGCGCTACGTTGCTCTTGCCGCCAGACAGGTACGTCAGGTGTCCCCTTTGGTGGAGACAGGGTACCAACGTGCCGCTTACGCTTTGGGCAGCTCAAGCGGATATGGCCTCTTTCCCCACAGTTGTAGCACCTTGGTGAAGAAACAACTTCCCTGATACGGTAAGGTCGATCCTCGTGACGCGCTGCTTCCACCTCCAGAGCGTAGGCTAAGGCTTCCTTCAGGGACTTGAAGTGCCCAAGTCTTACCGCTGCTCTAACTTCCAGGTCCCGGACCCCATCCGTAAACGCTTGTACGAGGTTCTCGTCAATAAGCGCAGGCGACGACTGGTATGCCTTCCTGACCAGCCTTTCCACCTCTAAAGCCCATTGCTGCAGAGTTTCTCCGGTGCGTTGTGCCCTGTCCTTCAGCTGAGCACGATACACATGTTCTAGGTGTGCGTCACCGTATCTCGCCTCCAGCGCCTCCATTAGCTTTTCATAGGAGACGTCTTGCCCAAGCACCTCCAACACCGTCAAGGCCTGATCACGAAGGCCCAAGGTTAGGGCGGTGAAGGCCTGTTCTTTGTTCCACCCATTCGTTCGCATAACGGCCTCAAACTGGACCTTGTATGCAGACCACGATGATGAGCCATCAAATGGTGGAACCTTAAACCAACGAGGCGAGGGCGCCACAGCTGCAGGTGTAACGTCATAGGACCCGAGCCTACACAATTTCTTCTCCACTTCGGCAATACGGGTCTCGAGGTGATCATGTACACGCTTCTCAATAGAGGCGACGCGAGTCTCAAGCTTGTCGTGCTCGAGCATCTCTACGTCGCTGATACGGGCCTCGTGCTGCTGAAGTTCCTCCTTGACCGCCTTCAAGTCCTTCCACACTGCGGCGCTGAGGTCCTTCAAGAGCACCAGCTGTTCCTCCAGACGGTGGGCGTGCTCCTCCTTGTCGCGCGGCAGCTGCTCCTCCTTGTCGCGCAGCAGCTGCTCCTCTAGGCGGCGCGCGTGCTCCTCTTGACGGCGAGCCTGCTCCTGTTGACGGCGGTCCTGCTCCTCCTTGTCGCGCTGTAGCTGTTCCTCCAGGCGGTGAGCCTGCTCCTCCTGACGGCGGGCCTGCTCCTCTTGACGGCGAGCCCGCTCCTCCTTGTTGCGCTGTAGCTGTTCTTCCAGGCGGCGCGCGTTCTCTTCTTGACGGCGAGCCCACTCCTCCTTGTTGCGCTGTAGCTGTTCCTCCATGCGGCGCACGTGCTCCTCTTGACGGCGAGCCTGCTCCTCCTGACGGCGGACCTGCTCCTGCATGAACGCCATCAGAGCCGCGATGTCGGGCACCGTCACGGAGTGTGCGCTTGCAGGCTCCACTGCAGCCGCGGAGTCGCCTGGTCCACCAGACGATGGAGAAGGAACGTCTCCGAAGCGTCTCTGGTCCAGGTCTTGCTGGCGCTGGTTTCTGGTACGCACTCCGTCAGTTTCTTCCTTCGGCATAATCGGCATAATTTATCCCTTTCTTCTGACACCAATTTGTTACGAGCTGTGGTTCGACGATAAATTATAACTCACTATGCCACTTAAACTGAACTTTATTCACTAACACAATAGCGCTAGATACACACACTTAATTTCACAACACTAATAAAACACACTATTCACACCACTAGAACAACACCAAACACTTCCGACTTATTTCCTTCGCTTCTTGTTGATCGCTTTCCGTATTCAATTGAACTGTGTCCTGTCTCGCGCGCTCTCGCTCTATTTATACTGACCGGATAACATCACTAGGCTTTTCGAGACGACTCACGATATTTCTGGAAACGTGTAAGGTGTTTCTAGAATTGCGTAAATGTTCTATTTACACCTACGCCATCTATTAGAGGATAGATGAAACAGCCTTAAACAACTGATACATCTAATCTCATGTAGTTCTCCCATTCACTGATAGATGGCGTTATTTTCAATTCGTAACAGTACCATCTAAAATAATTATTTTTCAACATTCTTAGGAGCTCTAAAAAAATCACAGATTAGGGTTTGTTGTAAATATTTTTTATAACAAACAGTACTATAAAAAATAATTATTTCTCATCAGTCTTAGGAGCTATAAAAAATCACAGGTTAGGGTTTGTAATAAATAATTTTTATTACAAACAGTATGTACTATCTACTAAATATATAAAAATCACAAGATTAGAAGTTCGATGCATAAATCAAGACTTATAACTCCGTGGATAAATTCGTTAATGGTGAAGTTAATGTGTTCATCAATAGCGCAGGTTTCTTTTAATTTTGCAGTTATATTAGACCCTTTTAAATATAATGTTAGATAGTAATTATCTTCATTTTGTAAGATGGTCAAAAAATGTGCTATACTTTTAGGTTTACTATTTTTTTTTATTTACAATAGAATGCCAGCTCTCGACCATGTTTGTAGTGAGGTGGTGCATATTATTGCAAGACTATTTGTCGGCAAAAAATAAACTATTATCTAACCAAGTCTCTACAAAATAATCATTGAATTTACAAATATCTTTATCAATCGGACTCTGAGACATAATATATAACCAACCACTCTCAACAGCTTCTTTGGGCAAATGTGCCAAAACAATACACCTCTTTATATGTTTCCTACACAGAGCAGATTTTGTTAGTCGTATTTCATCAGCTTTTCGCCACAAGCTTCGTGAGAAATGGAAGAAACAGCCGCTGATTTTTGTTTCGGGGAATATACCTTTACCTGCCAACATTGCAGCCTTCTTGACGTCAAGTATAACTATTTTAGGATCAAACTACGGAATTTGACTTTTTATAAGGCGAAACAAAATTTCGTATGTTACTCTTGTTTTGTTAGGCAACAACGCATTTAAGACAGGTATAATATTGTTATGAGTTTTAGTACTTCGTAAATCTACATGTAAGGTGTACAACTGCTGAAAAGGATTTAAACAAAATTTAAAAGTACCATCGCACAGGACTGTCAAATTAGGATTTGCTAAAATTGTTTTGCAATGTTCAATTAGCAAATACTAATATTCTATTGAGAAATATTAAAATTCCTACCGCCAATATTCTTAATACGTCGTCTTACCCGAATCAGCCATCGCAGGTGAAGCTGCGGTCAATAGTTAGCTATTTATAGTTCTTGGTTTCAATCCGTTTGATTTGACTGTACTTTATATGGGCGAGCGAGTTGACGACAAAAAAAAATAGGTAAAACCAGAAGGTGCCAACACGCGCGCACGCGCGAGTTTTACACGCGCCAGTTGACGAATCCGACGCCCGCGATTCAATTAAAATAGTTGGTCTACCTAGCGGTAGGCCTACCTCTGTCTGCTCCAAGATTATGCATCTGAAAACCAAGATAGATTTTCTTTTTAAATTTGTTTTATAAAAACATCGGAAAACGCTCAAATCGGTCTTAAACAGCCACCCAAAGCAAACAAAGTTTGGTATGATAGCAGTTAGACATTTGTAGCAAAATCTAAGTACCTATATTAGGTATGCCATATATTAGGTATGTCTATGGATAGGTAGAATAAAATAGGAAACACAAATTATCATATAATGTCCAATTTCATAAGAAAGGCTATGTAACATCAGGCTACGACACTTGGCAGCTGAAAAAGAAAAAAAAATTAAGAAGGATGTAATGGCACGGGCGAGCGATGCGATTCAGCGATTCAATGGAAACCGCGAGACACATTAAGTAATCAATAAAAGCTCTTAGGTACTCATCACTGGCAGCAAATCCTAAGAGCATCGGCGCATAGCCATCAAAGAAAAATAAAAGCTGAAGTGGCTCATAGCACTGTAACAAAACGACGACTTTTATCACTAAGCTATAATAATAAACATAACTACGTTAAAAAAAACCGACTTCAAAATCTAAAAAGTAAAAAATAATAAAGATTTAATATTAATTAAATACCTATTATTTATACTTATGTGCTATTTACTAATAGGCTTGAAGTCGGTGCCAAGCCTTAAAACTCCGTCAAGTCTTTTCGTCCTCCCTACCGCAAAGCCTTAAGACAAAGGTCTTCAACGAGTGCGTCCTACCCGTAATGACTTACGGTGCCGAGATGTGGACACTGGCGGTGCGACTAGTCCACCAATTTAAGGTTGCTCAGCGAGCTATGGAGAGGGCTATGCTCGGAGTTTCTGAGGGATCGAATTCGTAAGAAAGTGATCCGACAGAGAATTAAGGTAATCGACATAGCTCAAAGAATTAGAAAGCTGAAGTGGCAGTGGGCTGGTCACATTTGTCGCAGAAGCGATAACCGTTGGAGTAGTCGTGTTCTAGAGTGGAGACTGCGCCTTGGCAAACGTAGTGTAGGAGGACGGCCTCCGGCTAGATGGAATGACGATATACGCAAAGTGGCTGGCAGCGGCTGGACACAAAGAGCCGAAAATCGGGCTCAGTGGCGTGCCATTGGAGAGGCCTATATCCAGCAGTGGATGGCTGATGATGATGATCATGAATTTGCTCGTATTAATTTAAGTGATTAAAATATCATTATTTGTTTAAGGCTTGGCACCGACTTCAAGCCTATTAGTAAATAGCACATAAGTATAAATAATAGGTATTTAATTAATATTAAATCTTTATGATTTTTTACTTTTTAGATTTTGAAGTCGGTTTTTTTAACGTAGTTATGTTTATTTAATACTTTTTAGTGTAAACTCAAACTCAAATAGGTATAATTATTTCCATAAAAAATGTAAAAAACAAATTTTGGACACGTCAGAAAGTCGTAGATAAATATTAACCCTTAGCGACACACGCGATTTCAAGCAACACATATATACACGTGGGGAAGCTAGGTCCCCAAAAAATTCGTTATTTATTTATTAGAGAATTGATAATTTTCATGCAGATTTATTTTTATAAAATTAATGACAAGCATATATAGCTAGTATTTTTTTTAATTTAATCAAAAAAATAGAATTAGCTTACCTTTTAAGTTAATAAGTACATAACTTTTGGTCAACTTTTTTAAAGTTAGGTTTACGGGTTAAAATGAAAGTTAGAAAATAAATATAAAAATCAAACAAGTGTGGCGGATTGTTACACAGCATAAAAATAGGCGTAGGCTCCAGGGTGATGTTAAGAAGGAATATGGCGGTCTCAGACGGACTAGTCAACGGAGCAATGGGAATTATTAAAAAAATAAAGTGGCCAGCCCTTCGCCGTGACCAACTGTCGTCGAGAGAGGAGAACTGCCCGAAGCAGTGTTCATTAAATTTGATGATCAAACTGTGGGCATTAGGGTAAAAGATGCGGAAGGTCTAGTATCAATCACACCAGCATCTGCAACTGTTCAAGCGAATAAAGGTTACGGTGATGTTGAGAGGTTAATGTTCCCGCTAATTTTAAGTTGGGCTGTGACTGTTCACAAGCTCCAAGGTACAACATTGGAGAGGGCAGTGATAGATCTTGGGAAAAAAATCGCGAAAGGTCAGATATATGTAGCTTTAAGTCGAGTGAAGAATTTAGATGGTATCGCATTAAGTGATTTAGAGCCATCCAAGATATTAATCAGACCACATGACAGCAAAGCACTACAGGAAATGCAACGTCTGAGACAGTTAAATCAAAACTAATTTTTATAATTAACTTATAAAATTAAAAAAGACATGATGAAATCATGTTTTTATTATACGTGATTTTTTTTCATGAAAGCAGAATTAACGCAGTTGAGATGCGATCACAGTGTAGTATGTGTGGGGTGAGACTGATTGATAGGATTCCGATTTAGGAACCGGCGAGCATGTATGAGAAGAGTAATGAATGTAGAGGAAGCGCGTGAGGTTTGTAAGGATAGAAGTCAGTGGCGTTCCGTTGTCTTTGCCTACCCCGACGGGAAAAAGGCGTATATGTATGTATGTTTTTTTTTCGTTCCCCCTCCAATCTTTCTCCTGTAATTTTCCTATAATTCATCTTGTAAATTGGTTATGGGTAGTTCTTTAGAGGCAAAACTTTAACCAACTAACAAAACGATCTGTAATTTATTGTACAGTTTAGCTTAATCCGTATATTGACCAAACTATATATTTGAAATAATTGAAGTCTAACTAAGTACAAAAAAAGTATTTGAACTTCGTTCTTCTGATTTATACGTCGTGTCCGTCTGCCATTGTCCGAAATGAAATAGTCGATACTGCTCTCTGACATCACTTTGTGTAGGATATGTTTGTTTGTTTTTGTTTGGCCTTCCGCTCTGTCGACCAATGGAGGCGGACCGGGCGGACGGCTCTCGGTTGGTCATCGGGGCACCGTGGTGTTGCCAGTGGGCAGGAGTAGCAATCCACTATAATTATTATTCATAGACTTGTACTTGTATATTATGTTTTAAATTTGTTTAATTTTATGTTTTTGTTAAATTTATTTTTGTTATGCCGTTTTTTTACTTTTTATTTCTTTTTCTTTCTTTGATGTTTCTATTTTTGGTGTGTGCCATTTGTGGCCAAATAAAGATTTCTTTTCTTTTTTTTTCTTTTCTATATCGCATTTTCCCTTTCATAAATAAATATAAATGTTATTATTATATTAACGAGAGGAAATGAAAAATCTTTATAAATACCTTAATGTGTTTATAAATAAGTAAATATGAAGTGATTAATACAGCGTAAAAGACGCTTGACCGTACTTGGTTGGGTAATGATTATGAGAGTCTGGTTTCCCGTGGTGGGGGGGAAGCTAGTCGTGCTACGGACGAGCTAGGTGTACCTGGGGCTGGATGGCTGAGATCCTGGTGTTACGAAGGTAAATATTTCATTCGTCTTCGACATCTGATTAGGTACAATGCCTATTTTATAAAATTTATTTTATTATTTTGCAACTTCAGTCTGTGTTTCGAGAGACTAAAAGCGTCTAGTTATAGATTAGTGTAGAAAAGTGTCAATAGTAAAGGCTGTATGTACGATGTGTTATACATGATTATAGGAAAATCTTGATTCATCTGTGCCTAATTCGCATGGTCATAACACCATATGTATGTATCATAGGTATATGTAGCAATTAAATATGATATTTTTTGTACCTATAAAAATTGATTGTATTACAAATTTAAGCAAAAGGTTTATTTTTTGTAATCTTACAATATTCTCGCTTGGCCATACAATAAAATAATTAATATATACTGTTTTAGAGTTTCAGAAGTGTTTCTTCCGTGATATGATCACTGATAATTGTTTTAGAAAAAAAGGTTATTGTAGGGGAATTGTGCTTAAGATGACATACTTTTTCTTTGAAGGTAAGTATTGGAAATAAATGATGTCATGTGAATGTGAAATCAGCATATTGCGTATATTATTAAATGTATTAAAATCAACGAAATTATTTTAATTTAGAACAATAAACATTACAAAATCTTAAAAATAACAAGAAATTGCACTTAGGTCGACGTGTGTAAGACGACATATCTATAGTGGACCGTAACGTAGTCCCAAAAATCGCCTTTAGGAGTGGTTGTCGTAAGTGAAACACGTTCCCAAGCGAGTACAAACTTTATTGAATCAACCAGACCTTATATACTGCCCGCGGAGAATCTTGATAGCGCGATTCAGAAATACACAAATATGGTACAACGCCATCTACCGAGCGGCATGTCAAACCTTTCAGTAAACATTGAACATTCCGCCCACCATGGACAGAATGGACATAACAATAAACAAAGATCTGATTACAAAAATACAAATAGATAACCGCCCACCATGAGAAAACGTATGGCAAACAAATAACTGATGGACGTTATCAGAGCTAATGGACTGTATGTACTTTATCTTAACAAACTTAACTAAATCTGCTTAAACTACAAATACACAATATAAAACAGTTTAAACACAAAATAATGCAAATGCAATATATCAATATAGACAATTTAAATAATGTAATTACTCAGTTATCGGTAGAATAATTAACTTAGAGACCGGTCTCTTTATTATGGATCCCTTACAGCGCAAAGAAACGACCCTCGTAACCTTGTCCGAGCCAGTGTGTTTTTCAACAATGAGACCATAAAGCCACCTTGCCGGAGGTAAATCGTCTTCCATTACCAGCACCACACTTCCTACGTCTGGTTCGGGAGTTTGGTGTGACCACTTGTATCTGTGGTGGAACTGCACCAGATATTCACAGGACCACCTGCGCCAAAAATCCTGAACCATGCGTTGTGTCAAATGCCAATTCTTCAGCGAGCTAATGTTAGAATTTTCGAAGTTGGCTTCTGGTACGAGCAGCAAAGGCTCACCTACCAAGAAATGCCCTGGAGTTAGAGGGGACGGGTCGTCAGGACTGTTGCTCAGTGCAGAGATTGGCCTGGAATTGAGACAAGCCTCAATTTGTGCAAGAACTGTCATCATGTCTTCAAACGTAAGAGTGCTAGTACCTATCACCCGCTTTAGATGGTGTTTCGTGGACTTCACTCCAGCTTCCCAAAGCCCTCCAAAATTTGGAGAGTGGGGTGGAATGAAGTGCCACTCAGTCCCGTTGGTTGCCAACCAGTCAGCGATGTCAGATGCTACACCAGACCTTTCGTGGCAGAAAAGAGTTTTTAGCTCTTTATTAGCCCCCACAAAAGTAGTACCGTTATCACTCCAGAGCTCTCCGCAATGACCGCGACGGGATACAAAGCGCTTAAAGGATGCTAAAAAGGCTTGTGACGTCATGTCACTCACCATTTCTAGATGTATGGCCCGAGTAGCCATGCATACAAAAAGGCAGATATATCCTTTAGTGGAGTGATAACCGCGCCCTCTTGTGGGTCTAACGCTGATAGGACCTGCATAGTCCACGCCACTTCGGTAGAAAGGTCGGCAAGCATTAACTCTGGCGGATGGTAACTGCCCCATTAGCGGTGGAATACCACGTGCAGAATATCTAATGCAACGTACACATTTTCGTACATAACCTCTAACTGCATTCCGAGCATTAACGATCCAATATTGGCTTCGCAAATAATTTAACAATAGCTGTGGTCCACCGTGCAGCGTACGTTCATGAGCATCGCCTATCAACAGTGTCGTAAAATGAGACTTGTAAGGTATGATAATAGGGTGTCTCATATCGTCATGAAGATGAGCACGCTGTAGTCTACCACCTACTCTTAGGATATGGTTGTGATCTAGATAAGGACTGAGAGAGATAAGTTTACTTTTTCTTTCAACTTGGCCAGTTTTTTGTAGACTTTCTATGTCCTCCTTAAAATAATCTCTTTGACAAAGTTTAACACAAGTGTATAGTGCTTCGTTAATTTCTGAAAAGCTTATAAGACCACCTCTATCTTTAATTTTATTTTTTAATTTTAAAAATCTTCTACAAATGGCTATGACTCTAATTAATCTTTTAAGTGATGAAAATTTTGTTATTATACTATTATCTATATTCTCATTAATTACGACACGAAACAAAATGCTAACTTTGATTTCCTCTCTTCTAAATTAGTTTCTCGTATACTTGATTTGTTATAATTAATATTGGTATTTGTTAACCATTTAGGGCCTTCCTTCCACAACTCAAACTCAACAAATTCTGACGAGTTCATACCTCGAGACGCACAGTCTGCAGGATTATCCTTAGACTGGATATGAGACCATTGGGTATTCTCCATTGTTGAGAGAATTTCCGAAACTCTGTTGCCCACGAACGTATTCCAACGGCTAGGGTAGCTACTCAGCCAGGCGAGAACCACTGAGGAGTCAGTCCAGGCATGTACATTTTCTTTGGCTACACCCAAGGCACCCAAAACTTCTGAAATAAGTTTTGAGAGCAGCACCGCGCCGCATAATTCCAAGCGTGGTATGGAAACCACCTTGACTGGAGCTACCTTGGTTTTAGATGCCAATAAACTGACATGAACTATTCCATTGGAATCTACACACCTTAACCTTTTAAGCGCTTGGCTAAATATCTATTGCCGTGCCCCTAGCGCGCGGCTACAAATCGATAAAATGATACCTACAATAAATAAGGAGGAGCAATCGTTGTATCGATAAAAAAAGTCAAAAAGTTTTTTTATGTTTTTATTTTAAGTCAGCCTTATGGCTCCTACATACAGGCGCGACACAAAGGAACCGCTCATGTCTTTATGTCGCGTCGCGTGTCGCGCCTGTTTGTAGGAGCCATGTGCCTGACATAGAACTGGTGATATTTGTTAGTAAAATAAAATATTTTTTCTACTACATCATTGCCACAAAAATATTCAAAAATATCCAGTTCCGAGGAGTCGCTTCTCAAAGGTACAGAAGGTGATACCCCCGAAACAAATAGGTAGGTAGGTACGTAAAATTTTCCTATATCAGGCACAGGTATGTCTGACGTCCAATTAAAGCTGCGCGTCCACTGGATCGGAATCGGAGCGTACGGAGCGGAAGGATTTGTTGCTTTGTATTAATTTCTATGAAACTGCGTGCACTGGATCGGCATTTCTGCGCCTGAGACCGGTATTTGTGCTGATGACGTCATCCGCAGTGAACGCATCATACGGATTCCGAGCGTTTCAAGTTCTGACGTGTTTGCGACGTTAAACTCTAGGCAAAAATACTTATTCACGATGAACGGTGATGTTTTAATTACTTTAGTGGAAAGTTATGAAGAACTTTATAATCTAAAACAAGAACATTAACATAATCAACTTAGGAGAGACAATATTTGGGACGAAATTGGGCAAATAAATCTATTTTCATCTTTTAATAAATCAGAATATAATGTATGATATTCTCCGAAAATTAATCAAATTACAACAATATCCTCGTCACTATCCTCCTGCTTTAAAATACTTAAATTGCCGATGCTGAATCCGAATGCAGTAGACGCACCCCATCGGCATTGTGTAAATGACGACGCTCCGTCCACTCCGTACGCTCCGATTCCGATCCAATGGACGCGCAGCTTAAGCCTTCATTGTCCTCATGATCCTGAAATGACAAATTAAAATTTATTACGTATATTCTTTTTTATTAGGTCAAAATTACATTCGGTAACAAATGGTAGGTATATAACTTTAACAAAAAGGAACCTAAATAAACGGGCAAAGCCGGAGCACAGTAAGAGACAACGCCATATGGAACTCCGTTCGTTAAAAAGAGACAAATGCGAGTGCGAGTGCCTGTCCGACTTGGTAGGTACAGTCACAGTACCTACCTTATTAATGGTATGGACTACATACAACATGGTTCCAAATTTGAACAATCAATAGGATATGTAGATAAGTAGGTAGAATTACATCACAATGTTTAAGATACTTACTACTTATTTCGATTCATCAAAGAGCTACCTAAACCCATCGGCAGTCTCATATACCTATACCTACTAAATAATGTGCAACTAACATAAGAAATTGAAATAGGTACTTACCTCTCCAACACTTCTAAATTCTTCTGTAGATCGAATAATTCCTCTTCGTCGTCATTATTAAAATGTGACTATTTTATCGACAATGCACAAATATACACGAACAACATTAATGGAACTTTCCATTCCTTTGATCCGCTTGTGACGTAGGCAGCGGTCGTATTAATGTGACAGCCGCGCTAGACTAACTAGAGAAATATCTTGCAAGCATAGGCGTCTAGGGATGGGAACTAACGTCAAATGTTGGCATTATACAAAGATCCTCAGGGATATTTTTCTTATGAATAATAAGGAAAAGAATTAATAGCACAAGGCAATATGTTAAATTTAACTTTATTTCGTAATTTCGTATGACAATGTTTATTTTATGCTGAATGATGCATTGCATCTGATTATTTAACTTAACTGTGTTATTTCGTTTTTAAAATGCGCATTGCATTGTATCCCATCCCTATGGTCATATTTATGCGACACGCGCGATAGACAACGAAGGAAAGTACAAGCTGCCAATTACTTTTTTTGTTTGAGTTTTTTTCAATGCTTAGAGCTATGACACATAATTTTAAGTAGTTGTTATAAATAATTAGTCTATTTAATAATAGTTTTAGTTTACCACGCAGTTAATAGGACGAAAATAGAACGAAAAAATCATGCTTGTTCTCTGTCGTAGAAATACGACGCAAGCGATAGGGACACGGAAATATGTGTCGCATATATGCAACACAAGCGGTTAAAGGGTTAAATAAACTACAGCTGCATAAGCCATACTGGATGCGTCACAGAACCCTTGCAACTCAATAGTGTCATTACGACTTGAATTTACCCACCTTTGCAAATGGAAAGCACAAAGATTGTGGAGACTATTCCTATAACTAAGCCAATCCTTGAGTATACTGTCGGGGAGCTCATCATCCCAACCAATACCAGTTAGCCACACACGCTGAATAAGCACCTTGGCTTTGGTTATAACCGGAGCGATCCAACCAAGAGGATCAAATAATCGAGCGATGTCCGATATGAGCCTACGCTTATTCACGGGTGTTTCCAGTTGGGGAAGATGGACAGTGTATTTAAAACGATCCGATTTTCGATCCCAGGTCAATCCCAAAATTTTCATTATATTATTTTCTACATTAAACTCTACATCTTACTTCATCTCTACTGTCCCCTTCGTTATCCCTTTTACTAGTTCTATGTTACTACTTGACCACTTCTGGAGCTGGAAACCTCCGCGACTGAGTAACTCATTCATTTGGCGATAGATTTCTTCGCCTTCAGAGACGCTTTCGCAACCGGTCAACAAATCGTCGACATAAAAATCGCTGAGCACACGGCTAGCCGCTAAAAGAAAGTCCTTTCCCTCGTCACGAGCTACTTGTTGTAGGGAGCGCACCGCGAGGTATGGAGCCGACGATGTACCAAAAGTGACTCGTGTCAATCGCAGGTGCTGTAATTCAGACTCAGGATTGTCACGCCACAAAATACGTTGATAATCGACATCATCCTTGGAAATTCTCACCTGACGATACATTTTGATGATGTCGGCGACCAAACTTATTGGATAGCAGCGCCATCGCATAATAGTTTGTCGCAAATCAGGTTGCAACGTAGGACCCACCATTAAGTCTTCATTTAACAAAATTCCGTTACAACCCGAACATGAAGCGTCAAAAACTACCCTGAGCTTCGTAGTGGTTTTGTCGTTTCTCACTACTGCGTGATGCGGTAAATAGACAGCATTGGTATCTCTCTCCGACTCAGGAACAACCTCTGCATGTCCCAGTTGCAGGTATTCTTTAATGACACTACTGTATTGCGTCCTGAGTGAAGGGTTTTCAAAAGCTTCCGTTCCAGCATGTGAAATCTTTTTTGAGCTATGATTTCAGACCTACCATACTTAGATTTGGAATCAGCGTGCTTAAAAGGCAGCTTGACTATGTATCGACCAGTATCATCTCTGCGAGTTGTCGCTGAGTAAAGTTCTTCGCAACGTTGTTCCTCTTCAGTTAAACTAACCTTGCGAACTGAAGACTGGTCGGACTCTAGCTCCCAAAATCTTCGTAATAGCTCATTCACATCTGTATTTGCAATGGCATGGCAACATACGGCCCTTGGTGTCAACGATACATTCTGGATTTTATCGGCTACGTTACCAGATAAAATCCAGCCCAGCTTATTGTTTTGTGCGACGGGTGTGCCCGGCGGACCCTTCACTAAACCTTCCAACAGCACTTCACCGACTATACGAGTACTCAAAAGTAAGTCAATCTTACCAGGAGTATCGAATGTCGGATCTGCAAGCGCGAAGGATGAAAATGTTGACAGTACTTGCACAATCTTTCTTTCAGGGAGGCGTGCTGTTAATCTGCTCAAAACATAAGCATCGACCTCTAAAACAAAAGTGGGATCTAAGCGTGATTGAAGTTTAAATCTCACTATCCACCGAGAGGGTATCGACGATCCCTCATCATCGCCTAGTCGAAGGATGTCGGTGCGAGCAGGTATCTTCCTAAGGCCGAGCAACTGCACTGCGGACTCTGTAATGAAAGAGACCTGCGAATCCTGATCCATCAGAGCTCGTAAAACTACAGCAGTGCCAGTCTTAGACTCGACATTTACCAAGGCTGTCGCTAACAAACCTTGGCTGCGAACATCTGCAAAGCAACAGACATTAGTGGTACACTCGCTTTGATAAGAAGAAGTAGAAGCAGTAGTCGCTACGCCTACAACATTCTTATCTGCTGAACTATCAGGTTCAGTAGCCTTAGATATCGTTTTGGGATGTAGCAATGTGTGATGTTTCTTCTTACAGATTTGGCATTTGGTTGACTGGCGGCAAAAGTAAACTGAGTGATTTTTACATAGACAATTGAAACATAAGTTATTTGCTCGGACAAACTCACGACGGTCGTCACAATCTTTCTTTGCGAATTCTTTACAATGACACAACTTGTGGTTTTCAGAACATAAGACACAAGTTTGTGCAGAGACATGAAACGATTTGGCAGTGTTATTACGATTATTTGATGTGACAATTAGTTTATTCAGCTTATTATCTATATTCTCTAGCGAACGGAATCTAGACTCTAAAAACTGCTGAAACTCTTGAAAGGTAGGCAAATCATCCGACGAACTAATTTCTCTTTCCCACAATTTTCGTGACTCAACATCTAACTTAGCGCTAATTATAAATATTATCATCACATCCCAAGAGCTCACATCAATTCCCAGCGTACGCAACCCATGAAGACAGTCAACTGTGGTGTCCAAAAGATTTTTTATCGATGCCGACGACTCCTTTACTTGTGGTTGATTAACAAAGCGCTTTAACATGCAATTTGATAAGAATTTCTTGTTATCATAACGCCTTGTTAAAACTGACCAGCATTCTTTGTAATTAGACGCGGTAACAGGAGTGTGTCGCAGCAATTGTTCTGCTTCGCCAACAAGATGAGCCTTTAAATAGTGAAGCTTTTGGACATCGTCAATTGCGTCGTTTTTATCAATGAGAGATAAAAATAAGTCACGGAATGTGCTCCACTCAGTATATTGTCCCGAAAATGTGGGTAAACTAATTTTAGGCAACTTTACATTGTAACTTTTTGTTTCTGTTTGTTTACTAGTGCTAGGCTTAATTTTTAATTCCTTTAAATCTGATGTATAGTTAATGTAAATATCTTCAGTTTTATCGTAAATCTCATTCACAAAATATGCATTTTTCATGTCTGTTACTGTAGCTGATTCTATTATTTTTCTGTGTGTTTGTGTAAATTGATCCCATTGATTTTCCAATGTTTCCAATCTTGTATCAATGTATGATTGTGTTAATCTATCCTTTGGTGATTTTTTGAAATTATTTCTACCTTTTTCTATTATGCTTCTACTATCTAATTGTAACTTTACTAAAGATTCCATGATTGAAAATTGCTATTCCAGCTACAAACTAAACTAATTACAAACTAAGATCAAACAAAACCAAACGTCTATGATTCTAATAAACCAAGCAAAGCAAACAAGTTACAAAATTACGCAAAATATTCTAAGTCAATGATGATACTTAAAAATTTACAAGTGTTTTAGATTATATCAACTAAGAAAAAAATCGGGCATAGATTCGTCGTCTGAACACTTTTTACTTAAATTTTCTAAGTCTACACTACTCACTACAAATTTATTCTAAGTTACAAACTATCTCTAATTTTTACAAGTCCCAAACACTTTGAAATTTTTCTTCACTAGATACCACAACTTTATAAATAATTTAAAAGTACTCACAGTTTATTCTGCCAAACCTTATTTCACGTCACTATGTTGTTGCTCACTCATTCACCAGTCTCGATCTTGAAGTTACACCGCCTCAGTACAGTCAGCTCCAGTGGCGCCCTCTCGCATCTCAATCAGGTAATACGTTCTCGTAACAGAGGCGTCCTCTCGCGTCTGCGTTTCCTTCTTCAATTAGTACGTCTCACAGCATTGACAGTGATTGTACTAGTTCGACCGAAGCGCCCTCTCGCTGCTGTTGTCATCAACTGCCGTGCCTCCACAAGTCCACATCGCGACACGCGTACACTTGTACACACACAAGCACTGCAATGGCGATCCACCACTCTCACTAGTGCTGCTGATGCCCGGTTTCGCGACTCGTGATTGCGGTTTAAACAATACGTCAAACAATCCGGCTACGATAGGATCAACTGGACCGTAGTCCCAAAAATCGCCTTTAGGAGTGGGTGTCGTAAGTGAAACACGTTCCCAAGCGAGTACAAAATTTATTGAATCAACCAGACCTTATATACTGCCCGCGGAGAATCTTGATAGCGCGATTCAGAAATACACAAATATGGTACAACGCCATCTACCGAGCGGCATGTCAAACCTTTCAGTAAACATTGAACAATAGTTTAAAATGACATAGTATGTCATCTTAGACAAATGCAGGCTGGATCATCATGGGATGATCTTCTTCTGCATCTTTATTATAGTGTAAGGATCGTCGAGATCTTCGACATCGTCCAAAATAACACGCTTCGTCTGCGTTCGACGTCGGGTGGATCTGTATTCTTAGAGGAGGGTTCAGGATTCACGTCACACATAGTATGTCCTCTTATACTCACGTCTGGTGTGTCGTCTTACCCAATTGATATGCAAGCTTTATTTGAACTGTATCGACAAAAACTTTGAGGTTAGAATGCGGTTTTAGCAATTTTTGTGTCGTGTATTAATACAATTTTCCATTACAAAGTAAAGCAACTTAAAGATCCTTAACTTACATGTATTTTCACCACCAAACAAAAGCGAAAGCAAATTATTTTGCAAATCAAAATTACAAAAACATTAATTACTTGCCAATCTGCGTCTGCTTTCCGATATATACATAATGAATTTGAGTACTAATGCCATCTACAGGCACACTATAAAACGTCACTACTTCATCCTTAGCGCGAATATTTCAATCAATATTGATAGTGTGTCATCTTATCTGTCTATGTCATTTTGAGCACATCTCCCATACTTAGTTGTTAAAATACAATGGTTATCTTAATAAAGTTTTTCATTTCTGTTTCTAATTCATCCGTAACAAATTCTGATCCATCTGGGCACAAAATATTTGAATGTTGATATCTTGAAAACTACTTTATAATAAAAACGAGTCCCTCATTCAAATATTTAATATGTTCTTTGGTATTCCTATTTCCATAATTATGAGCATGTATTACATAGCTGAAAGTGCAATTTAATTATGGCCAGATGAATCAGTTATAGAATTAAATTTTGAAGAACTATCCTGATGGGGTCAGTCTTGTTTCATTAAATCCTTAGTTTTGTTCTATACTCACTTATTTTGAAGCATACCGTAAACAAAATGAGTGTGCCACGATGTACCAAACAATCGATTCGCCATTGAACCATTGATCAACATAATCTTTAAACAATTAACTTTTCATTAAACGAACCTTTCAACCATCAACGTTTCGCCAACATAACTTTACATCACTGAATGTTTAACCAACATAATATTTCGACCTATAACTTTTCACCCACATAACGTTTGGCCCATTAACTGTTCCCCAACATAACGGTACATCACTGAATGTTTGACCAACGAAATCCTTTGACTATAACTTTAACCACGACTGATTGTGGAAATAATACCTATTTATTTATAGATATAAAACTTAAAAATAAAAAAACAAAAATACAAACAAGTAAACAGCGAGGAATGTACAATTTGGTGGTCAGCATCACTGAATCATTTTCCATCATATTAGAGAGATTCGTATTATATTTTTATTTTAGTTCCTTAGATTCACATTTAATTTAAATAATTTTAATTTTATGTAAATAAATACTTCATAGATGCAAAAGGCGAGAAATCAAAATTGTGTCATTTGGTGTTCTTTGGTGGTATTTATGATTAAATTAAATTTTTATTTTTTAAGTTTTATTAACATTTATGTTTGACGACCAGCCAGTTTGTCATGTAGACGTCAGTAGTCCTTGACGACGGTAGTGATGACAAGTTGACATAACACCGGCCGTCACAATTATTATTCATAGGAATTTCAGCCTTAAGGATAGGTGAAAATAAATAAAAAAATGCTCATTAACCCTTTGACTGCCCATGTCGACCACTGGTAGACATGCGTTTTATTCCGTTGATTGCCCGTGTCGACTACTGGTCGACATGGCCTTGGGCGCTATTTTGCCCGTGTCGACCGCTAGTAGACATGCGTTTTAGTCCGTTGCTTGCCCGTGTCGACTACTGGTCGACATGGCACCCGCGCTCCAATTCATGTAATAAATTCGTCTCTGTCGTTCTAAGGTCAATGTGTATTATTTATCTCGCTTCTCCGTTAAATTTTCTACCATAATATACAAATCAAGTATCCAAACCAAGGAGCAAAATATAAAAAAAGCGTTTGACAGTTGACTGCTTGAGTATTGCGTCTGTGGCGTTGCAGTTGTTTTTTGTTTACGTTTGAACATATTTAGTACAATGTGTGTGTGTTACAATATACAAGTGTGGATACCTTTTTGGAAAGAGCATTACAAGCATTTTGTGCCACGCTAATTGCTATTTTTGTATAATATCATATGTAAAACAAAAAAATCAGAGCGGCTACAGTGTGCCACGGCCACTGATATCACTGTGGGAATGGGAATTGTTGTACTAATTTTCATATTTCTCAGTCGTGGTGAATGATATCGCTATGATATTTTTTATTTGAAGACAATATTAGACTGCTTATGTTGTTATATTTTTATTTCAAGCCTAAAAGTGGTATTTGTGCATCTTAGCCTTGTGCAATTTAACAGAAATTACGCCTCGTGGCGCCAGATTATTGTTCATAATCAAGGGTTCTGAAATAAATATTTTTATTTGGACGAGTGTATGTTTCTATTTCTCATCTTATTACGTATTATATAAGTAACGTAATTTTAAATTAAAAACCCTATGTCATCGATTTCATTTTTGAGTTATGATCCTTTAAATTCATCACAAAGTTCAAATCGCGCCATCACAAAGTTCAGCGCATCATAACTCAACACAAAAGTCATTATCTGACAAACAAAATATAACATATTATAATCGATTTTAAACTTTCGCGATTTGTATACATCATACAAAATAAATTAGCGGGTCTTAATCGCGTACAATTAATTTATTTAAGGTATAAATACTTATTTGATTCCGACGTTTCGCTCGTCTTGCACCGAGCGTGGTCGCGGAGAGACTGATGAGAGCTCAGCGCCGTCTCGTGGAAGTGCGGGTTTCGGCACCTACCCTCACTTGATCTTTATTTAAGTTCGCACTGTCGGTACTCCGACACACTACACTAATGACGTCTACACACTGTTGAGATTTATCACTGCGTGTGTGTACACGGTGTTTACATTTGCTGATGACTGGATTCCAAGTAGCCGATAATCTATATCCATCCTCCCGGTTGAAATTATTATATTTCTTGATTTCTACCGCTTCACGTTCTATCCTAGAGTAATAGTGACGATCGGTGAATAAGACTTGTGGTTGATGCAGTTCTATCCAGTGGTTTGGTCCAGACTCCAACAAATGCTCAGCTATAGCCGACTTATTAATATGTCGGTTTTTCACAGCTGCGATATGTTCCTTTACTCTTTCAGCGATTGTACGCTTAGTCTGCCCAATATATGAACTACCGCAGCTGCAATCGACTTTGTAGACGCCAGGTGTTTGGAGAGGAATGACATCCTTTGGGGTACGCAGATTATGTGCTATCTTAGAGAACGGACTGTATACAGTCTTGATGGAGTATTTCTTGAGTACTGTTCCAACCTTGTCCGTTACTTCCTTAAGATACGGCATATAAGCCGGCACTCTGCTCACTTCAGGTCTACGATCTTTCCTCTTCAGACGGAGCATCTTCTTCTTGTATCCGTTGCGCCTAAGTACCACCTGAACATGTGACAGTTCACTATTTAATTGTTCAGGGTCACACAGGTCATACGCTCTGTTCACTAACGATGACACAACGGAATCCAAATGCCGTGGATGGTGGTGCGAGTTCGCGTTGAGATACCTGTCTGTGTGTGTCGGTTTCCTATATACAGTGTGTCCAAGGGTACCATTATCTCTCACTGTCACTTTGACGTCGGGAAAGGGTAACGATCCGTCTACCTCCATTTCGTATGTGAATCGGATGTTCGGATGTATGGAGTTCAATTTGTCTGCGAATTGTTCCACGTCTTGCTGGTTCCCCTCCATGATGCAAAAGATATCATCGACATACCTCTTCCATAGCTTAACATTTGATGCCTGCATGTCTATAGATTCCTCGAAGTGCTCCATCCAGATGTTGGCCATTACCGGTGCTATAGGACTACCCATAGCCACTCCATCGATCTGGAGATAGTGTTGTCCACGATATAAGAAGTAGTTTCCATCCAAGCAATTCTTAATCAGAACAGTGTATTCGTCAGACAGACCGTTTTCCCTTAATTTCCTCTGTATGACCTCAAGGCAATCTTGAACAGGAACATTGGTGAATAGTGACTCCACATCAAAACTCACCATCACCTCGTCTGGTTCCTTTTTCGTGCTCTTGATAATTTCTATAAAGTGACGAGAGTCCTTCACGAAAGAGTGCGTCTTGCCTACTAACGGTTGTAGTACCTTGCCATATGCCTATGTGTTTCGCCAAACCATATGTGGGTGAATTAATTTGACTCACTATAGGACGCAAAGGTACGTTGGTCTTGTGTACTTTGGGTAAGCCGTACATCTTAGGCGGCTGCACAATTTGAGGTTTATGTAACCGTTCAAACACCTCTTCCGCAAATAAGTTTTTATGGTCCCTAATTAAGGCACGAATGCGTTGTGTCACTCTGGCTATTACTCCAGGATAGTACGTGAAGCGGTAGAAATCAAGAAATATAACAATTTCAACCAGGAGGATGGATATAGATTATCGGCTACTTGGAATCCAGTCATTAGCAAATGTAAACACCGCCGCAGTGATGAATCTCAACAGTGTGTAGACGTCATTAGTGTAGTGTGTCGGAGTACCGACAGTGCGAACTTAAATAAGTGAGGGTAGGTGCCGAAACTCGCACTTCCACAAGACGGCGCTGAGCTCTCATCAGACTCTCCGCGACCACGCTCGGTGCAAGACGAGCGAAACGTCGGAATCAAATAGGTATTTATACCTTAAATAAATTAATTTTACGCGATTAAGACCCGCGATTAACGACTCCGCGCCGGGCGGTCGCAGGAACGAAAATCGGCGGGGCAAGCGAGGGATATTGTACATTTTCTTTAGCGGGCAATCGAGTTACAAAGCGCGTGATGCCACGGGCAAGTGGCGACTGATTTACGACATCGCGCGGGCAGCCAAGCGGTTAAATAAAAACTACTGGGCCTACATGAGTCATATTTTTATGGGACCAATTCCACACTATTCGGCATCAAACAAAAAAAGAATTACGTAAATCGGTTCAGAAACCTCGGCGAAATCGGTGTACATACATCGAAAAAAAAAAAAATACCGGCCGAGTTGAGAACCTCCTCCACCACCTGAGAACCAGAAAGATTACGGACTGTAAATGATAGCATAACATTATACGGTGAGACGTATAATGGTGTGAACATTATTACTTAAGATCGAGATCTTTTTAAAAGGGAATATCGGAAATATGAAGTGGAAAGACGAAACCTTTGAATCACGGCCTCTCCCAATATTTTATCCATCGATGGAATTGGCTTAACTTATGTTAAACTAGACCATACCGCAGCTACTTCGGTACATCTTTTTTATTCAACTGTTTCTGCCTGATCACGTAGGAATTTCAGGAAATCCCTTCTTAGGGAAACCCTGCGGTCCCCAAGGAATATATATGCCAAATTTCAGCGTCCTGCGCCTAATCTTAAAGTTTTGGCTATAGCCTGTCTATCAGTCAGTCAGTAATAATAATTCTTTATTGCAACAACAAGGTGATTTCCAAATGAGCGTGAGCTGTATGTTGAGAGTCAGTTCCTACCCAAAAACAACTAAATAAATAACTTTATTGACATTCTTATCTTTTACAATAATTTTGTATCCCTGACTCCTGTGCTAGTTAAGTACTGTATTACAGGAGGAAGTGTACCGCAATTACTTGTTTACAATAATGCCAACATACAAGAAACTAAATTTTTCAAACAAAAATTAAAATGAAAGACATGCATAATGTGTGTGTGCGTGTGTTTGTGTGTGTGCGCGTGTGTGTGTGCGTGTGTGTACGTAAGTGAAACTAAATACTCGTAGTTACAATCTGATTAGTAGATACATAGTTCTAGTTGAATATAATAATAACGTTATTCAGTGTGCGTTTGGTCAGAGTATGTGTTTGTGAGTGTGTGTGTATAGATTGTGAAGTAGAGATCTTACGATAAAGCCACGGACCTATTATCACAGTCAAATCTAAATATTGATCGTCGTAGTAGTCTAGTTGCCTTACTTTAATGTACTTTGTCTGTTTTAATAATATTGATGTTATCCAAAAACAATTAAGAACAACCTTCCAAGTTTCTAATTTATTATCTCAAAACTTGTTCAAATTAATATTACAAACAACTTGAAAAGGCGGAAAAGTTAACTTCTTTGTAGAAAGTGGGTACTTTTAATGATTTTTGTTAAAAAATGCTTTATATGGATTCTATCAGTAGCGGTCAAGTGAACCTCCGCTGAAATAAACTAATAGAAAAGTAGAGAAAACGGTGTCCATCAAATAATAATGTATGCTTTAAATAAATGGGTCACCATTTACTAATAGCATACATTATTATTTTATTCTTATTCGCTGAATTGTCTGCTTTTGTCGTAATCTGCATACTACCATCCATCTCTCTATCTAAACGTTACGCCGGTCTCGCATTGGGGTAGGCAGAGACTATGGAACGCCAAATGCTCCGGTTCAAACATCCCTCTTTCGCTTCCTCGACATTCATTAACCTCGTCATGCATGCTCGCTATCTCCGCCAATACAACACTAAGTGTGTTCGAGAGGCGATCGAGCGTAATAAGGGTTCCGAAGTGTTCCAAAGAGATCTGTCTATCGGCAGAGTCAGCTGACAAAGCTGAAGACGGAGGATGGCAGAATTATCTCGTCCAAACCTCAGCTCCTGGAGGAGATCGAACGGTTCTGTGGACAGTTATATACGACTACACGAACACCTGTTACTATGCCAGCCACTGACCCTAGAGCTGGATTGAACCGACACTATACCGTAGATATCCCAGACATCAGCATGCCCGAGATTAGTGTAGCCCTAGAAAAACTAAAGAGCAACAAGGTATCGGGTGATGACGGAATAACTACAGAGATCCTGAAAGCTGGCGGCGCACCTGCTGTGGACATGCTTCGGAAGCTATTCAATTCCGTAATACTCGAGGGCAAAACGCCACGGGCATGGCACAGAAGTGTGGTGGTGATTTTCTTCAAGAAGGGCGACAAACCCCTTTTGAAGAACTACAGACCCATCTCACTTCTGAGTCACGCCTATAAGTTGTTTTCTAGGTCCATCACTAATCGTCTCGAGAGCAAACTAGACGACTTCCAGCCTCCCAAACAAGCCGGATTCCGTAAAGGCTATAGTACCATAGACCACATACATACGCTGCGTCAGGTTGTACAGAAGTCCGAGGAGTATAACCAGCCTCTATGCTTGGCGTTTGTGGACTATATGAATGCCTTTGATTCGATCGAAACCTGGGCAGTGCTGCAGTCTCTTCAACGCTGCCAAATTGACTATCGATATGTCGAAGTGCTGAAGCGTTTGTACGAAAACGCCACCATGTCAGTTCGCCTCCAGGACCAGAGCTCAAAACCTATTCGGCTACAGCGAGGGGTGAGGCAGGAAGTTGTTATATCTCCGAACCTCTTCACCGCTGCGCTGGAAGACGTTTTCAAGCTTCTAGACTGGGAAGGACTCGGCATCAACATCAACGGCGAGTATATCACTCACCTTCGATTTGCTGATGATATCGTAGTCATGGCTGAGACCATGGAAGACCTCAGCACAATGCTCGATGGCCTCTCTAGAGTCTCCCAACAAGTAGGTCTTAAGATGAACATGGACAAGACAAAAATCATGTCTAACGTCCATGTCGTACCTACTCCTGTCCAGGTTGGGAACTCTACACTCGAAGTTGTCGACAAGTACGTCTACCTGGGACAAATGATCCAATTGGGTAGGTCCAACTTCGAGAAAGAGGTCATTCGTCGAATCCAACTCGGTTGGGCGGCGTTCGGGAAGTTACGGCATATCTTCACGTCCGATATCCCGGAGTGTCTCATGACGAAAGTCTTTGACCAGTGTGTGTTACCAGTGATGATCTACTTCGCTGAGACGTGTTCGCTAACTATGGGCCTCATCCGAAAACTCAGGGTCACTCAAAGGGCGATGGAGAGAGCTATACTCGGAGTATCCCTGCGAGACCGAATCAGAAATGAGGAGATCCGCAGGAGAACCAAAGTCACCGACATAGCTCTCCGAATTGCCAGGCTGAAGTGGCAATGGGCAGGGCATATAGCGCGAAGAACCGATGGCCGTTGGGGCAGGCTGGTTCTGGAGTGGCGACCACGTACCGGACGACGCAGCAGGGATAGGCCTCCCGCAAGGTGGACCGACGATCTGTTTAAGATCGCGGGGAGCGGTTGGATGTGGGTGGCTCAAAATCGGTCTGTGTGGAGAACCATGGGGAAGGCCTATGTCCAGCAGTGGACGTCTGTAGGCTGACATGATGATGCATGCTCGTCGGTTATGGGTACTTTTGATTTGGCCCTTCCGCAGTGCATCACCAAATTGGCCGGCGTACTTGCGTCTTGGGCGTCCTCTACCAACATCTCCATTCATTCTTACTCGATACACTTCTTTCGTATATCTTCTTTCATACATCCGTTCCTAATGTCCAAATCATCGCAACATACCTAATTCGGCGATATAAAGTAACCGCAACAGTAATAGAATTAATATATTACAACAGTTTATTACCATGGGTGCATAGGGTTCCCACAAAGAACTTAGGGTCCCAAGCCAACCTCACCTGCAAGTGGTGCACCTGCCAATCAACGGACGAAGCTCTGGCAAACAAAATATCCCAATAAGCGGCAATAGGCTCGCCACCTATTACGCGGGATTAAAACACTGGCGAAAAGTGGCGTTTTATATGCCTCTGCCTACCCGTTCCTAAAAAAAATGTGCAAGCGTAGCTGCGGGCGTCGTCTAGTGTAACATAAGAAACACCATTATGCTCCTAAGCTACATGTGTTACACTGCCTTCAGACCAACCGTATCGGGTAGATACAAGTGTGCAATATACTGCCCACTATAAAAAATATATCGCAGCGATTCCGGATAAAATATGACCCCATTTATTTCTGTAAGTGCCGAGCGAGGCGAGCGGCTAAGAGATTGTGTAGGTAGTTCAGATTGCTGGAAATAGAAAGTGTATTTTCCGATTCAATAGTGGGACCAACAGCCTGTCAAGTGGTAGAAATAAAGTATCCTGAATGAAGGAACTGTTTGCTGAATCTACTAAGTAAATATAATGTTAACCTACACTACACAATCTGATTTACTTTACAATGTCCCAAAGTAATCGACTGTAAAAAGAATTGTGATTTTCTGTAATTCGAATGCAGTGGTCTCTACAAAATTTTCTCGCTCAGAAATCGGTACCTACGGTCTCGACGCATGTCTCGTCGATTAATATTAAAATAGATCAAGCGTGTATACAAATTGTTTACAGCGTAGGATCTCATAGTTTCATGAACACATTTTTGTGTTTTAAACTTTTGGGACTTTTGGTACAACTAAGTGTCTTCTTGCTTAAGTGGTATAAGCGCGGCGCCTTTGTAAGTGCGGTATAAGGAGATCGTCACTCTACCCTGGAGTGAAACGACTAACGAATTCTGTGCATTATATAATTATGAAGAGTGTTTAGTAATAGGCCAAGTAAAACACCTTTATGTGTGTACTATGTTCGGCATCATGCCGAAGCCATAAATCAATTACTTATATATATTATATTATTCAAATATTTTTAATTACGATTCGACGTAGGATGAAATTAATTTGAGGTGTCCGTTTTTGTCAATCAACGTTTTTTATCAATAGCAGTTTTCTTTTTATATAACGATCATTTAATTAAAATCACATTTACCTATGGCTGGCGTGCGTGTTCCTTTCAAAATTCTTAATTTCAATTCAATTATTTTACAACTGTATACTTATTTAAATTTAAACTATTATTTACAACTAAAGTTATACGTATAATCCTACCACTAAATTAAAAAATACGAACTAATATCTACATAAAAAGGCAAAGTGTTTAGGCGTCGTAGTATTCCTCCGCATCACTGTCATCGCGTAACGTGCCCAGAAGGCTGGCAGCATTGCCATGCTGATTAGGAAATGCAACTATATTTGTTTAGTTTTAGCATATGATACATACATAGGTACCTGGTACATACATAAGAAATGTCTTTTAAGTGTCAAATATTAGGTAACTTAATTAGATCTTCCCTGAAATTAATTTTATCAAAGTTACGTCAATATACGATTATTATAATTGAAACAGACGCCACCGCTGGTGGGCACCGCGAGTGCCCTCGTGAGAGCCTCCGTAGCACGGAGGCGAGTAACGGTGCGCGAGTGCGGGGACTCCCCGTGACGGGTGTCCGAGCGGGTTTCCGCAACGAAGCACTTTTTTATGGGACCGCGCGTGCGCCCGCTTTACGCAGTTTCAGGCCTAACTAATTAAAGAGGATAAAAGGCACTGAAAGTTTTCGGCGGGCTTGCTGCAAAGTAGTAATATTCAACCCTTACTACAAGATTAAGTTTCTATGAAAGAGAGTGCTGAAGAAACATTATCAGCAGCTGCTTTGTTTATTCATGTTCCACTGCTGGGTTCAGGCACAGAATTCTTCTCATCATGAGAAGAATCCACCCGTAGGTGACCAAGTGCAGGTTGTCAGTATTCATGTCTTTCGATAACATTAAAGAGAACTCTGAGACATGCAGGTTTTCTCGCGATGTTGTCCTTCGCCGTTTAGCAAGCAATTTAATGAAATACTTTGGAAAGTCGCCGTGAGTTTAAACTGTCTCTACACTGGGCTATCACTGCCTATACCTATCTCCTGGAGAACCAAACTACTATTTAACTTTATTTTCCCACTACAGGCTTTTCATTTGCCCGCTTTTTCATTCCTAGGGGTAGGCAGAGGCATATAAAACGCCACCTATTACGCGGGATTAAAACACTGGCGAAGCGAAGTGGCGTTTCATATGCCTCTGCCTACCCCTTCGGAGAAACAGGCGTGAGTGTATGTATGTATGTATGTATATGTGTTTATTACCAAAGATTATAACCAAATATAACATAGGAAAGAGCTCTTAAAGTTAAGTATATGGGATAGGAACGTGGAAGAGTCGGATTGAAGTGGAATATTAAAAAATAGCAAGGCACATAGGAATGAAAAAGCGGGCAAATGAAAAGCCTGTAGTGGGAAAATAAAGTTAAATAGTAGTTTGGTTCTCCAGGAGATAGGTATAGGCAGTGATAGCCCAGTGTAGAGACAGTTTAAACTCACGGCGACTTTCCAAAGTATTTCATTAAATTGCTTGCTAAACGGCGAAGGAAAACATCACGAGAAAACCTGCATGTCTGAGAGTTCTCTTTAATGTTATCGAAAGACATGAATACTGACAACCTGCACTTGGTCACCTATGGGTGGATTCTTCTCATGATGAGAAGAATTCTGTGTCTGAACCCAGCAGTGGAACATGAATAAACAAAGCAGCTGCTGATAATGTTTCTTCAGCACTCTCTTTCATAGAAACTTAATCTTGTAGTAAGGGTTGAATATTACTACTTTGCAGCAAGCCCACCGAAAACTTTCAGTGCCTTTTATCCTCTTTAATTAGTTAGGCCTGAAACTGCGTAATGCGGGCGCACGCGCGGTCCCATAAAAAAGTGCTTCGTTGCGGAAACCCGCTCGGACACCCGTCACGGGGAGTCCCCGCACTCGCGCACCGTTACCCGCCTCCGTGCTACGGAGGCTCTCGCGAGGGCACTCGCGGTGCCCACCAGCGGTGGCGTCTGTTTCAATTATAATAATCATATATTGATGTAACTTTGATAAAATTAATTTCAGGGAAGATCTAATTAAGTTACCTAATATTTGACACTTAAAAGACATTTCTTATGTATGTACCAGGTACCTATGTATGTATCATATGCTAAAACTAAACAAATATAGTTGCATTTCCTAATCAGCATGGCAATGCTGCCAGCCTTCTGGGCACGTTACGCGATGACAGTGATGCGGAGGAATACTACGACGCCTAAACACTTTGCCTTTTTATGTAGATATTAGTTCGTATTTTTTAATTTAGTGGTAGGATTATACGTATAACTTTCACCATCCATTCATCACCCTATGGATCTACACTGCCATAATACGCCCCATGCTCACATACGGTGCAGTAGTGTGGTGGCCACGCACTCAACTAAGCACAGTCAAGAACAAGCTGCAGAGCATACAACGCCTCGCCTGTCTGGCCACAACAGGCTGCACGAAAACAACTCCAACGGCGGCATTGGAGGTGCTCCTCGACTTGCGACCACTGCACCTCATCATCCAGCAGGAAGCAGGTGCCGCAGCGATCCGACTCGACAAGTTCGGGCTTTGGAGAAGAGACGACAGAATAACCCATGCACGCCTGAAAACGACATTAACTAACGAGATCCCGATGCTAGATGCAACGTGCGACCTCATACCTAAAACCTTTGTCTTTGACAAAAAATACCGCATACAACTGCAAGAAGAGCACAAGGATAGTTCTGGTATACACGAAGTTAGAGTATACACAGACGGCTCAAAAACAAAGTATGGGACAGGTGCCGGAGTATTCTCCCACGACTTGAACATCAATCTCTCAACATCGCTTGGTAAACTCAACACCATCTTCCAAGCTGAATGCGTTGGGATTATAAGGGCGGCGACGGCGATTGCGGCCAGAAACGTGAGTAACCTGTCGGTACGCATCATCACAGACAGTGCCTCAGTACTACAAGCTCTCGACGGCAACTGCTTTAACAGCGGCCTAATTATGGAGTGCCACCAAGAGCTGCAGAAAACTGCAGCGAGGAATCGGGTCACGCTCCAGTGGATACGAGGACACAGTGACTCCACGGGCAATGACGCAGCAGACCAACTGGCAAGGAAAGGATCGGACACAACAACCCTGGGACCCGAACCAATTGTTCCGATACCTTTCAACCAACTAAAAACATGGTTACGCGAGAGAACCCTACATCAACACGCAAAAGAGTGGGCAGAGTTAAAAGAGTGTAGGCAATCTAAAGATGCCTTTCCCGTATTAGACAAACGACTCTCGCATAAACTGTTGCACGCCAACAGGAAAACACTCAAACATCTGACTGGCATAATAACTGGCCACTGTCCACTAAACAAGCATCTCTACAATATCGGCGTCACGGACAGCCCACTATGTAGGGGCTGCATGGAGACCGAAGAAACACCTGCTCATGTGATCCTACAGTGTACCAGCGTGAGCGACCAACGGACGAGGTTCCTGAACAATCCCAGAACCATGAGCGAAGCCATACGCAACACTGGTCAACTCATGGCCTTCTGGAAGGAGCTTGCATGGTATGAGTAGCAGTCGACAACCGTGTCACTGCTCACGCACAATGGCCCAATTCAGTGGCTAAGTGCGGAAAACACCTGTCCAACTAACTAACTAACTATACGTATAACTTTAGTTGTAAATAATAGTTTAAATTTAAATAAGTATACAGTTGTAAAATAATTGAATTGAAATTAAGAATTTTGAAAGGAACACGCACGCCAGCCATAGGTAAATGTGATTTTAATTAAATGATCGTTATATAAAAAGAAAACTGCTATTGATAAAAAACGTTGATTGACAAAAACGGACACCTCAAATTAATTTCATCCTACGTCGAATCGTAATTAAAAATATTTGAATAATATAATATACGTAAGTAATTGATTTATGGCTTCGGCATAATGCCGAACATAGTACACACATAAAGGTGTTTTACTTGGCCTATTACTAAACACTCTTCATAATTATATAATGCACAGAATTCGTTAGTCGTTTCACTCCAGGGTAGAGTGACGATCTCCTAAAACCGCACTTACAAAGGCGCCGCGCTTATACCACTTAAGCAAGAAGACACTTAGTTGTACCAAAAGTCCCAAAAGTTTAAAACACAAAAATGTTTTCATGTAACTATGAGATCTTACGCTGTAAACAATTTGTATACACGCTTGATCTATTTTAATATTAATCGACGAGACATGCGTCGAGACCGTAGGTACCGATTTCTGAGCGAGAAAATTTTGTAGAGACCACTGCATTCGAATTACAGAAAATCACAATTCTTTTTACAGTCGATTACTTTGGGACATTGTAAAGTAAATCAGATTGTGTAGTGTAGGTTAACATTATATTTACTTAGTAGATTCAGCAAACAGCTCCTTCATTCAGGATACTTTATTTCTACCACTTGACAGGCTGTGGGTTCCACTATTGAATCGGAAAATACACTTTCAATTTCCAGCAATCTGAACTACCTACACAATCTCTTAGCCGCTCGCCTCGCTCGGCACTTACAGAAATAAATGGGGTCATATTTTATCTAGAATCGCTGCGATATATTTTTTATAGTGGGCGATACATTGCACACTTGTATCTACCCGATACGGTTGGTCTGAAGGCAGTGTAACACATGTAGCTTAGGAGCATAATAGTGTTTCTTATGTTACACTAGACGACGCCCGCAGCTACGCTTGCACATATTTTTTATTTGATTGTTTTTGCCCGATCCCGTGGGAACTTCGGAAAATCCCTCCTTAGTGCACCTCTACGGTCCCCAAGGAACATACATGCCAAATTTCAGCTTCCTGTGCCTAATAGTTTTGGCTGTAGCTTGTCTGTCAGTCAGTCAGTAACGCAAGGATTTTATATATTAAGATTAAACAGTTAAAGAAATATATTGTATTGCATTATGTTTTCACATGTATAGGATGACTTGTGATTGCTCGTATCCCGTCTAGGAGGTGAATCGAGAGTCTTAATGGAGTATTCTTACACCTTGCTTGGGGATTTCCTGTGAAAATTACTGGTTTATTCATGCTTTAAGATCATTGACATTGTTTATAGACCTGACGCTGCATGGATTGAAGATTTTTATAATATTGGAGACTAGATAAAAGGCTGACCAGGTTTTAGGCTACGAATAAATCTAATGTAGAAATTTATAAACATGCAGTCAACGGACACAAAGTACACGCAGACTCGATACAACAAATTGTGGATCACTCAAGGTTTTGCCTCGTGTTGAAATCAAACCCACAACACTCACACAAGGTGACCGCTTAAACCACCATACGTTCAGTTCAGCATCAGAACACATATAGATGTAAAACGACCTCAAAGACTAAATGAACTAGTCATACCATAAAATATTACAATCCCTTTGATCTTGCCGAGTTCAGATGACAGCCAATTTTCTGTCAAATCTAATTTGACTAGAAGGCAGACGTCCTCAAGCGTAATGCTTTGATCACACCTGATAACGACACAATTCTAAGTATAGATTCGATAGAATCTATACATAGAATTGTTGTTGTTTGTGCTTATTATCAAATTAAGTCCCCTTTTCGTTCCGTTTGTTTGTATGAACGCGATAAACTCAAAAATTACGATCGGATTTTTGTACGGTTTTTAGGTAAAGTGATTTCTGAGGAAGGTTTATGTGTACAATACAACTCACGCGGGCGGAGTCGCGGGTTAAATCTAGTAAAATATAAATAAGGACACACATAAATAAGACGACGAAAAGTTAAGCGACGTCAGTAACAAGATAAGTATATACCTACTGTAGGCTCTACTACATCTTTATAATCAACGCCTATTACTTTCAGCGTGCTACAAGATCGTGCTATCATTCCATAGACGGCCACAGCTGGACTTAGACCTCTCAAAAGGCTCTCCACATAGACCAATGATCTCGGACCGAAATTGTTGGGCTACCTTGCGGGAGGCCTACCTTTGTCTGCTCCAAGATTATGCATCTGAAAACCATTATAGAATTTCTTTTTAAATTTATTTTTATGATAGCATCGGATAACGCTCAAGCAGCTGCCCAAAGCAGACAAAGTTTGGTCCATACCAAACTGCTTGCCTCCACATGTTAGGTATGTTTTTGGATAGGTCGAATAAAATAGTAAACATAACTTCATCATATCGAGGGTTCACGGGCAAAATGTATTAAGCGACATTTTTTAAACTTTACAGGAGAGCGTTTTAAAGTTTCAATTTTACGAAAAAAAAAATCGGTATAAAAAAAGTATAAGGTTATTAACGAAAAAGTGACCGAAGTTGATTTCCATGACAAAAGCTGCATAATTGAGAATAGTTTTCATTTCTTTTAAGCTACTATTAATGGAAATAAAAGTCGCTTGATACAATATTACCCCAGTTTACTTTTATTTAGAAACAGGCTAAATGATATAAGTGCCATAAATTTCACAATACAGGTATAGGAAAAGCGATTTAAGCGACACTCTGGCATTATTTTGTGTAAGGCTAAATATATGAACAACCATTGGAATACTAAAATAAAATCAGGCTAATCGGTTTAAGCAATCGAAATATCATAAAGTAGTTGCAGATTAAAATGATTTATGTAGCACTTTTCTCTAAAACTAAATTGTTTGAAATAACAATTAATTTGTATGTATAATTAGGATTGGCGGTTAGATCAACATTAATTTGGACTATTGTTTATTTCCTACCAATAAAAAATCTAAAGAAGTGTTAAAATAAAACAAATGCGTGTTTAAAATCAGACAAGTGATCGTTTTTATTATAATAGTGGTCAAGGATTAACATTTGTAACGGAGCGTATGCTAAGGTTGTCATTGTATAAGCGTAAGCTAAGTATGTCGTCACTATATAGCCATGTACTTTAGATTTACTCACGAGTAGCTCTAAGACAGTTAAACTAAGAACAGTATTGTGAGATCGAAATATACGGATGTGCTACATGAACCCACTGACTTTAATTGATCTAGAACATTAGTGCCGTAACCCAAGGTCCCTCCTATATTTGGTGACCCCGACACCCGCGTTCTAAAACAGTATTTTGCAGTGAATAGTTCGAACAGTTAAATCAGGAAGATGACTACTCCGTCGTCCGCGGTTGACCTTGCAGCGATATCGCTAACTTCCAAAATCCCGGAGTTTTGGGTAGACTCACCCCGCGTGTGGTTTATAAGAACTGAGGCAATGCTGGCGCCACAGAAGTTAGCGGACGAGGCCAAATACGACATCGTTGTCTCCAAACTATCCAAGGAGGCGATACAACAAGTTACGGATTTGCTGATCGATCCACCGTCTACAAAAAAATTTGAAGCATTGAAGGCTCGCCTGTTGACCATTTACGAGGAATCCAAAAATCGGCAACTACAGAAACTCATCAGCGAAATGGATTTAGACGATCAAAAACCATCGCAACTTCTGCGTCGCATGAGAGAGCTAGCCAAGGATAAGATACCGGATGACACACTGAAAATCCTTTGGCAAGGACACCTACCTTCTCCGATACGCGCAGTACTAGCAGTTTCGGACACAAAGGACCTTGACAACTTGTCGACCATAGCCGACAATGTCTTCGAGACCACGCGTGCAGTACACGTCACTGAAGTAGCGCAGCAGCAGCCGAACACGTCCAAGGACACAGAAATGATAATGGCGGAGATAACGAAGCTAAGCTTGAAGATAGCTGAAATAGAAAAAGTTGGCAGATCCAGACAACAATGGAATCAGGGAGGTAATCGTTCACGTTCTGTTTCACGCAATCGAAGTCGCGATCCTTCGAGGCCACGTAGATCACCAGAGAGTCCTGACTGGCTATGTTTTTACCACCATCGCTTTCGTGCAAGAGCATTGAAATGCACTGAGCCATGTGCATGGAAGAGCAAGCAGGAAAACTAGCAGGAGTACGGACTGCGGCGGAGGTCTGTACTATATCGCCCTACAACCGCCTTCGGGTCACAGACCGTAATAATGGACTACGCTTTCTCGTCGATACTGGCGCAAATATTTCGGTGCTACCGCGTGACAAGCTAGCGAAAAACCTACGGAACAGTGAGTGCCAAGAATATACATTATATGCAGCCAATGGGACTAGAATAAAGACATACGGTACGAAAAGTTTAGTGCTAGATTTAGGCCTACGTCGAGCATTTCGATGGACATTTGTCATAGCGGAAGTTCATCAACCAATTCTAGGTGCAGATTTCTTGGCCAAATATAAGCTATTAGTAGATTTAAGTAAGCATAGGTTGATTGACCAACTGACAAACATAAATGTTTTAGCTTCTATCGTAGCCAGTAACGATCCGTCAATCACGACCGTAGATGTAAGTCACCCTTATCATTCCCTTTTAGCAGAGTACCCAGAGATAACTAAACCGCTTTCTTTTAAGGAGCCGCCGAAGCATTCTGTGTTCCATTTTATAGAGACCAGCGGCCCGCCGGTGCATGCGAGGGTCAGACCGTTGCCACCTCACCGCTACGCTAAGGTAAGGGAAGAATTTAAATTAATGCAAGAAATGGGGATTTGTAGACCGTCGAAAAGTGCGTGGGCAAGTCCTCTACATGTTGTTATGAAAAAAAACGGTGAAATACGTCCCTGTGGCGATTACAGAGCACTCAATGCAATTACAAAGGCAGACCGCTATCCTATACCGAGGTTGCATGACTTTACGTACTTATTGGCTAACAAAACAATATTTTCAAGGTTAGATATTCGCCGAGCATATCATTGTATTTGTGTACACCCCGACGATGTAGAGAAGACCGCCATCACAACGCCGTTCGGATTATTCGAGTTTCCGCGCATGACGTTCGGTTTACGAAATGCCGCGCAGACTTTTCAACGGTTTATGAATCACACCGTCCTTGCAGGTCTAGATTATGTGTACTGTTATATAGATGATATTTTAATATTTAGCGACCCTGACGACCATGAAAACCACTTACGAGAAGTTTTCAGCCGTCTGAACGAGTTCGGTATCACTATTAACTTAGAAAAATGCACATTCGGTCAGTCTAAGGTTGAATTTTTAGGGTTCGAAGTTTCTACACAAGGTATTCGACCGCTCAAGGACAAGGTTGATGCCATAGTTAATTACCCTAAGCCCGAGACTATTGAGCAGCTTAGACGATTCCTAGGCATGATTAATTTTTACCGCTTACATTTGCCACATGCAGTAGAATATCAGGAACAATTAAATCAATATTTGCAAAATTCAAAGAAGAAAGATAAAACAAAGATAGTTTGGACGGAAAAAACCAGCGATGCTTTCTCACAGTGTAAGACGAGCTTACAGAGCGCGGCGACGTTATCGTTCCCGTTACCCGATACCCCGTTTGCGCTCATGAGTGACGCGTCCAGCACGTGCGTCGCAGGAGTCTTACAACAATTTATTGATTCTAAATGGATACCTTTAGGTTACTTTTCAAAGAAAATGTCTGCAACTCAAGTTAATTACAGTACCTATGATCGGGAGCTTCTGGCAATTTACCTCGCGATAAAGTATTTTCGAAATATGATAGAAGGTCGCGAACTAATAATTTTTACTGACCATAAACCTCTTACGTTTGCTTTTTCTAAGGTTAATAGCGATAACGAATTACCGAGGCGCGTAAGACAATTATTATATATCAGTGAATTTTCCACTGACATACGTCACATTGATGGTGAACGTAACGTAATAGCTGACGCGTTGTCCCGCATAGAGACAGTTACCAGTCCCACGGTTTTAGATTATTCAGCAATCGCTCGAGCACAGGCTAGCGATAAGCAACTTGTTCACTTACGTACTCGTAGTTGTTATAATAATTGTAAGTTGATATTCAAAGACATAACAATGCCTGGATGCGACCTACCTGTAACGTGTGAAACGTCCACAAATAAGATTAGACCGTACATACCTGAGCAATTTAGGAAGTTAGCTTTTAATTCCGTTCATAGCTTAAGTCACCCAGGAATCCGTACTTCGCGTAAGCTAGTAAAGGACCGATTCTTTTGGGACAATATGAATAGTGATGTAGGTAAATGGGCCAGAGAGTGTGTTAAATGTCAGCGCGTTAAAGTGACTAAGCATAATAAGTCAGAATTAGGCACTTTCGCGGTAGCTGAGCGATTTTCCCATGTACATGTTGACATTGTTGGGCCACTTCCTACTTCGCCACAAGAATACCGGTACCTGGTAACGATGATAGATCGCCAAACTGGTTGGCCGGAAGCCCACCCAGTAAGAGACATAAGCGCAAATCGGTTGCAAAGGTCATTCTTGAGCAATGGATAGCGCGTTTTGGCTGCCCTGCTAAGCTGACAAGCGACCAGGGCAGACAATTTGAAAGTAGTGTTTTTAGAGAGTTAATGAATCTTTTAGGCATTGACAGGAAACGGACAACTCCGTACCATCCGCAATCCAATGGGATGATCGAGAGATGGCACCGCTCACTGAAAGCCGCTCTCATGGCTAGACTAGATTCCACTAGTTGGGTCCAGGAACTGCCCATAGTTCTTCTCGGCCTTAGGAGTTCTACAAGGAACGATACCGGCATTAGTGCCGCCGAAATGACTTTCGGTACAACATTACGTTTGCCAGGTGATTTTTTTAGCGATTCCAGTAATAGCATTTTAGATCCATGTCAATATGTTAAAAGTTTGCGGCACAATATAAGTAATTTGAAACCGAAGCCGTCCACACATAGGGATGCGCGCACATTGTTTATACACGCGGATTTGGATAAATGTTCACATGTTTTCATACGTAATGATAGCGTTAAAAAATCATTAGTACCTCCTTACGACGGTCCATTCAAAGTGTTAGAAAGAAAAGATAAGGTTTATCTTATCCCTTTCCAACCGATGGACGCATTCTTAATATTTGCATGTTTAACTTAGCTCGTACAATTATTTAGGCTTCGCGAAGCTTAAAAAAAATAGTAAAAAAAAATCCCATACCCCCCCTTTTCCCACCAAAGTACCCTCACGATCCTGACGATTAGGAATAAGTTGACATCCGCACGATCGTGACTTTTTAGGTAGTAGTAGTGTAAATTAAATAAAAAGTTGGGTTTAATCAGCACATATTATGTTTTAATCATAATCGTAATGTAACATCTTAGAATCAGTCAATCTGGGAATATTACCATTCTTCTAGGATTTCATTTGCTTGTCCCATCGTTTAACGAAGTCAATTTTATTGGCACCAGTACAAATGGAAGCCATTACAACCGCTTTGTTATCCATTTGACCAAGGATACTGAATCTCTTACAAACTGATGATGTTTTTCACGGTACATTTAGCTGTCCTTCTTAAATTTTAGTGCTGCTCGTCCAGGGATTCGATTCATCATAATGGTTCATTTCCTCAATCAAAGGGATAGTTGTGAAAAAGTGATCATGGTAAATACAACAACCGGGCGGGACAGTTTTTATTAAATGCAAGACTACAGAAGGACCTACACCAAACATAGTATTTCCAAAAATTGTTTTGGCACTTTTGTAAATTTCAATCGACTATATGGCCGTTGCTGGTAGTTGTGACAAAGTTCTTTAATCCTGTAGGTCGTGGTTCATTTCTAACGACTTGCCTTGATGCACATTGGCCTGTGACGGGTATCTACTAGTCAATACCAGACCACTCAATACCATAGCCAGAAACCCTTTCTATTTTGTAACAGGCTGCTTGTAGTTGGTCAATGGTTGGTTGTACTTTGCACAGAGGATTAGGCGGTTTATTCTGTGGTGGTGATTCTACATCGACCGCATGTAACGAGTGTCTGACTTGTAGGAACCGGTCTCGGCTCATATTATTACTGATAAGAGACAATCTGGAAATTCTCTTCAGTACATAGGTAAACGTGGATACAGGATTACTCCCATAATCAAATGAATAGCAAATATCTTTCTAATTTCTATAGGGGTTGTTTTTAGTTCCGTTCCATATTAACACAGGTGATAAATATTTGAACAACGAGCAGCAATTTCAAAAAAACTCCTCGTCAAAGTAGTTGTGAACGTATCCACTGTATCCTTACTAGCTAGGAGGGAAGACTTGGATAGTCATGGCTTTTATCAGTACAGGTTGATTGTCTCCACATACCAAATCGATGAGTTATCAGTGATTACCGCATTTGAAGAATCTGGAGGAATCCAACGCGGTGCAGATGTAGATGGAGTTGCTTCAGAATCTCATACGGTACTTTCATGGTTTTCCTCCTCAAGCAGACTATTAAAAAATACTGGATGAAATTGGTCACCCTCGTCTTCGAAATCTTCAATGTCTTAGTCTCTCAAAACTGCGCCTAAATAACGGAAAAACACTGCTCAAACTTCACTGAAATACAAAAAAACAGCATTGAGAAATATACGTTCTACGTTGTTAGAAATGCATTAAAATCCGGATAGTCACAATCGTGACGATGTGACTTTAACTGATCACACACGGAGATATTGCTATGTTATTACTATAAAAATTGCACATTCCTGCTGATTGCTATATCTTCTTAACTCTAAAAACAAAAATCTATTATAATATTATGAAAAAAGGTGAAATAAATATAGTTACGTGAGCGTGATCCTCGCCCAAAATGCACGGCCATCTTTGACGGTGGTTGCCCGACGACCGACGAATCCGAACGGATTCTTTTATTTTTTTAAGTAAGCGCATATATCAACACAATCGTTCGAGGCCGGTCGCGTTCACAAAAGCAAATGTAACTTTGATGTAGATTTTTTTTTGTCGATTGTCACGCTCGTATAGAGCCGGTTGGAAAGGGTTATTCAGCTGCCCAACCGTACAGTTCACATATCGATTGATCGGTTAAAACCCGCTTTTGCCAGTACGGAACAGGTACAGACAAATAATTTACCCATTAAGCACGTAGATACTAAGTTAAGTAATTCTAGTAATAAGTCTTGTAGAGATATTTCAAATAGAGTGGACACGAGCATAGCGAGTAGCGATAATCGCTCTTCGGACGCTACGCAGACCGCGGCCGCGCGCACGACGCGCAGCGGCCGAGTCAGCAGAATGCCCGTGCGATTCAATTTATGAGTAAGTATTAGTTTATAATGTTATAATTATAAGTTATCATTGCGGAAGCACGTCTGGCACGCACATTGTGTATTTATAGTAAATTTGCAGTTTCATTATGGGTAACACAGTTGCCAAAGACGAAATCGTAGTGGCCGCGGCCGCTGCCGAGGCCAAGGAACCTGCACAAGTAACGTTGATCGAATGGTCCATCGTGTTTATTTTGATCGGCATCATTGTGATTTACCTGATATGTAAGCAATGTTTTTCTGGAAGCAGAAAGTGGTTGTCCAAGCAGATGCAATCACTGCAAACGACCGCTTTAGAAGCCGCTAGATACAGCTTTAGACGAAAACGTCAGGGAAACGAGAATTCCCCGGATGTCGAAATATAATTTTCAATCTGTATTTTTGTGTATTTTGCTTTAGAAAAAATGTAGTGCGTAATTATTGTTCGTGTGCATCTACCTAGTTTAACTGTGTTTAGTGTGATAAGAAAGTTAACGTAAGTACTTACCTTAGGTAATGTATCAACACCTGCTGTGTTTACATGTTATAACCAGTGTTATACTGAATATTATAAAATATGGTGTATTGTTGTATTGTATTGTACCATGATATTATTGTGTAGGTACTTATTTTAATAATGTAAGAAAATGCAAATATTTTCTAAATTTTATTTTATTTTGGTTTGTATAACGGAAATTGCACATGTCTAAATTATAATATTATGAGAAATTTAACTATTTTTTTTAAAGGGGGGGTTGGTGTAACGGAGCGTATGCTAAGGTTGTCATTGTATAAGCGTAAGCTAAGTATGTCGTCACTATATAGCCATGTACTTTAGATTTACTCACGAGTAGCTCTAAGACAGTTAAACTAAGAACAGTATTGTGAGATCGAAATATACGGATGTGCTACATGAACCCACTGACTTTAATTGATCTAGAACATTAGTGCCGTAACCCAAGGTCCCTCCTATACATTTTTCGCTATTTTTTTAAAAATATTCAGCTACAAGAAATACATATTTTGTTAGATAAATTACACCCAGAAAAATCATCGTACTCATCACACCACAATTATTCCTGGATGATTTGATTCTGATAAGATATTTTTTTTGTTTAAAGTATTTTTGTCTGTTCATTTCCATATCCGTGGATGTCACTGTAAGCAGAAATTTCCAAAAAAGAATTTAGTTTACGCATGCCAATGTCATTGCTAAGCATGAAGCCCGTGGTTTGATTCCCAGGTCGAGAACAGTGTTCTCAAGTTTTTCCATATAGAAATTCTCAGTAGCACCGCAGTCTGGAATTGTGCCTAGTAAGTGGCAACAGGGACATCCCATGTTTCATGTGATAATATAACTGGTAAAAAAGTGTGTCAAATATCTCTGCCCTCTACCCTTCTACCTCTCCAGAGAAATACAGGCGTAAATTAATGTTATGTCAATTACTTAGTTTAGGACTATAGATTATGTGTAATAACAGTCATCATGTTATCCGTGGGGTCAATGGAGGTTACCACTGAAAATCAGTGTTGTGTAATAGCTACGGTTACTACACAACAATATGCTGAGTGGGACCTCGTTGTTGCAGACTACCTATATTATGCTTGTTATATTGTTTATCTTAAGAACTTTGTATCTGCAGCAATAAACTTTATTTCTTCTTCTTTCTTTCTTCTTCATTATCCTAGCATTATTCATGGTTGCATCCTCTGCTATTTGCTTAGGAGCCCAGGGCCCGATATCTTGTCGAACCTGATAAGGTGCAATATGTACCTACGGGATTCTATGTTATGGGATAACTATGTTCTTTGGTTAGACTAGTGTCAGGATATTTGAGGGTGCTGACTCTCCGTACCGACTGTCAAACATCTTCATGACAGTCGGGACCGACGGCTTAACGCGCCCTCCAAAGTACTATACAAGCAATAATTTTCAGGTAAATACGCACATAACGTTAATAAGACTACAAGTTGTTCAAAGTTATTGGTGTGTGCCAGATTTTGAATCCGAGACCCTCTGCATTGCAGTCTGGTGGTCTCACCCCTAGACTATCGCACTATCTGTGTTCAATTCAGTTGATAGCGCATACATACACTTACATAGTCTCACGCCTGTAACCCCGAAGAGGTAGGCAGAGGTGTATTGCTACACCCACATTTCGCCAGATTTATTTTATTCCCACGTAATAATTGGCGAGCCTATTGCCGTACCGGGCACATTCCAGAATCCGTGCTGTTACTGTGAATTTCCTAACAGAAAAACCCAATAACATATTGCCCGATCCGGGAATCGAACATGAGACTTCCCGATCCTACGCGCACATTTTTGCCGCAAGACCAACGAGGCAGTCAGTAATAGTTCTGCTGATCATTATCCTCTTAGCGTTATCCCAGTTTCAATCTGGGGTCCACTTTCTAGTCTAACCGGATTTGGCTGAATATTAGCTTTTCCACAGAGCGACTGTCTGTCTGACCTCCGCAACCTGAAGGGATAGCGATATTCCATGGTTTATACTAGTGTCAGTTTATTTAGAAGGTCCTGACGCCCTGTAACGACTGTCAAAGATCTTCATGACAACCGGGACCGACGGCTTAACGTACTCTCCGAGGCACGGGACAAGCGATAATTAACAATTCAATACGCACATAACTCCGAAAAGTCATTGTGGATTCAAACCCGATACCCTCTGCATGGCAGTCTGTTGGTATCTCCACTCGGCTATCGCTGCCTTCCAGTAATAGTTCTGCTGATAGTAACACTAAATTATAGATTTTAATAAACACAAACAACTACCTACTATTTATTAAGGAAACATTTAAAAAACAATTATGTAAGTAAGTACTTATCTATAATATTTTTTTGTTTAAGCATCGAAATGTTATGGCAAATAATACTTTCAATTCAGTTTTACGCTCTCAAAATAGTACTAAGTATAATAAAATTATCTTTATTCAATGTGAACATTCTAATTCACAATAATTAATACTGTCTGATCGAGTGTAAGAGACACGCCGTGTAGACTGTTTATATTTCGAATACATTTTACAGTAAGTTAATATACAATAAATTAATCACCTTTTTATTTATTTTAAACACTCACGCCTGTATAAGGGGTTGGCAGAGGTGTAATATTACACCCACATTTCGCCATAAACTTTTAGGTCCCTAAAAGTTCACCTTTTTAATGTATTGATAATTTCTTTATGAATTTTTTTCAAATTATAATTAGACTAGCCGTTTCCCGCAGCTTCACCCGCGTCCTGAGGAAACTACTTCGCGTACCCGAAAAACCCAAATATCTTACGGACCCCTATTTTTTCTAAAATAAAATATAGCCTATGTTACTCGCAGATAATGTAGCTTTCTAATGGTGTAAGATTTTTTTAAATCGGTCCAGTAGTTTTCGAGTTTCATCATCATCATCATCCTAGCGCTGTCCCGATTGCACTCCAAAACCCACGCCTTGGAGCCCGGAGTCCGCTTTCCGGCTATATCTCCTCAACTTCGCACGGTCTTCATCATCCCTGGTAGTTAGTTGGTTGGCACGCATATCATCCCTTACGACGCGTCAAGCCAGCATTTTTTTTGGCCTTCCCCGTTTACCGGGGCCCGCCTGAGGTAGCATGTCAAGACATTTGTTGCCCACGTAAGATACCGGTTGACGTAAGACACACCAGCGTAGACGACACTCTTGCAGTTTGTCAGCAATGTCACGGACATGAAGGCTACCCCGGATGCGGGAGTTCCTAATGCGGTCCTTCCGCGTGACTCCACACATCCAGCGCAGCATGTTCATCTCCGTGATACGCAGACTCTGCTTGTGTCGCTCAAGCACAGGCCACGTCTCACTGCCATATAACAGGACATTTATAGTATTATATTGAGTTTATCCATTACAAACAACAAAAATACAAAATTTTCCTCTTTATAATATTATAAATAAAAAATAATAATAAATAATATATAATTATATAGTGTAGATATAGATTATGCACTATTTTACGCCACAACAACGCAATATTTCAATAACCAGGTAATGATTTTGTCCAAATAACACATAACATGTCCATACTCGTACACGGTTCACGGCGACTGAAGCACCGCGGGGGCACGGGCGTTACTCACAGTGACGTAAATCAAAGACTCTGGCGCCGAAACGATATGTCTTACCCGACAACGGATAAAAGATTTATACAAAATTTTGACTATCATAACGAATATAGATTTCCTAATTCCAGTAGAGTAAAAATGTTTTAACTTCCACCACTTAGAATACAATATGTCTGATGAGACGAGTCTTTATTAATTCAGTTCAAGAAGAAGGATTTAACCGCCGAGTATAAAGAATTTTTTTTAAATATGAAAATGATTTAAGCGCCTGTGTGTATTAATATCAGACGCATGGTAAATGGTTTAAGCGACATAAGGTATGGATTTCAGCGGCAGGCTAAATGTTTTAAGCGACATCAAGTGTCTAGAATTACCGTAGCCAGGCAGGAAGGTGTATCAGAAGTGCGCAGTGGAAGATGTAATACATCTACCTGACCACGATAGACAATGATCCAGACACAATGCACTGCGTTGCACAGCGATGAATTTAAATCAATCAATATCAATATTGGGTTTCACTCACCCGCTATCCTTGCTGATGTCAGGCTTGAGCTAAATTAGACACATTCATACAAGTATATTGGCCAAAATAAATGAATGAAGTATCTTATACTTAGCTATTAAGCTTCAAACGCGACGTTTTCAGGACACGTTGGCACGTGGAAGTCGATACCAGATTCACAGTTTTCACAAATGTCAATCAATAGTTCACAATCAATTTACCGTTGCCAGCACTAGATCAGGCGGCGTTCAAAGCGGTTTACTTATTCGCGTAGCTACAATGATGTGCTTTTCAAAAGGCGAACAATTATTTTACGTACGAGTCGACAACGTGGTAATTTCTCAACGCGGGAATAGACCGAAGTGACAGTTCAGTGTGACCATTGTCAGAAATTTTCAATAGACTAAACAAAACGTTACTCAATCGATCTAATCGATTTGACTTATAATAAAAACTAATTCTATTTCAAACATCCACCCGCCCCGGACCGGCCTACCGGTCCGCTAATCGGTTGGTAGACGTGACAATGTTGCAACCGCTCTCCTCAGAATCGAACCGTCCACCAAGACCTCAGCAAATCGGGGAACTCCATCAGCCCCAGTTACCAAATGAAGGATGCGCCCCCTGCGCCATCTGAGTGGCAGAAGGTTAGCCTCCTTGATCAAAACGAGGTCTCCAATCTTGGGTGGATCGGTCTTGTCGGTCCACTTAACGCGTTGCTGGAGTATGTGCAAATATTCCAAATTCCAGCGTTTCCAAAAGCTCTGAGTAATCTGGCGTACCAATTCAAAACGCGAGAGACGACCAGGTCTCGTATCAATGTAGGGGTACTCAGGCAAGGCGACAAGTGGGCGACCAATCAAAAAATGGCCCGGCGTGAGGGCCTCCAAATCATTCGGATCTGAGGAGATCGGGCACAATGGCCGAGAGTTCAAAACGGCCTCAATCTTACAAAACACAGTTGCGAGTTCCTCAAATGTAAGGACAGATTCACCGATTGTCCTGCGCAAGTGTGTTTTGGCCGATTTTACGGCGGCCTCAAATATACCACCCCAGTGTGGACAATTTGGTGGGGAAAACAACCAATTTATCCCACGTCGGGCAAGCCTATCACCTATATCAGCTTTGTTGGTTTCAAGAAAATTAACAACATCATTCAGATAATTATAAGTGCCCTTGAAGTTAGTGCCGCAGTCAGAACGGATCAAGGAAGGCAGCCCTCTGCGGGATACAAATCTGTCAAATGTGGCTACAAACGCCTCGGTCGTAAGCGAGGAGACCAGTTCTAAGTGTACGGCCTTTGTGGAGAGACAAACAAAAACGCACAAGTAGGCCTTGACAGTCTTGCTGTTTCGAAGTGTCGACGTTTTCACCAAAAAGGGACCTGCGAAGTCCGTGCCAACACCGTCAAACGTCCTGCTCTCAGTTACGCGATCTGTCGGTAAGTCTCCCATCAAGGGCTGCATGGTAGAAGCCTTGAGCTTATAGCAAGGGATGCAGCGAAAGACTACACTCCGAATAATTCTTCGGGCAGACAAAATCCAAAATTCGCGTTGCAAAATAGCCAACAAAGCATTACAACCAGCATGCGAGTTTTTAAGGTGACGGTCAGTTACCAACAAGCGTACCAAATGACCGTCCTTAAGTAACAAAAGGGGGTGACGTGCCCCGTAAGGGAGGTTGGCGTTCTTGAGACGCCCTCCAACGCGCAAGAGACCCGTATCGTCCAAAAAGGGGTTCAATTTAGAGACAGCTCCCGACAATTTCGATCTCCCTGATTTAAGGATAGCAATCTCCTTCTCAAAATGCGCCAATTGCACAGCACGAACCCAAAAGGTAAGGGACTCCTGTCGTTCCTGTGGTGAGATAAACGGTGTCAGTCGTTTCTGTTGTGGGTGCCTAAAATTAAAAACAAAACGCTTTATCCAAGCAGTAACACCTAACAACTTGTCGAGGGAGCTGTAACGATTCAACAAAAAATCGGGGTCGAAGGCGCATTCCACCTTCTCAAGAGCGAGTGTTCGTAGACCCGGCAAATTAGAAGTATTCAAAACTGGCGTTCGAGGCCAATCAATTTCTGGTCGACTCAACCATTCCGGACCCCACCACAGCGAATGACCTATCAAACTAGGCGTCAAGCATCCGCGCGAGGCACAATCAGCGGGGTTGAGCTCACCTGGCACGTGTCTCCAAACAAGTTTGACTTCGGCTTTCTGGATTTGGGAAACGCGATTAGCGACAAATACCTCCAAAGTGTGGACAGAAGCCTTCAACCAACAAAGAACAATTTGGCTGTCTGTCCAGGCGTAGGTCCCATTAATGCAAATGCTTTTACCCAAAGTACTGGACACGTGGTTCAACAAGCGTACAAGAAGGGCTGCTCCCGAGAGCTCCAATTTTGGAATGGTCAGAGATGTCCGAAGGGGTGCCACCTTGCTCTTTGCCATGATCAGGGAAACTCTCACCTGACCTGAGGCACTGACTGTGCGCAAGTACACCACAGCCGCGTGACCACGTTCCGAGGCATCACAAAACCCGTGAAGGGTGGCCTTGTACTTCCCGGGAGGAAGGATGGGACGAGGCAAGGAGATCTCATTGACGGCAGGAAGCGAGGATACAAAAGAGGTCCATTCCTCAACAAGAGTGCCGTGTAGGCGTTCGTCCCAGGTCAATCCTGCTGTCCAAAGCTTCTGCAAGAAGCATTTTGCCCAAAATATAATTGGACAGATCCAACCGTTCGGATCAAAGGTTCTGGCGACAGTAGACAATACGAGACGTTTAGTCCAAGAACACGGCAATTTCAAGTCTACGTTATATGTAAAGATGTCTTGGACTGGTCTGTACTGAACGCCGAGAACAGCCATCATGGCGGGGTTGTCAACAATCTCAAACAAATGTGGATCCTGCTGATGATCCTCTGGCAAGCCTTCCAAGAGCGCTGGTGAGTTGGAAATCCATTTGCGCAACTCATAACCAGCGGAGGCCAAAATACCTATCAATTCGTCCCGCAGGAGGATCGCCTCGTCCGCTGTGGAGGCGCCCGAGCAAATGTCATCGACGTAAATATCGTCTTTCAAGATGGCGGAGGCTCTTGGGAAGCGTAAGCCTTCGCGGTCTGCGAGCTCCCAAAGAGAACGTATTGCCAAGTAGGGGCTTGACCTTAACCCGTACGTATTAGTATTGAGCTCGTAGACGACCATGGGATCGCGAGGAGACTCTCTCCAAAGGATCAGCTGGAAGCGACGGTCATCAGGGTGGATAATAGTCTGCCTGAACATCATTTTTATGTCGGCCACAAAGACAACCTGATGTCGTCGGAAGCTGGTGATGACGTCACAAAGGTCCTTGACCAACTTGGGACCAGAATGCAAGCACTGGTTCAAGGATACGCCTGTTGAAGTCTGCGCAGAACCATCAAAAACTGTGCGCAGCTTGCCAGTCGATGGCTTCAATACCGCATGATGCGGGAGAAAGTAATGCTCCACCGAACGCCAATCCAAATTTGACACTGACATGTGTCCCAATTGTTCATATTCTCTCATGAACTCAATATACTTCTGTCTGAGCTCCGGATCACGACCCATGCGACGCTCCATAGCCAACAATCTCTTTTCGGCTAAAGGTCGTGACTCACCAAGCGGAGGCCGAACAGACAGGAAGGGTAGCCTCGTAATAATCCGACCAGAACGGAGTCGACCAGTGTTGTTCTGGAAGAACAGCTCGCACTCCTCATGTTCTGGATTCAAACGGGCAACTTGAGGGGGCTCCTCTACCTCCCAAAACCTCTGAACTGCATCAGAGAGAGCAGAGCCTACAGCCAACAAATTATCAAGTTCGGGTGGAGGGGGGTCCCTAGGTACAGGTCCCATCAAGCAAATCCAAATATGGTCGGGATGGCAGTCAAACCATTTGGCACCAAGACCCTTTTCCCACCAATCAAAATTCCACCGAGGACATCAGAGCCAATCAACAAATCGATTTGTCCCGGTGTGTCAAATTTGGGGTCTGCCAGTTCCAATCCCGATGTCAAATTCACCACAGCAGCGGGTAGCTGTTTCTGTGGATGCATACCCAAAATATTCTTCAGCACAATAGCCGAGGTTTTAATCCTCGGGTGTGAAGATTCAACAGGGCCAAACAAAACTTTAACTTGCCCTTCAACATTAGAGGCTACGTCACCTATGCCCCGTATACAATTCGAAAAAGAGCCCATATTTAATTTAACCTGCCCTACCAAATAAGTGGAAACAATGCAACCTTGTGAACCTGTGTCCAATATAGCACGGACAACAACAGAGGTCCCCGTGGGTCCCCAGACCCTAACAGCAACCGTTGGTAGGATAACGGTCTCAATGGGGGAGGTTGGCGTTATAGGGCAGGGATCAATGACCTATTGTTGCCTGGGCGGCGACCGTTGGCCAGGACCAGGCAAATCAAAATGAGGGTGCGGCTTGAAGTCCTCAAAAGCGCGATGACTCGATCCGCGCGCCATCTGTGGGGGGTCATAATGACGCACCCGCCCAAAACGAGGTGGGCGCGAGTCAAGGCGGGGACGCTCCGCCAAAGGAGGGGAATACCTGGGGCAGCAGTCATGGTGCTGGTGACGCTGAACAGCACATTCAGGTGCGCGAGAGAGAGGAGGCGTGCGCACGCTACGGTTCTCCAAGCGGGGTGAGCGGCGATCAATTAAGCGAGGCGACTCTCGGCTGCGTGCCGGTGAGCCTCGGCTGCCACCTTCAAAACACCCGCCCGTGCGCGGCGTCGGCTGGTTGGACAAGCGGCCAACCTCTCTGGCATTCATGCAGAGAATGTCCAAATGCTGTCCTCCACAGTGAGGACAGGGGTGAGAATTTGGGCAGTCTCGCTGGTAGTGGGACCCCAAGCAAGAGAAGCAAAGGCGGCGGGCATTCGCGATGCGCCTACGAGAGGCGACATGTAGGTCCAAGAATGCCCTACAACTGGCCGTTCTGTGCCCCGTGACCTTGCAGTAGGAGCACTCCACTGGGCTCTGCGTGACTGCAAAGCGAGGAGGGCGCCGGTCAACACTGGCTCGGGTGTGAACGCGAGCCTGCTCCTTGACCTTGGGCGGCTGCGACTTAGCCGGCGTGTCACCACCGGAGTTGTCCAAGACCCGGCACTCATCCTCCAGGAACTTCTCCAGGTCAGCAAAGGGGGGCAGATGGGTCGCGCTATCCCCACCAAAGCGCTGTTCAAAACGCGACCTCAGGTCGGCAGGCAGCTTCTTCAGCACAATGTGCACCAATAGATAGGACCATTGGTCCACGGGCAGGTCAAGGCACTTAAGTGCGTTGATGGCCACCAAAAGCGGGTTCAACAGTTGGGTGCGCAACCCAGAGACCCGGGTGAGCGTCGGCAAACCCAAAATCTGCTCAATGTGCGTGTCGGCGAGGCCACGCTTATTATGGTACCTACGGGTAATTAGGTCCCGAGCCGTCTGGTACGCCTCGTCAGACACGGGCAGATGCTGGATGAGGCCCTTAGCCTCCCCATCCAGAACCGACATTAAGTATGCCAATTTTTGTGCTGGCCGAAGGTCAGCCCTGTCATTGACCAGGCTGTCGAACAAGTTAATGAAGCCCAGGTAGCTTCCTAGGCAGCCATCAAAATGGGGGAGGTCCAAAGTAGGGAGCCTACTCACCAGCCCCGGTGCTGACCTAGGAAGCTCCTGCTTCAGGCCGGGTTGCCCTTCCCTATCGGCAACTAGTTGTCTCGCAGTATTAGAGACAGCATCATACAGGTCTAAGACCTGGGCATAGTCTTCGCTGACCTTATTTCGCTGGTCAGCGGTGAAATCATTGATTGACACTTCAAGACAGCAAGTGCTGAAAGTGCGGAATTGCTGTTCCACACTTGCCAGGCGATCATCAATCCGCTCGTACCTCTGAAGTAAGGCCTGCCGGCGATCAGGCCGGTTCACTAAAGCATTGGCCGAGGCAAACCAGCGCAAATCTGATGCAATAGCACCAGCAGCCGCACGCAAGTCCTTGATAGCTGACATAATCAAAATTCAAAAGAGCCCGGACAAGCGTTAAATAATATTAACAATCAAAACTTAATATTTGTTAATTCTTTGAAACCAACAAAGTATTAGCCTGTTTACTGCAAGTGCAGGCAAGTGACAGGTATCTACTGTCCAACAAAATTAATAGTTTCAATATATTGAAGAATCAAACACAAAGTTATCAAAGTTATAACTTATAACAAATTAAAAGTTGAAACTTCAAATTAATTAATTAGTTATTTGCAACAGACAGACTGGCTGTGTTATTTGAGATATACAATAGTAAGTAAGCACAGAATATGTGTTACCTAGCAATATTATCTATATTATAACAAAACAAAGTTTATTAATGTGACCCGCCCAAGTGGCAAGGTCAAGTTTGATTATTACAATGTTTATGAATATATGCAATGAACTAAATTTATTGATACATACAGCTGTTATGTATCCAAACAAACTGACTTATTAATGCAACAACAAATTTAAGTTAGATTTTCCAACAATACAAATCAACAATTACTGATTGAGGTTATGTGACAATGTGTTTCAAATTATCTAGGTCAACTTATACAATTAAATATTATGTATTTTAGACAATAACTGACCTGACAAACACTACAATACTGTCTACAAGGTGATAAGATACAAGCTCATACCAATCTGAGTTTATACTCAGTAATGCAACAGCGGCTAAGATACAAATTTACAATATAGACAGTTAACCACGCTCTTGCTATCAAAAATTATGTCTAGAATTACCGTAGCCAGGCAGGAAGGTGTATCAGAAGTGCGCAGTGGAAGATGTAATACATCTACCTGACCACGATAGACAATGATCCAGACACAATGCACTGCGTTGCACAGCGATGAATTTAAATCAATCAATATCAATATTGGGTTTCACTCACCCGCTATCCTTGCTGATGTCAGGCTTGAGCTAAATTAGACACATTCATACAAGTATATTGGCCAAAATAAATGAATGAAGTATCTTATACTTAGCTATTAAGCTTCAAACGCGACGTTTTCAGGACACGTTGGCACGTGGAAGTCGATACCAGATTCACAGTTTTCACAAATGTCAATCAATAGTTCACAATCAATTTACCGTTGCCAGCACTAGATCAGGCGGCGTTCAAAGCGGTTTACTTATTCGCGTAGCTACAATGATGTGCTTTTCAAAAGGCGAACAATTCTTTTACGTACGAGTCGACAACGTGGTAATTTCTCAACGCGGGAAGAGACCGAAGTGACAGTTCAGTGTGACCATTGTCAGAAATTTTCAATAGACTAAACAAAACGTTACTCAATCGATCTAATCGATTTGACTTATAATAAAAACTAATTCTATTTCAAACATCAAGTATGAATTTCAGGTGCAAGCAAAATGCTGTATGCAACAGTATGTATATATTTTAGGCGCAGGCAAGACGATTCAAACACCTTATCTTACCAAACTTATGCCGGGGAAAATAGCTCAAGTCAAAAACACTAAATATTTCGCCTGTATGAAGTCCATTTTTTCTTAAATTGTAAAAAAATGTTGTCGCTTCAATCAAAGGTACTCCGAACTGCCCCTAAATTTACTATTGTTTTAAGCGCCAAAAAAGTGCTCAGATCAGCACGAAACCGAGTGCAAACGACGCAGAAAAATCCGGCGATTCCGAATATGTATATAACTCAATATCGGCCAGGATGTCGCTTAATACATTTTGCCCGTGAACCCTCGATATAATGTCCACCTTCATGAGAAAGGCTATGTAACATCAGGCTTCGACCCTAAGAAACTAAACAAAAAGATAAAGAACGTAACGAACAAAGATGTATTAGCATGCAAGCAATGCTATACGATGTTTCAGTGAACACGCGCGGCACGGCTAGTAATCAATAAAAGCTCTTACTCATCACTAGCAGAATATTCTAAGAGCATCGGCGTATAGCCATCAAAGAAAAATAAAAGCTGAAGTGGCTCATAGTCATAGCACTGTAACAAAACGACGACTTTTATCACTAAGCTATAATAATAAAATTACTCTGAGCGAACTTTACGGACTGTAAATGATAGCGTAACATTATACGGGGAGACGTATAATGGTGTGAACATTATTACTTAAGATCGAGATCTTTTTAAATGGGTACATCGGAATATGAAGTGGAAAGACGAAACCTTTTACTGACGACCTGTCCCAATATTTTATCTATCGATGGATTTGACTATATAAATATTTGTCATAGCCTAGTGGAGAGACCGACTGCTATGCAGAGGGTCCGCGTTCGAATCCACGGCGCGCACTAATGACTTTTCGGAGTTATGTGCGTGTTTAATTGTTAATTATCGCTTCCTTAACAGTGAAGGAAAACATCGTGAGGAAACCTGCATGTCTGAGAGTTTTCCATAACGTTCTCGAAAGACATGTGAAGTCTGCCAACCCGCACTAGGCCAGCGTGGTGGACTATGGCCTTACCCTATGGTTTACCATAGTGAGAAGATGCCTGTGCCCAGCAGTGGGACAGTTTGTGTACAGGGCTGATGATGGTGATATTTGTCATATTTTGTATGGAGCTTATGTCAAATATGTATCTCCAGTAGGCAAATCTATCGATAGATAAGATATTGGGACCGGCTATTATACGATTGTGAAGCAGGCATCTTAAGATTACGCGCAAACTAAAGCCATGGACCTATTAAGGCAGTTGAATCTAATAATTTATCATCGCAGTAGTCTAGTTGCCCACTTAAAAGTATTTTTGTGTCATTTATCTAATAATATTGATGTCCTCCAAAAACAATTAAGGACAACCTTCCAAGTTTCTAATTTATTATCTCAAAACTTGTTCAAATTAATATTACAAACAACTTTGAAAAGGCGGAAAAGTTTAACTTCTTTGTAGAACGGTACTTTTGATGATTTTTGATAATAAAGTACTTTTATGGATTCTATCAGGAGCAGTCAAGTCCGTTGCTACAAATTAACTGAAACGTAGAGTAGAGAAAGTTATAGGAACTAAATAATCTATGCATACTTTATTTTATTCATATTTGCCAAAGTGTCTGCATTTGACGTAATCTGTGTACTACCAATTCGGCGATATTAAATAATAGTCGTAACCAAATACAACATAGGAAGTAAAGAACTCTAAAAGTTAGGTACCTACGTAATTATAGGAAACTGGAAATAAAATCCCTAAGTCCTACTTTACTTCCTTGTCGGTATCACTCTTGACAGAGTGGTCGTGGTCATCATGTCAGGTGTCGGTGGCTAGCTTCACAACACGCCGCCACTCCTCCCTGATGGCCGCCTTCCTCGTGCATTCGTGCAATGATGACGAGCCATTTACTGCCGCTTTAATCTGGTCAGTCCACCTCATAGGCGATCTTCCTCGTGGCCTGGTACCCTCAATCCTTCCCTGGACCACGAGTCGCTCAATAGCCACTTCCCCTCGGCAGCATACGTGACCAAAATAGGTGAGAATACGAGACTGTACCAAAGATGATAAACGCTGCTTGATGCCGAGTTCTCGAAGTATAGACTCGTTGGTACGGAATTCAGTCCAGGATACTCCGAGCATTCTTCTCCAGCACCACATCTCTAGGGCGTCTATCTTCTTCTTCTCTATTTCTCGTAAGGTCCACGTTTCTGCGGCGTACATGAATATGGGAAATACAAGTGTCCGAACTAGCCGGATTTTTGTGGCTTTATATATGTTGCGATTCCTCCATATTTTCCGCAACTGGTCCATCGCAGACCTGGAAATTGCCATACGCCTCTTAACCTCATCGATACACCCACCGTAGTTCGTGATTAAGGCTCCCAGACAAATGTATGATTGCACCACATCACAATTAGCAATTTGTGTAATTTCTGGATAATTGTTATTCATGCGGTCGACAGTCATCATTTTCGTTTTATTCCGGTTTATCCTAAGTCCGAACTCAAGGCTAACGCGCTCCATCTTGCCGAGAAGTTGTTCCATGTGCTGGGTACTGGTGGCGAACAAAGTGGTATCATCAGCATATCGCAGGTTGGAGATTTTCAAGCCACCAATCGAGATGCCACCTGTACAGTCTACAAGTACAATCCTCATTATGAGCTCTGTGTACACATTGAACAGAAGTGGAGAAATAATACATCCCTGACGGACTCCGGGGGTCTACTTAGGTATTCTTAATACTAGTAACAGGCTGATTCGTCTTTCTTTACCTTATGGATAAGTTTAACTTTTTATTTGTTATGAAATGCCTAAGCGGGTTGTTGAATTCTGAAACAATTCACTCAGGTATTTCATAACAAATAAAATGTTAAACCTATCCATTGAGAAAAAAAAGATGAACTAGCCTGCGTTACTAGTATTACAAATACCTAAATCGTATTTTTCAAATTGGGGCACCTAATGGGAAAATTTTAACATAGCAAGGTACAGGACAATCAAAAAGCGGGCTAATGGAAAGGGACGACCTGTAGTGGGAAAATTAAGTTATACAGCAGTTTGGTTTTTTTTAAGGATAGTTAGAGGTGGAGCGATGGCCTAGTTTAGATGTGAACAAACTGCTGAGCTAAGGGTTTCTGGTGTGCATCGTGCAACCATACTGTGCATCGCTGACTTTTCAAAGTTAAGTATTTCAATAAATTGTATAAAATTAATAGCTTCCTGGCGAAGAAAAACATCGTGAGGAAAGTAGTTCTCTATAATGTAATCAAAAGACATGTGAAGACTGCCAATCCACACTTGTTCACCCATGACCAGCAGTGAGACATAATATGAACGAATCTGTTGATGCTGTCTCTGCAGCACTCTCATTCATCGAATTTAATCTTGTAGTAAGGATATTACTACTTCGCAGCAAGCCGACGTAAAACGTTGAGTGCCTTAGAATAAAACTTTACATAGGCACTACAAAGTTGGACGGAATTTCTACAGTAAGGGGTGTTCCTTGTGCAGTGCAGTATCTATAGAACACATATGCATAGACTCACATTTATGTCGGTGAAAGAGTAGTTATCTGGTTATAAAATTAAATTTAATTTAACATTAAATTTATTTCTACCCTAAATAGTTATGCTCCAATAACCTGGGCACAGTGGTTCTATTGATTATGATTAAATGTGTCAATTATGATAATTGTATATTGACTTTGAGAAAATAATTTCAGAGAAGGTTTATAAGTGTTAAGAGTCAAATTTACTAAGCTAATATTTTACACTTAACACTTAAAAGACATTTGTTATGCATATGCGAAATCTAAACAAACATAGATGCATTTCCGAAGCAGCTACCTCCATTTAAGATACAGGCGTAATAATGAGACACATAACCTTCGTCAACGATTGACCCGGAAACAATTAATTATATGCTTGCTGATATACAAATATGCTTTCCTTTACGAAACAATCAGCGGTTGCTGGCCGTAACCATATCATTGGGTCCACCTGCTTATGAAAATATTACACCTGTCGCACTTCTCATGTTTGTTGCACATAATAAAAATACGGTTATATGCTAACCGAAAACAGTGGAAAGCTTTTCAAGCGCACATGGAAAATGTAGCGCTACAAAAATGAGGGTGAATATACTTAACGTACCTATATTTTATTTGTCTTGCATGGCATTATTATTTAACGATGCTGCAGCGTGTTTTCGCATGAACTCTAGTTTAACATGTTGTGTTTTTGCTTGCGTGAAAATATTTAAAAAGCTCTGACAGTTTGTGTAACCTGTCTACTCCAAGGCAAAATAAGTTAAGTGTATACAACATTCTTTTTTCAGGTGCATTGTGCACATATATGTTTATTAGACTGCCTCCGTGGTCCAGTGGATAGCGTATGCGACTGCTGATCGCAGGTCCCGGGTTCGATTCCCGGGTCGGGCAAAAGTGTTACTGGGTTTTTTCGAATTCTCAGTAGCAACACGGAGTCTGGTGATGCGCCCGGTAACGGCAATAGGCTCGCCCCCTATTACGTGGGACCTAAAAATTCATGGCGAAATGTGGGTGTTATATTACAGGCGTGAGTCTATAATTAAATAAATAAATATACAGGGTGTCACAAGACCCATCAACAAGCCGAAGTCTACTCGTTTTGGACATCATACACTAAGCAAAAATAAAACCTGGGAAACGATTTTTTTTAAGTATTCACTTTTTTCAAGCCGCTATAAAAAATGCGCGAGTGCGATTTTCGAAATACCTAGACATCTATAGAACAGGTTGGCGGGGTAAATGCATCGATTTTGTACCTAATTACAAAAATTCCATAGTAACTTTGAGCCTCAATATCTCCTGAACCAGTAATTTCCTAGGTTTGGTGCCGAAGTAAAAAATGTTCGTAATGATTGGTACAATATCATATCATATTCAGTTTTTACACCCTGTATGTATATGCTAAACGTGTATAAACACGATAAACTCAAAACTACAAAATGGATTTTGTGGTTGTGGTTACTGTACAATTTTCTCCAGTAGACATTGTGATTCCTGAGAGATAGTAAACAAAATATGCTAATGGCACTAGTTTTGACTAGCCATTTGTGACAGATCGGAAAAGTGAAGCAACGTTGGCAAAGGTCAAGATTCGGATGAGCGATTACTTGTTAAAGTATCAACATCAGAGTGCTACCACAGTTGTACTGTGGTGCTACCATGCGTCATTAGGCACGTGAAGTCGTCGATTGCAATTCTTGTTTCAGAATGGGAAGTACTAGCTAAGCTGTCGTCGAGAATCGGTCAACTACGATACCAGAATTGGTCACATACTCTCACGAATAGGAAATAAAAGATACATACGAAGAAGATACGTATTGCTGACATATGTAGGTATTATTTTGTTATAATTTACGATACATGATTTTTATACGACATATTCCATCTGGGCATTTTTTATCCTTTTATCATTTTAAATGAACACATTTTTGTGATCCTACAAAAAATTACTTACTATTGTGGAGGTAAACAACCCTTGGACTCAACATTAGTGCTGACAGAGATAAATCTTTCTTCTGTCATCCTTATCTCAGCTCTGAAGACGGCTGAAGCTTCTTGAACATTTAGGTAGTAGGCAAGTATTTTATCTTTCCTTAGTAATCAATCTATGTCCCGCGTATGTACGTTTACTAAGTATCTGGGGGCACGGCAGTGTTATTTAAAACATTAAAGATTTTTAATTAACCGCCTTGCTATTATCACAGAATATATAATTAGTACCTATGGATAAAGTTGGAATATTACATGGATCTCAAAACTTTTTACGGTACGAGAACTGCGTTGCGCGTCTTGGTTTTTTTGCCAAGTATTGCTTCTTTTGGAAAATACTATAGCACTACTGCAGTTTTAATCTTCATATATTCTTTAAGGCATGATATACCAGATATTTGACACTGAAATTAAAAATCTAAGCCAAAAATTTGAGCTGCCATAAAACGTCTGGAAAATAAAAAGCATCAGTTTGAGATCAATCGAACATTAAAACTCTGGGAGAAAGCAGTATTAATTATTGTATTTCCTACCATCTGCAAAAAGTAATGGTTAAATGGACAACAAATCTCATAAAGTTTACATCAAAACGGGTGAACACAAGATGTAGTACCTACCGCCTTATTGCTCTGATCAGTAACGCTAGCAAAACGACATATGTATTATCAAGCTTTAGAAAGCACTGTCAAGAGAAATAGCGCCCGAATAGGCTGGTTTAATATTTAGGGTGGCCCAAAAGGACACCTGTGCACTTCTATAGCCTAAATGAAGTCTCCTTTACGTCCTGTCTGTCTGACGCGATAAACTTAAAAAGAACCGGAAGGATTTTATACAGTTTTCACCAATAGGAATTACTGAGAATAGGAATTACTGAGAAAGGTGCTTAAATCGCATTTTAGTTCAATATAATATGTAAAGTGGCACCTGACTTTTTCGTCTAAAGTTGCAAATGAGCGTAATAGGTTATTAGCATAATAATACGTAAAACCCGAATATTTATTATTGGTAAGCTTTGATGACGATGATAAAAGCATTACAGTTTCCGTATAGAACGAGTTGAAGAATGTAATGTTGCATTTTATAAAAAACAATGTTTTGACGTTTAGGATAACATAGAATTATACTAGAGGATACACGCGCCAATTATTCAACCGTCTCTGCCAGAGCCCGTGAGAAATCCCTTCTTGGTGCACTCCTATGGCCTCCAATGGACATACATGCCCAATTTCAGCTTCTTGGACCCAACAGTTTTGGCTGTCTGCTGTCTGTCAGTCAGTCAATCAGTCAGTAATGGAAGATTTTACAGACAGAGTGCATACTTCCATAATTTGTTACTAGTGAATGTTTCGTCGATGCTTATATCTTGATATAACACATAAGTAGGCAAAGGCATGCAATCTATGTTAGTAAATCATTCACAATCACAAGTCATTTTAAAAAGATGATACCTACAAACAACCCACCAAATTAAATGTAAACGTATGTAAGTATACACTATGTATAGTAGTAGTACTTACTACAATGCCATGTATTTTGATGAATCATAATTATTTATTTTTTTATAGACTCACGCCTGTATCCCCGAAGGGGTAGGCAGAGGTGTAATGTTACATCCACATTTCGCCATGAATTTTTAAGTCCCACGTAATAGGGGGCGAGCCTATTGCCGTACCGGGCACATTACCAGACTCCGTGCTGCTACTGAATATTTCCTAACGGAAAAACCCAATAACATTTTGCCCGACCCGGGAATCGAACCCGAGACCTCCCAATCCCACGCGCACATTTATGCCGCGAGGCAGTCATAATTATTTAGTCAGTCATAGTACTGTTGGTTTTGTATTTTCCTTCTTTTCACTAAGTAGGCAGTCATATACTAGTGGTGATACCAATTTATCAACAGACTGCCGTGCCAAGAGTGTCAGGTTCAATCTCGCGGCGCGCATCACTGACATTTCGAAGTAGAAAGAATTTCTCAAACAGACAGTGATTTTTTAACTGAGTTCAAAATTGAGTAGGTTCTCAATATTTCAAGGTTCCATCCTAAATTGGGAAGAAACAGAACCCTTTGTTGTCCGTCTGTCTATCTGTCAAGACCCTTTATTTTCGGAAAAGCTAGAGATATCGAGATGAAATTAAAATCATGTACTTAGGTCTAAAGGTCACAGCTTATTAGAGCCACCCGGCACCCACTCCGCACCGCCTCGCCTCGTGCGGTTAGTATTCTTCATATGGACTTGTATGGGTATGCGCTCACTACATCAACTCCGTAGCGTCACCGGATCGCCTCTGTCGTAAGCCCTCCACGCGTGGACGGCGCGCGGCGGGTGGACCACTCGGTGACAACTCGCTGCTCGCATGCTTGCCTTGCGTTGACTGCGCATCGCCAACGCGCGGGTCCGAAGCGGACCGCGCGCTACCTGCGAATAATTTTTTTTTTTGCGTCTTTCATTTTCTTCTTCATCAAGCGCGACAGCTATGAGTGCCAACTCAAGGTTTGTAAAATTTGAAATGACGAAACACACGTGTAGACCTAGTTAGTGCCAATTGTTAACAGACTACTCGAAAATTCGTGGAACAAGCGACATCCACTCGTTGACCACGCGGCGTTCACTCGTTGACCGCGCGGGGTCCACTGGATGATCGCGCGACGTTTTGGTGATAATGCGGCGTCCACCCGTGGACCACCTGTCGACAACGAGTGGACGCCGTACGACGAGGCGGTGCGGGGTGGGTGCCAGGTGGCTCTAATGAGCTGTGACCTTAATAGTCCTTCGAAGTTGTGAAAATATTTAACTTAGCGTAAAAAAGATTCGGGGATTTTTCACAAAAACGTATTTCAACAAAATTGACCTAGAACTGCTGCTACTGCTCGTTGACCTAGAACTATGAAATTAGGCAAGTAACATCATGATAATTATTATAGGACAATTTCAAATTTCAAAAGATTATTTTAGTTACCTATTTATAATGAAAAATATTAATAATACAGTCCCCTTATCCCTTAATTTCTACGGAACCCTCGGTAAGGGAATCCGACAAAATCCGTTTCCTTTGGTTAGCTAAGAACGTTTACCTAGGTGCACCGATTTTAATGGTTATATTTAATTAGATCTGACGAGTCGTTTTTAAGTTATCTATAATAATGTGTTTTTAAGTTTATATATTTTGAGGAGGTTTTATAGTAATTTTTAGGATTCCGTACTTCGAAAGGAAAAAACGGAACCCTTATAGGAGCACTTAGTTATCCGTCCGTCCGTCCGCCTGTCACGACCCTTTTTCTGCAAATTATATCAAATACGCAGGCCTTGAAGCAGTGAAAAAATCACATTTTTGAACCAACGCAATCAAAAGACGTTGATGACAGCCGTTTATGCCGTAAATTTACGCAAATTTTCTAAACTCGCAAGCGAATCACAGAATCTTGAAATTTGGTACGAAGCAACGTCTTAGGGCCACGATAAAGGGAAAATTTCAAAAAACAATAATTTTTAGTTACATTATATGATAAAAATATTTTTATGTAGCCGTGGTGCGCGTGTCTGACTTGCACTTGACCGGTTTTTTAAGTAGCTTTGATATAAAAGCCAAATAATAATACAAATAAAAAATTGAGCAGTGGCGATAGCCCAATGGTGTACGTAACGGACTGCCGCGACGATAGTCTCGGGTTCGATCCCCAGTTACCCCGAGCACACACCTCGGACTTTTCGAATTTATGTGTGTATTAAAATGTTAATTATCGCTCGCTTAACAATGTGCCCGGTAGTTGGCAATAGGCCCGCCCTCTATTACATTGGGACCGAAAGATAACAGCTGGCGAAGTGTGGGTGTGTACCTAATACACCTCTGCCTACCCCTTCGGGGATAAAAGGCATGTTATGTGTTATGATAAATTGATAAGGAATTATAAAATTAAAAGAATCTTACATGAACGTCAGTTGTAAATTATGTTATTACATTAGTTCAATAAAAATATTAGGTGAAAATTTGTAAGATATTAATAATTTATCAATCAGACACAACATAAGACCACGGATAATAAAAACAAACTCGGATGGCTGAGCATGTAATAATATTTTACCTACACCATAGGGGAAAATCTACCTTTTTTAATTGTTTATAAATAAATGGTCATGCCTTATATTATGTGAAGTACAAATTCCCATGGCTTGATATTAATTAAAATGATTACTAATATTTAATTTTGAGGAAAGACTCATCATTAGGAAGGAAAACCATGAATAATACGATATTTAATAGCATTTTCAGAAGGATCTGTAAATATGTTATATGATTTACGCGAACCGACTTTAAATAGCACTGAGTGTCGTGGTTTCCCAATTGGGCGAATACTTTGTATGATTAAAAATATTTATTCCAAGTCTGAGTGTGCTTTGTGTCCAATGATTGAATAATTGTTAAGTGCCTAGCAACACAGGATTTATACTCTAAGTATAAATCACGCGCGTAATCTATAAAAGAAATCCATACTTGCAAACAAACTTATTTATTAAATCTATACATATTACTCAAAGAAAACCATTTACTCTATCTTGTTAATTCTAGGGAACCATATTGTATTAGTGGCAGGATTCCAAGATGTGTAAGCGGTACCTATCCTCCCGGTTGAAATTTGAGTGCTTTTTTATTTCCTTCCCGTGATATTCTGGAGAAATAGTGCCTGACGGTGGAGAGAAACATAGGTAGTTGTAGTCCAATCCAGAGATTAGGTCCTGACTTCATCAAATGTTCAGCAATGGCCGACTTAGTGATCTGTCGGTTTTCAACAGCTGCAATTTGTTCCTTCACTCGCTCGGCAACGGTTATTATTGTTTATGCGATGTAGGAACTGCTACAACTGCAACCCATTTCCAAGTCCAAACATCGAGACAAGTATGAGGTATTTTACCTTTTGTTTTCAAATAATTACGTGACATAGACTCGTTACATAAATGTTACTATGGCTAATTTCTGATGTTGGAGTCTATCAGAAAATAAATTAAAATTATAAACTATTTTAAAACAAGCTTTCATATGCGCCAAACTATCTATCTATTTCGTCACGCCTGTCTCCCATTGGGGTAGGCAGAGACTATAGAACGCCACATGCTTCGGTTCAAACATACCTCTTTCGCTTACTCGACATTCATTAACCTCATCATGCATGCGCGTCGGTTATGGGTACTTTTAATTTGGCCCTTTTTCAGTACGTCACCTATTTGGTCGGCGTACGTCCGCCTAGGGCGTCCCCTACCGACATTTCCATTCATTCTCGCACGATACACTCCTTTCGTATTTCATCTTTCATCCATCTGTTCCAAATGTCCAAACCAACGCAACATTCCTTTTTCGCCATGCGCCAAACATATAGGATGAAAGTACCCAACGCCCAAGGTCGCTTCACTCCATTTTCAGATCAGCTCTATGACATCAAAAGGTCAATATTTCTCTTTGTTAAACTTGTTTGCCGCAATGAGCTTAATAAATATTTTTAAATACCTACTTTTAAAATTTTCATTGCTTGCAAGCATTCCCTCACGAAAAGGAAATAAAAGATACATATGAAGATACGTATTGATGACATACATATGTAGGTATTATTTTGTTATAAGTTATAATTTACGATACATGATTTTTTATTCGACATATTCCATCTTGACAGTTTTTATCCTTTTATAATTTTGAGTTTAGAACACATTTTTGTGATCCTACAAAAAATTACTTACTATTGTTGAGGTAAACAACCCTTGGACTCAACATTAGTGCTGACAGAGATAAATCTTTCTTCTGTCATCCCTAGCTCAGCTCTGAAGACGGCTGAAGCTTCTTGAACATTTAGGTAGTAGGCAAGTATTTTATCTTTCCTTAGTAATCTATCTGTGTCCCGCGTATGTACGTTTACTAAGTATCTGGGGGCACGGCAGTGTTATTTAAAACATTAAAGATTTTTAATTAACCGACTTGGTGTTACCACAGAATATATAATTAGTACCTATGGTATTACATGGATCTCAAAACTTTTATGGTAGGAGAACTGCGTTGCGCGTCTTGGTTTTTTGCCAAGTATTGCTTCTTTTGGAAAATGCCATAGCACTACTGCAGTTTTAATCTTGATATATTCCTTAAGGCATGATATACCAGATATTCGACACTGAAATTAAAAATGTAAGCCAAAAATTTGAGCTACCGTAAAACGCCTGAAAAATAACAAAGCATCAAGCTGAGATCAGTAGAAACCATTAAAACTCTGGGAAAACGTAGTATGAATGATGGTGTTTCCTACCATCTGCAAAAAGTAATGGTTAAATGGACAACAAATCTCATAAAGTTTACATCAAAACGAGTGAACAACAAGATGACGTAGTAACTACCAACCGTCTTATTGCTCTGATCAGCGCTAGCAAAACGACATATTATCAAGCTTTAGAAAGCATAGGTACCTATCAAGAGAAATGGCGCCCAAATAGGCTGGTTTAATATTTAGGCTGGCCCGAAAGGATACCCGTGCACTTCTAAATGAAGTCCTCTTTACGTCCTGTCTGTCTGCTTGAACGTGATAAACTCAAAAACAATTGAACGGATTTTTATACAGTTTTCAACAATAGAGCTTAAATCGCATTTGAGTTAAATGTATGTATGTTGAGAATATTGTAAAGTAGCGCCTGACTTTTTCGTCTTAAGTTGCAAATGAGCGTAATAGGTCATCAGCATCAGCCCTTTATATTGTCCCACTGCTGGGCACGGGCCTCTTCCCATTATGAGACGGGTAAGTCCACCACGCTGGCCAAGTGCGGGTTGGCAGACTTCACATGTATTTCGAGAACATTATGGAGAACTCTCAGACATGCAGGTTTCCTCACGATGTTTTCCTTCGCCGTTTAGCAAGCGATAATAAACAATTTAATACGCACACAACTCCGAAAAGTCATCGGTGCGCGCCGTGGGTTCGAACCCGGACCCTCTGCGTAGCAGTCTGTCGGTCTCTCCACTAGGCTATCGCTGCTCGATAAGAGCGTAATTAGGTAAAATTAGCATAATAATATGTAAGAACCGAATATTTTTCATTAGTAAACCACTTACCTTTGATTTACCTACAATACTTTACAAGCATTACAGTATTTGTGGAAAACGAGTTGAAGATTGTAATGTTGCATTTTATAAGTAAAAAATTTTCTCGTTTAGGATTACATAGAATTATACTAGAGGATTCCCGCGGCAAATATTCAACCGTTTCTGCCAGATCCCGTGAGAAGCCCCTTCTTGATGCACTCCTACGGTCTACAATAATTAACCCAATTAGGTAGCCCAATTTCAGCTTCTTGGACCCAACAGTTTTGGCTGTGTACTGTCAGTCAGTCAGTCAGTCAGTCAAGATTTTTATAATACAGACAGAGTGCATACTTCCAAAATTTGTTACTAGTGAGTGTTTCTTCGATGCTTATATCTTGATATAACGCATAAGTAGGCAAAGGCATGCAATCTATGTTAGTAAATCATTCACAATCACAAGTCATTTTAAAAAGATGATACAATTTGTATCATACAAACAACCCACCAATTTCAATGTAAGCGTATATAAGTATACACTTACATACGCTTACATTGAAATAATAAAGGGTAGTACTTACCCTTTATTTTCGGAAAAGCTAGAGATATCGGGATGAAATTAAAATCATATACTTAGGTCTAATAGTCCTTCGAAGTTGCGAAAATATTTAACTTCTATATTAGCGTAAAAAAGATTCGGGGATTTTTCACAAAAATGTATTTCACCAAAATTTACAGTGTACTGTTCGTTGACCTAGAACTATGAAATTAGGCGAGTAACATCGTTATAATTAATTATAGGACAATTTCAAAAGATTATTTTAGTAAACTATTTATAATGAAAAATATTAATAATACACTCCACCTTATCCCTTCATTTTTACGGAACCCTCGGTAGGCGAAAACACACAAACAAAATCCGTGTCATTTGTTAGCTAAGAACGTTTACCTAGGTGGACCGATTTTAATGGTTATTTTAATGCTCTTGCATTTAAATTTAATTAGATCTGACGAGTCGTTTTTAAGTTATCTATAATAATGTGTTTTTAAGTTTATATATTTTGAGCCGTGTGGTTGACGGCATAGAATACAAGTGTCACCACCCCCTCTTCCCGTGGGTGTCGTAAGAGACGACTAAGGGATAGCACGATGCAAATACCATCTTTGCGTAGAGACGGAAACTGCCTCGTTGGTCTCGCGGCATAAATGTGCGCGTGGGATCGGGTCCTGGGTTCGATTCCTGGGTCGGGCAGTGTTATTGGGTTTTTCTGTCACGAAATTCTCAGTAGCAGCACGGAGTCTGGAAATGTGCCCGGTACGGCAATAGGCTCGCCCCTTATTACGTGGGACTAAAGTATATCTGGCGAAAAGTGGGTGTAGAAATACACCTCTGCCTACCCCTTCGGGGATAAAAGGCGTGATGTTATGTATGTTATGTATATTTTGAGGAGGTTTTATAGTAATTTTTAGGATTCCGTACTTCGAAAGGAAAAAACGGAACCCTTATAGGAGCACTTAGTTATCCGTCCGTCCGTCCGCCTGTCACGACCCTTTTTCTGCAAATTATATCAAATACGCAGGCCTTGAAGCAGTGAAAAAATCACATTTTTGAAGCAACGCAATCGAAAGACGAAGATGACAGCCGTTTATGCCGTAAATTTACGCAAATTTTCTAAACTCGGAAGCGTATCACAGAATCTTGAAATTTGGTACTAAGCAACGTCTGAGAGCCAAGATAAAGGGAAAATTTCAAAAACCGTTAATTTTTAGTAACATTATATAATAAAAATATTTTTATGTAGCCGTGGTGCGCGTGTCTGACTTGCACTTGACCGGTTTTTTAAGTAGCTTTGATATTAAAGCCAAATAATAATACAAATAAAAAATTGAGCAGTGGCGATAGCCCAGTGGTGTAACTAACGGACTGCCGAGACGATGGTCTCGGGTTCGATCCCCAGTTACCCCGAGCACACACCTCGGATTTTTAGAAGTTATGTGTATATTAAAATGTTAATTATCGCTCGCTTAACAATGTGCCCGGTAGATGGCAATAGGCCCGCCCTCTATTACATTGCGACCGAAACATAACAGCAGGCGAAGTGTGGGTATGTAATACACCTCTGCTTACCCCTTCGGCGATAAAAGGCATGTTATTTGTTATGATTAAGAATTATAAAATTAAAAGAATCTTACATGAACGTCTGTTGTAAATTATGTTATTACATTAGTTCAATAAAAATATTAGGTGAACATTATTAAGATATTAATAATTTATCAATCAGACACAACATGAGACCACGGATAATAAAATACTATAATAAAAACTCAGCCTTCCGAGCATGACTGTAATAATATTTTACCTACACCATGGGGGAAAATGAACCTTTCTTAATTGTTTATAAATAAATGGTCATGCCTTATATTTTGTGAAGTACAAATTCCCATGGCGTGATATTAATTAAAATTAGGTATTACTATTGTTTAAATTTGTGGAAAGACTCATCATTAGGAAGGAAAACCACGAAGAATGCGATATTTTCAACAGTTTTCGAAGAATCTATAAATATATTACGATATTATGATTTACGCAAACTGACTTTAAATAGCACTGAGTGCCGTGGTTTCCCAATCGAGCGAAAACTTTTTATGAAGAAATACATTGTGTCCGAGTATGATTGTGCTTAGTGTCTAATGATTGAATGATTGTAAAGCGCCTAGCAACAAAGAATTAATCCTTGTGGTTTAAATCACACGCGTAATATATAAAAGAAATGCTTGCAAACAAACTTATTTATTAAATACAGACTCAAGGAAAACTATTTACTCTACATATATTGTATCAATTCTGACCCGACTACGAAAGGGGTCAATTTAGAAAAGAAAGAAAAGTAAAGAAGATACATTTATTTGCAGCAGATTATGCACTACATTTGACGCTAAAATTGGACGCTATCTACTTCTAATTTAATTAATATTATATTCTACCACATTCACACAACACCATCTAGTCCCAAACTAAGCAGAGCTTGTACTATGGGTACTAGATAATGAATAAACATACATATATACTTCTTTTTGTAAATACATACATATTATACATATAAACAATTATTCTTGTATTCCTAGCAACATGGAGACTTACTATTTAACGCGTATGTATTGTGTACTGATAACTCTAGAGAACTGGTATTATATTACTCTAGGGACAGAATTCCAAAATGTGGAAAAGCGTGTGTTTTTTTTTCAACCGCATCCCGTAATATTCTGGAGAAATAGTGACTGTCGGTGGAGAGAATCTTGGGTAGTTGTAGTTTAATCCAGAGATCGGATCCTGACTTCAGCATATGCTCAGTTATGGCCGACTTTTTAATCTGTTGGTTTTTAACAGCTGTCATTTGTTCTTTCACTCGCTCGGCAATTGTTCTTATTGTTTATTCGATGTAGGAACTACCACAGCGGCAGTCCACTTCCAATTTCAAACATCGAGACAAATATAAGGTATCTTACCTTTTGTTTTCAAATTATTACTCGACATAGACATATTGGAGTCTATCAGAAAATACATTAAAAGTATAAACTTTTTTCAAAACAAGCTTTCATATGTGGTCGCGCCAAACAATACGAGTAAAGTTCTTCGATAATATGGACAAATTTACAGTACAGTGTGACTTTATGGCAGTATGAAGGTCTAGGCGGGGATTGAAATAGGACATGCAGCGCTCACCTTTGACTCCAAGGGGGCTCCAAGATCCTCTTCGGCCTCCGTAAACTGGCACTTTATCTCACTTCGCGGATGGCAACGACCACTCTTGAATAAGTTGTTCTCACTACGTGGTAGCGATGCGGGAATATATTTATGCGACGCGACGAATGGTTCCGTTCGCGGTGCGGTAGCGGGCGATCAGTCGCGGGTTTCTTGCGGCTCGAGAGCAAAGACGCTTGCGCAAGCATGTGTTGGTCGCCGGCAAGGTTTGTTCGAACTGAACGATCTTCTCAGTGTTGCCAGTCACATTTCATTCATTCGCCCATATCGCCTCTGACGCTTAGGCACTCAGCGCTGCATGGCTGGTATCATTGGGATAGGGGAGCGGGAAATTTGAACTACCTTATTGAAAAGAAGCTAGGTTTATTAGGAAAATCAGTTTGGCGTTACCAATATGCGTTAAACAGGATGAATGTACGCAACACCCAAGGTCACGTCGCTCCATTTTCGGATCAGCTCTATTACACCGAAATCTTCAGGTCATTAGTTCTCTTTGTAAGACTTGTTTGCCGCAATGAGTTAAGGAAATATTTTTTAAATACCTACCTAGTTTTAAAATTTGCATTGCTTGCAAGCATTCCCTCGGAGAGTAAACATCTTGAATATCACGAAATGTTTTCCTTTTCTGTTGACGTTCACGAGAAGTAGGTATTTCGGTCGCCACAACAATGAGAGAAGAAGAATTTTCGTTGAAAATTGAAGATTTTGCTCCATGCTGGTGCCAAGTTGCAAACCCTGGGTTCTTGTCTTGGACCGTAACCAGAACAAATCTAATTTAATGACTAAAGGATAATAAAACATCAGAGATCGATTCTAATATTCAACGTGTAATTGCATCACTTCGATTCCCGGGTCGGGCAAAAGTGTTACTGGGTAAATTTGGGTGTAATAATACACTTCTGCATACTCCTTCGGGAATACAGTCGTGAGTAACTGGATATATAATAAAAATATATAAATCTGTATAGGTATTTAAAATACTTCCTATTACCTACTGACTGATCAGCGCGCAGCCACCTACTGTTGGTAAACAGCTGTAATTTGTTATGTATGTTCCTCGCGTAGCGTAGGCTTGCATTAAGAAAGGGTTGCCCAATTGTCACGGCATCGGGCGAAAAATGTTAAATTAATAAAAAAGCGGGCGCAGTAAACAACTAGTAAAATGTATAATCAATTATATATAACCATAGTGTACTACATCACCGTCCGTAGCAGGTAAGGTCAAGGAAAAGTATGCTATCCGCGCATCGCGTGACCCCGCCACTACACGGGACCCGCAGGGAAAAAAGGTATGTATAAGCTTATTTAAATTTACTAAACAGATGCAAGCAAGTATTAGCTTAATCTAACTAGTATTTGCTATACTAACATGTTCATGATGTGACCGCAAACGAATCGCTCAAATTTTCCAATTTAAGCAGTACCGTTTATTTACAAAAGAAGTCTGAACGCATCGATATATAATACTACTTGGACAAGATGACGGGTCACGTACAAAATCTTAGCTAAAATCTGTCCGCGATATTTGATTCCTACCAAACAGAGACAAATGTTTTAAAACAATTTTAAGTTCAACCAAATTACAACCATGAAACAGAGTTATAAAGTCACAAATCATAAAAATGTTATCTAATACTTACGACCAGTCGTGACAAAAACGTCGTTTTCGTTTATTTTCTTATTTTTTCGAATTTCAAATTCGAATTTTACTACATGGTATGAACTATGACATGTATGGACTCGCGCAGAACACTAAGATAATTTAAAATATGAATGAACTTAAAAGTTTACATCTCTCATACTCATAGTGAGACTTGACTGGCCGTTCGTAACAGATCGGCAAAGTTAAGCAACGCTTGCACAGGTCGCCACTTGGATGGGTGACCGTGTGTGGCATTTACATCTGAGCGCTACCGTGCTTCGGCGGGCACGTAAAGCTGTCGGTCCCGGTTCTTGTCTTAGGATAAGGATCGTTAGGCCATGTCGGAGGCCTTCGGGCGGTCTGAAAACTCCGACATCAGAGTTGGCCACACACTCACACGAAAAACAAAAACAAACAAAAACAAACTGGTTCTTTACTTTTAAGTTTCGGCCATCTATGTTTCTTAGTAAACATTAATTATAATTTAACCATCTGGTCCCCGCGGCATCGTTATATAATAGCAGTTATAGATTAGCCTAACTTTATGTGTATAATGTTTATTTACTTTTAATGCACTATACACAAAAATGTAAGTACGCCTGTTTTCAAATGTATTAATTGTCGATGGTTCACCAAGCTAGATATCGCAGGATGTGACAAATAAAAATACACCTTAATTCCATATCTTTATAATCATCTTCAATCGTCATGGTACAATGACAGTTCTATTTATTTATTTAGGTTCACCGACAGACATTTAACATTTAATAAGCACATTGGGCCTATTACAATTACGTAGGTTCTGAATGCACACCTTTAATAGGTAAACACAACACACATTATAGTAACTTAATTACATAAACATAATTATTTTTAACACTTTCACGGACAGTAAACGAGACACAATTGAAGTTTTATTGTTATCGCGTATATAGGCGTTTACTCTCCATGAAAGTGTTACAAAAACTTAACCACCTTCAAATTGGACAGAATTAAAATGACACCAAACGGAAAGCACTAAGCTTTCAAATTAAAAAAATTATAATTAAAATCCGTTCAACCAGTCGAAAGTTCTGAGGTAACAAACCCAAAAAAGTACAGTCGAAAATATTTGTGTGCTTGAACATGAATGTTTGTCTTGGTCTGGGTGCCTCTATGCATAATATGCAGGTATTAAAAAAAAGAAGTAGCTAATTATATGTCTATCCAATGTGTAGTATTCACAGTACCAGTTTATGCTTAGTTTGGGTACGTATAGTATTATATTTATCTATGGTTTGGGACTAGATGGTGTCGTAAGTGGTTAAAAAAACAACAAATAATTCAAATGGCCTTAACCAATTTTAAACAACCAATTTTGATGTTCTGGTAACAAATTATTAAAAAAATATTACAAAAAAATCGACTCCATGCATCTACTGTTCTGGTTTGTGTATGTGTTATCACTGTTATCTGTGGCTTGTCAAGATTTTTTGATGTGCGACAAAAAATTTTTTATGACGGATTAAATAATTAATTTCGTTCAAAATATGATATAATTTGTTAATTCTAAGCTTTAAATATAACTCATTTTTTATTTATTTACCGAAAGTAAGATACTCCATCCGTTAAATTGCATTTTCGGGCAATACTTTTGCAACTTGTTATCAGGCATTGCGGCATTGTGAAACGTATTGACGTTGGCTGTGTTTAAAACCAACTAAACACAATATACGATCGCGCTGTCAAGCGAGGCGTTATTTGCCGAGACGGTTTTTTGGCGCCGACAAGTAGTATTATATATCGATGTCTGAACGTCTTAATTATTTATTTCTCTACTCTCCTCTGACTTGTCACATTTGTTTCCACGTCGTTCTAATTTTTTAAGAAATATAACGATATTGGCAAAATTCAGTGTAATCATCAACATTATATGCAATCTTCTTTCTTTTTGGTGTCAGTGTGTAGCTAACTGATGTCTGAGTTTTCTGACCGACCGAACGCCTCCGACATGGCCTAACGATTATTCTCCTAATACAAGAACCGTGACCGACAGCTTTACGTGGTCCCTCAAAAACGCACTGATATAAATGCCACATGTGGTCACCCATCCAAGTAGCGACCTGTGCAAGCGTTGCTTAACTTTGCCAACCTATTACGAACGACAAGCCAAGGCTTGCTGAGCTCTATTGCAAAGTAGACAGTTAACTAACTAGAATGCTATGTTTATTGGTTAATTACAAGCTCTGTCGGCACGCGATATGGTGACATAACCTCTATCCAATTCTCTCTTGATGGTGTATGGTGTCATTCTGGGTTCAATTGCCGGGCATTGCAAAGAATGAGGAAGAGCAATTTAGATGAATCCCTGCTTGAAATGTGAAAGTGTGTATGTATGTCTGTTCAATTTTCTTGTCGAAACGGCTGAACCAAATTTGCTGAGTACAAAAAGATTAGACTTTGGGACGAACTCAATCTTTTGTGGAGAATTATACCGTGAAGAATCTTGAAATAGGAGAAACTATTACCTATTTCATTATTTTGCAAATATTGACTTTTAAACTACTTATATTTGTTTTCTATTTATTTATATAGTCGCACGCCTGTATCCCCGAAGGGGTAGGCAGAGGTGTAAATATTACACCCACTTATCGCCATGAATTTTTAGGTCCTACTTAATAGGGGGCGAGCCTATTCCCGTTACCGGGCACATCACCAGACTCCGTGCTGCTACTGAGTATTCGGAAAAACCCAGTAACACTTTTGCCCGACCCGGGAATCGAACCCGGGACCTCCGGTCAGCAGTCGCATACGCTATCCACTGGATCACCGAGGCAGTCATACGAGGATAATATTGTGTTTATCATCGGTTCCACACGGTGTAGTTATGTTAATATATAAAATCCTTGCTTTACTGACTGACTGACAGACACGCTACAGCCGAAACTACTGGTCGTAAAAAGATGAAATTTAGCATGTATATTCCTTGGGCACCGTAGGGGTGCACTAAAACGGGATTTCCCGAAATTCCCACGGGATCGGCCAAAACGGGTAAATCAAAAAAAATTGCAGGCGTAGCTGCTGGCGTCCTCTAGTTCAGTATAATCTACTGAGTTTGTTTTCCTTTTTGGTTAATATTCCTCTTGTCATGTATTGTTTTTTAGTATTTACGTAGTAGGTTCATTTGTTGTATTTATTTATTTTCTTATAATATAAATACTGCAACATCATATCAAGAGTGTATGTAATAATCGCTGCGCAATCTATAAAATTGACCTAAGCCTGGCCTATCACATTCTTTTTATACGGAGCATAAGGTCTGACGTCACGTAAATCAATAAAAAACCTATGACAGTAAAGTATTATGTAAGAAAAACTTGTATAATGTATTTATTTACTATGACTCCAAGTTTAATGCTGCATGACCCGCATTTCAGTATTGTACCTACCTACGTTTATAGATAAGACGTAAGCAGTCTTATCGATATGATATTATGACGTTTGGTACCTATAGTTCTAAGATAGATATCTACTATGTTGTTATAAATATTATTGTATTGTGATTTTATATTATTGTAATTCTTTTGAGCCGCGTAATTACTTATGATTCATATTGTGGTACTGACGCAAGAAAAGAAAAGAAGTTTGGTCCATAAATATCCATCTTCCGCTCGGTAACCCTTAGCGGGAGACGTTAGATAACAATTATTGTGATATATGAACATTTTTCGTTATTTAGTGCCAACTGCTTGAACAGCGGATTTAAAGCAAAAACCGCTTATATTTCAAACTCAAATGCTAATTAAAGAAATCAATTGTAAAATAGGGACTGCGAACGTCGGGAGGAAACCTGTTAATGCCTAATGAGCCCTTAGAGATCTGCTTTGTTGGCTAAAGATATGTGATGCCTGCTATTCCTCACTTGGCCAGCATGGTGGAGTATGGCTACATAGTGAGAATAAGCCCGTGCCTAGTACCGGAAGAGTTTAAACATAAATCTATAAAATACCTAAAAATGAATCCTGGAAATATTTGTACGCGCGAAACGTATAAAGGACTGCACCAAATTGGATAAATCTTTCTTTAATGTGTTCGTAATTATCAGGAGCGGGATTGTATGAATAAAAAAAAACAAAGAAACTGGCGATGCTAAGTTCGGCGGGTCAGATAATCTGATAATAAAATATTGCCACTTTGATGTCTTTTAGATCACAAAAAACCTAATAAACCAAAACTAACGTTCTCACGGGTTCATACTAATTCAGACCTACTTATCTCGTAAGCACATCATCATCTTTACAACATCTGTATAGATAGTCAAAACTGAATATTATTCTTAAACTTTAAGTAGTGCACCCGTCAGCTGTCCCATTGTAATTATAAGGTATAATAACATTTATTTGTACGGCCGTTACGGTACCCTGGACTCATGAAAGGAAAGAAATAATATCCTTAAGAGTGGCCCGGTGTGAAATCCAGGTAAATTGGTTACTCCCTCGCCGTAACCGAACAGATGATTTATGTGACGTAGTTATTATTGCTATACGTAAACGCAGTGGTAATTTACTATAAGGAACACGGAACAGAGTGATACGGAATGTTTTTCACATCGATGACGTATTTTGATAAGTTATTTATTACTTTGTAATAAACATCATATGGTCCATTCATTGATAAATCCCGCTGTTTGTTTATTGGGCATAGCCCTTGCTGGTTTCTGCGTAAAATGTATTTTACGTCAATATATGAAAGTTGTTTGTTTTTTGTCAATATATGGACGTAAATATGGTAATGCGTTGTGTTCAATGTGAAGGTTAGTGTAGCAATGCCGGGCAGACTGGCAGAGGTAGATGACAGAGGGACGTTTCGCGCATGCGTTCGTGTAGCGGCGTGCGACTCGACCCGGTAACAACGTGCATCGTGCAGTCGACGCCAAGCGCGCCGCCAAACACACGCACCAACCCATGCATAATAACACCAATAACAAAACATAATAAATAACTAGTTCTTCAATTAAAATATCATATTTAAAAGTAGTAAATGTTACATTATATTTGAACGTTATTTTACGAATCGTGCGTAATATTTAAAAAGTTAAAATGTGCAAAAATGTCGCGATGCTACCCATGAAAAAAACAGTGGATTCAGGTGAGTTATATTTACAATTTATTTATTAAACTTTATAGATTTATTATCGTGCCACGGATAGTTAAAATTATATTTTTATTGATTTGATATTTTTTGTACTTACGCGGTTTTATACGCAGATTTTTTTATAGTTCTTGTAAATTGATTACCGGGTTGTTATTAGTCGTACGTACATATGCGATTGTTTGGTGCGTTAATCGCATTTGCGCAATTTGTTTGTAGATTTTTTGTAGTTTTGCCTTTGTCGTTCTACAGTCGCAGCGTGTTTAGAAAACCATTTTACAATGCATCAAACTTTATTCATTTACGGAATTTCTTTTATATTCATCTGCTTCCTACTGCGTTCAAAATGTAAGTAACTAAATATTTGTTGAGACAATAATTTTAAGGAAACGCCTTGTCGTAATAATTTTGTCCTTCGTGTTGTTAAACAACAATAAATTTAAAATTTCATCATTATAGGTCATCGGATAGTTTCGCGGTCCGGCCAATTGTCTTAAATTAGGAACCCATTTGTTCGTATTAAGTGTCATGTATGGCTATTAATCGTTGTCGATAGTTGTGATGAAACGCGCGGTGGCATTGATCCGGCGTGATTGTAGGCCGACCGCGGCCGCAAGGAGCGCTGCGGAACACCCACTTATCGTACGAATTAATTCTAATCGAGATCGTGTGAGGACGATGTTATTACTAATATCGACGTAGCGTAGCAAGGCAGGAGGCGACAGCGATTCCCGGCTCCCGAGCCGCAGTACCAAGCCGTACATGCGCAAAGACGCACATCAACTCATTGTTTGTTAAAAACATCGCGATACGCAACCGTATACAATCTTGAACACAAATGTAACGTGAACTACTTGTAAACGTTTTTATTGAAGTGTTTTTGATACGCGATCGTGTGGCACATTGAATACTAAGTCTGAAATCGCGATCTGAAACCGAGAATCATGAAGTTACCGAAATTGGATCTCTGTAAGTCAATATCAATAATTGTTTTAAAACGAATCATGTGTGTTTATGTTATTGACATTCGAGTCTAGTGTCGTGTAGCTGCATTTTTATGACCAATAAATTACATGCACTTGTAGGCATAGATATAATATGTGATGGTGATTTTAGATGAGCATGTTTTGATACACGTGTGGACAATTTATGAAAAACAAATCGTTTGTGCTCCATTACAAGCATATTATGGCGTCGTAAATGTACCTATAACCAATTTCTATAATAAAACAATTTTAAAACAACAATACAAACAATTACGCTTTCACGTGCTTGAGGAGCTAGGCAGAGAAACATAGCCACATTGCTTCAGCTATGTATTAAATATGTCCGTGTGGTGACGGATTAAGAATACGGATTGTCACCACCCCATATCATCCCATGGGTGTCGTAAGAGCCGACAGAAGGAGCATATTATGCAGAGAACACCACTGTAAGAGAAGGAAAACTTGATACAAACCCTATACCAACCCGTTTGGCCAGCGTGGTATAGTAGGCCAATTCCTCCTTTCAAAGGAGAGGCCTAGTCCAGCAGTGGACTGTTAAAGGCTGATGATACATGTATTAAATTAATAAATAATTGTTGGGAGCTTCCTGCCGACTACTATTCCTCACTATGTACATATGTTGCTTATACCGTTATAAGAAATGCTAAACCTGAATTTAATCCAGAACCTCACTCTTAAAGTAAGATGCTGAAATGAGATCAAAGCAATGGTTCTTTCCTTTGTGTTTAGAACTGGCGAGACGATGTTATGGCGAATGAGGAGACGGCTGAATAAAAAAATATATTTTAATCAACATCATGAGCAGCCTTGTTTATTACTTGTACCGTTGCTGGCCACTTCTCATTATGACCAGGGTTAGGCAAGAGTTCACGTCTTAGTGCGCGTTGGCAGACTACTTAGCGCAAAATAATTGAAGCTGGAAAGCAGCTAAAGTAGTTTAATTTCACGGAGTAATTTATAAGGCACTACTAATTGGCTCTTTATCATTACTAAAGATAGCCTAAAAATAAGTAAATGTGTAAAAGTTATAATAACTATATATGTATGTACAGTCGAACAACTCCCCGCTAGACCACCATAAGGGCAAGAATCGCTCAGCAAGACATCGTCGCTCTCAGTGCTACTTTACACACACATTGACACTCGTATACAAACCCAGTTTTTAGTGTGCCTCGACTCTATGAGCGAGCCAAGGGATTTTTTTTCAAACTGGTCCGGCGCCAACTTGTTTGATTGTACACTTATAAAAAAATGCCAGGTAGTCTAATACATACAAATTTAGTTCTGATATTGAATTTTATCTTAACGATACTTCCTTTAATGTGATGATGAAACTTGCTCTCAGCGAATTTTGTAATATGGCCTTACCAAATCATATTACAAGAACCACATCATCTCTACTATGTTATAAACATGTTTTATTCAAGAATGAATGAAGCGGTTACGTATTTTATTGCCTTACCCCGTCGATTTTATTACACACTAAATCTTTTTGTGCTATTCGAGCGAAATGCATTGATAACATGTTACCTTGGCAATGCGTGGGTTAAGAAATAAATACTTTGGACTACAATTGCTTCAAAAACTTTACGATACCAGGCCTGTATATAAGCTGTCCCACTGCTGGGCACGGGCTTCTCTTTTCTCCAGCTGACCGAATACGATTTGGCAGACGGCACAGGTCACAGTCATTTCGAAATACTCTTAGACATCTAGGTTTCCTCATAATGTTTTCCTTCACCGTTTAGCAAGTGACTATCAACAATTTAGTACGTGCATAATTTTGGCATCATAAGTTATTGATTAGAACCTGTAAGCCTCTGCGAAGTGTCGTTGGTCTCTCCACTAGGCTTGACTACCGCTACCCTTTGTTTATAAATAAAATATCAGTGAATCTGTGGGTTACGCCTATATGAAAAAAGCCTGTTACATACACATCAAATTGATTTTAATTGTAATTGAAAGTAATTTTATATAATGATCTTCACTAATATTTGATTCCATGCAAATATTTTAGGTCTGGGATAGATCATACGATCTAATCATCTGCAACCGACTTTTAAATAATCGTGTGATATAAGTGGTATTAAATATTATTATACGAATTTGAGATAAAGAAACATTGTAATATTTTAAGTCGCAAATTTTAAATGCTTTACACTTATTAAAACAGGCAAAGCATGTCTAACTAAACCGTGCCTCACAACACTGACGATAAACAAATATTAACTATTCTTATATCAATACACCTTGACATAGAATAGTAAATTGACATAACTTTCATTAATAATTTATTACGGCGATTTTTGCAATCAATTTATCAAACGTGCGTATAGTTTTTGCATACAAGGTGCTCTGTGTTACGTAATTAAAACTTGACCTTACAGATTGTTAAGCAATCTAATAAGGTGAATGAGATAGTGATTGAAAGAATGAGAGAGACACGTATGTCGTACTAACGGCGTCCACGTGGTACCGCCTTTTTAACAATGGGTCGATAGAGGAACAACCGCAGTTGCTGTTGTCCAAAATTAAATTGTTAATAATTATCGCTTGCTTATCGGCAAAGGAAAACATCGTGAGGAAACCTGCATGTCTGAGAGTTCTCCATAATGTTCACGAAAGACATGTGAAGTCTGCCAACCCGCACTTGGCCAGCGTAGTGGACTATGGCCGTACCCTTCTCATAGTGAGATGAGGCCCGTGCCCAGCAGTGGGACAGTATAAAGGGCTGATGCTGATGACTGTTACAGTTGTCCTGGTGAGTGACCCCTCAGGGAAGGGAAGGGTTGGAGTAGAGGTTTAAGCGACCGCCTCGCCGTTGGACACTGAACAAAGTGTTGTGGGTTCCTTATAGGAGACAACTCTTTGTGTGATCCATAACTTGTGGTTCTAGTCCGGGTTTACTTTGTGTACGTTGATTGTATGTTCATAAAGTTCCCCGCGACACAGGATTGATTCCTATTGCGAGAGATGTTATTTTTTTTAAAGAGTTTTTATTGTTATTTACGTGGTGATAAGATATCAAAAGTAAATAATTTGAGTTACCTACTATTGCCGCTTAAGAGACTACCTCGAAGGTCAAAAAATCGTGCAGAGGTCATCGCTAAGTGTTAGCTATAAAGTTGAATGTCGCACGGTTTTTGACATGGCATGCCATCACGAAACTGTCTGATATCTTATTTCGTTCATAACTCAAGTAATAATCGTTTTAGAAAAAAATCGTTCGACCAGTCCCTAATAAACTAGCTCTTCTTTCGGTGAGTAGCAATTTCAAGGTGAAAAGTTAAGTATTTTTGGACATATCCGTAAAAATATTAAGAGAAAACATGTTTTTTAAATTAAAATTCTATCGAGCGAAAATCTTCCAATCGTGTATCTGTCGGAGCAGTCTCTAAATAAAGACCTGATAAATAATATGTAAAATTTTCACTTTGCTGATGAGTCTCACTGCTTCAAAATCTGTAATCAAAAAGGGCATACATTTTCGAGGTAGCGCCTTTTTGCCTGTAAAATAGGCAAAAGGGAATACCCTGAATCTTTTCCTTGTTTACTTCCGCCTCACACTACATAAGGTCATACATGATAAAAAATGCTTATACAATTTTATTGAAACGGGTCTTATTCGCGATATTTAATTAGTTTAAGGTATAAATACCTTTATGTTTTACCGACGTTTCGGCCGTCTTACAACAGCCTTGGTCGCGGCAGAACTGATGTCATCTCAGCGTCGTCCTTGTGAAGCGCGGGTTTCGGCAGCTACCCTCACTTGTTTTTTATTTTTATTTTTATCCGAACTGTCGGTACGTCGACACACAACACTTATGACGTCTACACACTGATGAGCTGTGTTACTGCGGCGGGGTTTACATTTGTTGATTACTGGATTCCAAGTTGTAGACAGTCTGTATCCATCTTCCCGGTTGAAATTTTTATGTTTTTTGATTTCAACCGCTTCACGTACTATCCTGGAGTAATAGTGACGATCGGTAGATAAGACCTTTGGTTGATGATTGTCGCGGGTGATGATGCGAGTAAGCGTTGAGATACCTTACTCGCATCATCACCCGCGACACTTGGAATCCGTAGTAACTTTACTAGTAAACAGAGCGTATGACCTCTGTGACCCTGAACATTTGAACAGTGAGCTGTCACATGTCCAGGAGGTACTTAGGTGCAACGGATTCAACAAGAAGATACAACGTCTGAAGAGGAAGGACCGTAAACCAGAAGTAAGCAGAGTACCGGCTTACTTGCCTTACATATAGGGAGTGACGGACAAAGTTGGAACAGTACTACAGAAATACTCCATAAAGACTGTATATAGTCCGCTCTCCAAGGTAGCACACAATCTGCGCACCCCGAAGGATGTCATTCCTCTACAAACACCTGGCGTCTACAAGGTCGACTGCAGTTGTGGTAGTTCCTATATCGGACAGACCAAACGAACCATCGCTGAAAGGGTCAAGGAACATATCGCAGCTGTAAAAAACCAACAAATTAACAAGTCTGCCATAGCTGAGCATTTGTTGGAGTCTGGAACAAATCACTGTATCGAATTACATCAACCAAATGTCTTATCTACCGATCGTCACTCCAGGATAGTACGTGAAGCGGTTGAAATCAAAAAACATAAAAATTTCAACCGGGAAGATGGATACAGACTGTCTACAACTTGGAATCCAGTAATCAATAAATGTAAACCCCGCCGCAGTAACACAGCTCATCAGTGTGTAGACGTCATAAGTGTTGTGTGTCGACGTACCGACAGTTCGGATAAAAATAAAAATAAAAAACAAGTGAGGGTAGCTGCCGAAACCCGCGCTTCACAAGGACGACGCTGAGATGACATCAGTCCTGCCGCGACCAAGGCTGTTGTAAGACGGCCGAAACGTCGTAAAACATAGGTATTTATACCTTAAATTACTTAAATATCGCGAATAAGACCCGTTTCAATAAAATTGTATGATGTATACAAATCGCGAAAGTTTAAAATCGATTAAAAAATGCTTACTAAAATAATCAATCAATTCTTATCAATTTTAAGGAAATAAGTGATGGTGACACGCTTCATCGAGATGTACCGACAGTTTCATTTAAATTATCATTAGTTAAAATTTTATATCCTTTGTATGAACTTAAAGCTGGCTATCCACGGTAGTTTAGTGGACGGACGCGCGTCGCATCTTTGAACGGATTTAAAATTCCCCAACATTCGGCGTAACATCTAAAACCACGCACTGTGGGAAACTAGCTAAAGGTGTTTTTATTTCCGATTGCACTGGTGAAAGGAACAATATGGTTATGGCGGCATTTATATTTGGTTGAGTATGTTTCTCATAAAATAAATAAGGTAAGCTCAAAAGAAGGAAACCACAATACAAACATCCTTTTGAATAACACCGGGTGGCGCAAAAGTAGACCCCATTTCGTTTGGCTATAACTAGGTAATTTTATTTTCTACATATAAAGACTGTAAACTTTTTCTTTCTTTACGAGAGAGTTGATGCACATTTAAGCCTTATTTATGAAATTTGTCATAATTTGTCGCAATATTTCCAGCGATAAGTTCCTTAATTCCCGATGAATATCTTTGTCGGTATTGATTTGTACTATAAGTATAACCCTTTATAAGGGCATTAAGAAAATTTCAATGATCCCAAATAATAGTTGAAAAATGGATTAGAAATCAATTAAACAAACTAATAAAGTACAGGCATATGGCACAGGATTTAAATCTTTGGTAGGTGGTGTAAGTTCAATAAAGCATTAACTATCTATCTCCTACTCACATAATAAGTCCTATAATTGCTAGATACGAATATTTTTAATTAGCTTTGTATTATATTTTAGCATTTATTTTAATATAAAAGTACAATAAAATGCTTTTTACAAAATTATGACAGAACATGTAGTCCAGTCACTTTAGGCAAAAAACGGGGTCAATCTCGGAATTTGAGATAAGCTGGCAACTTGTATACAGCTTCATTTAGGCGTTCTAAAAGTTGTCTCAAAAGTCTCATATTATCTCGTGTCTGCGTCGTAAGTTATTCGAGGTCAAAGGTCACGAAAATCGGTTTTTTGCAATTATCTCCGGTTCTATGGATCCAATCACTTCAACACTTATTATGAAAATTGAAGATAAAAAAAATTGCCACTACTTTTGTCTCAACTCTTTTTCTGTAGGCTCAACCCTTTTCGAGATAGAGAGCAGAGAGCACCCAGCGCTCAGGCATATATACTGTTATAGAAGGTCAACCGTGAATCTCGGTGAATAATACCTTGTATATAGAAATAAGTCAAGTAAATATAATTTAAGTTAATTTTTATTTAGTAGCTGTACTTTTGTTACAATTAAAATTAAAATTAAATGTACATTTAAATTCTTCAATAACTTGAAGTTCAAAAATATCAATTTTCTTCTTCTTCTTCTTCATCATCATCTCCTGGGAAATTGAAAATTTCAATTTCATCTTCATCATCTTAGTTTACCTGCATGATTGTCTCCAAACCTTCTAAAATTTCTGGATCAAATGCAGTTTCTTCCTCAGGATCGTCTTGCAATACAACAGCATTGAGACAAGCTTGCCCATTGCATTTTCCGCAAGCTAAAGTGCATTGCAAACCCGATTTTCTGCATCCGCAGCGTGACCTTGTATAACAGTATATATGCCTGAGCGCTAGGTGCTCTCCGCTCTCTATCTCGAAAAGGGTTGAGCGTACAGAAAAAGAGTTGAGACAAAAATTGTGGCAAATTGTTTTATCTTCAATTTTTATAATAGGTATTGAAGTGATTGGAACCATAGAAACGGAGATAATTGCAAAAAAACGATTTTCATGACCTTTGACCTCGAATAACTTACGACGCAGACACGAGATAATATGAGACTTTTGAGACAACTTTTAGATCGCCTAAATGAAGCTGTATACGAGTTTCCAGCTTATTATCTCAAATTCCGAAGTGAATCCCTAAAGTGACTGGACTAATGCATGAATATTTGTTTTTGCAGTGATAGAACATGCGTAAGTAATTTGAGTTTCTTATTAAAAAAATATGTTAATTTATTTATATATACTCACGCCTTTTTCCCGTCGGGGTAGGCAGAGACAACAGAACGCCACTTGCTCCTATCCTTACAAACCTCACGCGCTTCCTCTACACTCATTACTCTTTTCATACATGCTCGCCGGTTGCGGGTACTTCAGACCTTTCCGTTTCTTAGGATGTCTCCAATTTGGTCGAAGAATGTCCGCCGAGGTCTGCCGCGACCGACTTGCCCACACACATTTGCCTTATATATCTGATTCGTCATTCTTTCTTCACTCATTCGCTCCACGTGTCCAAACCTCCTAAGCATTCCTTTCTCAATCCTTGTCACCACATCTTCTTTCAGTCCACTGCTCTTTCGTATAGTTGCATTCGGAATTCTATCAATCAGTCTTACCCCACACATACTACGCAGTGATCGCATCTCAACTGCGTTAATTCTACTTTCATGCTTTTTCTGCCAAACCCAGCTCTCACTTCCATACATCAACGTGGGGACAAGCACTCCATTGTGAACCGCCAATCGTGCCTCTTTTGGCACCGTCTGACCGTTCATAAACGCCCACAGTGCTCCATTTACACGATTTCCCGCAGTCACTCTCCTTTCAATGTCTCCCTCACATCTTCCGTCCCTTGTAAATACGCTACCCAAATATACAAATTCCTTTACTTGCTCTACAATTTCACCTCCAATCGTAATATTACACTCAGTCACACTTTCATCTTTTTCAAACACCATCACTTTCGTCTTTCGTGCATTAACTTTCATACCTTTCGCTTTAAAGCTCTTGTTCATGCAGTCCATCATGTCTTGCAACTCATTCGCCGATGATGCAAGAATGACTTGATCATCGGCATATAAGAGGCACTTAACACGCACTCCTACCATATCGATCCCGCATTCAGTTTCTCTCATATCATTCATGCAGCTATCCATGAATACGTTGAACAACCAGGGCGAGGCTGCACACCCTTGTCTGACACCTTGGGAGATGTCAAACCAGTCCGAATAGGCACCATTGATTCGGACACAGGCTCTAGAACGCCTATACAGGGATTTCAGAGCCCTTATTATAAAGTTGTCTACCCCATACATGGATAACACCTTCCATAATTCCTTTCTATTCACCCTATCATAAGCCTTTTCCAAGTCTATGAACGCGCAATACACCTTCTGGTTTTTTGCCAGAAATTTTTCGGTGACGCAGCGCAAGGAAAAGACTTGATCCGTACATCCCATTCCCTTCCGAAATCCCGCTTGCACATCCCATATCTTGTCATTAGTCACATTTACTACTCTGTCAATCAAAATTCTGGCATACATTTTTCCAACAACACTAAGAAGGCTGATCCTGCGATATTTTTGACATTCCTGCTGCGAACCTTTGCCTTTATAAATTGGAACAAGCACTGCCTTCGTCCAGTCATCTGGAACTTGGCCCTGTTTCCAGCATAGATTAAAAAGGCGATGCAGCAGGTTAACTATGAGTCCGTCGCCAGCCTTCAACATCTCAGTCGTCACTCTATCACATCCAGCAGACTTTCCTGACCTCATACCTTTTAACGCTTTCATAATTTCATCCATGCCAATTTCATCAGTCGGGCTCACAAACATATCTATAGTTTATTCTTTCTCTATTTCACACACATCTTTCTCAAATAAACTCTCAAAATAATTCTTCCAGCGCTCTAGTATCTTTCTTTCTTCATTCATGGCTTCACCTCTTTCATTCCTAATCACTTTCATCGATGTACTCATATTTTTACCTCGCGCTTCTTTCACGAGTTTCCAAAAGAGTTTTATATTCTCTCGGAAACTTGCGCCGAATTGTTCCTCATACTTCTCCTTATTCTCATTCTTCTTCCTCTCTATACATTCTTTGACTCTAGTTTTCACACATCTATACTTGTCCTTCATTTCTTTAACACTATCTTCATTCATACCACCACTAGCTCTATTCGTCGCCTCTATTGCTAGGATATCCAGCCATGCTTTTTTCTTTTCCTCAACCATTCTTCTAGTTTCATCATCCCACCAGTCAGCTTTCTCGCATTTCTTACTTCTTCTTTTACTCAAACCGCATACTTCTTCAGCACATTTCACAATGTTGGTTTTAAATACCGACCATACCTCACTCACACTTTCCTTATTTACAAGATTCCAACTTTTGTCCATCCGTTCGCTCAATTGCTTTATGTACATATCTTTCATACCCTTATCTTTCAATCTTTCCACTTTTATACGTTCTAATTCTGTAGTGGAACCTTTATCTCGGTGCCGCCAGCGTTTAAAAAGACCACTTATTTTACTGATAATCAAATAGTGGTCTGTGCCAACATCAGGTCCGCGATAAGCTCTGGTATCCACTACTTTCCTTCTCATTCTTTCATCTACTATCACAAAGTCTATCATGCTTCTTAACACAACATTTCCTTCCTTCTTTTGCCACGTGTACATATGTACCATTTTATGCTGGAACCATGTATTCATCACAGACAGATCCATCTCCACACATACATCTAACAAGTACACGCCGTTGTCATTGACACTCTTATCTCCAAACTTCCCTAGTACACTTTCATACCCATCACGCTTCACTCCCACCCTTGCATTAAAATCTCCAAGCATGACAATACGTTCATTCCACTTACGCAATAACACAACTCTCATTTTTGCCCAAAATTCCTCTCTTACTGCCTTACTATAGGAAGAGTCCGGAGCGTATACACCTACCAAAAAAAGAGGTGTCAGGCCTACTTTCATCCGGACCCAGATAAGACGCGGACTTACGCACTCATACTCACGCATGCATTCTGCCATTCGCTCTGAAAGAATTATACCGACGCCTTTACTGCCATGTTCTTCACCGGTAACCCCCGACCATATCTCTGTGAACGGGCCGCGCGTCAGCATATCATTCCCCTTACGCCTTGTCTCATTCACACACAAAACATCTAGTTTTCTTTCATTCATTACTTCGTAAACATCATCCATCTTCTCATTCATTCCTCCTCTAACATTTAAAGTCGCAAAAATTTATTTATAATGTTAATAATGACATTGAAATAATTTAGTCATTCCTATTGTAAATGTATACATACTCAATTCATATAAGCTCTGTTAATAGACACATTTTAATATCAATTTTGATCTTTTTTTTTAACATTTTATACAATATTTTCTGCAAAACGAATTAATCTGAATTTAATAGGTAATTTGTGAAAAATAATGAATTTATTTTTATACATTTATTTTGTCAATTTTTGTAGTGGATACATGGATATACAAAGAGTGTAAATTTCTATGTAGTTGTCAAAACCGGGCCCATAACATAAGCATATTATCAGATTATTTTAAGAAGACTCTTATAGACTATCTGTAATAATAATAATTGATTGAATAATGCGTTTACTGTTCGTTTTTATTACTTGTTTACTAGGTAATCAGTACGCGCTTTGGACATATAGCCAACAATTCTGACTAAATCTTATCGCCAATATATTATATGTAGAATGTCAACAAAGATTCAATGAATAAGAAGATACCTCGTTACTATCGACGCACAACAAACGTGTTATTTTCTTAGGGCCCCGATCCTCGAGGCACCCGTACCGGAGGGCCCTGATTTATTTATGTCTTGGTAAACTCAATTAAAGGTCAGTTTAGCTTAAAAGTACCGTTAACAGCAACATACCGTTTATAAAATATTATTAGTTACTAAAATTAAATACTTAACTTTGAGGACAAGGAAAAAATATAGACTTTGCTTGGCTATAGTAAATATTATAATTAAAGAATACAAAATACAGTTTCTTATTATCACAATCGCTTCTAAATCAAAATATCTAGTATAAATGAGGAAAATTTACATAATTTAAAAACAATCAGAATTGGACTTCGACAATCAACTATAACATTAGTATCAACTTATAAAAATATAGTAATGGTAATGATTTTAAAAAATATTGGCAGTAAGTACATCTAATTTGAAAAACATTGTTGTCATAAATTGTAGAATATAATATTTGATAATATTTTAATAATTACATATGTAATATTCTTTCCTTTGTTCTAATGTCCTATTCTATTTGAAACATTTTATTCAAACTGTATTAACCTCTAATAAAATTGGTTTTGTACAAAATTTTTAAATAAATACTTTCATCTTATATAATTATTTCATACTCATACATTTATGCACTTTTTATGTCGACGGTACAAGTCGAAAATAATAGAAAAAATAAACAAGACAAATGTAATCGAATTTATCGATTTCGGGGCATTCCGAAACGTGGGCCTCGGGGATCGGGGCTCTAAGAGAAAAACCCCTACAAACAACCGGTTCGATTTCTGGCAATATAGCGACGTAAATTTTCTCGTCATATGTTATTATTTGTAATAGCCATAGCATATTGCCTTTCGCAGTCTCTCCTAATTTTACTCGCAATAGCTTTATGAGTCAATGGGAGTATGTATTTGGCATCCTATACCGCTGGTTAAAAGAGTTGTTGTAGGGTTCGATGTCCAGTGGCCCATCTTTTCCATCATGGTTTTGTCAAAGGTTTGGCTGCATGTATTTTCTTTCGTCACCTCACCTCTTACGTCACCCACGGGATGAAATAGGGTAGGGACACTTTTTATCAACACCTATACATTTTTTTATGAGGGTTTAACAGTAAGGTCAATTAATACATACTTATTTGAGCTACGTAAGATACTTGTAATTAACTAGCGAGGATATTTCGAAAACTGAAATGAATTGGTTTCGTTATAATAATCTGCTGTTTTTACGTTCCGTCCTGGTCACAAGCAAAGAGCTTTTCTCTAATGTGTATGTTGTAATATTGGTTTTTGGTATTGCGGTTTGAATAAATTCCAAAAACATGCAAATTATAAAGCAAGTTAATTTTAAAAATCCTTTACAACTTTTTTGTATACATTTAGTTATATTTTTTGTTAATTCTTCGTTAAAGTGATCTAATCTTTAAAACTGCGTTCTGTTCCTACATATTAAACAGGCATTTTCATATAATTCGAAAATTAACATAATGGGACAGTTTCTAAAAAAAATACAGCATATTGAGTAAATGTTTTTACGGTTTGCTTGTTCCTGATGTTGAGGCAGCGATGGCCTAGTGGAGACACCGACTGTCTTATAACGGATTCAAACCCACGGTGCATGAATTAAAAGAAATACGCACAGAACGTACTTCGAAAAGTTTGTGAACTTTTACTCTGTGTCGCAAAGAATACGTTAAGCCTTCTGTCTCAGCTGTCATGATGAAGATCTTTGACAGTCGTTATGGGGAGTCAGTAACCTTGAAAATACTCTGACTATACATATATAGCTATACCTTTGGGTTACGGAGGTTAGACGGCAGTCGCTCTGAGAAGAAGCCAATATTATAATCATCATCATCAGCCCTTTATACTGTCCCACTGCTGGGCACGGGCGTCTTCACACTATGAGAAGGGTAAGGCCATAGTCCGCCACGCTGGCCAAGTGCGGATTGGCAGACTTCACATGTCATTCGAGAACATTATGGAGAACTCTCAGACATGCAGGTTTCCTCACGATGTTTTCCTTCACCGATAAGCTAGCAATAATTAACAATTTAATACGCACTTAACTTTGAAAAGTCATTGGTGCGTGCCGTGAATTCGAAACCGAGACCCTCTGCGTAGCAGTCTGTCGGTCTCTCCACTCGGCTACCGCTGCTTGCTGCTAATATTATAATAGCGTTATTAAAATATTAATTTTATTTTAATCTGACTGCACGGATAGCGTGCAGAGTGTTGTATGTTCGATGCTCATACGAGCCAACACTTAGTGTGGTCGATAAATTTTTGTCTGTTAGTTGCATGTTTGTAAAGTCCCCATGACACAAGATTTATTCATAGTGCAAGCGTTGAAAAAAATACGATAGAATCATAATTAAGGCTGATTCACACATATCAGTGAAGTCTCAGTTCCGACAACGTGTCCGCACAGTTCAGTATCAGTGCTACAGTGACGCGGCAGTGCTTCAATTCACACATGTTCAGTGCGCGGATCGGAAGCACTGCGAACGGTGCGACGATAGGTTGGTGAAAATATTTGATATGGCTCTATTCAACAATACGGAACTAGCAATGACAGCCATCGCTTTAGACGAAGATGAAGAAGAGCAGCATCAAGGGAAAAAAAGAAAATGGGTGCATGAAGCATGGCGATTTGAGTTCATGACATTATACAAAAACTTGTTCAAGGACGAAAGGAAATAGTTTCAATATTTTAAAATGTTGGAAAGCTCTAACTGTTTCAATAATCTCAAAATGAGACAAATCATACAAAACATTATTTTCACGGACACCGGCGTCCGTGATCCGACAAAAAATATCGTCGCCACCGATTACGTCAGTGATCGCCGGCGCCGGCACTGTCACTGAGAGTACTGTGTCGTCACTGACACTGACAGGTGTGGATACGTTGATAGAAAATGTATGAAAGAATAATTTTCACGGTGACGGTACTGTGCCGGAACTGTGACTTCACTGATATGTGTGAATAGGCCTTTATGCTGGTACCTGATGGTCTTTTAAAAATACTTCTGTATTACGAATTTACGTAATTTATTGAAGTAACAAACTTGCATAATAATAAATTAAAATCTAAATTATCCTGTTTTTAAACAGGCCAAACTTTTACAACATAAGCAACATAAACATAAACTAAGTGAATAAAAATCAAAATAGACAATTTAATCCCGTCATTACTATGACACAAAAAATCGAATGTAGTAAAACAATGTTATTTTTGGTGGCGAAAAAGTGATAGTGGGGAAACAGTTCACCGAATACCTTACCTGCCAAGTTTCAAATGTGTAGTCAATAGGATTCTCGGAATGATGTCCTCCCGACCGATTTCGGCTACGGTGGCTTGTGTATATATGAGACTTGCCAGCTGCGCGGGACATATTATAGTGCACAAGTGTGTGCGCAAACACAAGTGCACTCTCTATTCCCTCACTCTCATAGTCCGATGGGACGCCACAAGCGACACGACCGGAGACAGATTGGGCGCAGGACCAACGGCTTAACGTGCTTTCCGAGGCACGGGGGCGTGTAACACCGCCAACTGTTAGGAATTATTCAATAGATGTTCGGAGTCAGGCTCCGAACTTCTATTGAATAATTCCTAACAGAAAAACCCAATATCACTTTTTGTTCGACCCGGGAATCGAACCCGAGACCTCATGATCCGCAGTCGCTTACACTACCGCAGGACCACAGAGGCAGTCAGACCACAGAGAGTCAGTTTTCGGAATAGAGTGGTTGTGATGTATAGACAGATAGAGATGACGAATGTATTAAGGTTCCGTCTTTGGCCATTTTTTGCTACAGAACCCTAAAAACTCTAAACAGTTTTTGAGTTCTGTCCCAAATTTTCCTAATTCCAGATCACGAGATATATTCAGCTGTCAAAAAAAATTATAAAAAGTATGTAACTCCTTATTCCGTTGTCTGCCAAGTGGGATATCAATTGTCTGCAATTCTAATATCCTTAGCGTTGGTTAAAGCCAATCAGCATACAGTAAAAAAGAAAAGAAAAAGTAGATGCACGTCTGTGGCGAAGTCTAAGTGTCTAAATACGTCAACGACTTTTTGCGTCTGCCCACCTAAATCACACGAGATGACATGAGCAAATTAGATTTAAGTTCATTTACCGCAGCTCAAATGCTTAGATGAACACTGATGAGCATTTCCTTGAAGCTAACCAATAACCTTGAACTCTGAAGACATGTCTAGATCGACTTCACAATTGGCACATGCATAGCATGTCTGCAACCATTTATCCCAATTTTAATATAGGCCACGGGAATCTGTTTTGTCTGAACTAGGCTAATTTAGGTACTTGCTTATGTTCCGCCTAATAATAAGACTAGATATTGTGTAAATATTATACGTTGAGAGTAAACCTTGCATACGTTTTTAGCTTTCACGCATCGTGCGCACGGACTAGTCTGCGATATAGCATAGATAGTTAAAGTTTACTTGAAGCAGAAATCTTTGGTCGAATTGAGAACACAAAGGAAACACTATCTTTCTATAAATGGGCTATATCATTACTTTTATATATTTAGAACAAAGTTTTAACTTGTGATCTATATTAACATGGGCGTCACCAATTTCCGCCTTGCAGGCAGAGATTCAAAAATCCCTACAATTTATACTTTTCTCAATAAGTACTTTTCTCGTTTTCCATATTAAGTTGCCCCCCCCCCCCCCTCCCCCTAGGCAATCGGTTGGCGACACTCTTGTATATGAACACAATAAAATTAAAATAATAAACAGTAACTAATGATATTTGGATAGACTTTGCCTAAGGCTCCACCTGCATTTTTTTTATATTAATAGGCGGCAAACGAGCAGACGGATCGTCTGATGGCAAGCAATCACCGCCGCCCATGGACACAAGCAACACCACAGAAGTCACAAGTGCGTTGCCGCCCGTTGGGGTTGGGAAAAGGGACAGGAGGAAAAGTGGGATGAGGGAGAAGGAATAGGATGGGATAGGGCCTCCGGCACTCTCACTCACCGAACGAAACGCAATAGTTTAGGTATTGTTACTTTACGTCGATTTCCTGTGAGAGGGTAGTACTTACTACCCATCCATGCTGAAATCAGCAAGGCTCTATTACCTACTAAAAGCATGGCCTATTTTACACCCTGTGGGCATTTCCAAAAAATATCTCTTAGGGTTCCTCTACAGTTCTGATATACGTTTAATTTCAGCTTCTTGTATCCAGTAGTTTCGACTGTGGGTTGTCTGTCGGTCTGATAGACCGACAGACGCAACGTTATTACGCAAGAAGAAGAATTTTACTATTACTGGTTGATAGACGATTACAATTATTGTTTATGAATCCTCCATTACTCAGATATGTATTAAAATATTTCCAAAAGGAAGCTATTCAAGGAAACATTTTTTTTTCATAACATTTACCGCACAGCTCTACCTACCACTAAGTACCCTCGGGTCCAATCTTGAAAATCACTGGTCCGTTTTTATAACGGCTCAAACAATGTCAGTCTCGGGCGCCTTCGGCAATCTCGATGTTATTGGCTTGAACACATAAAGTAAGACTTTGCTTTGTCAGTCCAACAATTCCTTGTTGAATTTTCAACTGAAGAAATAAAGGCAAGAGATTTGCCACACGGATATTATAGAACAAAAGATAACGAAGTGCGATCTTCAAAATGTATACCTATATAAGATATAGCTACGCATATATTTTCTACAAAAGGATTGACAAAGGCACTCTACTGCCCGCATTTTAGGAGACAGGCTTACTCGTATGTAGCCTGCACATTTAGATATTTTATTCAATTCTGGAAAAAATCAGAGGCAAAACCCAGTGCCACCTTGTCCAGTGATAGGAATGTTTTTTTGTGTTTTGTGGGTTGTGGTCAAAAACATTTTTGTACTCGGCAATCGGTAGATATCGTCCATAGACACTTTAATCCTATTAAAGGATTATGATTATTATTAACACTAGTAGAGAGTTTAGAGAGAGAGAGTAGATGATAAATATATACTTCTATTAAACAATTATAATTAAGTGACATTTTGAACCGAGTACTTACTCACATTTGATTGTAGAATGTTAAAAATCAAGATTTTGCATGCCGACTGGTGAAATATGGCTGAACTAAATTTACTATTGTACTATCTGACATAATAATATGTATGTAATACACATATTTGCGAAATAAATGATCTTTTATCTTTATATCATCTACAACGATGATTTGAATTTCAAATTTTATTTAACTATATTCTACTATAATAATTACACTATTATATCATATCTAGTTACTTAACAGATTCAACATAAAAAGAGTATTCTCGATTTACATTATAATTTTATGGAATCGTTTTTGTTTCAAGGTTAATAATAGAGAATACCACTATTGAATACATACTATTTGTACGATATATGAATTAATTGAATGAACACCAATGCTAATTCGATTCTTCTTCTTCTTAGCGTATCGCTGACAAAAACTTATGTTTATGAAGCCCAGAAAGTAGCCACATTCGATTAATTCATATTCATTCATTCATTTCTAGAAAACTTAGGTCGTAACCGTAAAGTAGTAAACGCGAATACAACCGTCTACTCGTATAATGACATAATATTAAGTATTTAATTGCGTTATAAGCCCGTCATTACAGTAACTGTAGCAGTTTTATAGAACCCTCTTCACGGGGATAACGAGTACCTACCCACTCGTTATCCCGTCATGCAATATCACAACCTACAGGCTGTACGCCCGTCTTGTTTGCAGACAATTCAATTGTAACGAGTGGATCATTGGTAAACAATTTAGTTAATAGTACGCACTTAGCATTCTTACTGTTTTAGATTGAAGGACCATTCCATTGCTTGGGTAAATCAAGTTGCCTTTTATATATAACAGACAATTTCGTATAGGCTTCAAATAGGTAGCGTAGTTCGTCCTAGCGTTATACCGACTTCACTCTTGAAGCCTGGGAAACCTATCAACAATCCAACTAGCTACCGACCGCTTTTCTCTTCTCTGTCACACGTACAAACTGTTTGAGAGGCTACTTCTAAACCGACTGGTCACAATAATAGACCCAAAACTGATTCCGGAGCAAGCTGGATTTAGACCGGGCAAGTTTTGTACCGGACAAGTACTTCGACTCACACAACGGATAGAAGACGGCTTCGAAGAAAAAAAATTACAGCGTACGACACGGTGAATACCAAAATTTTTGCGATAAGGGCTTCATCGGAATATTGGGGGAGCTACTACACAATAAACGTTTCCAGGTTGCACTAGGCAGCAACAAGAGTAGATGGCGATGTCAAAGAAACGGTCTTCCACAAGGAAGCGTTCTAGCACCAACACTTTTTAACATCTACACAGATGTCCAGCCTTCATCTGTACACACTGACCGCTTTCTTTTCGCCGATGACCTTGCACTAACAGCCCAAGGTGCGAGCTTTGAAGAGGTGGAACAAAACCTGTCAAGTACATTAGAAACTCTTGGTAGGTACTAAAAAATAATAGTAAAACTCAGGCATGCGCATTTCATCTTCGCTACAACCAAGCCAGCAGGAAGCACAACATCACATGGCAGGGCGCTAACATCGAGCATTGTCCTAACCCCAAGTATCTGGGAGTCATACTTGATAGGTCTCTCACCTATCGGCGCCACTGCGGGGCTACCAGGCAGAAAGTTGACACCCGGAATAACCTTCTCCGAAGGTTGACCACTACACACTGGGGAGCATCGCCTGATGTAGCCCGAACAACTGGCCCAGCTTTATGCTACTCCGCGAGTGAATTTGCGTGTTCAGTGTGGCATCGATCTGCCCATGCAAAACAAGCCGACTTTGCACTGAACGAAACGTGTCGCATAATAACATGATGTCTAAAGCCCACACCTCTAAATAAAATCTACCCTCTGGCAGGCATTGCCCCGCCCGCGGTTTGCCAAGAATTGGCCTGCGCTGTTGAGAAACGCCGCCAGGAAGAGGACCCTCGACACCCCTTGCACAACCATAGATTGCCTCGTGTTAGACTTAAAAGCCGCAAAAGCTTTTTGCGATATACTGAGGCTAGTCAAGACCATCCGACTAGTTTAAGAAAAAAAATATGGCATGAGACAGTTCCACCCCCTGCGAACTATAAGGAAGCCAAAGAACATCTACCCCCTGGAAGTAATCTGCAGTGGCCCATATGGAGATCCGAATCGTTTACGAAGCCAGGTTGGCCGCTGCAGACACAACCTAGCGAAATGGGGTATGATTGACTCGGCTTCCACGCAGTGCGACTGTGGCGCTCCCGAACAAACCATGAGTCACCTGCGTACACCTAAGTGTCCGCACAGATGTTCGGGGGCCGATCTATGTCAAGCCGCTGACAAAGCCGTTGCGGCCACATACTGGGTTGGTGCCATTTAAATTCCGTACCAATGACTCGAGAAGAAGAAGGAGACCGACTTCATCCACGATTTTCGCCTTGATGACCCGGATTAGCTTTCTAGTGTAACCAGATATGACAGAATAATACTTATCTATAGACCCACTGAGGTTTGAGCTCCGCAATCGAAAAGGGTAAAGATATTGCATAGTCAGTGTCAGTATATATTCAGTATACTCCCCATAACTACAGTACTTTTAAAGACCTTCACGACAGATAATCACAGCCAGAAACTCTTGGATGCAACCGGTCTATCCCTAGGATGATGATAAGGTATCCATGTGATAATGTATTAAGTACATTTAATCGATTAAAAATGATTTCTTAGATTCCATGAACGACTTGAAATCAAATCTATAGCTACTCATCGCAACTTCGCAAAGTTGTTACATAATATCGCTCTTTTCAGACTACTTTATTATCCTGTAATAAGATGGGTGTTATATACCCGACTACTTGAGGGCTAATCATGTTATTTGAGTTTGAAATTTTATTGAATGTCACAAGCAAGTCTAAATACAACACCAATATTTATAACTGATTTGGAACCATCAACGAAGGTATGTATCGTTGTTTATATAAGTCCGACAATTTGTACCAACGAATGTATTTTGCTTCACGCCAGCATTGTGAGTCAATAAAAGTATTTGGCCTTCTGTACTACCTACGCTGGCCAGTCGAATTGGTTTGATACCAACTTTTCTTTCTCTTCGCAAAGATACTACTTACTTCGTGTATTATCTTTAGCCACCTGTTACGACAGCCTTGAAGTGGGGTAGTGACGTTTTGTATCCTTCCACACGACAGGAATTTAGTTTTACATAGATAAGGCTACAACTAAACTTTGAACTATTTTAGTATTTTGTAATAAGACCCATAAAACTTGCTAAAGTTATTTTATATAGTTCGCCTGCTTAATAAACTGAAGAACTTCAGTGCATTTGCAAACGATGTAATTACATACAAGCAAAGCCCTAAACGCCAACGACCGGGTAACTTATAACTCATATGGTTTCCGGGGAATTCCTTTTAATTACAATACTTGTAACATACCATGCTACTTATTTCCTTTACAGTAGTACAGTACACACATTGTCTTTAAAAAGGGGAAAGGCGACTCAATCATCACATATGCATATTTAAATCGTGATTTATGAATATTTTTATACCTACGTTTAGTTCTACATCCTCATATCAAGTAATTTGTGTTTATTTTCTATTAATGAGTGGATATATTTCACGGCCTGTTGTCAAATTATGAAGCGTTAAATTTTGTGTTAAATATATTAGTGATTCTAATTCGATTAACATGGAATTATGCAAGTCAATTGTTTAAGGAAATGCTTTGCTTAATTCTTAGAAATTCACTCAAGTCAATCACATTTTTTGCATTGGCGCGGAGGTATAAAACTTCGGTTTTTTTTCTCCTTAAGATCTTTAGATATGAAATCTTCTAAGAAGCCAGTCAACATATCAAACCCCTGCAGCATAACTAAATGTACTTGTTGGGTATAAGTTCACATTGATAGTGCAATTAATGTTTCAAAACACTCAGATCTATAAATTTTTTTTATCAATATCACTACATACTGCCGTACCATTTTGTTCTTCCGATATAAAAAAGATGAAAGCAACTTTATGTTTAGTCTTTGAAACGAAATGTATTTACTGCTGTGGATTATTACTGACGTGACTTTTGATCGTTAGGACGTTGAAAGCGATCGCTATCGTAGGTGTAAGAACCCTTACAAAGTAGGTTGTTGGGCTTAATACTGTTAATCCAAAGGAACTATGGGTAATACAAATGAAAATTTCTACTAAATAGTTTCACATTATGTTATTATAACTTAATTTTTCATTGGTTTTAACTACTTGTACCTCTAGATCAAATATCGTTAACTTAGGCACTTAGCACTGAATGCCCCGCTGAGATGAAACCCAATCCCTGTAGATCAATGATCTGCACTTTTATGGAGCTGTTAATAATATTTATTGTGACATGAATACCATGGTATAAAGCTGAGTTTATGTTTACTCATAAATCAACTTACACGATAGTATTCTGCGAACTAAGTAATTCTCAGAAGCAACGGAACAGAAGCTTTAAAAAACGCTCACAGGAATGGCAGACACTTTCCGTCGGTAAATGCTATACTCAGACACCTAATTATTTTCGTAATAGTTAGGTATTTGAGTATAGCATTTATGTGTTCAACTTTTAATTACTTTGATCGGAACTATTATTGTCTTCCACTATTTTTTGTTTTTGTGTCTAGGTTTTCTTTGTGTGTTTATAAAATCTGCCATGGAACAGGATTTTACTCTAGGACACCTATTCTTTAGCCGATGAGTTAGACGATTACTAAATCAATAGGAGCTGTAGGTATGGCACGCCTGCTCGTACGCACATTAGAATACTAGCCCGATGAAATCTTATCGACAGTGATCACACCTGCTTAGCGCCGTTATAGCCGCAGTTGAAGCATGGTTGCCTAGAAGGTACGAAGGCAAGCTGCCTCCATGACACACATACGAAGTGCTTAAGATCATCTGAGAATCTTAGATTGAAAGTTCCTGCACACTCTACGGTTTTCTACGACAAATCTTTAGGCTGTACGATTGTGGAATTCGTTGCCTGAGACAATAAGACAGGCTCAATCGTTGAAATTATTTAGGAAACTTGTCACCAAAGACTACTTAGCAGATATTCCGTTACTACTCTTTTAAACTTGCACTGATATTGCATTTTTTATGGTATCTATTATATATATCAAGACCGGTCTGTGTGGAGAACCTTGGGGGAGGCCTATGTCCAGCAGTGGACGTCGTTTGGCTGATATGATGATGATGATGATGATGATGGTATCTATTTATATATTTATATGTATTTTATTTATTTATGGGATCTACTTATATATTTTACAAAGTATATATTTATGTATGTTGTAATATTAGTATATAGTATTATTAGTAGTTTTGTTGAGCTCTTTAGGATACACTATTTCATTAAGTATACCATTACCTACCCATTCTATCAGTCACTCAAATATGTATTTCATTTGGTTGTCTGGAAGAAATCGCATTTTGGCGATAAGACCGCCCTTGTACCACTAGTTTTAAGTTGTTTATAATTTGATCACTGTATTCTTGTATCTTTTTGTTTTTCTGGTGTACAATAAAGAGTTTAATCAATCAAGGTACTCGTTCACCTGCAACTTGAAAACATCCAGATTGTCTCCGATTGCGATGGCTTTAAGAAGCGTTATTAGTAGTCTAATATATTATGTATTTTGAAGTTATAGTAATATAGTCACACGTGATAGACGCGGAAGTATTCCTGTCTCCAATTCAATTCAATTTTCTCTCAAATTCAATCTCTATCTTTTGCATTTAGTTTTGTTATACGAATGCTATAATAGTTGTATGCTTTTTAATTTGCTAAAACCTCTATTCGTCATACAATGCGCTAGTAATGTAAATGCTATAACTGGACCTAAGAATAGGGTAGTATTTTAATTAATACAACATCTTGGATAGGCATTTAGGGCACACAGCAACTGGTCGAGATCTTGATTAAAATTCTTTCAGTGACCTTTCCTTTTGTAAATGCCATTGAAGACATTGGTAAAGGGTCATCAATAGGAGCGAAGGTATTTCTTCATTTGGACGACTTAGTCTTTAGTTTGTAATGGATGTAGAATACATCAATAGCAAAGGAAAATATCGTGAGAAAATTTGCAGATAGGTTCTACCTGTACAATGTACTAAATTGAACTTAAACCTCGAAAAATGTAGCAGCCGATTCAGTGTTCACAATTACGTCTAATTGTTAGGTATGTGTCTTAGAACAATAGCTATTCACAATTACTAGTAGGTACTATCATCTCTAAAAGGCTTTCACTATTCCAAAATAACTTTGTAAATGTTCTTAGTGTGAAAACATCCGACTTGCGTGGGCTATATGTGGGCTCACAATAGCACCGTGAATAAAATTCGAAAAGGCAGCCAGTATAAGGATTTGAGCTACTATACTACTGTAACCAGTCGGATTGCTAAAATGTTGAGTTTCCGGTCGCTTTGCAAAGATATTTGTTATTTGCATACATACATATGTATGCTCACTCCTTTTCCCGTCGGGGTAGGCAGAGACAACAGAACGCCACTGGCATCTATCCTAACAAACCTGACGCACTTCCTCTACACTCATTACTCTTTTCATACATGCTCACCGGTATATTATTTGCTTCGTATATTTTCTCAGTCACCTTCTACGACACGGAATAAAATGGGATAGTAACATATTGTTTTCTTAATCGGTCACCAAACGTTCAGTTCACTGCATGATAGCTTGGTATACGTATATGTAACGCTCATTGTCGATAAATTGAAATGACACTTAGTTGCTAAGCAAATCTATAAAGCGGTAGCCTATAGGAGGAAATATTTGCTTATAGAAAGGCCATGTTTTTCATTATAAAAACATACTCTTGATATCAGCGATTGCGTCGATGTTCACCATCATCATTGCCAGCCCTGTATATTTCTGGCCCACTTCTGGGCACGGGCCTCTTTTCACGGGTCCACCACGCTGGCCAATTGTTGGATAGTAGACTTCATAATATGAATAGTTTCAAAAGACATAGACAATAGTCTTTTGAAACTATTATGAAGAATCACCATGTTTTCCTTCACCGTTAAGCAAATGATAACTATTTCAATTAATTAGGATTTCAAATTATTACTTGGTGTGGTAAATCAAAATGTGTCCAATAATGGTTAAGTTAAAAACAAGGTTGATATTAAAGTCAGTAATCTATTAGCACTGGTGATCCTTATTAAATAAGCCATTTTTCATTTTGTGAAATTTGGGTCACATCGTCGTTTTGAGCCCTCCAGCTAAGCTGAATAATTGTATTAGCGGTGGGTTCTTGCCAATAATGGAATGGCAGAGGTCGTGACCTTGACCTCTACAGGATCTTCAATAAATAAAATTGGGTCACCTCCGCTTCTCATTTAGAAAATGCTTTTACGGAGACATGTTTTACAGGTCGCTCTGACTTTGGCGTTAGTCTGAATCGGCAAGAGTCAACAATCTTATGGATTTTTGTCAAATATGTTACTATCTCATAGATATAGGTCCAAGTTTATGGTACCAGTGTTCGACACTACCGCAAACAGTACATGTATTTTTGACGTGATCATGATAATAGTCCGAGAGCTGTTCTTTAAAACGAAAGATCGCAAAATTTCTCGTAGTGCCCTCTACGAGAAATTTTGCGATCTTCCGTATTGGACCCGTAAAAAAAAAATCGAGGTCTGGCTCAAGGGAAGCGGACTCCTACCAAGTGTGTCAGCTACTTTACGTAGTTTTGACAAGTTAAATCAGTTTACGTAGCTATCATGCCAGATCGTTTACTGCATTTGCTTGTAGCGCCAGCTAAGCATAGCATAGCGGTATGTTCCTTTGATATACTTATAGGCATATAATTTTTCACAGCGCAGCTACGTACCTATATTCAGTTCGAGTAATTGACGGTAATCACATGCTTTTGGAGTGTGTTACCGGTTACCATAGCAACGTATTGTCTGTGTTATAAGCTGATTATAGATTAGATTGTGCAATGGATGCCATATTAGTCACGTGGCGCAAGTAGGTACATACCTAGGCAATTGCGGTTGAGATTGGAGCCTTCGTACATTTTAGTGCTGCGTACTATACTGGCAATTAAAATATATGTACTTCCACGGATAGGCTAAACTGCTCTTTAAACAGGGTGTTGATTTGCATTTGCAAAATATTTTAAGGGGTTAATGTACTACTATAAACTATAACTGAATACAAATAGGTACATAAAAGTAAGTCGCAGTGTCAAGCGGTGAGGCGACGGCTTATACCACTATGCCAACCATGCAGTTAGACTGAGATACCTAGATCTGTATTAGAAAATCCTCAATAAGCACAGCAGGCTATAGATACTCGAAAGGTTTTCGATATGTAAGAGTCTACGTCACACTCAACACCCAATAAATACAATGATTACATTTATAACGTAATTTTTAGTCATAAAACTATAATTTTTAATAATTCAAAAACGCTTAAGTAAGAAAACGTTAACATTAGAATTTTACAGATTTTTCCTAGCCCTTTCCTTTCCTAGTAAATATTTGCAGCGATAATCACCCTATAAAAAGAAAGCTTAATCATGAAAAAATTACAAGTGAGAATCATAAAAATAAGTTGTTGTCGTTTATATTTAAGGTACTAAACGATTATCAGTAACAACAGTAAGAGATATCCGATTACAAAAACAGTAGCCTAATATCAAATAGCATTCCATACGGATAGCCAAGACACTTACAGATATTAAGACAGTTTTATTAAGCAGGTCTATACATATAATCGAAATGAAAAACCGTTCAACAGCATACAGAACAACAGTTCTCCAAGGATTTAAAGCTTTTACTAACAATGAAATCTGCAAATAATCTTAACTGATTAAATGACTTACGAGTCCAGTCCAGTAATACAATATTAGCCTTGTAAACAAACTGTCATAAGAATATTGCTGAAAGTGTGCATTGTGTGTGTGGAACATACCATTTTATTGTTATTGCTGGCAAAGTGTGCATTGGCAGACACTACCTGTCTTTCGACAACATTCTGCAGAACGAAAATGTTTTCCTTCGTCAAGCGATAATGAACAATTTATTACACGCATAGCTTTAAAATATCCCATATCACCGGGTATTAGTTTAAAGTTACGCATAGGGCCTATGTCTAGCAGTCTGTTAGTATAGTATCTCCACTCGCTCCTTTCCATAAATATTGTGATGATGTAACGAAAAGGCTATTCCTTTTCGTTGCATCATCACACAAAAATCATCACATTTGATAGATAACCGTGTTATATGTTATTGTGTACTTATTTTAACGTATACCATAAAGACGAATACCTAATTTACAAGTCACTAGTCCCAATGACAGTCAGACAGATGTCAACCAGGATTGTGTTTCGGAGGCATTATCTAGACGTCTTACAGACGAACAGCCTTCTTATTCAACCTTGGCGTCACCATCTCAATATTGTAATCCGTCAATCAGTTTCCTACAGCGATAACCGAGCATTTACAAGACGCTTTAGCCACACTCTTACAAGGATGTCGAGGTTATCCTAAATACATCACATGTTTGACAATTAGCAAAGGATTCGAGCCTTAAGTGCTGTCTAAATTGTACTACAAGGCTACATTAATGGCATGCACGCGCGTGTAAACAAAAAGATTTGCTTAATATAATCTGGGTGCGACGTTGCAAGGAGTTGTGTTACCTAAATACCAATGATATAATATAATAATATCATGGTTTCTGCTGAGTGTTGCATTCCATAAAGTAATGTGTCTTTAAAATATGCACTTGTGCAATATTTTATTCAATACGTTTGAATAAAATTATCTTTGACATACAATGAAACCAAAAACAATAACAATAGTAAGTGATATACGTTGATACGCAAAATCTGTTTGTAACAGAGAAAAACGTGTAGCAGGTACTGTTATCGGTTGTTTAATTTTGTCGCTACTTTTTCGTAAAACAATTTAATGGAAATGAAGTAACATTTTAATTATATTATTAAAATGTTAAATTCAATGTAATTTACAACTTTCAGTTAGTATTAATTTTCTTTTATTCTGTTTATAATTATGTATTTACGTCTACTGGGTTTGTTATCGTTTCTTAAACCGTAGGGTGACTGTTTTATGCTTTATTAAATGTCACCATTTTTGTAAGCACAGTTATTACCAAGGAATTATAGTTATAGCACTGCGGAGTTCGTGAAGACTTTATGAATATTTAATTACTTATGAAGTAGGTATACCCATACTCCGAGAAATAATTTTAAAAGCACAAAGTTTTGTATCTAATGGGTATCGAGCTCTACAATACTAAGGATAGTGTAAATCGTTAAGGCAACGGCTTAAGCCACTACACCATCCTTTGTCTAGACCTTAAAATAGATTATGAAGTCGCGTTACAGTCCTTTTAAGGGACACCCTTACTTTATTACTACTTAAAAGAAGATCTATAACGCAGAATGTTCGCAATCGTGAAATTAGTCACAGTTTCATTCGGCAAAACCATAAAGTAAGAATAATATATATAGTCTAAGGGCAAAACCATGGCAAAACCTTCTTATTTGTCAGATCAGAAGTCAAGAACAATGTCAAAGGAATGCATACTTCAAGAACGAAACAATAATGGAAGAACATCATGTTTTGTCATAAACGGAATAGGTTATTGACACCATGGATTGTATTTCGACGTGTATATTTGCTCAATTCCGAGAATAAAACCGATATCGTATATTTTAAGCCACGAAAATGGATAAGCTTTCGCAGAAAATATGTGTTCAAATATAACTGTGAATATCTGAATAAAATTAATATAAAAGTATTGTCTTACTTTGAGTCAAAGTCGTTAATGATATAGAAATTGGCTCTTCAAAAGTTTTAGATATTATGTGTCCAATATTTACTGTTATTAGATACTCAATATACCTATGTACACAATGACTTAAACGAAAGAACTGTCGCAAGTAAAACATTAACTTTAGTAGCAAAGTGGCCAAAATTAAATATTGTTAAGCTTGTTCTGCGTAATAACTTGATATAAGTTGATATATGAGTACTGCAGCTTGCCAAAAATGCTTATGAAATGTGCGGTATCAGTGAAGTAAGATACAATAGGACCTTTACTCACGACGCGACGCATCTTGGAGTTCTAATATTCTTAAAACTCTGTATGGTTATTAGTCTGAGAGTAAAATAGTAGACCATGGAGTAATTTTGCCCTTTCGAGGAGATAAAAAAAATCTGTAAAGCCTTTTATCATGGTTTTGTACAATTTTTTTTTTATCTACATATGTGACATTGACAATCAGAGAACATTTATTTTCAGTAGTCTGTGCAATGTTTATTTTACTGAAACCACTGTTTTATTTATTTGATTTGTTTAAAACAAAATCATCAGTGAAAATGAGAAGATACCTCATTATTCCCGGCGATAGGCCCAATAGTTGCCTTTTGCGCAGGTAAAATAGAAAAACTTAATAAGCATTGAGTCGGTTAAAGTATCTATCACTACGTATTTTGCATGCTATAGTGCCTAAGGATAGAGCTAAAAATATAAATTATATATAGTTTCCAAGGCAAACAGACAGACGATTCTATAACAGAACTATGAATGAACACATTCCTTTAAAACACGTTATGTAACAATATATAGCGAATGAGAGTCCTTACAATTGGAAGAACAACAGATTGATGACAACTGATATGAGGTCAGATCACTATCTCTAATGGCGGCCGCATCCAGCGGTGCAGAACCTAACTGACCACATTATGACAACTGGCCAGCAAAGCCTCCAATGAAAACACAAACGCAATTCGCACAAACACAATAACTTCACACTAATAAAAAAGATATAATGGCCATTCATTGAAATGTACTTGTATTTATTGTTTTATGAGCACACATTGACGTTTTCCCGCTCTGCATTTTTCGTGGCCACACGTGCATTCAGCAATGATTGCCGGCTGTTGATTACAGAATAGTGTCCATTGTGCTGCTGACTTTGAAGTTAGTGTGACCAACTACACCGCAGAAAACACATCAGTTCAATGATAACAATATTCTAGTGCTACTCAGGAGAGAGATGAATGGTTTTTTAAAGTAGCTGCACAAATGAAGGTCGTTCACACCGCACGACTTTGCATACAAACTTCAAGTTCTTAATTTTGGAAATGAATCAACCAATTTAATTGTAACTCGGTCAGGTCATTAAAATTATTTTATAACTCCAAAATTAAGGACGTGACGTGTGTTTTGAATTAAATTTGTTGTGCCGTCACCGCTTCCAACAATACGTTTCTTTACTTCCAGACTTGTAGTGAATCTAATTTAAATCTCTCAACAGTGTCAAATGATAGTTTGAAATTCAATATTGAAATGGAAGGAATAGTGTTTCAGTAACTCAATTTGCCGCCATTCCTTCTGTCTGAGCATTAGGGAGTGGATCTAGTATTCGTAGACGATCCCTCCCTGGCCTTGTGTACTAATTAGCGATTATTCTGCGAACAGATGGTGCGCCCACTCGCTAATCCGTCCAATCGGCGCAGGTGGCTATCAATTTGTTGTGCATTGACCTCGGGAACTAGTAAACCATCATCTACCACTACGTCAATTGATCTTCTATTTCGTACTTCAGCTGTAATTAGATTACATAGCGTAGCTACAGTCTAATCGACGTCATCGTTATTGCTTTTAGTTATTAGCTTATGCTTATCACTGTATGGAATTGCATTGACTTGAGTAATGTTCGGAATAACTTTTATTCTGTTATCGGTGTGGATTGATTGCGGTCTCAAGGAAGACGTTGGAAGTGAATTTTTGGTGAGTTGAAAGAATGATTGTTGATGAGTGTTCCCGAGTCCCGTTGTTATCGTAACGTATGGCGGGACACGTAACGTATTCTTAATTAATGCCTTTATTGATCGCGTGCGAAACGTCGCTCACAGTCCGTTCTCACGTGACCTCTCGTATGTTTACTGCACGGGATTTTATATGGATTGTATGCTTCCACGCTTATCTATTTAAAATATATATTTTCTATAGTTTGAAATTTTTATCTTTTATAAACTGAGTGGCTAGTAGGTACAGATTTTAAATACGTGAGCTGCATGTATTTTGGTTTGAATACATCATACAATTAGGACCCGTGTTATTTTTTAAATTAGGCTATTACCAAAATACTTCAATACTGGGAATTTTACGACGTCATGTGCATGTAGCATTCATGGTGTGACTTGATCGGCTGTTTGTAATAGATCGGCAAAGCTGAGCAACGTTCACAGAGGTCACTGATGGGTGTTCGCTTTTCATTTATCAGAGTGCCGCCGTGCTTCGGAGGGCACGTCGCTTCCCGTCCTTGCCTCAGTATAAATATCGTTAGGCCATGTCAGTGGCCTTTAGACAGTTTAAAAACTCCGACCAAACAGTTCGGCACACACTCATACAAAATGAAAATGTGCCGTATTTATGAATCTCAATGTTGATCGGGTCGAGCCTAACGTAAAAGTGAATAGAGTGAATGACGGATTAACTAGCAATTTTGTCTTCTGCATAAAAGCGTAGATTGTATAACATTCATAAAAACAAATCAGTTCTAGAAGTATCATCTCCTTCATTAAAGCTTTCGTTTAATACCAATTAAAAATAATAATATGGATGTATTTAAAACTTAGCTAATAAGCGGATGAGTTGCAGGAGATGGTTAAAATCATATATGGTGCGTTAGAGAGGAAAGTAATGAAAGTGAATGTAAGTAAAACGAAAGTTATGGTTTTTGAAAAGGAGAAATGTGTAAAGGCTTGCAATGTAATGATCGATGGACAACGAGTGAAACAAGTGAATGAGTTTGTATATATATAGGATATAGAATTAAGATGAAAAGATGGTTAGAATGAAGAACATATTGAAAGAAGAGTTAATGTAGGTAATAGAGTGAATGGAGCTCTGAAAGCGTTTATGAATAGCCAAAACGTGTCCAAAAAGGCACGATTAGCTGTGCACAGAGGGGTGTTAGTGCCTACCCTTATGTATGGTAGTGAAAGTTGCGTATGGCAGAAGAGACTTGAAAGTAGAATAAATGCTGTAGAAATGAGAGCACTGAGAAGTATGTGCGGCGTGTCTTTGTATGACAGAGTTAAGAATTGTGTGATAAGAGAGTGTTGTGGTGTAAAAGAAGATGAAGTGTCAAGCATCGAGAAAGGTATGCTAAGGAGGTTTGGGCACATGGAGAGAATGGATGACGAAAGACTGACCAAGCAGATATATACGGCAAGTGTGAATGGGACAGGACGAAGGGGAAGACCTAGACGAACGTTCTCTGACCAGATTGGAGACATCCTTAAAACAGGACAGGTTAGAAGTACCCTAAACAGAAGAGCATGTATGAGGAATTTGATGGGAGTGAATGAAGCAAGAGAGATATGTCAGGATTGTTGCAAATGGCGTTCCGTAGTCTCTGCCTACCCCTCCGGGAAACAGGCGTGAGTCTATGTATGTATGTATTTAAAACTATATAAGTTTTTCATTTATGTAGTTACCATAGTACAAGCCCTGCCTAGTGTGGATTCAATGAAGCTGTCTTAAAAAAATAGACTCTGAGTGAGTTGTCTTTTGTATTTGGCAATATTATGTCCAGCTATATAAAAATAAATAATAGATACATCAAGCTAATGTATTGTGTTAAAAAATCAGTCGCTTAGCGACAACTGTTCTATTTCATAAAATCGATCGTGGACAACGCACGCGTTTCCATTTAATGCCACAATTAGAATTTATGTTACGATTCATACGATACATTACAATCGTTTGGCCGTCAATGTTTAAAAATTGGACGTCACTACTTAAATTGATGGCAAGTAGTATAAACTATAATGCTTTGGACAGGTGCATGTGTGTTTTAGATTCGACCTTCAGCATCCACTTTAATACAAGAGAGCGACATTTGTGGATGTCGTCGTTTTTTAGATTAAATGTGAAAGAAACTTTGGCTTTGTGTCTACATTAATTCCACTTCCGTATCGCAGACTAGTTTAGATTAAACCTCAAGAATGGAAATAGCAAAATCAGTTATATGTGTCTCTTGGCCCAATTTCTGTCGAGGTGAAATAAAGGCTAGATTCATGTTAGTTAGTTGTATAAATATTTCAAGAAGTTGAATATCTACGAAATTTCCTTAATCATAGAAGTTTTACACAATTTTTTGCTCCTTGTTTGTCCGATCATCGCTCGTGAATTTATCAATTGATTAAAACAATTGCGCTCCAGTTTGCGGTACCTACTGTTAATCCAGAAGTTCCCTCGAGATTGATATACGTGATACGTGAGCTGTTCTAAGCATTATATGCGATAGCAATGAAGTGATATGATATACAGATAATGCGAAATGCTTTGATGAATGGATCGCAATTACATTCTGTAAACTATGTTAACTTTGAAACGTTATAACGAATTATGAATGAACTCACTGAATGAGTACAATTATCGACAAAATCTCGTAAAGTAATTACCTAAAAGATACCTCCGTCCATTACAAAGACCTTTTTTGTTGAGCAAGTCATAAAAGTTGCAATTCGGGTTATATGTTGGCTGATATAATAGTATTACCTTGTCGATAGTCGTTCTGCGTACTACTTTAGGATATCATCACGTCCAAAAGCCAAATTGGTAGATGACGATGGGTTCACCAGAAACCCAAACTAAATCCGACTAAGGAACTTCTTCACTTGGCAGCTTTTTCATGATTTAAGTAAAACGTTGTGAGACGTTCATCCAATTTCACTTACCAAACCAATAAGAGTAATTGGCTGCCGTCACGAGTATCATCCTCCTAAAGTATGTTGGTGGATAATTACTTTTATAGCGCCCATGATCTTCAAGTATCGTTCCCGGTAGTTATTTTCTTATCTTATAGTAAGATACATTGTGAATAGCTGTACTATAATTAAATGTGGGTTTGGTATCTTTGCTCTAGAGAGTCATTCAGTGGATAGCGTATGCGTCACCTGATTAGGAGGTCCCGGGCTCGATTCCCGGGCGAAAGTGTTACTGGTTTTTTCCGAATTTTCACTAACAGCACGTAGTCTAGCAATGTGCTCGATAACGGCAATAGGCTTGTCCCCTTTTACGTAGGACCTACAAATTCATAACGTGGCTGCACTGCCTACTCCTTCGGGGATACAGGCGTGAGGCTATAAACAAATATAAAAATATTTTTTGTTTCAGCTATGCAGAAATCATGCAAACCAGCGATGCTGGGTCGCATGTGGCAGGCAAGTCGTCGGGCGCTGAACTTGGAACATTCACCAGCACACCAGTTCGCTTGTTGTCAATGGCAAAAAATCTCAACATATCCTTCCACAGGATACCTCATATACAGGTATAGTCAATGGCATTATCATCGTCCATCTATACCCGGATGCAACCAAGACTAGATCTTGGAGCCCGAAATCCATTACCCAAATTTGACCGAACATTGATGGGTAAAGTCCTATCAAGGCATGTCACAGAGTAAGGCCACGTATGTAGCCAGAAAATTACGTAACATCTCAGCATTCCGAGGAAGATTTTCAAATACTTACTTACGCTGCTCTTGAAAAGACAAAGTTAAAAGAAAATAAATCGGTGGTTATTTTCTGCTCACACCGCTCACCTTTGCCTCGACCATTCCTGCTGGATACACAGCCTTAACTAAATTACCACTGAACGCCAAGATACGGCTCCGCGTAATCGAGCGGTTAACCGAACTTTACTTCACCCGTCTTGTGTTGCATGCAAGATCTTTAGTGGGGTCACTGCGGTCGTTATAAAGCCGATAAGATGGCATATTCTGGCTACAATTTGCTTATCGAAACGATTTAGTTCATATTCAAAGTATATTTGGTGTTTCTTATATTCGAGACTACACGAGTAAAATAGTATTATTATCTTATTGGCAATAACTAAAAATAACGGCAATAAATGTGGAATTATTAAGTCATTAATTTAATTTGGAGCTCCCAAGCGTTGCGACGTGACCTAAGAGAATAAATGATTTTGACTTTGAATGAAATAACTTAAATCGCATGAAGTATCCCGATCATGATCAGGACTAAAATAAATAGTTGTTCACATAATTTTAAATTGCAAATTTTTAAGATATTGTAGCTTGCCAATTTTGCGTGATCGACATAAAAGTATGAAGCTATAGAAAAAAAGAAAGGCACAAACAGCTCCAGGCAATACCGTAAAATTATCTCTGTGCTTAAAGCACAATTCAAGTAAAATTGCCTCTAACGTTACTATTTTTATTCAGATGGCTGATATTCATATCGGTGGTGTCGATCGGTATTGCAAGCTTCGCGTGCCAACGCCTTCCCCCGACGTACGACGGACCTAAAGTGGAGCTCAACTACTTCAAGTGGTTCATTTACTTCACCAACTGGGGCTACCTACTGATCGCTCTTCAGGCCGGTCTCGCAGTCGCCGTCGTCCACCGATTTAGAGCAGAGAAATATAATATCTGTAAGTTTCCAGACTAATAAAATGAGAATTGTCCAACTTTGAAAAAGATTTCATATTATGACCTGAAGTTGCAGCAATCAATAAGCATATTAAAATAGAAGTGTCGTGTCAGAAGCTCATACACAAACAAAACTTATTCTACTTCCAGTCCGGTAACCTAGATCAAGTTTGTGAACTCATTGTCTATAGAAAGTAGCCGTAGGTACCACATTCCGTTCAGGTCGATTCAGACAATGTCAAGATCTGTGCGTGGGGGTTTTATTACACAAAGTTTCCTTGGACAACGTAACAGCTCACGCGAATCAATTAATCTGAATGATTGTGTCGCGTGTTGTAGTACCCATCAAATGATCTCCTCTGCACGATCGATTGAACACGAGTTTTTTTCAGCCATCAAATTTATATAAAGATGTCTAGACTGCTCATCAACTTAGACATAAATCCTAAAAGTATGATTATTGATGCCTCTCACTATCGACCGTATTGAAGTTTGAAGGGCATTTTTATTTAAGCGGAGGTTCGGAAGACATTTTAGGCGAGCACGATATTGACAAGGGTAGGGGTCATGAGTTCTTGATTGGTAACAATTTCGCGTCAATTAACATCGAAGCCGAGTGGGAGCCGCGGTCCATTGTGCTTCAAATTATCCTTATTGGTTCCTCATTCTAACTGAGGCGACTCTATCTGTACTGGTTTATTCGAAGCTATTGTTGAAAATTGAAGATGGTTCACAAGTGGCAATCAATTGTAGCTACATAAAGGATTGAATAAAACGTTTACTTTCGTTAACTGTCAATGAAAAGCCAGATCTAAATCTGAATAGTTGGCTTGCTACAGTAATAGTGGCAATGGCCCATACTTTAATCAATTGCAACTGCCTGGGAAATAAATTTTGCCAGTAGGTATGATTTTCAGGAGCAATTTGCGAATTATGATTTTTACAATAACGAACTGCACATAACGATTGTTGTTATAAGTAATTGAAATTATTCATAGTAACCTTATTAAAGCAATTTACTTGGGAGAATAATTCTGGTTATAATGCCAAATATGCTCAGCTATAATTACAGTATCTTATACCTAAGTACATAAAAGTTCATTGTCTGCCAAATCTATAAATGAAAATAATAAACCTGAATTCAGATGCCTTCTACTCTTTTCTAGTTACAACAGTTGAACGGTTATGTTGTCTGCCACGCCTCTTTGCTTGCGGCGGCAACAGCTTATGATTGACAATGCCACACCAATTAAGCTCTTTTTTATTCCCTTTTTTATCTACTCTCATTTAATTTCTATCAATATTTCAAATCGCTGTATCAGTCTTTTGACTGCTAACCTTCGAAAAACTTGTACTTATATTTTTGTAACAGGTTTTAATATTATTTTCCAGCGTGTGAAGAGGATGAGATCCCAATCCCGCTGGGTCGTCGCATGCGTACGCCACTGCTGTGCCGCGCGTACTGGCTCACGCACAACATCGCTACCGACCTCGCGTTCGTCATCTCACTCGTCTATTGGACCCTAGTCCGTGACCCTAGTATGTATAGACTATAACGTTATGTATAACAGCTGAAACCGGAGTTTGGTATACATATGTATATGGGATAGAAAACAAGTTCGCTGCAGCAGTAAAGACTCAAATCAAATTTGTATTGATTCAGTTATTAAATTGAGATGTTTGCTTTAAAGAGTAAAGAATTGTTTACCCATACGATTATTACAAGAGCACGTATAGGGTTACACATAGCCAGAATATCTGAATTTAAGTTATCTATACTAAATATAATAAAGCTGATGAGTTTCTTTGTTTGTATGATGAACGCACTAATCTTAGGAACTGTTTAGATTCGCATAATTGTCGGATAGCCCATTCATTGAGGAAGGCTATAGGCTATCACACATCACGCTTTGAGCTACAGCTGCGCAGCAGTAGCCCTTAGTAACACGGCTGTAACCGCAAGCTCAGTTATTTATGAATATAAGCGCCTTTGAAAAATTGTATATCAACCGCTATTACAAAAGAACATATTTTTGGCAGGCGTTAAATCATATTGTAATTTCTACCAACCAAGATTTTCCTACTTCGTGTATATAAAAAACTATAGGAAATTGTATTATTGATTGGTAAAAGGGAATAAAGGATGATAATTTCCTTGTCACTGACAAGGAAATTATCATCCTTTAGACCGAACATCTGGAAAAGACTCATCACCATTTTATTTTACGATGAGAAAGGTTTGCCCAGCCCTTTTAAGTATTTTGAAATGTCAATGTGAAACTCATTCGCTTTTACTGTCTTACAGAAATACATGAAGTGAACGCACTAAACATCCTGGTCCACGGTGGCAACTCCCTGTTGATGCTTGTCGAGTTAGCAATAACAGCACACCCGGTACGAGCCGCTCACGCGTTATACAGCGCCGGTGCGGGTCTTGCATATGGTGTGTTTAGCGCATTCTACTGGGCGATAGGAGGTACTGACCGCATTGGACTGCCCGCTATATACCCAGCGCTGGACTGGAACAAACCTGGTAATTTGAACTTTATGACAACTTATTAGCGATGCTTATGCAGTTAGCAGTAACTATGCAAGTGCGCAACAGCGCCTTACACGCGATATACAGCGCTGGCGCAGGATTCGCGTACGGCGTGTTTAGCTCGGTCTACTGGGCGAAGGGAGGCACCGATCGCATTGGACTACCCGCAATATACCCAGCGCTAGATTTGAACAAACCTGGTAATTTGAAATTTATTACAACTCGTTAGCGATGCTTATCCAGTTAGCAGTAACTGTGCAAGTGCGCAACAGCGCCTTTCACGCTCTATACAGCGCCGGTGCTTAGCGCGTTCTACTGGGAGATAGGAGGCACAGGCCGTATTGGCCTGCCCCCTATATACCCAGCGCTGGATTGGAACAATCCTGGAAATTTGAACTTTATTACAACTCGAGCGCTAGCGATGCTTAACCAGTTAGCAGTAACACCACACCCGGTGCGAGTCGCTCACGCGTTATATAGCGCCGGTGCGGGACTTGTGTTTAGGTCGTTCTACTGCATATTGGAGTCCGCTATATACCCAGCACTGGACTGGAACAAACCTGGTTATTTGAACTTTATTACAACTCGTTAGCGATGCTTATGTAGATAGCAGCAAGTATCCAAATGCGCAACTGCTCCCACACTGTACTTAGCGCCTTTAATATTCTGCATAGCAACAGTTCGGGCTTCGTGTACGGTGTGTACTTACCAAAAGTTATAATAGGCGATATCTCTACTACACCGAGCGTAGAACCTGCTAATTATCCGGTACTCAATTAGGAATAAACATGGGAAATTGAACTCTGCAGAAAGAATTTAGAACTCGGTGGTGATTATGCATATTATACATTGTGCGTGAGCATTGCTGACCAGCTAGTTAAGTTCATGGTTGATTAGATTTTCCTAGCTAAAACCTAAGACTTTAACGCGATAATCTTCAGAACTTTTTCTATTTACGAATTTAAATTAGTATTGCCAGTATTTTCGCTTCATATTCTAATTATATACATTCTCATTTGAGTGATACAGTCACGCTAGTAACAGCACGAATGAGCCACTTTGACCAAGACAATTACACCATCGATTAAAGTAAATATAGCATTTTTTAACTTCAGATCATTATCTTAAGTTAAAGAATAGTATATTAAAGATTGGGATGCACCAGTGCAGTTAATCAACCAAAAGATGGCGTTCAAAACATCTAAAGGAAGGCTGAAGTAAATGGAAAGGTACTAAATGGGCAGCAGCGCCTAGTATCAAAGACTTCCGCCACTGCGATCGCCAATTTGTCTGCCAAACGTGGCTATTACGGCAAAACCTCTTAAAATGGGCCACAACCTAAAAAATCGGTACATAGTTTGGAGAGATTTGGGAGAATGATGGTATGGAATGTAGAAATGATATTCTTGACTCCAGGATTCAGAATAATTTATTTGTAATTTAGTGCTGTTTATATACAAAATGTACAACTAGGCTGAGCCAATCCAAATGCAGATAAATAGAAATGTAAAATGATCAAAACAATCAACCAATTAATTTAAAGTACAATCGGCCAATAATATTTGAGTTGAGTTTACGTAAGTAATCCGCCAGGTGGTTCATACGTCGCGCGAGCGTTTTCCCGCGCAAACGGGAACATACTTATACTGGTGGCGTGACATAAGCGCGGCGGCTCCATTTGCCGGTCACTCGTCGAGCGATGACGTCGTGCGTTCGCGCGTCAGCGGGCACGGCGCGCGTCGACGCAATAATATTTGCAGAGCGAAGATTTCTTGAAATCGTCAGCGTGTGCATCTTTGAGTTCGCAAGAGAACTCTTCTTGTTTCTATTTAACGTTGCAAAAGTCTATAAAACTGTTCTTTTCAGAACAACAACAAAAGTCCTTGAACAGTCCTTGTCAGGACTATTATCACTGTTTCTATATAAGCACTTAAGTCCTTTTCAGGGCTGTGTGTATCCATGTTTCTATTTACACATCACAAAAGTCACTGTAGGGACTGCTAGGTATAGGATAGCTACAGTACTCCCCTTCAAGCGAAGCGTACCGGCAGCTTGATGGTGCGACCGGAACGTGTTGTTTTGATGTCCGTTTGCGGCGGCGGCGTCGGCGTCGTAGAGTTCGCCGGCGCAGGTACTTGTTGTTTGGTAAGGTTATAATGCGGTAAGGTAACTTCGGTATCCTTGGTAACGGTAAGGTTATTGGTTTTCTGGGTAATGGTAATGTTGCTTGAAGGTAATATGTTGTTATGCTTTGCTGGTATATTATCACTATCTTCTAATACGACGTAAGCAGGTTTCAGTCGATCGATTGAAATGTTTGCTTGTCGGTCTGGTAATTGTACACAATACACTTTGTCTGTTCGGTTTATAACCTTGTAGGGTCCTTCGTAGGGTGTCTGTAGTGGCTTACGAACTGAATCTACTCGAACGAACACGTGACTGCAATTGAGTAGGTCTTTATGCACGAAAATATTTCTATTATTATTATGATGCTCGGTGAATGCTTGAGGTTTGTTGCTATGAATGATTTCACGTAGCTTCTCGACGTAGGTATAATCCATAGCTGTAGGTGTGTATGCGCTTGATGTGAAAAAATCTCCTGGTAGGCGTAAAATGCATCCGTAGGTTAATTCAGCGGGACTCACGCCGGTGTCAGTGCGCAGGGCGGCGCGTAATCCCAATAATATTGTAGGTATTTCGTCGATCCACGAGCGTGTGTCGGTGAGCTTTGCGCGTAATGCATTTTTGAGTGAGCGATGCCAACGTTCGATGATTCCATTGCTTTGCGGGTGGTAAGGAGTAGTTCGATTTTTCTTGATACCCATTAGTTTCATGAGGTTTTGAAATAGTTGGCTCTCGAACTGTCGACCTTGATCTGATGTTAGTGTAGCCGGGCATCCGAAGCGAGATATCCAATGTTGATAGACGATGTTCGCTATTCGATCAGCTGTTATTTCCTCTGTAGGTACGGCCTCAGGCCATCTCGTAAAACGGTCAATCATAGTTACGAGAAATCGATGACCTTGAACAGTTGTAGGTAGTGGTCCAACGATGTCTATGTGTACGTGTTGAAAACGATCGGTTGGCGGGAAAGATGCGATGCTTGAATGGGTGTGACGATGTATCTTGCCTTTCTGACATTGAATACAGGTTCGCGTCCAGCGGCTGATATCTGCATTCATTGAAGGCCAGAAGTATTTCTGTGTTGTGAGCTTGCGAGTTGTACGGGTACCAGGATGACTTATGTTGCGAACGTTGTTAAAAACTTCTTTTCTGTATGGCTCGGGGATGTATGGGCGAATATGTGACGTAGATGTTTCACAATATAGTTCGATGTCAGTATTAGGTATTGTTATTTTCTTGAGCGCGAGGTGATCGTCGCGTAGTAATTGTTGTATAGTGCTGTCTCTTTCTTGCGCTGTTGCTATGTCGTTGTAGTTGATAGCGGACGGGCAAGTTATGGTTGCTATGCGACTAAGGGCGTCTGCGACGATATTTTGTTTACCGCTTACGTGCCTTATATCGGTGGAGAAAGCGGAAATGAATAATAATTGTCTCGTTCGCTTCGGTGTCTCGGTGGTGGAGTTGATCTTGCTCATTGCGAATGTTAGCGGCTTGTGATCGGTGAATATAATGAGATGACGTCCTTCGAAAATTTTTCGGAAATGTTTGACGGCCATGTAAATAGCTAGTAATTCTCGATCATAGGTAGAATACTTCAGTTGCGCGTCGTTGAATTTCTTAGAGAAGTATCCGAGCGGCTGCCATGTTTCGTTTAAGTATTGTTGAATTACGCACCGGCTGATGTGTCCGATGCGTCACAGAATAGAGCGAGTGTTGCGTGGTGAGATGGATGAGCAAGTAAAGCTGCGGTGATGATGCTTGCTTTACATTGTTCAAAGGCTTGTGTTGCTTCGTCGGACAATGTGATTGCAGTTTTATCTCGTTTCTTCACGTTGTGTAGGTATGAATTCAATGGTGCTTGTAGTGAGGCGGCGTTGGGAATGTGATCGCGGTAGAAATTTAACATTCCTAGGAATCTCCGTAGTTCTTCTATTGTCTTGGGTTTGGGGTAATCAGTGATAGCTTTGATCTTTTGTTCGGGAGGCTTGATACCATCTTTTGATACATGATAACCGAGGAACTGAACTTCGGACTTGCCTAGGTTGCATTTAGCGGGGTTGATGGTGATACCATGTTCTTCTAATCTCTTCAAGACGGTGTGGAGGTGTTCTCGATGCTGGGTCTCGTGTTCCGAAGCGATTAGTATATCATCTATGAATGGATATACGAAATCTAGTCCTCGCAGTACTTCGTGAATGTAACGTTGAAACGTTTGTCCTGCGTTCTTCAAACCGGGACACATTCGCGGGAATTCAAATAAACCCATTGGTGTGATAATAGCGGGTTTCTCGATGTCCTCTTCTCTTATGCTCAGTTGTTGGTAGGCTCGGTTGAGGTCTATTGTTGAGAAGATAGTCTTGCCTGAGAGATGATGTGTGAAATCTTTGACGCGTGGAACGGGATAGCGATCGGGTTTTGTGATAGCGTTGAGTCGCCGATAGTCTCCGCAGACTCGAATGTCACCATTCTTCTTCGGGACGATGTGAAGCGGTGATGACCATGGACTCTTGCTTGGCCTGCATAACCCTTGTTCAATCATATTTTCAAACTCTTTCTTCACGATTTCATATCGGTGCGGTGGTATGGGGCGAGCGCGGCTATGTATTGGTGGGCCTTCTGTTTCAATGTAGTGTTGCACGTTGATAGAAGAGCTTAACTGCATTGAAGTGAGACGTGTGATGCCGGGATATTGCGCTAAAATGTCGTGATACGACTGTGACTTGTCGATGGTGTACACTGTAGGCATGTTTGAAATGCGAACTGGGGCGTTGACCTTGAGATTCGTGACGCCGTCAATCAATCACTTGTTTTTCAAATCGACGATAAGTTGGTGATGTTTGAGAAAGTCAGCGCCGAGTATAGGTCTTGAAACGTCGGCGACAATGAACTTCCATTTGTATGGGCGTCGTAGGTTGAAGTCGAGCGTTAATGTTTTCTCACCGTACGTAGCTATAGTTGTGTTGTTAGCCGCATATAGCTGGAACGATAGTGGCGTTGCGACTTGTCCTTTCTTTCTAGGTAGTACGGATATGTTCGCACCCGTGTCGACCAGGAAAGATATGTTGGAGTTACGATCTGTTATGTATAGGCGGTGTGAGTTTTCGTGAACGCCAGAGTCCGCCTCCGCTAACGTTCGGCCTAGTTTTCCGACTTCTTATTGAATGTGCAACGTGACGTGCAGCGTCGAGCTTGTTCTTTGAAACGTCGATGATAATAGCAGAAAGGTGATGGTGATGAGTCTCGACTGCGTTGTTGCGATGGACTTCGGTCTTGATTTCAATTCGGCTATTTCTAATGATAACTTGCGTAGTTCGGCGACAAGGAATTGTAGGTCGGCTGTTTGAGTTGGTGGTGATGTCGGTGAGGTTATCGTTTGGACGGCTGAGATGTGAGGTGCAGCTGGTGGCGTCTGTTCCATCATTTTGTCGGCGAGTAACGCTAACTCTTCTAACGACGACTTAGTTGCGAAGGTCTCGCTGACGGCAAGCACAGAACGTATGTGTGGTGGAAGGTGGTTGGTCCACATGAGTCGCAGCGTACTGTCTGGAACTTTGTCTGTAGCGAGGTTTCTCATACGCCGGAGTAGTTGGGTCGGCTTCTGATCGCCGAGTTCCATCTCTGACAGCAGTTTTTGGAACTGGCGGCTGTCGGACTCCTCATAGGCAGATATGAGACGCTCTTTTATCGCCTTGTACTGGTCTTGCTCTGGTGGGTTGTATAGAAGGTCGGTGATCTGCTCGATGTCTTGGCGTTCCAGCTGTGCGATTACCATCTGAGCGAGCTGGGCTTGGCTTTTCTTCAGGTCGTTGGTGGCGGCTTCGAAACTGATAAACCACAGACGTGGTCGATCACGCCAGAATGGTGGGATACGCATGGTTAGCGATATGCCACCAATTTCAGCTTGAGTGACGGTGTTGATTGATGTAGAGTTGAATGAGCTGGCCGGGATAGAACTTTCTTGTTGAGACATGACTGAAACTGTAGAGACTTGTGGAGCAGGGATTCGTTGACTATGCTGGTACTATGTTGAATGAATGAATACGGTTTTTCGGTGGCTTGATGGGCAGAGCTTTGTCGTTCTTGATTTGTACTTCTTGTGTTCCGGAGAGGGTCACCACTTTGGAGAGATTTGGGAGAATGATGGTATGGAATGTAGAAATGATATTCTTGACTCCAGGATTCAGAATAATTTATTTGTAATTTAGTGCTGTTTATATACAAAATGTACAACTAGGCTGAGCCAATCCAAATGCAGATAAATAGAAATGTAAAATGATCAAAACAATCAACCAATTAATTTAAAGTACAATCGGCCAATAATATTTGAGTTGAGTTTACGTAAGTAATCCGCCAGGTGGTTCATACGTCGCGCGAGCGTTTTCCCGCGCAAACGGGAACATACTTATACTGGTGGCGTGACATAAGCGCGGCGGCTCCATTTGCCGGTCACTCGTCGAGCGATGACGTCGTGCGTTCGCGCGTCAGCGGGCACGGCGCGCGTCGACGCAATAATATTTGCAGAGCGAAGATTTCTTGAAATCGTCAGCGTGTGCATCTTTGAGTTCGCAAGAGAACTCTTCTTGTTTCTATTTAACGTTGCAAAAGTCTATAAAACTGTTCTTTTCAGAACAACAACAAAAGTCCTTGAACAGTCCTTGTCAGGACTATTATCACTGTTTCTATATAAGCACTTAAGTCCTTTTCAGGGCTGTGTGTATCCATGTTTCTATTTACACATCACAAAAGTCACTGTAGGGACTGCTAGGTATAGGATAGCTACAATAGTCCCTGGCGGCACCACTATTCCTGGCTCAGGTAGTGGCTGTGGTAACAGCGAAGCAGTGGGTGCGAATAATCTCCGGCCGAAATCCGGCTACCATCACCGACGACGACTGGCCCTGGCAACATTTAACACGCGCACACTGCGGGCCGACGAGAAGATTGTCGATGATAGATGCAATGCTTGTAGCAGCAGTTTATTCAGAAATGCCATTGATTTTTATGGTTTTATTGTGTATATTGTTATACTGGGTGTAAGGGACGGTGTACCGAAAACTGATACCAGTGATTCAGTACATTATACTGAGACAATTTTCCATAAAATTGCGATGTAAATAGGAACACACAAACTCGCACTATCAGCTGTTACGGCCCTACAGCGGCGGGTGGTAGCGGCAGTGCTGACGATCGATGTACTGGTGCGCTTGCTGTGCTGCGGCCGCGCGCCGCGGCGGATGTCACGTCAGAGTAAAGGCAGCATGTATATGTTTCATTCTTAGAATTTTACAAAAATATTACTGCGGGTCGACTATAGTTACTATTTCATTACATTATACAGGGTGGCGCTACCATAGGGGCACTTTTTGAACAGAGGCATAGCGTACAACATTCTGAAGCCTTGTACCAAAAATCAATTAAATCGGTGCAGTAGTTTAGCCACAATATCGATTTTAAGTTCAGCAATTTTTGCACATGCTTTGAATTCCACACAGCTGATACAAAACGGTCCACGACCCTACATTGTGCGCCCCGACTCGCTACGACGCGACGCCTTGACGTCATCCGAAGTTAGGCTCAGCGCAGATAAAACGGAGCTACGCTATGCCTCTGTTCAAAAAGTGCCCCTATGGTAGCGCCACCCTGTATGGTAAAAAATGCAAAAGAAAAATCGGAAAAATCTGGAAAAAAATCCGGAAAATTCGACCGCCAATGGCCTTGGTATCATGTACGTTCCTTACACCCCGTATACACATAATACACATTCACCAGAATTCTAAGAGTATATTAATATTTCTTTATACCTAATAATATACTCTGACTGTTGTTAAGCCTATAATGTACCTAACTAGTAATTTTAAAGGGAAATTTGCGACATAATCCGGAATCCCCCTATGCCCAACGTATTAAAGTTTTATCAAAACAGATTAATATACGTACTTGTTCTTGCGGATAAAAATAGGTATTAATTATTAAACTTGCAGTATATTCTTTAAATAAAGCATTTTTCGATTAAAGCGACGATAGGGGCAAGATATACTCACGCCTTTTTCCAGAACAGAGACAACAGATCGCCACTTGCTCCTATCCTTACAAACCTCATGCGCTTCCTCTACACTCATTACTTTTTTCATACATGCTTGCCGGTTTCGGGTACTTCGGACTTTTCCGTTTCTTAGGATGTCTCCAATTTGGTCGACGAATGTCCGACGACGTCTGCTGCGACCGATTTGCCCATACCCATTTGCCTTATATATCTGATTCGTCATTCTTTCTTCACTCATACGCTCCACGTGTCCAAACCACCTAAGCATTCCTTTCTCAATCCTTATCACAACATCTTCTTTCAGTCCACTGCTCTTTCGTATAGTTGCATTCGGAATTCTATCAATCAGTCTTACCCCACACATACAACGCAGTGATCGCATCTCAACTGCGTTAATTCTACTATCATGCTTTTTCTGCCATACCCAGCTCTCACTTCCATACATCAACGTGGGACAAGCACTCCATTGTGAAACGCTAATCGCGCCTCTTTTGGCACCGTCTGACCGTTCATAAATGCCAACAGTGCTCCATTTACACACTTTCCCGCAGTCACTCTCCTTTCAATATCTCCCTCACATCTTCCGTCTCTTGTAAATACGCTACCCAAATATACAAATTCTTTGACTTGCTCTACAATTTCACCTTCAATCGTAATAATACCTACACTAAGTCATACTTTCATCTTTTTCAAACACCATCACTTTCGTGTTTCTTGCAATAACTTTCATACCTTTCGCATTAAAACTCTTGTTCATGTAGACCATAATTTCTTGCAACTCATTTGCCGATGATGCAAGAATGACTTGATCATCGGCATAGGTACACAAATGCGAACATAGGCACTTAACACGCACTCCTACCATATCGATCCCGCAGTCAGTTTCTCTGATATCATTCATGCAGCTATCCATGAATACGTTGAACAACCAGGGCTAGGCTGCACACTCTTATCTGACACCTTGGGAGATGTCAAACCAGTCCGTATGGGCACCATTAATTCGGACACAGGCTCTAGAACCCCTATACAGGGATTTCAGAGCCCTTATTATAGAGTTGTTCAACCCATACATGGATAACACCTTCCATAATTCCTTTCTATTCACCCTACCATTAGCTTTTCCAAGTCTATGAACGTGCAGTTCACCTTCTGGTTTTTTTGCCAGACATATTTCGGTGACGCAGCGCAAATACAAAATTTGCATTGCAATGCAAAACGCAAAAACAACAAAAGAAAATGTCATCATGAAGTTTACTCTATTTAATATTCAAGACACGGCACTAATAGCAAACCTAGCTCTGTAAATTGTGGATAAATTGTGAATTAAAATACTCTATAAAATATAAAAACACAACAGCAAGCAGTAGGTACATCGTTTTTATTTTCATGATGAAGCAGTCCCTTTATAACACTGAAACAATTAGCGTTCCTACTAATCTCTTATAATATTATAAATGCAAAAGAGAGCGTGTACCTACCTATATAATAATATAATACCTATATAATATACCACGGTCAAATGTCTGAACTGAATTTAAACTTGGAGTGGTTGAAAGGGATAGGTCATAGGTGTAGGAAGACTCATTATGCGCTATTGTTTTCCACCGCTATTGTGATGGTTTATATGGGGTTAATTTGTGTTTCAAAATCCCTATTTATAAAAAGACAAGAAACCCATGTATGTATCTATATCTATATATGCATACATGCGTTTCTTGTTTTTTCTTATTAAATACAATGTTTTGTCCACGCGCAATGTTGTGTGCAAAAAGCTAGTACAAAATAGTACCTAATTTTGAAAACCCATTTCCAGGTTCGGCGTTTGGGTTCGTGTCACTATGCGCAGTGGTTATGGTGTTCGCGCATGCGCTGGCGACATGCTGTGCGGCGGCGCGAGCGCGCTTGGCCCGACACGTCCGAGGCTCTCGCCGGGCCTCCGCACCCGACCGACTGACGCTGCCCACGCACTGAACTCAGCCGCACCACCGACGTCGCAGACGCGAACTTGCCACAACCTACCCTGCTTTGCTGCCAGTGAGGACTAGGGCTCGATTTGCACGGTCTTCTCGAGAGTACACTTCTAATTTATAGTGGTTATGACACTTGTATTTGTAGAAACGTTCTCAATCGCGTAGATAAAGGTGGAAACTAAGATTTGCCTTGCAGGGTCTTCTCGCGATTATACTTCCAATCTATAGTGGTTATGACACTTGTATGTAGAAAGGTTCTCAATTGAGTACATGAAAGTGAAAACTAAGATTCGAAGATCACGGTCTTCTCGCAATTATACTGCCAATCTATAGTTGTTATGACACTTGTATTTGTAGAAAGGTTTTCAATCGCGTAGATAAAGGTAGAAACTAAGATACGAAGAGCACGGTCTTCTCGTGGTTATACTTCATGACAGTCGTATTTGTAGAAAGGTTCTAAATCGCGTTGATAAAAGTGTAAACTGAGATTCTACTTGCACGATATTCGCGCGAATTTCTCTCCAGTCCATGGTTATGAAACTTATATGTAGGCAATTGCCCTTTTTGCCACCGTTTCATTTGGAAGGTGTAATACCTTTTTTCATATTCCGACTGGTTAAGATCTTCAACAGTCACGAGATGAGTCTTCTCGTGACCACCCTATTGAGACCGTTATTATAAAAATAAGTGTGCGCACTAATCGCAAAACTTTAAAAGGATATTATGAATGTTTAGTAAATGTGTCCAATGCAGTTCTTACGACTTTCAGTCAATGCAATTTGTAGCTTGTCTGTATGGTACGGTAAAGTTTTCCAGACAAAGGATTGATATTATTAGTATAGGTATGTACCTACCTGTTTTCGGAACATTTGGACTTTCAAAGCATGATGTTAAATAAAAAATATCGATTGAGCTCTTATAATACGAGAAGAAGAGGAGCCTATAAACCTCAGTGAGTCTAATACATACCAGTGACAAAGTGCAGTCAGCCCGGCAGCTTTTCTTGCTCAATTTTCATTCCTTATCGTCATGAATAGCTCGAAGGAGTAATAGACGTCTGTGACAAGGTATTTTATTTGCAACGTGTTTTTACTTATGCAGCAGCTGTGTTGTGCAGTGTTCGTGTCTCGATAATCATTATTTTGTATTATAATAATACATTAGGAGAGGGAGGCGGTTTGCAGTAATCAATGTAACTGTATGGACTGTACGCAAGCAATATTACTATTGTATGATGTATTTCTTAGTAGTCGCTTATAGTTAATTAGTCGTTTTCACGTTCTTCATACAATAGGTTGTTGTTGTCAAGTTTCGCGCTTTATTCGCCGACCCGTGCTGAGTTGCGTCGCGACTGTGGCAACTAAAACTTGCCCGTGTGTGGGGATTGTTAGTAAATAATAATTGCAGTATTTTTGAATGTGTATAGTTTAAATGTCGACTTTTTAACATTCCTATTTTTCCAAAGAATCATAGTAATAAGTATTGATATATGAATATCATTAGGAAATGTAGGCGCACTTGGAGTAATTCAATGCCTAAAACCATTTTATTATATACCCTTTGCGTATAACTATTATTTATGAACTTTATTATAATTATTACACTATAGTGTCTTGAAGATGTTACATGTTTATGTAAAGAAAGGCGGTTATGTATTATACAAAGTTTACGAGAGCTCATGTACTTGTTATTAGCAGAATCTCGGTGTTTGTAAGATTTTTAGTAGATTTACTTAATCTGATCTGATCTGTTAAGAAATAACTATATAATACTTTCTAGGACTTATTAATATCGAAACTAAATCTAGAGTCCACTTTTTAAGATCTTTAGTGCCATAATCCTTTAAAAACAGCTCTCACGAGATTTGGAAAAGGTACATAATAATATAACGAACATAACTGTATTTCAATTAAGGCGGCTTTCTAATGATGCACAATTTTATATTATTTAGTCATTACTCAAATTGTGATATTTATGTATTTATAAACATATTGTTTAACAAAATTATTTAATAAATTGTAGCTGTTTCGTCACTTGTAATAATCATATTCAGTGACCAAAGAATAGAATAATAACTGAACTAAGCTACGTAACTTGGAAATTATTAATATCCGAAGGTGCTTTACATAAAGTCCTTTTTAAGAAATCTTTGAGAACATGACAAATGGTGTAGTTTAAAGTCTGAATGTTGTTTGTTCTAGTAAGTTTTACTATATTAAAGCTTAATTCTAAAACCGATCCTTCAAGAAATTTACAAATGTGTTGTATAAACATTTTCATGCTTAATGAGATGGCATTAGAAAATGCTTTATTCTGTAAAGTCTGTAATTTTATGGTACATTTACAATTGCGACTTCTACAGTCTTGCTAAGATCGATAATTCTTCGTTAGCTTATGTCAATTAAAGAATCGCAAAATAATGAAAATGTATTTGTTGTAATTGTTACCTCAAATATAATTAAGACGTTATAACTTATGTAGTCGCACACAACAAAATCATATAATACAATTTAACATGGTGTTTATTAAAATTTGATCTTGACATAAAATTATTCTATGGCAACATTGCTAGCATTATGGATGTTTAGGGATATGCCTTGCCGGCGTAAAACCTGTATTTTTATTATAAGCTAATATTAACCACAATACGTGACTGCTTCATAGCGTTGCTTAGCAACTAAATGTGCTGTGTTATTTTAAAATATTGGCTAAGCACACCCAAATAAGTACTAAGCTTTTTCGCAGAGGAAGCATATCTCTCAGCAATCAATGGCTAGCACATAATTTTAATATTGTATTTTAACATTTGAAAATCATTACCGACTATTCATCTTAAACCTTATGACCATAATTATTCACTTCATTAGAAGAATAATTATGGTTTATTCCGATTAAATCTATCTACGATAATTAATTATTACTTATCAATTGAATGCAATGTCATTGTCTGTACTGATATTTTTTTACACCACAATAAATAATTCATTAGAATAATTACATTGTAATCTCTTGTACTGAAATTAGATCACCGCTCTCTGAAGAAGAAGAAGATATGTATTTCAATAGAGATAAATGTGCAGAGTATTATCAAACATTCCTGCCTAAACGAAGCTTGATGAGTAAGCTCAGCATTTGTTAGAGTTTTACGTATTATAACAGTGACGGATTCAGGATATTATCAGGCTAAAAACTAAATAGCGATTTATCTTTGATAGAAAAGTTGATTTTGGGGGGAGGTTGTGCACCTTGGCTCCCCTCCTGAATCCGGCCTTGTATTGTAGTAATCTTAGGGAATAGTGATATGAATCGTTCCTAGCCTTAATTATATTAAAGAATCGGACAAAATGCTGTGATGCAACGTTTCTTTTAATTATTGTTAAGCAATAATAGACTTGTAATCTCAATGAAGTTGTAAACAATATGATTATTGTGAAGTTATGATGTATTGTATTCTCATAAATATTGTATTATTTAAGTATTAAACACGAGATCCCTCGAAGTAGGTATTGCAATTTACGGCTAATATTTGTTAAATTCTAATTTGGAAACATAATTATGGCAGAATATTTCACGTTTTGTTGATAAGTTCTGTTAAGGGATCCGGTCATATCGTATTATATTCAATGTAATTTAATCGTGATAATAAAAAATAAAGAAATTAATTTTCACATAATATTTTTGTTTCCTTTAATGAAAACATGAAGTTTAAAATGGGAGCAGTGTATGTATGTATATGCTATAGAATTAAGACTGCAGATAATACTATTTACCTACCTTTTACCATAGTAAAAACAGAATAGTAAGATAGCTTCATACAAATCGGCCGCCGCGCTGCCGCGCTGGTTTGAATGTACGCGTTAGTCGCCGGCGCCGTGTACGCACGCACTTTTCACGCACACAATCTCACGAGCGCGGCAAGCTCGGCGCGGATTCAGTACGGGATGCGCCGCGCGTCTGATCGAGCGCATTCATGTAGGTACTTCACTGCTCGCCCGCTTGAATTGTTTATATACATTCAGTTTTGTAATAAACGTTATTAATAATATACAATGTGTTAAACGACAGTAAATTTAACTTGTTACTTTTTCTCATTAAAAAAGGCATTTAGATAGTTATATAACGCTTAGATAGTCAGTAGGTATTTGAGAAAAAATAAATTCAAATTCATTTATTAGGGCCGGCACATACCTGATGGAAGATCCGTCGCGTTTTATCGGTCGCGTAACGCCAATACATACAAATGTATAGAAAAACGTTCAACCATTCACACCTGACCGATAATCCGTTAGTACGTCGAGCGTACTAACGGATTATCCGTCGACGTCGCGCGCACCACGCACCACGTGAATTTTGACCGTTGAGTAAGGAATATAAATAGAGAGGGCAAATAGTAGGTACATATAGAAAAATTACATTATTCACATAAATTATTATATTTTTATAGACTCACGGCTGTATCCCCGGAGGGGTAGGCAGAGGTGTAATATTACACCCACATTTCGCCATGATTTTTTTATACACTTATATACGAAATCGACATAAAGCCACCAAACATAGTGTTGTCTCGTTTTGTCTTAGGGATATTTCTGTCTGAAAAAAGAGATAGCCATAGCTTACTGAATAAATTAATCATGACGATATTTTATTAGAAATGTGATTCGTGCCACTATCGCCATATTTTTCGCCAAGGTTTGTGGTACATCTGCTGTGAAATCGTTGTCTATCGAACATAATAATTTTGTTTTTGTGCATAAATATGTCTAAAAAACCGATTTTGGCTCTCAGAGAATATTTTGTTACATGTTTCATACAAGGGTCGTCTTTCGCTTTGCCATGTTCGCCCACATTTGCATTATGGAATAAACTAATCTGGCAAACGATTTAAACTAACAAAGGTAACTTACTACAAAAATGTATTATTCTCCTCTAACCGGCTCCATATCGTTATCGATTACATTCTGGAGAACCACCCAAATGTCAGCCATTTTATTTGCCCAACGTTTCGTAGGTGTGCACGCTAATTTCGTAGGTGAGCACGCTAAATTCGTAGGTATTGGACATACCATATCCATGTCATTCCCAGATCGGTGATTTTAAGATCGTAAGATTCCAGGGCCGCCAGACCTTACTTATTTTTTCAGAAACGAAATGTGTAGAATAATGTAGTGATAGTATGTGCTATGAGTGAACGCATATTTGCTAGCTTGGATCGAGGGCCAATTTTTGGGTATGAGGTGCTAAAGGTCCACGGGAACAATTTCCATACATACCTATATAGAAAACATTTTGTCTTGCTCTGCAACTGTAGTCTGTAACCGCTTCTATATCATTTGTATAAGTTTTGTGAAAAACCGTAACCAAATCGTATTATCGTCTTTTATTTTTGAACCTCCATACCTAAATAGGATATATATTTAAATAACGCTTGTTGGCTACTATAAAAAATCTTCGAAGTCCGACATATTTTTAATAGTCAAACTCGAATTGCAATATAAATAACTACAGGACTTCAGTGACGACATAACATCAGGGAACACGAAAAATGATTAGGTAAAAGAATATGACAGTAAAATATTGAGCTGCCCTGAGTACGGCCCTGCACGAACAAACTTATATGTGTGCATAATAGCCACGCTTTCAGCGAATGTGTGCAGATACGCTCGACGCATTTTCCGTCAGATGTGTACCGATTCATTTGACGGAATAGACGCGACCGAAGATACGTTCGACGTATCTTCGGTCAGATATGTTCCGCCCCTTAGTGTGATTTTTGGTAACACGTTACATGTGGTCTTAATACAATTTAAAGCATCTCAAAAATCTACCATGATGGTGTACACTGTTTCACATTTATTTTATATTAATTACTAATTTAAAAAAATAAAAAATATATCAGAATTATCATAAGTCCAGAAATATAAAAATCTAATAATTGCAACATAACAACATAATTTGGGAAACTAACAATAAGAATTCACAATAATTAATTGGAATAATAAATAATGATAAAATAATACAAAATTATATAGAAACAAAATAATTAAAATTATGGACTTCAATGTCAAATATTAACATCTTTTCATTAAGGAATTCGTCAATGGTAAAGTGAAATGTCTCTAGCTAATTAAATTATAAAAAACACAAAGTCAGAAATAAATAAATAGAAATGTCAACTTAAAATTTATCATTAAAGAATTCGTCAATGGTATAATAACATTTTTCTTGTAATAGATATCGTAATTTTTTCTTAAACTGAATTGTAGATAAATCTTTTAGTGCATTTGGTAATTTATTAAATATTTTTGGGGCCATACAAAGTATACTTTTGTGCATTAAGGCGGTCTTTGAAGGACGAACACATAGCTCATGTCTGTATTCTTTTCTTATCATTTTGTGTCGCTGTTCAGACGCTTTTCTAAATAAATGCATATTCTTTTTGACAAATAAAGCAGTTTCAAAAATTTATAAACAAGGTACAGTCAATATTTTTAACAATACAAAATAAGGTTTACAGCTATCAGTTACGTCTATAGCGGTAATAGCTCTAATGCATCTTTTTTGTGACTTAAACACTGTTTCCTTATTGCAGGAGTTGCCCCAGAACATAACTCCGTAGCGTAATATAGAATCGACATATCTGTAATATGCAGTGACTACCGCTGCTTGATTCACAACTTTTTTTTAATTTATACAAGGCAAAAGCAAATTTACTGACCTTTTTAACCAATAATGAAGTGTGTTGTTTCCAATTAAGTTGATTGTCGATTGTTAAGCCTAAAAATTTAATATTTACAACTTCTTCTATATTTTCATTCTTAAATATTATATTTAGTTTCGAATTAGCTACTTACTCTTTGACGGAAATTCATAACTTTTGTTTTATTTAAATTTATAATTAAGTTATTTTGTTCTAACCAGTTAACGGCTTGGTCCAATGCATTGATTATGTCAGTCTCGAAGTCCATATTATTAATGTCACGTTTAACAATTATAGTGCTATCGTCAGCAAACAATGTCATAGGATAGGGTATATTCCGGAGAAAGTCATTTATATATATTAAAAATAATAAAGGCCCTAGCACACTGCCTTGAGGGACTCCACAAGAAATTATTCGCTCACTAGATATATATTTTATAACGGTTTTATTAAATTTAGATATTCTACTTATTTCTGTACATTGTGTTCTATTTTTTAAATAAGAATTTATGAGTGCCAACACATTACCCCTTATTCCGTATGCATTTAATTTACTCAGCATTAAGTCATGGTTGACCAAGTCAAATGCCTTGGTCATATCCATGTATACTGCTGATATTGGGATTCTATCATTCATGTTAGCTATGATGTCATTAAGGAAGTCGTATATTGCTATATTTATCGAATGACCTTTCCTAAATCCTTTTTGTTCTTTTACAAGTATATTATGTTTGTTCAAGTATCCATCTATGGATCTATAGATCCATTTTTCGAATATCTTGGATATTATTGGGATAAGAGCTATGGGCCTGTAATTTTTAATTTCTTTCGTATCGTCTTTTTTAAATAAAGGTTTAATGATAGTAGGTTTAAGCTTATCAGGATAGGTCCCAGATTCAATACTTAAATTTATTATGTAGCTAAGAGGATCAGATATAAGTGCTGCCACATACTTTAAGACCTTTGTCGAAATATCATCGTATCCTACACTATTTTGATTTTTTAAGTCTTCTATAATTCTATTTACTTCATCTGATGTGATAGGGGCTAGAAACATTGACTGTGTATAGAAATTTATTTTATTGTCAGTCAGTCGTGTAGAAGTGGATGACAGTTTTTCTGCTTGGTCTATGAAGTAGTCGTTAAATGTATTTGCTATGTCTTTGGGTGTAGTGAATTTAACTCCGTCATAATTTATTTCTGTTATGCACTCTGGAGGAGAGTTACTTCTGTTTTCATTGATTATTCTCCATGTCATTTTCGATTTATTATATGCTGTTTGGATTTTGTGGTTATTTTTTGCTAATTGAGTCAATTTTATTATTTTCTTAAGTCGGGTTGAATATTTTTTTAGTTTCGTCACATTTGTCTTTGATGGATTTAATCTATGATGCCACAACAGCTGTCTTTTTCTTTGGCTACACAGTCTAATACCAGGTGTTAACCAATTAGGATTCTTTATTAATTTCCTGTTTTTGAACATAATTGGGAAACATAAATTATAAAATAATTGGAACATTTCTAAAAAGTTGTTATATGCTACATTAGGGTCATTAGCGAGATAGACATCAGAAAAAGAAATCGATTTCCAACAATCCTTGAATTTCATCAAGTTTTCATGACTGAAGTCGCGTACCTTTATATTCCAACTTTTGATAATACATGTCTTCTTTACAGGAATCTTTAAAGTTTGTGCGGTGTGAATACGACATATGTAAATCAAGAATACTATGGGTACATTTTCGTGAGATGTTATGTGCAAAATTGTCAATACATGTTTTGCTTTGTAATCTGGTCGGTTGATTAATTTGTAAACTAAGATGTACTTTAATAGGAAACTGGTAAATTCAACAGATAAATTATCCTGTTTTAAAATATTAATATTAAAATCGCCACATAGAATTACCTTTATGTTCGAGTTGTAACAGTATTTCGATAAAAGAATATTCAATCTAGAGTAGAAAACCTGTAAATTATTTAACTTTGGTACTCTATACATACAAATAATAATAATGTTATGGGGTAATACTTCAATTGCACAAACTTCGACAGCGCCTTCAATTGACATTTTACTGATATCTTTAAGCTCTTTGTATTGAGTGCCATATTTTACCAAGATACAAGCTCCTCCTCTTTTGTTATTTCGTGTGTAGTAAGCGGCTAATTTATAGTTAGGTACCAAGAGAAGCTCCTCGTGTCCTCGCTCGATAAAGTGCTCCGTAATGCAAATTATGTCAATACTATTTCTTTGTTCAGTTAACTCTTGCAGGTGCAGAGTTAGTTGATCCGCTTTGTTGATGAGTCCCGCAATATTTTGATGCATAATAATCAAATAGTTATAGAAAAAACGTGTCGGTTCAATTCTGAACTGGAAGAATGAAATATTGTTTTGTTATTTTCGGTCTCGATTTCAATTATGGTCCTCTTGAGATTAGTAAAAATATTCTTCATTCCTGTTCCATTTATGTGTCCTTGTTGCGCAGAGAACATTTCATAGCCACAAGTTAATTCTGCATTTGAGTCCAGTAAATAGGCATATTCGTAAGTTAAGTTGTCAAGATATAGGAGGTGATTAAAAGTTTATATTCTGGTGTAATAGATAGTGGTATAATTGCAAAATCTGTATGTCGGAAGGCAAATTATCACATTGGTATTTTTTATATTTCACCGACCCCCAGCTCGTAACAAATTGGTGTCAGAAGAAAGGGATAAATTATGCCAGTTATGCCGAAGGAAGAAATTGAGGGAGTTCGTACCAGGAATCAGCGCCAGCAAGACCTGGACCAGAGACGCTTCGGAGACGTCCCTTCTCCATCGTCTGGTGGACCAGGCGACTCCGCGGCTGAAGTGGAGCCTGCAAGCGCAACACACTCCGTGACGGTGCCTGACATCGCGGCTCTGATGGCGTTCATGCAGGAGCAGGCCCGCCGTCAAGAGGAGCACGCGCACCGCCTGGAGGAACAACTACAGCGCGACAAGGAGGAGTAAGCTCGCCGTCAAGAGGAGCACGCGCGCCGCCTGGAGGAGCAGCTGCAGCGTGACAAGGAGGAGCAGGCCCGCCTTCAGGAGGAGCAGGCTCGCCGTCAAGGGGAGCAGGCTCGCCGTAAAGAAGAGCACGCGCGCCGCCTAGAGGAACAGCTCCAGCGCGACAAGGAGTAGCACGCGCGCCGCCTAGAAGAGCAGCTGGTGCACATGAAGGACCTCAACGCCGCTGTAGGGAAGGACCTGAAGGTGGTCAAGGAGGAACTTCAGCAGCACGAGGCCTGCATCAGCGATGTGGAGAAGCTCGTACACGACCTGCTCGAGACTCGCGTCGCCTCTATAGAGAAGCGTGTACATGACAACCACGAGACCTGTGTTGCTGAAGTGGAGAAGAAATTGCGTGGGCTGGAAGTGACATCAGCGGCTGTAGCGCCCTCGCCCCGTGGGTTTAAGGTTCCACCATTTAATGGCTTGTCATCATGGTCGGCATACAAGATCCAGTTCGAGGCTGTGATGCGATCAAATGGGTGGAATAAAGAACAGGCCTTAACCGCCCTAACCTTGGGCCTTCACGACCGGGCCTTGACTGTGTTGGAGGCACTCGGGCAAGACGTCACCTACGAGAAGCTTCTGGAGGCGCTGGAGATGAGATACGGAGACGCGCACCTCGAACATGTGTATTGTGCTCAGCTGAAGGACAGGACACAACGCACCGGAGAAACTCTGCAGCAGTGGGCTCTAGAGGTGGAAAAGCTGGTCAGGAAGGCATACCAGTCGTCGCCTGCGCTTATTGACGGGAATCTCGTACAGGCGTTTACGGATGGACCTGGAGGTAAGAGCAGCAGTGAGGCTTGGGCACTTCAAGGACCTCAAGGACGCCTTAGCCCACGCTCTGGAGGTGGAAGCAGTGCGACGCGACGATTGAGGTCCCCGCATCAGGGAAGTTGTGTCGTCACCTCGGTGCTACAACTGCGGGGAAAGAGGCCATATCCGCTTGAGCTGCCCAAAGCGTGCACGGCAGAGGCAGAACGGTGATACCCTGTCTCTTTACAGTCACAAAGACATCGTTGCCGATATAGTGGACGACTGTATCTTGGGCCTCGACTTCATGCGGAAGTATCGCTGCGAGATCGATGTTAACCAGGGAGTGTTGAAGTGTGGCTCGGCAGAAGTCTTCATGGAAGGTGCAACTTCAGGCAAAGTGTACTGCCTGAAGAATGTCACGCTTCAACCGCGGTCGGAAACGGTTGTACCAGTTTGTTTACCAGAGAATTCTGGCCAGTGCAACCGTTGCGTACTTATCGAAGGCCTAGAGAAAGATGCCTCGTGGAAGATTGCACGAGCCTTGGTAAGGGGTACCAAAGTTATATCGGTACGCGCAATAAATGCAAGTGACAAGGAAGTGTTGCTCAATAAAGGGATGGAATTGGCCACCTATGAAGGAGTGGCTTGGATGCGTAGATGTCAAGAGCGACCTGCAAGCGATAAGGTTCAGGGTGCACGATTCGACGTGTCTTCACTTTTAGAGGACTGCCAAAGTACCCTGTCGGAAGAAGAGAAGACTAAGGCTGAGAAGATGTTAAACCGGTTCGCCGATATTTTATCGACCAGTGATGCCGACATAGGGAAGACAGCACTAGTCGAGCACAAAATAAACACGGGAAGTGAAGCACCAATTCGCCAGAGGCCAAGAGGTGTGCCAGTGGCACGAGAACGAGAAGTGGAAGCTGTGATCGACGGTATGGTGAAAGAAGGCGTAATAGAGCCTTCGTCCAGCCCGTGGTGCTCTCCGGTGGTGCTAGTTAAGAAGAAAGATGGCAACATGGGCTTCTGTGTAGACTACCGCCGATTAAACGACATCACGAAGAAGGACAGCTACCCACTGCCAAGAATCGATGACACACTGGATACGCTGATGGCGATGAAGTGGTTTTCTACCTTAGATCTAAAAAGTGGCTACTGGTAGGTGGAAATAGATCCTCGAGACAAGGAGAAGACGGCATTCTCCACAGGCAAAGGATTGTGGCAATTTAACGTCATGCCCTTTGGATTGTGCAACGCTCCGGCTACTTTTGAGAGACTGATGGAGCGAGTGCTTATGGGATTGATAGGAGACGCCTGCCTGGTCTACTTGGATGACATCATCATCGTGGGGCGCACCTTCCAGGATCACCTTCCAAACTTGGAGCAAGTGCTGTCAAAGATACGAGGAGCTAATTTGAAGCTGAGTCCGAAGAAATGCGCGTTATTCAGACGGCAATTGAACTTTCTAGGACATGTGGTCTCGGAGAACGGTATTCAAACCGACCCGGATAAGATCATTGCCGTGAAGGCATGGCCAGTTCCAGAGAACAAAACGCAAGTCAGAGCATTCCTCGGATTATGCTCCTACTATCGACGGTTTGTGAAGAACTTTGCTGATATTGCTCGAGGTCGAGCAATATCAGCAAAGCTCTTATAAGCTCACCGAAGACAGAGTACAGTTTTGTTGGAATGAGAGCTGTGACGTTGCATTCCAGAAGCTCAAGGAATATCTGTGTACTGCACCTATTCTAGGCTACCCTGACACTGAGCATGAATTCATAGTTGACACAGATGCCAGTAACACTGGAATTGGTGGCGTGCTGTCACAAAAGGAAGGTGATCAAGAAGTTGTTATAGCATATTACAGCAAGGCCTTATCCAAACCCGAAAGAAACTACTGTGTCACCCGGCGGGAACTCTTGGCTGTAGTAAAGACATTGCAGCATTTCAACAAATATTTGTTGGGGCGTAAATTCCACCTGCAAACCGACCACGCTGCGCTGAAATGGCTACTTCGATTTAAGGACCCAGAAGGACAAGTAGCCAGATGGATTGAACTACTGCAAGAGTTTGATTTTGTAATACAACATCGCAGCGGCAGTCCCATGGTAACGCCGATGCCCTATTGCGTAGGCCGTGTCCCGACCAGTGCAAGCACTGTACCCGGCAGGAAGCAAAGCAGGCAGCGCTAGTGAGGATGTTGTAGACGGATCTGAGCAATGAATGGAAAGATTTTTTGCAGAGTGCTCAGCAAGACGACAAGGACGTACAGCCGATTATCGAATGGAAGAAATCAGGCGCTCCTAGGCCCAAGTGGAGTGATATAGCAGCAATGAGACCTATCACCAAGAGTTATTGGGCACAGTTGGAAAGCTTGGTTATCCAGGACGGAGTTCTGTGCCGCAAATGGGAAAACGCTCGCGGTAACCAGTGCCATTTGTAAATAGTAGTGCCCAAAACTAAGGTGCCAGAAGTCTTGCAGCTCTATCACAATGGTGCTTAGGGAGGTCACATGGGAGTTAAGAAAACCCTTACTAAGATCCGAGAGCGGTTTTATTGGCTCCACTGTCGGGATGACGTCGAGAATTGGTGCCGCAAATGCACTAGTTGTGCGGCTGTGAAGGGGCCACACACTCGTAGCAGAGGTGCATTGAAGGTGTACAATGTAGGTGCTCCATGAGAGCGCATAACATTGGATGTCGCTGGACCGTTTCCGGAGAGCCAGGACGGAAACAAGTACTTCTTGGTTGTGATGGATTACTTCACAAAGTGGCCTGAAGTGTTTGCAATCCCAAATCAAGAAGCTAACCCAGTGGCCGATAAGTTGGTACATGAAGTCTTTTGCCGGTTCGGGGTGCCCTTGGAAATCCACAGCGGTCAAGGCCGGAACTTCGAATCTGAGGTGTTCAATGAGACTTGTCGCGTGATGGGTGCACATAAAACCAGGACCACAGCTTATCATCCGCAATCAGATGGCACGGTTGAGCGATTTAACCAATCCCTGGAAAAATACCTGGCGAAGGTCGTGGAGAGCAAATAAAGAGACTGGGACAAGCACATCCAACCGTTTCTCCTGTCATATCGCAGTGCGGTCCACGAAACTACAGGAGTAACACCAGCTTTTGCTAATTTCGGTAGAGAACTACGTTTACGTGCAGAATTAATCACCGGTATTCCACCAGAATCTCCACGCAATATAACGGATTTCGCGACCGAGCTACGCAACAAGATGAACAACGACTACGAGCACATCAGGGAATATGGACAACAGATGCCTGAAAAGATGAAGACTCGCTACGACCGGAAGGCGAACAACAAAGGCTTCGATGAAAGGTCATTGGTGTGGCTTCATAACCCAGTACGAAGCAAAGGTAAATCGCCTAAGTTACAAGCCAGATGGGACGGGCCATATCGCATAATGACCAGGATGAACGACGTCACCTATCGACTCCAGAAGGGGTCGCGAGGTGCATCGAAGATAGTTTATGTGGACTGGTTGGCTCGTTTCTATGGGTCCAACGATGTTCGAGACGAACACGTCTAAGAGGGAGGCAGTGTAAGGCTATATTTGAAAATAACGCCATCTATCGGCGAATGAGAGAACTAGAAGAGAATGGCTATATCAGTGTTTAAGCTACTCTCTACTAGATGGCGTTGCTGTATCGACTGTTCCCAACTGTTCGAGAAAATTCTCGTGAAGGCTAGAATAGATTAGTTTGTTATATGTACTGAATACCGCGCGGACGGGCGAATAGAAACAGTTCAATTCTAATAATCGAAGCGATCAACAAGCGAAGGAGTGCGAAGTTTAAGTAAAGCGGAAGTGTTTTCTAGTAGTGTGAAATAGTGTTTTATTTGTGTTGGAAATTAAGTGTGTAATTATGGTGTTTGTGTTAGTAAATAAAGTACAGTTTAGTGGCATAGTGCATTTAATTTATCACCGAACCCCAGCTCGTAACAATACCACGGTATCCTCGGCGTTCCCTAGAGTCGGGGTCACGCGAATCTCATTAGCGTACTTTACGCTAGCTTGCTAGAAAAGCAAAAAATCTAACTTTAAGGTATCATCTCTATCATCAGTTATATGTTTTATTTGTTTATAGATAAATGAGAAAAAGTAGCTTATTATGACTGATGCATTCATCAAATAACTACGTCAAAACTTAGCCACATTCTTACATGAGTAGGTACCTAAACAAACTCAAGTTAATGCCGATTTCAAAACAGCAGTAAACTAACGTAATAATTTTTTTTTTATAGACTCACGCCTGTATCCTCTAAGGGGTAGGCACTAACTAACGTAATAAATGCAGCATAAAACATAATTTTATTTTGAAGTGAGTTTAACGTTGACAGGCAATAGTAGATATAACGAAATAAAGAATACAATTTATAATAAAACCAAGTACATTTACAGTATAAAGGGCTGATGATGAAAAAAAAAAGAAAAAGAAATTGTTTCCACCCTTTGATTAAATCAAAGGCTCCACCCTGAAATTAAGAAATTGTTTAAGACGAACAATTTTATTATTGTAGTTTGACTCTACACAGGTGCCTAGATACATGAATTACTTCAATATAGTATTTTGTTAATAGGTACGAAATCTTTCGCTCTTTCACTACCTATATCCTGTGTCGCGGGGGGCCTTTCAAACAAGCAACCAAAGGCCACAATAAACATCCAGAAACAGCCACTTTTATGAATCACACGAAGTATTGTCTCGTGTGGGAATGAAACCCACAACACTCGGCGCAGTGTCATGCGGTGAGGCGGCCTCTTACGCCACCACGCCAAACGTGCAGTCCAAAATCGAATATGTTCTGAAATTAAATACGAGCAAGTTGTTCGTGTAGCATTTAAAGAAGTAGTTAAAGTGGGTTAGTATGTACTAATTCTTAGTTCTCGTGATAAAGTGCTACTTCTGGAACATTATTTTATTAGCATTTTTTTGATTGAGTTTTATAAAACAATCACATGTTACTTACATTGTTGTATCTAATGTTGGAAAATTAAGTGTATTTCCTATTTGAATAAAGATACTGTAGGTACGGTGAGTTTGAATGTTGTTTAAGTTTTTATTCGATGTAAATAACCCACTAATGTTCTGAATTTAATTAGGCGTACATGACATTTGACCACAGATAAAGAGGACTGTCTTGAATTTGAATAATAGTACATTGTCCGTACCATGATAACCATGGCAGAGGCAGCTGTCCTTTACACTCAAGCGCAGCATCCAGTTTAGACTTTAGTACCACAGTACGCCAGAGCAGTAGTCGCGCGGCGTTCGCGCGCATACACACGCGCACGTGTTGCGTGCATTCTAAATATTTATTTGCCGTAGACCCGCGCGCTTTTGACACGATCTTTAAATTCGAAATTCGGAAAATATTTTTTTATCTTTTTAATTTGTGCTGTGTGTGTTTTGAAAATATAAAAGTGGTACGTACCTTTTTTGATTCATGCATTTTTTAATTAAACGTGAAATAAGCAGCAGAATGAATTTTCTTGATACAATAAAAATATTTTAATTGAAGCATAACTAGATGAAATCATTGTCATAATTATTTATGCATATTTATTGTTCATTCTTCTCGTTAGGTTATTTACATTAGTAAATACAATGCTGCTGACGTAAAATAAATTACAATCACGATGATGCGTCAGTAGATAATACAAAGGATCCTCAGTTTATTCATTAATGGAAAATTACAATTAGTTCAGAATCATTATCTTCAAAGATTATAAATTATGATTCTTTTATATTTTATTGGATTGTAAAATACACAAAAATCAAACAAGTACAAAATAATTGTTTAACAATTAAAATATATAATTGTGCAGCTGGTTGCTGGAGTACATCTGGTTTAATTAAATTAATCAGGCTATATTCTTGAGTCACGCATACGCAAACATAATTAGTATGGTAACACAGGTATTCCGGTTCGTTCAAATAATTATCTACACGATTGAATTTTCTCACTCGCATAAAAATGAATCGATAGGACGTAAACGCAAGTAGCAAAACTGGATAAATACTAGGCGGTAATCCTCGACCTATTCTAAGTATAGACAGGTATGTATACCTACCATAAAGGGGACTTGAAAGGACCACTATCGAAAATTAGAAGGGCATCAAGTCAATTTAAATTTTCCGTCTCTAATCATGTCCGCAGCGCAAAAATAATTTATGCGTCGAAAATAGCTGCTAGCTAACTTCTCGTCTAGGTAGCAATATCAATATTTTCATAACCAAGAGCAATTTTTTTAGACCGGGTATAAGGTCCGCCTGTTAGATAAAGTCGCTGGCTTAGGTACCTCATTATAACTATACTAGTAAAGTTATTCAAGATCTTTTGGCCTCTCCAGCAAACAAGAATTTTCATCTAACATTGCACAGATACAAAACTTTCCACATCAGCTTTTAATAGCCATACACGTGAAGCCAATATTTAAGTAATGTTAACGTAAATAAACATAAATTACCAACACTCTTTCGTACTTTGGAAAAAGTGTTAGTTATAAACGTATTTCTTGGCGAGGTGTCAATAATTATTGGCTAGCAATCAACGACCGGGAGCATTCCTATGCAGGCAACATACCTACAACAAAAAAAGTCTTTATAACAAAATTGATCGCATATAATATTTATAATGTATGATGTTTGAAATATTTACATAATATAGGCCTTCGTCCAATAGTGGACTGATATAGACTGATAATGATGATGAAAAACCAACCATAAAAATAACCCGAAAATCAGAATAGTGCATAGCGAAACTGAATTGTTTTCGAATTTCCGGTAGTAGGTACAATGTACTTTCATTAGGCGCAATTTATTTTGAATCGTAGTGCCAGTGAATCAGCCATATTTCGTGAGCAAAGCCCAGACACAACTTATTTTCAGTGTTAGCAACGCAATGATATGCTACAGTGTACAGATCATTGGTTCTGAACCTTAGTACAAGGTTGAATTTGCCTTTTTCAAAGGCTTTTACTGCTTTTTGTAGAGATCACCGTTGTACTATGAGTCGCTATGACAACTGTTTATAGACTCTATATCTGGCTTCGAGCACTATATCTTTCTCTATTGACTAGGTCGTGAACAGCAACTTTGTAAGACGCCCTGAATAGATCGACTCTATTCTTAAATAGGCAGTCAAAAATAACTAGTTAAGGAACTACCTAAGCCTGACTTGCTATTGAGTAATACATACATTTGAAATGTAGCTAACATTTTTGTGTTGACAATTTGAAGCAAATTTTAGTAATTTCAATTGTAGTATTTTTAATAAAATAACCTTCGCCCACGGCTCCATATACAAAGGTACTCTGTGGGCTCCGTCAGCTCCGTAAATAGGTAATAGGTTCACCGAAACCTTCTTCAGGAATCGTGCTATGTATTGATGAAAACCTGTACAAAAATCCGTTCGGTAGTTTTTGAGTATATCGCGGTCATACAGACAGACAGTATAAACTTTATAATACTTATAGATAAGGGCTATGTACCTTTAGCTTTGCCGTGAGTTTTTTGCTCAGTCATATTACTTGAAATATGCAATCTGAAATCCGAAACGTAACGTCTATATCTCGTTGAAAAAAAGAACTACAATACAAAAAGTGACTAGTAAAAACAATATGTAAGACAAAAACTATAAGTATACGTTTAATATTCGTTGTAATCTTAAAAGCGCTATACCGCGTTACATCTGTTATTTACTATTCCTTATCTGCTATTTGCACAGGTGCGTATCAAAATATCGTTGAAATCGCTTGGAATAGTCATCAAATGCGTTCATCAAAATCTTTAGGTGAAAATATAATCTTAATATATATATTTCTTGTGTGCGTGTGTATGTCACTGAACTCCTCCTAAACGACCGAACCGATCTGAATGAAATTTTTTGTGTGTGTTCAAGGGGACTTGAGAATGGTTTAGATTCGCAATTTCGTCCACTGGAAAATGTTTTTTAGTTCATTTTTAATTTGTAAGTAGTTGTTGATTTAGAAATGTTTCACATTGGAACCGACCGACTGCGCTGCCATCGCAGTGTCAAATCTATTATATAATTTCGTCAAGGGGTACGGTAGACTCGATTGAAACCTTACCTGAATAATAAAACATAAAAAATTAGAGATTTCGAGTCGACAACATATATCCGCAAAATTCGGATTGTCGAGTATTTTGTTAAATTCTAATGGTTCTGACAGACAAATCGCAGTCGCCATATTGGCGAAACGTCACTGATACCTAATAACATTTTGAGTACTACCTCATCATCAGCCTTTAACAGTCCACTGCTGGACTAGGCCTCTCCTTTGAAAGGAGGAATTGGCCTACTATACCACGCTGGCCAAACGGGTTGGTATAGGGTTTGTATCAAGTTTTCCTTCTCTTACAGTGCTGTTCTCTGCATAATATGCTTCCTCTGTCGGCTCTTACGACACCCATGGGATGATATGGGGTGGTGACATTCCGTATTCTTAATCCGTCACCACACGGACGGATTAAGAATACGTACGGAGCACTACCTATAATATATACAAGTACTAAAGTATAGAGATAAGGAGATTTGTGTTACCCCGAACTGAACGAACCGAATGATGTACTATAACTAGAGAACCCCGAATTTACGCTCGCTTAGCTTTTTTTCCAGCGACTGCCTGTCTGACCTCCGCAACCCGAAAGGATAGCGATATTCCATAGTTTAGACTAGTGTCAGTTAATTTAGAAGGGACTGACGCCCTATAACGACTGTCAAAGATCTTCATGACAACCGGGACCGAGGGCTTAACGTGCTCTCCGAGGCATGAGGCTAGCGATAATTAACAATTAATTTTTTTCTCTGTATCACCGCTTATTTCTTTTTATTTTCATCTCCTTCATACCTATTGTATACCTATTGTGGGTGCCAGGAACAATCACCTGCATTAAACAAACATGGCAGATAACTTCATGTACACTAGTATACAATGGGTGCGACCATGGTGCGACCACGGCTCTAGCTTGAGCATTTCTGTACTATACTTTTCTGGATTTATATCTGAATGAGCTATTTTCTTGTTTCGTTCTTTTAAGACCCCTTTTTACGTAGTCGGGTTATAGTTTTTAAACTTATTTTTTTTATTATCGGAACATTCATGTACTTAATAGCCGACATAGTTTTAGATAAACTGCTTTAAAGACATTTAAATTCATGTTAATATTTATTAATATAAGTATATTTATGTAACGGGTCTTGACATTTCAGAATGGGTTACAAATTGGACTTAACCTATAAGACATTTTCATCAAAATATAGTCTCACACCTGTATCCCCGAAGGGGTAGGCAAATGGGTAAATATTACACCCACATTTCGCCATGAATTTTTAAGGTACGTTATAGAGGGTGAGCCTATTGCCGTTACCGGGCACATCACCAGACTCCGTGCTGCTACTGAGAATTTGAAAAATCCCAGTAATCCTTTTGCCCGACCTGGGAATCAAACCCGGGACCTCCGATCAGCAGTCGCATACGCTATCACTAACTGGACTTGACCACGGAGGCATCAAAATATAAGTTTATAGTTAAACACAACTTCGTTTCAAAAGCAACCGAACGGCTAAGAACACTATAGCCTATTGAAAATACAATTTGAATAGTGGCAAATAGACTATAGGATATGTAGAAACACGACCGGTAGTCAGCCATGTTCGACTGTTCGCGTAGGTACCACATCCTTAAAGCAATGTTACCAATCGTTCAACATCGGCTGACGCACATCCTTAAGGTTAGGATAATGAGTGAGCGTTTTCCTCGGTTTCTAAAGCCCTTGAAATTATTTTCCACGTTCGACTGCCTTAAATGCAGTTGTAAGACGGTTAACGTCACGAAAATCGTATGGAAATTATGCTGCATCGTACCTAGATTTACGTATTATAAATGTCCTCTGGCCGTCCTGTACTGTATGTCTGTATGAACGCTGTCTATATTTGGAAATCCTAGAAAAGATTTTAACGATACAGACTCGTTGCCTATATTATTTTTTATTCAATTTTCTGTAGGCATTCAGATCGAATATATTAATTAACATTTCGGACACACGTAGGTACTCTATCTACTCTTCTCTTAAAATCATTTGCCCAATTTAAAAATAACAGAAATTTAATTATATAATAAGATACCCCGCCGTGTAAATAGTTTTATAAGTACCGGAATAAATAGAGAAAATAAAAAAGAGTTTTTTTCTAAGATTAGACTGAGGTACATTGAGTTTGTTTTGTTATACCTACGGTTAAACAACAATACAGTATTTTAAAGTTAGGGACACATTTCATGCTGGAATAGTGTCAATAGATGGCACTGTTGTAAATACCTTTTGTCCCGAATACCGACACCAAACTTACAGGCACGGACTCCGCAACGAAAGATGGAAAATAAAATTGAATAATACAATAGTATTTGAACAAAGCGTCTAAATTTAACAGCAATGTTTTGCCACAGAATTAATACAAGCTTAAGCACGGTTTTGTGGCCGCGTCTTGAGTGTTAAACAACTCAAATAAAACTTAACAACACAAACTCATTGTAGTTTGTTTGTAAATATTATCCTCAAGTGCTGTTACAAATTGGTTATACATAAATATGAGTGTAATAAAATGTTTTATTGCTTTTGAAATTGCCAAAGATTTCTTTAAGACTGAGTGTAGTTCGTAACATCGTCGCTTTGTTGGTAGTTTTGTGGGGGTATGTCAAACAAACGTACCGCCTGCTGGCTGCTGAAGAGGCACCATTGACCATATCCACTACAATACTATGTACAATATCAGTAATCCAAAATGCTAGTCGATAGCCAAAAAGCGAGGAAACCCATAAGTATAGCGAAGCTATCACGCGCAATATAGAGAATGTGAAAAAAAAAGTTGGGTCTAGTGCGAGTTTGCACTCGATCGTCACGATGGACATCTCTCATCATCAATCGCCAGATGCAACAGCGTTAGTTCTGTTTCCTTACTTTATTATTCCGTAACGTATATCCACACAAAGCTATAATTTATTCTGGTCACAAACTCTTCTGTTTGCTACTTTTATGCTGGCCATAGATAGTCGAGGAGAGACGTTGCTGGCGCCGATCTGTTTTCGAGGCGATATGTACGTTCGTCCTGCGTTTATTCTGGCCTTAAAACGAAAACTTGTAAAAGAAATACATTTAATAAAGTTTTGCCACACCCATTTTATAGAAAAAGGTACCTAATATTCATGTTTCTTTTCTTGAATGCATAAGATTTACAGCATTACATCACATAACTACTATATAATAATAATATCTTACAAACAGAAAAGTTAAAATTTGCCAAAGCAATAATACACTTGAATCATTACATCAAAATACTATAATTATATCAAATATAGGATCGAAGCCAAATCCGTAATGGGAATCTAGTGTATAAGTACAAATGTGGTACATTGACTTTATACACAAATAGACTTTAGAATGTGTCTGCATCTCAAGGTCAAATCGCGCTGTAGGACAAGAAAGGGTGACATTTTTATTTTTACTTTTCTCTTTATTTCTCATCAACTGGTCTCAATCCACCGCACTACAAGAACCGGTAATTAGTTTTTTATCTTTTACGTTTGACTTTAAGTTATATTTCCTGATCTTAAACGAGTAGGTATAGCTTTATTTAAATGGCAAAGTCTTTATTTAAAACATACGTATAGTTTATTAAATGTGAATTTCCTCACTGAATATTCATTGTTACCTTTCGTTGCGTTGTAAACATAGTGTTTGGAAATGTTTGCCGAATTGCCAGCAACCAAGTCGCCTCTTTTCCCCTAGTCTTCTGCTTTCCATCTAGCTATATCTCTTCATCTTCTCAGTAGGCAACACATTTTGATGTGTCCCTTTGACATTGTTATGTTTAAAAAAACCATTGAAAAAGCCACGCTTATCTGCCATCACACAGCTCTTTGGCACGTCTTCTATTCATCAAAGCAAAATAAATAGCTTCGTACAGGTGTTTGAATTTTAATCATGTAACATAAGTATATTTTTATGACAACTTTATAAACTTTTAAGATGATGTAAGATACATTATCGACAATCAAACAGTACAAATATCAGCTATACCCTAGCAAGCAGCTGAAGAAAAAGAATTTGGTCTTCTGAAACAAGTATTCCGATACTTAAAAGCAAACCTCCGCAGCGAGATTTTGTAAGAATTGTTGATGGAAATAAAAGTATTAGTAAAAAAACAGCTCGCGTAGGATATCACATCATCTATAGGTAAAATGACGTAATTTGGACGATGCACATAGCAACTATGAAGACATCTGATAATTTGGCTGCAGTACACCGATTTTTTTTATTTTAAATACATGACGTATTGTATTTTGGTAATTTGAGTGAATGTTACACGTGACATGTCTGGCTTTTTATAAGTCTTATCTGCTGCAAACAGATGTTGACTTTCATGATTATTTGGGGGCGTTAACATTAGTGCAAGTATTTTTAACAATATAATCGTTTGGTGACTAACGAGAAATACTTTCATTGATATGACTTTATCTGCAACTAAATATATTAAAATAAAAAGGCGACCTAACTATCCTATCGGCATTCAAGGCAAGTTAGTTCCCAAGAGAATTATTACTTTTTCTGACAGACTTGTTGTAAGATGCTATGGATGAGAATGGACAGCCGTAAGGTCAGTCTAAACGGACAATATTTGAACAATAGTTTGATTACACTAACTGCATGGCAGTGCGAAGTTTTCCATTATGGTGGATATTGTCTCTTAGATAGCAAGAGGTTTCCTATAGCTGCACCACTTCTAGCAAGGCCTTATCTTCGAGATGAATTAATAACTGGAACAAAATTTGTATGAGCTATCAGAGAAATGAATTCAATAGAATCTTATCAGAAAGCTGTGAAACTGTTCTGTAAGTCTTTGAGGCTTCCAGTAAGTGGTTGATAGATCACTCCCTACCTATCTTTACAATTGTATTGTAAACGTGTTATTCTCTGTATGATGCTCAAAGATTCAGTTATTTTAAATCATTAAGAGGTCATTCAATCAAGTAATATATTTTTGTTGCACAAACCTAGCGTAACAGCCATTTATCTACAATAGGAAATCACCAAATTTGGAGCACCTTATCTTTGGTTTGCTTCGTACTCAATGTGTGTTTAACGACGCCTTGGCATTCACGACTTATTTGGGTACCTCCGTGCATGAGTGATAAGATAAATATAGATGACGTGAAACGCAAAAAGTACATGATGCTTAGACCGGTCCTTGTAGCTTGTGCCTCCGCGCGTTCTGCAGAATGCAGACGTCACCCTTGAAACGTCAACATACTTTGTTCAAGATTAAGAATCCTTATTTAACCCTCTTAATATAATAAGCCTCCTGAGCTTTTGGGTCACTTAATACTTTAGTATATGTATATACTTAAGAAAGTCCAGAAACTTCGAGAGAATAAGAATTATTAATGTTATTTTCGTGGGATTCGTTCGTGAAATCGTGATTATTTTTTATTGAAGACCTCTCCTATTATAAATGATTCTATTGTCTCTACCTATTATTATTTTGTTTTTGTATTAAGAATATAAAGTTTCACTACCCCGTTTCACACGAAACAAAAATCTATATCAAATCTCTGTGGAAAGCTCGATATCAAATCCTGTACCAACCCGTCTGAACAGTGTATGTAGTATAGAAAGTAAAATCTTATTATTGTCTCACGATGCTATGTTGACGCAAACTAGAGGAGGCTTATGTCCCGAACCGTCCCTATGTGCAATGTGCGCGGCGCACACAGGCGCCAGGGTGACACAGGGGCGCCGCGCGCCGAGATATGCGTTAATTATAACAGTTATTTTCCAAAAGGATGGCAAAACAGGCGCTTCACAGATTTCGCACACAGGCGCAGTGGCGTAGGAAGGAGCGGCAAATTGTTAGGTATCGACTAAAAAAAAAAAAGGTCATCCGCCAAAGGCGCTTCAGAGATATCGCACACAGGCGCTGGATTGGGTCGGCACGGCCCTGCCGTACCCCCAGCCATAAGTAAACGTGGAACACAGTGGAGGATTAGCCGGTAGAAGTCTGGCACACCCCTCTACGGATCCCCGCGCAGAGTAAATCCAAGACGATTACTCCACTTCAAAAAATATAAAAAATAGTACCCACGACGAGACTGCATCCGTGGTCCAGTCGATAGCGTATGCGACTGCTGATCGGAGGTCCCGGGTACGATTCCCGGGACGGGAAAAGTGTTACTGGGTTTTTCCGAATACTCAGTAGGTAGCAGTCCGGAGTCTGGTGATGTGCCCGGTAACGGCAATAGGCTCGCCCCCTATTACGTGGGACCTAAAAATGCATGGCGAAATGCGGGTGTATTTATACCTCTGACTACCCCTTCGGGGATACAGGCGTAAGACTATAAAAAAAAAGAGTACCTACTAAAGGTTATTTATGCTGATGTGGTGTGATAGAGCTCACACCACTCAGTACGTACTTTAAGCAAATGTTGGTAATAATATATTATTGCCAAGCAACAATACCAACATGTAACAATATGTAAACTTCACAATAAACTTAAGTAAGTAACGATTAAATCAGAGCATTTTAATGAATTTTAATCGACTACTGAAATCATTTAATCAATACGCTACAGTTAACTTAATAAAAGATACAGGGTTAGGCACATTAACATATATTTGCGTTGGATATAATACTTGAAATGTTGTAAATATAAAGTAGTCAAATATAACTTTAAAACATCTTCTTTGAAGTCCTATGGTTGTTACCCTGATCCTAGCCTCCTAGGTTATCGTTCTGAAGGCACATTTTACACTACGAGTCTTACAGCCTAATTTAGTGCCATATAATATATGGCACTAAATTATAGTGAGTACATTTGAGTACAAGAATAATACGTTCAATATGAAATTTAAAAATTAGACAAAATCGGATACTGAAAACTAAAAGTACGCTTTTTACTTCTTGTCGTATCAATAGCTATTAAATTGTGTGCGACCGATAAGCTAAAGTATGGTAAAAGTATAATAATTATTCATTTAAAAACAACAACACATACGGTCATTATAAACTTATTTTTTAACTAGCTGAAAACAAACTACATATATTAATACTATAATACCTAATTCGACACAAAATTTTATTGCGGTGTTAAATAGACTCACTGGCAGTTAAGTTTCTATCCATTGTCAAATATTCGTTATTAACCGTAATATAATAAGCAATCAGACAGAGTTTACGTGTCATTAAAAAATAAGTAAACTGTGCTATCAATATGAGACCACTAATCTTTGCCCTTTGTGCTAGCGGCCCAGATCTTTTTCAGATGTGCTTATCACTTTCGAAGACGTGTATTGACTAATATTATAAACAAACATTCAAACATAAGATCCAAGGAATATACAAAGGGATCGCACTGTGTTATCCCGTGTGTGAACAACCAGACGAACTTAACACTACCATACGGATAGATAGAGACATGACAAGTGTTTTAATCCTTTTTTCTATTATAACGCGAATGTATGTTACTCTATAACGTTTGGTTTCAAGTTTGCAGTACATAGATTAAACAGGCACCTAGGCAGTGGTTTAAGAGGTTCACTGATTTTATACTTAAAATTAATTTTCAGCAACTAAAACTTGAGTCATGTGTGTTTGTAAGGAGGTCTAATAATAATAACAATGAGATATTTATAGTTCTGTATGTCAATGATTTAATTGTATCAGGTTCAAATGAGGTTGAAGTTCATATTGTTATTCAGTTACTTAGAAAATAATTTGAAATGTCTAAAGCTGGTATTGCTGATGAGTTTCTTGAAATAAAATTAGAACATGTTGATGATAAACTTTGTTTAAGTCAGAAGGCATATATTGATAAAGTATTAGCTAGATATAGAATGACAGAATGTAAACCATGTGACACTCCCTTAGTTCCTAAGTCTACTGCATCAGATTTTGTTGATGGTGAAGAATTTCATGGTCCTTACCGTGAGCTAGTAGGTGCATTGTTTTATTTGTCAATGACTACTCGTCCTGATATCTTGTATTCTGTTAACAGAATAGCACCGAGTCTAGCTTTTGACACTAGAACCGACTCTCACGTGGGCGAAGCCGCGGGCAGAAGCTAGTAGTATTATAAAAACTTCTATTTGGATGAATATAAATGTTTGTTTCTTTTCCAAGCAAAATTACGGAACTGATTTTCATTAAGCGACACGGGACAAGCGACAATTAAGAACTAAATACGCACATAACTGCGAAAAGTCATTGGTGCCCACCGTGGATTGAACTCAATACCCTCTGCGTGGCAGTCTGTTGGTATATCCACTAGGCTATCGCTGCCTGCCGGGCATAAACTATTATCACTTAAAAGTCAAGTTTAGATAACATAACTTAATTCTATATCGTAATATTGCATGCCTATTCGAATGTTATGCTAAACGACGCTAGTGATAGTTAGTTATTAACATTCATGGATACGATTCGTTCTACGTCACGTACTTGTACATGTAGGTCATTAGGCGACTGCGAAATATCTGTCAGTGTAAACTTGAACTTGAATTATATGGACTAGCCGTTTGCGGTTTTAAGGCATTTAGATGAATGAATTATTGATAAAATGTGGGCAAGCTTGATCAGAATTTTAATATAATTTAAACTATTTTAAACTATTGGTTGCGTGTAAGTGGGTGTCAGCCTCTGGGCGATCTTACTACGGTTACCTACCTTGTGAAGTGGCAGTAATATAATTTTCTGGAGCGATATGCCTCTGTTTGTTGTTGTTGAATAAAACATCTCTTCTTACGTGTTACTGAATGATGTAATTTAGAGTTGTTTATCACAGACGTTGTCGTTCGTCTTATAATAAATACATTTCTCATTGATGAGTTTTCTGGTGAAAACGTATATGTATCCGCCAAGACGAACTAAGCGAAGTACAACGTACCTTTTCTCGAAGCGATTTGGTTAATTATTCATAAATACTGACAAAAAATATAAAAAAGTAATATGATCATTTTCACCACCCGTGTATCTGTCAGATAAATTCTAAATTAGTATGAAATTTTTAAGCGTTGTTGATGAAATAATTACGTCGTTTAGCCGACGATCAAATTAAGACAACGCGTACCCAAATAAACATAAAATACGCATATTAGTATAAAAACCAAAACCGGTTGAAGGTCATTTGCCTATTCGTCGTATGAATAGTATACATCATTAGCATTCATGTCCGTACAAAATTGTCGGTTATATTACGGTCCGGCGGATTGACCGCAAATACTGACTGAGAGTAATGCATTTTAAAGAATTAAACACAGAGTAATATAACATAGCAGTAATAATGATAGAATATAAATAAAAATAAAGATCTAATTATTTTTATGATACAAAAGGTGCAAAAGGGCGTAACCATAAATTTAAGATACCCCGGGGGATAACTAAGAAGAATTGGCTTTTGATAGATGAAGGAATATAAAACTTAACCTAACCTAAAGTTAATTTTTCCTGCCGAATAACTTAAGCGAATCGGCTAAACTTGTCAAAATCTTCGAGAATATAGCCTTACCTCAGTTTTAACGGTTTATCTTAAGTTTATACTCACATATCTCCTTCAGGGATTCAGGCGTGAGTCTATAAAAAAATACTCATAGTGAGAAGAGGCTCGTGTTTAGCAGTGGGACAGTATAAAGAGCTAATGATGACTGTTGACTCACACCTGTTTGAAATTAAATGAAATATTTCTTTACTTTGTGTAAACTTTTTGAGTAGGTACTTAGGAAACGGCCTATTTTAAAACTTTTACGTTTTATACTATTGTTTTTGAAATGTGACATTAATGTATATCCCAATGGTTGAGAAGCTTATAGGAATTTGGCACAAACACGACGGGTAAGACAATGACGGCACGGTTGGACTGCCTGGTACAACAGCAGGCTTATCAAGCTACACTCGCTCCGATCCTCAGACCAGATACATATGTTTTGAGATCCACAAATTATGGATTACTTTCTAGTGCGGGTGTTGTATTTTGAACAAAAATAACAATTACTGCCTGGCAGAAACTCTCAACAAGTATCGTTCACCTAACTGTAAATATATAAAAAGCTTATCATAAAAACGCACGAATTTTATATTTATATAATTAACTTAAACGCCTCAAACAGCAACTAAATGCTGTAATCAAATTCTACAATTAAACATCATTTGGGAAGGTCTTCATCAAAAATATCTATTATTATAAAGCAATCAGTTTGATAGGCAATAGAAAACAATGCCTACTTTAGCCTTCGCTCTATCGTTATAATATCTCAGAAATATAGCCTTCGTCAGATGTTCGGAAGTAGTATAATGGATTGAATGAATAATGTGCACATTAACCCAGAAAACTGATGTAATACGTGTCTATACTAGTATAGAAACCTTGGTATTGCTATTTCCATATTAATAGCTGTGACATAAAACCATATATTCTTGGTATTAGATTATGTGATTTTCTGTCGATATTTCTGTGCGTCTAAATTTATCATAACGAATATGCAGGCTGTGTTAAGGTCACTTGCAAGACTGATTTTATTAAAGCCGTACTTATGCCCTAGGAATACATTTACTTCGTCTCGCTGGAGATTTTACACACATGCAAATAACGAGCAAATACGTGTCATAACAACCCTTTGCTAAGCTAAAAAAGCTTTGGCTCCTATAGTCGTCGAACTTGTAGCGACATGCTACATATCAGAGGAGGAGTTAGAAGACCTTCCCTCTAGGTCGTGGAACACCACATCTTATTTTCCCACAAACTCATATCGTTCACCGCAGTCTAATGTATGCTCGTACTAATTGAAAAAAAAAATGTCGTAAACGCAGTTGAGCGATTGAGTTATGTCTAGTAATGTAAACATGTCGGCAAAAATATTGATCTGTGGATAAAAATTAGATTTTATCCATTATCAGACCACGAGCTTGCTTTTCAATAAATTCGCTTTAAATTAGCTCCGTAGATTAGTCGTAATTGACAAGGGAACAAACAGACAGAGCTTACACATGTTTGTATTAGTATCAGTATTATTCAAATTATGGTATAATTAAAAACACGTTTAGTAGATTTATTTCACCTCTCAAATTACGTGGGTTAAAGTTTCAAGCGATAAATCACACATTATCTTCAAGAATGCTTTTAAATTCTTCCAAATCGAATGCAATTCATAGTTTAAAAACATGTTTAACCTAAATTCTTCGGTAGTAAACATGAATTGACGCATCGAAAATAGAAGTAAGTACACAATTAATTGATGAATAAAATATTATTGACCGGATAATTAACTTCGCCTTGACTTTTAAGATCATCTCTACGTGTATTTACAAATGAAATCGGTTATTATATCTATTAGGAAAATAACCTTCGCGATTTGTCCAATTAAAGACACATAGACTCACTACTGCATACGTTAATATTCATAAAAAAATCATACTACTGCGCGTTTTGGCGGTCAAGACCGACAAGATTTTTTCTTGATACAAGGCAATAAACCATTCTACCGGATGATAAGCGGTTATAGGCGTTTGCAACACCGACGATATTATGCACTTATTGGCAATCCTGCACAAGACTATCGTGTGAAACTGTATGATCGAAAAGCAAGTAATTTTAGTAAAGAGAGCATAGCAAATATGTAGCACATATTAGAACACAACGACTTGTGCCAAATTAAGACGGATGACGCAGTGTCCATAAGTGTGGCAGGGTATAGTATAGGCAATGAATACAGATTTACATAGAAGCGCAGTTCTTAAGGATTACGTGTGCCGATTCCAAATGGGGACTGTCACCAGTTTAGTTCGTAGTTGGTGCCGTTGGTGCCGTTGGCGGCGCTGGCGTCGTTCTCCGTCTCTCTTGCTCTCGTAGAGACAACTGTCACAGCGCGACTGCCACGCCACTCAGCGGCAATTTGGGTCACAGAAAGTTTGTCTTCAGAGCGCCCATAGGAAATGCGCCTCTATGTAAATATCTGAGCTCCTTGGTATAGGTGAAGTTTGTCAGGTATTGTAGCTTATTCTTCTTTAATGACAACGGCAACACGTATGTATAACTGGCGTTCTATTGACAACTCTTCGCTTTATGGGAACAAGATGCTTCTAAGATCGGAACGAGATCTCAGGTTAAGTTTGAATACCAATTATTGTCAGCTTATTTAGCGGACCCCAAGGTGATGACCTTGGATCGTAACCGGGATGGCGCTAGGATGACGATGACCAATTATTGTCAGCTAAATATTAGCCTTTATTCTCGGGTCTAGTTCTCTTCCCATAAACGTCGAGAATGTCGGCCTTGACCGAAACTGCTCGTCATCTGGTCAATGTGAGTTCTATTAAAATTTATAGCTTAACAACAATTAGGTAGACGATAATTTATTCTCGTTGGAGATAAATGTAAAAGGCTCGGTCGGACCTTACAACTGTAAAATAGTAACTCAAAGTTATCCGGCTGCAATCAAGGTTGAAATATTTTATGAGTTGACAGTCGATGCTTTTACAAACGAGTTCTATTTTTTTATATATAAAACTTATTAATGACTTCTTTCAAAAACCAAATTTTAGAGTTATCGAAAGCTATATGCTAATACAATATGGTCACTTATAACTAAATGTCATTTCATTCACATTAAACTAGTCAACTTACCTTACACGAGACATAATTATTTAGCAGAATGCATAGTTATTAAATTTGTACACACTTATTTATTCCTAATTCTGTCTTTGTTCACAGCTCGATAAATATTTTGAAGGCGTATTCAAAATGTTATAAGCACACAAGCAAATTGGAATATTCGATTGAAAGTTCAAAGAAAACTCGTCAAAATGGTGCGGTGGTCTTGGAGGCAAGGCCTGAACTGCATTACAGGCATCTTTGATAAAGATGAGAATGTACAGAGCGAACCATTTACGAGGTCTTGTATCGGAAGAATCTCTCCTTTATACTGGAGAGTGCCTATCTTCATATGGTCTTTGATCATAATGCTGTGGTCTGTGTCATTCTTCTGGGGGCCGACAGAGAAGTTTCTTCTATACATGACGCACTGGGGCTTGGTATTCATAGTCCTGGAGTCAACCTTCGGCATATACGTCGCAATACAACGTACAGGATTAACAGGTAAGTAATTTTTTAATCATTGGTTAAGTAAAAAATAATTGTGTTCATCCGCGGGCAGTGATGCGTCCATAACCGACAGCGTTGCTCCACCTTGTGTTTCATACCATCCTGACTATAAGGGCCTCTACACATCTAATCGGAGATACGACGACATATCGACTTCGAATCATGCACGATACCTTCACAAAATTTAATTATCTACTTATCTGCAAAAAATTACAAAGAAAATAATAGAGCATGTCGTTGCTTTTTGTCCTATGGTTTTTAAAGTTATAGAACGAAATAACCCCGCCCATAAATGAAGATATCTCTTTCAAGAAAATGCTCAATCCATGCAACAATGTATACCTATGATCGACACGGTGTAAGTAAGCATGCTGATAAACGTAGTCAAATATGTAAAATTAAACCAATAAGGTGCCGTCTATTTTCATGTTTTTTATCTGAGCAAATGAAGAAGTAGATACAGTACGACCTATATTGCAAGTGTAGCCACACGCTTACAACACCACAGGTCAAGTAAAATAGGATAGGTAACGCATTGTAAATAAAAAGTGAGACCACTTTTTGTATGTGTAAGTGAATAAATTTATATCTGTACTGCAGATCTTCATATTTTGGCTTAACTTCTAATGAAGGCGTGCTATTCTTAACAATATTGTTTTACTTAATCTACGCGACTGGCGATACAAAACATGCTGTTGTAAGACGTGCGGGGTTCCTTATGTTAATAGGTAATACATGCTATCCGTAACCCAACAACTCATTTGTGGGCTCTACCTCTCAATAATTAAGTTTAAGGCAGCTCTCAATAGAGAGATATGGAAAGAGGCTAGGCAGGCCTTTGCCCTGCGTGGGACAGGCTGCAAATAATAATAAGACTTGGACCACCAAAATGTGGCAGTATTTCGCGTGTCCTACCATTCCATGTCAGCCAGTCACAGTCAGTTATTAACTTTGTATCGTAAAAATGATGCGGCGATCCGGCTCCGTCACGCGTGCATGAATCTTTCGCAAAACAACCGCTTAAACTGGATAGGTTAGCCGTATTATCTATTATTGTATCAAATATGTAAAAACACTGTTGCCTCTATATAACCGAGGCTAGCTAATCATAGTATCTTCTTGGGTTTACGCGAATGTTACACATTGAAATTAAACTACAGTTTACGGATTTTATCGCGTTGTATTGGTTTCACTAAGTTATTACATTTGAAACTAAAGATCTAGAAACTATATTTTTAATTTATTACTAGCCGACGTTTCGAATTCTTTACAGAATTCATGTTCACGGCAGACTGAGGTGATATTTGTCTTTTTCTTGAATGTATAAGTTATCTGACTATATAAGACTGCCACCATCACACCGAGGTTCTACAAGCGGTATGTAGATGACACTTTCACAATTTTACCAACAGATAGTATTAATGATTTCCTAAACCATCTTAATTCTATTAATAACCAAATACAATTCACAATGGAATTAGAGGCAAACAAGTCTTTAGCTTTCTTAGATGTACTTGTCATCAGGAATAAAAACAACTCCTTAAGCCATACTGTGTATAGGAAAAAGACCCATACAAATAGGTACTTAAACGGTGAATCTCACCACCATCCTAAACAGTTAGCTACTGTAGGAATGTCTCTGTTTCAGAGAGCCCGCGGGATCTGTGACAAGGAACACCTGGACGCTGAGCTTCAACATGTCAGGCAAGTTCTGCAAGACAACAAGCTCCAACCGCCGCGCCACTGTCACAGATCCCAGAAGAAAGAAAAACCAGCCACAGTAGAAAGACAACCTGCTGTCCTCCCATACATCAAGGGCGTGACCGACAAAATTGGCTACATCTTGAAGCGAGCTTCTATCAAAACTTACTACAAGCCGCCAACGAAGATCAGACAATTATTACCATCTGTCAAGTGTCAGTTACCCTTGCAAGAGGCCGGTGTCTACAAAATTGACTGTGAATGTGGGCTCTCATACATTGGACAAACCAAGAGAAGCGTAGGCATTCGACTTAAAGAACATATTATAGTTGACATAAAACATAAACGCTCAACAAAGTCTGCTGTGTGTGAACATGTGGAACAAGGACCCAACCACTACCTGCGATTTGATGAACCACAGATACTCGCAAAAGAACATCGTTTTTCCAAGGATGATACGAGAGGCTATTGAAATTAAAAAACACCCTAATTTCAATAGGGAAGATGGTTGGAATGTTCCTCCAGCTTGGGACCCTGTCATAAGGCTAATGAAACCCCAGAAGGACAAAGTCACCAGAAGACCTAAGGACACTGTGAGCTCATTCTGCGTAAATAGTAACACCAGTAGTTGAAAAATGTTCGGGTACTTTGAGATAACTTATACATTCAAGAAAAAGACAAATATCACCTCAGTCTGCCGTGAACATGAATTCTGTAAAGAATTCGAAACGTCGGCTAGCCATAAATTAAAAATATAGTTTCTAGATCTTTAGTTTCAAATGTAATAACTTAGTGAAACCAATACAACGCGATAAAATCCGTAAACTGTAGTTTAATTTCAACTAGCTAATCATGTCGATGTTTTAGACAAGTCGAGGGTAACCTTAAGTAGGAAAATATTTTTTTTCCTTTTAGCGATTACTAAAATATTATGAACCCAATGATGTTACAAAAGTAAAAGAACCAAACAAACTGGGCTATCCAAAACCAAAATAACTATTCAAATCGAACCAGTACTTCATGAGATTACTGCCTTCAACGAAATAAACAAACTCGTCAGCTTTATATTATATTTTGCCTGTATCCCCGAAGGGATAGGCAGAGGTATAATATTACACCCACATTTCGCCATGAATTTTTGATTTTTAGGTGCCACGTTATAGGGGCGAGCCTATTGCCGTACTGGGCACATTACCAGACTCCCTGCTGCTACTGAAATTTCCTAACGGAAAAGCCCAATAGCACTTTGCCCGACCCGGGCATCGAACCCGAGGCCTCCCAATCCCAGGCGCACATTTATGCTGCGAGACCAACGAGGCAGTCTGTAACATTAATGTAGAATATAGTTTTCTGCATGCAATACTTAACATATTACATGTACCTATCAATCTATTCCTTTGCTACTGCAGTAACCTTTGATACTTTTCAAATAATTTTATTTACTTTCTTAGAAAAGAGAACATTTTATCATCGGACACAGAGTAGCCCCGAAACTACAATTTGCAGATCACATTGTTCACATTCTTATGTATTTGCAATTATCAATTTCTTTCAATATCATACTATTGTAAGCAATGCCATTATTTCCACGAGCCTCGTTTATCATAACCTTGTCACAAGAACTACTATTACTATTTAATACATTCTCCTATAACAATAGTACATTTCAATTTATCACATGTTAGTATCAAAAGCAATGTTTCCGTATTACCTTGATTAACATACATATATAAAGTCACGCCTTTTATCCCCGAAGGGGTAGGCAGAGGTGTATTTCTACACCCACTTTTCGCCAGATATACTTTAGTCCCACGTAATAAGGGGCGAGCCTATTGCCGTACCGGGCACATTTCCAGACTCCGTACGGCTACTGAGAATTTCGTGATAGAAAAACCCAATAACACTGCCCGACCCAGGAATCGAACCCGGGACCTCCCGATTCCACGCGCACATTTATGCCGCGAGACCAACGAGGCAGTCGTATAGGGTTTGATGTCGAGTTTTCCGTCTCTACGCAAAGTTGGTATTTGCATCGTGTATACCATACCTTGATTAACAGGTTACATGAAATCGCCTGCAAAAAATGTTCTAGTTCCTACATGAATGCTGAATTAATACTTCATTAAGGCAACATGCCTACTTCAATAAACCAAATATATATTATTTAAACAGAATAATAGTTTTACTAGGTATATTATAAAAGTAACGGAATAGAAATTTCTGAAAATCTATTAGATACTAAAAGCTGCTAAATATTTAAAGAAAAATATTACATCTTTGCATATTAAATTCTCGATAAATAATTATCATCTTTTAAATCAGGCACTGGATTTTCAAAAAATATCATCGCTCAAAATAACATTGACATAATATGCATTAAATAAGGTAAACAAAATAAAATTCAATATATGCAATACATTATCATAGTAGTCACCATTTATATAAACGATCAGCAAATATAGCACTGTGTTAAATCTTAATTCAATAAAAACTTTCAAGGTCTTTCGACGAGTGTCATTTGACGCTCTTTTCATTCTAAAGAGATTCAATATTAACTATTTATATGTTCTCCATCTTTCTAATTTAAATAAATTTTACTTTCCTATTATAACTTACTTTAATTTTATTGATTACTCATCACATTGCAGAAACAATGAGAGTAGATTGTGTAAGAGGCGATTAAAAATCTATGTCGCAAAACCTTGACTGAATAAGGAACAAGTTCATTACAAACGGAGTCTTATTACAAGATTATTCCTTACGCTTCACTGCTCGCACTACCATTTCATTTTCACTGCTTAGTTTATCACTAACTATGTACACGATCGGTCATATTTAACGTTACTGATATACTTCGCACGTAAATAGGTTATCAATTGAATCGTTCGAAGGATCAATATAATCAGACTGAACAAAGAACGGATGGAAATGCAGTTGCTGTGTTTTTTGTTGGAATCTTTGTGCGGTGTTCGACCGAGGTGATTGTGCAACATGTTCTGTGCTCAGTGTGTGAATAGTGACTGTCAGTGGCGGAAATGTTTCTTCGAACATCCATCGCCTTCTAACTTCTACGTGAGCTGTTGGCAAAGCAACCGTTCGTCCGCCTACCTACTGGTTCTAAGGACTTTCCTCTTCCTATTTTCCACGTGCGTGCTCCTCGCTTCTATAGCCGTGCCATTGACATTGAACATACCCCTCGGCTACTGGTTCATATACCTAACACATTGGGGTTTCCTATTAATCGTACTGACAACGGGCTTCGCAACTACTGTGTCAGCAGTCGCTTACTTTAATCGGCCTATTGGTACGCTTATTCTTCTTTATTTGTGTCTTACTACGTATACTAATATGTGTTTGTATTGATTTATTGTTTTGTTATCTTAATACAAAGCGCACATATTTATCAAAACGATCAAAGATAAGACTTATTACTCAAACTTACAACTCAACGTGAGTAAAAACTAAATATTAAGTTTTTAAGAGTATGTACAAGGACAAGTGTTTTGATGCCAAGTTGAGGACGAGTTGTGATATTTGTGTTGATGTCTGTAGCACGTGCGCCGTGAGCACGTTCAAGCGCGGTTGAGTGACCTCCACTTACTATCGTGTAAGGTCTCAACAACATACTATATCGCAGTGTCATGCGTTCCATTGAGACAAATAAACAGTGTCATAAATGACCTTAGACCCGGTTTCCCCTATGTGGTTTCCCGCCCGAAGACTAAGATGGTTTAATATAAAAAAGAATAACAATTTTGATGGCCACGGTAAAACGTCTTAAATTTATAGAACCTATAATGTTCTGCCATCATCATTATTTACCACTCCTTAAATCCCTCGATCCCGCGTAATATTGAAGCCAAGAACTCAGCGATATTTATTGCACTGCCATTATTTGAAATTACCAAGGTTAATATGAATAAACGATCACAAAAGCAACTCTACTTTTAAATGGTGATTTTTTTGATAAAATTATTGTTTTCTTTTTTAAATAGATAATTATTTCTTATAAGGAATGCAAGCCTCTTCGACATTATCGCTTTAGACGCCTTACTGACAACGCCCTTTCAAAAACTATTACTTGACCTATGTATAATTAGTATAATTACACTTGCAATTACATGTTACGCATACACTAATTATTTCATGCATTTTGAATATTTATGGCGGCCGTGAAAGTTTTGTGTGTGAAGCCAAATTGAATGCTAATTTAATAGTACAAATCTATAAATCTAAACACGGTGTGGAAAACAATACACATAAAAGTGAAAAAAGAGTTCTCGTCTCTACTTTGAGCTACTAAAGTGATAAATGCATTAATATTCGAATTTGAGCGGTACGGAAAATTGATAGAGATCTCCTTTATTTTACTCATCGTTGTCCAAGCGCTATCCCGGCTGCACCCGAGTCTCTTGGAACAGGATATAAATAAATATTTTAGTCTAACATGAGGTAGGTATCTGAGATAAATATTTTAGTCTAACATGAGGTAGTTATCTGAGATACGTCAGAATATTGGCTTTTGCACACTGTTATTTTACTTTTTAGTCCGTGTGGTGACGGATTAAGAATACGGAATGTCACCACCCCATATCATCCCATGGGTGTCGTAAGAGCCGACCGAGGGAGCATATTATACAGAGAACAGCACTGTAAGAGAAGGAAAACTTGATACAAACCCTATACCAACCCGTTTGACCAGCGTGGTATAGTAGGCCAATTCCTCCTTTCAAAGGAGAGGCCTAGTCCAGCAGTGGACTGTTAAAGGCTGATGATGATGATGATTTTACTTTTAACAATTTAAAGGCAGCGATATCATAGTCGACATACCATACATGACATGTTTTGAATAATTGTTAATCACACTAGTCGCAACGCAAAGGTTTTGCGTTATACCATAGTTTACCATAGAATATTGCAAATCCTTTGCGTCAGACAGGCAGTCGCTCTGTAGAAAAGCCGATATTCAGCTGAATCCGGTTAGGATAGTAAGCGGACCCCGGGTTGCAACTGAGATGACGTTGAACTCAGAACAATTTAATAGTTTGTTCGGCACCACACACTACGTATTAGTTTAGTAACATAATCATTTAGACGATAAGAGTTTATTTTCTCTTGAATAACCACTCCCTCTTCCCATCTGTATCTAACAAAAAATAATCAACTAATTTAGGTCATTAACCGGGAAGGTATGCGTATTCATAAAAATATGCTGTATATTTGTATAAGTCTTGTAGAATTGAGAATTATTCCGTTTTTATCGGTTAAATCACAATGAAATGGTGAAAGTATTTTTACCCATTTACAAATTCGTAGCAAAACACAAAGTCTCATAAATTCAGGTATATTCTGTGTCATATCAGATAACGTATTATTTTCATTTTTCACGTCCAAAGAAAATTTGTTAACAACGCGTTGAAAACAACGCAAAGTTGACCTCTTCATTGACTTCAACTTACAAATATATATAAAATACAAGTACCTAAACTCGAGGTTTTTACAACACAACATGCACGTATGGTGGCTTAAGCAATCACCTCGCCATTCAGCACTGCGTCGCGTGTTATGGGTTCGATCCCCGCACTACACAACACTTTTTGCCATCCACAATGTGCTGTATCGAATCTAGGTATAGTGTATACTTTCTGTCCGTTGATTAAATATTTGTTAAGTCCTCCTTGATACGAGATATATTCAAACGGCAAGAGTTCTCTTAAGAAAATTAAAACTTATTAAGAAAATCTTAAAATAAGAGCAGCGATAGCTGAGTGGAGAGACCGACAGACTGCTACGCAGACGGTCTCACGTTCGAATCCTCGACACGCACCAATGACTTTTCGAAGTTAAGTGCGTATTAAATTGTTAATTATCGCTTGCTTATCGGTGAAGGAAAACATCGTGAGGAAACCTGCATGTCTCAGAGTTCTCCAAAATGTTCTCGAAAGACATGTGAAGTCAGCCAACCCGCACTTGGTCAGCGTGGTGGACTATGTCCTAACTCTTCTAATAGTGAGAAGAGGCCTGTGCCCAGCAGTGGGACAGTATAAAAAGGGCTGATGATGAAGAAAATCTTTTAATTTGTGCGTATGTTTTTTCAGATGCGACATTCGGTCTACCATGGTACGTGAAGGCTTATTGGCTGCTGTACAATATTACGATACCAGTTGCCTTTCTCATCACGGTGTTCTACTGGGGTGTTTTGAAGACCGGTAAGACTATGTTTTGCAACTTCTAATTATAATAAAAACCGATTCGCCATTAACCGTGACAATAGTAAATTAAGTTGCACCAAACGTGACTAATTTGTTCAGCTTTTATAATGGTACCAACCTTGTTTCTATGAGTGACGTATTTGGTAATGCGTTACAGACGTTCAATTTCAAAATTCATTCATCTATAATATAAAGAAAGAAATAGGTAGAGTGATACGACATGTGCCAAGTGAGGCCCTTCACAAATGATGTGAAGCCATTCAAAAGCAATATGGCTGTACTGTGTTTGTGTATTACAGTAGGTTACCATGATTGGCTCACTAAAGTGGCATTGTGTTGTATTTCAGCAAAAAAACAGGCTGTATTGATATCTATTAGGGATATGCTGGATAGGAAGTATAACCTTAATTAGTTTTAAAGAGTAAAGACTAAAGTTTAGAGGTAATGTTAGGTGCTGGCTTTGTTATGTATGAAAAGAAGAATGTAGAGTCACAGTATATGGACATGCCTAAAGAATTAGGGTGGTATTTTTTAAGACAACCTCTAACTAATTAAAAAAAGAATCTTGCAAGCACTTGAAAGGTCTAATTTTAACAATATAGATATAACATTTCAGAAAAAAAAGCAGCGATAGCAAAGTGGAGAAAGCGACAGACTGTTACACAGAGGGTCTCAGTTCGCATCCACGTCACGCGCCAATGACTTTTCGGAGTTAAGAGCGTATTAAATTGTTAATTATCGCTTGCTTATCGGTGAAGGAAAACATCGTGAGGAAACCGCATGCCTGAGAGTTCTCGATAATGTTCTCGAAAGACATGTGAAGTCTGCCAACCCACACTTGGCCAGCGTGGTGGACTATGGCCTTACCCTTCTCATATTGAAAACAGGCCCATGCCCAGCAGTAGGACAGTACATAGGGCTGATGATTTTAGAAAAAACTAACTACAAAGACTAAACAGACTCATCTCTGCTAAAACCGTATAGGAAGAATATGACATGCAAGAATTAAGACTCCCTACACAACAACTTTTTAGACGTCTCTAGCTTACCAAAATTGAGATAAAATACCCAAAACCAAACAGACGAAATAAAAAAATGCCTTCTCAATTTCCAGCAAAGAGCAAAGTAAACTACGCGCCGAATCCAGTGCTGGACGTCATGCTCCACGGCGTCAATTCCGTCGTCATGCTCGTCGAGCTGGTGTGCTCCGCGCACCCCAGCCGGCTCATGCACATCATGCAACCTCTCTGGTTCGCGGGGGCCTACATGTTCTTCACCGTCGTCTACTATTTCGCCGGCGGACAAGACCCGTAAGTTATAGTTTCCTAATTTGTATGTAAGGTAACTTGTATGACAAGACTTGTAAGTTATGAGTTCGCTTATTTGTAGGAAGATGGTAGGGATGAGGATATATGAATGCCTCCGTGGTCCAGTGAATAGCGTATGCGTTTGCTGATTGGGAAGAGTTCAACTGCTCAAACCGCTGCGCCAACCGGTCAAAGGATGACCGGTTGGCGCAGCGGGAGTGTAAGCGACTGCTACGCCGAAGGTCGCGGTTCGATTCCCGCTCAAGTCAAACATTTGTGTCCATGAACATGGATGTTTGTCTTGGTCTGGGTGTTTCTTTGTATAATATGTATGTATTTACAAAAAAAGTATATATGTATGTTTATCCATTATCTAGTACCCATAGTACAAGCTCTGCTTAGTTTGGGACTAGATGGTGATGTGTGTATGTGGTAGAATATTATTATTATTATTACAATTCCCGGGTCCGGGAAAAATGTTATTACCTAAGCTTTTCCGAATTCGCAGTAGCAGCACATTACGTGGGACCTAAAATTCATAAGACGAAATTTTGGTGTAATAATATAATTTATAATACACCTCTACCTACCTACCTCTAGGATACAGGCGTAACGCTATAAAAAGAAAAAATACTTATTTATCGCTATCTCAGCTTTCTGATCCATCTTCCTTGGGTAATTTGTTATATTAGACTATTGACTGAGTTACAATCTAGAGTTTTAATGAAATAAAATTTTAATGAAATAAATTCTAAGAAATTCAAAATAAAGAAAGGCTGGGCTGTATTTCGGCCAGCGTATCAGCATTGCCATCCAGCGTGGCAATGCTGCCAGCCTTCTGGGCACGTTACCAATAGACAGCGATGCGGAGGAATTCTATGATGCCTAAACCTGTCTGTACTTTGTATTTTACCCCCGTTTTTGTACATATTTCTTTTTTATGCACATACGTAAAGAAACAGTTACTTCGTTCGATTTTTAAATAGTAAATAGCTTAGTACGTCAATAATAAAATAAAGAATATAAAGAGATCAAAATATTTTGAATGATACCAAATTAATGCAAATCCAGTCTCTATTCTTCGAAAATACCTAAAATCTCTGTATCGACAGGTCCTTTTCACCGCCAACAACTTCTATAGAAGTTCATGATTTTCGTGCCGTCCACGCCACGACTTCTATAGAAGTTCACTATAAAAAAAATGCATTTACGATACATAAACACTTTTGTTTCATTTGTAATTGTGTAGATGGACACGAATGAAGCCCTATTTATTATCTTCTCAGGCAAAACAGGCTTTTTTCTGTGTTAAAATGGATAAAAACATAAAAGGCCTCAAATATTTTAATGTCCCGCACGCCAACGACTTCATATCAAGTAGGCCAGTGATGTGACGCGAAAGTTGCATTCATTAGAATCTTTTATATTTATTTGTCTTTTTCCATTCAATCGTTCTTAAATTCTGTGATTAAAAAGTAATTGCGGTCAGTAAATAACGTATTACATAATACGTTTTAAAATTTAGGCACGTATCAAATCACTTTATTAAAATTAATTAAGGCACAAAATTCACGCAAACCCCAAAGAACTCTATGAAAATAATTTTCTCGGAATTTATTTACACAAAGCACTTGCAAAGTTGCAAAATATCTAGTTAAACAACTACGTTATTTCAATAGAATAACAAAAATATATTTAGTTTAGTAAATACTTGAATAAGGTAGCTTTTTGCTACACAAACATTTTCTCAGAAGCATTATGAGGCAATAACTCAATATTGGTCAACACTCAACACGAGACGTCTTAATTATTTATCTAAACGACCAATGTTTAGTATACATACTTAAACATTATTCAAGAGATTTAAAGGTCAAAATCACCCAAGTGCTACTCGTATAACCTTCTATATTGTAAATAAACCATTAGCGTTTAGGGCAACGTCCGTCAACAACTATTTTAGGCATACAAACAATAATAACCCAATTACATAATAATATATGCAAATGTCTTAGATAATATTCATAACAGAAGAAACGCAAAAGACAGTTTACAAAAGAATTCTTGCAACAGCGAAAAGTTCAAGATCAAAAATCAAGTTCTAAACACTAAGCATCGCGGTGATTGTTGGTATGTTTCGTAACTCGACTTGCGACGTGTGAAGTGACACACGATCGATTTGCTTAGATCAGAGGTCATTCGGAGATGCATCAAGTTCATCCATCACAGTCTGTGACATTGATACGCAAAAATGGTTACACAAAGAACATGTTGATGTATAAAACACAAGGCCAGAAGCGCGTTGCTGGAGTGTATGCTACAATCGACGATGACGCAGTTATCGCAGCAGGAAACTTGATTTACTGGCGAAAAGTGGGTGTAGCAATATACCTCTGCCTAACTCTTCGGTGATATAGGCATGAGACTATGTATGTATGTATGTGAAGCTTGATTTATGTTAGAGGATTGCTTTTCTATTATATAATACAGAACTTGTGAAAAAAATAGTGATAGCTTAACAGGGATATCATAGACTGTCCTAAGGGCAAGGGCGCGTTTGAACGTACAACCTACAGTACTGACCTTTTTGAAGTGGGTACTAAATTGTAAAGTTTTCCTTGTTACGCTTTTCAGAAAGTAGGCTAATCTGTCAGTCACGGTTGTTATAAAAAAATGTGACAGTCGTTACAGGTAGCCAGTGCATCAAATATACCTACCTACTAGTATATTTTAACTTTAAGTGTCTTAGCTACAAAATATATCCCTTTGGGTTGCGGAGGTCAGACACGACACGACTGTTGTAAAGAAATAGTTATTTGTGCAATAAGAGAGCAAAGTTGTTTTTTGTTTCGAGTGCTGATTTTGAGTCCCGAGCAAGCGAAGGATTCTATGATTGATTCACGAGCGTAGCGAGTGAATCAAAGTTAGAATCCTGAGCGTAGTGAGGGACTCAACAGCACGAGATGCAAAAAACTTTGCTCTCGTGTAGCATACATAACTTTTCACCTCAGCAGTGAGAACACATATTACTTAGGAGACATAAAAATTAACAGGAATAAATTGAAAACAAAATTCTGCTGTAATCACTTGTTGTTTTAACTCTTCTGGTGTTAAAGTACAGTCATCATCGCTAGTTTCACTCATCTTTTTAGAGTATTTTATATTAACACGTTACGCTATACGCTATCAGCATCAGCGAAATGTTTACTTTAATCGCGCTATTTTTTTAAATCGCGTTTTGATACCGCGTCTCTGATGTTTATTTTTCAAATGTATCATTGTTGAAATTCCAAATAAAAATTCATTGGTTAAATACCAATTTTATACTATTAATTAAACTTATTTTATTAGAAGCCAATAATATATTAAACATATAAACAATAACATTTAAAAGACAACGTAATTTCTTTATTACAAATATCTTAAAATTTTAGGGTATAACGCGTTGCCGAACGTGTTTTCTTTGAGGTCGAATTCCAAAATCGAATTTCGAAGGAGTTTGTTTTTTTCACTCGCTTTTTTATATGCATGTGAAAGAGACAGAGCACAGTAAAATTCGAATGTTTCAAATTTATGGCTGAACAATGTCAATTCGTGGCACTGAAGATTGAAAAATTAAAAAGCTACTTTGCCTCACGCTCGAATCAAAATCGCGTTTTGTTCACTGTTGTCTCGCAGCAAAAGCGGCATGTTTGAGCTGATGTGGTGAAAATGGTATTATTCTATCAAGCTATCAATTTCGACGAGACTAAAAAGTCTAATCGTCTCGTATATGTCTCACATGTCCTGTATGCACCCGGGATATCGCTAAGAAGTGGAGGATTGAGCGAAATGTTGGGTATTAGCTAAGGCTTTCAGTCTCGATAAATTTTCGAGTCCCGGGAAAAAAAATCGAGACTCAGCCCGGTCTCGTAATTCCCGGGAAAAATGAGACTTTCGAGACTCTTTAGAAAAAAGGTTTTAAACTCATAGGTTAGGCATTTAGGTAGTTAATACAATGAGTTTAAATAATGTGAATACATACAAGTATTTTTTTGTAACAAGCACGTAGGAAGCAAAATACATCCAATGTGTTTTCAGATCGAAAAGATCTGATGATAGCCTAAGATCCGTAGAAGAGCGACATTCACCGATCTGGTTAACGGATGAAAAGTATTTTATATCAAATTTTGCATGTAAAAAATATATCGCGATTGAGTTATCGCGAAAAAATCCTGCCCTGACTACGAAAAGTATAAAAAAAATATATATATTATGCCTTTTCATTTAACATACGACTTTAATGAATAAAACATTATACACAACGACAGTCCATACAAGAATGGGCATTCTCCTTTAGTACTAACCGAATGTATGAACCCTAATTGGTACGTAAACATTGGGTTGTCTATTTTTCTGGCGTATTTATAGGGTTGGCAGGTATTAACACTTCGACAGTTAAGTTAATACTAGTTATATTTATCAATTTGTTTAATCAATCAATCAATCAGCTTATCGCAGTCTGTCACAGCCACCTTTTTCAGGTCGTCGGTCCACCTAGCCGGGGGCCGCCCTACCTTACGCTTGCCGAGGCGTGGTCTCCACTCTAGGACACGCTTGCTCCATTGGCCATCAGTCCTTCTACAGATATGGCCAGCCCACTGCCACTTCAGCTTACTGATTCTGTGAGCTATGTCGGTAATTTTAGTTCTTTGTCGGATAACTTCATTTCGGATTTTATCCTTCAAAGAGACGCCTAGCATAGCCCGCTCCATAGCTCGCTGCGTGACTTTTAGTTTGTGGACTAGTCCCACTGTGAGTGTCCACGTTTCGGCACCGTACATCATAACAGGTAGGACGCATTGGTTGAAGACTTGGTCTTCAAGCATTGCGGTAGGGGCGAAGAGAAAACTCGACGTAGCTTGCCAAACGCTGCCCAACCCAACTGGATCCTGCGGTCGATTTCTTTCTCGAAGTTGTTTCTACCAAGCTGGACTACTTGCCCAAGGTATACATACTCTTGAACAACTTCGAGCATAGATCCGTCGACATAAACCGGTCCCGGCACAATGTGTTCGTTGAACATAATCTTGGTTTTATCCAAGTTCATGCCGAGACCGACCCGTCGAGAGGCTCCATTTAGGCTGTGCAGCATCTCGCTCAGTTCTTCCAGGCTCTCTGCCACGATGACGATATCGTCGGGGATATTACATCCACCTGCATCACCCCTCTTCGCAACTCAATCGGGCTGGTTTTACTGTCCTGGAGCATGGCTACAGAGCATCCAGAAACGCACTGGTTTCGATGGAGTCGAAGGCTTTCTCGTAGTCCACGAAACCCATACACAGCGGCTGATTGTACTCGTTGGTCTTCTGTACAATCTGCCGAACAGTATGGATGTGGTCTACGGTGCTGTAGCCTTTTCAAAACCCGGCTTGTTCCGGTGGCTGAAAATCGTCGAGTTTTCTGGCGAGGCGGTTTGTTAGGGCTCTTGAGAACAACTTGTAGACGTGGGTCAGGTGTGAAATGGGTCTATAGTTTTTCAGCAAGGTTTTGTCACGTTTTTTGAAAAACAGAACCGCCGCACTCCCACTCCACGCCTGAGGTGTTAGGCCTTGGTGGATAACGGAATTTGTTTAATAGACAAATCTTATATACAAATGAGCGTTGCTTCACTGCGAACACGATGATATAGAGTTGGCTGCGAAAACCCTGTCAGCTGTTGGCAAGGATTTTTTTAGCCTGGACGTCTTTTGGTAATTCACGAGATTTTTTAATAATGGTTATTATTTGACTTAAGTCTCAAAAGTCTCGATAGTCTCGGAAACTGGAGGCAGCAGTCTCGAGTCTCGAAAACACCGCAAAATCGTCGAGACTCTCGAAATTTTCGAGACCGAGACTCCCGGGATGAAAGCCTTAGTATTAGCCAGATTTCTTGATGTTTATTATTGCTGTACATTATTACCTTCCTGGCGCTTCGTGATGCCTCATGACTTTCCTCAACACAAAAACCAGCAACCGCAATTTGTTTCATATTCGGGCGAGCAATTCCCAAGATAAGGACGTCCGACGTCGGACGTCCAAACAAACTAACAATTAACCTTTATATGTAATATCAATGTGGATTCAGGACAGACATTGTTGCCTTAACCTTGTTTCAAACTGTTGACCGACGATATTAAGGAAACTTACTCACTAATCTGTTACTAGTTAGCATGCAATACATGACGTTATGACAAATGATATAACTTTACGCGTATGCGTCTACGGTCTACGCATAATAATGTCACTATGACGAATATTTGACCAGGTTTAACGTAAAATGGCAATGAAAAAATCTTAATAGTTCTCGAGTAAATCTAAGAATATTGCGGGTAAAGCCTTCATGAATTGAAGCAGGTATAAGTTGAAGTTTGGTCACTGCACCAGTTCATCCGAAAGTTCAAATTTATAAATTAATTAGCTGTCGTCCGTGGCTCCGCGCGCGTCGATTTTGTTTATCTTTTATGAATTTTTTTTTTCTTAAAACGTATTCTATGTTACTTCTTTTACCCTCAAGAATATGTGTACAAAGTTTCATGATGATCGCTTAAGTACTTTTCGCGTGAAAGCGTAACAAACAAACTTACATTCTCATTTATAATATTACTAGAGGACGCCAGCAGCTACGCCTGCATATTTTTTTAAATTTACCCGTTTTGGCCGATCCCGTGGGAATTTCGGGAAATCCCTTCTTAGTGCACCCCTACGGTCCCCAAAGAACATACATGCCAAATTTCAGCTTCCTGCGCCCAATAGTTTCGGCTGTAGCGTGTCTGTCAGTCAGTCAGTAACGCAAGGATTTTATATATTAAGATTAGTAGGGATAGTTGTTCGTCTATTCAAGTTGGCAGGGGACAAAAGGATCTTTAGTTTTGATAGAGACAACGAATTCCTTCAGAACGTACTGGATTTGCTGTGAAAGAGTATTGTTTTCAATAATATCGGGAAGGGAAGCTATTGGAAAGACTATACTCAGTACTCAAACTACTCAACAATTTACTGTTTTCCACAATGTTTGCTCATGTGATACTTAACATATAAATGTGTGTAGCAATCATGGACCTTGTCGGGCACTGCATAATATGCCAATAACCATCTACGCATAGGATCTGAAATTAAAACGAGCATGTGAAATTGTTAATTATTGCTTACTTTCGTTTGCCGCGATGAACAGCTTGTATGAAAGTTCTCCACGATGTTTTCGAAATACATATAAGTCTGTCTACCGGGACCCAGCTAGAGCAGCGTGGTGGACTATAGTCTTAGCCTTATCTTAGTGAGAAAAAGCCCATGCCCAGCAGAGAGACAGTTTATATGTCTACAGGGCTGATAACGATGATGAATATGGAGTTATTAATATTATCCCTACTTAGAAAAACATAAACGTCGAAGACTCTCAAACATATTAAAATACTGTCAAAATCGGATGTACATTTACTTACCGTTTTTTGTATAGACGTAGCAACTTATTTCCTTGTATTTAAGTATGTATTTTAATAAAAAATATGACAGGGAATCTCTCGTTTGACTAATAGGTACATAATGACACGTTTTTCAAACACCGACTGTATCTTTATTTAGCTAATGACTACATTGAATAAGTTCGATCATCAATACTAGAATTGATGATCGAAGTTGAACAATGATCTATTGATAACTATTATTTTCAGTATCATTTGATATCTCGAAAAACGGAGAGAAGAAGAACGTTCTTTAAATTATAAGTGACTTTTCTTCAATATTTGAAGAGCCACTGCCATAAAAACGCTCCTAGTACCGATTATCTCTACAGCCTTTCGCAGTTCGCTGCTGAATTGAAATCTCCTAATTTGCTTCACCGTAGCACTTTGAGTGATTAGGAGGATTTGGCTAACTCTCCTAATGGATTGGCTACAGAGTTGGATATATAATTTTTCATCCCTTCGCTTTGCGAATACTTCATCTATTTTTCTCTGCTGCTTCTTAAGAGACCCACAGAATCAAATGGGTAGTGACATGTTGTATTCTTAATCCGTCACCACGCAGATGCATATTTTAGAATAAATTTTAATCGTACTGACACACGCTCAAAAAATGTCATTGAGCAAAATGGTCTACATATCATACGAAACAGTATGAGAACCGCCATTGTTGTCGTGAGGTCCAAACAATCGGTCATACTTGCGACACCGGCGAACAATTCAAACGCGTTTTTGTTCCTCTCACATGCTCAGAATCTCATGTGAACTATCCGGTCTTAATTTGTACTACACGCTCCTATGGTTAAAAGGCCAATGAATGGGTGATTTTTAAAACGAATTCTCACAATAATTTAGAGTCACCTAGAAGTTTCCTACGTGAACCCAAGCGACTCGATTTAGACTTACTTAAAATGCCTAACTGATGCATGCGACTGACAATGACTACTTAATGTCATGTAATGTAGAGGGCTGGAATCGATATTATTGCATATTTTTTGCGTTTCGTCAAGATTCTACCTTTATCGCTAGTATAGAATGCTGAGCGAAGATCTTCTGATCAAGATTATTCCTGGCAGTCTATTTACAAATGAACATCAAACTTGAAGCATCATTTTCGATCATAGAATTTTTTGTAATTGCAGAAACCCAACGCGCAAAATTTACATGTAGAGGTGAAAATAAGTTGGCGGTTTTGTTATTCTTAAACAGATGGAGTTTGTAAATATGCAAGCTAGGAGGCATTAAAACAATTTTTAATTTAGATGACATAAAATGTTAAGGCGAGTCGACTAAGTCATATTGATGTCAATACAATTTGTTATTTATTTTTTAAAGACAACGCCTGCACTGGTTTTGAATCCTATGTCTCGAAGGAATTTACAAATATACAACCAACGGACACAGTGTACCCAGACTCGACACAACAATTTATGTATCACACAAAGTGTGTATCGAACCCACAACACACAGAGCAGTGTTAAGCGGCAAGACGGCTGCTTGCACCACTACGCCAACCGAGCAGTCGAACTTTTAAAATAGATTACTCTTATTATAACCGTCTAGGGAAAATGAGTTTTGTTCCCACAGTATTTTATAACTAGTAGGTGCCATTTCGTCGGTGCATGTCCGGCTATAAATACCATTTCACTCAATTTCTTCCGCAGTGGACGTCTGTGCCAAATGACCGCATACATTAAGTTTATAGTCCACTACCGACCGCTCTCTATTCTAAATACATATACGATACGTTTAATTTGATTATCACCCGATTTTGATATTATGATGCATTGGGTCAGTAAGCTGTTATAGGCGCATTAGTTTTATAGTTCAGTTTAGTGCTTGGCTAGTTTAGTGATTGACTCCGCTGGGGCACTACTAGCGAGTCGCTAGTAGTGCACCACGAATGCAAGTGGTCGCTACTAGCGACCCTAGCGATTCGTGGTCAACACCAGTGTCGGAGTGTATGGGCTGCTTGAAAACCTCTGTCATAGCCTTACGATTCTGGATCTGAGATAAAAACTGGGATCTTACGCCTTGAGTGCACTCCAAAGTATGATAGAAGCAACTACTGATAGCGTCAACCATCACTGCTGTTAGTGACTTAGTTTTTAACTAAATGGATGGCGCATAACAGTAGTCGCCTGTCGTATGAGTTCTGCAACCGAACAAAACTTTTTTGATCTATAAAAACTTCCTAAAACAACTGTTGGTGAAGTTACTCTTCTATAAGTTCCCGTCGAGTGGGATGGAAACCATGTTTAGTACGAGAACTAACTTTTTATAGAACGACATCTCCATCCAATTATGCGTTTAGGAGTGTTAAATATAGTAGAAAAATATCCAGCATAGGGCAACTATTTATCTGCAAGTCTCTACAAAATTCACGCAATTAATGCAGTCAAACTTGATAGTCGAACCAACGACCTCACGATCAGGCGTTTCCACCACATGACCAACGAGACAGTTTTAACATTCAATCAATGTCCGCCGTCATTCATCCGCAAACACGTGCAGCCGTGAGCTGGTTTCAACCACGAAGCATCATTAACATTCGATGTGAGTGTCATTGAACGTGTATTCATACAGCTGTTACTCTACTGGTTCCTGTGTTATTACTCAGCTGAAGATTGCATATGTTTCCGTAGATGCGGTGGCATTTTCTCTAAAAAGTTTACTGAAGAGTTTTCAGTGGTTTTTGTCCGAGTCTAGCTTCCGCAAGTCTTACCTGGATCCTTTACAAAAATATTCTTCGCAAGCAAATATAGTGGTACTATATATATATTATAAGTATGTATTTTTATATTTCTATTTATAGCATCATTTTTTAACACGATAGAGCTTACTCTATCATGTTAAAAAATTATGTGTATAGTTATAAGTGGACTTCAGATTTGAATATTGTGTTCTGCTGAATATTGTGGTGTATGTATTGATCTGTAGTCTGTTACTATACCTATTTAATAAAGAAATAAAAAAAAATACGGCTAAAACATTAGGTTGTATTCCTAAAAGCGCAACTATTTTTGAGCGCTCATCTCTTTCGAAATTTCATCAAATAACTATTAAATTAATTGATTGGCTGAGCCAGACTACCTACCTGTCTTTGAAACAATTCCGACCCTGGACCAATTGGGATGTAATTTATCTACAACTAGAGGACGCCAGCAGCTACGCCTGCATTTTTTAAATTTACCCGTTTTGGCCGATCCCGTGGGAATTTCGGGAAATCCCTTCTTAGTGCACCCCTACGGTCCTCAAGGAACGTACATGCCAAATTTCAGCTTCCTGCGCCCAATACTTTCGGCTGTAGCGTGTCTGTCAGTCAGTCAGTAACGCAAGGATTTTATATATTAAGAAGAAGAAGATATGTATTTGCTAAAGAAAACATAATTATATATACTGAGGGATATGATGTCCGATACTGATAGATAAGACTTGTCTAGATGCAGAAGAAAGTAACATTCGACGATCCAAATCTGTTACTGGAAATCGTTCTCAGCGCTGGTACTAGAATATTCGAAAATTGCATCGTGACAATATTATACGGCTACATAACATAGTTAGCTTTTGAATATTCACTTTAACTGCGTATGTATGTTTACAAACGCAATTGAAATGCCAGAAATTATTGTTAAACAAATCCCTGCATAGTAATAAACATACATAGTGGCAAATACTTAAATGTGAACGACCGTATGCGTATCGGCATATAGTCCTTTGATTATAAACCTTGGATTTGTTTAAATATCAAATATGTGCCCACGGTGGTTCTCGACTATTTGCTAAGTATATACGCTGCCCTTTCGCAAACGAGAACGCTAGAAAATTATATTTATTGACACCAAAGTGTTAGTCACTATGTAAAGGATGTGCCAGTTCTATGATGTTCTGTGTCGATGGCTTTTAATAAAAGTGGAATTTAAGTAACAAAGATTTTCCCTAATCATCATCAGCCCTTTCTACGGTCCCACTGCTGGGCACGGGCATCTTCTCTCTATGAGAAGGGTAAGGCCATAGTCCACCACGCTGGCCAATTGCGGGTTGGCAGACTTCACATGTCTTTCGAGAACATTATGGAGAACTCTCAGACATGCAGGTTTCCTCACGATGTCTTCACCAACAATTTAATACGCACTTAACTACGAAAAGTCATTGGTGCGTGCCGTGGATTCGAACCCGAGACCCTCTGCGTAGCAGTCTGTCGGCCTCTTCTCCCTAATGCCTCATGAAAAATCTCGTTTGGGGTTGTGACATAATATTTTTAGAGCGAATTAAAATAAAAGAGAATATTGATATTTATTTAGGACAGCTATCGCGCTAGGAATAAATCCTGTGTTGCGAGGGACTTTACAAACATATACAATCAACGGACACAAAAAACGCCCAGACTCGAAACAACAATCTGTGGATCACACAAAGTGTTGTCTCTGTAGCTCCTGCGCGCATGTAGATTCGGCTCTAAAACTAATTCAAAGCAACTGGTAGACGCCGTTTTTGTTAGTATTATTGTATTTATTATTCTAGTCCGCCATCAAACGCTTATCATAGACCAAAATACATCTGGCTCTACTTTGCGTTTTGACTGTTTTGTTCTTGACTGTGTTTTTTTAACCTATACTGTCCCATTGTTGGGCAAATGTCTCCCCTACACTTCTCCAAATGTCCCTGTCTCCAGCTGTTACTTTCCAAGTGTTTGAGAAGGCATCCAACTCATCTCGCCAACGTTCCCTGGATATACCTCGACCACGATGTCCCTCCGGTGTCCACCACGTGGCCATATGTGCCCGTTTTTCGGAATGAATTCTGCAAATATGACCTGCCCAATCCCACTTTAATTTCGCGGCCTTCTTGCCAACATCACTGATGGCAGACTTAACGCGTATGGTTGTGTTGCGGATTCGATCTGATATCTTGATCCCCAATACGCTCCGTTCAATAGCTCGTTGGCAAACCTTCAGTTTGTACTTCTGAGAATCGGTCAGTGACCACGTCTGGGCTCCGTAAATTAGGACGGGCAAGATACACATGTCGATGAGTCTGCGTTTGAGTACAATTGGAAGGTTTTTCAGGCTTCATAAACGTCTTTATAGACCAGTAGCTCTTCAAGGCATTTGATATGCCTATGTTTGAAAGAAACTAACTGGCCCAAGTAAATATACTCATCAACATAATGTATTTCTTGCCCATCTACCTCGACCTTACGTTTTCTGCAATTGGTCATTATTTTTGTTTTGGACCGATTCATCATTAGCCCAACCTCAAGGTTTGCCATGCTTAGATCTTCAAGCATGTCTTGCAAATCTTGAGAGGATGATGCGAAAAAAGAGCTATATCATCGGCAAAACGGAGATTCGTGAGCCTATTGTTATCCATAATGATGCCCTTCGTTGACCATGAGGGAAGTACGGATTTAAAAAGTTCTTCGAGTGCGCATATGTGCGCACCCTGTTTTACACCCTTTTCTATTTTAAATGTTGGTCCAAGACTGTCCAGTTTGATATTTGCCGTGCTGTTGGTATATATTTCCATAATTATATTTATATACTATGGGATGGGTATGGGATCAACGTCATGGTTTTCTAGTGCGGAAAATATAGAGTTGTGTTTGACGATGTCGAATGCTTTTTGGTAATCTATGAAAGCTATGTAAAGTGGCGTATTAAAGTCTGTATATTTTTCTATGATTTGATTGATGGCATGTAGGTGGTCAATGGTAGAGAAGCTTGGGCGGAACCCAGCTTGTTCTGGAGGCTGCTGAGGTTCTTGACTGTACTTCATAGAAAAGTTGTGAAACCTTTTCAGTAGATCTCCAGTACTCCAGTTCAGATGTATACAATGAGTTATACTAGAGCCTAAATATTAGAAGCTCAAGCCTTCTTTTAACCATCATGATACATATCATATTATTATATACCTAAGAGCAAACTGTGAACCTAAGCTCGCCATGTAAATGGTTTGTGATTTATTTACCTCATAAATACATATAGTCATATGTACCTGCCTGTATCCGTGTTATGTTAAATTTACGATGACTTGTAGATGTTTGAACTTCGTCAACAAATGCTATTTTTATTAACATTATATTTGCAGCACGTTCGAGACAGAGGTGTAACTTTGAAAGATTTATTTACAAATGACAGATATACTAATAATCTGGGTCATTAATACGGCACTATATTTATACTAGTTTATTTCTGCATAATTTTAATAATAATATTATGATAAAACTCTCAAAAGGCCTTTGCGCTTTGGACCTATGTCTCCGTGTACATCTGCTAAAGGGTGGTGTATTTTTTTAAACACAATATATTCGAAAAGTTGCGAGATAGAGAAACAAATACTCTGATAATATAATATCAGCTATTTGTTAAAATTTGTAAACTGTCCCACAGCTGAGCACGGGTCTCTTCTCACTATGAAAAGTGCTAGCTCAGCCGATAGTTCACTTCGCTGATAAAGTGTGCATTCTGTTAATCACCTGACTGGAATATTGCATTTTTTTTTACTATTTGCTGAATTTGAAAGAGTTTACTTTGTGTTGTGTGTTATGCTACCCGGTTTAAGTATACAAAGTTCACTACTCAATTTCATTCCATGGGTTTCGTAAGACGCGACTAAGGTAAATACACGCAGCAAATGATCCTAAGTATGTATTTGTAAAGAGACTGAAAACTCCATGTCAAACTCTATACCAACCAACCCGTCTGTCCAGCGTGGCCAAATCCGCCTATTTACTTACAATCTTATTGTGACTAAAAAAGGACAGGCCTACTTCTTGGAGTGGACTCCAGAGGCGGTGTGATGAACTTTGCATTGTGTTTTCCTGCGCGTATTTTTGGTTTTTAGGGTTCCGTACTTAAAAGGTAAAAAACGGGTCCCTATTACTAAGTTTCCGCTGTCTGTCTGTCTGTCACCAGGCTGTATCTCATAAACTGTGATAGCTAGAAAGCTGAAATTTTCACAAATTATGTATTTCGGTTGCCGCTATAACAATAAATACTAAAAATAAAAAAAATAAAAAAATATTAAGGGTCCCATACAATAAACGTGTATTTTTGCTCAAAATTACTAACGGTACATAACAGGTAGACGCTTAAAATTTTCACAGAATATGTAGTTGTATATTACCTTTCAAAATAAGTAATTAAATAAAAAAGTAAATAAAAAAGAGGGGCTCCCACACAACAAACGTAATTTTTAAGCAATTTCTTACTCGATCTTAATAAACAGGTAGAAACTCAAAAACTTTTAAAGTATACATACAACAAACGTGATTTTCTTTTAAAGATGATGGTACGGAACCCTTCGTGCGCGAGTCCGACTCGCACTTGCCCAATTTTTATTAACATATATCTACATAATAATTATTATGTTTCATAATTTCGATTACTGGTGTCTCGAAATATAGCAACTGACATCTTGTAATTCATATTGTGTAAGTAGGTACGTTTTATATTATCGCAATGACTCATCTCCTTATTAATTTTGATAACAACATACAAATTGCTGAGCGAGAAAATGAATTAAAAAGTCATAACTTTCATTATGCATCGGCTATTAATTTAGATTTTATGTTTAAGCTGTGACAACCGTTATCAATTAAATTGGAACTGTACGATTTATTATTACTGATGATAAAGTTTGTCAAGTGGCTATTTTGTGTCACCAAATTTATTAAAATTATTAAAAAGAAAATAGGTATTTTTGGCTAGTGAGGAAAGAATAGACGATAAAACATTCCACTGTACGGCCTAGTGCTTTAAAAAATGCCTGTCTAGCTCTCCTCTTAGCACTACGTTGGTGTAGGTTCCACTACGGCTCATCATAGTTTGTCATTCGTAATTGAGTGGTCATATCCGGCTTCTCATTTTTCAACGTCCTTAAAATTAAAAAATATATTTTGCTGGCGAGTATCAACTTCATCTTCATTCTTATAGAAGTCCCGGATGATCCCAAAACTTTCTTAAACCCGGAATTTAGTTTCTGGTTATTCCCCGTAGTCATTGTCAAAGATCTTCATGACAATTACAGCCGAACGCACATTCAAAAGATCATCTTCAAAACAATGACCTCAGCGAAGTTTACTGACCTTCACAACAATAAAAAAAAATAAACAAAACAAATCCTTGTTTAGACATACCTACATGCTATGTTTCGCTAATGTGGAACAAAACCTAACACCCTGAGAAATGACCTTGTACCGCGTTTAGTGAAATACGCGGCTTGAATGAATAAAAATCTAAGGGTACTGATCGACTTGAGCATTCACTTGTAATAGAAATTCGAACATTCGCGCTTTTTAAATTGTCGAACTGAACGACGAATAGCATGATGCCAAACATCGCTGCGAATATTTTCATGATCTTTATAGCGAGAGCGTTCGCTATAAAGATCGAGAGTCGATGCTTGTCAAAAAAATATTCTTCACGAAGATGCTACATCTTGACGGTGGCGTGTGCTACATTTTAATTTAATGATTCTTTAAAAATAATAAGTTGATAGCAAACTACACTGTTTCATCTTAAATCTCAAATCAAATTTACTCTTTGTTCGATAGGATGCTTGCCAAAACGCTCTCTTTGTTTTTCTGTGATATAACCTTCGCAAGAAAGCAAATGATTGCATTATTAACACACGTGCTATGCCGATTCACGTGTGGATTGTGCTTTCATCCTTGAGGTTTTTAGGCAATTAGGGTAATTAATTGGTCTAACTACTTCTGTCGCACCCTACGGGAAGCCGTGGATATTGGCGGCTGGCCAAAGCCGTGCAATCCAATTTCCGCAGTCTTCGCTGCCACCGTTGCGATGCTCTGATGGATCACTGGCTCATGGGCCGCAAGAGAAAGCTGACTTGCTTGTCGATCTCTTTGCGGCCAACTCCCGAATCGATGACCGTGGTTCGCAGCCGCCATCTATAAACCACTGCGGCCACTCCATGCCTGATGTTCGCATCATGCAATGCGATGTTCGTGCGATACTGCGGTCTCTCGATGTCCGGAAAGCCAGAGGTCCTGACGGTATCTCAGCGGTGGTTCTTAAGAAATATGCAGCCTAGTTGTCTCCAATGCTCACACGCCTGTATCGCCTGTCTTATTCCTCTGGCGTCGTGCCGCAGGCTTGGAAGGAGGCGAACGTACAACCGATTCCCAAAAAAGGGAATCGTTCTGATCCAGCTAACTATCGACCCATAGCCATCACCCCTATTCTCTGCAAGGTATTTGAATGGGTAATCAACACCCAACTCGTTCGCTACCTAGAAGATCGCTGTCTTATCAATGATCGACAATATGGCTTCAGACCGAAACGATCAACGGGCGATCTTCTAGCGTATGTCACTCACCTTTGGGGTGAGGCTTTGGACAGGCACGGGGAGTCGTTGGCTTTCAGCCTCAACATCTCCAAAGCCTTCGATAGAGTCTGGAATCGTGCGCTTCTTTTCAAGGCTTACGGCTTGCCACCTCAATTTTGCAACTGGGTTGCTAGCTTCCTGCATGAACGACGTGTTCGAGTTATTTGCGAAGGTCATAATTCAAAGTTTATGCAGGTAAATGCTGGTATGCCCCAGGGATCCGTCTTATCGCTCACACTTTTTCTTCTGCATATCAATGATATGCTCACTTTTGGGAGCATACATTGCTATGCAGATGACAGTACCGTGCATGGGCGGTATCTCGGCCATCCTGCGGCTAAGCAGGCCGACATTGAGGAAAATAGGCGAAAACTTGTCGCTGAGCTTGACCAGGTTTTGAACAGCATCTCGAATTGGGGTGCTGAAAACATGATCAAGTTCAACGCCAAGAAGACACAGGTGTGCGCATTTTCAGCAAAGTTATCTCCATTTCTTCCCCAACCTTCTCTTCTGGACACTCCACTACCGATACAGGACAGTCTAAATATACTTGGTATGGACATACGCCGCAATCTCAACCAGAGAAACTACATCGAGGGTGTCATTAAATCGGCATCTCGAAAACCCTGAGTCCTGAACAGAGTGAGGAGGTTTTTCACGCCGGAGCAGCTGTGTCTATTATACAAGACTCAGGTTCGCTGTGCGTGGAATACTGCTCTCATCTCTGGTACGGCCCCGCTCAGTACCTGCTAGATGCCCTTGATAGCTTGCAGCGGCGTGCTGTCCGTATCATAGGTGACCTTGAGGCTACTAAGACCATTGAATCTCTGCAATTACGCAGGGATGTAGCCTCAATGGCTGTCTTTTACCGATTGTATCACGGTGAGTGCTCAGAAGAACTCTTTCAACTCATCCCACCCTCTCCTTTCCTATTCCGAACAACACGTGCCGGGTTAAGGTGCCACGCTTACACGGTGGAACAGATACCGTCACGTACGAAAAGGTTCGGTACATCTTATCTGTGCCGTACCATAAAGATGTGGAACTCACTGCCAGCTCACGTGTTTCCTTCCTCCCTTGATCCTGGGTCCTTTAAGCGGGGCGTGAAAAAGCATCCGCCATGCCGTCAAGCCACCATGTCACATTGCTTAACCAGCAATAGGGTATTTTACCCCATGTGAAAAAAAATATAATAACGTATATTTAAGATAGTATTACCGGAAAACATACGGAATATATTACTTACAGCTCATAAATAGAATTTTAAAACCATTTTAAAGAATTCCGTTTTAGTATCTGTGATTTAATCACGCAAAACGGCAGCCGCCATGACGAATGTCATTAACGTCAAATGACGTCATAAACTTAGTAGAATTTTAAACAACTAAACCACGTGACTGTCAAAAAAGCAAGCATTATACGTTGTTTACTAATATGATGCGTAAGCAAGATGGCGTCCAACGTTTTTGTCTGATAAACCGCGAACATTTAAAATGTATTTTTAAAAGTTAAAAAAAAAATACTTATCAACTGAATATATTTTTTGTAATTTTTCTACTACTTTCCTAAAGTCATAGGATCATTTTGAGACACTTTTCAAAAAATGGTGGAATACCATTGACATATATATTACTGCGTATGGAATACCCTATTGGGGATGGTGGCCTTCACAATAGGACGTCACTGTCAGCTTACTATCAGGCAGCGTGAAGTCAATTTGACAGGTATTTTTAATAAAAAAAAACTATATTGTGCGTTAATACCAAAGAGAGTTAATACCTATAACGGGGAGGTTCTTAAAGTTAGCAACACTCCTTTCACTAAAGTAATCCATTTAAGTAAAATGAGCAATAAATCAAATAAATAACTGATTACTAACAAAATATTATCCCCACATACGATTTTGATCAATTTAACTAAGTAAAACTAAAAAAAATATTTTATGGTTTATGAGTATATTTTTGTGGCTATACTGATTTATTTTATAGCGGTACTGGTGTTGGGCTGTCCTTTATCAATTTATTAAAGGACGCCATTCAATAAAATACCTTAGTAGTAAATTATTACATTTAATAGGCTACGACATAGCAATACACGATAGCAACATTCGTCATAGAAGCAAATCATTCAATAGCCTTTAATCCAGACTTAGTATAAAGATTATGCCTTCTACAGTTCAATCAATATAAATCTAGACTCAAACGCCAAAATGATGATAAATGAACAAAGGATATTGACAATTGTCTAGATTTATCCTATTATCTGATTTATCACTGTTATCTCAATTCTCAACTGCAGTAAGCAAGTCATCATCATCACTTACGACCGTTTTCAATAGGTATTCGATCTATCCTTCGATTTCAAGATTTGAGATACAGTTTGAAATATTTTGTATGGAGCTTATGTCAAATAATTATGTGCCTATCTCAAATTTCCAAATCCATGGTTAAATTGGATATTGAAAACAACGGTTAGTTATGAAATAAAATAAGTAATGTTTGCTCCTTCCGGAGTGGCTCGGCAGGTGGCCTTGATGCCTTGACACCACAGCATCTTAAAGATCTTGTGTGTGCAAGTGCTGGGTTGGCTGGCGATACACTCTTGAAGGAGTTGACTGCGCTAGTCAATATGATGCTCTCCGGTAATGTGGACGATGCCATCATTGACATCTTGTATGGGGCGAATCTATGTGCCCTTAACAAGAGGGATGGTGGTATTCGTCCCATTGCCGTAGGTTGCACATATCGGCGTATAGCAGCCAAGATAAATTTTACAGCAGGGAGCTATCAGAAAAATTCCAACCCCTACAGCTAGGTTTTGGTTCCAAAGGGGGTTGTGAGGCTGCTATACATGCCCTTTCCACGTACCTTGGAAGTGGTGATGGAGAGGTCATTTTGAAGGTTGACTTGAAAAACGCCTTCAATTCAGTGAATAGGGACATCTTGTTGACACAAGCAAAATTAGAAACCCCCAAAATTTTTAAATTTCTTTGGCAATGTTACAGGTATCCCACAAAATTACTATATCAGGACAATCTTTTGGAATCTGCAGTTGGATGCCAACAAGGTGACCCTCTTGGACCAGTCATTTTTAGTTTAGCTATACAACCCATTATTCGACAAATAAATTCTAAATTTAATGTATGGTTTTTGGACGACGGGACCCTGGGGGGCGAAGTAGACATAGTATTGCAAGATTTGACTTATCTTAAAAATAAATTCGCTTCTATTGGTTTGGAACTAAATTATAGTAAATGTGAGCTGTTTGTAAATACAACAGACTCCACAAAAAAACATTCGATAATATCAAAATTTAATAATTTGGCATCAAACTTAAAAATTGTTGATAAGACTTCTCTCCGCCTCCTGGGTTCTCCAGTATTTGAAGAATCTTTCGATTCTTTCTTAGAGGAAAAAATACAAAATTTTTGTGAAATTTCTGATCGCTTATTCAAAATTAATAGTCATTCGGCTTATACCATTATTCGATATTGTCTTTTCGTCCCAAAATTCACACATGCCTTAAGATCTTCCCAACTTTGGAAAAACAAATCACTTTTAGAACAAATCGACAAAATTATCCAAATTACTTTAAAGAGAATATTAAATGTGGATTTGAACGACCGAGCCTGGCTACAAGCGTCTTTGCCCATACGTCTAGGTGGGCTCGGTATACGCAAAATTTCTAGTGTTAGTTTACCGGCGTTTCTATCTTCGGTCCACAGCACGGAAGAGTTAACTAGGAAAATTTTATTACCTACACTAGTTAACTCAGAAGTGTTGTGCAGAACCGAAGCTATAAACGCCTGGAAAATGGCGTGTCCAAGCACTGATTTGCCTACCAACCTATTCTCCCAAAGACAGTGGGACGCGCCGCTTTGTAACATAGTAAGAAAAAGTCTTTTGGATACATCTCTTAATGTTACAGAGCGTGCTCGCTTGCTGGCTGTGGGAGAGTGGGAATCCGGTTTATGGCTTCAGGCACTACCATCGTCTAACACAGGAACCATGTTGGACGATGAGACATTCCGTATTGCCACCTGTCTGCGTTTAGGTGCTCCGTGTGTTTCTCCGCATCGATGTCATTGTGGAGAAGACGTCGATAGCCTCGGACACCATGGGCTATCTTGCAGCAGAAGCGCTGGTAGAATTCCTCGTCATGCCCATCTAAATGACATAATCCGTCGTGCTCTTGTCGCGTCTGGCGTACCAGCTGTACTTGAACCAAATGGTTTGGTACGTGACGACGGTAACAGACCTGATGGTATGTCATTGTTGCCTTGGAAAATGGGTAGGCCTTTGGTGTGGGACGCAACCTGCGTAGACACCCTCGCGCCATCACATGTTCCAAGCACGGGAGGCCACGCCGGCGCTGCTGCTGCAACTGCGGAAACCCTCAAACGGCGCAAATACTGTAATTTAGTGAGTAATTACGTGTTTGAGCCGTTTGGGGTGGAAACGCTAGGCTCATCGGGTCCGAGTGCTCGTTCTCTATTCCGGGAAATTTCTAAACGATTAATCGACGTCTCACGTGACCAGAAGGCTGGTTTATTCTTTGCTCAAAGAATCAGCATTGCCATCCAGCGTGGCAATGCTGCCAGCCTTCTGGGCACGTTACCCGATGACATTGATGCGGAGGCATTTTACGACGCCTAAACCTTGTAAATATTTTCACTTTTAGATTTGTTTTATGTTTTTTTGTATTAGATTAGGTTAGATTAGATTAAGCTTCAGATACAAAATTATGTTTTATTATTATGTCCCTATAAATTAAGTTATAAATAAAAGTCTAATTGTTTATGAAGTAATGTTAATTCGATTCTCAAACTACCAAGTATCTATTATCTATACCACACGGGACAACATTTTGTGTGATCCAAAAATTGTTGTTACGTGTACATAGGTGTTATTTGGGTCCGTTTGACTGATTGTAAAGCAACCCACAATAGGTAGGTACATGAATTGTAGTGCACGAGCTGTCTTTGAAATAAGAAAACGAAGAGAAGCGCAAACTTATTTTTATACGCTGTCCCATTTAAATAACAATGGACGGCCCTAGCCGCTCTGGTGATCATAATGAATGTAGAAACAGATAGTGTTCATCATAAAAATGTATTACCGTGGGCACTATGATTTCTTGACATTTATATCAATACAGTTTGCGGGTTCCAAGATAGTTTAACATTCCCCGCGACTTCGTGAGAAAACTCATTGTCATTAATGGTAACTGCTGCTGGACCTAGCTACACAGGTGACACAGTAATGTGAACAAGGGAGGGCTAGTCCCGAAAAAAGAACTATATCAATACTCGTAATACCTATATAATTTTAGCTATATCTTCACGTTCGACTTAAGATTAGATTTCTCACCTAATTACGATAATTATGAAGATAAATGATTTTAAGTATTTATGATACGCTAACAATATCATCCGAGATTAGACAGATACAGACCCAGACTGCCCGGATAGTTCAGGTGAACAACAAAACTAGTAAAGAACGAAACAAATATGAATAAGGAGACATTTATTCAAAGTTCTGTGCAGATGTCGCTATTAGTAGAAAAGTATAAAGTATACCTTAAAACTCATCGCAAGAAGAAATAGACAGATATTCAACAGAGTATTGCTCACCAAAATAAAATTATACGGTTATTTTATAAAGTTACTTAAATCATGATACAGAACGACGGCCTTGCCAAGGGCGCTCCAAGGGACTCCTCCAACCTTGAGATGGGCAGTAATGTTGCATGCAATTGTAATCTCTCAGTAGCCACAGAATAGTAAAGTAACCATAATGCATGCGCAATGGTTAACTGTACTCCGGTGGCATAGCTTTACGGTAATATTTCAAGTCGACAATGAATGCACAATACATATTATAAATACCTTTTCAGTTCTTACCAAAAATAACTTCAACTTGATAATGTTGATACATTCAAGTTGAAATCATATTTGTCTTAACGTTTTAGTTAAAATTCTATCTCTCTAAATCAATTACACACAGAAAAAAGAATATATATATTTAGAATGCCTTAGAACATAATTACTGGAATCCTACATTCGTGTGTCAGACTAGATAGCGGTCTTAAAAGCAATGTATTTTTTCTTTCAGATGGGGTAACCCGTTTATCTATCCCGTCGTGGACTGGTCGAAGCCGGAGCAGACGCTGGTCGTGATCACACTGACCGCGTTGTTCCTAGCGGTGATGCACCTGATAGTAGTGGGAATCGCTTCGTTGCGTGACGTCATCGCTAAGAAGCGTATTGTAGAGCCCGCTGGAGTATACAACGATGCTTTCACACCTTGATCTGACAGATTGCCATGAAATGTCAAAGCAAAAAAACACTTACATATCAACTTGGGACAGAATGGAAATTAAAAACCCAAGGAGAAGAGGATGATGCAATGTAATGAAGGAGATGTGCAAATCCAGAAGGTCGCCTGAGCATCTGACTACTATTGAGGGCAAATTTTCCGTGGTTGCCTTGAAAATACCTAGAAGGCCAAGATCAGATCAAGCTCAAGGCCTCCCAAACGAAAATAGCCCCTAACAAATCAACTACTGAATCCGCCATTGAGTAATATGACAATCTTCAGTTAGAAATTGATTAGCCCCTACGAAGTTGTGGGATATCTATTGCAGTGTGCGAAGGTCTTACTCCTCAGAGAATAGTGACATTTTCATGTGTTTATAGGACAATCAATAGACTCTCAAAGCGTAGTGTTGTGTTAAAATGTGATATAATTTATCAAGCCTACTGTATAAATCTTTGCGTACTTATATTTTTTCTCCTGTACCATATTAACGTAACGAAACTTTGAAGAGTTCAAATACAATTGGGAGACCTTAGGTCCGCTTGAGGAAAATAAATATTTTCTGCGTGTGATGGTTTCCTCCATGTGAGTGCCTATTTTGGGGCAAAACAGCGTAGTCTTATTGAGACCGACTAGATTATTTATTGCATGCATTAATTCAAGCTGGCTGGGCCACCACCTTAATGAAGTTGAACAGCTCTAGTGACTTTGTGCTCTAATCACTCACACTGACTTCGGATCAAGCTTGTCAAAGATGTTGATAATGTTCTGAGCCTTTAGTACGAATTTAGCCAGATTTTGACACACCATGACATGACGGCGTTCAGTGCACTTTTTAGACCGATTTAAGTTCAGGTCAATTCAGAACTTGGATCAAAGTGAGACGTCATAATATGGCTCAAGTCGTACCGCAAGTCTCTTTCACCTTGAAATTAGTTTTTATTTGTACATATTTGTGTGTTTTGTGGTCTTTATTTGATATGATATAGAAAAAAATATTATTAATACGTGTAAATTAGGATATTAATATTATTATAAGACCAATTAGGAATACAATAACATCCAATTTACTCCTAAAGAACGCCGAGGTTTATTAGAAGTAGAAAAACATAGTATTGTAATTAAAGCGCACTGTGATTTTAGTATGATAAGACTAATAAGTATGTATGTATTTAAATATAGACTAAAAATACTATGTAAGGTTTGTATATTATTATGCTGAAATAAAAACTGAGGAAAATAATTGTTTTTTTTTTGTAATTTTCGCTTAAACTCGTCAACTAATAGCGCCATCTGATAATGTAATACCTACGCACCAAGCCTCAGAATACAGGTCAAGCCAACATTTCCAAGAAAATAATCGTTAGTCTCAAGTGAACTCTAACACGATATTTAGGGGCCAACTCATACTAAAAGTAAATACTCGTGAAATAGCAGACTCTCAGCACTTCTATTCTACGCAATCTACATTATAATATCAATCCTATGGCAAGGTATCTCACCCCTACCGACACATCTACTCTCGCCGATGGCTATTGCAAATCTAAATCTGAAGAAATTTGAGGTTAAATAAGCGCATACACTACACTACCAATCCTGGATATAGACGCAAAACAATATGCCAAATTTTTGAGATGAAATTAGTTGTATGAGTTTTCCTTGAAAGTGGTTCTCCTTCCGCTTTCAAGATACGCACCACTGTGCGTTTCGTAAACTCACGCATAAAAACTTAAATAAGAGCCTGTAATACTAAAGGCTCTTATTTAATTTACTATTGATTTATTTTGTAATATTGATTTAATTTGCGCCGTGTGGTTGACGGCATAGAATACAAGTGTCACCACCCCCTATCTTCTCGAGGGTGTCGTAAGAGGCGACTAAGGGATAACACGATGCAAATACCATCTTTGCGTAGAGACGGAAAACTCGACATCAAACCCTATACGACTGCCTCGTTGGTCTCGCGGCATAAATGTGCGCGTGGGATCGGGAGGTCTCGGGTTCGATTCCTGGGTCGGGCGGTGTTATTGGGTTTTTCTGTCACGAAATTCTCAGTAGCAGCACGGAGTCTGGAAATGTGCCCGGTACGGCAATAGGCTCGCCCCTTATTACGTGGGACTAAAGTATATCTGGCGAAAAGTGGGTGTAGAAATACACCTCTGCCTACCCCTTCGGGGATAAAAGGCGTGACGATATGTATGTGTATGTATGTATGTATTGATTTATTTTGTAATAGTATAGAATTTTATTAAGAAAAGACCTCAGATTCATACATACATATGTATATCAGACCTACATATCAGACCTCAAATTTAATATTCACGAACCTTTAAAGGTTCGTGAATATTAAATTTGACAAACTATTTCTCAGTTATTCAACCAGCCCTGTGAAATAGTAAATAGTTCCTTCCAGGTAATCTGTGTAAAATCACATAAAATGCTACATAGTAACCTTAATGGTCTGTGCCTGTGCTCACAACAATGTTTTAAGGAGGTTACAGCGAGTAACCATGGTAATACTGTTTAGGTTTATTCAACTTTGAAACGTCAATAGCAAACGCTTTCTAAGTTTCTAAGTAATTTTAGCAGGATGCAAAGAATTTGGTTTTACTGGCGGCAACATAGGCGGCAGAACTACTCTAAAGCTTCGCAAGAAAGCATAGAGGTGATCAGAACAGATATTTTGTAACTAAGTTTAGGCTGAGCATTATAAAATCAAGTTGTATTGTAAATAAGCCAAAATTCCAGTGAACATAAATATCAAAATATAAAAATTGAATTTGACGGCAAAATCATGAATTTGGCGGAAAAATAAAATAAATCAGTTTTGTTATCTAAATAATTCTTATAATCGCCGGTGACTAAGGTTTTATGAAATCAGGATACGTCATTGTTGTATTGTTATCTGCAGCTGTATGGATGATCGCCGATGGCACACAATAACGAAGGTAACCAAAGATAAGCGTGTCGAGTCGGCGACGGACGCCACGGCAGTCGTGTTCTAAATAAATAAAAAAATATCAAAATGAGTGTAAAGAAATATTTCCAAAAGGAGTTCAGTACGGACAAATTTTCCTTGGAACATGATAGTGCTGCAGATTTCTACTTAAGTTGCTGGCAACGTAATAAGTCTACTGTGCCTTTGCTGTGTTTAAGAACTATAATATTCGCGGGTTGTCTTAGTATATGGATCACGTCTATGGTCCTGACTGCGCGGGCTTTCAGTGTTGCTCTCTGGTTCATCTTCCTTACACATTGGGGGCTGGTCCTCAACACAGTAGCTTCTGGACTCGGTTTTGCCGTGTCCGTACGTGCGTTCTTTCGACCTATTGGTAAGTTGACAGTACTTTTATACAAATAATGTTATGATTGCTGGTATACGGCCTTACTGTATTTGCTGGATCTCTTAACGATGGCGTTAAGGAATGAACAGCTGAAGTAGTTGCTGCAGGGAGGATCCTCCTAAAGGTGGTCGTCACATTAAACCTTTTGATTAGTGGTTTAAGCAACGTTGTCACAGCCTGGTTAAACCACTAATGAAACACAGAAAACACACCGTTCTTTACCCGGAAATCATAAAACTATCAAGCCTGGATGTCATGAACATCTCTTTGCTTTGATGGCTAGTCGATACCTATCCTAAGATGAAGCTCCACCTTACAGGCAGAAGCCGCTGTATGAAAAAGCTAAACCTAAAAGTATTCAATTAAATCTAGTTACACTAGGAAGCTAGAAAGACCTTACAATTGAAAAGTAAGGTTGCCATACCATTTTGATTCTACTTCTAAAATAGTGCCTCTTGCGAGTGAACCAATAAGAATGACATAATCTTCTCCCTAAGTCCACGAGACTTTCTGGACCCTCGCTCATCAAACGACAGGCGAATTATACTGCTACATTTAGTTGTTGTTTTGTGATATAATAAAAAACATGCACCACGATCCTTAAAAATCCATACGAGTATGGATTTGAATGTCGTAACCACGAACCAACCTATATAGAGAGATTTGTTCATTGCAGCCAGCGACAAATTCTGTTCAATCTAATGGTATGCGTGCGAATAGAAGTTTTCAGATTTATTATTACTACACTTGAACCACCTTTACCGAAATAAATTAGGCTGTACTATTCAAAATTGTCATTACTTCAGTGTGTATTCGGGTCCTGTAACCGGGCGTGAAAATTAAAATGGTTTCACAGTTTGCATTTTACTACAAATCAAGGTATTTTGTAATTAATAACTTCAATTCTTAGCAAGCGCAATATCCTTAAATGACTACGATTGATAGATTAAAATACGTTGATGTGTCATTTGCTTGGCATTGCTTATCATTATTCGTCGATTAGTCTTGTTGGTTATTCACCTAAAACCTAAAGTCCAAATCAGATAGTAAATTGTGTGATTAATGATGTGATACACAGTAGCGCAAGCAATGATGACCAGAAATAGGTATAATGTTATCGAAATTGCTGGCATATAAAAAATATCTTTCAGATGTCGCGTTAACTACTAGTTTATTGTTTAGTCAAAGAATAATTATTATTATCTTCAGTCAATTGAATCAGCATTGAGCCTTTCGCAGTGCACTGTTGAACATAGGCCTCTTCTTATTTCCATCACATCACAATAGCATTGTGAGTCAATAGAGGGATTTTTCCTATATGTACAATGGCCAAACTTGACGCTAGTACACCATAAAGGCGAAAATCGCTCAGCAAGACATGCTCGCGTCCAGTTCCCTAGTGAAACGTTATATAGGGGAGTGGTTTTGTTTTAATGTGCGTGTGCCTCGACTCTATGAGCGAGCCAAAGAAAACTTTTTTAAACTGATCGACCACGAACTTGTTTGATTGTCCATAATATAAGGCATAGCGCGCTGGCTGGACAGGTTGATATAGGGTTTTATGTTGAGTTTTCCATCTCTTCTTCTTTTTTCTCTTAGCGTTATCCCAGTTTCAGTCTGGAGTCCGCTTTCTAGTCTAACCGGATTTGTCTGAATATTAGCTTTTCCACGGAGCGACTGCCTGTCTGACCTCCGCAACCCGAAGGGATAGCGATATTACATGGTTTAAACTAGTGTCAGTTTATTGAGAAGGTACTGACGCCCTGTAACGACTGTCAAAGATCTTCATGACAACCGGGACCGACGGCTTAACGTGCTCTCCGAGGCACGGGACAAGCGATAATTAACAATTCAATACGAAAAGTCATTGGTGCGCGCCGTGGATTCGAACCTGATACCCTCTGCGTGGCAGTCTGTTGGTATATCCACGGCTATCGCTTCCTTTTTCCATCTCTTCTAGGTAGTATTAATATTATGTGCTTCGTGAATATTCCTTAGTTGCCTCTTACGACACCCACGGACTGAAATGGGGTATCGTAGGTATCGACACTTTGTATTTTGAATCCGTCACTATCCGCGATACTGAATCAATGGGGTATTCCTGAAAGCGCAACTATTTTTGAGCGCAACTAAAAAAGCGCAACTACTTTATTCCACAAAGCGCAACTAAATATCAAGATGCAATAGTGCTGGTTAATAACAAACGGAAAATATCGATAGTTGATAAGACAGGACATTTTAGTATACTTTAGATGTTGCTGTGCGCCTGAGTTTTACCTATACCATCCAGTGCTTTATTTCTGATTCATGACCCTAAAACCAGGTTTTTATTAGGCTACTAACTTCTGTTCATTTATGTTACCCTGGTACTTTCTAAAACATTTTACTGATTGATATTTGTTACCAGATTCTATAAACACTTCTAACCTCTGTTCATTTCTGTTATCCTGGTACTTTTAAAAATGGTCACCATAATATAATAAATAAAAAATGGGCAGACGATTTACAAATCCTATCGGTAGTAAATAGTCCTTTAAGAATCTATTATGCCCCTTCACTATTTTTCGACGTGATTGCGCTTTGTGGAATAAAGTAGTTGCGCTTTTTTAGTTGCGCTCAAAAATAGTTGCGCTTTCAGGAATACCCCGAATCAATAAATATATAACAATATCATATACCTACATAACAGCGGAATGGATTGCTTTTTATTTTTTCAAAAACACGACACCTTCCGGGTAATATCAGACACTATTTGTCTATTGAGTGCAATGCCATGCAATGCGAATGTTTTAGTCGGCAATGTATTAGACTAGTTTTAGTTCCTGGAGTCAAACGAAACGATATATTAAATGCGGGAGCAGTTCCAAGACTCAAAGGTCGACAACAACCAATTGTAGTACATTTTGGTGAAGGATAATTTTACCGTTATTGTCATTGTTCTATCGTTATCCCTGATGCATCCTAGGCACTCGTCTTGGAACCTGATGTTTACTTCCTAGTCTGAGATATGAGAGAGCCATTGGCGAAACTTCGGTACCAGTAGGTATATTTTTAAAGGTCTACGTCGACCTACTAATATACATAGTCCGGTCAAATTAGACTAAAAAACAGGTGTTCTAGGTTACAGTAATTTACACCCAGCTGAAAATTTGTAGGATTGTTCAAAACACCATTATAAATGAAATCTAAAAATTCGTCATTGGTGGACTAACAACTGAATATACAATACACACATAACTTTAAAATGTCTGTGGTGTGCACCGTGGTTATCTACCCGATATCCGCTGTGTAGCAGTCTTTAGGTCCCACCAATAGGCTATCGCTGCTTTGCCCTTCAGCTATTTTAATAGGTAACCATATAAGAGCAGTTAAACGGTTATTGAATTCCAGCTGAAATTACTTTTTAGTAAGGCGAGGTGCCGTCAACAAATAATGGGTTTAATGTATTTAGGCCAGGGGTCGGCAACCCGCGGCACGCATGAATGTTTTGTTATTTATTTTACCACCTTACATCCCTTGCCTTTTAAAAGTTTGCCGACCGTTGATTTAGGCAATTCTAATTACGTGTTTGTCACGAAGAGATTGCAATTTAATATAGGACAGTCCTTGTATCACTAGCTATTATTATTTCTTCTACTTATTATTATGCTTAATTATAGCAAAGAGATACCTACCCATCTTTTTATCTACATATACATATAACATTAGAATTTCTGCAATTGTATCTAACATATTGATAAGATTTTTAGTTGTGTATTTCATATAATGATATTATTAATCTTATAAAAATTAACCTTATAACGATTATATAGATATTTTTACTAACATTCTGTATGTGAAAAAAATCGATAAGGCGATATCTAACGTCCAAATCTGAGTCGTAGTTTGATACCCGGTTGTATACGAAATTACCTTATCATAGGAACTGATAGTGGCTCACCCACATACGTGCACTGTGCAACTAATATAGTTATCTAACTGAAGAATGATTTATGGCGATCAAGTACAAAATGTGTCATGAGAGTTTCAGGCTTAAAGATGATTCCCGTGTAGTCATAATTAATATAAACTAAGTAGTAAACGAACCAAACCCTAATCAATATTTATGGCGCGGACACAACGGTGGTTTTAGCGTGTAATTCCCGAAAGGCCTTTAAGGAATGCCACACACTTTATACCTGCCCTAAAAGACCATAATTTGGATTGCCACAATTTAGACAAAACACTCAACCTATAGGTATCATATGCATCTACTATTCAGCTGAAAAATACAACTAAAAAGTGGGGGCCCGGGTGCTCGTCTATACTTATTAATATTATAAAGAGGAAAAAAAAATATTTTTGTTTGTAATGAATAAACTCAAAAAGTACTGGACCGATTTTAAAAATTCTTTCACCATTAGAAAGCTACATTATATCATACAATATTATTTAGCGGGTCTTAGTCGCAACCGTTGCAAGCCGGTAGAATCGTAGGAGAATATCAGAGGTATTTATGCCTTGAAATAAATAAATTATCGCGACTAAGACCCGCTAAATAATATTGTATGATGTAAGTATACAAATCGCGAAAGTTTAAAATCGATTAAAGCTACATTATCTGCGAGTATGTAACATAGGCTATATCTAATTTTAGAAAAAATAGGGGTCCGTAAGATATTTTGGTTTTTCGGGTACGCGAAGTAGTTCCCTCAGGACGCGGGTGAAACCGCGGGAAACGGCTAGTTCTCTATACAGAGAAATAGCAAAAAGGTTGATCGATGCTTCCCTTGCTGGCCTTTTTTTCGCAGAGATAATAAGCATTGCCATCTTATGTGGGAATCCTGCCAGTCTTCTGTGCACGCTACTGTTTGACGGCGTTGCCACAGAGTACCTTTGTATACATATAGGAGGAGGCGTTGCGCAGGAATGCTTGTACGCTATATAGCATTTCTTTTTCAGTTTTTGGTCCGATTTTTTTGTGTGGCTTAGTTTTAAGTTTACTTTGTGTGAATACGTTATTTTTACTTTTATAGGCTAAAAAGTATATTTCTGTATTTTCAGATGGAAGTCTGGAGCTACCATGGTACGTGAAGGCTTACTGGGTGATGTTCAACACCGCCATACCTATTGCCTTCTTCATAACCTCGTTCTACTGGGCCATGCTTACTGAGCTGAGTGAGTTGATTAAATCACTATTATTACATACAAATTACTATATAACGAACGTAATATATCACTTAAGTCGTTTGGTATTTGTTTATCAAAATATCTGAGTGGCAGTTTGTTGTTTTTAGGGTTCCGTACCTAAAAGATTAAAACGGGACCCTATTACTAAATCTCCGCTGTCTGTCGTCTGTTTGTCTGTCACCAGGCTGTATCTCATGAACCGTGATAGCTAGAAAGTTGTATTTTCACAAATTGTGTATTTCCGTTGCCACTATAACAACAAATACTAAAAATAAAAAATAAAATATATTAGGTAAGAGGGTTCCCATACAGTAAACGTGCTTTTCGTATTTTTTTTCAATATTACTAACGGTAACAGGTAGACGCTTAAAATGTTCACAGAATGTTAAGTTGTAGATTACCGTTCAAAATAAATAATTAAATAACAATAAAGTAAATATTAAAGGGCCTCCCATACAACAAACGTAATTTTGAAGCGATTTTTTACCCGATTTTAATAAACAGGTAGAAACTTGAATATTTTCAAAATAAGTAAGATAAAATATTTAAGTATACATACAACAAACGTGATTTTCTTTTACAGGTGATGGTAAGAAACCCTTCGTGCGCGAGTCCGACTCGCACTTGACCGGTTTTTAAGTTAACGTGAATTTGGTTAGCGTATATTGAGCATTCTTTTAAACCCTTTCAACTAGAGTTAACAAAATGTTTTATATATTAGATGTAGATGTATCTTAACCGGATGAAGATAAAACTTAATAGCTTATCCTCTTTTTAAGTCCTCCTCCTAGCGTTATCCCAGTTAGCTCACGGGGTCCTCTTTCTAGTCTAACCTTATTTTACCAGAGTGACTGTCTGCCTGACCTCCACAACACAAAGGGATAGCTATATTCCGTGGTATATAATACACTAGTTTCAGTCTATTCATAGGTACTGAATATAGATCTTTGACAGTCTTACTCTCGTAACGATTGTCAAAGATCTTCCTGACAGCCGCTTAATGTGCTCTCCGAGGTACGGGGCAAGCGATAATTTACAATTCAATACGCACATAACTTCGAAAAGTCATTGGTGCGCGCCATGGATTCGAAACCGATAACTTCTGCTTGGCAGTCTGTTGGGAATTCCACTACGCTATCGCTGCCCTAATAGCTTATCCTTTTTAAGTATCTCACCTCTATCTTGCTTACAAGTAGATATTAACGTTTAAGGATTTCATGCTTCGTTTTTCCAGGCGATGACTACGCAATGGACCCAGTGCTGGACGTGTTCATCCACGGAGTGAACTCGATATTGATGCTGGCTCTGGTGCTGATAGCGCGGCATCCCACACGTATCCTGCACTTTTACTGCCCGATCTGCCTCGGCCTCATCTACATGGTGTTTACCGTCATCTTCCACTTTTCAGGGGCGAAGAGTCCGTAAGTAATGTTGCTTTTCTTAAAAGTGCTAAACGCATATTTTTGGCAGTTTTTCTGCTAAAGTTCTTAATTTGAGAGAATTCCATCATACAATTTTAAAACTCGGTACGTACTTGCAGAATACATAAACTTCGTTGAAGTCATAATAACTGGTAAACAATTTTGAAAATGCGAACTTTGATCTCTACTTTTCCGTACGTACCAAGTTGTTGACAGTTTATTTTTATTTCAGTGACTCATGATGTAAATAAATTAATACTGATTTTCTATTTCCAACATCAATTCAAAATCAGCAAAAAGCGTTACCGCAAATATTTACTGGAGTGTTTCCTTCTTGACATCAATCGCACCCTGCTGCATACCTTATTTTACTTGTTACGAGGCATTTATTTATTCTCCAAGCTTACCTTAATATTTTGTTCCAGTTTCGGCACCTCATGGATTTATCCAATGATAGACTGGGACAAGCCAGGCACCACGATAGCGATAGTCGTCGGTTCAGCATTCGGCATCATCATCATGCACTGCATCGTAGTGGCCATCACCGTCGGCAGAGATAAGGTTACCAGAAGATATAGAGATACAAACTCCTTGTCTATATCCACTGATGAACGATATAGCTAGACTTCTAGAATGTGCATGTCGGGATATGTCAAGCTATACATTTCTAGTAGCTGTACTGTTCAGTGGCGTAGCGTGGGGGGGGCCGGGGGGGCCATGGCCCCGGGCGGCACATTTAAGGGGGCGGCAAAAGAGGCCGCGAGAAATAAAATAAAAATTCAAACTTTAAAATAAGGGCGCGCGCACTGACACTATGCCAGCAGGACCGAATGGCGGCGTGGGCGCAGTAGAAAGAACAACAATCGAAAACAAAATCATCATTATTTTCATTACTTGAAGACTTGCGTGTGTCCAATATTCCGGTGATCTGCGAGCCTGTCATGAGTAATTAATTAATCCATATATCACTGCCGAGCCGCCCCTGTGTGCGATGTGTGCCGCCCCTATTGCCATGTCGCACTGGCCCACACAGGCGCCAGGGCAATAGGGGCACCGTGTGCCAGATAAAATAACAGTGTTAATTATTGAAATGATGTTTGATTTGCTTCAAAATACAAAATAATCTTTATAGTTGAATATGGAAGAAAACAGGTACAGGTCTCCTAAGATAATAGTCACACCTGCGGTTTAACTAGGTATACCTACGCTATTTGAACTTTGACTTCAATATTTACGATATTTTTGTTAAAATCAAAGCCAATTATTACACATACGACAAACGCCTTCTGCTAATATTTGGACGCAACTCTGTGGGAAGACGCGGGATTTGTCCACTAACTTATAGATTTCGCCTCTCAACTCCTTATTTTTGCGAGTATAAGGAGTTGCTAAATGCCATAAATCGGTGACGGGCAGCAACGTCACCGGTGCAAGAAGCAACGCCCTGCGCCCTTCATAACGCACACGAACACAAAGCGGTACAATTTCTTGGTTGCCAAGCTATTTGGAGGAGAATACCACTACCCTAGATTCAGATCCAGTTTCCGCCAAGGACGCGGTGGCGGTAACGGCGATGCATGGGGTCTGTAACATCACCGAGCTAGCAGGCGATTAAAATTAATAATTATACATGGCGACCTACAACGAACGCAGTCTACGACTAAATGAACAGAAACCTCGCGGAGCCCGAGGTAGAATTAAGTCACATAAAATGTCACATACCTACAGGGGTTATCAGAAGTCAGAAGTCCGAGACAGGAGGAGAACATGTTAACACTAGATTCAGGTGACTGGTTCTACCCAGTGCCGCTCTACCAATCCAGTGCCTGTGTGCGAAATCCATGCGCCTTTTTGTCGTACTTTTTCGAAAGTAATTTGAATAGTTAACGCTGGCATTTCACCCGTCACGCGGTTTCTTACCCTGGCGCCTGTGTGCGCCGCACACATCGCACATAGGGGCGGCTTGGTCCTGCTTCTACCTTCAGGAAGGCGACTTACTCTCTTGGGTGGTGTCCGATTCCTGGACAGGAGGAAACTTGTCAAAGACGTTGTGGAAGTCGATAGTGTGTCAAACCAGGTAGCGTACCTTCCTCGTACTTAAACTCTACAATAGGCGTTGCCTTAAGACGATACAGGTATATGCGCTGACCTCAACTCCGAGATCACCGCACAGAGAAAAAAAAAAGGTTTGTAAACTTTCAGCCTAGACCCTCGGACTGAAATGAGGCAAGTACGCGAGTTGCCACTGCGAATGGCCGCACCGTCAACCCAAAGTTCGAGAATCTCGAGGAGGTTGAAAGTTTTTATCCACAATTATTGTATACCTTGCACGTAAAGAGACTAATTGGATCTAGTCTTGACGACCACAGAGCCTCACTGACGCGCCACTACACCGAAGAGATCCCGGATGAAAGCCAGGCGGAACCATAGGACTTTAAACATTTGTAGTCATTACGATTGCTTTTAAATTTTCCTTCGGGATATATTATTATACCACGTAAGGTACGTGTTTTCAGTAACCGATATTTCGGCACTGTTAAAAGCACTATTTTCACGGTTGTAGGAACTCTACAAACTCTACAAAGGTACGAGGTATATTATATCTGTAGAAGAATGTAAAAGTAACACAAAGCACTTGATGATGATCTATTTTTTTTAAAGCCATCCAAGTTTTATTTATGAAAATTCTACAAGCCATATACATAATTATATTGCAGCCGAGAAACGGCCGCTGCCCTGCGCGACATATAAATACCGCTGAGACCTGCCAGGTTTCTCCCTTAAAAATATTATACCCTATACTTCTTCATCGTGTCACTGGTTCAGGTTTTCTTTTCCCAAAACTTGGCTACGGTAACGGCATTCCGTCTTAAAGTGGCCCGTCTGAGGCCACTTTAAGAGCTCGTTTACTGCAGGTAGATGGCCAAAAATGGCATGAAAGCAAATACGCCATGGATTGTGATGGAGCTCCGCAGTAGCTACACCTACACCCTATGCTTTATTGCTTACAATTGAGACGAATCAAATGATAATTTGTTCGGGAGGTGTAAAGCCAAGCTAATGAACATACAAACATACCTATATCCGAAAAACCTTACACTTCTGGCAGATTTAGTGGGGTACCTAAAAGAAGAGGGGGGCGGCAAATTTCTGATCGGCCCCGGGTGGCAAAAACCCACGCTACGCCACTGGTACTGTTATAAATAATTATTTAACTAATTGCTTTATTATTTGAAAATAAGGGTGAATTGCCTCATATTTATCCGGCGTTTCAGCATGGTTTACACCAGTCGTGGTCACCGAATGACGTGGTCCATCAACTTATTTCGCTCTTTAAAGTATTCAAGCTGTATTGTCTCCGTAGTATAGCATTGACAGCCTTGCTGACTTAATAGGATTGGAACGCATCAACTTACGGCCAGTACCAATATATTATAATCTATCTATGGATTAACAGATAATCTTGATGTATTTTGTATAGAGCTTATGTCAAAAATGCTTCTCTAATCTCACATCAGAGCGCTTCAATCACGTAAAGCTGTCGATCTTAGTTCTAGCCTCAGGACAAGTATTGTTGCCATGTCGGACGCCTTCGAGCGATCTGAAAACTGCGACACCAAAGATGGCCACACACTCACACGAAATAAAAAAACACTCTTTAGAAACAGAACCCTAAAATTCAAAGGGCAGTGTATAGCAGGTATTACAAATGTATAGCTTGATGTAGCGCCGTTTATGCTTAAGTAAGGAGAAAATCAATAGGAAGTCTCTTCGCTAACTTCGTTTAGCGAAGTTGCATGCCCTATTTGGTATCAAGCTTTAAGATCGTCTTGTTATATTTTATTATTAAATAAATTATGTTAAACAATGTCCGGCTTTTTATTTTTACTATATTACGTACCCACCTACTTAGGTAATTATTTTATACTAACAGCACATTATTATTTAAATCTCCTTTAATTGTTGAAGATTAAGAAAGTGGCACACGCGGTGCATAACAGCGAAGGGTAGAAACTTTATAATTTCTCCATCACCCGGCACAAAGAACCCAACTAAAATAACATTGCGTATATGTAATACGAACTTTTTTTCTCGCGTTTCTACGCTATCGTAACCACAGCATTGCGCATCCTAACTAGCTTTAGTGTCTGCTTAAACCACTACGCGTGCAGCTAGAATGCGATTTTTTATACCAAAACTACCTAGGTATGAAAATATCATGGAATTCATTATTATATGGATTGAACCCATGCTGTCAGTAGCAATGTAACCTTGCAAACCATTACCCCACCCTTCAATTACACACATAAAAAATAATTATTGATCTAAGAAGCTTCGACGTTAACCCAAAAACGAATTTTACAAAATAATAACAGATTTAATTATTCTGGTTGTTACTTTGATAATAAGTGGATTGCACGGTTGGCGTGCTGGTACTAGTGGTTACATATGGCAACCCCGCTGTCAATAATGTGCTGAGTGTTTTGGGTTTGATCCCCACACGAGAAACCATTTTATGTAAATTGTTGATATAAATGTCCGTGTGGCGACGGAAAGATACAATAATGACGACATGTATCAGAAATCCCAATCAATAATTAAATGTAGGTATAGACACAGGTACCTATATGTTTCCTGTGTGTGTATCTTTAAGAGATGTGTGCAAAATGATACATCTTAAAAAAATTGTTACTTTTGTGGTGCGACGCATGCTAATTTGAATGCAGGTCTCAATGTGTAATTATAGGGAAAATGCCTTCTATTAGCTCTAATTTTTTGCCATGTGATCAGGCAACTGAGTATTTTCGAACAATCCCTTCAAAGAGTATACAAATACTACGTAAGAATTCCTTAATTATTGTTAACTGTTTTTCAGTTTTCATGATAATGGATGATCTTATATTCCCTAAAAAATAATAATTTTCGTGGTAATATATATTATATTATTACTCTTGCTCTCCTGCGAGACGTTATCCACCGATCTATATTTATTTTATATGCCTAATAGATTTCGTGCCAATGTAATAATCTGGCTGGTATCCAATCATAATTATGGTAAGACCTACTTATTCATAAGTATAATAAAAATCTCAAAGCGCATAGCTTCTGTCTGGATGTCTGAATGTTTGTTTCTACACACAAAACAACTGAATGGATTTGGATGAAACTTGGCACACAGATAGTTCCTTACTGCATGCTACACATACCACGCCGTAGCCGTAGGCGAGAACTAGCAATAAACAATAAAAATATGATATAAATCGTATCAAAGCATACATTTGTGTAGTTATATAACTGACACGCCTAATCGAATTCTGCTTATTTACTATCTTGTTTATCAGATTATTCAAACCAAAACTTGTTAAGCAGACGGCTCTCCCTAAAATGAGTAACAGGCGATAACGGCAAACGATATCGATAATCAGTTACTATAGATAGCGTCCGCAGTTGTTCTGTCATAGTAACCACAACAAAATGAGTGCTATAAAGACTTATTTTAAAGAAGAAGTGAAGACGAGTATGCTCACATTGGAGCATCCGAAACAGTCTGACTTCTATATCAGTGTTTGGCAAACGACGCGGTCAGCTGTCCCACTTTTGATCTTACGGACGATTCTCTTTCTATCCAGTATAGCTATAGTGCTCTCTTCAGCTATAATCTACATGCAAAACGGCAAGTTCGCGTACTGGCTGATTTATCTCACGCATTGGGGATTGTTGAGCATTCTTCTAACAACTGGATTTGCCGCTTCAGTGTCAGCGAGAATTTACCTTTACGGACCGATTAGTAAGTAACTTTGAACCTTATAATACGAGTGCTAATACTTAGGTTACATAATTATTTGTTGATTAATGATTTTTTTAAATGTAGTTTAACAATGTTAATAATAACGATCTGGCGGTCATGGTCAGTATACCAATAGATTGTTTCTTACTGCCGGTCCATATACCGTTGTCGTCATGCTCACTAAAATGTCATTTCGTGTATCGGGTCATCCCTGTCCCTGTAATATGGCGAGAGGGATGATGGCTGGCCCATGCGTCATACTCGTGAACGGGTGCTACTTGCGATGACTGGTCGATGACGGTCTTGCGGGCTGGTATTAAATTTTAATATTTAACTGTATCATTTCCAACATGGTTCTGATCACTTTCGCGGATTGCCTGCATTATTAAGTATATATATAATGTAAGTGGACGCTCCTGTTTCACCATGTCTATTCTGAAGAAGCTATTAGGTAGCCTGAACATCAAAATTAAAATTAAGTATTATGCTTGAATAGTTTTATGTACAGTAAATATATACAAGTGATATAGAAGGTGTAACAGTTGCAGCACCTTACAAAATGTAAATTATGTGTATTATGCTAAACCTGACGATGAAAAAGGGTGACCGAGCGTTTTATTGCCCGTTCTTTCTCATGGTTTTACGCCCTTGCTTTGGGAACGTGGTAGGAAATGTAAATGTAGAGTCTTTAACTAGGTAATTATTTTATAAATTTATTATTTGGACGTTCATAAGCGTCACATTGTGATCCAAATGAATAAAGGATTTTGACTTTGACTTGACTTTGTTTACCTTAATTATCTGTCGTTTTCCGTTAGTAAACTTTATTGTATCATCTGAATTAGTTTATTGAATATCTCTTCGTTACCTAGATTTGTTAGAATTACTCCGCTGAGCACCTAAATTAAACATAGGTACCTATCTACTAGTTTAAAGCCTACAGAACAGTCAAATGATATTAAGCACGTCTTAGCTGAAATAAGTTAATTATGAATATATGTCACTAGAGGACGCCAGCAGCTACGCCTGCATTTTTTTAAATTTTCCCGTTTCGGCCGATCCCGTGGGAATTTCGGGAAATCCCTTCTTAGTGCACCCCTACGGTCCCCAAGGAACATACATGCCAAATTTCAGCTTTCTACGCCCAATAGTTTCGGCTGTAGCGTGTCTGTCAGTCATTCAGTAACGCAAGGATTTTATATATTAAGATTTTAACGTTTATATCTACATGTCCATAGAAAGAATCCTGGGTAAATATTTGAAATGGCTTGACCTGATTAATTTATGATTTTTGAAAGAGCTTGAGTTAACTGAAGGTTGAGCTTATTAGAAAAATACGACCAGTGTTTTGATTTTAAGATACTTATTAGTATCTAGATCTCAACCTGTATAGAATAATGCGAGCAATTCAAAATGTTGATAAAATCTTACCATAAGTACCTATTCAGTAAACTGTCCTTCTGCTTTGCGAGTTCCAGTTTAGGCATACCTACCAACCTTCCTGATTATTATTAAATTAATTCATATTACAGGCAGTGATGACCTGTGAATTGTCAACGTACATTCCTATAAAACTTGTAGCAAATAATATTTGTTAAAGTTTGTTTAAGTTTTCATTTATGTTTATTCACTATATTATAGTGAATAAACGTAAAAGAAAACTTATAATTAACTTTCAAGAAAGCTTTTTCAATGACACACCTCTCATAATTATATTTTGCTCTTAAAATGTCATCAGGCGCTGCGTTCCGGCTACCATGGTATGTGAAGGCGTACTGGGTGTTGTTCAACATCGCCACTCCTATCTCCTTGATGATCACCATCTTCTACTGGACTCTTTTATACGAAGGTCAGTACAGTATAGTTTCAAATTCACGACTCATACATTCTAGCTATGATAGGTAGGTACTTATTGATATTAACCGTTCTTAATCGCAAAAGTAGGTACCTGCTAATACCTACTTATTTCAAGGGAAGAAATCATGTCACGTCTCTTTTGTCACTAGAGTATATTTAGTAAGGAAATACATACTGAATTTTGTCACGATAATATATACCATTACAATAGGTATGCGTCATACCAAAGTCTACAATAGGTATTATGAAGTCAAAGAACGACGAAGTCAAATTAATTTTATCGGGACAGCATTGCTTACCTCCCAAGATGAATTGAAAATGAACTCATCAGGTTAGCTTGACCGGGGAAGCTTTTTTAGACTTGCCAGATACTTTATTGCTGACTTTGCCTCATTCCACACATAATATTTCACTATAATAGCTTCTATAAACAACAAAGGAAACTAAATTAGAACAGAGATTATGTTGCATACCAGATTGAGTCAATTGACTACCTACCTATTATCATCGATTCGAGCAAGGCATTATTATTATTTTTAAAAACCTCATAGTTTTGCTAATACCTACTGTCCTTTTACTTTTTCAGCCGGCATCGAAGAAGAGTTAAACCACGGTCTGGATGTAGCTGTTCATGGTCTCAACTCATTGATCATGTTAGTGCTGCTACTAAGCGCGTCGCACCCCAGTCGACTGCTCCATATGTATCAGCCTCTTGTCTTCAGCATCGTGTATATGCTGTTCGGACTTTTCTACCACTTCGCTGGAGGCACAGATCAGTTAGTACCTACCATTTCCTAATAGCGTAGAAGAGCCGCTCTGGTCACCGAAATGGATAGTCAACTAGTCAACTAGTGAAATCGAAGAAACGTTTTCACCACGTGTTAGTCTCTTGGCATAAATTGTTCGAAACAGTGGTTTCGAGAACGTGTGAGCATCGAAAACGAACAATTAGGTAATATACATAGCAATCAATGGTCTTTTTTCATACGAGTCTTTCTCTTGTCGTCAATTCACTTATAAACTTTTCCATCCAATTGCCGCAAGGAACCCGATGTCTGTGCGTAACTCGGATGTACCTATCTATGTAAAAATTACCCAGTTGTAAATAGTACCTAATACGTTTGTCTTGTATATTCCAGAAAAGGTAACGCGTACATCTACCCAGTTGTGGACTGGTCCAATCCGAGCACGACCGTGCTAGTAGTGGTGATCACTGGAGTGCTCCTGATACTTCTTCATCTTCTCACGATGGGGTTATCAGTCTCGCGCGATGCGATCGCCGGCAAATGCATCAACAAATCTCCCGTGGCACGAGTTGAAGAAGGCTACCCATTAAGACAACCGGCCGAGCCACAAGCTTGAAGATGTAGTTCAATTGTAAATAGATAATATAGGTCGCAACTTAAGAAGAAGCATAGTAAATCTGTTAGTGGTTTTTCTGTAGTTGGTGGAAGTATGAATGTTTTAGTGGCGTGACTATAGGGTGGCAGGATGGTAGAATGCTACAGGACCGTGGCTAAAGGCGACTATCGAGGGTACTTTAGTTTCGTTTGATAAGTGAGCAGGGCCATGAAATCGTATTTGCTACTGACTATTAATATCAATAGTTACACTGCTGGGTGTTTTAGATGTATTTAGATTGTATATATCTATGTAGGTACGACGGTGTGACTCGATAATATAAGTTTATAGTGTAATGTAAATACATACTGTTTTGATAATATTACTACTCATAGATGTCTGATAATGGCAGTAAAGTATTTGATTGCGTGGCTACGACGTGTGATAGTTAAGAGTTATAGGCTAAATGTAATGCAATGACAATCACACATACATACATAGACTCACGCCTGTTTCCCGGAGAGGTAGGCAGAGACTACGGAACGCCATTTGCAACGATCCTGACATATTTGTCTTGCTTCATTCACTCCCATCAGATTCCTCATGCATGGTCTTCTGTTCAGGGTAGGTACTTCTAACCTGTCCTGTTTTTAAGATGTCTCCATTCTGGTCAGAGAACACACACATAGGTGTGATTGTCAGTGCTTACCCTCAGGTCCATAGACTGCTAAGTAAACCGTTATTTATAGTTAAACTTAGGTATATAATAAGCACTAAGTATATTTGTAGCCTGAAAGGGCGCGAAAAGGGGACTGCACCTGGGATGCGCGACCGTCGCTTATTGTCTACACGCGTTGATACGCAGTTGGGCTCCGTAGTAACCCGACAGTTGCTGAACGAATGGCCTAAACCAAAAACAAATAATACCAGGGACTGGTATTCGTCGCGAAAACGGGATTTATAGCGCGTTTACGAGCGATGCAGAACTTAATATATAATTACTAATAGAGCCCCACTCCCTCAGAAGCGTTCCCGCGACGGAGCAATTTTATAAAAAACCGCGCTGGCGCCTAACTTCCGCAGTTTCAGGAAGCATGTCTCGATAGCGTTAACTGTATATTTGAGTTCTAATTTAATTTGAAATGCCTAAGATATGTCGGAATATTCCGATCTGTCACCCCGCTTTGTCCCCTTATGGGGACAGATCGGAAAAAAAGTTTGATCTGTCCCCCTGTTAGCAATGAGGGGACAGTTCGAACTTTATTCACTCCTTAACAGTTTCATCTGTCCCCCTATCACTGATGAGGGGACAGTTCGAACTTCATTCACTCCTTAACGGTTTTATCTGTCCCCCTATCACTGATAGGGGGACAGATAAAACTTTTTATACCTGTTTGTCCCCCATAGAATTTAATATATTAATTCTTAAAAGTAATACTACACGTTATAAGCTTACTTTCAAGAATTAAATAAAAGATTAGTGGTTTGGATTTATAACGACCTGTATTTAAATAAATTATAAATACATATTTCTTTTGTTTCTGTATCGATCAGTCACAGTCCCATAATTCACGTAGTAGGTATGCCAGGTATAATAACAATCAGTCCTCTGATTTGACTTCATATTACAAATGTTAATTTTTAGGATTCCGTACCTAAAAGGTAAAAAACGGGACCCTATTACTAAGCCTCCGCTGTCGGTCTGTCTGTCTGTTCGTCAGTCTGTCTGTCTGTCACCATGGCTGTATCTCATAAACCGTGATAGCTAGAAAGCTGAAATATTGACAAAATATGTATCTCGGTTGGCGCTATAACAACAAATACTAAAAATAAAAAAAATGAAAATATTAAGGGGGGTCCCATACAAAAAACGTGTTTCTTTCGTTTTTTTTGCTTAAAATTACTAACTGTAACAGGTAGACGGTTTAAATTTTCACAGAATATGTAGTTATATATTACTTTTCAAAATAAATAATTAAATAAAAAAAAAAGTTAATAATAAAGGAGGGCTCCCATACAACAAACGTAATTTTTAAGCAATTTGTTACTCAATCTTAATAAACAGGTAGAAACTTAAAAAGTATTTAAGTATACATACAACGAACGTGATTATCTTTTATAGATGATAGTACGGAACCCTTCCTGCCCGAGGCTGACTCGCACTTGCCCAATTTTTACTAACAATATGTTAACTTTTAGATGAGGAAATGTTCCTAATAAGAAAATTTTACGTGTTTAGATAAAATTGCAGCTTCTATTAAGGTAATTAATTCTGTATTATTCAGAAATGAAGTAAATAAATTCAAGTTTTGCCGTTTTCATTCCTGTAAGAGTTATCAAACAAAATATCTGTCTATGCTCTGTATGTCAGTACTATGGATTAGACCGCATGATGCTGAGTTTAGAAAGATATGGTGTGTTTTTAATGAACGTCATCGTACTACAAATTTTCAAGAAGGCTGGCACCATGGATTCAATAATGCAATTTGAAAAAAAAATAATGTTTTTTACTTTTAGTTATTCTAGAAAAGGATGCAGCTTTTTATTGAGTCATATCACAACAGATCCAAAACCAATTACCTCCGACGTCAAATTGTCGCACAAAGAGAAATATTATGAAAGAAGAATATATACATAATTGTCAAATGCAGTTTATAGGTGGTGAAATTACTATTGGTCATTTGTTGGAGAAGTTGCGAAAGATATTTTATTTATACATTATTCTTACGACCATTAGAAAAGTATTAAAATTCGTTATACTAGTGATTTTCGTTTATTTATGTATTGAGATTATTTACAACTTTAAGTTTATTATTAGTTTAAAAGTTTTCATTTGTAACTTTCGTTAATGTATATTTTGAAATTATTTACAACTGTAAGTTTATTATTATTAAAAAGTTAAGGCTACGTGAAGTCAAATCAGAAGACTGATTGTAATATGTTACAATACCTACTGTGATTTATCGGATTGTGACTGATTCTATCAATCAATAACAAAACAAAATATTCTTATTATAAGTATATTTTTTATTGTAATTAAGATGAATTAATTCAAAATCAGAAGACTGATTGTAATTGTATCTAGTATACGTACTGTGATTTATGGGACTGTAGCTGATTAATAGAAAAACAAAATAAATATTTGTAACTTACGTATCTTAACTTTTTTAAATACAGATGATTATAAACCTAAACCACTAGTCTTTAATTTAATGTAATGTTGCAGTATGTGTGGCATTACTTTTAAGAATTAATATATTAAATTCTGGGGGGGACAAACGGGAATAAAAAGTTTTATCTGTCCTAAGCGGACAGATGAAACCGTTAAGGGGTGATTAAAGTTCGAACTGTCCCCTCATCAGTGATAGGGGGACAGATGAAACCGTTAAGGAGTGAATAAAGTTCGAACTGTCCCCTCATTGCTAACAGGGGGACAGATCAAACGTTTTTTTCCGATCTGTCCCCCTAATGGGACAAAGCGGGGTGACAGATCGGAATATTCCGATATGTCCTGTTATAAAATGAAGGATATCGTGCCGCGTATTTGTGATGATTTGATGAACTATAAATAATATATTTTTAAATTATATATACTATAGATGGTGACTGCCTCCGTGGTTCAGTGGATAGCGTATGCGACAGCTGATCGGAGGTCCCAGGTTGAGCAAAAGGGTTTTTCAAAATTCTCAGTAGCAGCACGGAATCTGGTGATCTGCCCGGAAACGGCAATAGGCTCGCCCTCTATTAGGTACGTGGGACCTACAAATTCATGGCGAAATGTGGGTGTAATACTAATATTACACCTCTGTCTACCCTTTCGGGGATACAGGCGTGAGTCTATAAAAAAAACTATAGATAGTGTTAGTTAAGTATTAAATGTTTAATAAGCCAAAAGTTAAGGTTTAGATTCTGTATTTATTAGTGACGTTGTTAATTACTTGTTCAATTTTATTATACGTTTAGGTTATAAGATCTAATCTTGCGACTCATGAATTTTAATTGTTTGAAATCATAGTAATTAATAAAACATCGTTGTCTGAAAACAATTATACTTAGGTACTTATTCGGACAACGCTACACTGCCTACTGAAACAATGAAAAGGTTTAAAATATGCATTATGCTGCCAATGTAGCGACGTTGTTTATCATCATCTTTTGTAGGGAACGGCCTACAAAAAATAGGCATAGCAATGGCTAGGCATAGGCCTCTCCATTTGCATGATAATAGCAATTTATCTAAGGCAATAGGACGATTTAGCCCTAATAGGTAGGTAAGAGCTAAATCTCAGTAACTAGACAAAGGGTTTGATAACGAATTTGTTTTCACTTGCGCAAAATACTATTCCTTAGTCGCCTTTTACGACAACAACGGAATGAAATGGGGCAGGCAGTGGCACTCACGGACACGATATTGTTGATTTTAATAAAAACTTTTCTTAGTACTTTGTGTTTTATTTTGTAAGTAAGGCCTTATTTCTCGAACAATACGCATACTGAATTACTGATATTCTCTTATTTATACAGTGTGTTGATATGCATTTGCAAAATATTTTCAGGGGTGAACATACTAGGTACTATAACTCAATACAAATACATGAAAAAATAACTAACTAAATCTTAAGTTTTTTTTACGTAATCATAGATTTTAAAAATCGGCGCGGTGTATTGATCGCCGTCACCGCTCAGCTGATCGCCGCGAGCTAGCATTACAGGTACCCAACACACACAAGCACACGTACCTAGTACCTACCGTGCTGTCTTATTCTGCACCAGTGAACAGTTTATTCTGATTTACTATCTATAAGTAACACTTAATGAAAATAGGGTAATAATTTTAGGTTAACAAATATACTGTCTCATCATCATCGTCCTAGCGGTATTCCGGTTACATCCAAGACTTACACGCCTTAGAACCCGAAGTCCGCTTACTGGTCTAAACAGATACGACAGAATATCAACTTTTCCATAGAGCGACTGTCGTCTGACCTCCGCAACCCAAAGGGATAGCGATATGCCATGGTTTAGACCAGTATCAGTCTATTTGAGGGTACTGACTCCCTGTAAAGATTGTCAAAGATCTTCATGACAGCCGGGAACGACAGTTTAACGTGCTCTTCGAGGCACGAGGGGAGCGATTATTAACAATTTAATTCGCACTTAACTTCGAAAAATCATTGGTGCGCGCCGTGGATTCGAACCCGATACCCTCTGCATGGTAGTCCGTAGGTATGTCCACTAGGCTATCGTTGCCTAAGTATATTGTATTAATAAAATATTTTGCAAATGCAGATCAACATAAATTTTATTTATGTCTCTCGGTAGAGACCCTCGTGCGGGCCGCCTCCATTACCCAATGATCCAAGATTGGAGTCTCCCTTAAAGACGTTTGACACCTACTAATTAAAACCACTGCGGTGTCCCTGGTGACCCGCGACAGAGTCAAGGGAAACGCGGCCAGCATACTTTGAAGTGACTCTACTAAAAAGAGTTGTCTCCTTACATTATTTACCTACTCCTTACATTAGCTCGTTTTCATGTCAAGTAAGTATCTGGTTAGCAAACAAACAACATATTGCATAATATATCTAGAGATCGATGTTTAGCACGCGAACTCATTAATGATACAAACGGCCAATTTGAAGGCACGACCACATGGACAGAACATGGAAACGACATTAGCCGGATCACGCAAACTGAAGAAGCGCGCTTTGAACACTACCACCGACCTTCTCTATTATAAATCGATAGAGGATGCCTGCATATATATTTTTAATTTAACTGTCTCTGCCTGATCCCGCGGGAATTACAAGAAACCCCTTTTTAATGCATACAGACCCCAAGGAACATAGATGCCAACATCAGCTTTCTGGCTTTAATATTTTTGGCTGTAGCTTGTCTGTTGGTCATTAAGTAACGCAAAGATTTTATATATCTTACTCCTAGCGTTATCCCAGTTTCAACCTGGGGTCCGCTTACTAGTCTAACCTGATTTGGCTGTCAATTCGCTTTTCCACAGAGCGACTGCCTGTCTGACCGCCGCAACTCGAAGGGATAGCAATATTCCATGGTTGAGACTAGTGTCAGTTTATTTAGAAGGTACTGATAATAGCCCTATAACGACTGTCAAAGATCTTCATGACAACCGGGACCGACGGCTTAACGTGCTTTCCGAGGCACGTGACAAGCGACAATTAATAATTCAATTCGCACATAGCTCCGAAAACTCAATGGTGCGCGCCGTGGATTCGAACCCGATGATACCCTCTGCATTGCAGTGTGTTGGTATCTCCACTAGGCTATCGCTTTCTACGCAAAGATTTTATATATACAGATAAGATAAGTTATATCATTGCCTAGCTCTTCTTTCATCTCATCTCGCAGGCAACTAGCATTCAAACAACGGAAATAAAGAACAGGATATTAATGAACATATGAGTCGGGAGGGTCATTTTTTTAGTTAAGATAATCCTACCTATGTAACTTTGTAGGTAAGACTTACGCATATTACTTTTCTTACACAAGTATTTACACAACTACTAATTTATCAATATCTAACTACCTATGTATCTAAATATTGGTTTGCAATGAGTAGACTGACCCTTATGAGAATTTCCACAAAGTACTTAATTCTTTAATCATAATAGGCTAGTTGACAAAAAAAATATTTGTAAGTCCGTCCTTTAGATTATTCAAAAATAAGCGATACGTATTTTTTTATTTGTAAATTAAACCAAAAATGACCAAGATATAGCTCATTAAAGTTACGTATAACGTCACGCCGTGCGTGCTGCATTTTTTAGCACTAGATGACGTCACACGTAACTTTAATGGTATGGCTGTATCTTTGTTATTTTTTATTTAATCGTAAAAAGAAAAAATACGTGTCCAATATTTTTTTATAATCTAAAATGTCCGTATTTTAGATAATGTAATAAATAAATAAATTTAGTAATAAATAAAATGTAATTATTTTGACCCTGGAAACTACCCTAATTGAATCACCGTGATCCGAAGGACAGAAAACAGGAAAAACATGTTTTAAAATTACCTTTGTTTATAAACACAGATAGAAGTTTTTCTTTTGTATCGGTAGCTGTTTCTCAAAGATTCTATTGTGTTATTCTGCCGCGCAATTTATAAACGAAGTAAAGGACATGGAAGCGAGTTCAAGAAAAACGCGGACAAAGTTCAAATTTTGTTTTTGTTTTTTAATCAAAGTATTTGCGAAACTTATTTTATGCAACATAAAATAAGTTACGCATATACTTTGACTAGGTATAACTTCTTGTCTATAATATGTCGCTCCACATCGTTGTCACTGTGGGGAGGCTGTCGACAGCCATGGTCACCATAGGGTCTAGTACGAGTTTGCACTCGATTGTCACGGTGGCGACAGCCTAGTCTATCGTCACCGTGACGATCGAGTGCAAAACTCGTACTAGACCCTCATAGCCTGTCATGCAGCAGGAGCGCAGGTCGTATTTCACTACACAGCAACCTGGATGACATTCTCCTTCGGGCTCTTGTCACCGCTGGCGTTCCTGCCCAACTTGAACCTCAGGGCAAACCCTGAGGTTCTTTTACCATCATCGTTGCGTGTTTTGGCACGCAACGATGGTAAAAGACCTGAATGTCTCTACTGCCTTGGAATGCAACGTGTGTCGATACCCTTGCGCCATCTCATCTTCCTAGCACAGCGGGTTGTGCGGGCGCTGCTGCTGCCACAGCCGAGACTCTAAAACGGCGCAAATACGTAAATCTCATAGGGGATTATGTATTTGAGCCGTTTGGAGTCGAAACGTTGGGGTCATGGAGTCCAAGTGCTAGATCTCTTTATATAGAGCTTGCGAAGAGACTTGCCGACGCCTCACGTGACCAGAAGGCTGGTATGTTAATTAGCATTGCCATACAGGCAATGCTGCCAGTCTTCTGGGCACGTTCCCAATAGACGGCGATGTGGAGGGCTTTCACGACATCCTTTGAATATTATATTTTTATTTGTATTGTATTTTAATATTTTAATTAAATTTTAATAGTACTATTTAAAAAGTTATAATTGTTTTATTGGCTTTCCGACAAAAAATAAATCAGGCATCGCTTATTGTGAAGCATCTCAAAAATTCCCTGGATGTACAAGAAATTGCAATAAATAATGCATATACCAATCTCTTACAACATGGATATAATATCTAGGTATAGGATTTACAGGGTCGCGGTAGTATAAGTGTATAATCTATGGTCGCGGTCGCGGTGAAGTAAGCTAACCTCGATTTGCGCGACTCCGGGACATTGGGATGTATACCGGTGGTTTTATTGCGCACGCTCCGAACACCTTTTAGGAAAGCGCCTCACACTCACAACTCGGAAAATTACAGTCCTACGGTTAAATAGCGAGATCGAGACGGCTTGCATATAGTTTCCACTACCTTAACACAAATAAAGTATAGGGAGGGAGGGCTCAGGACCTAAATCCTCCTCAAAAGAATCGGAGTTCTCCCATTACAATAAAAATAATGTTTCTCTTCATAAAAACATTCCTCACCAGTGTCAAGAACACCGCACCAAATCTAAATACCTACTTAATAATTATCCTCAAATCTAAATCGTAAATCCACTTCTGAATATTTAGACTCTTCTTTGTTTATCTAAAGCTGCAAAACGCTTAATGTCACTAACACGGTTTTACATCATACAAGAACATGCCGCAACCTTCACAGCAATGTATCAATGGCCTTGAGCCATTGCAGCATCCGAAATGTAAATTATTGCAAACATTATGTAATATAAACATTTCCTCATATCTCTTACGTATAACCCAGTAATGTCAGCTGGCGTATAATTTGCTCATTAAAACCATGCGTCATACTTAAAACCCACAACTCTTACAAATATTAAAAACATATTATCGGCTTTTTGTTTCCTTCTTCTTTGTGCGATATTTTCCTTTAACCTTTTAAAGTAGCCGTTCCTAGCTATGTTTATCGGATAGGAAAAGGCTCGCACCGAATTCTCCGTCGATATAACCTTGTCCGTAAGGTTATGTGTTGAGCCTTGGAGTTGAGAATACTAAGTGTCACCTTATTTATCCCGTAGGTGTCGTAAGAGGCAGGCAACCCGTCTGGCTAGCGTGGTACCTATTGTAGGCTAAAATCGGAGAACACGTTAAACCGTCGCGTCGGTCCCGGCTGGCATGAAGATCTTTGTCAGTCGTTACGGGGAGTCAGTACCCGCAAATAAACTGATATTGGTCTAAACCATGGAATATAGCTATCCCTTTGGCAGGGCCGTTCCGACCCAAACCAGCACCTGTGTGCGAAATCTATGAAGCGCCTGTTGGGTGGCACCCGGAAGTTGGCGGATGACCTTCTTTTTTTTTTAGTCAATTAACAATTTTTTGGATGGCACTCGCGGCGGCCGGCCTACGCCGCCGCCCCTTCCTACGCCACTGCGCCTGTGTGCGAAATGTGTGAAGCGCCGTTTTTGGCATCCTTTTTCGAAGATAACTGTTATAATTAACGCATATCTCGGCGCGCGGCGCCCCTGTCACCTTGGCGCCTGTGTGCGCCGCGCACATTGCACATAGGGACGGTTCGGCCCTGCCCTTCGGGTTGCGGAGGTCAGACGGCAGTCGCTCTGTGGAAAAGTTGATATTCTGTCATAATATATATGGTTAGACCAGTAAGCGGACCTCGGGCTCCAAGGCGTGCCAGTCTTGGATGCAACCGGGATAACGCTAGGGCGATGATGATGACTCACAATGTTCTTGTGAGTAATTAGTAACAGCTGAACTAAGCCTATAATAATATGTGTGCACGTGCGTTCTAATCGGCCATATCAATATTTTTTATTGTTAATTACGGAACTGCACGATATGACGCTGATATCCAGAGGCTGCGATGCATTGATACCTTCTTACGTGACCACTCGCTAGATTCCACCTTTTATAGTCACCAGCATGAGTTGTGACCTGACAAGTATTTACAATTAATGCATGTACTTTACTTCTAAGGAATTCTAGTATTTCAAGTCATCATCTTGCCACTGTCTGCACGCATCGCTTGGGTTGAACTTGAATTCATATACGGAAATTGATTGAAGCTAGTAACTTGTAGGAGTAATATTTACTTAATGAACGAACCAAAATCATAAATAGCATTTACCTACTGCTGTAAACAAACCAAGCAAGCAGACTATTATATTAAACAGAACTGCGAAACAACTAACTAACTATAAATAATTTAAGCACACTATTAAGTAGGTAGAAGAGACCCATACCACTCACGGTAAGATATGGTATAACCCACGCCGACACGTCGGGAAAAACACCATGTATTTCGCCTTCACTGTCAAATTTTAATACTAACGTAAATGAGTCCTGTTATATAAATATCACCAAAATATGGTGCTCATTCTGCAGCTAATGAGCATAATAAGCATGACTAACTCAAAACATTTGCAGAGTTGTTATTACCGAGAAAATTGGTAATCACCGACGCAAACGATTTGTGAATTCTAAACTATGGTCCAAGGTTTTAACAAAGATTTTCAGCGTACTTTAGCATTAAAGTAAATTAATGCTAAAATACACTGAAAATTTAAATTCATCATTCAAAATTTCCATACTTACTTACTTGATGTTATTTGCCTGTGGTTCTTGGAGACACGAGTCCAATACCTACATGCGTAGGTATCATTCAAGCATCAAAATAAATATACCTACTCATCTAAAGGAAAATTTACGGTTTTAACAAACAAATAAATAGGTACTTAGGCTCTAATCAGCCTACCCGTTTCAGGCAAAGGGTACCTACTTAGTGGTCAATGAACAAAACAGGTGTCATATTATAAATTGGGCGCATATATACATAAACATGCTTATGCACATTAGGTACCAAAGAGATTGGTTAGGTACTTATTGCTTGATTGAGGAATAATTTATATGTATTTATTTATAGAAAGTAAAAGGGTTGTATAGGTTGTACCTACCTCCTTAATTTATTACAAGTGCATCTTATTAGATTTCCCTGAAGACCGTAGATATTAAATATGCTTTTAATTAAGTACTTTCGTTGCTTTGTTGTGGATCAAAGTCGTAAGTAGGTACCTACGTTATAATTTCGAAATGAACAGAGGGTCTAGTACGAGTTTGCACTCGATCGTCACGGTGGACGATAGCCTAGTCGACGGGAACAATGTCCATACATTTTCTAAATGCGCCCCCTAGCGGTCTCTATCGATCGCTACTCTCCGTTAGGGGCGCTTTTACAAAATGTATCATGTATGGAAATTGTTCCCGTCGACAAGGCTATCGTCCACCGTGACGATCGAGTGCAAACTCGTACTAGACCCTCAGGTAAAGGACAATGGCAGATCTCCATACATCAAAATGTCTGAAATTAAATTGAAGCGAACAGTAATAAAAAATATATCAAAAAATTTGGCGTTAGTAACAGAGTCTATAAATGATTCTATTTTCACTCAGGAAAGGTGGAAAAAGAAGATATCGGTGTTTGAATTTTTAGTTAAGAATTAACAATGTAGGTAAAAGGAAAGTTATAGTATGAAAGTTAAACAATGAAGGTAGGTACGTTTGAATTATCAAATGACTTAAGTCAGATTGACATCAAAACACGGAAGTTTTTTGTAGCATCTAACTGTCACAACCAAAGACAAATGCAGAGCTGCACATTTTAAATCGATTTTATGTGAAATCGATACAACTTTAAAACGATGCTGTGACGTTTTTATTTGATTTAAACGTTGTTTTGCTTCAAAAATATTAGCTTATTGATATAATGTTGATTAAATATTAAATAACTGCATTTTAAACCAAACCAACTCTATAAAGGTCGATCGTATCGATTACTTATTTAATAATCGATTCGGATATAGCACTCACGTCTATTCCTGTCACACCATTGTCTATGGCAACAATCAAATAATAAAGCATTCGTAATCAATTGGAATGCTTTTTATTATCATAAAATACTCCAGCTTTAACGAGACAAAGTGAAAATATTAAAAATCGTAGAAAAAAAAACAATTTATTTTGTTCATATGAAGTTTAAGGTCGCTACAACAAACCCAGACCAAATTCTGCCATTGTTCTTTAGGGAAGTTAAATAATTCATTTAGGGATTACAAAGAACTGTAAGCTTGGTATATCTATTTTCTATGGTACCAGGTAGGTTCCTGGTGGTTTGGTAGGTATTAGATATACCTTTGTATTACATAATTAAATATAAGATGCAAGAATTGCAAGATTGTCTGTTCAGACGCGTGGTGACTAAGTTTCGTCTGTTTCCGTGTCTAGATATCAGCTAAAATTTGGCGAGTTCATATTTATCAGTGATCAATTGAGACCTTATTGTGATTTTGGACCTCCGCAACCAAATCGGGCTGGCAGTTCCGAATAACATCAAATTGTAGAACAGTTGTAAGGACATTTTAGGATATTGACGTCCCTCCCAATCACAGCTGTAAAGCCCGCAGATGTTCATAACAATCGGAGTTCAGTTTTGCGTTACCTACGTGCCTACCTCTTATCCGATGCACAGGGACGAAACATCGCCAATTTCTTATCTAAAATCCTATGATAATATTTAGGGCTACTTACTGCTCTCTACTACCCACCCGTAGCTTAGAGCGTGATATTATAGAGCCTATAGCCTTCCTCGATAAATGGGCTATCCAACACATAAATAATTATGCAAATCGGACCAGCAGTTCCTGAGATTAGCGTGTTCAACAAACCAAACAAACAAACTCTTCAGCTTTATTAAGTATATATTAAGTATAGATAAAGAACTACATGCAGGTAGGTCCTAAGTAAAAGTAAAATAAATGACGGGGCATTTAACCATTTTCTTGGTGCGACCCATGAATCGAACCTGATACCTCTCTTTCATCATTCATCAGACAGTTAATACCTCGTACAAACTCCGTACCCATAAAGCCATCTACATAGGTACATATTTCATCGCATAAGGATAAACGATATCGATAATTTAAAACCTTTGATTATATACTGTTTAAAACCATGCTGGGTTTTTCAAAATTCCTGTTTTTTATTACGCAAGCATCATTCACGCCATGCGCTTATAAGCGGACCTCGTTAGTATTTTATTCTTAATGCCGCTCCGCAACACCGCGCGTGTGCGCTGAGCGCCTACTCCGCGCAAATTTATTTCTTTTATATCTTAGTAATAAGCCTTACAGTCTCAGTGTAAATAGTGAATAAGCCTACTGATAAATTTGAAGAGAATTACAATAGGAAGTGTAAGGTTATGGAATTTCTGTGTCAGATTTAAATAACAGACATTAAACAAACAAATATAAAAAAAAAATTAAACAAATACCACGTATAAAGTATAAATTTATAAAATAGTGTACAAAATGGTGAAATTTTACGTAAAAAGTGCCAATTTTTCGGCACTTTTAGTGTCCAAGAATGACAAATTGAGTGACTTTTACGCTTCTTCTTGGCAACGGGGAGAGTCGCCGGTACCTATGTTGGTTGTCAGGCTGTTGCTAAGCTTCTTAGCCTTGGCAATTTTGGTTTGGTCAATAGTCGAAGCATTACGGCCCAACTTCTTATTGATCTACCTCACCAACTGGGGAGTTCTACTGGTCTTGGGAACAACTATGAGTGGACTAGCAATCTCGTGCATGGCCTTACGGAAAAAGCCTATTGGTAAGTATTATGATTTACTACTTCTGACCCAAATCTTTGTACCTATATTTTTAAGCTAAATAAGAGCTGATAGGCCATTATTATCAGGCCAGATGCTGCTATTCATTAAATAGGTTGCCTTTGCCCGAAACGATTGAAGGATCTATCTATAATCTTTGTAACTTTCTTACACCTACAGGAGTCGATAGGGACAAACATACCGACAATAATCATTGTAAACATGCAACGCATAATAAGCAATGGAGTACAAACATAACTTGACTTGCGCCATTGGTCTCGTTGCCTAAGTTTGCGAAATGCCTACCGGATTCGTGTTAGAAGCTTTGATCTCGCAAAATGTTATCAGGTTTTCTGTTAAGCAACACTGACTAGCAACTCGATGGCAAAATATCGCTTGATGTAGGTACCTAATGGCATGGATGAGCCATAATAACGTCTTCACGACTTTGAGCCTCAATATCTCCTGAACCAGTCATTTCCCAGGTATGTTGCCGAAGTAAAAAATGTTCATAATGATTGGTACAATGGAATTTCTTAAAGAATAGTTTTTTTTTAGTTTTCTTTAAAGAGTCTTTACACCCTACAGACGTACTTACCTATAGGTAGATACATACCTAAGTAGGTAATTAAATCTTTGGCGACTTCGGCGAAGGTACTTGTTTGGATGTAGGTATCTAAGTATGCATTGTTTGTAGGTGGTGTATATATATATGTATCTAAGTAGGTAAGTATATGATATTTGTTGCAGTTGTTGGTCACATCAATAATTACGTGTTTTAACGAGATACCTAAATGCTTTTACACTTTGGCGACTTGTATACAAATATTGTACTATATAATTATGGAACGGGTCTATGTGGTCACCACGACAGTTATGTCGCGACCACGGTTGGTGTAACCCATGCCGAAACGATACCTATAAGATGTTTTACCTAAGTATATTTTCAAATAATTACGCGACATAGACCCGTTATATTTAACGAGATTCTTAACTCATCACGTACCGAAGATTCATCTGACTTACTCCTGACAAATTTCGTTAGATAATATAAACACCCACTTAATAGGTAGGTAAGTAAAACTGTGTATGCAAAGGTGTTACATAATAAAAGAACCGAGTGATGAGTAACTAACTAAACACCATAATTTCCTGCTGTGGCGCTTCCCGTTTGCCACTCTCATACCTATACCTACCTACATTAGACTGAGCAGATATTACTATATCTATGGAGCAGATGCATCGATGCGACTTTTACTCATCCGTATCTCACCATCATCATCGGTCTAATCGGCCCAGTGTTAGGTATCCGGTTGCATCCAAGACTTACACGAGTTGCACGCCTTGGAGCCTGGGGTCCGCTTACTAGTATTGTAATATATGACAGAATATCAACTTTAGGTAGGTACGACCAAGGTACGACAGATCGACTGCCGTTGAATATGTCCGTTTCGATGGCGCGGCCATGACGTTTCAAACTTCAAACTTCAGACGTCTGCGTTGCTTTTTCAGCGAGATATCGGCGAAAATGTGTTTTTCACCGTTTCAATGGCGCGGCCATGGCGTATTAGTCTTAAAGCTCCAGAAATATAAACCTAGGATTTTATGTTTTATTTTTACTGGTTTTGACAAATTCAAATCTGGGTTTTACAAAAGCTTCAGACGTCTGCGTTGCTTTTACAGCGAGATATTGGCCAAAATGTGTTTTTCACCGTTTCAATGGCGCGGCCATAGCTTATATAGTTAGTCTTACAGCTCCTAAAATATAAGCTCAGGACTTTTTTCTATATTTTTACAAATTTTTTACAAATTCAATCTGTTACCAAAATTTCAGATCTCTGCAATGCTTAGTTTTAAAGATCTCCGTGGCCGCGCGGTTCGGAGCGTTTCAATGACGCGGCCACGTTCAAACCCTTATAACTTTTTAACCATAGCTTTGACAAATTTATGGTTTTGGGAGTCTACTTTTACAAATTTTTACAAAATCGTGTCACAATATAAAAAAAAAAAAAGTCATGGCCGCGCCATCGAAACGGACACGAATACAGCTAACCCTGTGGATTCCGGAGGCCAGGACCTCTGCAACCCAAACGGATAACGATACATAAATACATAATATATACATAGACCCCGGAGGGGTCGCCTGTTTCCCGGAGGGGTAGGCAGAGACTACGGAACGCCATTTGCAACGATCTTGACATACCTACTTATCTCTCTTGCTTCATTCACTCCCATCGAATTCCTCATGCATGCTCTTCTGTTTAGGGTAGGTACTTTTAACCTTTCCTGTTTTAAGGATGTCTCCCTGGTCAGAGAACGTCCGTCTAAGCCATCGTCATCAGCCTTTATCAGTTCACTGCTGGACGCGCCAAACGGGTTGGTATAGGGTTTGTATCAAGTTTTCCTTCTTTTACAGTGCTGTTCCTCTGCATAATATGCTCCCTCTGTCGGCTCTTACGACACCCATGGGATGATATGGGGTGGTGACATTCCGTATTCTTAATCCGTCACCACACGGATAAAAAAAACATATTCAGACTTAAACCAGTATCAGTTCATTAGAGGGTGCTGACTCTCCATAGCGACTGCTAATGATCTTCATGACAACGGAGACCGTCGATCTAACGTGCTCTCGGAGGTAGGTACGGAGCAAGCGATAACAATACGCAGATAACTTCGAAAGGACAGTATTAGGTCCCTAGTGTGCGCCGTGGATTCGAACCCGATACCCTCTGAATGCTAGTCTGTTGGTATCTCCACTAGGCTACCGCTGCCTTACTGAATGAGCTAATAGCTAGCGGCAGAGCAAAATGTCGGAAGATGGTGCTTTGGCATTCAAAAGCCTCTAGTTGCTCCTTCTCTGGGTCAGTCTAGCTATTCTATAACTAGTTGGTAAGTCGCGTAGTTCCCTTCCACTCGATAGGTTGAATTCCGATCTATTATAATTTAATATGTTCTATTCGACTACCTACTTATATGTTTGTACATATCATTTTAAGATTTCACATTAATGAAAACCGTTATCAGGTCTATACTTAATAGTTATAATCAATTACCAATGAGCATTAAAATGCGATTAATTTCATTTATCATCATTTAACTACCTTCATACCGTTTTATAAAAAAATACCTAGGTACTTATCTAGAAATTCTTACATGAGTAAGTACCTACCTAAAGTGTCTAAATTTTTAAACAGGTAAGTATAGGTACCTACTTACTTAGTTTTGAATTAGCTACCTACGTTTGCTATGTTATTGATAAATACCTAAGTAGATAGGTAGCTACATAAAACTAGAACAATAATAATTTAATTTCCCAAGGGTTTTCAATAAAACTAAAACATCATTATAGTGTCTAGTGTGTGGCCACGTCCATCGTGAATAAATTCAAAACAATTACCTAACTACTTACCTACCTATACCTAATGCCTTCTCAAGATATCAACATTATTGTCTTACGGAAGCGGCAGTTTATTCCCACGATTGACTGAATGAAAGAGCATTATCATATCAATTGAGTATCTACTTATTGGGTGTTTTTCCTATGAAAAATATCTAATCATTGTTATAGGTAGTACTTTTCCTATACCATGTGAGTACTTACTTAGATACCGATGGAAAAAGTAACGATATATCAAGGTATTTTGGAGAAGGGCGGAAGTTTAAGGAATCAAAAAGGATTCTGCCTACCTGAATATAAAGAACCTGCTTTTTTTACCCGACTGCGCGACGCAAAGGAGGGTAATGTGTTTATCAGTCTATGTATGTATGTATGTATGTATGTTTGTTTCTATGTGGCGTTCTAGAGACCAAATGCGTAGGCCGATTTTGATGATTCTTACGTCAATCGATTCGTCTTAACCTTGCGAGTGTCACTAAAGACATGACAGTAATCAAAATTCACCACAGCGACAGCCAGACGCCATATTGTCAAAATGAAAAAAAATAAAGTCGATGAACTATGTCAAGTGGGGTGTCGTTGAATAGGTATCTTAAAATCATCTTTAGGTTTCTTTTATCATTTTTCATTTTAAATAATAGTTTAGGATATATAACGATTTAAAGATGATTAACAAAAAAAAAATCTCGCTAATTTTCATACTTATTGATTTAAGATTTTATTTCAAGTATAAACGATATACAAACACTCGATTGCGAAATTTACCATCTTATAACGAAGTCAATGAATCGTAACTAAAAAGTATAAAATAAAAAAAATAATTTAAAGAAAAACAAAAAACCCGACTGCATAAAAACTAATTTTAAAAAATACGTGATAATATTAACTTAAATAAAAACTAAAAAGAAAGAAACAAGCCCAGAAGTTTAGAAGTAATATGCAGAACAGAACGACTCACAGTCGGGGCCCATTCAAATTTTACCAATCAAATCTTCCCAAGGGGCCCCGACTGTGAGTCGTTCTGTTCTGCATATTACTTCTAAACTTCTGGGCTTGTTTCTTTCTTTTTAGTTTTTATTTAAGTTAATATTATCACGTATTTTTTAAAATTAGTTTTTATGCAGTCGGGTTTTTTGTTTTTCTTTAAATTATTTTTTTTTTTACAAAATAATGTTTTAATTTCTGTATTTAATTAGGTGGGTAGATAGATATGTACTCTTTTCATAAAGCTGTTAATATTTAAGGTTTAGAAAGGTCACAGGACATAACAGTCACCTGCCTCACGACAAGCACAACCTTTCCTCGATGTCCACTTGTTGCAAACAAGTGGTCAATTAGTGGCCGCCGGGTAGCCCACGGGTGGACACCGCGTGGTTCATTAATATCTGACTAGTCTCTTAGCAATCGTCGCATCGTCCTCGCGCGAATCACTAGCGGGCAGCACGCTGTCCATTGACCACTCGCTTGCCGCGCGTGTGAGGCGTTTCACGTGCAAAGTTTATGAACCTAGTAAGAGCATGTCTAAAAGGCGTTGTAATGGCTCTCATGAGCAAACAAGTGTGCCAATCGTGAATCGAGCTAGATTTCAGGACGAGCATCCTAAGTTTTTAAATGTATGTCCGTTTTAAATAGTTCATTATAGCTTTCTCTGAAATTACCAAACGTAATAGGTACTCACGAATGCGTAAGTTTGTTCTCTCCCAAACTTCAGATCGAGCATAGAATTTGGCGGCGCGTCCGTGGCCTGCGTGGCTCTGCAATAATTTACATCAATTACAGAACTACATTTGGCAAGTCATTTAAACCGGTAAAACCTGAATATCGACGTTGCATAACATATATGATTAGTGTTAGTAGATATCATTATCGTTGCGGAACTACCGCATTAGTAAAGAATAGAATTACTTACGCTAGCAATGCGTATACAATGTAAGCATGCAGTACCTGGTTGTGACAATGTAGATGCCTACCTAGAAAAATTATACCTACCTAGGTACCGAATACGTCACATAATGATACAATCTTGATTATCCGCTCGTATGCTAGAAAAGTATGTATTCCAGCAGACACAAAATCTAACGCACACGAATAAGTCATAAAATTCATTGCAACGATGTGTTTAGAAGAAAAATAACATTAAACCGATTCTGAATACTTAATAAAATTCTCCTACTGATCCAACTACCAACAAGACAGGATTAAGACGGTAATGTTTAGAGTGAGTAGATATTATTTTCAGAAGGTAGGTAAAGTGTCATTAATAATTGTTCCAATAAAAAAATCATTCAATGGCCTGGACATAAAACATCCTTTATCTCAGCAGTAAAACAAACAGCAAGAAGTAGGTATCTTAAAAAATTTGAGTATAAGACTAGCAAGTTAGCTTATTTCTGGGATCCGTGGAAATGAAATAAAATAGCCTGACATATTTTACGTCAAATTTTAATGCAATAAATATCACAATGATTTTAACATAGGCAACATTTTATCAAAAATAAATTCCATACGGATGTGACACAGTGTACACAACTGTGAGAGTATAGTTAGCTTATAATATAATTCAAAGACAATCATTAATTCTATGGTAACAGAGTACAGGGTAACACATAAGAACCCCTAATGGTGCTGATGCACCTGATCATTCGCTTGTAATAGTACAGCGAGCATGCGCCTTTTTTTATTTTGTCGAACTGAATAACGAGCAGAGCAGAACATTTTCACGATATTTCTAGCGAACACTAATCAGCAAAAACTGCAAAGTAAATTTAATGTCAATTCGCTAGGATGCTCGTCAGAAACAAAGAGCTCAGATATATACATAGAGAAGACCACAGACATAGATAACGCAAATGCATGCACTTCGCGTGTCTGAACTCCGACCAAGCGTCGAGCTTGGTCGCCACTAACTTCAGTCCCCGCGCGTCCGTTTTACCGTTAAGTAAACTTTATTCACATTACGTTGCCGCGTTTGCTTCGGACGTTTGATCTGACGTTGTGTATTAGGAGACGATGAATATCGCACAAGCGATGCTGTCGCGCATCGCTTCGACTTCGTGATACAGGCAACGTCACAGTAGGTATTAAAAAGTCGGCACGCTTGGTTTCAATACAAATCGTGATAATTGCGTTATCTATGTAGATCTATATCTGTGGAGAAGACAAACTTTCTGCGACCCTAATTGCCGTTTGGCAGTGTGGCATTCATTCCCGCAGTGTAAGAGCAAGAGAGACGGTGTATCTTAACTACGAGAGCAAAGAAGACGGAGAACGAAGCCAACGCCGCCAACTACGAACTAAACTGGGGCCAGACCCCACTTGGAATTGGCACACGAATGCCTTAAGAACTGCGGTTCTATGCATAAATCTGTATTCATTGCCAGAACGTTCGTAAGAAATAAGAATGCTCGCTAAAACATACTCGCTTGTCTTTCTGTTTAATAACATCCGCAAGAATGTTCATTACAGGTGAATGCTCAAATGTATCAGCAGCATAAAAGGCATTCAGGTTTATGAATAGGATTATGAGAATCTGGATGAAGCTCATTTTTAAATCGTCAATTTACTTCAATTTATTTTGCTATGGTTTCAAACGAACGATGATGCCTCATCGTTCAGCCATCAGCCATCGGTTCCGGAGTTATTAACCCTCAACTTTGGAACGGGATATCACACCTAAACCCTGTAAGTCCACTTTAAAACTTATATAAACATCTAGAGACGGACGAGACGAAACCAACGATACCACCTAGGTCAAAATACGATAAGGATCTGAGGAGTTATTAACACCCAAACTCCCCATACACCACGTTCACCAGACCACGTGCAAAGATTAGGTTAAGTACTGAGCTGAGAGGTTAAGTACTACACCGATACACACGGAGCCTCATTGACAGCAGCTGTCAGCTGTCAACGAAACGTCAAACGTCATCGACGCGTATAACGTGGAGCCCCCGTCACTATGTAAGACTGGACGAAACCACTCACCTGCAGACCACCTCCTTGAGCAGCATCAGCGGAAAGGTAAGACCTGAGCTTCCTCATCCCTTCCCTCAAAATCCCATACACTTGCGGGAGTTCGTTGGAATCGGGAGACCGAGCCCTTGCCAGGTATCCCGGAATCTTAATCCACCCCTCTCACCCCTCCTCTTGCCCCCCGTAAATCGTACGAGGAAGTCGAGCTCTACCATCTGGCTCGAGATGGTAGAGCTGGTAGAGAACAACAGATTTCCTAGCAACACCATCAATCTCCGAAAAGGCCCAGAAGTGACGTTCAAGATACTCCAACACAAACGGAGTCATGAGATCGACTCTTGGCGCCTGCTGACACGTCACACCTAGGAAAACACAAAGTCTCCATTACCACCTATAGAACTACAAGCGAAATTCATTTATTTTTTATTTAAAATTCTTTTTTTAAATAATAAAAAAAGACAATGTCATCAATCCAGTCAGGAAAATCACAAAAATCCACCAAGGACCAAAAAATAAATACCAAACAAGAAACACCTTCCTCTACAGAGGTGCCACAAACATCGGCACCCGCAAATACCTATCAGCACTCGTTAAGGGAGAAGGTCCTAGCGAAGGCCACAAAGAAGGCGAAGTCTACAATGACGTCGTCAGTCACCAGCGACACCTCTTCATTCGCAACGCCCGATCAAGGGAAGCGCGATTCAACACCCTCGGAGGAAGCGCTGGAAAGAATAAGGATGTGGGAGCAAACGGAGTTGTTCCCCCGCGCCATTGCCTCAGACGACGACGAAGTGTCGAAATCTACCAGAGCCGGCAGACCTAGCCTTCTATATACAGGCAGTAGAGGAACGGGAATAGAGATGGATGTGGCCAATAAAGAAGCAAACAACATGCTGCTGCAAGGCAAGGAGGCGTTGTAAAACGCCGGTAATATGAAAAAAGAGTGCAAAATAACCGCACTCAACGCCCTCCAAGCGCTTTATGAAACGGTCCTCTCACTTTCCGACTCAAGGTCCCGGCACAAATACAACCTTAAGAAGGAAAGCTCAAGACATGCGCAAGAGCTGGTGCGCATTGAGAGGCCCACAACAAAGCACTAACAGCCCTGAACCAAGAACTCCTCAAAACCGGGGAAGAAGTGACATTGACTCTTAAAGAGTCTAGGGAGATTAGGAAGTGGCTCGATTTTGAAACCAGAGAGCCACACAACTGCGGGCTATTACGAAGACCCAAAGCTCCCTGGAGTCGAAATTGGCAACAGTGGTCGACTCCATCACCAACATCAAAGGCCAGAACTAAGGTTCCGACCTCCTGGAATCCATACAGGCGAAGCTGCAAGGTCTGGCATCACACCTTAAAATGTCACTAAACCAAATTGACGTGCTACGGAAAGGACTGTCTAGAATAGACCAGCAGGCTGCATCCATAGCCAAAACACTACAACAGCATATCGATACCCCCCCCCCCACGAACGTGATGACAATGCCACCTTGCTCTCACAAGCATGGAGGGGGACATGGCAATAATTAAACAAAACGTGGTCCAGCTCGCTAGGAAAATGGAAAAGGTCACAAACCCCCCTAAGCAGCCCCTTAGAATAGAAATCGGCGACCAGATCGAGCCGATAACCGAGAGGCTAAAAGCGGTGTCCTCCGAATTAAGGACGTTGCGAGAAAAGCAACAAGAGGCACCGCAACAAACCTTGAGCCTCGAAGCAGAGATGGCCTTGGCAGAGATAGCCAAAAACAAGTTGGGCGCACGTACAACTTACGCGCAAGCGGCGGCCAAGAAACCACCCACGCCGCCTAGAAGACCGAACTACAGTATTATAGTGTCTTCCACCGACGCAAAGAACTCTAGCAACAAAGTTCTGACGCTACTCAGGGAGGCCATCGACTCCAAAACAACCGAGCCACGAGTGAAAAGGGTGAAAAAGACCAGAAACCAAAGAGTGGTAGTGAGCTGCGCCAACAAGGAAGACCTGAAATTAATAACTACGACGACCTGAAATCCAGAATCGAAAACAATAAACAGCTCAAAACGGAGGTGACCAGAGTAAGCAACCCTCAGCTCATCATCAGGGATGTACTATCATTCCACACCGACGCCAAGATAGTAGAGCACATACTCGCGCAAAATAAACAGGTTCTCGAAGGCGTCGAGGCAAAGGATAGTCATAAGAGTGAAATACCGCAAACGGGCACGAAACAACTTAGAGTGCCTCCCGGTGTTAGAAGTCTCGCCTACCATCCATAAGAACATGCTGGAGCTAGGCAAACTATATATCGATCTGCAAAGAAGACCGGTGGCAGACCAATCGCCACTGGTCCAATGCATAAAATGCCTCGGCTTCGGCCACACCAAGGCACTCTGTCAGGAGGCAGCGGTAAGGTGTAGCCATTGTAGCGAAAACCACTCTTGAGAGAAGTGCCCTGCCAGACTCGAGGGCAAAGCACCATCTTGCCTAAACTGCAGGAAAAATGCATCACTCAATAAAAACCCCATCACTACGGGGCACAACGTTTTTAGCGCAGAATGCCCCGAAAGAATTAAATGGGATGGAATAGCAAGATCAAAGATCAACTACCTTTGCTAAGGATGACACGGCCACCCCTTGCTCAACATGCCCTCAAATAACAACCAAACGTCATAGATAAAGATTATCCAAGCCAACCTGCAACGCTCCAAAACAGCTACTGCGGAGATGCTGAAGGCGGCCAAGCAACACAACATCCAAATAGCGCTGTTACTAGAACCCTATGTAGGTAGTGCAGGGGTGGTCAAACAATACCCTGGCACATAAATTGGTCAGTGCACGCTTGATCGCAAAAAACCCAACAAGGCAGCCATCATTGTCTTCGGCGACCTGCTACAAGTCATTCAAGACCCGCAGGTTGTCACCGAGAACGAAGTGGTAGCAATCATAATCGCGGGCAACACCAGGCTTGGACTTATAATGGTCTACTTTGAGGGCGACCAAAACATCGAGCTGAACATAGCAAAGACGAAGTCTCTCATCGAAGCGATGAATGTGGAGAAGCTGATCGTAGCTGGGACGTAAACGCCTGGAGCCACTGGTGGGAAAGCTTATCTGAAGACGCGAGAGGAGCCGCATACAGCGCGTTCCTTGACGAGATGGACTTTCACATTCTAAACATCGGCGACACACCAACTTTCGAAACAGACAGAAGAGGCAGGCTATACACCAGCATCGTTGATGTTACCGCATGCAGCCAGCACCTGCTGGGTAAAATTGAGGAGTGGAGAGTGAATAGGAAATTAACAACATCGGACCACAACGCACAACCTTCACGCTGCGACTGAATGGGACCCTAAAACCACTAAGGCTTCAAACAACGCACGTCTACAACACCAAGAAAGCGAAATGGTCTGAATTCCAGCCACTGCTCAAACAAAGCCTAGCAGAGAACAACATCACGTCTGAACGAATAAACGCTATACAATCTACCCAAGAATTAGAGTTCATCACTCAGTCCTACCTAACGACCATCCAAAGGGTACGCGATGCGAGTATCCCAAAGGTAGGACCAGGGAAAAGGAACGCGACACCACCATGGTGGACTCCGTCACTGGGACAGATGAAGAAAGAAGTCCTGCGAAAGAAGCGACGGATCCGCAACGCGGCACCCATCAGAAGGCAAAGCGTAATAGACGAGTACCAGAGCGCAAGAAGAAATTACGTCCTAAAAGTTGAAGAAGCTCAAACAACTAGCTGGAAAAACTTCTGTACGACCCCGGGGTAGGAGAGTATGTGGGACCGTACATACAGAGTCATCCGTCGAACAACCCAGAAGAAGGAAGACACCTTACTCCGAAACGCAGAGGGCAAAACTCTGAGCCCCAACGAGTCAGCGGAACTCTGGCCAAAACATTCTACCCAGATGACTCTGTGGATACGGACTCACCATACTACACCCTCGTAAGATCATCAGTGGAAGAGAGTCACCGAGGCTTACTAGGAGACTACACACCATACGACCCGCCATTTGAATCTGCGGAACTTGACTTGGTGCTAGCTAGCCTAAACCCCAAGAAAGCTCCAGGACCAGACGGTGACCGTCTGGTCCTCAGACATCTGTGCCTGCGCTGAGGCCATAAAAGTGAAGTAATCAACGAAAAATTCTTGTGATCACTTTGTGCTTATCATTATCTTTACGATTCATTTGTCGTTGGCATATTATTACCTATCTATATACAATGTGTCCGCTCATGAACTAGCGTTCTTCTAAAAACTTATCTAACAGCTATTTTAATACACAAATACGCTTTACAATTATTGGACCCAATCCACGTCCCTGTTATATGGCAGTCGTTTTGTTTTTTGTTGAAATATTCCTAAGTGTACAAAAAAATAATATTCCTCTAAGGTTTTGGTTATATACAGATAAAAATAAGTTACATAGTTACATATACTTATCACAAATTAATTTGTTTAAATAGCCATAACTATGTAAAAAAGATATGAGATTACCAAAAAATCTGGTCTTTTTTGAGATACCTACATTACATCTTATTAAACAAAATCAACATTATTGTAAACGATACATAAAAACACATGTATAAGTCTTTTTTTACAAGATCGACAGATTTCACCGACACATAAGTTACAATACAACATTATATTAACAACATTTTCTATTAGGTACGTTAGGAATTATCGGTGTTAGAATACATAAAGTCATAGTCGTATAAAGCCCTAAGCTACACGACTGCGCTTCCACTCAACAAAAAGAATATCAACATAATATATAAGAACTAAACTTTAGATTAAGTACATAAAATTGTTTAATAATGTAAGTAATTTCTCAGAGTGGCCACCATCACCTTAAAGACACGCTACGGCCGGGCCACTTGCGTTGAGGAACTAATTTTCCATAGTATTACTTTACTCTAAGCATCTAATTACGTCTAGGCCTAGATTTACACCGCAAAACAGTAATGACCCTGAAAAGACTAAGCTGAGTGGACTTTGGTTTTATGAAATATTTTAGGTGTCCACCAATAAATAGTCGTCCGAATCCCATACCTAGTAATAAAACAGAGGAATCGCAGAGCGAGCTTTACAGAAAATCAGAAATAGAAAATGATTATTCGATTGAACTCATCACTCTGCTACGCTTTCTAATTTTGACTGGATAAAATGGGTTAGCTCTGCTTGCGGTGGAAACCGACTACTACTTTAACTAATCTATTTTGACACTCTCATGAATTCATGATCCAAGGCGAATGGTACATTATTAGCAATGTTTATTATAGTATAATCTATCCCACTGCTAGGCACAGTTATAATGAAAAACATTGAAAAATGTACTACCCTATAATAGTGACTATCTGGGAGGTAACATACCACATTCAATAATTACCACTCAATCAATAACAAAACAATTCACTCAATCCTTCGTTCGTCTTCGCCTTGTTCGCTTTAAGCTGAGTTTTTTTGCGGTATGCCAAATTTGCCAACAATTTTTAAAACATAAGTGAACGTCGCAAGTGCCACACCGTGTGTGAACCATTTTTATAATATTCTGCTGAAAGCAAATACAACATCTCTTTCGTCCTGTTTGTCCAGACAAGTACTGTGGCTCGTGTTGTATGTCGCGCCTAAGTCTCGTGCATTCGACTTCCTCGGGCGACACATCAAGCGACAGTGTCAAACGATGGTGCTTCTAAACGAGAGTATCAGCGAGTTGGTAACGGAACTCACGATGACTCAAAAACTTTTTCCCGCGCCTTTCCAAAGAGCTCTTATACATAATGTAAGCATTATGAATGCTAATATTTAATAATCTTTTAAACATTTTAATGTACCACTTCATACCTCTCTTTCGTTCAATCATATACATAGAGAGGTTTTGATCCTTCAGATCAATCCCTCCCATGGTCTGATTGTAATCTTTCACAGATACCGGCTTAGTAATGGCCTTGCCACCCCTAGTGCCAACGTAAGTGCTATCATCATGATACGTTGATATGATACTCACCAGTCTGCAGTCTTGCCATGATACGATGGAAAGATCTCCACAATGGCGAGATACCATAGTTCCTCTCGGCAGGTTTTTCGGCAGTGAGGCGATGTCTTTAGGCACATTACGATGACTTCTTCGCAAAGTTCCAAAACAATCAAATCCCAAACTCTTTAAGTATCGTGCTAACGATGGACAGTTATAAAAATTGTCCATCGTTACACAATGGCCTCGACGTTCGAGGCCTTTCAAAAGTTCTAAAACTACTTTCGTACTTTTACTCCCCAGATAGACACCAAGATCTTGATCTTCACTTGATTCTGACGAATTCCCCGTGTAGATTTGGAATCGAGACATATAGCCGGTCCGCGATTCACAGAGCTCATATGACTTCATTCCAAACTTCGCAGTCTTTGTCCTTATAGCCTGGACCCGGCCCTTGAACAAGGTCAAAGACTCGTCGATACAAACATTACGGCTCAAATTGTACAAGGAACTAAATTTCTTTTCTGCATGTTCAATTACAGGTTTAAGCTTAAAAAGTCGCGGAGATAACCCGGGGTTTCCTGTGCTTTCTCTAGGTTGCGACACATTATTGGTCCTTGTTGAATTGTCAACAAAATGGAGAAATTTATTTAGCAAAGCATATCGACTATAAGTCATTAAGTTCCTGAAACCAGGCATCCCCAATACACCGCGCTGCCAATATTCCGGCAATGATGTTCGGTTATCTATACCCATGTATATGAACACTGCGAAAAGAACTAGCAACTCGTCTGTATTAGTGTCAGTCCAAGACAGGACGCGCGATGACGGTGGCATTTGCCCATTCTCTTTTAAAGCATCGATGGTTTGCTTGGCATACCGATTGGTTTCAAGAACAATTTGCTGCACGATAACGTCATCCCAAATATCGACGAAGGCGTCATACGCCGAATCATAATCTCTTATTGGTCCGGGCGTGGGGCCGGTAAACTGTTCAGGGACTCCTTTAAACGTATCGAAACCCTCGACCCATTTGAAATCGGACGACTTACCAAGCAAACCATCAGCTTCGTCATCTATGCCTTCTACAATGATTTTCATTGTATCCGAAATCGATTCGTCCAAATCATATTGATCTGGAATTTCTCCAGGTTTACGTCCAGGGGAAGTGTTTCTTATGTTAGATAAATCGAACTCATCATCGGTATCTATATCACTGCCATCACAATTTACAGATGCGCTAGCAGTATGCGGATTTGGCGAATAACATTCTGTGTTCTCATCCATACCCATATACCAGGGTTCTTCCCCGTCCACATCTTTGGCCCAGCTTTGGACGTGCCATACAGGCGCCAGATTTTCATCTTCGTCTTCAGACATATCCACACATTCCGGATCGTTCTTTACACCAGAACTGAAAAGAAACAGATTGTATTTAAAGTAACATGATTAACGTACACATTCAATAATATAAGTGCAACAAGTTGAACCTGACATATTATTATTATTCACTTCATTTTCTTCACTTGGCACACTTTTATATTATTAAAGTACAATAAAAAAGTACATTTAATAATATAAAAGGGACCACGAAGACCAGTGTCGGGTACAGGGACCAAGCCACCGGTGGTTAGGGCCTCAGAGACAGGAACTTCCTCACGATGCGCGCCGTGTCGAGAAGAACTGCCCTCTGAAGCAAAGAGTTTATCCAGCTGCCTAGTATGAGCCTCTTTAGGTGTTTGTCGAGGCTCTTGGCGATTAATCCATTCACCGACACGACTATCGCCACAATGATAGCCGAATCCACATCCCTTATGTCAACAATCTCGAGAGCTAGGTCCAAATATTTAATCTCTTTCTCTACTTTCACGAGGTTGCCGTCATGCGGAATGGAGATACCGATAATCATTGCGAGTCGCTCTGCTCGGTCTATCACTACAATATCAGGCTTATTGGCTACAATAGTCTTGTCTGTAATGATAGACCATCCCAGTACAGCAATGCACGACCATTTTCTAGACCTGGGTCGGGCACATAATATCTGTAGTACGGTACCTCAGAACCAATGAGATCATATTTAAGGGCTAGTTGCTGATGGATTATCCTGGCCACTTGGTTGTGTCTGTGCAAATACTGACCACTGGCAAGACTCGAACAACCGGATACTATATGCCTGAGAGATTCCCCGGGCCGGTGAAACGCCCGATATATGTGTGTCAACCGTACCATTCCTCAGTATATACTTTCGGTAGTTGTTTGTCATGACAACTTCGTCCATAATTGCAAAGATTTCTCCGAAGAGATCACAGAAACGTAACCAGGCTATAGAAGCTTTAAAATTGACGTCTGGCTCATGTAAAGCTCTATAGAACCGTCCATGCAGCTCCTTGTTCTTTCATATTTCTCTTCGGTCTTCAGTACGAAGTACTGCAGGTGTGCCAGTTCTCTTTAGCCAGAGCGAGCGGGGTAAGTCCTGTATCAACGGCAACTACATCGCGGTGCACATCCACGTTCATTCCCAAAAAATATTCTCTGAGGTTGTACAGCTCGCGGTTATGGAGAGTCTTTGCACGTAAAAAGCCTCGACCCCCACATTTTCGCGGGATGTACAACCTCATCACCGACGAGCATAGATGCATCCGAGATGCAGTCCGAGATGCAGTATCCAGGGCATCGAGGTCCGTCTGGATCCACCTGAGTATGCCGAAGGAATACATTAGGGCTGGTATGGCCCACCCGTTGCAGGCCCGCTCTTTGTTGCCACCTGATAAAAAACTGTTAAGTAGATACGTTTTTCAGGTGGCCAAAAAAACGAGCCTGCAACGTCTGTTTGATCTGTTTCATGTCAGTCTCAGCAATATTCAAAGACTGCGACATACCCAGGTATTTGTAGGTCTCAGTTAGGGATCTAAGTTGTATGGAATCTGAGAGTTGTATTCCTGCAGATTCCATAATCCTACCTCTCTTCACATGCATGACCGCACATTTATTCACACCAAATTCCATCCTGATAGAATTACTAAAGGTTTCGGTTACCTTAAGTATTGCTGTCAGTTGGAAATTGTTAAGGGCAAATAATTTCAGGTCATCCATGAAAAGGAGGTGAGATTTAACATGACCTCCTCTCCTTCACCGATAGCCTAGCCCTGCAGCCTCTAACAAGCTACTTAGGGGGCTCAGGGCCAGACAAAACCACACCATATTATTATCATTATTACTAGAGGATGCCCGCACCTCTGTTATTTTATCTTAATCACCATTTCTACCTGATCTTGTGGGAATTTCGGAAAAGTCCTCCTTAGTCCGCAGCTACGGACCCCAAGGACCATAGATGCAAAATTTTTGCTTCTACCGCCAAATTGTGCATTTTCTGTCAGTCACTCAGTACCCACCGCAAGAAATTTATAGAAATTGTTATTTATTTATGCTCCACTGCTTAAAACAATATACACTGACGGACTCATAAACGGCATCAAAGTAATAGACGACTTTGAAATAAATATTTTAACCAAGTATGCAAAATTTCTATACAGATTTAAATTGAAACCTCTAGATTGGTTCCTGAACTTTAAAACAGCGTAGAGCCATATCCTTAAGTTTAAGTTTGTATACTGGAAAGGACCTTAAGTCTTTTTGGAAGTAAAAACAGAAATTTAAGGAAAATTGGTTTTAACAATAGACACAAACTTTATGCAAGGGTTTATTTATGTTTTAATAAGGTGTATTACCTCCACGTGCCCTTATTACGGATTCTAATCGGTTCCGCATAGATTTTATAAGGGTTATTAAAAGATCTTGCGGAATATTGTCCAATTCTTCTGAAAGTGCTGTTCTAAGTGCTGCCACTGTCGTGGGCACAGGATTTCTCGCATATACAGCTCCTTTTAAATTATCCCAAATATGCTCAATGGGATTAAGATCCGGGCTGCGTGCTGGCCAATTCATTGTACGGTCGCGGTCTAAAAATGTTTACCACTTTTCAAATTACATTCTTTGTCACGCTGGGTTCAGCAAGGTCTAAAATGCTATATCTGAGTACTTATTACTTTTCAATCATTGGTAAGTCATCGATTCCAACAAAAAGAGTATGAATATTTTTAGGTCGATGAAGTAATCTGACATAATGACAGAATTGCATTTATTTTGCTCTAAAAGTTCTGTATTTTAATATTATTATAAAAACACTTACTTGTTGTAATAAAATGGTACTATCTAAACAAAAGCTCACTTATGTGATCAGCATGCGCTTTAACGTGACTAGCATATCATCCACTATTATTATAGCTCACAGTCTGACCGCGTCCTGATTTTCGCTAGACGATATCATCATCATCATCATCCTAGCATTTTCTTAATTGCATCCCAAGCTTGCGCTTCGGAGCCCAGGGACCTGCTATTACTGGTCCACCGAGATTTGACTGAATATCAGTTTTTATACGGAGCGACTGCCATCTTACCTTACATTCTAAGGTTAGACCAGTAGTCAGTAGGTATACCTATTTGAGGGCACTGACTTCCCACTAATGACTGCCATAGATCATGACAGCCGGGACTGCTTAACGTGCTTTCTGATGCACGGGGGTGAAACACCGCCAGGTGTTTCAGCCCACTTCGGGCTAATTATTAAGAATTATTAGGAATTTGTCACTTTGTCACTAAGAAATTCTTCACAGAAAACCTTAGCAACATTTTCCGAGCCCGGCCCGCGAATCGAACCCGGGACCTCATGATCAGATGTCGTATGCACTACCGCTAGACCAACGAGGCAGCTTTACGCTAGACGATATAAATATTGTATTTTTTTCAAAAAGGTTTTATATTCAGGATGTCGTATTTTCGCCATCCCTTTCATTATAATTGTCAATGTAAAAGTCATTTGATAAACTTATTAACTACAAATACCAAAATCGTAAATAGCAAGTTTAAAATTAGATTATTTGAAGACTACAAATATTTTAGTTTCAGTGTAAATATCACGCTTGTAATTAAATGAACGTATATTATAAATGTGGAATAATAAATCGTTATTGACACCAGTTGCTACGCAACGCATGTTATCATAGATTGGTTGTCTAGTACAATATCGTCGTCCTTGTGTCATTGATGTGTTCATGCAATTATAAGCCTTAAGGTGGTAAACACTTTCAGACCGCGACTGTACGTATCCCAACCTCTTCGCAATATTGTCGAACTTGTGCAGCAGCGTGCGGCCGGGCATTATCCTGCATTAAAGTAAAATTTTCGCCTATGAATCCCATGTAAGGCACCACGTGATCTTCTAAGATCTCTGCTATGTAGAGATGTGCAGTCAAACCCCCTCTATTACCGTTTTGACGGACCATGTCTATGAACACAAGTTCTGTTCGCCCGTTCATCGATATGCCACCCCAGACCATACACGAACCGCCTCCAAAAGGAACACGCTCCTCAATGCAACTTTGAGCATATCGCTCCCCACGTCGACGATAGACTCTTCTGCGACCATCTGCACCATATAAACATGTCCTACACTCGACCGTGAACAACACGGAGGCCCATTGCTCTTCTGTCCAATTTAGGTGATCACGCGCAAATCTTAAGCGAGCTTGCCTGTGAGCTACAGACAACTTTGGACCATTTGCTGGTCTAAAAGGTCTTTCTTGTTATTGTTCGTGCACTCACATTTAGGCCGCGCGCACTTTGGACACGAATTCGTATCGTACAGTATACGTACGATTGTGGTCGTACGAATGGAGTGCGCAGACTGTATACGTTTTTATTAGTCAAATGAGCAGTGTTCTAGTGATATCGGATTTGTGAAGTATGCTTTGGCTGGAACGCGATGAATAATCTGTATCTTCACGACAATTCTCTTATCACTCGAAGACTTCGGTAGCGTCGTCGCTATCGTAGAACCGAATTGGTGCGTGAGATATATTTAAAAAGTCACGATTTTGGTGAATTTCATCATATCATGGAAGACTTATAACATCACTTACACCATCACTTTGGTCCCACAAACATTTGTGTTCGTGAATCAGGTTTAATTAACTTTTCTACATCCATTTGTTATGTTAAAACGTACGAATGTGTTTTGAAATCCCAACAAGTTCGGATTGTTCTCGGACGTCAAAACTACACGTACATATACGCACGACTAACTCGCACCCAGTCTGCGCGCTCCCATAGTACTTGGAATATCCGGATCGTTCGTATGTGTTCGTACGAGTACCTCCGCACGAGTAAAATTCGTACGAAAACGTGTCCAAAGTGCGCGCGGCCTTACTCCAAGCAAGTGCGTTAACTTCAAAACAGAGCATAATGAAGTCATTAAGCTCTGTTTTGATTAACTGATGACGTGAGGAAACGATTTCGCAGGGAAGTTGTATGTTGTGTGGTGGTTGCACGAGTCCTTTTTTTAGGGTTCCGTAGTCCACAAGGAACCCTTATAGTTTCGTCATGTCCGTCCGTCTGTCCGTCCGCAGCCTAGCTCAAAGACGCCTGGTGCTAGAAAGCTGATATTTGACATGAATATAGACATAAGATATTGCAACAAAACTGTAGAATAAAATTTAGGGAAATATTTTTTTAAGGGTATCTCCCCTACATATATAGTGGGGTTGAATTTTTTTTTGGTTGAGTACCCCATCATGTAGGCTATCATTGGATAGGCTTTAAAAAAATATTATTAGTTTGCTCAAATCATTTTTCGATCAAGTGATTGGTTTGTCAAATATCAAGCTTTGAAGTGAAAAAAAATGTTAGACTCAAGTGTCAACCCCCCCCCTCCCCCCCCCCCACCCCTGCCGGCTAAACTATTAATTTGGTAGAAGTGAAAAAAATCACAAATGTAGTACATATAACGAATTTAAAAGGAAAACTATCACGGCTAAGTAGATATCACTAGTTTACGAGTAATCGTCGGTTAACTTATAAATACCTATTTCTGTGAGTTTACATTGGGCGCGCTGGCTTAATCTTAAAGATATACCTACGTACTTTGGTATGTAATGTACTACGGTACTAACGTATGTATAGTAGTAGTATATCTTCGAAACCACATTTTATGTTTACAATACATAACTGGATACATAACTAGTATTTTTCTAAACAAAACTTAGGTTCTTATAATAGTGTTATTAAAATATTTTTTTCAGCAAAATAAACAGTCGGATTTGTTGTACATTAAGAGCGTATACGCCTCGAGCGGCGGCTCGAGTTTAGGTTTTTATAGTACCGCGGTCGCCCGCACACCGCGCATGCGAGACCCGGCGCACTATGACGGTATCGCGTGGAATAATAATCTTGATCCTTCTTGCCATACATGAACAGTATTCGTTTATGTAATACGTCGATTATGATATGAAAGTATTCAAATTAATTATTTTCAATGCACATGCATTTAAAGGTATCAAATAACGATAGATATTACATATTTGTTTAGTAGGATGATGTTCCTCAGGATAACAACGACTATTTATAATAATTTGGCGCAGTTTTATTATATGATAGAAATAATTTATAATTGTCATCTACATAATTGTTACATTTCAAATATACATCTATTTTGTTATTAATGCATGAAAACCCACGAATGACACTAAATACAAAACCAAAAGAGTCGGGTAAAAGAAAATACTTAATTAATTAAAAGAAAGAAAAAAATATACAATATGTTGATTTGTATTTACAAAATATTGTAATTATACAATACATATTCACCTAAAATTATTTCACACAGTGTGCGATGATATAAATCCCTCTTTTTATAAAATTTTACATAGATAAGGCCAATTCTCGTATTTTATATGACATTGAAATTATATTTTGAACGAAATGAGATTAGATTTTAAATTGACTCAGAATTGGTATTCTTCTAATTTAAATGTCATTATCATCTAGAGTCCGTGTCACGAGAACATAGACATTTTGTAAACAAAGAATTTTTACTAAGTGACTTAGCGATAGTTCTGTCAAAAACAAATAATTTCAAATCAATGAGCGCAACGGTATAGGTCGGGTTCACGAAAGATGACCACTGCGCAGAAATCATTTTTTAGGTCTCCGTGGAGGTGCGGGGTGAGGCGCGGGTGGAATGCCAATGGTGTGGCTCCGTTCTTGACGCATTCCCTAAATGCGTCAAGAATGGAGCCACGCCATTGGTGCACGAATGTACATATGCGCGACGGCCGCCATTTCTGGGGCCCAATTCTGCTAATTATATTTGTTCAAAATGCAGTTTCGATATGATGTCAGTGTCATATTTACGTCATAATGGTATTCTCTTAAATTAAGAGACATTGAAATGATATTGCGAATATATTGAGAGTTGAACAATACATAAACGATATTCTGCTAAATATATTTTTGTACAAAGACAAACGTCAAACTGTAAATACACATATTCAAAACACCCATATTTTAAATGTTCGAATCAAATCGTACGTAACATTACTGATTATGTATCAAAAAATCTCTCACAATCCAACGAATAAATTCATTTACTAAAATGGTACTGGTTAGTATTATAGACTGCCATTGCCATATTGCACTGCTAGGTAGTATCATCTGTATATATAAAATTCATTCACAATTCCCTGACTAACAGCAATGCACAGCCGAATCTACTGGGCACAAGATGCTAAAAATTGGCATGTACGTTCCTCGAGGACCGTATGCTGCACCCTTACGGTCTCTGACCACATGAGTAGATAAACGGAACAGAGACACAGCTTCATACAACAGCGCGAATCGGTTGCACTACTATGAGCACGCGGCGCATGTGTGCGTGACCACTGGCCGCTTGTCGTATACGCGGCGAGAGTGGAAAGAACCGGTTTACGTAGGCAAGTCGTAATAACCCTAAGATTGTAGTTGACAATCTTAGGGTTATTACGACGCACGTTGTTTGTTTTGTACGTTGTAAGTTTTAATATTTTAATGTAAAAAAGTGGTGTTTTATTATTAATAATGGTTGTTTATTGTTCTGTGTGTATGAATAATACTAGATGAAATAATTAAATCATTATAAAGATTTTAACAATGGTAACGTACAATTGGGTTTTTTAATTAGGTATAACTCCTGATAATTTTGTCGCATTTGTTGAATTGCTCGAGCAAAAGTTTCGCGAATATTTCGATCTTGAAATAAATATTGTCAATGTTGGCAACGAAATACTTAACAACTCATTAGTTGTGAAATTGTGTAAAATCAATTAATGTTTACAAAACCAATGACTATCAGAAAGTGATCAGCCATCGATAGGGATTACAAAAAACAGGTGCATGCGATTTTCGACCTTATTGACGTAACTCAGAATTTACAATTTTAATAACGTATCAATGTCAGAAAGCAAGAAAATACCAAATAAAAGTCTGTCATGAATTGTCAATAAGGTCGAAAATCGCATGCACCTGTTTTTTGTAAGCCCTATCGATGGTTGATCATTTTATAGTCATTTGTTTTGTGCGCGTGTTTGAACGTCTCATTTGTCTTACACAATTTCTTTTTAAACTTATTTTAGATACCTATCCCCGTGGTAAAACTAGTGGCCATAATAGCTAAAGGAGAAAAATGTCAACGTAGATGTGATATGTATATCAGAACACTTCGTAAAGTCAGGTTTGGAGGATAATATAATGATACCTAATTTTTATTTAGCTGCAATATACAGCAGGAAAGAAACCAAGAGGGGTGGTACATGCATACTGATTAAAAAAGGCCACAAATGGAGAAAATTAAATGAAATTGAAAAACTATCCAATGCTGGTGTGTTTGAAACTTGTGCTGTAGAACTAATTGACTGTAATATAATTATTATCTGTGTATATAGGGTGCCCAAAATTAATAACATCATTTTATTTTTTGACAAGATGGAAACCATGTTTAAAATGACTTGTTGTAAGCGCAATAAAAATGTAATCATTGCAGGTGATTTCAACATAGATATTTTGAAAAATAGCAAGACTAAAATAGAGTTTGAATGTCTGTTAGCACAGTATGGTTTAAAGCTAGAAATTAAAATACCTACTAGGTTAACAAGTGGAGCTTGCATAGATAATTTTATACACAATTTTCATAAAAAATGTAAATCCGAAGTAATAGAATTTTCTTTATCTGACCACACGGCACAATTAATAGAATGCCCAGTAAAAAAACAAGGAGAACTTAAGTTTTGGCGTAAAACACAGCGCAACTACTGTGTAGAAAATATAAATAAATTTAAGACATGCCTAAATAACCTATCGTTTAATGAAATATACAATACTTGTAATCCAAATGTTGCCTATAATGAGTTTATGGATACCTTTCAATTATTCTATAATTTATGTTTTCCTTACAAAACAACCACAATTAAGTCTACAAAAAAAGCTAAGTGGATATCAAGGGGTATAAAAAAATGTAGTCAAAATAAACGAAAGCTGTTATGGAAATGTAGGTTACAGCCTAATGAAATAAATAAATTAAACTATAAAGTGTATTCACGTAGATATAAAAACATAATTAGATTAACGCAACGATCTCAAAACATCCATAACATAAAAACTTCTAAAAATGTATCAAAGACCACTTGGCAAATAATAAATCAGTCTAGATTGAATTTGCCTCCGAATACGATTCCCAAAATAAGACTGAGTGACAATAACATTATCACTAGCCCCCAAAAAATTGCTTCTGCCTTTAATAACTATTTTGTGGATAAAGTTACACCAATACCTAATCACGGCGTGAACGTTACAAAATATATAGACACGATCCAAAGTTCCATGTTTTTGTTTCCCTGTATTCCAAGCGACGTTGAAACGATTATATTATCTTTAAAGAATACAAATAGTATGGGATATGATGGAATATCAACAAAAATAATTAAAGCCACAAGTTCACTTATTGCCGGGCATATTAGCCATATAATAAACTTGAGTATTTGTTCAGGTATATATCCGGATGCTTTAAAAATATCTACGGTAAAACCTCTATTCAAAAAAGAAAACAAAGAAATTATGGAATTTTACAGACCCATCACGCTTTTACCGGTTTTTTCAAAAGTCTTTGAAAAATATATATATAAGCAACTGTTCAATCATTTTGAGAAACATAACATTCTGGCAGCACAGCAAAAAGGTTTTAGACCAAATTTGAGTATAAATAGAGCAATATATGATTTTTTGGAAGTAATTATGTTAAAAGTTGACAAAAGGGTTCCTACCTGTGCTATAATGTGTGACATGACACAAGCTTTCGATTATGTGGAACACAAGACTTTACTATTAAAGCTTGAATGTTATGGTGTACGAGGTAACGCTCTCAACCTCATAAAATCTTATTTAACAGATCGAAAGCAATTTGTTGAACTCAAATATGTTAGTAGTAGCAGTAATAAGGAAGAAACATACGCGTCTCATATGCGAACGGTGAAATACGGCGTGGGACAGGGTAGTGTGTTAGCTCCTTTATTGTTTATAATATACATTAACGATTTACCAAAAATAACACACCATCCTATCACACTGTTCGCAGATGACAGTTCAGTTGCGATTGAGTGCAAAAACATTAATAATTATGAAACTGACATAAACAATACATTAGAAAACATTATTAAATGGTTAGATAACAATAATTTAAAAATAAATTTAAATAAGACTAATTTAATTCAATTTTTCCAAAGACGACATTCCACAAATTTAAGTATCAAATATAATAATATAAAAATTAATGAAGTTAATATCACAAAATTTTTAGGGCTCCAAATAGATCATAAACTTAATTGGAAAGCGCATATAGAATCACTATGTAAAAAAGTTAGCAGCTCATCTTATGCTCTATTCAAACTTGCTCCTGTGCTAAATTATGAAGCTTTGCTTACGGCATACCATGGAACAACTTTGTCATATCTAAGATATGGTATAATATTTTGGGGCAACTCAACCGATATCGATATGGTATTCAAGGCACAAAAAAGCTGTATAAGAGCAATCTTTAAATTACAAACATGGGAAAGTTGTGTACCATTCTTTAAAAAGTATAAACTGTTAACCCTTCCCTCTCTCTATATTTTTGAAATCGCAGTCTTTGTTAAATCAAATCCTGAATTATTTCCTACTCTGGCGGATACTGTTACTCGCAATAGGAGACAATTAACAGAGAATAGGCTGCGACTGCGCAAGTCAAACACAGCTCTACTTCACAAGAGTATATATTGTATGGCACCTGCAATATATAATAGACTACCAAATGAGCTCAAAGATTTAAACATTAATTTATTTAAAAAACAGTTGCATAAGTATTTGGTAAATAAATGTTATTACAAAATCAATGAATTCCAGGAGGGCAATTATTTTTTTATGTATTATTAATTTTTTAACTATGGTACAATGTTATTTTATTTTATTTGACATCATATTATTTTACTATTATATACCTACTTGACATAACTGTGCAAATATAACATTGACTATTATTATCATTGACATATTATTATATTCTGACATTGAAAACACATACTATTAAAAATAATAATTATTTTTCATGAATACTATTGAGACATTGTTACAATTGTTTTGTTAAAATCTTTACTGTGAAATTGTTTTTAATATTGCATGCCTAATAGGTGGAATAAGGAGGAATGTATTTAATATAAAGCAAACTTTTGTATAACACCTTTATAAACCTTTATTCAGCAAAATAAATGAATTTGAATTTGAATTTGAATTTGAGATTCCTATGTTTATTAGCAAAATAGATCATATTACCAGTAAATATTCAACACGATTAGTGGTATCGTTGGGAATGTCAAATAAATCATGTCGTCACGTCGTGTCCTTGGTAACAAATGTATATTTTTATTCCGTGCTTTTAAAAGTTTCAGGTGCATGCCTTTTTTGGTACCACTCGCTATTTTATTTACAACAGCTGCACTTCTGCTGTATAGCGAATCCGTCGAGTCCAAGAATCTGCCCAATCCACCAATCTGTCGAGTTGGGAATCTGCCAAATCACGAATCTGTCCAATCCAGAATCTGTCGTATACCGAACAAGCGATTTGTCTTAACCTATTGTGACAACCCTACCAAAATAGGTAACTAATTTACAAGCTCTTAAGAAGCTGTCTCTCTGTTCGGTTTATTTACTCATGTGCCCTGACTAAGAAGAGATTTTCCGAAACATCTACCAGATCGTAAGGAACTGTTAAAGTGAAATAAAATGTGAGAGCGTACTTGCGTGCATATTACATAAAAAAACAAATCATAGGCAACGCTGTAACATCAAATTACCAGCAATAAAGTTAATTATTTCATTAATGGCAATACCTACTCATGTCAGGATATTTGACATTAAATTGAATATATCGAAATTAGAATAGAATGACATTGTGTAGCAGAATACCGATTTTGAGTCAATTCAAAATATAATCTCATTCCATTCAAAATATGATGTCGATGTCATCTAAAATAGCAGAATTGGGCCCCTGGTCAACTTTCGTGAACCATAGATACGTGTCATTGGAAACTAATATGTCAATGGATCGGGTTTTTATCGATATTATGCGCTGTCAAACGGATCTTTTAATGTTTTGAGGTACTGACGCCTAGAGTGTCAACATTTGGCGTTAGTTCATTGAAATGATACATTCTTGGGCTTAACATCTTTTTATCAGAGGATACAATTATTTTTTTAGTTATCAGGAAAGGGTTGGTGTTAAGTTAAATACAAGTTTATAGGATTGCAACGCTCTTCTCGCTGCCGGCATCTCGAAAAAGCGCGTGCAGAATATCAGATGGCAGAAAATTATTTATACCTAAAAAAGAAATTGCGTTTTCAGACTACCGTAACGTTTAATGGTTTTTGTTTAAGTTCATTCTGACGACACATTCTTCATTCACAGACAACGTAAAATCTCTATGCCTAGAAATGTTTATGCAATGTATTAGCTAGTTATCTGTTATATTATTCATTGTTGGTCAATAATTTAATATTTTAGAATAGATATGCTACTTCGAGCGATATTATTTATTGCGTAGTGATTTTTTAAAAATCGTGTCAATAATAAAGTAACATGTATGTACCTACTCTATAATTAACATACATGGTACTCTGTTTTTCATTAATTTACAGATTATTACGTGTAAAACAACAAAAAAATCGGCCAATTTATGAACATTCGACCACTAAAACACAAAATCAAATATTTTTATTTCAGTAAAATTTAACAATATAAATTTAAAAACATAGTGGCATAATTAGGCATTGAAAAAAAAGACTGTTCAAAAGCATAAAATCTAAAACGCCACTGTTCGAAAAAAGGTTGTGAAGCTCTGAATGTTTGTTTACAAAAAGTCTATCTTCTCGTGGCACCAACTATAATTTGACTTCTATTGTTCTCACTGACGTTGACACATTGTTTAATTAACAACAGGCAGCGATAGCCTACTGGAGATACCAACGGACTGCTATGCAGAAGGTATCGGGTTCGAATCCACGGTATGCTAGAACGATGATGATGACATTGTTCAATTAACGATCTAGACACGATAACATTCCAATATCAGTTTATTTAGGAGAATACTATTTGTGACATGAGTATGACACTGACATTAGATCGAAACTGCATTTTGAACAAATATAGTTAGAAGAATTGAGTCAAAATAAACTGTTAACTGGTGCAGAATAAGACTGCACAGTAGGTAGGTGGGCTTGTGTGTGTTAGGTACCTGCAATGCGAGCTCGTGGGGATCAGCTGAGCTGCGGCGGTTTGTAAGATAATATTCGATTCAAGTGTGCTTTTAATTGCATTGCATAGTACGTTTTAGGTAAATACCTATTACATTGGTATCATGCTAACGACGGCGCGTCCTAGCTTAAAAATAACCATAATTTTGCCCCCATTAAGAACCTCATACATGGGATCTGTAAATTCATCGGTCGGTCACCCATCCATACTATGACCGTGATGTCAATTACTTTACCTTAACTTATGTAGTTTGTACGAAAATAAACCTGCGATAAAGGCTTTGCAAGCCAATCCCATGGTCACCCATCAAAGATCAAATGCGTCTAACTACTGTACCTGTTTATACTGTATATTGCCACTTGATTTTTGCAGCAAGGTATTATATCTAACGGTCCGTTTCTGTCAGTCTCGCCCAGCCCCTAGTTGACCGCGCTACTATACTAACCAGTAACCACTAGACTCCAGATGTCTCGACTAACACACTAGTTTAATACGTAATACATAAATAAAGTTAAGTACATCAACTTTTCATATTTATAAAAAAAAATACGTTGAGAAAAAAATAAGGATCAAGAAGCTTTAGCCGCGCTATAAACGTTTTGGAATGCAATATTTACGTAAAATGGCGGACGCGAACGCGAGCGACAGGTCCGTCCTCTGAGAGCGCTCAGCGCTGAATGGCGGACGTAGCATCGCGCTTCGAGTTTTATAGGTCTTTTTTAAAAAATCATATTAATTACAAACGAAAAGTTTAGATTTCAATTTTTTTATATGACTTAAAATGAATCTTAAGGTTTGTAAATATGTATATATCTTTTTAATAATCACAGTAGTTTTTTAGATATAAATGCAAATTTGCGGGCTAAAATTAAGCAAAATGCACTGTTTTGTTCTCCGATTTTCTTGAAAATTATGAATGAAAGTACAATTTCTTTTTTAGGGACTCGCTTGTATAGCTTTTGCTCGTACAGTTTACATTTACAGAATTATAGAACGATAAGTTTTCATAGCACTAGCGACCATTAATGCTGGCCTAAACTACAGATATTACGAAAATGACTTTTTTAAATTCATCCGTTTTAAAATATTTACTATAGTAACCCATATATTTTTCTCCAGCACTCTCTTGATAAAGAACTGAACTTTCATATTTTCTATATCTTTTCGATTAATTGTCATTTATCCGTAACGTAATAGAACAATAAAAACCCGCAAAATCGCCTCCGACGGATTAAACGCTCTTAATACCCTTTGCGTGTACGTCAACGTCCTCCGCGAAAAAATTGTGTAATTAGTGCAAAACAGTGTTAAGTCCAAGATAACGCCACATAAACTTACAAGTAATCAACAAGAAGCACTATTGTGTAGTGATCACAGTGTAACAACTTTGTTTTGACGAAAAACTACAAACCAATTTCAACAACATAACCTAAAATTGTGATTAACATCAAATTCATAGACTAGAGACAGTGTTCAATTACCCACATAACAAACACAACAAGTGTCATCTAGTGACAAGTGACAATTGACGTTGACAGTAGAAAGTAGTGTTGCCAGTAACAAATTTAAAACACCCCCACGTCAGTGTTGCAAATAATATAAGTGAAAATTACCAATATCATGGATCAAAATATGGAGTTGTTATTGGCAATGTTGGACGAGAAATTGTGTCTACAAACTGTAGATATAACAACTTCAGGGACAAAGAATGTTATGGAGGCACTGGATACCAAACTCAAAATACTAACAGAAGAAAATACAATACTAAAGAACAAAGTATCCACTCTGGAACAAAAACTAAGTATTATAGAAAAAGAGAAACGTAAGCATAACCTGGTTTTCTTTGGAATTGAAGAGAAAGGGAAAACAGAAGCTGAACTGGTGGACTACATCACAGATGCTATATTAGAGACAGGAACACACTTAGACAGCCATAAAATTAACAACATATACAGAATCGGACGGCAAAACAACACAAAAAATCGCCCCGTTGTGGTCTCCATCTCAGCCATATGGAAAAAACATTTGATTTGAAAAACAAAACTAGGCTACTACCAAGTATTTATATTAAGGAGGACTTCCCTAAAGAAGTATTAGAGAAAAGAAAGGAGCTACAGCCACAATTAGAAGAGGAAATTAAGAAAGGAAACTGGGCTTATTTAAAATATGATACACTCATAGTGAAGAAAAACACAGAGAACACCCGAGATAGCCGGAAGAGAGAAAATTCAAACTCACCTAACTCCTTAACACAGAAGAAAGTTTGCACAAAGGACAATAGTTTAACTAACCCGATAAGCAAACCAGTCGCAAAAGAAATCTTAAAACCTAATATCCTTAACTATGTGGAACGAGGAAGATCACCTTCACTGGCTGGGCAGTCAAAAAACTAGCAACTGTTACCCACACTCGGACCCATGACAAAACAAAGCTTTCGCTGCCAAGAACCGGACAGTTAAAAGGAAAACAATTTGAAACTCAACAATTACAATGTCTACCAACACGGCTGGTCACCGCGGGAGTACTAGACCAATACCCTCCAACTGAAAAGAAAACAAATCGAGAAAAATCGTCACCACTTAATCAACTAAGATACATAGCCTCACTCAATACCTTAACACTGAGAACTAATGAGAGTCTGGTTGAGCTGACCCTAGCATTAAAAAATGTGAAATGGTCAATTGTGGGATTAAGTGAAGTTCGACGCCTGGGAGAAAACATTGAGGACCATGGTGACTTTATTTTATACTATAAAGGTGACGCTCCAGGCCAAAACGGTACAGGTTTTTTAATAAAAAATTACCTAAGACCCCACATTGATGAGTTCATTGGAGTATCCGAACGAATTATTGTACTTAACTTGAAACTACCACCCAGCAACGATATGTGGTCACTCATACAAATCTACTCTCCAACAGAACAAGCCAGTAACGCAGACATTGACTCCTTCTATTCTAGACTGGCAAACGCAATAAAAGATCATGCCCATAAGAACTTAATAGTGATGGGAGACTTCAATGCAAGAATTGGAAGAAAAGGAAATGGGGAGGAGATAGTATTAAAGTACTAAACACCTTATATAAAAACAAGAAGATAATAGATGGACATGGATATCACCTGACGGCCGTACGAAAAACGAGATAGATTTTATTCTTACCAACAAAAGTATGCTATTTCAAGACTGCAGTGTCATTAATAACCTCAATTTCAACAGCAATCATAGAATGGTTAGAGCCAAATTGCAACTTAAGTCCAGAAAATGCAGACCATTTAAGACAAAACAAGTCACTAATGCAACACTAGAAAATAGGGAAAAACTGAAAGTAAAATTGGCAGATTTCATAGAAAAAACAAAATATTTAAATACACAAAGCAAATACGACGAGTGTGAAGAAGTGCTGAAAACAAAAGAGAAAAGCAACCCAAGTAAACAAGATAATTCAACAACATGGCTTACAGACAAGACAAAAGAAATTATGAAAATCAGAGCTGAACTGATATCCACACCAGTAAAGACTAAAATTATAAGAAAAGAAATAGCCGAAATAAGTAACCAAATAAGGATAAACATGAGAAAAGACCGCAAAAGACACAGGCTCAAAATACTGGAAAGGTGCATTGAGAAAACTGGTAGTATTAAAAAAGCAACTAAACAAATAAAAGAAACAGTCAACTGGATACCTAATATCTCTGATAAAAATCACAAACACAAAACCCGACGTCCAGAAATTATATCAATAGCAACAAACTTTTTCCGAGATTTATACTCAACCAAAAACATCAACCAAGCAGTTAATCTAACCGAAGGAGAAAAAGTACCTCTTATATTGTCTGAAGAAGTAGAAAAAGCTGTGAAAACCCAAAAGAAAGACAAGGCTTCTGGCTCTGACGGCATCGACAACGAATTCCTTACTGAAAATATATGCGATCTTGTACCAATTCTTACGTACCTATTTAACGAAGTAATGCAAAGTGAAACAATACCCGACTAGTGGACAACTTCGACTATAATACTGTTAGACAAAAAAGGCGATAAAAACAACATAAACAACTATAGACCAATCAGCCTAATGTCGAACGTTTACAAAGTCTTTGCTAAGGTCATCTTAAATAGAATAAACGGAACTCTGGACGAAAACCAACCGCGAGAGCAGGCGGGTTTCAGGAGTGGATACTGGACCCTAGACCATATCCACACAGTGCGACAACTATTCGAAAAGGGTAAAGAATTTAATATAACCTTCTACTGCTGTTTTGTTGATTACACCAAAGCTTTTGATTCATTAGAACATGAGAAGATATGGCAAGCACTTCTAAATCAAGGTGTTGAAAAAAAGTACATCAAAATCCTTAAAAGCATCTATGCTAACAGCAGAGCCAAAATCAAATTGGAAAAGGAAGGAAAGGAAATAAGAATAGAAAGAGGAGTCCGCCAGGGTGATCCAGTCTCTCCTAAACTATTCACAGCAGTACTAGAGGAAGTCTTTCGACATTTCAATTGGGACAATAATGGATTGCTTATTAATGGGGAGAGTCTATCACATCTGAGATTCGCAGATGATCTTGTATTCATTTCACCATCGAAGGAAGGGCTGCAGACAATGTTAAACGACTTGGAAAGAGAGAGCCGCAAGGTTGGACTTATAATGAACCTGCAAAAGACCAAAGCCATGGACAAACGGAAAGGAAGAACCCATCTATGTAAACAACAATCTTATCGACTATGTAAGCGAATATATTTACCTAGGTCAAATAATATCCCCCATAGATACAACATCCAAAGAAATTGACAGGCGCATAGCAAATGCATGGAAGCAGTTTTGAAACATGAAAGAAATGATTGAAATCAAAGAAATCAGTATGTTTATAAAACGAAAACTGTTCCAACACATGTATATTGCCTGTGCTTACATATGGCTGCCAGACCTGGGCACTAAACAAATCGCACTACAGGCAACTCGAGACTTGCCAAAACGCTATGGAAAGGAGCATGATGGGGAAAAGTTTATCAGACAGAATAAGACTTTCTACTATAAAGGAATATACAAGAACAAAAGATGTCACAACTACAATTAGGAAACTCAAATGGAAATGGGCAGGCCATACCATCAGAGGCAAAGAGAAATGGTCAAAAATAGTAATGAACTGGTTCACTAGTAACAGAAAAAGGAAGCAAGGTAGACCGTTCAGAAGATGGGTTGACGAAATTAAATCAGAGGCTGGAAGTAGATGGACGCGCACAGCCAAAGAGCGAGAAAAATGGAGACAGTTGGAGGAGGCCTTTGCCAAAAGAAGGCAAACAGACACATTGTAGTGATAGAATATTTTAATATAAATAAAAAATCGAATCTAATGAAAATAATAATTAATGAATAAATATTATTAATATGCATGTAATGTGATGAATTTAATGTTGTCTGAATAAAATAAGGCTTAAATAAAAAAAATAAAAAAAAGAATACCCTTTGCAGCAAGTCATTATGGGCAACTAAGTACGGAACCCTACATTGCGCGTGGCCGGACATGCACTTGGCCGGTTTTTTTTTTTTGACTCATGGTGGAAACCAAACAATTTACGGGCTTACCCTCCCAGGCTGGGCCCCTAAAGGGGCTCAGTCTAGGGAGAGTGTGGAGACTCCACGACGAGAAGCGCCGGGACTACCCACTAAAACCACCATGGTGTTCCTCTATCCGATCCCATTGAATGGCGGGGTCGCGGGATCTGCGTTAGTATTACTGCCGCGACCCCGCCTGAACTAGCCCGCGCGAGCGGGCCCCGTCCCTTGCATGCATCCATCTGCATCCATCATACTTGTCCTCATTCATCCTCTTTCATACTACAAGCGGAAAAGAACGACATAGTCTACTAACGCTACGAGAGGCGCACGCGGAACACGTGCGCCGCTTCTCGGGCCTAGCGGACGGGGAGCGGTATAACAAGCCCGCCGTCCGCAGGCGTGTACTCACGGTGGGCGGAGATCGTTGAACGCCCCCCGGCGATAGACATGGGCAAAGTCGTTATATTTCATTCACCGTGACTGTTGTTCCAGTTATAAAAAATTCACAGTGAAAAATCACCGTGACTTTGTCACGTCGATCACTTCGGATAGGTAATAGATATTTAGAACGTTTTGTAATGTGACTTACACGTTTTGATAATTAATTCGCTTATTCGCTATTATCAATAAAAACTATCGCCTGTAGCTGTAATGCAGAATAAAGAAAAAAGTACATCTCGGTGTTATTATATCCTAATAATTAGTACTTAATAATAGTATTACAAATGCGAAAGTTTGTGAGGATGTATGGATGTTTGTTACTCTTTCACGGGAAAACGGTTGGACGGATTTGGATAAAAATTGCATACAAGTAGTTTATTACCTGGATTTATTAACATATAGGGTACTTTTATCCCGGTAATATGTTCCTTTGGGTATTATCTCCGAACGGCCGATGCGCGCGGCGCAGGGGCGGGGCGCGGGCGGACACGTTCCGATTTATTCTCGTTCCATATTTAGCATTAACCATCGCAGCGACGGGAGTGAGACGGAGTAAATGTGACGGAAAGTAACAACGTTATTTTGGAACGACGATATTATACAAAAAGTCACTGTGATACTCTCAGGTGGCAGATCACAGTGATTTTTTCACTGTGACGTTATTTATCACCCATGTCTACCCGGCGACGACGCCCGGTTCTGCGGGTGGAGACTGGTCGCATGGGCTCCCTATCTCGCTCCGCCACCTCCTTGATCGACATCACCGTCTCACAAAAGGAGGCGGCGGCGTCCCAACAAATCTCGCTTCAATCCATGGAACGAATCAAGGTCCGAAGCGAGAGTTCGACCACTCCAATCGCCGCGACTAGGTCTCGGCGCTGCGATGCCCAAGCAGGGCATTCCGCCAAGGTGTGCAGCGCCGTGTCCTCTACTGGGTCACGGCGATCTCCGCAGTGGTGACATCCGGGCGTCTCCTCCCGGCCAATGCGGTGCAGGAACCGGCCGAAACAACCATGGCCGGTTATCACCTGTGTCAACCGGAAGGTGAGGGCGCCGTGTCGTCTCACCAGCCACTCGTCGAGTACGGGCCTCACTGCCTCAATGCAGCGAAGCCCCGCGCTGGAGTGCGTGAGTCGCTGTCGCCATTCCGCCACTAGGACCTGTCGGAGTTCCGCCTTTCGCGCCTCAATCTCGCGAGGCTGGTTGCTCGAGTCCTGCCTGTACCACGTTTCCTTCTGTAAGAACCTGTCTCCACAAACCTTCTATTCTAGAAACTGTGGACTGGTTTAAATTTAAATTTCTACCAATCGTTCGTTGATCCAAGCCCTCTCGCACCAGTGCTACAATTTGAGCCGCTTGTTCGGACGAAGTATCCATATTATGGTTAAAAAACTCTCGATGAGTTAAAAAACTAACCCAACAATTCTGCTGGTAACAATAATTCAATTGACCAAAGAATAAAAAATCAATGCGAATCAATTTAAAACTTTGCTTTAAATAACACGCTAATCGGAGACTACGAGTAAATTTTCTTTTCTCGTAGTATCCGATTTGCGTGTTATATAATTTAATCTAAAAAATTGCATACTTATTAAAAACTAGCCGTTTCCCGCAGTTTCACCCGCATCCTGAGGGAACTACTTCGCGTACTTACCCGAAAAACCCAAATATCTTACGGACCCCTATTTTTCTAAAATAAAATATAGTCTATGTTACTAGCAGATAGTGTAGCTTTTGAATGGTGCAAGAATTTTTAAAATCGGTCCAGTAGTTATTGAGTTTATCCATTACAAACAAACAAACAAAAATACTAATTTTTCCTCTTTATAATATTGTTGAAGAAAATCACTTCAAAGTAATCCTGAACTTTGATGCAGGTTATAAGTCCGTCAGTTTACTTATTTCTGCATAATGTAACTGAGAAAGGACTTGTTCTGAATACAATTTGAAACCTATTTGCTTAGTAGGTAAATGAATCCTCCTTTTTATTCTATTCTTTAATCGAGGATAGCATAGGGGAGATACCAACAGACAAAAAAATCCTTATGGTTGTCCAAATGTTATATGTTTCTAGCTTTGGCTTGTAGGCTCGTAATACCTAGTTTAGGACAAGCAAGTGGTTACAAAGATAAGAGCTATCCTAGTGCAGAGACCGAAAGACTGCTATGCAGACAGTCTTGGGTTTGAATCCACGGCGCGCACCAATGACTTTCCAAAGTTATGTGTGTATTAAATTGTTAATTAACGACTCCTAAACAGTGAAGGAAAACATCGTGATAAAACAAACATGTCTCATAGTTCTTTATAATGTTCTTGAAAAGGATGTGAAGTCTGTCTATCTGCACTTGACCAGAGTGGTAGACTATGTTCTCACCCTTCTGATAGTGAGAAGAGGCCTGTGCCCAGCAAAAGGCCAATTATGTACAGGGCTGATGATGATGATGATCATTTTCACATGATTAGCATTATTAAGTAAATAGTGCATTATTAGACTTACGTTTGACTTTTAGCCAGACTGTTTGCCTCTACATCAGCTTCTTGCTTAATGCTATAATCTTTTTCTTCACTTCCAGAACAATTTGTAGACACCCTGAAAATTAGAGATGTGTAACTCCTGAGTGAGTGATACAAAAGATACATATAATTTGAAATGAATCACTCTATCTTTATATCACTCTCAGTTCAAATATATCTTTAACTCATTACGCTCATGGTTAATTTTAGATCTACTGAATTAGGATATACGTAAAGTGAAACAGAGTATGGCTGAATCGAATGAATCAGAGCGGGAGAGAATAAGCGTTGCACTAAGTAGGTAGTCACAGAGTATCGCCCGGTGACTTATGCATGCGCGTGTAAGCGAAGATTTGGCAGCGTAAAAGTAATCTTTGTATTCAAAATATAAAATGCAGTTTAGCATGTACTTATAATGCAAATTTATGATTTGTTTATAATTATGTATAGACACTTTTGAGTTTCATCTAGGCACTTTTTGAGTTTCAATAAAATATTATTGTTCATTTTTACTGTAACAAACTTTTAGTGTGCGAATAATAAATACGCTTGAGCGACGGCCTTCATATTTTTTTGCTATAGATTTATAGAATACGTATTCTACATCAATTAAAATTTCGCACATGCTTTTTTAAGCGGATCAATAAAAAATACCGAAATTATTCATGAACGTCTTATTTTGAATTCAAATCCTTCACTACTACATACACTGATAGATTAAGATTGATTTAACTCACTATATCAATGCTATATAACATGATTTATGAAACATTGATCTAATGATTTAAATGCTCAACCATTCCATCACAAGTGATATAAAGATATAAAAGAGTGATACATATCTCTTGATTCAAAAGATATGTATCTCTCTTTTCTTTCAACTGATATAGTTTGCGCATCTCTACTGAAAATTATCTGTAGTGATATAGTTATTTTTGGTTACACATAGATTTATAAATGAACAATAACACATTGAACTATTTGAACCCACACATCAGCATTGAATAAGTACTAGGGTTTGCAAGTCTTGACATTTTCTAAGTCCTGGGATACAAGACAGGCTGTGCTGCTAAGAAAATAAAATAGGAATTAAATTTTCTTCAGGTCAAATATGTGCCTATTAAATAAATGTTAGTATGTGCACAAATTGTAAAGGTTTGAAAATTCTTACATTTCAGCTGGGTCCGGCTTGCCTGTATACACACCCTGGGCTGGCTGTGTGATGGAATCTTGATTTAATTTTGTTGCTTTTCTGGCAGCCATCCTGAAGTTATATTATATAGAAAAATTATCATTTTTTACTAACAGTTAAGTACATTGGCTATTAATTTCATGTTTTAGATTAAGCGTGACATGAGGTGTTTATTATTGGGAACTGTACTCATTGTTATTAAATATAATTATGGAATGGAATACTTTTATAGTTCTCAATACTATAACAATTAGTTGAAAGACGAGACAGTATTTATGAGTGTATGTTGTTACATACACACATGTTGTGCGACAGTGCTAATGGTAGTAGGTACCTACTAATGGTTGTATTAACTTTAACATCTGTCACGAGAAATAACATTATTTGGTATAAGTAGCACCAAATAAACATCATGGCCGTGGAAATGATATTAGCCTAGTACATTTATCTAAAACATCTAAAACTTTTACTAGTGAAGAGATTGTCAGATAAGTATAGCCGACACCCTTTTGATTTTTTTATTTGTGGGTATTAAATTGTTATTTTGCTTGCCCTGTGATTCGGAGAGCACAATAGCCGTTGATTTTATTAGTTCTATAAGTAAATTAATAGAAGGTATATTTCAGTAATGTACATGTAAGCAAAACAGGCCAAACACAGTAAGGCATCGGTAAACCGTAACCGGTAAACTTAAAAATACTTACCTTGCTAATAAAATGTTTCACTTATTTTGCTTTTAGCATGTAGAAATGAACATTGAACATACATTTTATTGTAAATCAAAAATAATTTGATTATACTAACTTTTTGCGTTTAGTATTCATAGTTTCTTTTCACACAAGTAATTAAAAACCACAATATGACAATAGTAAACAGCGCCAATCCAAATTCCAATCCAAGTTTGACAGAAATCAGTGTTGCCAGAGTGAGACGTAACTTACGTTTCGTTTCATAAAATCGTCGTTGCGCTTGCCAAACCTGACATGTGCATTTTTTAGATTTTTCGTTTTTTCGCTAGATGTATTAAAGCCGCATGCTTTGTAAAGATAATCATGTGCGGAATCTATGTAGAAACGGACTTGCCAAACTTTTCATGTGTAATACTTGCTGTGAAATGTTTGACATGTGAACTCCAAACTACCCTCAAAAACCTGATATGTGAAACGAATTTCACGTATCAGGTTTATGTCACTGACATGTGACAATATTGTTAGGTTATGTCGTAAAAGTTTAAGTTATTATTATGCAATAATAAACAATACCATTACAAAAACATATTTTTTTTGCAACCACGGGTATATTTGTCTTAGTTTAATCAGATAAACTTTTGTATAAAACAGTTTTTTTGCGCTCCTGAAAAGTTGTGTAAATGCACATAACAGCAGGCCTATTGCGTATTTTTGACAGTTACAGTTACCATCGCCACTTCGATGTACACCGAAGTTTGATGTCAACCAAGATTAAGGTTCATTTGGTATTGCGTATGACACATATTGTCAGTGCCTATCAAATTGTTGTTAACACTTCACTATTTTTTATCGACACCATGCGACTGATTTAAGAATACCCATTGGACCATTAAAACTTTATGCATTGTAAGACTTCTTAATTTAGCAATAAAATTCGCTTCTGAGACATGAATTTGGCGCGAATTGTTGGAAAATATGTCAGCATCCATTGTCCAATAAAGAGTTGAAAAATATTTGTTTTGATTTTGTGTATTCGCTTGTGAAAGCCCAAACTAATTTTGGTAAAACAAGATTCATTGTAAGTGTTATAAGTATAACTTATTTAACGTTGTTTGAGTATTCTTATTTCATTTCTATTGTTTTTAAACTAATAATAAGTGGATATTGTGAAAAGTGAATGAATTTGTCATATCAAACAAGTCGGGAATGTTATACATTGTTGTTTTAAATATAGGTATAAGTAAACCATATATTTTCAAATTAAATTAGTGCTTATTCATTGCGCACAGCTGTTTTCCGTTGAGCTTGTGGCATGAGAGGATTAATTTTCTCCAACACTTGCTGGAAACCAACTTTGCTCAAGCGAAAATTGGCAATATATTCACCTTCTGGCAACTGCAGTGGATCACTAGCATCCCGTAAACGGCGTCGTTGGATGCGAACTCGCTTCTTTTTCCGCTGTTTTTCAGCAAAATTGAGCAATGAAGGTCGTGAAATATCTACAAAGTTTACAAAGGACACTATATAAATCAAACAAAGTAAGTTTTGAATGTTTCCGTGCAATATAGGCTTCAGTGATAATCACTACAACTCGAAAAACACTACCTTTGAGTGGTGTCTTTCACGAAGGCAACTTCAACCGAAGTGACTATCAATTTGATCAAAGAAATATAACCTAAGAATTTGATGCTCACTAAGCTTAGACAATCGCAATATTAAATTATCGATACACAATCATCTGTCAAAATAATAAGGTTCAGTGGCTATCAGCGACACCGGGTGCCTATGACGTCATCTCAGTTAGCCACTGATGTTAGCCGATACGAATTTTGCTGTTTGACAGTTATTTGATGTACACTTTGCCAAGTGATCATCACTTTCGGTTGTCAACTGAGATACGCAATAGGCCTACAGATTTAGCAAGCGCAACGACGAAATGTTACATAAAAGATTTTCTTTTAATTTACATGGTGGGAGGCAAATTCATGTCAGCCAAATGGGGAAACTATGGTGTATTTAATCTTAGGATAAAACAGACTCTAGTTTCATTTTTGTCAGGTCTGACTCCGCACTTGATAATGATTATGAATTCTAAGGCTTAGTTCACACCGAAATGGCAGCGGCCGGAAGGGAAGCGGAGAGCAGTTTCAGTGTCATATAATTTTAGTCTTTATCACCATGACTATAATACATAGAATCACTTGAAAAACTTGGAAACGTCGTGCGAATGCCCGCGGCTTCGCGAGCATTCCAGCGGCGTCCGCGCCGCGTCGGCGTACGACCGCTCTGGCGGGCGCGAGCGGCCGCGAGTATGCGCGGGAAGGCGCGGCCGGGTGCGAGCGGCCGCGAACAAGCGCGGTAGGGCGCGGGCGGCCGCTGGAAGTATCCTATCACCCCCGCCCGCTCACGCCGCGCTATAACGATTAAATCCAAAATACTCATTTTCACAGCTAATTACACACGTGTTTCCTCGTTATATGTAGAATATAAACTGCGCATAGGAATAGCGTGAGACTGAGCCGTGACGTGAGTTGCGCGCGGCCGCGAGCAGTCGCGGGCGGGCGCGAGCAGTCGCGGGCAGCCGCAAGCCTTCTCTTCAATGCCGGCCGCTGCGCGTCGCTTCCAGCCGCTGCCATTTCGGTGTGAACTGAGCCTTAATGACGCTTTATACCCACAGATCAAGAAAAATAATTGGTGCACAACAACACAACAATGCAGCCTTTGCATAAATATATTATGACTGAATGAAGTGCTGCCATATAAAAATCATGGGGGGTATCGAATCGTACCAAATTAGCATAAACAACCCAGTAACCAATAACACAAGGGTTTTTTTAGAAACAATTTTATTTTACACATCTTAACAATCTAATCGATTAAAAATTAGGATTTGATCTAAAGTCAGGGGGTCTAACCTACATATTTGTATCCTGTCCGGCTGCAATATAGGCGACTTCGGATACGCGCGCCCGGCTTCCTTAGCCATCAATACTGCACTCCTTACTTCGCCCGCGGTATTGTTGAGAAGGTGGAAGAGACCAGTCTTCTAATAGGTAACACCTGTTAGAAGCTGGTTTCGAACGGAACCACCACTCTGCCTATTTTGGTCGCGAAGCAGACTTGCGTTCCGGTTGAAGGACAGAGTAGCAGTTCCCATCTCTTCCATCCATTCCCTGGGTGTTGTGGAGTCTGCGTGGGGCTTGAGGCCGGCTTGGCTAGAGTCGTGGTGGGTTTTTTGGCGTTGGGGTCTGACGTGCAGTTCAGGGAGACCTGATGGAAATGGTTACGCCGGCCACCTGCCGGTCAGTAGGGGACCCGAAACCGAGGCCATCCTACTCGGGAGGCTGTTCCGCCAACCGGCGAAAATGTCGTTCTGCAGCCATCGTGCTGGGGTAGGAGACCGGAGTGGATCCCGGTGGCTGCAGACGAGGGGGCACCGGGGGCCCTTCCGTGCTACATGTCAGCTCCCAACACAACTCGCGGATCCACCCCGCACACGGCTATACACTTTCTTTGGGCACCACTCACACTTCACCACTCTCATTTCCCCTATCCCTCGCTCTCTCTCAGTAATCATGGCGCGTAAGAAAAATAAGAGTAGAAGTTTTACCACGGCGGACTCCATATCCACAATAAAAATGGATTTCTGTAATGTTAGGGGTCTACACAGGAACCTCGACGCCGCCGTCCATCACCACCTTAAGACGGCGCGGCCTGCCCTGCTCTTTTTTTAACGGAGATGCAAATAGGCGCCCCGGACGATATATCGTACTTGAAATACCCCGGTTTCGAATTGGAGCATTCCTTCCACCGCAAAGCCGTGCGTTTTCGTCCGGGGCGATATGTGCTACCGCCGCCTTCCGGGCCTCGAGCATCGAGATCTGTCAATTTTGTAGCTAAGAGTAGATCATGGGGGCCAATCCCGAATCTACGCGTGCCTTTACAGGTCTCATGCCAGTGAGTTGGGGCCAACTCAATTAATTGAGAGCGTCCAAGAAGGGACTGATAAAATATTGCAACAGTTCCCATCCGCGGAGGTGGTGGTCCTAGGTGATTTTAACGCTCACCACAAGGAGTGGTTGGGATCTCGGACTGACCTCCCGGGTCGGGCCCTGTACAATATGGCGTCGGCCTGTGGCTTCTCACAACTGGTGAAACAGCCCACCCGTATCCCAGACGTTGTGAGCCATGTACCCTCCTTGTTGGATTTATCTACCTGGGAAGCGTTCTCATCTAGTACGGTGCGCTTCCAGCGATCTTTTCTACCACGTACGTGTAGGCTCTGGAATGAACTACCTGTTGCGGTGTTTCCCGAGCGCTATGACTTGTCCTTCTTCAAACGAGGTTTAAGGAGAGCATTACTTTCACGGTAGGCAGCGGCTTTGCTGTGTAGGTATACCCTGACATTAGCGAAGTCTATGAGCAGCGGTTACCGTTTACCATCAGATGGGCCGTTCGCTCGTCTGCCACTAGCAGCAATAAAAAAACATTGATTTGTTAAAATAAAAGTGTCATGTATGATTGGTTTACATTCTACATCAACTCACAACCAGCTCGTCATTTAGATACCTACGTAAAATATTAAGTCTTAAACACGCTTATTCTAAAGGCCCCAGTGCACAATGGCCCACGATGGGCTATGCTTTGTAAACACCACTGTAGGCCACGATCACTTTGTGTTCACACAATGGCGCATGGCATGGGCCATGGTTCATTGCTGCCTGGCGAAAGACCTGCGATGGACGTGAAAGAAAATACTAGTCCAATTTGAAAAATTATTTCACTGTTCAATTGCCCATTTATCGAAGAAGACTATAGACTATATAAAATCACGCTATGTGCCATGAGAGCAGACAAAACTTTAAATAACGCGGGTGTAACCGTGGGCTCATGTAGTATATTTATATGCTGAATGCAAGTAAGTATTATACATTACATACAGATTTTATACTAGCTGTCGCCCGCGGCTCCGTCCACGTGGATGTCAGTTATCGCGATAAAAACTATCCTGTGTCCTTTCTCGGGTCTTTGATTGATCGAATATTTACTCATCTTTCAAATCAAATAAGATTTGATTGGTTATCTTTCAACAGAAAATCCTTATCATTCTGGACAACTACTGCTAAGCCGTCAAGTCTGCATGGTATAATGCAGATGGGTTCATATAGGTCATCATCAGATGTTTCAGACTGAACAACCTTGGCTAAGACGTCAAGGCTGTCTATGTTATAGACTATAGTGTAGCTGGGCTCTTTAAGTTCCACATCAGATGTTCGAGATCTTCAAATTTTAATCGCTTATCAGAAAATGCTCATCAAGCGAAATGTTTTTTGCTACACCGCAATTTTTAATGTCTTATAGTTTCGCTGGGCTGTTGTGATTCTGCATCAGATGTTCCACTTTCCAAAATCAATTATAGCCTATATGTTGCCCAGACCTAATACCAATATAACAAAAAAAAAGTTTCATTCAAATCCGTCCAGTAGCTACGGTCTACTTCGGAGGTTAGCGTGTACAAACAGACAAACAGACAAAAAATCTTTTTTAGACTCTTGTTGCATTACTGATTCCTAGCATGACTGTATAATTATTTTGTATATATATTCAATGTACACATTTTTCAGTGTCTTATTATATGTATAGATTACATAAAACAAATAGTGCACTTTCCCGGTCTGCGGTCGGTGACGAACTGAACAATGGGCCATAGTGAACATCACAGGCAACGCTACGCCACGATTCCTTTGAAGTGTGCCCAAAAACCGACAACATCCCAATTGTGCGCCACGATTGACAATTGCCCGCCACTGTACCTATACCATTACCGCAGTGGTCCATCGTGGGTCATGGTGTACTGGGGCCTTAAGATGCAGGAGATGATTTAACAAGTTGATACTAATATTCCACGAGTAGGTTTACGTCCTTGCAATGGCAGCCAGGAAAGAAACACAATTTTTTCACAAACTTTTATTATTAGTTATTTATTAGGTGGCATACTTATCTGTCTAAATGAAATTCTTGCTTTACTGACTGACTAACTGACAGTAAGCACAGCCGTAATTATTGGACGCAAGAAGCTGAAATTTGGGATGTGTGCTCCTTGGGGACCAAAGGAGTGCAGTAAGAAGGGATTTCCCGAAATTCCCAAGAGATCAAGCAGAAACAGTTAATTTAAAAAAATGTGCGGGCCTAGCTCCGGGCTTCCTATAGTTTACGACATTCGTCATGGCGGCTGCCATTTTGCCTTGCATTTTGCGTAATTAAATCACAGATAATAAAACGGAAATCTTTAAAATGGTTTTAAAATTCTATTTATTCATTTTATGAGCTGTAACTGATATATTCCGTATTTTTTCTGGTAATACTATCTTAAATAATACGTTATTATATATTTTTCACATGGGGTAATATACCCTATTCCACTCAATTCCACAAGGTGTTTCTAGCGATTTTACTCGCGTTATTTACCTACGGTATTTCGACAACAGTGCCACCTACCGATTCAAATAAAATTATAGTCTAGGTACATGTCATCATTCTCTTAGCGTTATCCCAGTTTCAATCTGGGGTCCGCTTCCTTGTCTAACATTTGACTGAATATTAGCTTTTCCACAGAGCTACTGCCTGTCTGACCTCTGCAACCCGAAGGAATAGCGATATTCCATGGTTTAGACTAGTGTCAGTTTATTTAGAAGGTACTAACGCCCTGTAACGACTGTCAAAGATCTTCATGACAACCGAGGCCGACGGCTTAACGTGCTCTCCGAGGCACGGGACAAGCGATAATTAACAATTCAATACGCACATAACTCCGAAAAGTCATTGGTGCGCGCCGTGGATTCGAACCTGATACCCTCTGCATGGCAGTTTGTTGGTATCTCCACTAGGCTACCGTTGCCTGCTGCAGTCTAGGTACTGCATGTAATCAATAAAAGGCTCATAACAAATCGGTTCAGGCACTCTCAGCAATGAACCCCGGACAACATTATAAGACATAAAAAAAATACTTAATAGGTTTTTTGATGACTGTCTTACTATGTCGTGTTACTTTTATGCACTTGAAAAAAATAATATACCTACATCATTTTATTTAAAATCACAAAGACATACTTACACTGCAATTATATTTTAGTTCATATGTATTTTATAGATGTAAAACTGCTTTTCTATCTGTTTCAGATACCCAAGAGCTGCCGTGGTATGTCAGCTTGTACTGGGTGTTTTTCAACACAGGCGTCGCCATATCAGTCATAATCACTATACTTTACTGGACTTTATTATATAACTCAAGTAAGCAGAAAAAAATAAAATTATAAATTTACTATTCGGCAATAAACATAAGTCTATGTAGATTTCGGCAGTAGCGTAGCTAGGTAACTAAGGGCCCTGGGGCAAAACACAAAATGGGGCCCCATTTGTATCTGATCTGATTACGTTTTATCAAATAAAATTATTAAATATACAAATACTTTAAAAATGCTGGAAACTCATGGCAATGTTGACGAGAAAACCGACGCCGTGGTCAAAACGCTACAGGATGTGTCTTGGGTGGGGTGTTTCGCGGAAAAAGCGTTAACAAGCAGAGTAAACTCGCTCAAGACTCTCGAACTTATGAGGCAAAGAAGGGAAATGTTATATGCGCAAACATCTTCGACGGATGGAAGCAACCTAAACCCGAATATCCGGAAGCTGGTGCGACGTGATCGCCGATGTTTAAACCCCGGCGCCATTACGGCTACGTTTGAACCGAATTGTGGCACCAAAATCTTCGCTGGCCAGCTTGGTAGAACCCATCTGTCGAAACTCAATACTGCGGATGGCAAAACCGTAACCTCCAAGTTCGAGATTCTCACTGAAATTGAGAGTTTGTACAAAGACTTGTACGCATCACGGATGCCTAAAACCACGAGACCCAGCGATGATGACCACAGAGCCCAACTCACACGCCATTACACGGAGAACATCCCTGATGTTAACCAGGGCGAAGTAAGAGCGGCGCTCGAGCAGCTAAAGAACAACAAGTTTCCAGGGGATGACGGAATCACCACAGAGCTCTTAAAAGCAGGCGGGACAGCAGTTCTGAAAGAGTTGGCGAGCCTCTAGAGCAACAAACCGGGTTCCGAAAAGGCTACTGCACCGTAGACCACATCTATACTGTTCGGCAGATTATACAGAAAACCAAGCACAGCCTAAATGGAGCCTCTCGACGGGTCGGTCTCGGCATGAACTTGGATAAAACCAAGATTATGTTCAACGAACACATTGTGCCGGGACCGGTATATGTCGAGGGATCGCTGCTTGAAGTTGTTCAAGAGTATGTCTGCCTTGGGCAAATAGTCCAGCTTGGTAGAAACAACTTCGAGAAAGAAATCGAGTGCAGGATCCAGTTGGGTTGGGCAGCGTTTGACAAGCTACGTTGAGTTCGCCCCTACCGCAATTTATTTATTTATTTATCAGGCACAACTACAGACAACATCATCCTCCTAGCGTTATCCCAGTCTCAACCTGGGGTCCGCTTTCTAGTCTAACCGGATTTGGCTGAATATTAGCTTTTCCACGGAGCGACTGCCTGTCTGACCTCCGCAACCCGAAGGGTTAGCGATATTCCATGGTTTAGACTAGTGTCAGTTTACTTTAGGGGTACTGACGCCCTATAACGACTGCCAAAGATCTTCATGACAGCCGGGATCGACGGCTTAACGTGCTCTCCGAGGCACGGGACAAGCGATAATTAATAATTCAATACGCACTTAACTTCGAAAAGTCAGTGGTGCGCGCCGTGGATTCGAACCCGATACCCTCTGCATGGCAGTCCGTTGGTATCTCCACTAGGCTATCGCTGCCTTACACCAAATTACAGACAACAAATTACACGCCACAACTACAGACAACAAATTATAATATTCAACAACATAAGTAGGTGATGATGGTAATGGCTGCGCACAGCATTGGAAGAAAAGATAGCATTTATAAAGAGGGGCTAGGATGAACAGAAAATTATACATATTAAATGTCAAAAATAAGATATGAAAACATTGATATAAATACTATGAAAATAAGAATAATAAGTAAGTTAATGTCATTTCACAATAAAATAATAGTAAAAGATAAGTATTCAAAGTCAAACATAAATTAAGTAATATAAATCAAAACATATTAATAAATTAGTTAAATTAAAAACAAAAAAAAAGAATCAAAACAAAAAAAAATGCAAATATCAAATAATTACACCAAAATCAAATAAAAAAAGGGTTAAAGATTATTATTATGGGAGACAATTTAGGTTGTGGAGATGTCTTTGATAGCATGAATTATGTTCTTACATTTATTTACGTATTCACCAAAGGTATAATAAAATATATCAAGGTCTTTGGCATGATCATTATAATTTTTGCACATTCTAGCAATAGGATCATAGTAGGTAACATTATTATTACTAGATGCCTGAGAAAAAAGTCTTTGTGTACGTTTGCTACCACCAATTTTTAAGGAGAGAAGGCTCAACAACTCATGCCCGTCCCAATGAGCGTTAATAATCTTGTAAAGTGTGGCAAACTCGGCAGTTTTGCGCCTGGAATCTAATGTGTCTAGTTTAAAGTGCTCAAGTCGGTATTCGTAGGTAGGTAATTTTCTTCGCAAGCCAAACTTAGAACTAGTATAGCGGAGAAACCGTCTTTGGACGCCTTCTATTCTGTCAATGTGGGTTTGGTAGAAGGGAGACCAAATAAGGGAGGCGTATTCGAGAATGCTTCTGACCAGAGTAATATACAGTAGCACTATGCTCTCTTGATTTCTGAACGGTTTAATGATGCGCCATACGAATCCCATGATTTTATTGGCTTTGGCTACTATATGCCCATAATGTTCAGTAAATGTTAGTTTGGAGTCGATCCAAACTCCAAGATCTTTGATAGCATTCTGGCGTGTTAGGATTTCACTATTTATATTATATGGGTATCTTATGGGAGATTTGCTTTTCGTAAACGATATAACGTGACATTTCGATACGTTCAAAGACATATTATTATCTACACACCATTGCTGTAATAAAGTTATATCTCTTTGTAGCATTATGCAATCTTCGATTGACTTTACTTTATTGTATATTTTTAAGTCATCCGCGTAAGCGAGACAGTTACTTTGAATGGAGTCGACAAGGTCATGGCATCAGAGTGAGTCCTGAATGTCTGGGGCTAATTATGGATTTCAGATGGAAACTTATATGCCTGTAGATTAAGCTTTCAAATATTTTTGCAAAGCAGCAAAGAATACTAATGGGTCTATAGTTTTTCACATCTGATCTATCACTCGATTTATGTATAGGTACTATATGAGATGTCTTCCACGTTTGGGGGAAATACCCGATGCTAAGGCATTTGTTGTAAAGCATAGTAAGAGGTTTCAGTAATGTTTTATTGCAATTTTTGATAAAGAGCGGCGGTATACCATCTGGGCCCGCACCAATTGTAGTATCAAGTGATATAAGTACAGTATTTATTTGTTCGGGTAATAGTACTGTAGAAGAGATATTAGTGCAAGCCTCCGGAAAACGGGGGGTCAATGCCTCCATACTGGGATCACTGTACACAGAGGAAAAATGCCTGGCAAATAATTCAGCAATATCGGCACCTGTGCTAGCTGAGACTGAGTTGTAGTGCATATGTTTAGGTATGTCATTATTTGAGTTCTTAGACTTTGCGTACTTCCAAAAGGCCTTCATATTGTTATGCTTAAGGCTGCTTTCAGTTTTATGTATATAAGATTTAAAGCAGACATCAAATATACGCTTGGCTCTTGACCTTAACATAGAAAATATGTCATAGTCTCTAGGGTTACCATATTTTTTTAAATTTGCATGATATTTGTTTTTTTCTTTTAATATTTTTATCAGAGATTGTGAAAACCAAAGCGGCCAATTTCCTTTAGATCTCAATTTGGGCGTATTTTTATCAATAATATCCCAAAGGTGCGAATACAGGGCGCTAAAAAATTCATCACAGGTCAAGTGCATATATTGACACCATGGAATTTGTGACAGTTCGTAGTTACATTGACGGTAATCGGTTTTGAAGAAATTATACCGTATTGACTCCTTTTCTTTTAGCGCAGACACCTTGCAGCATGTAAACGATATGTCTAGAGGGGGGGGGGGGGGGGGGATGATGAGCATCACACCGAGTCAGGGCAGGAGATTCCACTACAGTGAAGGGTGTATTTGAGGAATGTAGTACAAGATCCAGTATTTTACCATGCTTATTTCGAATGTGGTTCGATTGAGTCAGGTCGGCTCTTGCCATAAATTCGCAAAGCGCACTACCTTTCTGCTTTAGCATCGCCATTGCAGAAATTGAGGGAGGCCAATCCATGTCTGGCAGATTAAAGTCGCCGATAATTAAAGTCAGATCAATGCCTGAAGACCAAACTCTACAACCAATGCGTCCTACCGTTATGACGTACGGTGGCGAGATGTAGACACTCACAGTCCACAAACTAAAAGGCACGTAGCGAGCTATGGAACGGGGGATATGCTTGGCGTCTCTTTGAAGGATAAAAGTCGAAATGACTTGGCTCCGGCTAGGTGGTCCGACGACCTGAAAAAGGTGGATGGGACAGACTGGATGCAGAAGGCTGATTACCGTGTACTATGGCCTATGTCGAGCAGTGGACTGCGATGGACTGATTGAGATTGAGTTAGTTTTCAAATCAATTTATGAAATATTTATATTAGATTGTGCTCGTGTAAGTACTCACTGTTCATTGACAACGTTAAAAGTAAAACGAAGGAGAAACGTAATGATACGCTACAAGACGTCGTTGGGGAATTCCCGGCAAACAGTTAATCGACCCTAGTACCCTAGCGCGCGGGCCTGAATTAATGCACCTACTGCAGGTGACCTGATTTTTTTCACGATACCTATTTCGCTTTATACAATGAGTAGCCGAAATCTATGAATTTGACATGCTTTATTGGCGTAACGGACATTGTTATGAGTGATATTAAAATCATATAATATTGAACCACTCTATTGACCAGTATTATAAAGTTTATTGACATTAGTTTACTTAGGTACTCCGGATACAGCAATAATTTTTACCTTTCTCAAAAAATAAATCTTGACTCGAATTGACAATAAAACGCACACCGATGAATAATAAAACGCACATATCGCTATCCTTTAAATTGCCAACACTGCCAACCCACAGAAAGAATTTGGGGAATTCTCTAGGTATAACTTTTGAATAGGGAAGATTACTGCCAAGTTAAACCACCAGATGGCGGTATCACCGACTACAGTAAACAATGAATTTTGGCAAGTATGACATTTGAGTGACAACTTGACAACTCGTTTATACTTCAAACTTTGGATGCGCGATCTCATTATCTCATCTCAAACAAGTCACTAAAAGAGAAACATTGTACCATTATTATTGTTATTGATAATAACATATATGAGAACTGTTTTGTCTATATAAAAATAAGTATAGATATATTGTTGTCTTGTTGATGACAATATTTGAAAAGCGCGCTACGATATTTTGTTTACTGTAGTTGCTCGCGCTGCCATCTGCGTCGAGCTTTGCGTAATGTTCCCTATTTCTCGCAACTGTGTTGCCATGATTAAAGTCGGGTTGCAACCTGTCATTTTTTACTTTGAAAATGGGGGAAAATTTAAAAGTTCAGCTTGATCGAGATTTTCTGGTCTGCTCGAGGGCCCCCTGTGCTTGAGGGCCCCGGGGCACTGCCCCGCCTAGCCCCTAGGTAGGTAGATGTGTTTTAGCCTGAACAATATATGTAGGGGAAGATGGGGCAGCTTCGTACAGTTTTTATGTTTAGTCTTATCTCTCTGGTATCGATACCTATATCGATTCATCAAAAATCAGTAGTCTCACTATCAGATTTTATATTAAAATCATGAAATTTGTATAAATACACTTATACGGCTTTTTATAAAATAAAATATAAAAATAAAGAAATGTATAAATGTGCACCACATGCGGGACAATTTATCTGATATTAATTATATTAGTAGAAGACAATAAAGCCTTTATATGAAGACGAGAAAGAAGAAGGTAGTTGCAGGATATGAGGTCTAATAAAAACTAAATATTTTTTATCAACTTTTTATTCTGCCTGCTTTTAACTGCCTCCGTGTTCCAGTGGATAGCGTATGCGTTTGCTGATCGGGAGGCCCTGGGTTCGATTCTCCGGTCGGGCAGTGTTACTGAGTTTTTTCCGGATTTTCAGTAGGAGCTCGGAGTCTGGCAATACCCGGTAACGCTAATAGGCACGCCCCCTATTACGTGGGATCTAAAATTCATTGTTTGTTATGAATTTTAGATCCGACGTAGTAGGGGGCGAGCTATGTTTGGCGAAATGTAGGTTATTACACCTCGGCCTACCCCTTCGGGGATACAGGATCATCAAATATAATGTCAGTCAAACCAATACATCGTAATAAAACCCGTAAAATATAGTTTCATTAGGTACCTTTTGTTTTGTGATTTCAGCACTTCGCGAGAAGATGGGACCTCGTCTGTTCATGCTGGATGTGACGAAGCACGGCATAACATCGTGTATAGTGGTGGCCGAGATGCTGATCTCTCGGACCCCCGTCTGGCTCGCGCATATCTACCAGCCGGTCAGCGTAGCTGTAGCGTATTCTATCTTCACTGGTGTATATTATGTAGCTGGTGGTACCGATTCGTAAGTACAGTCGAAGTGATCATTAAATAAAGATAGATAAAAAAATATCGCTGTGAAAGTTTTCTCTATATCTGCTAATACTGAAGTATATAGGTCATCATCATCATCATCAGCCTTTAACAGTCCACTGCTGGACTAGGCCTCTCCTTTGAAAGGAGGAATTGGCCTACTATACTACGCTGGGTTGGTATAGGTAGGGTTTGTGTTAAGTTTTCCTTCCCTTAATATATGGCGTGGTGACATTCCGTATTCTTTTTTTTTTTTTTTTTTTTTTAACTCTTTATTTATGGGCTTTATCGCTTAGCGATAACGTCGCCCAGTTAGAAAAACACATTTAATATACAAATCTAAATTAATATTAAAAATTACAATTTATCAAGGCCTAGTTTTGCGAGTTGGTACAACATAACGGCCTTGTCGGATAGTGGTTGAGCTAAAATACTGTTACATAAACCAATGTCATACAATTTTCCTGGTCCTACCACTGCTCTTCTAATACTTTCGTTCCGGACACATTCCATCAGGACATGTTGTATGTCTTCGATTACCCCACAATCATTACAATTGGGAGATGTTAACTTTTTCATGAGAAATCCAAATTTGTTTGAAGGAATATGCCCAGAACGAAGCCTTAAAGCCATTACTGTTGTATTTCTATTAAGGTACATGCCATCAATGAAGACTTTGTAATGGAGATGTGGTTGGATGGTCTTATACCAGATTCCTTTCTCGACTGACCGCCTGTCAAAGAACTCTTGCCAAACATCTTTACACTGTTTTTTCAATAGTTGTATGTAGTCTGAATACAATGGTGTTACACACATCGGAACACCATCAAGTATACTTAGTTTAGCCAATAAGTCAACGGTCTCATTATGTTCAATATGGACATGGGAAGGTATCCATTGTAAAATTACCGTTTTTGACTGTGCTTTAAATTTAGACATGACATCTAATATTGTGTAGGCTATCGGTATCCCTCGCACGGACGAGGTACACCGAGCTAAATGTAACAACGAACTCTTGGAGTCCGTTAATATGACGAACTTGTTAAAATTGGCGGAATTAATATAGAAAAGAGCTTCTGCTAAGGCAATTAGTTCGACGTGCATTACTGATATGTTGGAGTCTATACTAAGCTTGATAGAAGATTTTAATTGTGGATCAAAAATAGCGGCACCTCTTCCAGCCTCAGATTTAGAACCGTCGGTAAAAATTTGATAAAAATCTTTGTATTGTTCATTTAAATAAATTTCACAAATGTGTTGAAGACCATGAGAACTATATTGGCGCTTCGATTTAGAAATTGTTGGAATATCGTGTCTAATACTATTGCGTATATCACTATTGCTAATCCACGTATCAAGTGAGAACATTTCAAGAACATCGACTGTATGCATAGGCAAAGATTTGAAGTTATTATACATATCAAATAACAAAGGCTTTTTCCGTATACTCCAATAACGAGATACGATATCAAACGACTCGAATAAACTTGAAATTTTATTTTCTATGAATGATTTAGCCTTAAGAAGATATTTACCAGCTAGATACCTTCTGCGAACGTACAGAGGAGCCAAGCTCAACTCATTTTCCATAACATGGATGGGAGTACTCCTAATAAAGCCACCGATTACTCTTAGGGCTTGGTTTTGTATTCTGTCTAGCTTATCTAGGTTGCACTTGTAACTACAGTCATACAAAAATGAAGCGTAATCTAATCGACTGCGAATTAAAGCAATATATAAGCGTCGTAAGTGTTTGGGATGAACACCCCAACCAGAACCACTCAATATTTTTAAAACATTAATAAATTTTGACGCCTTTTGTACTGTTTCATTAATATGCTTACCCCATCTGAGTGACTGATCTAACCACATCCCCAGATATTTCACATTACAAACAACTTTTATAGGGTATTGATTAATAGTTAAATTAACAGATCGTGTACCAATCCCTTTTTTAAATATACAAACATTTGATTTTGTGGGTGATACTTCTAGACCCAAGTTAGTCACTAACTTTGTAAAATGATCTAAAGCAATTTGTAATTCATTAGCAATTACTTCCGTGTTTTTGCCTGACTTAAATAGGACAAAATCGTCAGCATATTGAGATATATTAACGTTTGTGATTGAACCACAAATATTAAAAGTAGCAACATTAAACAGTAATGGGGATAAAGGATCCCCTTGGGCTAAGCCACGTCCAGTAGATCGACAGAATTCATCGTTGTTTAATGAAATTTTGAGAGATCTTTCATGTAAAAAAGACCATAAGTAAGTACATATTTTACTACCAATTTCTAGTCTGTCTAATATTTGCAATAACATACTAATATCTACATTATTATACGCATTAGTTAAATCTATAAAACAGCCAATCGTCGTTAAATCCTTCGAATAACCCGTATATATAGTGGTCACTAAATGAGTTAGGTTATCGACACAAGACCTGGATTTGCGGAAACCAACTGTATTATCAGAAAATATGTGTTTACTTTCTAAATACCACTCTAAACGCTTGTTTAAAATGCTATGAAAAATTTTGCAGAGGCATGATATTAATGATATAGGCCTCAATGAAGATGACTGTTCTGGTTCACGGCCGGGTTTAGGAATGGGTATAACTCGAATGTTTCTCCATTGTACGGGGACAAAGCCACTATTAAAAATATTATTATATAAAATGAGTAATACTGACTTCCCAATAGCTGGTAGATATTTAATCATTGAAAACGATATTTCGTCGCATCCAGGAGCCGTGTCTTTGGACTTTATAGAATTTTCTAACTCTTGCATTGTGATGGCTGAATCAAGTTTTCTATTTTGAGACTGAAAATTCGGTTTCGGCGGTGAGACAAAGTCGGGTGTTAATTCATTGAGTAAACTCTGAGCAGTATCCAAATGAATGAATTGATGATTATTGTCATAACCTTTTATCCATCTCATTTTATTCCATACATCGCAAACTGACGAAGGATAATCAATAGATGAGCAGAACTTTTGCCACGACTCACATTTTGCCTTTCGAATTAAGCGTTGAGAATTACGAATTTTATTTTGTAGTCTATCATAATTGAAAGGTGTAGGATTGCGCCGAAACTCGCCCAACGCTAAACGTCTTTCTGCGACCGCTTTGGATAAATTTGGGTTCCAGAAACATTTTGGTTTGAATTTTTTTCTTATTTGTTGAGGAATATTAATAAAAGGTATATGATTATTTGCGGCTGCCTGCAAGGTATCTTCGAAAATATTATAAAATAATTGGAGATCTTGTGGGAAAACAGAACTCGATAGTGTAGCCTCAACTGTCGATGAATATTTATCCCAGTCACTTAATTTAAAATTCCTTTTTTTAACCGGCTGTTCAATAGAGCTAATCTCCAAAACTAATTTAATAATGAGATGATCACTGCCAAGAGACTCATTTGAGACTTGCCAGCGTAACTTTAAGGCCAGATCTGACGTCACAAACGAAATGTCAGGCGACGATTGTTGCATTACGTTATTAACCATACGTATACGCGTTGCGTTCCCATCATTTAAAAATACAAAATTATGATCCAACATGGAGTCATATATTTGCAAACCACGTTGATCAGTTTTATAAGACCAACTAACGTGATGTCCGTTAAAGTCACCCAATAATAAAGATTTATGAGTAAACAAGGAGAATATAGAATCCCAATCATTTTGTGTGGTACGCACTGTTGAAGGGCAATATAAGGAAACAATATTCTCGATATGCTGACAATTAAATATTTTTATACATACTAATTCTATACCCGGCTTAATATTAGTTATACAAATATTCTGTGCTTTTATAGAATGGTGTGTTGCAATAGCCACGCCTCCATAGCCGTCATGACGATCTGATCGAAAAATATTATAACCTTTCAGACGAAAGTTACAGTCAGTTTCAAGCCAGGTTTCACAAAGGACTGCAATATGAATATGTTCTTGGTTCAAAAATTGATCTACAAGTAATGACTTTGGTTTAACGCTTTGTGCGTTCCATTGTATAATATTTAATCTATGGAGCGAAGCTGCGAATTATACTACTTAACAAAGATCCATCAGCAAAATGACTTACCACTAAAGATATCACCCAGTCTATTAATATCTTAAAACAACATTGTATTTTAACCTCTAGTGAATCCTCCTTCAAACATGCTTCCTTCATCTTGTTCCAAATGTATGTGAAAGATAAATCAGATTTACGTTTGTCGTGTTTATCTCTTGATGAATCCTCCCGCGGCACCGACGATGACGGCCGATCGTCGCCATATGCGTACACTGACGAGTATGTTACGTCCGAGTCCCACTCCATGTCGTTTGACTTTTTGTTCGATTGACGCCGTTCTTTAGTTCGCGACGATCTCTTTTGTGAATGTGGAGTTTTACTGGCTGATCTCGGTTGTTGTGGTTTCTCATAGCTGGCAGAATTGTTAGCTGGTGCTCGATCGGTGTTAATGTCCCGGTGTTGATGAGACTTTTGTTGTATAGCTGTTGACTCAGGTCTATTGTTTACAGAAATATCAGCGTTTCTAATAGTTTGTGGTGCAGGTGACGGTGATCGTGAGACATATAGAGTCAGTGCCTTACGATACGTACAATTAAAGTCACTCATCAACTCACGAATCTTTTTTTCCTTAATGTAGGCAGGACAATTTTTATCTAGCGCCAAATGATTTTTAGAGCAATTGACGCATCTGAATTCAAGTGTGTCACAGTTCTCGTGGTTTTGTCCGCATTTCGGGCAAGTGATCTTTTTAGAGGGACACATTTTTGAACCATGGCCAAATCTCCAACACTTCGAGCATTGTGTCACAGGAAATACATACTTTTCAACTTTAACCCTCATACCAAAGATATATAAATATGGGGGCATCCTCGCACCTTTAAAGTTCACGCGAATCGCTTCGCTCGCCACCCAGTCACTGGTATTTTTATCATCATCACTATCTCGTCGCCTTCGATTAAGTCTTGTCGCGGACACAATATCGACATCACACGATACATTAAGTAAAAAATCTTCAATGGAAATGTCTAGCTCTATATTTCTAACTAAGCCGTATGACAGCCCGACTTCATCCGTTTTTTGACATCGCCATCCCATTTCTTTAAATGCTTCACATGTAATAAATTTATTAGCAGACGTTTCGCTATCAAATGATATCAGTAGCTTGTACGGGTTAACGTATTTTACTCGCGATATACCCATTATGTTGTACGTCTTTAACAATTTTGCGAAAGCAAATTGTTTCGGAAACATTTTATCACATGTAACACGTACCTCTTGTTTTTCCGGTGGGCTCTCAAAAGGCGTAGGACTCCTCAATATCCTTTTTTGCTGTCTGTTAACAGTAGTCCAGCTTCCCGATGAATCATCCTCTCTAACTCTTTTTATCCCTTGTGTATTGTCATGCTCCTGCATACTTTCTCTCTCAATTTGTGTTAACACCTCTGTAACTGTATTGTCTAATAGCATATCATCGCCTTCCAACATTATATCAGTCATATTATTGATAAATGTATGTGAACACCTGGCCCGGCCGACGGCGAGCGGCGGCCGGTCCTCGTAAGTAGTCAACAAAAGTTAAAAACTGTCTGAAGCGGTAATTATACACACAAACTATAAACTGTATGCGCAAATCAACACTGCTATAGCAATTTCTATATAAATTAACACGACATTATATTTTTAACAAAAATAAAATACATTTTCAGCTGATAAATTCGTTTTCCCGCGCTTTCCGTTCGGAAACCGAAAATCGAATGTGATTCCGTATTCTTAACCTCTTGTATGCCAGAATGCCAGACACAATTAAAAAGCTATTGTGTCTCGCGTAGATCTGCGTTACGGCATACAAGGGGTTAATCCGTCACCACACGGTCAGGTACTTACCTGTATTCTTACATATTCATTGGAGATGTTAAAAGCCTCCCTAATCCAGTAGGTACGTGACAGAATTAATAGGCCGATTCTTATTTGCTTTCTTTACTATAGGAAAATCATACTATTCCATGCGAGTATGTGCCCACAGAATACAATATTTTGTTATTTGCAAAAAAGTATATTTGCCTGACACCAAAATGACACACTCGACTTCAGATGGCTTCTTGATATTGTCATTTAATATCACTAAATTTGGCATAGTATTTCCTTCTTGACCTTCGTCCAGCAGTGGACTGAAACAGGTTAATGATGGTAAGCTGCTTACTGTTTTTAGTGTGTTACGCAAACCACTAGATTCCAAACGTACGTTGTAATATTCTAACCAAATACCTAAGTAACATTTTTTTTTTCTTTCTTTCTTTCAGAAAAGGCAATAGGTATATCTACCACGTGCTGGACTGGCGACAAGCTCATCAAACAGGATTTGTGATCCTGGGTTCTATTGCTGGTCTCATCATTTTATACTTGGTGCTATATATTGTCGCCCGATGCAGAGATAAGATATCCAGATCTTTGGTGCGAAATGAAGATTTGAATAAGTCAAATGAAATGAAACTGCAGACAGCTTGAAGAGTGAAATTTGCTTTTAGTTATGAAATGAGTATTATTAGGTTTATAACAGGTATGCTAAGCATAGTATAAAGATTATTAGACTGTGGTTAAGCTGTGGTCTTTTCCTTCATTCTAGAAAAGCGATGGACTAAGACAGTCACTTACAAGTAGTATAAGTACCTAATTGTCCTACAGACGTAATATTGAATTCGTTGGGTACACCCAAGCACACTTGATACTTCATAAAATTATCAGGAATCATAATTATGATAATTGTGCTGCTGTTACTGCGATAAATGATGATGTAGTTACTTAACCCTTAAATGGATGATTTTTTTTTTTACGTTTTAAAAAAATATATTTGTGTAATAGACATGTATTACTGTCTAGGAAAAATGAGTAAAAAAATCTAGACATGAATTTACTATTTTTTTTTTTGCAATAATGTGAGTGTTGTTTATAAACTACATTGCGCATTCAATGACATTTTGCAAGTATGGGTAAAATAAGAGTGGATATTGTTTTTGAAATGTGTTTATTTATTCTAAATTATGATATTTATAAAAACAATTGCTTTTTTTCGTATCACATAAAGATACACGACATTTTTGGCACATTTTGAACGTAAATCCTGAACATTTCGGGAATTTGCACCTCTGCTGCTTATCCAGCCAAACTGCCCAATGACATGTCTGATCCAATCTGACGTCTTTCAAAGGAATTGCTTGAGCTGGTCCTCGGAACTTCTTCATTACAAGTTCTCTTTGTATTGTGCTCCCACTAGGTCGACCACGTTTAGCGCCATTTGCAGGTAGACCCAATTTGCAGAGGGTTTCGGCAAGTTCTAGTCTAAATGTACCCAAATTGAGAAGTTGATCATTTCCTTTTATATTATTTACCTTCTTGAACATAACCCATGAATTTATAACTGCGAGGTCCAGGAAATGATAAAATAAGCGCATGGTCCACTTGCGGCTCTTCATTGTGATGTGATAACGACCTATAAATGAATCTAATAAGTCCACGCCCCCCATGTGAGCATTGTACTCCTTGATGACTTTGGGGCATGGAATAGCAACTCTCTCTTTCTTCGATTTATCAAAGCGCGTGACTGTGGTTGCTGGTTCTGCTCCTACGTAAGTGGAAAGAAGGTTAACGGGCTTGTTATCTTTCCACACAACAGCACTTACGTCAATATCATCCACAGTCGCCACGTTTTCCTCATAGAATCCTCTGGGTACGTTCTTTTTCATTATAGTGTTTTTGTCAGGCAATTTGCAGTTTCTCAATCGGTTTACTCTTACTGTTCCCAGTGAGAAAATTCCTTCCTTAGCTAAATAGGTCACGAGAGGCACAGAAGTATAGAAGTTGTCGAAGTATATAATGTGATTTACATTGCGTGGTACCATTCTAGCTAACCTGACGACTGTATTTCCAGACTCTCCCAAATCTGGCTCACCAGGTAAGATGTTATTTTTGGAGCCGCCTCCACTGTAAACCTCAAATCTATGAGCATATCCTTGTAGACTGCAGATGAGATATAATTTGAACCCCCACTTGTGGGGTTTATTGGGCATGTATTGTTTTATGTAATGGCTCATTTTGGTTGCACACATCTGCTCGTCTATGGAAAGCCTTTGGTCTAAGGGAACCTTTCCAAACTGGCAGTTGAGCATTTCCTCAAGAGGTCTTATTTTGAATAGCCTGTCATAGTCTGGATGATCTTTGGGTAAGCATAGCGTATTGTCGGCAAAATGGAGAGTGGATCTTATTTTTTCAAATTTTTTTAACGGCATCGTATTTTTTATGTGATCATAACCAAATTTATCACTCCAGTAAGCCCTGGTGTTTGGAAATTTTATGACTGAGGTGTAAATCAGAATACCTAGGAATTTATTTAGGATATTTTCATTTATAATTTCAGGATTGGATATTTGTTTCTGGGCCACGTATAAGTTACTTTGTTCTACAATTTGCTTTTTTAGATCTGATGTAAAATAAAATGAAAAAAAATCATACGGCGTGTTACAAGACATCAATGCTTCCGTTATCTGAGTTTCTCCCCTAAAAATAAGGCTGTCTTCAGCAGTAACAAGATTCCGTTTTCGCCAAACCAGAGGTCGCTTAGAAATCCCTTGTGATCTACTCTGGGGTACTGCTTCTCCGGCTTCCAAAATAGGAGGGTCTGGCATATTTTGATCGTTGTCAATTACGAGAGGAGGATCAGCATCCACTTCATCAGACTGGGCATTCTCACCTTCATCACTATTTTCAAGGTCCCGAAGAACATCTCGAGCTGTTTGATAATAGTGACCTTCATCCTCTACTTCGGAGTCCGAGCCGTCTAAGCCATCTTCTGAATCTTCAAGAGTTTCTAAATACTTTGTAATTTCGCTTTCTAGTAATCGCGGCATGCTGAAAAGCAAAATAAAAAGCCTTCACCAAACATGCATTTATTTAGCAGGCAATGCGCATTGTAGTTTTCCTACAACATACCAGATTTCGCGGAATTCGACAGTAGCATCAAGTAATTTTCAATGTTTTACAACATGAACATGTAATTGAAGATATAATCAAGCAAATAAAAATATGTTATATACTTACATTATATTTTATCAAAGTCCGAACACAGCTTCAAAACTTAGTTTCGCGCCACTAGAAAAGTTTTCTTCAAAGTGACATTTGACATTCATTTATTTTTAATGCATAAAAATATTGGATAGTGCCAACATTAAAAAAAGTACAAAATTCGTTCAGAAATAAGAACTAGTTGTCAAAATTAACAAAAAAATAAAATAAAGATAATTTTATCTGTGATGTTTAGTATGTTGTTTAAAAACAACATTGTCCATTTAAGGGTTAATCATGGTAACGACAAAATATTAATCCTGGCAATTGCAGGACCTTTTTTTCTAATAATAAATAGGTACTTAATAAGTTACTTATTTTATATACTTACACTATAAAATATAGGTAGGTACCTTAATTAAAATAGAAAATACCAAATTCTATTCTTATTTACCTAAATCATTTAGACACTATGTGTTATAATAGGTATTATGGTAATCAGTTGTGGACACGTAAACTATTTATCTATAATTATGTAGGGTAAGTTGAGGTAAGATGGCTATAGTTTTTTATAAGATTGAATAACAAATGAACCAGGGATAATAAAAATACCAATTAAATCGAATCATAAACTTTAATAGTGATTTAAACATAAAATCAACAAAAATCACAGATAATATCAATGGCACATATGTATTAATATTATTATTTTAAGAACATACTTGATTGGCTATCTTTCCTAGACCCTATAGAAGAGATGGCCAGGCATGTATAGGAAAGATGGCCTATATTTTATTTGAGGTATTTCTTCTCTATTCCCTTTCTTCCGCTTTTTCTGAGCTCTTCTTTTTATTATTCCTACAAATTGAGCACATATCCTTGAATTTTGTGCAATTTTCATGTACCTACCCATAAGTCACATAATACGTACAGCAGGCCTATTGCGTATTTTTGACAGTTACAGTTACCATCGCCACTTCGATGTACACCGAAGTTTGATGTCAACCGAGATTAAGGTTCATTTGGTATTGCGTATGACACATATTGTCAGTGCCTATGAAATTGTTGTTAACACTTCACTATTTTTTATCGACACCATACGACTGATTTAAGAATACCCATTGGACCATTAAAACTTTATGGATTGTAAGACTTCTTAATTTAGCAATAAAATTCGCTTCTGAGACATGAATTTGGCGCGAATTGTTGGAGTTGGAAAATATGTCAGCATCCATTGTCCAATATAAAGTTGAAAAATATTTGTTTTGATTTTGTGTATTCGCTTGTGAAAGCCCAACCTAATTTTGGTAAAACAAGATTCATCGTAAGTGTTATAAGTAGGTATAACTTATTTAACGTTGTTTGAGTATTCTTGTTTCATTTCTATTGTTTTGAAACTAATAATAAGTGGATATTGTGAAAAGTGAATGACTTTGTGATATCAAACAAGTCGGAAATGTTATACATTGTTGTTTTAAATATAGGTATAAGTAAACCATATATTTTCAAATTAAATTAGTGCTTATTCATTGCGCACAGCTGTTTTCCGTTGAGCTTGTAGCATGAGAGGATTAATTTTCTCCAACACTTGCTGGAAACCAACTTTGCTCAAGCGAAAATTGGCAATAAATTCGCCTTCTGGCAACTGCAGTGGGTCACTAACATCCCGTGAACGGCGTCGTTGGATGCGAACTCGCTTCTTTTTCCGCTGTTTTTCAGCAAAATTGAGCAATGAAGGTCGTGAAATATCTACAAAGTTTACATAGGTCACTATATAAATCAAACAAAGTAAGTTTTAAATATTTCCGTCCAATATAGGCATCAGTGATAATCACTACAACTCGAAAAACACTACCTTTGAGTGGTGTCTTTCAGGAAGGCAACTTCAACCGAAGTGACTATCAATTTGATGCCCACTAAGCTTAGACAATCGCAATATTAAATTATCGATACACAATCATCTGTCAAAATAAGGTTCAGTGGCTATCAGCGACACCGGGTGCCTATGACGTCATCTCAGTTAGCCACTGATGTTAGCCGATACGAATTTAGATGTTTGACAGTTATTTGATGTACACTTTGCCAAGTGATCATCACTTTCAGTTGTCAACTGAGATACGCAATAGGCCTACTGGAGCCATTATGCGATTAATTTTGTACTATAATTATTTTCTCCGCATCCACGGCAAATATTTTCTTTTTACTTATTGGCATCTGAAATCAGTTCTTCTCCACTGCTGCTATTACCTATCTCAATCCGAAATGCTTACAATGATATGCAATTCGTCTCCCGTCATCAATCGTCAAAGGAAAACCACGGTGTTGCATTTCTTTAATATGGCGAGTAATTTTTCATTTAAAAGCCCAAATGCACTTGATGGTCCCATGGGTCCTTTTCTGTAATTTTTATCCCTCTTTCCTATGTTTTTCGGGATGAATCATACAAATTGACCGCAGCGTTTAAAGACATACCGTCATTTTACACAGCATACATAGCTTTTAGCGTCGGAACATATCTGACGGAAGATGCGTTGAGCGTATCATCGGTCGCGTCTATTCCGTCAGATGGGTCGGTACATATCTGACGGAAAATACGTCGAGCGTATCTGCATCGGTTGCGTCTATTCCGTCAAATTAGACCTGCTAAATTATGCGGCTAGTCAGTTTCTACTTTCGGCAACTACAGTGCGGTTTGCTTTGTAAGACATCAGTCAAAATACACGTGGTGCGTGCTGCGCGCGAAGTCGACCGACAGTACGTTGACGGAAACGGAACAGACGCTGTACGCTCGACGCACTAATGGATCATCGGTTAGGTGTGAAAGGTTAAATGATTTAACATATATATTTGGCTGTTTTGGCGTTACGCGACGGATGATACGCGACGCATCTACCGTCAGATATGTAGCAAGGCTTCCTCGGACCAATTTTCACGAGAACTTACTATTTTCCTTTTATAAACATTCAGCATCTAAAACAAATCATAATACTATTTAAAAAACGTTAAATTGAAAATCAATCTTGCGGCCATCAGACCACGAAAAAAAGTGGCCATCTCTCCTAATCATTTAGGACAGATGGCCATATGAGAAAGATTTTGTTTACACATAATACGTACTGGATGTGATGATGTTATTTTTGTTTACACCGGCAATTTAGAGGTTAAAATAAAGCTTCACTCCTAGACTTTCCATTACACATGAAATAATACACCCCCATAACAAAATAACAACTTTACCATAAGCATTGTCAATAAAGTCACAAAATAAACGAGTATCTCAAAGCAAATATGGTAATTTTACTTACTTTTTGTTTTTTTTTCGTAAAATAACCCACTAATAGATGATTGCAATCGAACTGCTGGAAGCGCTAGTATTATCAAAACTGAATTACGCAGATACGGTATACGGACCGCGGTTATTGGCTCGTACTGATAGGCTTATTCAGAGGGTCCAGAACGCTACCGCTCGTTTCTGCTTTAAAATAGGTCGCAGATCACACGTTACGCCGTTTCTCAAGGAAAAATTCATTTTGAAAATGAAAACGAGACGTAAGTTTCATCTGGCGTCACTTATGTTTGGCATTGTCAAATATCAGGAGCCTGACTATCTTTATGCCAAATTGAGTTGGGTTGCTAATAGGCGCTAGTGCACGAGCAGGCAGTGTTCACAGCAACTATCTTTTTTACCGCACAAAACAGCAGCATTTAAGGGCAGTTTCCGCTATGCGGCGTCTAAGATCTGGAACAACTTGCCGCCGCCCATCAGATCTCTAAATACCTACTATTGGCACTTTCAAACGACAGCTACGGCGGCACCTCATTGACGCACAGCGGAAACTGAATATGATTAATGTGAACGCGTCATCTAGATATGTATGTGTCAGTGCATTTCATTAAATTTTACATTATATGTATGTGTCAATCTACTAGCAAAATTTATAGTGTAGAACTTAACATAACGCAGAGTTATTTCATTTGTGTAATTATTCGATTTTTTTTTCCTTTTATTATAGTGTTGTAACACTTTTGTTTTAGTTTACGTGTTTAATATGCTGGTTGACTTTCGTGAGTCATTTATCCGCAGGTTGCGGTTGAAAATCAGTGCCTGACATAATTTTATGTCAGACGTATACTGAACCGTGACCTATTTTTGCCATATTCAATGTGTTTGTATTTTTACTCTGTTGTGTATAATTATGTATATCTTTGATCCATTTTTTGTACTTGTAGTGTATGTATGTATGGCAAAAATAAAACCTCATTACATTTCATTTCATTTCAACTGTGAAACGAAACAACGCAAAACTAACACCATCTATCAATTCTATGCCGAAATTTTTTAACTTGGCCATCACTCCTATATGGCCATCTCTCCTGGACTTACCCATTCGTTAGCTGTACCTACGTACTCATCTGATTTTTATTTCTAGAGTAGACAACGTGTTATTGGGCTTTTCTTTTGGGAAATGCTCACTATTAACATAGTAAGTTTTATAATAATAAAATGCGTCCGTCCAGCAGTAGACTTCAGCAGACTGATGTTATGAGAATAATATAATTATTTTTGCCTTGTCTTTCGGAACGTATACGTGTGTTATATGTCCCAAAATACAAGTCATTATTAAATACTTATTAAATAGTGGGAAACTGCGCATTGGCAGACACAATTTCAATTATTTCCTATTTAGATACTGTAGGTACCTTCATACCGCATTGTTATGATGTGTAGCGGGCAGTCAGGGCCGAACCTTCCCTATGTGCAATGTGTGCGGCGCACACCGGCGCCAGGGTGACAGGGGCGCCGCGCGCCGAGATATGCGTTAATTATAACAGTTATTTTCGAAAAAGGATGCCAAAAAAGGCGCTCAAATATTAAACACGACATCGAGTGTTAGCGACTATCCGCCCTACGCCACTGCAAAGGCGCTTCATAGATTTCGCACACAGGCGCTGGATTGGGTCGGCACGGCCCTGCGGGCAGTTACATGTTATAAACAGTATCCATACAAATAAGTGCTGTAAATATGTTTAAAATGTCAGTACAAGTCAACTATGTTAATCCGCGGTGTTTAGACAAATTAAAATTTTGTTATGTATTGGGATGATAAACAGTTATGATAAAACCCACCACTAGTCTGAATGTGATGCTACAAAGATTTATTAAGATAATATTAATGGATCGTAATTTTAAGTAATTAACGTAATAAAGCTTTAAATACGTTTACAATATGTGTGTTATTTAGCCTGAAGTAGGTATCTACCTATATTTCGATCACCATACAAAGGGATGCAAAGGCAGAGAGGGCGCAAGGAAAAGATCTATAAAATATGACTGAGCATGGATATTGTTGCGGGGTGAGGCAGGGGGGATTGTCCTCGCCAACCCTATTCAACCTATACATGAACGATCTGGTTGTGGCACTCAGTAGCACCCGGATAGGTTGTCACATAGACGAAATCAATGTGGACAACATAAGCTATGCTGACGACATGGTGCTGCTGAGTGCATCGTCGGTATGTGGCATTAAAAAACTGCTTACCATCTGTGAAGCATATGCCGAGCGACACGGGTTAAAATATAATCCACTCAAAAGTGAAGTCATGGTCTTTGAGGTCAGAGGAAACAGTACAGGTAACATGTTTCCCAATGTTATGCTTGACGGTACAGCCTTGCGAAGGCTGTCTAAATTTAAGTACCTACTTGGATCATTTACTTACCTCTGACCTCAAGGACAATGATGACATCGAGAGGGAACGGAGGGCACTGGCAGTGCGAGCGAACATGATAGCCCGCACGTTGTTCGACAGAAGTCAAAGTAACACTTTTTAGGTCATATTGTGTAGGTACATCATTCTACACGTGCAGCCTGTGGGCAGACTATACTCAAAAGTCTTACAGTGCCCTCCGAGTCCAATTCAATAATGCATTCAGGGTGCTGATGGGGCTGCGGCGATTCTGTAGTGCATCAGGGATGTTTGCGGACCATCGCGTAGACTGTTTTTACGCTACGATGCGTAAGAGATGCGCTTCCCTGGCGCAGGCGCGGTCGCAGCCTAAAATTTTGGAGGGGGTCACTCACTACACTAATAAAAATAGGGGTTGGATTTCAAAACGAGTCACCTGAATTTGAGGGTATTGGTGGTGTAGGGGTCTTAAGGGAGTTAGTTTTAATCCCCTTAAAGTAATTTTGGCTGCCGGAGTTGCGTCTTAATATTTTTAAACAATTTCGAAAAAATCTTAAATACTTCGGCAATTATGCAAAACGGAACGTAAGTTTTATACTTACTTTAGTACAGTTTCACAAATGTAATTTTTAGGTTTTATGTGAAAAACGTGAAACGAAACGCAACCCACCATCTTGGATGGATGATATTGACAGCTAATGTCAAATTTGTGCGTCCCATTCCTTTGCTTTCGAGTGCTAGGTGCGACTGTAATTCAAGTAACTAAATAGGTTGTGTTAGGTTCTCTTTTGACCCTTAACCCGAAAATAGGGGCCCTGCGAGGCAGGGCTCCGTCAACCCCGGTTTATTAAACTAGTGGAACTCCCCCCCCCCCCTCCCCTCTCAATCACTCACAACCCCTAAAAACGGAGACGTATTTCGAAATTTTTACCGTCTAAAAATCATTACCTAAATAAAATTTTACTTTATTAGCACATTTCTGTATAAAAATATTTAAAAAACCTTCGTCTGTAAAAATTTTGTTTTTATCGGTTGCGCTAAAATGGCGGGAAAGGATCTATATTACTTACCATTATTATAAAATTATCATTAAATGAAACACTGTTCTTCAAATTAAATTCTATTATGTAGTAAGTATTCGACAGTTAACTTATATTTTAATTTTTCCTCAATCACAAAACTTAACAACAAGAATCACAATTCACAACTAAGTAGACAGCCTTTATCTTGAATCTTTACAATAAACCGACAAATTACATTATTAGAATAATGTAAAACATTCTTTATCATAACGACGCATATCGATTTTGCTAGGATTACCAAAACTACGTACCTAGTTGGGTTCCTTGTTTCTAAAGTAGATGTTATTTCCAAGTTATTTTGGCCATCGTATGTAGTTCATAAAAACACCACTATATGTCAGCAAACTATAAATTTATCGCTGTTATATATTGTATAAGTAGCTAGAAATTTTCTTTTATTATTTGGCCTCTTCGGACCGCACCTGCCCTGGTGCGTAGAGTACGTGGCAGCCCCAACAGCATTCTGAGTATGATCGCTAGTCGGTTGGACTGTGGTTAGGTACATCAATCATTGCAGCGTCATTTGTCATGGGATGGCGCTGTAATGATTGCTGTACTATGTTTCTTGTTTTGTTGTGAATAGTTATACTAACACTAGGCTACAGTGGCGTAGCGTGGGTTTTCGCCGCCCGGGGCCGATCGGCAATTCGCCGCCCCCTCTTCTTGTAGGTCCCCTCACTAAATCTGCCAGACGTGTAACGTTTTTCGGGTGTAGGTTATATTGTTATATTACAGCCAAGAAACGGCCGTAGCCCTGCGCAACCCATAAATACCGCTGAGAGCTGCCGGGTTTCTCCCTTAAAAATACTTGTACCTGCTTTATGATATTACAATTGAGACGAATCAAATGATAACTAATTTGTTTATATCCATCAAGCCCTTTGGGATGTAAAGCCAATCTAATAAACATACAAACATACCGTTGTTGTTACCGATGTATGTTTGTATGTTTATTAGATTGGCTTTACATCCCAAAGGGCTTGATGGATATAAACAAATTAGTTATCATTTGATTCGTCTCAATTGTAATATCATAAAGCAGGTACAAGTATTTTTAATGGAGAAACCCGGCAGCTCTCAGCGGTATTTATGGGTTGCGCAGGGCTACGGCCGTTTCTTGGCTGTAATATAACAATATGTATGGCTTAGTGTAGGCCTCGACGGCTTGTAGGATTTTGATAAATAAAATTTGGATGGCTTTTAATCAAATAAAAAACAACCATCATCACCAAGTGCTTTGTGTTACTTTTACATTATTTTATGGAATATAGGTAACAGACCATGTACCTACCTTCGTAGACCTTCGGTGTATTGGCGCGGCAGTGGTACTCTGTGGTCGTCAGGACTTGGTCCAATAAGTCTGTCTACGCGCGAGATATACAAGTGTGGATAAAAACTTTCAACCTCCTTGATAGTATCGAACTTTGCGTTGAGGGTGCGGCCATCCGCAGTTCTTAGTTTCGTTAGATCGGCCTGCCTCAACTGCTGAGCGAAAGTTTGTGATCCCCGGTTGTCCTCGATCACACCGTCCATGGTGCGAGTGTTTGAGTATCGGAGGTCACGTCGCATTAGCTTCCGTATTTGCTGGCTTACGGCCCTCCCACCCGGCGAAGACAGCTGACAGGATGGCACCTCGCGTCCTTTCCTCATCAGTCTGTGAGTCTCGGTTGAAAGTTTACACTCCCTGTTTTTTCTCTGTGCGTCTCTGTATTGATCACTGAGACGGCTCTAAATATGTGCTTTCGGTCCATTGTGTATCTCTTTCTTTGTCGCATTGTCGGGGCTTCGCCAAGTCCTCTGTCTGTGAGGCCATCTTCTTGAAAAAGGAGTCAATTAAAAAGAGCCCCCTGCTTCGAGGAAAATAACTAGAATTCTATGATTTTTGTGAATTTATTTTCGATGGATCGTAGCTGTCGGAAACTGTAGGCCTTATTTTAGGACAATTAATTTTGGAGGGATAGTCCATAGCAGTCCGTAGCCAGATATAAATATCAAACTATTTAAAATAAGATGCAAATAGATATTTACATCAAGCATCTTTAAAATCTTACAAAGTCGGAATAAAATTATGACGCCTTGGAATGGCTGGTCTCCCCGTCTAAGAACATAAGATGGCCTGAATCTAAGGTAATGGTATTCTCCTCCAAACAGCGGTGCGACCGAGAACTTATGCCGTTGTTTGTTGGTGTGCGTCATGAAGGGCGCAGGGTGTAGCTTCTCGCAACGCGAACGTTGCTGCCCGTCGTCGGTTTATGGCATTTACGGTCTCCTTATTTTCGCAAAAATAAGGAGTTGCGAGGCAAAATCTGTAAGTTTATGGACGAAACCCGCGTCTCGTCCCCCAGGGTTGCGTCCAAAAATGCGCAGAAGGGGTTTATAGTATGTGTACTAATAGGCTTTGATTTTAACGCAAATATCATAAATATTGGAGTCAAAGTTCAAATAGCGTGTAGTTAAACCGCAGGTGTGACTATTGTCTTCGGAGACCTGTACCTGCTTTCTTCCCTATTCGACTATAAAGATTAATTTATGCTGTATTTTGAAGCAAATGAAAAATAATTTCAATAATTTACGCTGGAATTTTATGGAGCATGTGGCGCCCAGTATATGTATTGCCCACGCGCCAGTGTGCCATGGAAATAGGGGCGGCACACATCGCACACAGGGGCGGCTCGGTCTTGATAATATATTAATAAATTTATCATAGCAGATCACCGGCATATTGCAACCTATTTAAGAATTAATAAACCAAGACTACGGACACAGGCAAGTCTTAACGTAATGAAAATAAGGATGATTTTGTTTTACATTGTTGTTCTTTCTACTGCGCCCGCGCCGCAGCGTGGTCCTACTGAAATCGCGCGCCAAGTATTTTAAAATTACATTTTTTTATTTTATTTTTCGCGGCGTCTTTTGCCGCCCCCTTAAATGTGCCGCCCGGGGCCATGCCCCCCCGGCCCCCCCCCCACGCTACGCCACTGCTAGGCTACTAGGTAACAAAATGGACGCCATGGTCTGAAAATAAAAACAATTATTATTATTATTATTGTAGAGAAAAGGTCAAAAGCAGAATTTCAGGACGAGCATCCTGAGTTTTTAAATCTATGTCAGTTTTAAGGGAATGCCTCGCGTAGTACGGCCGCTGTGCACAGCACAATGATAGTGGCCGATCTTTTTGTGTAAGTTGAACGTTGCTTGGTAAATACACGCTATGTTCGATAGGATAAGGTTTATAATTGAGTTTTTGGAAGTTTTGATAAAAAAATGCGAGAAAACGTAGTCGCGCACACGCGACTGCGTTTTCAAATTGACACGAATTTGATACTACTACCGTACACCAACCCATGCCCATCCTCATATACCCATGTGTCAGAGGGTCGGGTATCAAAGTCAAAGTCCTCGCAACCCCCCGAAGGGTATTGGCCCTCCAGATGGTCAGGCGGGCCCCGAACAAAACCCTCTTGGCGGCGGATGAAGGTGTTGGGCTCCGTCTCGCCAAAACACCCAGCGGCCGCAGAGGATAGGGAGGACGGCAACGCAACACCGCGTCCGCATCTCCACTTCCTTTGCGGCCTCACCGCGACGCATCGAATGGTGCGCCCCCATTTGGTCGCGGGAGATAGCTTCACCGCGGATGTCCAATCTACCACCACCACGGTTACTAAGCCCCCCCCACCACCACGAAAAGGTAGAGATCCCACGGGGGAGGTCACAGGAGAACCTAACATAACCTAGTTACTTGAGTTAGTCTCACCTAACCTTACGGGCTTTTACAGTAGCATACTCGTATATACGATAATTTTATTCTAATATTTGACACATTGTGCATAAAAAAAGACAAATTGTGTGTTACCCTTAACCCAAAAAATGGGGGCCCTGCGAAGCAGGGCTCCGTCAACTTATTTTTGTTTTTATAATCTTAAGACTTACCGTAATTCGGGCTTTTACAGTAACATAATTATAGATTGTTTTGTTAGGTACCTAATTCATTTTAGTCCTATGCCGAAGATATCTCGGACGTCAGCATGCACGAGATTAGTGTAGCCCTAGAACAACTAAAAAACAACAAGGGACCGGGTGATGAAAGAATAACTACAGACCTTCTGAAAGCTGGCGGCGCACCTGCTGTGGAAATGCTTCGGAAGCTTTTCAATTCCGTCATACTCGTGAGCAAAATGCCACAGGCATGGCACAGACGTGTGGTGGTGCTTTTCTTCAAGAAGGGCGACAAAATCCTTTTGAAGAAGTACAGAGTACTATAGACCCATCTCACTTCAGAGTCACGTTTATAAGTTGTTTTCTAGGGTCATCACGAATTGTCTCGAGAGCAAGCTAGACGACTTCCAGCCTCCCGAACAAGCCGGCTTCCGTAAAAGCTATAGTACCTACCATAGACCACATACATACGCTGCGGCAGGTTATACAGAAGTCCGAGGAGTATAACCAGCCTCTATGCTTGGCGTTTGTGGACTATAAGAAAGCCTTTGATTCGATCGAAACCGGGGCAGTGCTGCAGTCTCTCCAGCGGTGCCAAATTGACTATCGATATGTCGAAGTGCTGAAGTGTTTGTGCGAAAACGCCACCAGGTCAGTCCGCCTCCAGGACCAGAGCTCAAAACCTATTCGGCTACAGCGAAGGGTGAGGCAGAGAGATGTTATAGCTCCGAAACTCGTCACCGCTCCGATGGAAGAGCTTCTGGACCGGCAAGGACTCGGCATCAACACCAACGGCGAGTACATCACTCACCTTCGATTTGCTGATGATATCGTAGTCATGGCTGTGACCATGGAAGACCTGCTCGATGGCCTCTGTAGTCTCCCAACAAGTAGGTCTTAAGATGAACATGGACAAGACGAAAATCATGTCTAACGTCCATGTCGTACCTGCTCCTATTCAGGTTGGGAACTCTACACTCGAAGTTGTCGACAAGTACGTTTACCTGGGACAAATAATCCAATAGAGTAGGTCCAACTTCGAGAAAGAGGTCATTCGTCGAATTCAACTTGGTTGGGCGGCGTTCGGGACTTTACAGCATATCTTCACGTCCAATATCCCGCAGTGTCTCAAGACGAAAGTCTTTGACCAGCGTGTGTTGCCAGTGATGATCTACGACGCTGAGACGTGGTCGCTAACTATGGGCCTTATCCGAAAGAAAAAGTCTCGGGGTCACTCAGAGGGCGATGGAGAGAGCTATGCTCGGAGTTTCCCTGCGAGATCGAATCAGAAATGAGGAGATCCGCAGGACCAAAGTCACCCATAGCTCTCCGAATAGCCAGCCTGAAGTGGCAATGGACAGGGCACATAGCTCGAAGAACCAATGGCCGTTGTGGCAGGCAGGTTCTAGAGTGGCGACCACCTACCGGACGATGGAGCAGGGGTAGGCCTCCCGCAAAGTGACCGACGATCTGGTTAAGATCGCGGGAAGCGGTTGGCTCAAAATCGATCAGTGTTGAGAACCTGGGGGAGGCCTATTTCCAGCAGTGGACGTCTCTAGGCTGACATGATGATGATATGATTTTGGTCATTATTTTATCTAATAAACGAAAGAAAAAATTCGATACATAATCATTTCACAGCGAATAATGCGCTGCACTTCGCTATCAATGCCCCAACCTTAAAATAGTATATTTCACTTAATCATTCAGTCATTTACCTATTCATTATGGTAACAGAGTAGAAAATGCTTATGAGCGTCATTCATCCAGGTTAGGACTGATAATTAATAGGATTATAAGAAGGAAGCTCATTTTTAAATAAAAGATTTGCTTCCATTTATTTTACAAATGGTTTCAATCAAACCATGGTGTAACATGGGATATAAAGTACTAAACAAAAAAATATATGAAATTCCATTTGCTACAAACAATATCATGAGTATTCACGAAGCATCTCCAATTAACAAATTACTGAATTAACCGGCAATTAACTTAATATAAACACTTAAAACTATAAGTACATAATGTATACAATAGGTACGGCAATAGGCTCGCCCCTTATTACGTGGGACTTAAGTATATCTGGCGAAAAGTGGGTGTAGGAATACATCTCTGCCTACCCCTTCGGGGATAAAAGGCGTGACGATATGTATGTAAGTATGTACAATGTATACATTGCCCCTAGTGTGAAACAAGCCCGGTAACGTATCATTTAAAATTTGGTATCTCACTGTGTATTAAAAAATACATTAAGAGTTGACGGTGTTGCCGAGGTTTTTAAAATAATAATATGTGGTATTTTTTTCTACGACAAGCATTATAGACAGAAGTTATAGCGAGATAAATTTATTTTTCAACGAAAATGCCCAGTGTCACAGAATAAAGAATAGTACTAACGTACAGAAAATTCACTTGTCAAACCAATTTATTGAATTTGCGACTCTTGCTACTAAGTAACAAAGTGCAATTCAACTCGCATAAGCACTCAGTGCCTAATACGATATTAACCTAACCGTTCCCTTTCTTTTCTAACACATAACGCTGTCACTGTCTGGCGCGGAGTGGCGCGCTAGGGTTGTTGACTTGCCGCTGCAACTATAATATTTATTCATCGTCTATCTACCTACTTGACCACGTACCTAATAATAGTAATAATAAATAATTATCATATAAGTATCCTATCCCACTATTTGAGCTCGTAGAACAAATACCACAAACATTCTGGTTGTTTACATTCTTACTATACTGATTCTTAGTTATTTCCTAAACGCGTGGACCGATTTACATGATTCAAACAGATAAAATGGTTTTTGAACTAGATCTTTAATTTGACACCATAATCGTTAAGATATCTCAACAAACAAAAAATCAAATTTTCAAGTTGCTCTCGTAATATAAATAAAATAAAATCAAATTTTCAAGTCGTTTTCGACACACAGTTAATTGAGCAATACTTTGCATTAGACTTGTGATGATACATTTTCGTTGTTAAAGGCGTTTAGGTACCTATACCTATATAATTTGAACAGTGTATGAACACGGCGCGTGAGAATACGGAGCGGTCGCACTCGTTGCGTTGCGTGACGTCTAATGTGAGCGGCGCGCGGCAACCCACTAAATCCAACCACGTCAGGCCTGGCGCACTTCGCATTTTAGGTACAAACTTACAAGTACCTCGGCCGACCACGTCGACGTGGTTGGATTTAGTGGGTTGCCGCGCGCCGCTCACATTAGACGTCACGCAACGCAACGAGTGCGACCGCTCCGTATTCTCACGCGCCGTGTTCATACACTGTTCAAATTATATACCTAAACGCCTTTGACAACGAAAATGTATCAATACAAGTCTAATGCAAAGTATTGCTCAATTAACTGTGTGTCGAAAACGACTTGAAAATTTGATTTTATTTTATTTATATTACGAGAGCAACTTGAAAATTTGATTTTTTGTTTGTTGAGATATCTTAACGATTATGGTGTCAAATTAAAGATCTAGTTCAAAAACCATTTTATCTGTTTGAATCATGTAAATCGGTCCACGCGTTTAGGAAATAACTAAGAATCAGTATAGTAAAAATGTAAACAACCAGAATTTTTGTGGTATTTGTTCTACGAGCTCAAATAGTGGGATAGGATACTTATATGATAATTATTTATTATTAGGTACGTGGTCAAGTAGGTAGATAGACGATGAATAAATATTATAGTTGCAGCGGCAAGTCAACAACCCTAGCGTGCCACTCCGCGCCAGACAGTGACAGCGTTATGTGTTAGAAAAGAAAGGGAACGGTTAGGTTAATATCGCATTAGGCACTGAGTGCTTATGCGAGTTGAATTGCACTTTGTTGCTTAGTAGCAAGAGTCGCAAATTCAATAAATTGGTTTGACAAGTGAATTTTCTGTACGTTAGTACTATTCTTTATTCTGTGACCACGTCGACGTGGTCGGCCGAGGTACTTGTAAGTTTGTACCTAAAATGCGAAGTGCGCCAGGCCTGCCAGTGTTCACTTTGTGCTTATCATTGTTTATACGATTCATTTGTTGTTGTCATTTCATTATATTACCTACAGTGCTCCCGCTCATGGACTGGCGTTATTTTAAAAACTTATCTAACAACTATTTTAATACACAAATACGCTTTACATTTGGACCTAATCCACTTCCCCGTTATATGGCAGCCATTTTGTCTTTTGTTAAAATATTCATTGTGTGTCAACGACAACCCGGCCTCTGGGTTGTCGTTGTTGTGTGTACAAAAACATAACATTCCCTCAAAGGTATGGTCTGTATATAGGTACAGATCAAAATAAGCTTATTCGGTGGGTTACAATGCCATCTAAAATATACATACATAGGTAGGTACATACCGTACATACCTATATTATAAATTAATTTATTTACATAGCCATAACAATATAAAAAAGAACTTTAACCCCTTATTGCATGAATTATGAAGGCAGTTAAAAAAAATTTTTTTTTGGTGAAAACATGTTTAATAATCTTTTGTGAACATAAATTAGACAAATATAAAAAATAATCGTTATTATTTATGGATTTACATCACGAAGCGATAATTATCTGGACTCGTATGCATTCAATTTAAAATTATATAAGCCATATCTGGCTTCGCATGCATTCAAGTTGAAATTATATAAGCCATATCTGGCTTCGCATGCACAGTTGTTACAATTTGTCAAAATCTTTGAATCAGTTCAGCTTGTCATTATAGCATTAGAAGACTTCTTATTATTTATATTTTGTATAATTACGTATATTTTTGCAGTTTTACCTTGAAAGAACCATAAAACATGGCAATAGCCATTTTTGTAAAGCAAAAAACAGGAACTCGAGTGCATACGAAGCCATATTTGACAGGCATTATTTTGACGGAAACGCATAGCAAGCCATATTTGGCGTCTGAAAAACAACAGGTCAAAAATCAAATGAAAATAAAAATTTTTACAAAAACAACTTACTATTACGCTAGTCGATGATTCTAGAAGTAAAAAATAAAATTTATTGATTTTTCAGGCACATTGTTACTATAATTTTCACTGATAAAAGTTTAACTTAGCAGTTAACTTGCTGGCCCTGTAAGGAAATAACATCAAATAACTTTGACACAGATGACTTACCATGCACAAAAAAATTACATGGTTTTAACGAAGAAATTCTTTATAAGTTACTATTAATTTTGCTATATTCAAATGTTAGTTATGTTGGAAAAAATAACAAACTTCAGAAACCACCAATGGCTTCGTATGCGGTAAGAGGTTAAGACTGTGTGCGTTCGCGCAGCGGAATGTTGTTGAATTTGAAGATTTTAATTATGCAGATATTTAGTGTATGACGTCGTATAATTGTGTATGGTAAAAAAAAATTTGTGCACGCAGTCATTGTGGAGAAATTCACCAAAAACTGATTCCGCTGGGCGAACGTTGTCCTGGCGGAACTTTTTTTGATCCATTGACTTTAGAAGAAAAGACATGTGTCCAAAAATTAGTGTGTATTTGTGTGTAATTGTGTATGTATGAATAAAATTAGTGCATGCATAAACTTCGGAGAAATTCAAGTTTCCGCTACGCGAACGTTTGGCCATTAGCTAGTTTTCATATAAAGCGCTTACATAGAGAGCTGTAGATTTTTACATACGTTGTTTTGAATTTGTTTATATTTGTTTAAAAAACAGATTTAGAAAAAATCGTAGGACTTAAAAGATAAAAATATAAACGTAAAATACGCTTATTAGGTCTTAGTTCTTAAAGTATACTCTTTGGGGTCTAGATTTTCACGTTTATACAAACCTTGTAAGTGTCTGCAACATGTTGCCAAGTATCAATGATGTTCCGTAAGTAATTAAAGAGTTATAGGACAATTTACCATGAATAGATCACTGTTTACAAAGCAGTCAAATATCACGGCGTTCCAAAGGAATTGCATGGTAAAATGTATGCCAATAATTAGTGTATTCATTCAACTATTCACATGCAAAATTTCATGTCATTAAATTCAGCAATTAAAGAAAAACAATTATAATACTGACAAAGCATCGAAAACCTACATAACCCGACCAAGTTCGGATGGCTACAAAAAAGCGGCCGTGCCATATATCTAAGAAACGTTCTTAACCTTCCAATATAGTATTTATTAATATGGTACAGTTGCTTGCACAAGCGTTAGGAAAAAATAAACCAATTGCATTTCTTGGATGAAGAATATATTTTTAATAATAACGCCACTGTCTATGATAAAAATAAATCTTCAATTAACAAGTACTTCTCTATTTAAATATCCGTGTGCAAAAATATTTTTAATTACATATAATACTTAATTATGTAATTATAATAACGTTAACAAACGCTTGCAACGACAGCAATGGACTTAAATGTGTTTTAACTAAAATAGGTTTAATAAACATATTGCAATCTCTTTTCTTCAAGGATGGAAGTACCGTTTCAAGCGGGAAGCCGCTTATTGCTCGTGGCGCGCAGCGCGTTATCTATTTTTTCACACTAGTATATTTTTGACCAATTCATAACTATAATACTTAGACTATTTAACCAAAGAACTAGCGTACCGCTTCGAACAAAATAATTCTGCATATTTTGGTGGGGTGCGGGGGAACACGCTCACATACATAAGTCACTAGTTCACTACCAGTACAACGGTATACATCAATAAAAAAATCGATTCAAGAAGTAGTTTTTTTTTTAAGTTATTAGATTGTTTGATCCACTAAAGTTGCAAAGGGGAACGCTCGTGCATGTCTAGTCCATTGGTTAAATAGTGTAATAAGCTACAATATGATAAATATTTACCTAAACAGTAGTACTTACATGTGGTAATTATTTAATTTCCCTAAGGGATCTATAAGTTAGAATCCTGATCCGTGAAATCTTCAATAGAAATTAGCTGTATGAATTTTCATCATCATCAGCCTTTATCAGTCCACTGCTGGACTAGGCCTCTCCTTTGAAAGGAGGAATTGGCCTACTATACCACGCTGGCCAAACGGATTGGTGTAGGGTTTGTATCAAGTTTTCCTTCTCTTACAGTGCTGTTCTCTGCATAATATGCTCCCTCTGTCGGCTCTTACGACACCCATGGGACGATATGGGGTGGTGACAATCCGTATTCTTAATCCGTCACCACACGGACAAGCAACGCTTGTGCAAGCAACTGTACCATATTAATAAATACTATATTGGAAGGTTAAGAACGTTTCTTAGATATATGGCACGGCCGCTTTTTTGTAGCCATCCGAACTTGGTCGGGTTATGTAGGTTTTCGATGCTTCGTCAGTATTATAATTGTTTTTCTTTAATTACTGAATTTAATGACATGAAATTTTGCATGTGAACAGTTGAATGAATACACTAATTATTAGCATACATTTTACCATGCAATTCCTTTAGAACGTTGTGATACTTGACTGCTTTGTAAACAGTGATCTATTCATGGTAAATTGTCCTATAACTCTTTAATTAGTAACGGAACATCATTGATACTTGGCAACATGTTGCAGACACTTACAAGGTTTGTATAAACGTGAAAATCTAGACCCCAAAGTGCATACTTTAAGAACTAAGACCTAATAAGCGTATTTTACGTTTATATTTTTATCTTTTAAGTCCTACGATTTTTTCTAAATCTGTTTTTTAAACAAATATAAACAAATTCAAAACAACGTATGTAAAAATCTACAGCTCTCTATGTAAGCGCTTTATATGAAAACTAGCTAATGGCCAAACGTTCGCGTAGCGGAAACTTGAATTTCTCCGAAGTTTATGCATGCACTAATTTTATTCATACATACACAATTACACACAAATACACACTAATTTTTTGACACATCTCTTTTCTTCTAAAGTCAATGGATTAAAAAAAGTTCCGCCAGGACAACGTTCGCCCAGCGGAATCAGTTTTTGGTGAATTTCTCCACAATGGCTGCGTGCACAAATTTTTTTTTACCATACACAATTATACGACGTCATACACTAAATATCTGCATAATTAAAATCTTTAAATTCAACAACATTCCGCTGCGCGAACGCACACGTTAAGACTGGGTTGCACCATCTTACTTTAACAATGACTAAGATCGCAACATCTGTCAAAGTACCGCTTAAGCAAAGAATGAGTTGCACCACTTGACAATAGTTAAAATGACGTCATAATTTTACGTTAACTGTAACCGCCCAATGTTGGCCGGTTAATGTTATTGTTAAAGTCAGTTCTATTGTTGATATGCATCGAATATAACCACCAAAAATGTCACTGCTTCGAGAAATACTCGCAGAAACTAGTTCTTCTGAAGACGAATGTGATTTAGACGAGATAAGTGTAAGGCCTTGGAAAAGAAAAGTGTATTTCTCCAGAACTGATCGATTTTTAAAATGGGAAATCATTCTTGGCTAGATTTCGAGTCTCCAAAAATGTAGCGCTGTGGTTAGCTCAACGGTTGGAACAATCTCTGTGCTAGCTACCTGAAATTGTATTAGGCAGAAATTAAAATAATAACAGTTGAAAAGATAAATGTGACGGATGCCAGGAATCGAACCTTAGCTGGTCCGCCACAGTGCGCTGGTGGTGTGTGACTGGCGAGTGTTCCTACGACGATGATCTTCTATGTGCTAGTGGACTGTATGGCTTCGATCTATTCGGGGCTTCAGAAATAAAACATCTTCATACGTTGAGAGCGATGCTGTTCAGGTGTTCGGTGCTGGATGGCTACATATGGTTACTTGGTTACATCATTGTGATTGGGACGCCAACAAACTGGCCAAAAATATGGTCGCTTAGCTACTTCGAAACTTTACCTTAACGCCCACCAATGCACCGAACATATTATGCACAACAAATCTTTATTTGTGATATATGTAATTATCTTTGATACTATGGTACATGCATAGGTACATGTTCTATACATAGCTAGATAGGTCTCAAAAAGTTCTATCGAACGGTATATAATACATAAACGTAACTGTTTGCATCACTAAGTTATTCAAGAAAACTATCAAAAAATGTTGTCACACAAGGGTCCGCCCACTATATTTTCTGTAAAAAACTATGAAATGCTATAGTTATGTATGTAATTTTGGTGGGCCGTTGTGTGCATCTATATAGAGCATCTAATGAAACAAGCGCCATGGAAATATCTTTATTCAATTCTAAGATAACATACTAAAACCTACGATGCATAAGTAAAAATACTAATTTTCTTAAGAAAACACTATCGTACATAAACAAAGCTTATGATAAACATGCAATTTGCATGTTTATCATAAGCATTTGCATGATGCAAATGTTTATTATTACGATTATTTCGACTATATAAACCAAAAACACATATAAAACTACTATGTAAAGAAAACAGCTGTTTATCAACTATTAGTTCTTATCTATTACAACTGATAACACTATTTATGATCGATATCTAAGTCCCTACGGTTAGCACAAGTATAATTTTAATTTTTATACACTAGACGGCACTTCTTACTACCGATTTGCGAATTTTCACTATCCTAGCGTTATTTTATCACTTTGACGCGTCCGGGAACCGAACCCGGTATACCGCACAATTGGATAGCACTATTTTTACACGATTTTCACTCGCGGTTTCATACATAAATACAGACTACACTATTCACTATAGACTTGTTTAATGTTTGTCGCGATAAATAAGTATGAAATTTTGAGCACCAGGCCCTTCAATATATTTATCATTGTATCTAGTTATGTACCTTTTTTGCCACTCTCTTGATATTCTCAAATTTGTATTTGAGCTGCTTCACAGTGCGCGGGATCTCTCCAAGGGCATTAAATTCGCTTTCTATTAAAGTCCACGCGCTATCCTTTTGCTTACTACTTATAGCATCGGTTTTCTTATAAAATAATACATTTTGATGTTTGGTTATTAACGATTGAAGTCTATCGACTTTAGCTCGGGTAAAGTTTACGCTCCTTTCCCTGAAATATACAGAATCTAACGTAAAGATAGGCATATTTTGTGTGCTGTAAAAAGAAATAAGACGCAAGTGTTATGGGCAACGGAATAAGTTGTGCATACTTACTTTGTTTGGCTGTTTAAGTACAAGCTTTTTGTATTTGATGCCATTATTATCTTCTACACTTCGTAAAACTTGAACTCGTAATAGGTATAGTATAAATAAGAAAGATGATCAAAATATTTTAAAATGATGCGCGTTCAATTCGTTTGACGTTTGATATAATATTTGACATATTGACATTAGCAATAACAGCGAAGCTCTAGTATTGCCGGACTTATAAATAGCTCCCGCAGCGAATCGGGGTAGATTACGCCTCATTTGTCTAGCAACCCAGTTAACTTTAACATTAGCAACAAAAACGTTGGTGCAACACATTTTGCAGCAACCGTCAAGTTTACTGTTAAAGTTATTGTAAAATGTCGACTTTAGCTTTTACTTTAACCGGTGATGTGGTGCAATCCACTCTAAGAGATTAACAAAAAAATCAAGCCTTTTTCTCAGATACCTACATGTTTTTAGACAAAATCAACAGATTATTGAAAAACTATAGATAAAAACACACATAAGTCTTTTTTTACAAGATTGACAGATTTCAGCGACACTGTTTGAATACAAAAGGTCATAGTAGTTTTAGATTACATAAAATTGATAAATCTAATACATATAAATATCAGTTAAATTGTTTAATTATGTTAGTACTTGCTCAGAATGGCCACCATCACTTTACAGACACGCTACGGCTCTTTGTGCCACTTGCGTTAAGGATCAAATTTTCCGTAGTAAGTACCTATTACTTTAAGCATCTAATCATGTCTAAAGCTAGATTTACACCGCGAAAAAGTAATGACCCTGAAAAGACTAAGTGGACTTCGTTTTTATAAAATAGGTTTAGGTGTCCACCAATAAATAGTCGTCCAATTCCCATAGAAATAAAACAGGAATCGCAGAGCGAGCTGCACAGAAAATCAGAAATAGAAAATGATTATTCGATTGAACTCATCACTCTGCTACGTTTTCTCATTTTAATTGTTTATGCTGAGTAATTTCCGCTTGATTCCTTGTTGGAGGAAACACATTTAAGGAATATTATCTTTTATTTATTTATTTCCACTTACAAACTATCATCTCAGGTCTCAACCTAAAACAATATTATAGTTACTTATATCTAAATATTTACTTACTACCTTTACATATCTACACATTGAAACTTACACATATTACGAGCTAAAATCAGTTATGAATGGGTCAGCTCTGCTTGCGATGGAAACCGACCTTTAACAGAACTAATCTACTTCTTGACACTCTCATGAACCACGGCGAATGGTACATAATCAGCCCTATTTATTATAGTATACCTAATCTATCGCACTGCTAGGCACAGATATAATGAAAACCATTGAAAAATTTACTCCCCTAGTGACTATCTGGGAGGTAACATACTACCTTCAATAATTACCACTCAATCAATAACAAAACAATTCACTCAATCCTTCCTCTTCGCCTTGTTCGCTTTAAGCTGAGTTTTCTTGTGGTATGCCAAATTTGCAAACAATTTTCAAAACATAAGTGAACGATGCTATAAATAATACATACCTATAAATACTATATAAAATAAATATATACATATACATACGTATAATAACAGTGTTAATACACAGTGTAACAAATTTAAGGGATGATGTTTCTATGGTCTTTCAAGTGACAGTTTGAAACGATTCGTCGCCATCCTAATCTCGAGAGGGAGCGCATTCCAGAGAAGTATCTAGGTACTGATTGTACCTACCTACACTGAAAGAAGAATTTACAAGGCTTGAGCTATGAGAAGGACACGAAAGAAGAGAATTATTAGAAGACCGAAGATTTCTGTCATGGTTGGAGCAGCGGTATTGAAAGTAAGGAGCTAGGTAGCTGGGGCTATTAGATGAATGAAGAAAAGTGAAAAGAGTAGTCAACGCGCGCATATTACGACGCTGACGTATAGGTAACCATGACAGCTGTTTACGATATGAGGACACATGGTCATATTTATGGTGAACGCACACTTATCCGAGTCGAACGCGTCGAACGCGTCGAACGAAACGAATTTTAGAATTCTTTATATGAAATCTCATGAAACCTCGCACACTTGTCCGCGTCGAATCGTCCGAATCTGGAAGAACCTCAGAAATTCTAGAAGAATTCGAATAACGTCATCAGATTCGGCGCGGTTAGTGCGGTCGATTCGTCCGATGCGCTCGCATTCTATCAGTTGGGTATGACAGAGCAACGCGCGAGTACTATTTCCGCATTGTTTCTTCATCTTCCATTAATAAAGTCATCATTGTCTTGCCCTGGTCCCAATTTATTTGGGGTCGGCGCAGTATGTCCTTCGCTTCCATACTTCTCTGTCACCAGCCATCCGATCGTTTATCCCTTTCTCTTTCATATCCATCCTCACACAGTCCATCCATCTTTTCCTTGGCCGCCCTCTCCCTTTTCGTCCTTCTACATGCATATTCATCACTTTCTTACCTACGTACATCTCATCTCTTCGCATAACATGTCCATACCAGGCCAATCGACTCCCTTTTACCTTTTCATCAATGGGCGCTACTTTCGTACTACCTCTAATGTATTCATTCCTAACTCTGTCCATTCTTGTCACTCCGCACATCCATCGTAACATTCTCATCTCAGCAACATGCAATCGTTTCTCATCCATCTTCTTTGTAGCCCAACACTCAGCTCCATACAGTACGACAGGCCTTATAACCGCCTTATACATGCGGCCTTTTAACTTCACAGGCATTTTGTGATCGCAAATTGTGCCTGAGACCTGTCGCCATAATAAAGTACTTACAAATAAAAACCTCGTCAAGATCCATCACAATTCACATGTAATAACAGTGCGACAGGCGTAAAGGAAATGGAAACCATTTGTTCGATGCGCTCGATTCTTTCGGCGCGGTCGATTCTTTCGGCGCGGTCGATTCTTGCTAATGTGCGAGGCCTCCTTGACTTCGATTCGTTCGACGCGTTCGGCTCGGATAGTTGTGCGTCAACCTTTACGGAGATTGAAAATGAACCGAATGCAATTGTTGAGAAGTCGGTTAAGTTTATTGAGTAGATCTGCATTCAGGTCAAGATAACACACATCACTATAGTCGATTATAGGAAAAACCAAGGTCTGCACAAGCATTGTCTTTGTCTTGACAGGAAGGAAATTCTTCAGGCGATAGAGAGAACGCAGAACACCGGTAACCTTTCAAATCTGGGGTTGCCAGCTAAGTGTAGCGTCGATGTGTAAACCAAGATCTTTAACGGAAGGACTCAGAGGTATATTGGTTCCATTAAATGTTACCGGTGGAAGCGATGCCAAGTCCAGCCTGTTTATAATTCTAGAGCTTCCAATGATGATAGCTTTGCATTTTACAGGATTGACACATAAACCGTACCTCTCGGACCAATCCCGAATTCTTGCCAAGTCCCAGTTCACATCATCGATCGCATCCGGCAGATCCTCAATTTTAGCCTGCGAGTAAAGTTGTAGGTCATCGGCGTACAAATGATACGAGGGCATTTTCGCGAAATGTTGCACATGGCCATAAATGAGTGTCCACTACGTTTAGTGAAGCAGAACTACTATTTTGTAATAGTTTACGCAGCTGTTTCTTTTTCTGCGAAAAATAAAACTACTTTTTTCTACATAAATGAAGTAAAAATCTATTTTTACATTACTTTTTAAAACAAATATTTTATTTTATAGTCACAAACCATGCCAATTTGCGATGTCCTATGCTACTCTGGTCAACTTTGAAAGCTTTGAATTTCTTAACGTATCATTATATCCGCTAACGTTTTATGACTATACAAAGATATATTATTGTTTTGTTTTATAGTAACATTCCTTAGCAGATTTTCAAATTAAAACATTAAAAAATCATCGATTAAATTCTGTCCTCCAAATTCGCACATGGTGGAAAATCCTACATAGTCACGACAGTAAAACATTTTTTTAAGCGTATTTTTTTATTAAAAACTACTAAAGCGCCTTCTTGTTTTAATGATGGTAACATTATTTGCCGACGAAAGCTGCCATATTGTCTAACTTATTTCATTTTGGTGTTGAAACACGTGACGACAGGTTTGCGATTCTGTGTGAGTGAAATATAATATGTTTCCACGATAGTTACGGTGTTATGCCTCAAAAGTAAGTAGATTTTATTAAATTTATATTACATTTAATGAATTAATTAATGGCGTGTTTGAAAAATCTGATTGACCGAGAATTATTCTATTAAAATAAATACAAATCATAATTGAGTTGCGTGAGACATTGAGCGTCACGTCCGGCTCGTCACGTGACATATGAGTGGAACAATAATCGTGACGTTATGGAAACATTAAGCGTTGTTTACACATGATATTTTAACCGACTGCGTAAAATACAAGTTCAACACTCGTATTCGTAGTACTTTCATTGGATCTTATAAAAGGACTTGGTATAAATTTGTTTGTTTGGGGCGTGGTCATGTGATACGTATCGGATTCCATTTCTGCGTTGAGCACTTAGTACTGTTTCTGCCTAGATATATGACACGCCGAATATGGGTACGATAAACTGGATGGATATTGCCCAACATAACAAGTGCGAAATAAGATCCTATTTATACTAAAACGGTCAATGAATAATAGCAAACAGTATAACATCAATATTTTTTGGAACATAGGTAATTTATTTATTGTGTAGATGAAAATGCTCTAATAATAATAATATTTTTATTTTGTTTTTATTTATAGACTCAGGCCTGTATCCCCCAAGGGGAAGGCAGGTGTAAATATTACACCCACATTTCGCCAGGAATTTTTTAGATCCCACGTAATAGGGTGCGAGTCTATTGCCGTACCGGGCACATTACCAGACTCCGATTCCCGGGTCGGGCAAAGTGTTAATATTGGGTTTTTCCGTTAGGAAATTCTCAGTAGCAGCACTGATTCTGACAATTTGCCTGGTATGGTAATAGGCTCGCCCCCTATTACGTGGGACCTAAAAATTCCTGGCGAAATGTGGGTGTAATATTACACCTCTGACTACCCCTTCGGGAATACATGCGTGAGTCTATAAATAAAATAAAAAATTATATTACCAATGCTTATTTATATTTTCAGATTGAGTAAGTCATATGGCTCTCAGCCCAGCTGAAAGAGCGAAGCGGTATAGGAAGAAATTAAAAATGATGTATCTCTGGGTCACGTCATGATCGGAGATATCCTTATATTAATATTGAATGCTGATAATCGTTTTCGCTTAGTTATTACTGTCTGTTTTATATAAATTTCAAAGATTTTAAATTTTCATTAAATCAGCATTTGCCTTCAGGTGACACCATATACTTCTTGTGTAAGAAAATATGTTGTTTATAAAAGTAATTTAATGTGTCGTACTTAGTAATGATAATGAGCGATAAATCTGTGATCATTATATAAGATAGTTCTTACTCAATAATATGTTATATTTAAATAGTGTAAACTCTGCTTTACATTTCCGTTAAGTCACGATATGTTCCTACATAGTAACTGTCCTAGTTTTTAAGAACCAAATAACTGTTGATTTTCTTATAATTTAATTATTAAAACTCTTATAACTTATTAATATAATGAGTATTTTAGATTTCAGTTTAATTATAGTAGAAAAAATCTATGTTTCTATCAAAGACTGATTATCTGAAGAAAAGTAATGGTAGAAAATTGCTTAACGTTGTGACGTTTTGGATATAAAACTTATAATAGTTAGTATTCCATTAAGAATCATAGTAAAAGTAATGCATATTATTATTCTATGTGTCATGCTTTTTAAGAATAAAATAAACAAATTATCTTGACGTGGATAGTTTTTCTTCTTAAGTCCTTTAAATTAAGTGACGATGTGGAATGAGATACCCCATACGGTCACGGAAATTTTAATTTATTTCGTGATCATACAGGGAAAAGCACAAATTAATCAAATATTCTGATACTATAGTTATCAAGTAATGTAATTACAACCCAAAACAATTGTATTATTTTTTAAATTAATAAAATTCCACATTCGTCACGTAGGCAATCTTTCGCGAAAATGCCCACGAACACTGAAGATCAAGGGTAATGAGATTTATAAACAGATAAAATAAAAGAGGAGAGAGTATGCCACCTCGTGGAACACCAGCCTCAAGGTCTCGCCAACTCGATGTAGCCTCATTAACTCTGACGGACTGCTGATGTCCACGAAGATATGAAGAGTACCATTCCAGTGCTTCGGAGGAGATCATAAGATAGGATAGGATGGATAGCAGGATATCGTGACTGACGGTGTTGAAGGCGTTTGAGAAGTCAACCAGGACCAGCACAGTGATCCTAGTGTCCTCCACACCCGCCCTCACATCCAATCACTTTTTTTAATCCATTGACTTTAGAAGAAAAGAGATGGATCCAAAAATTAGTGTGTATTTGTGTGTAATTGTGTATGTATGAATAAAATGAGTGCATGCATAAACTTCGGAGAAATTCAAGTTTCCGCTACGCGAACGTTTGGCCATTAGCTAGTTTTCATATAAAGCGCTTACATAGAGAGCTGTAGATTTTTACATACGTTGTTTTGAATTTGTTTATATTTGTTTAAAAAGCAGATTTAGAAAAAATGGTAGGACTTAAAAGATAAAAATATAAACGTAAAATACGCTTATTAGGTCTTAGTTCTTAAAGTATGGTCTTTGGGGTCCAAATTTTCACGTTTATACAAACCTTGTAAGTGTCTGCAACATGTTGCCAAGTATCAATGATGTTCCGTTAGTAATTAAAGAGTTATAGGACAATTTACCATGAATAGATCACTGTTTACAAAGCAGTCAAATATCACGACGTTCTAAAGGAATTGCATAGTAAAATGTATGCCAATAATTAGTGTATTCATTCAACTATTCACATGCAAAATTGCATGTCATTAAATTCAGTAATTAAAGAAAAGCAATTATAATACTGACAAAGCATCGAAAACCTACATAACCCGACCAAGTTCGGATGGCTACAAAAAAGCGGCCGTGCCATATATCTAACAAACGTTCTTAACCTTCCAATATAGTATTTATTAATATGGTATAGTTGCGTACACAAGCGTTAGGAAAAAATAAACCAATTGCAGTTCTTGAATGAAAAATATATTTTTAATAATAACGCCACTATCTACGATAAAAATAAATCTTCAATTAACAAGTACTTCTCTATTTAAATATCCGTGTACAAAAATATTTTTAATTACATATAATTCTTAATTATGTAAGTAATTATAATAACGTTAACAAACGCTTGCAACGACAGCAATGGACTTAAATGTGTTTTAACTAAAATAGGTTTAATAAACATATTGCCCTCTCTTTTCTTCAAGGATGGAAGTACCGTTTCAAGCGGGAAGCCGCCTATCGCTCGTTGCGCGCAGCGCGTTGTCTATTTTTTCACACTAGAATATTTTTGATCAATTCATAACTATTTAACCAAAGAACTAGCGTACAGCTTCGAACAAAATAATTCTGCATATTTTGGTGGGGTGCGGGGGAACACGCTCACATACATAAGTCACTACCAGTACAACGGTATACATCAATAAAAAAATTGATTCAAGAAATAGTTTTTTTTAAGTTATTAGATTGTTTGATCCACTAAAGTTGCAAAGGGGAACGCTCGTGCATGCTTAGTCCATTGGTTAAATAGTGTAATATGATAAATATTTACCTAAACAGTAGTACTTACATGTGGTAATTATTTAATTTCCCTAAGGGATCTATAAGTTAGAATCCTGATCCGTGAAGTCTTCAATAGAAAGGAGAAGTTGCAACTTCCATATAAAATTACCCCACGTCCGACAGCTGAGAAAAATATCTCAAATAATAGATAAAATTGAGTATTAATAAATTGCATACCTCCGATTGTCATCCTTACTGGCCATCATACTTAGAAATTGCTCCAAATATTGTTTCAGGCGCAGTATTAAGTACTTATCTTAAAAATATTTTACTTTCAATCATGCAATACCTACTACTCTAACGACCATAAAGAAGTGGAATAAAGATTAAACAAATGAACATATTTTTTTATAGACTCTAGCCTGTATCCCCGAACACATTTTCTAAAAGCACCCCTAACGGAGAGTAGCTATCGATAGAGTCCGCTAGGGGGCGCATTTAGAAAATGTATGGAAATTGTTCCCGACGACTAGGCTATCGTCCACCGTGACGATCGAGTGCAAACTCGTACTAGACCCTCTGATATCATAATTCATTTCTCATATGTCTCGGAAAATCATATTAACTTCTTCGCTAGTTGCTTCCAACCTCGCAAAGGGAACTCTGCTGGTTTAGATTATGTTCTTCGACATGATCTGCTAACAAGTTTGGTTTATGCATATTTAGTTTTATTGTTTGACAAAACTCTTCAGTATATGTGCTTTATTACTAACCTAGTATAATAACTATTATCAAACGTGAGTTATTACAGTGTTTAATTGCTTTTTAATCCTATTTTAAAACTAAAATCAGAAGTAAGTATATTACAGGATTTCTACTCCTGAATTAATATTTAGAGCAATTTTTTTATGTGCTAGCCAGTAAAGATGATTACCGGAAGTATATAAATTTTTTATACTGATTTTTAGCGATTTTTTGAGATACTTATCTTTGCAGTCGGAAGTGGGGCATTTTTGCTACTTCTCCTTTGCTGTATGAATTTTATATGTCTCAAATAATATATCTAGATTATATCTCAAGTCTCAAGCGCATACTTAAATAAAGTAGGTACTTACCTACGTAAATAGTACCTACTTTCTGTCATAGTCAAATACATTTAAAAAAGTAGGTGTACAAAAGTAAATGACCTATAAATTATATCGAAGTTCAACAATTGTGTTATCACCTATACCAATTCAATACCGGTATTATACTGTAAATTTTGGGATGTTACCTAAATATATTGCACGGCCGCTTTTTTGTAGCTATCCGAATTTCGATGCTTCGTCAGTATTATAATTGTTTTTCTTTAATTACTGAATTTAATGACATGAAATTTTGCATGTGAATAGTTGAATGAATACACTAATTATTGGCATACATTTTACTATGCAATTCCTTTAGAACGTCGTAATATTTGACTGCTTTGTAAACAGTGATCTATTCATGGTAAATTGTCCTATAACTCTTTAATTACTAACGGAACATCATTGATACTTGGCAACATGTTGCAGACACTTACAAGGTTTGTACAAACGTGAAAATCTAGACCCCAAAGTGCATACTTTAAGAACTAAGACCTAATAAGCGTATTTTACGTTTATATTTTTATCTTTTAAGTCCTACGATTTTTTCTAAATCTGTTTTTTAAACAAATATAAACAAATTCAAAACAACGTATGTAAAAATCTAGAGCCCTCTATGTAAGCGCTTTATATGAAAACTAGCTAATGGCCAAACGTTCGCGTAGCGGAAACTTGAATTTCTCCGAAGTTTATGCATGCACTAATTTTATTCATACATACACAATTACACACAAATACACACTAATTTTTGGACCCATCTCTTTTCTTCTAAAGTCAATGGATCAAAAAAAGTTCCGCCAGGACAACGTTCGCCCAGCGGAATCAGTTTTTGGTGAATTTCTCCACAATGGCTGCGTGCACAATTTTTTTTTTACCATACACAATTATACGACGTCATACACTAAATATCTGCATAATTAAAATCTTTAAATTCAACAACATTCCGCTGCGCGAACGCACACCATAGCTGAGACTGTGCTATGCCTATGATATTGATAGTTTTGAAACAATAGAAGGATAATAGTTAGTATATATATGATAGAGATTAACAAGAATTTAATTATGGAAAATTGTATTATCTTCTTAATATATAAAATCCTTGCGTTACTGACTGACTGACAGACACGCTACAGCCGAAACTATTGGGCACAGGAAGCTGAAATTTGGCATGTATGTTCCTTGGAGACCGTAGGGATGCACTAAGAAGGGATTTCCCGAAATACCCACGGGATCAGCCAAAACGGGTAAATTAAAAAAAATTCAGGCGTAGCTGCTGGCGTCCTCTAGTAATTAATAATATTCATAACTAAGAAACATGACACAAACTATATGGTATCCAATATTGATACCTAAATTTGTTTAAATATCAAATACTCTACTTCAGGTTCTTTTCAATAGATAAATTGCATCCAGGGCAACTGCGTATTGGACTTTCTGGACGTTTTACGTAAACTTGAGATATGAGGATCTGAAGAAACGCAGTCTTTGAAATAAATGTCTCATTTGTAGTTTAAATACGGGGCGTTTTTCTTGTAAAGTCTCTGCGATATTTATTTATATACTTATTTCTTGACTCTTGTGCATCGTCAGATAGATATCAACTTTTTTAAAACCACTCATTAAAAGAATGAACTTAAGTTAAAGACCTCAAAATATTCGACGACAAAATGTACTTCATCATCATCATCATCAGCCTTTAACAGTTCACTGCTGGACTAGGCCTCTCCTTTAAAAGGAGGAATTGGCCTACTATACCACGCTGGCCAAACGGGATGGTATAGAGTTTGTACCTACCTATCAAGTTTTCCTTCTCTTACAGCGGTGTTCTCTGTATAATATGCTCCCTCTGTCGGCTCTTACGACACCCATGGGAAGATATAGAGTGATGACAATCCGTATTCTTAATCCGTCATCACACGGACGTACAGGGCCGGATTTAAGGGGGGGCAGGCGGGGCAATGGCCCCGGGGCCCCCACAAGAGGGGGGCCCCCACAGCATAGATAAAAATATTAAAAAAATTTATATCTGCATTTGTTCATTTCAATCCGCAAAGACATTCATACAATGAACTTGAAAATCGTAAATCCAAATTATTGTTTAAAAAATAATGGACATATATTAATATACGGGAATTAACGCGAACATGCATTAGGTATTTACATACCTTATTTTGCTTGACGTTTCGAGACGGTTGCACGTCCCGTGGTCGCAAGCTGACTGGTGTAGCGATGTCATGTCTCCGAGTGCGAGGTAGAAGATTCTATTTCTACCCCCGGGTTGTTGATTTTCGAAGTACCGGCGCAAAACACACTAACCGTATCAGTATATTGAACATTCGCCGACTGCGCATTAAAGTGGGGTGTTGTTAGTCGAATCACTGGATTCCACGCCGATGACAATTTGAAGCCCTCTTCCCGATTGAAATTTTTATGTTTTCTGATTTCGATCGCTTCACGCACAACTCTTGGGTAAAAGTGGCGTTCCGTGGAGAGGACTTGGGGACGATGAAATTCAATCCAGTGATTGGTGCCCGATTGAAGTAAATGTTCCGCAATCGCCGATTTGTTCGTTTGACGGTTCTTTACAGCTGCGATGTGCTCCTTTATACGTTCAGCGATAGTCCACTTCATTTGCCCTATGTAAGAGCTCCCGCAGCTGCAATTGATTTTATAGACACCTGGGGTTTGTAGCGGCAGAACATCCTTTGGTGTGCCCACCATGTTGCATACTTTGGCCCCTGGTGTAAATACGGTCGGAATGGAGTAGTTTTTTAACTTGGCTCCAATTTTATCCGTCACACCTCTAATGTAGGGCATGTAGGTCGGTTGTCTATTTACCGCCGGATGTTTTTCTCGCGTGATAGGCCGCGTCATACGTCATTGTACCTGGTATCCGTTCTTCATGAGTACCTCCTGAACATGGTCTAGCTCTAGCTTCAAATGCTCAGAGTCACAGAGGTCATGTGCTCTGTTTTTTAGTGACGTCACAACGGATTGCAGGTATCGAGGGTGATGGTGCGACGTGGCGTGCAGGTATCTATCTGTGTGTGTAGGCTTCCGGTATACGCAGTGTGTTAAGGACCCATCTGGTCTCACAGTCACTTTGACATCCAAGAATGACAACGATCTGTCAGTTTCCATTTCGTATGTGAACCTCATTTTCGGGTGAATGGAGTTAAGGTGTTGCACATATTGATTTACTTCCTGCTTACCTCCTTTTACGATACTAAAGATATCGTCCACGTATCTTTTCCAAAGCCTGATGGTCTTAGGTCCGATGCTAAGCGCCTTTTCCTCAAAATGTTCCATCCAGATATTAGCCAGTACTGGGGCTACTGGACTCCCCATTGCGACACCATCGATCTGGAGGTAATATTGGCCTTGGAAGAGGAAGTAGTTGCTACTTGAATGTTTTAGTAGATCAATATAGTTGTGAGGCATACCTATCATTGTCAGTCAGTCTGTCCCTCACTACGTCCAGACATTCCCTTATTGGAACATTGGTAAAGAGCGACTCAACGTCAAAGCTTACCATTACATCTTCCGGTTCCAATCGGATGCTTTGTACGATCTGGACGAAATGACGCGAGTTCTTCACGAAAGACGGTGTCATACCGACTAATGGCTGCAATACTGATGCAACGTGCTTTGCAAGGTCGTAAGTAGGCGAGGAAATCTGACTTACGATAGGCCGCAGTGGCACGTTGGGCTTATGTACCTTAGGCAGACCATATAGCCTAGGTGGTTGGTATGGCTTGGGACCATATAACTTGTTGTACTCATCTTCCGTGAACAGGTCCTGGTGGTCTTGTATCAGTGCTCGTATTCTGCGCGTTACTCTGGCCGTGGGGTTATATGAGACCGGTTTATAAACCTTGTTATCACATAACAACTCTCGTACCTTGTTCATATAATCAGCCGTATTCATCACTACAGTGGCGTTTCCCTTATCGGCCTTAAGCACTAAAATATCCTGGTTGTCCCGAATCCTTTTCAGTGCTTGACGCTCTTCCATAGTGACATTGCTGGTGGGTATCTTCGACTTCCGTAATATAACCACGACGTCCTGTCGTAGGGTATCGGCATCACCGGGCGGTACTTTATTACGGATAACCGTTTCCTCAACACTGCTGATTATATTTTCGTACGGTATTTGCAGCATTATCGTACGATTGTCCACAACAACGATTGTCCGCGACAATCAAGGATATTAATTTGATGGTCAACCAAAATAAATATTAAAGCATTTGCTGTTGCCTCACCAGGTATGGCCGCAATTAGGTTAAAATATAATATATATCAAACAACTATTTTAAGTTGATTGATGTGAGATTCATCGGAAGTAGAATCCATTGAAACTGAATAGTGCTAAGGTATTTTTATCCTCGTTACGATTTCATTAAGTACTTGATTACACACACATGGAACTTATCAGTTCATCGCATACCTTTGAGGAAAGGTAATTGACGTAACCGCTCACTTTGTTTACATGTCGGTTTAAATGAATGCCGACGTTGGTTAGTACTCAACTAGTAATTCCAAAATACCCAGAAAATTTCCATTTCTCGGTGATCCAAAGATTTCGTCGTGTACTCGGAAGATTAAGCCCCGTTCAGCGATGATGTGCTATGCCTCCTGCGTCGCTAGCTCTCGGTCGATACATCCCGTGCCTTCTCATCGTGGCACTTGCTCACTAATCACTGATTCCAAGTAGATCTTCGATATCTCGTGCTCGTATAGGCGCTCCGTTACATGCTTGCAGTCACTGAAGCCTAACTTGAGTGGACATTAGAGTCTACTCAAGTTAAGTGGAGAATATATTTTACTCGTAGTCAGAAAAAAACAAAGCTCGAATCGATTGACAGTCTCTTGATTTTAATTGCGACGTAAATATGTGTTTTGTGCATTGCCGGAAAGTTTGTATAATCTCGCAATTGTAGGACAGAATTCTGGAGTGAGACTTCATAACAATTTTGCAGTTTTGCGGCACCGTTCTTGACAAATATTTGATCATTCCTTCTGTTATCACGACGGGCCAAAGACCAATTTCATTTTTAAGCAATTATCTACTTCCTCTTGATTGTGACTACATGATTTTAAAGGTTTTATGGTGTCACCTTCCTCGAGACTATCATCGACCATCTCCGTGTACTCAATCTTCTGACATTTTTACAGAATTGTGTGGCTGTTCTTGTTTGGTTGTAATTATGAAATAGTACTTAAGTCGTTCGTTAAGAAGAGCGTTCGTTTTGATCATCAAGGATAGGCTCCTAACAACGATGGAACAAAAACGGGCTATCTAAACTAACCCTAATCAATAATGAAAGTGATTTATTCCTCGAGCCTGACTTCAGCGAAATAATCGACGACATTTTTTTATGGACTCACGCCTGTATCCCTGAAGGGGTAGGCACAGTCTTTTCATTCAAAAAAGTTCACAAAGACCGTTATTTCGTTTTTAATCAATTATATTTTTTGATTTCCCGAAGTTTAATTTGCTGACAGTGTATTTTTTCACGAGGAAAAAAAATATATATATATAATATTTTTAAGGAAAAAATATACGAACGATAAATAGGGGCCCCCACAGCTACATTGCCCCGGGGCCTCCAGACCTCTAAATCCGGCCCTGCGGACGTATACTTACCTACAGCTAATAAAAACTAATCATTAGGCAGATATCGGCAGCCAAATCTAAAACAAACTAAATATTAGCATTATATGCTTCAATTTATTACAGCTTATTTCTCAGAATACCGAATAATATCGTACTATTTCCCTTAATTATTCTTTCAGCTTACGTAAGTAAATAATACTATCAATTTCTAGGGAAGGGTATTGGTGTTAGGATTTATTTAAGAAAGTAGTAACACCCGACAGAAATTATAAATACCTCTAGAAATAGAATCCATAACAGAAAAACACCCAAACATTTACAGTTGTAAAAACCAGTGGCGTAGCGTGGGTTTCTGCCGCCCGGGGCCGTCCAGCAATTCGCCGCCCCCTTTTTACCCCAATGTTTCTACAAGAGTACCTATAACGTTTTCGGGTTTAGGTATGTTTGTATGTTTATCAGTATGTCCTTTAGATTGGCTTTACACGCTGAACGGCTTAAAGGATTAAAAAAAAATGTCATTTGATTCGTCTCACTTGCTCGAATATCATAGAACATACGGTATATTAATTTTACGGCAAAACGTGGCAGCTCTCAGCGGTGTTAATGGGTCGCGCACGGCAGCGGCCGTTTCTCTGCTGCAATATACCTATGTATAGCTTAGTCTAGGCCTAGACGGCTTAAAGGATTTTAATATGTTAAATGTCGATGAATTTCCGTCATCACTAGATGCTTTGTTGTTTTTAAGAGCCGACCACACCTCACTATGTTCGACATTCGGGACGGCTTCGGTGGTCAGTAGGGCACTGTGGTCGTCGGTCTGCCTGCGTGGTAAGCAAGTGTCGATAAAACCTTTCAACGTCTTCGAGAATCTCGAACTAGTCTCGAGTTCACGATGCGGCCATCCACGATTGTAGTGTTGTTTGATTGTGTCGCCTCAACTGCAGAGCGAAGACTTATGATCCCCGGGGTTTTCTCGAACGCAGCCTCGATGGCCCAAGTGTTAATGCGTCGTCGGCCCTTTCAGTTCTGAACTTTATATTAAGAGAGCCTCGTATTCGTCGGTGATCGCTTCAGGTGTTTATCGTATTGGTCCGTCTTGATAAAGTCATTCACCTTGCTTGTCACATTATCGCGGTTTGGCCAGCACTGGCGTCTTGGCGTCCACTGCCTGTGAGGCTTCTTCTTACAAAAGGAGTTCATTAAGAAAAGGCTCTCTGCTACGAGGTATGTAGTTAACTAGCATTTGGCCATATGATTCTCGTGCCCCACGCCACGCCGTGGCCTCCGATTTTTGTTTCGCCGCGTTCTTGTACTTCCACTTTCGCGTTGAAGTACTGAGCTTTGGTCTTACTAGGTATTGCCTTAACAGTTTCCTGGTACATGGCCTCGGCCATCTCGTAAGGCTGAGTTGAGTTGCGCGCATATACTTGAATCGTCACCTTTAGACCGCCCTTATTGGTGAGTTTAAGTACGAGGTGCGCTACCTGGGTCGACACACTACCGACTTCCACAAACTGTTACTCCTGAGCAGGAAACCGACGCCACCCCAAGAGTAGGTCGCCTTCTCGATGGTAGCAAAAGTCACCTGACTCTAGAGTTACCATGTCGTCCTCCTGTCATCGGACTTCTGATAACCGCAGTATGTGCCACGTTATGTGACTTAATTCTACCTTGAGCTCGGCGAAGTGTTCTTTTGCCGTAGATTATGTTCGTTATAAGACGCAAGGTATACTGTATAATTGGTTTTGGGAGCCTGCCGTAGCCCGATAGTCTTACAGAACACATGCACCGCCGTACCCGCCACCACGTCCTTGGCCGGGAATAACGAAGCTGCCAGGAATTGGGGCCGTTGCGTCCAAAAATTAGCAGAAGGCGTTTGTAGTAATATGTGAAATAATCGGCTTTGATTTTAACGCAAATATCATAAATATTGGAGTCAAAGTTCAAATAGCGTATAGGTAGTTAAACTCATAGAGTTAAACCGCAGGTGTGACTATTGCCTTAGGAGACCTGTACCTGCTTTCTTCCCTATTCAACTATAAAGATTATGTTGTATTATTTTTTCTGGCACGCGTCGCCCCTATTGCCCTGGCGCCTGTGTGCGCCAGTAGCGCCATGGCAATAGGGCTCGTGGGAGTATAGTGTTCTGTGCAATAGGGGCGGCACACGTTGCATACAGGGGCGGCACTCCCCTAATATAGGGATTTATTAATTACTCATAACAGGCTCGCAGATCACCGGAATATTGCAACCTATTCAAGAAGAAGAGATTAATTCTTCACGTAATGAAAATCATTATGATTTTGTTTTCGATTGTTGTTCTTTCTACTGCGCCCGCACCGCCGCACGATTCCACTGGGATGGTGTCACTGCGCGCGCCAAGTTTAAAAAATTTTTTTTTTTTTCGCGGCCTATTTTGCCGCCCCCTTAAATGTGCCGCCCGGGGCTATGGCCCCCCCGGCGTTTACCAGTGGCGTAGCGTGGGGGGGCCCACGCTACGCCACTGGTAAAAACAACGAGCGACAACATGCGACTTGAAAATCATCGATATAAAGCACGATATTTTTGATCAACTTCTTAGGCAGATTGTTATAGAATTTTGCCATATAAAATATATCAAAAAAAAGCTCAAAAGTTACGTTATTTATTAGGGTTTAAGGTAAGTGTCATAAAACTGTTCTATCGACAATATTTTAAAGTCATATATTGTCCAGGTTTTAGCAAATATTCGCCAGTGTGCGTCGTCAAAAACCAAAGACAAATAAAAATTTTAAAAATCAACTAAGCCAACATATAAGGTGCTATAAAAATATCTGCCACGGCTTTAATGGGAGGTAGTATGATGTTTAAAGATTACAATAGTGAAGAACTTTCGTACCCCGGGACAGTTAATTCAATTTGACAAAATAAAGTAGTTAAATAAACATTGACCCTACTCTGCATAACGTGGTTCACAAATTTGTCAATGAAAACTGCTATCTCTTTCTATCTGTTCTGTGAATGAAAACTGAAATCAGCTGACTAGTTCGTCACACCACTATCTACTAGGTACGCAATAAGCAAGCAAACAAGTGTGCAAATACTCACCAGCTACTGCATTCTTCCAAAAAACTGACGTAGGTACTTATCTAAATAAGACGATAAACTTCCCATCACACTTCAAACAGGCTTTGGACTGTCAAGTTAGTGTAAGAATCGTAATTTTATTCTTATTATTTTTAAACTAGGTACTTACGTAGATTAATATCAAATAACGATAAATTACAGTAACTTGGCGTGTTTAAAATTTAATCATCTTATTTACAACAATTGGACCTTATTTACAAGTTAATCATCTTATTTACAACAATTGGACCGTATTTACAAGTTAACCTTTTCACCGCCCAGCTATACTAAACGCGATGTGTCGCTGTACGCCAACGTATAAATGTATAACAATTATATAGTACAAAAGCAGGGATGGCGGTAACGTCATATCGATAATGAAAAAAACAATGTGTAAATTTAAATTGTTACTCAAATTTACAATTAAACATACACACTGTTAAATTATAATGGTAATTTGTTTTATTTTATGAGCATTTATAGTAAGAAAAATGGGTATCCGTTATCGGAGACAAAGATACATGCACAGCCTTGCTAGAGATAATAATAAAATAGGCACATCACTATTCATTTCAAAACGTAGTCCGTTTACTTCATATCAAGTCGTTGGCGTTCGTAGCACGATCAATTTCATAAGAAATAGGGTTGTCTATTGTTTTCTTTCTGTGTACCTATAGATTTTTGTTAGTCTATACTAAAAACGCTTGAATGTTTTTAGTTTATACCTATTTGAAATCTAACATGAACGGTCAGTCAGGAAACTCAGGAACATTGTTTGAAGTGGCAAAGTAAGTGTAGTTTCGGAAAGGGATAGTAATGGCCGGCGCGCACTGACGTCACGGCATGGCACGGCATGGCAAAGGATTTTATTACTGATCAAGTCATTTTTATTCTTATTTCTAGGAGTTAAGAATTCATATTACTCTATTTCGATACCATCGTACCGCGGCCCGCCGTGGCACGTCGCGGCATGCCGCGACGTGCCGAAGCGTCCTTCGGGCTGCCGTGCCGTCAGTCGGCGCCGGCCTTAAGTGACTTTTTAATACTGATGTGCTAAATCTTTTCAGCTTATTTTTTATTTAATGCAAATGAAAAACCGGCTAGTTTGATTAACGATATTCGAATACCTAAATTCATAAAAAATGAATATTCAAAATTATTATTATATGCTATTCTATATTATTACCAGTATCAAAACAAAATCAAAAACATTACACTCCTTTTTTTGGGCAGTCGTGTCAAAAGATAAAGGTGTGCGCGTCGCCCGGCACTATGACACAATGACCTTGACACCTATGCGCTTACGACGTCACAGGTTTACTTCTATTGAAGTTGTCGGCGCTAGTGACACTGACATCTTGCCATTACGTAGAGATGAGTGTAGCAATATCGAAAACCCTCGGTACATTTAATTAAATTTAATAAAGTGATTTGATACATACATCAATTTTAAAACGTATTATGTAATACGTTATTTACTGACCGGAATTACTTTTTAATCACAGAATCTAAGAACGATTGGAAGGAAAAAGACAAATAAATCTAAAACATTCTAATGAATGCAACTTTCGCGTCACATCACAAGCCTACTTGATATAAAGTCGTTGGCGTGCGGGACATAAAAATATTTGGGGCCTTTTATGTTTTTATCCATTTTAACACAGAAAAATGCCTGTTTTGCCTGAGAAAATAATAAATAGGGCTTCATTCGTGTCCATCTACACAATTACAAAAGAAACAAAAGTGTTTACGTATCGTAAATGTATTTTTTTTATAGTGAACTTCTATAGAAGTCGTGGCGTGGACGGCACGAAAATCCTGAAATTCTATAGAAGTTGTTGGCGGTGAAAAGGTTAATCATCCTATTTACGACTATTGCAACGTATTTACAGGTATTTACACACTCACTGCCTACTTATCTACAAAACTGTTGCACAAGTCCGCCTCCGCGTTGCACACAAATGAAGGCACGTTTACGTACATGTCTCTTCACTTTATTTAATGTGTCCGTTTCACGTTTTACTTTCCTAAATGCGCGTTTGATGCGCTTT